>CM070516.1:30248260-31728078 GCA_036346375.1 Guadua angustifolia | reverse complement strand
CCACTTGACCAATGATCTGGACAGGTTGTCAATCAAGGAAGGCATTCATATATTGCTAGTTCATCTTGTCCATTGCATCTCAAAAACATACTTCATATGCCCAGTACAGATAAAAATCTTATCTCAGCCCACAAGCTTGTAACTGATAACAATGCCATTCTTGAACTTCATCCAAACTTTTTTTTTTTGTCTCAAGGACCGAGCCACGATAGTAACTCTTTTGGAAGGGCAATGTAGAGGGGGGCTTTATCCTCTCTCTGGAGCGCGCTTGCTTCTAGTCCATTGTCATGTGTCTTCTACGCATAATTGTTCTCCAATAAAGTGGTCGCACCGCTCCTATGTCGCATCCAAAGTTACAGTTGAACAATGGCATCGTAGACTTGGTCATCCGGCGCCTCCTATTGTTTTAGCAGTTTTGCAATCTCAGTTTACATCTAGAGAGTCCAATAAAGATCTTCCTGTATGTGATGCTTGTCAACAAGCCAAAAACATCAACTTTCCTATAGTAGTTCTAGTAGGCAATCCAGTAGTCCTCTAGAACTTGTTCACTCTGATATATGGGGTCCTACAATCACATTAATAGGAGGTTTCAAATACTATGTGAGCTTTCTTGATGATTACAGCTGTTTTACTTGGATTTATTTGCATAAACATAAATATGAAGTTTTGAATATTTTCATTCAGTTTAAATCGACATGTGGAGTATCAATTTGGCACTAAGATCAAAACTGTGCAAAGTGATTGGGGAGGAGAATATCAACATTTGCACCATTATCTTGTCTCTTGTGGCATTGGTCATCGTGTATCGTGCCCTCATACACATCAACAAAATGGTCGAGTAGAGCGTAAGCATTGCCACATTGTGGAAATGGGACTTACTCTCCTTGCTCAAGCATCTATGTCGATCCGGTTTTGGGACGAGGCATTTCTCATGATGTGTCACTTTATCAATCGTCTTCCAAGTTGTGTTCTTAATGGAATATCCCCTCTTTCACGCCTCCACAACACCGATCCTACTTACATGATGCTTTGGGTGTTTGGTTGTGGCTGCTGGCCAAATTTGCACCCTTATAACATTTGGAAGCTCGCTTTTTATTCGCATCAATGCATCTTTCTTGGCTATAGTAATATGCACAAAGGCTATAAGTTCCTAGATAGAACCACAGGATGCATACATATCTCACGGGATGTCATGTTTGATGAATCTGTATTTCCTTTTTCACAATCAACTAACACATGTTCCATTCTTCTACTACTGAGCCACATTCAGTACCCTTGCCTTCTATTTCTATTCCCTCCCATTTGCTTGGATTAGCAATACTTGATGCAACATGTGCTGAAGATTACTCACCTTCTACTAGTACCATTTCTCCAAATGTTTTCATTCCTTCAGGTGTATCCTCACCGTCGGTTGGCTCTAATATAAGTTCACGGGAATCATTCTCTCGTTTACACCACAATCTCAATCTTCTTGATATAAGTTGAGGTTGAGGGGGTGTGTTACCAAAGAGTTTCTATGTATATATTAGATAAGTTAGTTGTTAAAGCTAACTCTGAATTGAATGTATCTAAACGAGCTCAGAGATATTGCCGAACAACTGTTTATCATCCGATACGTAGGTAGCTGCCTGCGGGTGTAATTCCAATTGATGTAATATTCTTATCAGTGACTAACTATATAAAGCACTAGGGACCAATTGGCTTCGGTTGGAGTGACTATCTGTTTTTCCGCACAATTACTTACCCATTTATTTGCTTTAAGATTTATATAACTTACATTAGAATTTACAAGGATGATGTGTAAAAACATTGCTCATCTATTAGTTGCCTCCGCAGCGGATTGACTGCTAGCCTAAAACGAGTGTCAATTGTGGGTCGATCGGTGTGCACGTAACATGTTTTCTCTCGTCAAACCGAGTAGAAATGGCGATCAGTGGTGCATGAGGAGATTGTTGTACCTGTTGTGTTGTTATGCTTAGTTCAACGCAACACATCTGCATGAATTACATCAGGCTGATATAGAATGAGATGTGGAAGCTAGGGAGCAATGGTGCTGCGCAGATGGAGCGACGGATAATCTTGCTGACGATGGCATGAGTACAGATGAAAATAGAGGGTAAGTTTAAAGGACGGAGCTCCTATCTACCAATACCGCCCTCTGCTTCGGCTTCCCCACGCCACCAACACCACCAGCGAGCCCGCTATCAGGGGTGAATGGGTGGATATCAAAATATTTGTAACTCTATCGGTCCAAGAAGAAATCACGGTACATATAACAATTAATGATAAGTAACCGCCCTGGTGCTAGATTTTCTCACCTATTCTCCGCCTCAACCCATCTGATAACATGGCCAAAGACTCAATGTTCCCATAGTTCCTAAATGCCATTCAGAAAATTGCTCACTAATAAACTACCCATGGTTCAATTATTGAAATCTAAAATGAGAGGTAAATGAAAAAAAAAAAGAAATCGTCCTTCTTACCTATAATGGCATACCAGCTCCAGCCTCTAAGCGCACCTCCAAGATCCATTTCAATACGATACCGTACAAAGAGGACAGTTTGGTGCCGCTGCTCGAATCCTCAGTCGTCATCTCCTCTGCCCTCATTATGTACACCTTTAGCACTTTCGTGGATGCCACAACAAGGTTAGGGTGGGCCAACACGCTCAATCACCTCACTGCCACAAATCAATATTGCCTTCGAAAGGCCACATAATTCGTTTCTCCATTATTGCAAATTTATGAACAAATACAAGCATATAACTATATCACTAACTCTAGACAACATATTAATAGCAATGAAATTAAAAAATTGACAATAATATATTATATACTAACTAGAGGAAACAATAAAATCTAACACTTCATAAAAATATCATAATATACCTCGGGCCATCATGAGCCATCGGCACTCCCCACAATCCCTTACTGTCTCACTCAATCACTCCCTCCCTCCCCTTGCCAGTCTACTGTTCGACTTCCACTCCTCAGCTCCTTCGATTCTAGATCTAGTCAAAGAAGAGCAGGTCACATTAGTGTCATCGTCGCGACCTCCTCATCCGGCGTCGTTCACCCGCCATCCCACACGGACACACATAGGCCTCCTTGTGGCTTGTGCACCACTGGGTTAGGCAGCGGCCAGTGGCCCACTCACCCCGGTCAGGCTCCTCGTGCTAGTTGTCTCGAGCCCAGCTTAGCGGTTTCCCTCCTCGTCACACTGTCGCCCGACATACAATCACCGACTTGCTCCTTGGGCCCTCCACCTCCCCTCCTCGTTGCGCCATGCCACAGCTCGCCCTGTGTTGGCTAGGTCACCCATGCCCAGCACCCTCAAGTGCAACTCGTTGGTCGCTCTCCTCGATCGATTGGAATGGGAACAAGTGGTAGGGTGTATGTAAGACACTTGCAGTTGGGCCATACAGACTTTGGAAAAGGTGTAAAAATCTTTTGCCGATCAAACAACCATTTTATTCTTCCTCCTCTCTCGCAATTTGGCACCTCGGCCATTGTCGTTGGTCACCAGAGGTTGGGTGGACGGGATGGGTTCTGATGCTAGAGTGTATGCTCAAGTCTGATCACTACTACAGAAAGGTTTATATTAGATGTGTCATCATAGACGGTTTTGAAAAACCGTTTATGTTAAATACAATCATAGACAATTTTAAAATAATCGTCTATGATCAATTCACTTCACTGACGGTTGGTGACTAAAACAGTCAGTGATGACAGTTTTAGCCACCAATTGTCAGTGATGTTAGTTGATATCACAAACAGTTTTAATCTAAAACCATCAGTGATGATCTCAATAGACATCACTGATAGTTTTAGCCATAAATTGATAGTGATATAAATAGATATCACAGATAGTTTAACCGTCTGTGAGCTTTCAACTGGAGTAAGACTGGCGTAGCGGAAGCGTCGTGAACCAATCACCCAAAGATCCCAAGATCGAAACCTAGCCTTCAAACTCTATTTTTTCCCTTCCTTTTTTCTGCAACATCTTGCTTTATCTCCCCTCGCCAGTTGCACGGTGGCTTCAATCGATCTCCTGATACACAACTCCTCCTCATCTTCCTCCTCTGGATCCCACGAGATCCCGACCGTCTACTCCTTCCTCCAGCTTTCCATCTTCGCGCCACGCTCCAAGCCCCAACTGCAGCCACCACCTCCTCCAGCGCTGGACCCCGCCCCCAAGGCACTACCCATCGTCAGTATCATGAGGCCGCCAACGTAGTCTGGCAAGATCACTTTCCCCTCCTTGCTCAATCAGGTGAGAAAGGGAGCTGCACTTGGGCGTGGGTTCGCATCTCGCTCGCTCTCCCCTTGCTCATTGTGCAGTGGCTCTGATCGATCTCCCGATGTGCAACTCCTCCTCGTCTTCCTCCTTCGGACCCCACAAGATCCCCACTGTCTACTCCTTCCTCCAACCTTCCATCTTCGTGCCGTGCCCCAAGCCCCAACTGTGGTTGTCGCCTCCTCTAGCCTCCGGACCCTGCCCGCGATCTGTACCTCAATCTACCTCAATCCACCGCCCTCAATGACTACGCCGGCTTGGGGGGATACGGCGAGATCTTCGGCTGGTTCGACTTTGGGTATTTTTGTAAGGTATTTCTCATTTCTAGGCGTGGAAAAACATCTTTGCAAGGTATTTTTGTAGCTACATGTGTTTTCCTTAGCTATGGATTGATGCCTTTTTGTTTGATGGTCTAGAATATTTGCAGGACATCAATTAGTATCCTTAGCTATGGATTGAACTCTTCTAACATATTTTTTTCTTACTAGTGAATTCGGAGCTAAGGTAGTACCGCCTAAAAAAAATTATAAAGATGCTTCCAGAGCTTTTTGATCATCCAGACGAGAAAGTTCGGGCTTCTTACAAGGGTTTGACGCTTGAGCTTTGTAGGTGGAATTGCTAAACCAACTCGCAAGACAAGGTGATTTTTTAGATAATATCTCTGTCTGATATTTTTGGTTGTGGTGAAATTACTAACCTAACCTTTGCAAATAGACATCTAAATTCTAGGTCCAGGCTGGATTATAATTGTACACGAACTATGATATATTAGCCAAAGTATTTCTCATGCTTGCTGCATAGACCAAACCAAATATAGAATCCGTTAGGGCAGTCTCAACCCATGGTTTCCATAAGCAGTGTCTAGAGGAGAGATAAAGCAATAAACCAATGCATAGTTTCCCAACCCATGGTTTCCATGAGTAGTGTCTAGAGGAGAGAGAGAGCAATAAACCAATGCAGGCACCACAAACACAGCTTGGTAAGCGCGCAGAAACATCCAACCCCGATTTTACTCGTTTCTTGCGTCTTGGTACCCGCGCCGACCCAGTTTCTTGCATGAGACACAGTTTCTTTGTTTTTTCTTCTCTCTCTTCCTTAATTCCTATACCAGATCAGATTTTTGCTTAGTTGGCAGCGTAATTAATTCTATGGACACCAGCTGAGGTGGAGGGTTGGGACTGCCCTTATGCTTTACTCTTTGGTTGCACCTATGTGCTGTTTGTTTTGTTAGCTCTCATTCTCAAGCATTAATAATGATTGTAAGTGTAGAGAAATCAACTACATATTTGCAATATGCTACTTCTACTGATTTGAAATGGAATATCATAGGATGGTTCAACGGGGGGCAAATCATGTGGTACATCCACAACTTAATTAATACCTTCTTCTTAGTGTTCTCTATGGGTGCTGCAAAAAAATGTTGGTTTCTAGGCCCCAAGAAATGTAATGATGTCTTTGCTTGCTATGTATTGAATTTTTGACGACTTGTGTATGTTGTTAGACGTTTATGGATCTCTAGAACAATCTACTGTGAGATTGTTTTGTTTTACCATGTTCATGTAGTGGCATGCACCATAGGTTTATATTTCTTCTACTTGGCTGATTATATATTGAAAGTGGATATGATTTAAACATTATTGACTAGATCCGAACAAGAGAAGGAGCTTGAGGAGGAAGCTGTGCCAGAGACAACACTCACTAACACTTATGAAGAGGCAACGCCAGATGGTGTGTTGTTTTGAGGAGAAATTTTATTGTTATTTTCATTTCTATTATTGACAAGCTTGCTGCCTTTTATATTTACCATGGGAGTTCTGACAGTCGACACAATTGTCATCTCTATCTTTCTTTGTTTCCTTATATTTTATAAGAAAATTCCTTCGCAAGAGACATTCTTTGGGTTGTTGTATTATGTTATTTTAGAAGTCTTTCGACTTATTGTGGAATCATTTTGAGATAGAAGTAGCTTTTGATTTATTTTCTCATACTTCTATTTTCTTGCCCATCTATTGTTGTTAGTTTGATCTGCCAGAGAGGTATTCAGGAGCCTGGATTCTATCATGAGGTTGTTGGTTCTAATCATGTTTATAAGCTTCTGTGGTTGGCCAATGCTGCAAGCTTATGTGATACACTGCTACAAAAAACCTCTTTCTTATCGGTTTATCACTGTCGGTTTGGCTAGAACCGACAATAATAACACTTTTACTACCGGTTCATAAGCTAAACCGGCACAAATGCTCGACTGAAGAAGAACCGACAATGATAGTAACTTATTACTGCGGTTCTTAAGAAGAACCGTCGGTAATAGTATCATTGCCGGTTTTTCTAGAACCGCCAGTGATAAGTTACTATCACTGTCGGTTCTCAATAAGAACCGGTAGTGATAATGGAGAAAGTATTACTGCCGGTTCGTAATCCAAATCAGCAGTGATAATAGTATCATTGCCGGTTCGGAATCTGAACAGGCAGTGATAATATTTTTGAAAAATCATAACTTTTACAGACGGAGTCGGATGGAGACAAAATTTATATGAAAATTGTAGCTCTCGATGAGATCTACAACTTTGTAGTTGACAAATTTTTTATTTGAAGTCATTTAGATGTCCAAATAATCGTTGAAACTTTTGGATATAAAGAGATAAAAGAAAATATATCTTATAGTAGTTAAGAAGTGTGTGTTAGGTGAGATGGTAAGGGGAGTTCACGCGAAATAGTAGGTCACATGTTCGAATCCTAGCAACCGCACACGCACGTATTTCGCGTGAAAATCGTGTGACTTGTGACTTGCGACCGTGCGTAGTAATAAATACAGATTGGTCTAAGTGTAAATAAATTTATTTTTTGATTTTATCGAGTGATTTTTGGATTTACACTATCACTGCCAGTTCACATACAAACTGACAGTGATACAGACTATCAATGACAGTCCGACTATCACTACCGACTACGCACTGCCGATTCCAATATCCGGCAGTGATGTCAGTTTGGAAACGACAGTGATGTGGTGTTTTGTAGTAGTGATAGGCCAACGGGGCTATCATAGACAGTTTTAAATAGGAATCGGCTGTGATATTATATTATCACAGACGATTTATATTTGGAATCATCTGGGATATCACATTATCACAGACGGTTCGAAAGCTGTTTATAATATGTTGTTGTCTCACTGACGTATGTAATAACAATTTCGAACTGTGATGTTATCATCCGTCTCCTAATTCCGGGGGAAACGCCGACCTCTCGTGATTTTGAGCCGAGCCGGCGGCCGGCCGGCTCGGCTCAAAAAAATATTTGCGTTTTGGTCCTTTTATAAATTACGAATAAACCCTTCGCGATTTTTTGTGAGAGGAAGATATTTTCCCCGAAAATCGCTTTGGGTCCTCGTATGCCATTTTACTAAAGAAGCTCCGTTAAATTCAAATCGCGAACAAGCCCTTTTCTAATTTTTTCAGATAGCGACAGTCCAAAACGTAACATTCGTGTCCTTACTCCTTACGCCTAGGTCCTTTCTCCGTTTTTTTCCGGAAAAAAATGTTTTCGTCATTAGAAATATGTGTGCAGCTCTATCTCTAGACTTTTTCCCCACCTCGATTTCCCATCTTGATCTCTAATATTTTTTAAACCATGTATTATTAGTCGGTGAACGCGTAGAGTGTTAGACTCGGCAAAAGAAGGTTGTCAGCTCTAATAATTTTTCACCCTTTTCCCTCTAGACTTTTTCCCCGCCGCCTCTAGATTTTTTTTCCCCACCGCGGTTTTCCAGCTCGGTCTCCAATATTTTCCAAATAATTCGTCGAGAGAGATATTTCTACAATTCTACCTCTCTATTTTTTCCCCGTTTCGCTCATTATTTCGATGGTTTAAAAAATAAAACGCCGTCGAAAAAAAATTCTACGAAAAAATGGCACGTACGGCGTGTTACGCTGTGAAAAATTTTGTATTCTTTCAGCCGTTTCGCTCAATATTTCAGCGATTTTAAAAATAAAACGTCGCCAAAAAAAGAATTTTTTTCTACGAAAAATGACACACGCGGCGTATTACGCCGCGAAAAAAAATTGTGTTCTTCTGGACGTTTCGCTCATTATTTCGACGGTTTTAAAAATAAAACGCCGCCAAAAAAAGAAAATTTTTCTATGAAAAAGCGACACACGCGGCGTGTTAAAAAAAACGTATTGACGTTTGGATTTTTCGTGAGAGGACCCTAAATAGATACTGAAAAAAAACGTATTGACGTTTGGATCATTCCGACTGTTTTACACGAAAATGACTTTTCGATTTAGCGCAAACACGGATGCATTTTTGTTTTTTTAACCGTTTCGCGCGTTTCCTCGATGAATTTTTTAAAAAACACCGACAGGAAAAAAACAAAATTTTTCTCGCAAAAAAACAACGCACGTGACGTATACGCCGCGCAGACTATCCTAGTAATCTGTATATATGGATAAAGTCCCGTTAGATTCGCCCCAGCTGTCTAACAAGGATGGCTACTAAGGAGGGGGAGAGAGAGAGAGAGAGTGTACGCATGCTAAGAAACAATAGCGCGGCGGCTTCGCTTATCCATGTGCGTAAGTAGTAACTTACCAACAGGAGTTAATCCCCTCGTTGTAGTGATAGTGGTCTACCTAGACGCGAGGGACCAGGAACGTACTGCAGCAGTAGCCGACTCCTGCATGTCCTCGAAACCAAGTGATCGACACATGTAGAGGTGAAAAACGATTGGATATAGGTTGATATTGCTTTTTTATGTTGATCTATATTTTTTTTGCTAGATTCGGATCTAAATACGTGCTAACTGGATATGGATACAAATCCAGCTTATTCGGGATACGGATACAAGATAAATATGTGATAATTTCGGATCGAAAACGGATAAAGATATATAGATAATACATACATATAAAGAATAATATATGTTGAATTAAAACCACACAAGTAGATGGCCATAATAGCAGGTTATATATCAATCAAATCCAATAAACATTGTATAAAGAATATACTATTTGAGGATTAATAGAACAAACTAATTGTCAATATAAATAGACTATCATAGAAAAATACGATGAAAATAGGTTGGACTTTGCTGATATCCGAATAGAAAAATCCAGATATTTGAATCTCGTCCTGTATTTGCTCCAAATCTAATCTTAAATCTAGATTCAAATATGTGGATCCGATTGAATAGTCAAATTCGGCTCTGAATCCTTTCCCAGATCAAGCAAAAAGTAACCTGCCCGTTTGAATCCCCTCCCAAAAAAAAAAAGAAAAGAAAAGAAGAATCTTCAGAACGCGTTACGCCCCTGCTCCTAATCCAGACCGTCAAATCTCAATCGGACAGGCCACGCGGACCACGCTCCGGGCCCAGGGCCCTACGTCGATCGAACCAGGCGGCCATCGTGACCGTCATGAGCGGCAGCGCCCATTCGTCCCCCTGGCACGGCCGCACGCACCGGCGGTGCCATGCGTACCACTCCCGGCCGGCAGCGACCACCAACCGTCAACCCCATTTCCTTTCTTCCCTGGCCTCCTCCTCGATCGTCTGCCTCGCGGATCAGCCCCACAGGCCGCCCCGCCCCGCCCCCGCCCGCGCAGCAGCTGCGACAGCACGAGAGCGCTCCGCGGTTTGGTTGGCTCCGGGACAAGAGGTGGCCAGGCCAGCAACAGCTCACGCCCTGGCCCTGCCTGCCGCTGTGTAATGTCATGTCGTGTACCGACCGCCCTCGAACTGAACAGGAGCCGCTCTCACATGCAGAGCTGCGTGCAGGCCGGGAGGGTGCGTCTGTCCGTTTTGCTCTCTCTCTCTCCGCCCATCATCGCGGCTTCACAAGTGCTCCGCGTACACATGACAGGCCCCCCCTCACGACCACCCTCGGCGCAAGGATCACCTGCGTTTTTCGGGGTCTTAGGTTAGACGTCAGCAAAGCAGCCCAGGCTGGGGCCCAAGTCTTGTAATGGTGTCGCACTCATGGAACGAGTTTCCCTCTCTTTTTTCGCTTTGTTGCTGAACTCCGTTCTGGAACGGGTTGTTTGTGCGCGCAGCACCGCGTGCTTGCCCGGTTGACCCTGAGTGGCATAGCGCATATACGCATATATATATAAATACACATGCTGCATCGCTCTCTTGCAGAAACGCTTGAAATGGTGTTACACGTTGTTGTTTTTAATTAATTTGAACCCCCAACGTCTTTCGTACCATGCCATGCTGCACTTAGCACTTCTAGTCTAAGCTACTAGCAGTGTACGATCGGGTAGCATCTGGTCTTTATTCGTATCATGCGAATTGTTGTGCTAGCTGTACCGCAAAGTTCCATCCAGGGCCAAACCATCATGGATCCGACACGGGCTAACCACATTCTCCATTTACTCCATCCAGTTTTCATTGCATCTCGCACGCACGCGAGTACGCCGATCCGACGGTGGAGGTCGAGCCATAGGGATCAGGGAGGCATGTTGATGTACATGTACGTAACGTAAGCGCTCTGGCCGTATCTCCCCCCTCCAACCACCACACCATCAGACGAGTAATGGCCAAATTTACTGCCACCATGCGCCTCTCATTATCTCGTTTCACGACATCGCCTCTGACCTTTGCGTTGGAGGCCTATCTACACCCCTAAAGTCTCCAAACGCTGCAGCCCTAAACCCCCGGTGCCACCTCCCCATGCATCATCACTTGCGGTGTTGAGTTGTTTCTTGTGTGATGTTGAGTTGTTTCTTGTGTTGTGTGGCCCCGGCCCAGCGTTCTGTTGTGGCTGATGGCAGCTAGCATTGATGCTTTGATCTTTTTTAAAAAGAGATAAATTGGCCAAAAGTACTGGCATTTATTATAGAAAAAAACAACAGTTTTGCTCTTTTTTAAAACAAAAAATTGACCAAAAACACTAGTATTCATTATAAAAAAAAATAACAGACAAACTACATACGCGTGCACACACTGTAACCATGCCCGCCCAAGCAATACTCGCCTAGTCGCCTCCTCGCGCCCGCCGCGTCAAGCCGCGCTCGAACGCGGCCGGACGGAGCGAGTCGCTCGCTCACGCCAATCGGGCTCTCGCCCCGAGTCGTAGGCACGTATGTAATCCATCTAGGCATGAAGCCACTGCAGCAGGTCCAAGGCCGTGTGTCGTCATGATCTGTCTCCAAGGCCGTGTTGTCACCTATATATTCTAGTCATTAGTTACATGCATGATTAATTTATTTTTTTCTCTTTGATGTAGTTTTATGCTGTGATATGGCGTTGAGATTTGCTGTGGTTTGTGTCAACTTTGTAGGAACGGCTTACACATTTCATTTGACTATGTCATGTAAATGACTATCTCATGTAAATGACAGCTCCAATAGAGGGCCGAACAAAAATAGCTGCCATATGTATTGTTACTAGTTATGTGCCCGTGTGTTGCAACGAAAACTTAATTTGCGACAAAAAAGTTTATTTACAAAGAGCACTAATAGTGGCAAAGGTGGGTAATTAAAGAGTAACGGCAAAGGTGGGTAATTAATAGCACTAACAGTGGCAAAGGTGAGTAATTAAAGAGCGGTGGTAAAGATGGGTAATTTTGATAAAGTGACGTGGAAAGAAACTCTCACTTTATATAGTACAGATGATGAGTTATGGTACTGAGATTTGCTCTAGTAGTGTGACACCTGTATAAGAATGGTTTACATGTGTCCTTAGTCCTAAGACTCCTAACAATCTGAGGATGTAAATGACAGCTCAAATGAAGGACAAACAAAAACCGCCGTCGTCTGTAGTATCTCTACGTGATCACAATATCAAAAAAATTTTTAAAAAATAATATATTTTTTTATTCAGAATTTCAAAAATATATCACGGGAAAAAAAATTACAGAAATATACCCCTGTCGCCCGTTGGATGGGCGACAGAGGGCTAAATAGCAAAAATAAACGGGCGACAGGAGGCCACATTACCCCCAGCCTCCTGTCGCCCAATGAAATGGTGACAGGGGCTAATTTGATTCCTGTCGCCAGCCTGTAATCCTCGTCAGATAATGAAATGGCGGCAGGGCTAAAATTGACGCTGTCGCCGATGAAATGGCGACAGGGCACACGCGCCACGAACCGAAAATCGTGGCCACTTAGGGGTTGAATTAGCCCTTGTCACCATTTCATCGGGCGACAGGAGGCCGGGGGTGACGTGGCCTCCTGTCGCCCGTTTATTTTTGCTATTTAGCCCCCTGTCGCTCAGGGGTATATTTATGTAATTTTTTTTCCGTGATATATTTTTAAAATTCTAAATAAAAATGTATTATTTTAAAAAAAATTCCACAATATCATCCATCCTTGATCCGACGACCAATATGTACACCTAGACATCATCGAACATATACATCTGCAACAGATTCAGCACCGCATTTTGTCATGATCTATCTCCAAGATATTGTTCATTTCTTCTTTTCTTACTCACTACATGTATGATTAATTGTTTTTTCTCTGTCGTACATGGTTATGAGGTATTATGGTACCAAGATCTGCTACAGTTGGTGACTACTATTGAAGAGATTTAATTGATAGCTCAAATCAAGGGTATAAAAAAACTGTCGCCGTTTGTAGTACATCTATGTAATCACAAAAGTGTTCATACTTGATCTAACCGTCCATATGTACATCTAAATGTCATCGAAGATACATTCGCAGCATGTTGAAGACAGTGTGTCATCTACAAGATATCTTTAATACTCTCTTCGGTTCATAAAAACTTACTAGTTTATGATATGTGTAGTCAAACATTTGAAATTTTAACTATCTATATCTTTTTAAATATTTAGATTGGATGCATGAAAATCATATATGTAAATTCGTCTCGAAACTTTCTTTCATAATATTATAATTTTATTGAATTTTTTAAATATATTACAACATAAATAAATGATCATAGTTAAGTTTTAGAGACCGTTTGTGACTGAAGGGAGTACCATCTTTTCTTATGCACTAAGACATGATTAATTGTTTCTTCTCTTTGATACAGGGTTATGGGGTGCTATGGTACCGAGATTCGCTGTAGTTGGTGACACTTGTACAAGAATGGTTTACACGTTTATGCCGTGCTATCGTATTGAGATTTGCTGGGGACAACTATACAAGAATGGTTTACACATTTCCTGATTGTAACAATTTAAATGACATCCCAAATCGAGGGTCAAACAAAAAACTTCTGTCATATGTAGTGTCCCTATGTATTCACAACAGTGTTGATCCTCGATCGAACGGTCTATATGTTCATCTAGGCGTCTCTAAAGATGCATCTGCAATAGACTCAACACTGTGTGTCGTCGTAATTTGTCTACAAGATATTGTTTATACCTTCTTTTATTCATGATCAATTGTTTTTTTCTCTGTAGTGCAGGATTTATGGGTGCTATGGTACGGAGATTTGCTACAGTTGGTCTCAAAACTGTACAAGAATTATTTACACATTTATTGATTCTAATGATTTAAACAACAGCTCAAATACAGGGTCAAACAAAAAACACGGTTGTCTCCGGTATTCCTATGTACTCACAGAAGTGTTGTTGCTTGATCAACGGTTCACATGTATATCTAGGTGTCATTTTAAGATACATTTGCAACAAATTCAAGACAGTGTGTCGTCATGATCTATCTCCAAGATATCATTTATACCTTCTTTTTATTACTCCCACGGTCCAAATTTATAAGGTGTATTTTTGAATGGTCTTATTCATAAATATACGATGTATTTTATGTTTAAATGCAAAGTAGTGTGATGTTTTCTTTATACTCCTAATAAATATCTAGTTTTACTTGCTATTCTCTACGTGCATATATTGAATATAGTGCTTACATATAATAATTAAGGGTAATCTAGTCATTTTTAATTTCTTGAATATAGTGCTTACATATAATAATTAAGGGTAATCTAGTCATTTTTAATATCTCCTTGGTTTATGCGCTAGAGAAAATACGCCCTATAAATTTGAACAGAGTGAGTACTTAGTGAGTATGCCCTATTAGGGGTATAAAGGGAATATTACATTAATTTGCATTGAGACATGAAATACATCTTGTATCTATGGACAAGATTATTAAAAAATGAGTACAGCTAGCTCACACTATACCATTCCAATGGTATAACAATTTCATGGGATTTCATGAGGTTCAAGTTTTGTAAGGTTCCAGGATTCGTGAAAAAAGGTTTCATGAAGATTTTGGTGTGTTTCGTGAAAAGTTCCATGCAAATTTCAAGATTTTTTAAGAGGTTTCAATAAAAAATAGTTTCAAGTTTCAAGCATGTTTTAAGCAGTTTCAACTAGTGTTACGTTTCAAAATGCAAAGTTTTATGTTTTAAAATCACAATTCATGCATGTTTGGACATCATTCAAATTATTGAAGCATCAAGCAAACTGAATTTTCAGAACCAAAATATAAGTTTCATGGAATTTTGAACATGCTTCAAGGGTTTTAGAGAAAGATTCAAGTGGATTCCAATAAAATTCATCAATGTTTCATAAGGTTTCAAGGATGTTTCGAGACAGTTTCAAGAGGGTTTTAGCAGAGCTTTAAAAGAATTCAGCAATGAAAACAAATCATACACAACTGAAACTTGACGAAAACATGCTTCAATAAAGTTGCAGAACTAATTTTGTGTTTTAGTTTTGACAATTGAGTTTTAAAACTGAAACTGAAGTTTCAGAACAGCCACATCAACTTTCAAGGAGTTTTGAACACATTTCAAGAGTTTTCGAGAAAAGTTTTATATTGGTTTCAACAAGTTTCAAGAGACTTGCAAGTGAGTTTCAGCACAGTTTCAAAAGATTTCAGCAAGTGTACGGGTCACGCACCGCGAATATGTCCACTTCTGGGACATGCATCGGATACTTGTGGACGCACTCTACCCACAACCCATCGGCATTAGCAACTGGCTTGATGCATTCTTAGGCGGCGCTATTGCACTCAAACCCGGCATCAAACGTGATCATCCACCCCTTGGTCTCGATGTGCGCGAGCTCATAAAACACTCAAGTGGTGTAGGGTTGTGGCGACCGCCTGGAGAAAGGCCGCCGGGAAGAGGTGGATAGGGCAAAAGGTGTGGAGCCACACGAGCATCTCGTGGAAGTCGAGCTGTGCGGTAATGAGGATTACCACTGTATCAACAAGCACGACAAAGACGATGTGGAATCAGTGCGTGACCATGGTGTGTTATGTAGGCGTAGTAAGCAAAACAAGTCTAGGACCATGGTATGCTTGTATGGGTGAGCAGTGGTGGTAGGTGTCGTGTCAGAAAGACAAAAAACAGTGATACTGTTTTGTAGTTTTTCTATAAAAAATACATTCTACAAACTTAGACCACGGTCTATTTGGTACATGGTTATGTGGTGCTATGGTTTGACATTTGCTATAGATGGTATTGATTGTAGAAAATGGTTTAAACGTGTCTTGATATTGATGATTTAAATGACATCTCAAATCAAGAGTCAAAAACAATAGCTTTCGTTGTCCATCCGTCCATAGAAGCCTATGTATTTCATCCGTTGTTAAATACATGCTATTCTAGTTTTTAAATTTTGTTCTTAAACTAGTAGGGTGCTCGTGTGTTACAACGAAATCCTAAAAAGGGTGATACATATAAGTAGAAAGAATCTTAAACCATATGATAAAGTACAATTTCTTTCATACACATATCAAGCGAAGCATATCTCGACAACATCTAAACCATTCGCGCTATATCTAACAGATCAGATGTTCCGAAGGAAAACGAACGACCGCCACCAACTTCTAATTAAAAGTAGTAGAGATACATGTTATTCTACAATATAACTTTAATCTTTTTTTCTTTACATACCACTATCATTTATTATCTGAATGCTATTTATTATTATGAAATAAAATAACACATACTCCCTCTGTTTATTTTTATATGGCTTATTTTTTGAATAGTCTTGTTCACAAATATAAAGCTTGCATATAGATTTAATGAGACATTTCCTTCTATACCTCTATTTATTTTCTTTCATCTATATGCATTTATTCATTACCACCCACACAAAGTATATCTTTCATCTTTCAAAATAATTAAGTGGAGGCATCTAAGTCATTTTCTCTCATATCTTTCTCAATTTTAACGCAACCATAATCTTTGTGTAAAATCAAAATACGCGTTATAAAAAAAAACAGAGGGAGTATCATTTAAGAGTAGTAAGTGTGAACTAATTAAAAATGATGGTTTAGTTATTTCTATCCATAGCTTGATTTAAGTAAAAAATCTTAAAACGTCACGCAGGAATACTTGTTTCTCGATCCAACGGGCTATATAAATGCTGTGTGTCGTCATGATCTATCTCCAAGAAAACTTTGAGAAATTGGTTTCTTACTCACTAATTACATTATTAAGGAGTTTTCCTTGTCTCTTTGTGTCTCACTGTCTCTCCCGCTGGCCTTTTTATTCTTATCTCCTCGCCCTCGCTTCACCTCCTTACCTGTTGTTTTCCTTCCCCCCTTGACCCGTTGTCTCATGCTAAAGCCAAGGCTTAGGCACTAGTGGTAATCTCGGTCAAGGCGAGTGACACCGCGGGCATGGAGGCCATGGACGTCAAGTACAAGCCGGTCATGTTCCCCAACGGCGCCGTCAAGAAGGTGAAGCCGGCGGCCGTGGCGCCGGCGGGGGTCGGGGAGTTCATGTACCGGGAGTGCCTCAAGAACCACGCGGCGAGCCTGGGCGGGCACGCGGTGGACGGCTGCGGGGAGTTCATGCCGTCGCCGGCGGCCAACCCCGCCGACCCGACGTCGCTCAAGTGCGCCGCCTGCGGCTGTCACCGCAACTTCCACCGCCGGCTGACGGAGGGGTCCCCGCCGCCGCCTCCCCCGGAGGGGCTGCCAGCGGCGCCCATGCTCCATGGACAGCCGCATCGCGCCGAGGAGACGCCGGAGGACCGGCTCCCGGGGGTCGACGGCGACGAGTCCGACTCCGACTCGGACGGCTCGGAGTACGACGAAGAGCGGTCGGTCTCCCCGCCGCCCCCGCACCTGCCGGCGCCGGTGGCGCAGCAGCCTCCGGCGTACTACTCTTCGGCGCCGCACATGCTTCTCTCTCTGAGCTCCGGCGCACCGGGGGCCGCGGGGGCGGTGCAGAGGCTCCCCGCCCAGATGCCTTCGGCGACTGCGCCGGCGCCCCATCATGGGGCGATGCCTAGGAAGCGGTTCCGCACTAAGTTCACCACCGAGCAGAAGCAGCGGATGCAGGAGCTGTCGCAGCGCCTTGGGTGGCGCCTGCAGAAGCGCGACGAGGCTATCGTCGACGAGTGGTGCCGCGACATCGGCGTCGGCAAGGGCGTCTTCAAGGTCTGGATGCACAACAACAAGCACAACTACCTCGGCGGCCACAGCGCCCGCCGCAGTGCCTCCTCCTCCGCCGCCACCACCGCTGCACCACTCCACCCCTCCGCCGCCGCCGCCGCACCACCACCATTCAACCCCTCCACCACCCCTCCCCCTCCCGCCCACACCTCTGCCCCTCCCCCTCCCACCGCCACCGACTTCAACATCAACGGCACCGCCTCCTCCGCCGCCACCGCCGCTCCTTCCGCCACCGCCGGCCACCCAGAGAACGGAGCCTCGTCGCCGCAGTCCGCATAAACCAGAGAGACAAGAAAGAAAACATGTAGCTTTCAGTGATCATTTCTTTCCTTTTTCTTTTAGACTTTTCATCTAAGAAATTAACCCCAAGCTTTCTCTGTATGTTCTTGGGATCCGATGACGGTGGTGATTTAGGATTAATTAGATTATCTCATCTCAAAAGTGGCACCCTTTTTGGTTGTTCTTCGTCCAGGCAGTAGCTAGGAGGAGAGGCTTCTTCCATCTAAGCATTCTTTCTAGGGATCTCATGCTCTCCTGTTGCGATGAAAAATGTATACAAAATCAAATGGAAGCAGCCTCTCCTCTTGGCTCTTGCTCTTCTTAGTACTGAATCTACTGATCTCGATTAATTAATTGGCTTGCTTGTACTTGTGCGAGTAGAATAATCGGGCTTTGCGCGGCTAACCTATCATTAGGAGCGCATATTGTAATGCTTGCATGCATCCCTATCGATCCGTGTTCGGTTAAATTAACGTGCGCCTAAGCTAAAGCCAAGCTGCTATCACCTTTGTACTTTCTATAGCATCTTCTTGCCTTCTTGGCACGCTTGCCATCACTGCTTAGTATAGTACTCTCTCCCACACTAGTCAAAACACAAATTAAGTATTCCTCTCTCTTAAATATGTGTCATTTTAGCTTTTAAATTTTGTTCTAAATATATATTATTTTATAATTTGAGATAATTTTTTACTATTTTTTCCTTGTATATCCATTCCCTTTAATTAATTCCAATGCAATCTACTCGTATGGATTAGAGTAAGACAGTAAGGGTCTGTTTGGCAACAAGGTTTTTTCATAGTTTCTAGACAAAACCATGGTTTTAGAGAAAAACTCTATTTTAGAAATCAAGAGGTGTTTGGTAGCCCTTCAAAAAACTCTGTTTTAAAAACCATAGTTTTCACAAAATCATGTTTTTTTCTCTGTTTTGGAAACTTTGGTCTTGGGCAAATTTTTCTGAGTGCTGGCACCAAAACAACTTCCAAAACTTTGTATGGTTGGTTTTGCAAAACCTTGTTGCCAAACAGGACCTAAGTGATCTAGTAGGAGAGAGATAATGCATTCTCTTATACATGTGACATAGTGGAAGTATAATATCCTAAAATGACATTTATTGACGAAACGGGCGAGTAGTTCTTATTCTATGTATGGTTTCTCACCCTAAACTCCTCTTCCAAACCGCTCTGGCATTGCAAAGCAGAGTAATTGCTCTCTCTCTCTCTCCAGGCAAAAGTGCATGCAGTGCAGGGATCGATGCAGGCAGATAACCATCTACTCATGCAGTTACAGGATTGATAGGTAGGGGATAGAATGGGTTGGGCCAGGTCAGGTAGGAATGCAACAACGAGGCAATTAGGCAGCAAGTGCTTTGTCCTAAGAATGCCTTAGCAGCGCTTAAAAGGGCAAGTAAACGGGGAAGGAAAGCGCCATGAGTTGCTGTTCTGCCTTGTACCGGCCGGACTGTTTGTGATGGGATGGAATATGGGGAGGAAGGGATGCTTTTTGTCGTGCCGGTTGTCCTTGAAAAGCTGATGGCGGCAATGGCACTGAAAAGGCTTTCGCTCGCGCTATGGCCACGGGGGCTGGCTGGCTGACAAGCCAAATCATACAGGCTACGCTCGTGATGGCATTAGCGTTGGCATGGCCTCCTGACGGTGCAGGTTCAAAAAAGTGGGGGTTTTTTCTTCCCTTCCCTCTCTCGCTCTCGCTCTCCTCTCTGGTCTTTCTTGCCTGCTGCTCAATTCCCAAAGGATGTGTAATCGATGGATCCACCTGCTGCTCCTAACCCCAGCCCCATGATTTGCTCTCAGTCCACCCCATTATGCCGTTGTGCAGGTATGGTGCCACTCCTCTTCTTTTTGGTCTTTCTACAGAAATCATTATTAGCTCATTGCATTGCTCCAGATTTCGCATATTTTCTTTTCTTATAGCCAGTGTTTATATTTTCGATTTAACTTTGAAAATCGCTTCCTGCCACTTAGTCGGTACTGATTTTTGCCAAAAAAAATAGGTCAAAAATCGAAAGATTTCAAAAATCAAACTTTTTGATTTTTAATCGGTCGATTTTGAACTCTTTTGATGGCTGTTTTTTTTTTTGCGATTTTCGTCGATTTTCATCGAAAATCACTCGGTTTTCACCTATTTTTGACCAGTTTACGAAGTATCTACGTCGTAGGGTGATATTGACAAAGGATAACATTAGTAAAAAAATTAGAATGGTAGTAAGAAATGTTATTTTTGTAACAATGATAAAACTATACGGCTTTCAATCAGTCATCTCCTAATAGTCTGACTACTATATTTGTGAGTTGGTTATCGAGACTGAGAAAAGATTTAAGAGCTCACATTTTGGTTGGAGCCGTCGCTTTATGTTGGTCAATTTGGCTATATTGAAATGATGTGGGTTATTGGGACTAGGAAAAGATTTAAGAGCTCATATTTTTGTTGGAGCTGTCGATTTGTGTTGGTCAATTTGGCTACGTTGAAATGATATGGTTTTTGATAATAAAAAATTTCTAATCCGTTACAGGTTATCTATATTTGCACAAATTGGTTGCATTTGTGGTTTGTGCTACAGTTGCAGGAGCCCTGGGATATGGAGACAGTAGGATGTCGATTGCTGGAAATCGTGGTCATGGATCTCTTCATCATGCATGGGTGGAGATTTAGTTACAGGCTGTGTGTGAATTGAGACTTTTTTTCTTATTCCTGTTAGCTTGTTGCCATTTTTCTACAAAACCTGCTTGTAATCTTTCTTTTGTCTGCAATTTGGCTGCAATAGTGTAATAAATGATGAGCTGTGTGCATCTCACGATGTAGAGATCGAGAGATATAATATTCCATTATCTAAAAAAATTAGGCTCTATTTGAGACAGATTTTGATTGTGCAAATTCTGATTCTTGAAGAAGCTAGTGGGTGATATGTTTTGATTTTGTATACAAATCTACTTCTGATTATAATAGAAACTATCCAAAATCCCCCATTCAATAAATAATCTACTTTTCTTTTAAACAAAAACCATATAGAAACTATTAAGAACGAGGCCTAATTCCCCAACTGTGTTTTTTTGACGGCAGTCTAAAGCACTGCTGCCCAGTCCAACCCACTGGCGCATCTTCTTATGCAGGAGTGATATTCAACATCCTACTGCGTTTCCTGCACCAATCTAAAACAATAAAAATGTGATTCGTAGATTTGGTTATAAGGTTCTGCTACTCTATAATTACTCCCTTTTAGAGTATGTTTCTTTTCTTCTGCATTTTTAGATAAAAATGCCTTCTGATGTTGAGGTAATACTCATACGCCAACATGGTTGACTATTCTTTTTGTTTAAATTTGTTTTTATTACTAGTGTAACATCGATGGTGTAATTGTACCTACAATTACCCATTGAGTTTATAGAAATCATATATAATTTCAATGAAAATTTCCTATGATACTAGTTTGATTTCTCACTGTTTAATGTGCTCCTAGATCTATGCACCCTCCACTCCTCTTTTGGCTTCGACGAGAACCGCCACTGCTAACCACTGCATACCCCCATCTCGCTCTAATTAGATCAAGGGGTAGGTACCTTGTCTCTTCCTTGTCCCACAATGAAGGCAGCGGAAGCAATGACGAGCGGTGTTGTCTTGACGCTAGAGGCGACAATGGTAGTGGTGGGAACGAGGTAGTGTCAAGGAAGGAAGAGAGGAGGTGGTTAAGAGGATGCAAGCTCCGGTAAGGCGGTGGGGGTGCAGGCGCAGGCATAAAGGCGAGGCACAGAGGTTTCATGGTATGGGCTTTTTTTGGTGAGATAGGATAGGGAGAGCCTTTAAATCTAGATCCAACGGTTTTAAAAAAATTGACCGGAATCAAGCAAGTGTTTAATTGAGTAATACATAAACAATCCCTTAAATCTGGCATCTCTTGATGTATTACATAGAATTTATAGCAATAATCTGAAATATTTAAATAGAAATTCTGGCAATAATTTAAAATATTTAATTGAGGGATTCAAAAGATGGTTATCATAATGTACTTCTGTCGGTGTTTCATATAACCGGCAAGTAAATTTGTAAGTACTGGGGCTGCGCGTTCCCTCTCCTTGAATGGTTAGACTACAGGAGTCCCGGATGTATACTGGTTCGAACGGAACGTCCCTACTTCCAGTTCGTGGTGGCGATTTGTATTGCTCAAGACGCGAGGAGCTACAGGGGATTACAAGCGAGGGCTAAGGACAGGCCCTTAGCACTCGTTCGAGTGGAAGCACTCGGAAGCGTTTGTTTGAGTCGGAACAAATCGAATGCGAATGTGGAAGTGGAAAAGAAAAAAAAACTTTCCCGAGGGTCCTGCCTCCCTTTATATAGGCGGAGGGGGCAGGTTACACGGGAGTTTGGAGAAAAAAAGGTAGGGGTATGCTACACCCGGGAGTCCCGGTCTTCGGTCTGGATGACAGACAGGCTCCTGTTTGGCCCATGCCGGGTGGGTAGACACAGCGAGCACCATTCCGTCGGAAAGGGGCGCACCTGCCCTCTGTGCGCTTGTCAAATGCTGACGTTGTCTATGCTGTGCTCTGGTGTTGCCTCAGGAGAGAGTGTGCCTCTCTTCACTGTGCCTGACGGGGTGAAGGGACGGGCGCTTGACTTAGGCGGCTTCCTGGGCCACCTTAGGAAGGAGTCACCTACCCCGGTATGGCCATCGTGTCCACGGGGTAGGTGGCCAGCTCGAAGTCGACTGGTGATGTGGCGGAGGTCACTGAGTCTGAGTTGTTGGGGCCCCTGAGGCAGGTCGAACCTGAGCTGGGGACGCCCGACCTATGGCCAGGTCGGAGCCTGTGGGGGCGTCCGACCCGAGGCCGGGTCGGACCGCCCCTAGTGGGCCCGAATGAGGCCGAGGATCCTTTGTGGTCCCACGAGGCCCTGAGCCGGGCCCAGGATGGATGACTTGGTGTTCCAGCCAATATTAAGTGATAATCCTATTTGTGAGGGACGAAGATTTTGGTAATACCCTCTCCAGCATTCTTGCTGCGGGGTACCCCGTATGAGTATTCGTCAACTTCCATAATTTTATATCATCGTTAGTCTGTTCTACTACTGATGTAATTGCATGTTATAGCTCGTACTTTTGTTCAGAATTTTATTGTAATGGGCAATGGCATTTCTTTTGATTCAATCGAGCGTATTAATAACGAGAGGGAAAAAAAGATGAAGAAGGTTATGGATACTTACATTTCAATCGTATATATGTTTGCTGGTCTTTTATATGAAATCTTTTTCATATTGTATTCTAAGGTAATTTATTTTAATTTCAGGTATAACATATTCTTCGAAAACTAATTCTGGATTGTGATCGTAAAGAAATTGATCCTCCAAAACTAAGTCTTTAAAAGTTGAGTTGTTTGACATCCTGGTTTTTGGAAAGGCTGGCTGGTAGTTTTTAAACTGTAATATCTGTAATACCTCTAGCTGTTCTGAGTGTAATATGCATGTAACAACCATTTGTCGAAATTTTAGCTAGTCAGATTTAGAGGACCACAATTCAGATTTTCATATGCAGTCAAGGTTAAGCACTCGCAGCTTGGAAATGTCAGTTTGCATAATTTTACACTGTTACTCCTCAAAATCATTTCGCAATTATGCTGAGGAGCATCGGCCGCAAGTCATGGTTTCATTCTTATGCTGATGATCACCACACGCTTTCCAACATTATGCAAAAAAAATATTTGCATCCAGTGACTGAAACTAACGAAAATTTTCTACAGAATTTCATAACGCTTGTCAACATGTGCGCTTAGTCAAATTGCAGGGTTCGAATGTCAGCGAGCAATATGGCATTTTGTAAAAGCGATTCCATTTGTACATGGACCTTAGGCTATGTGTATCTTAGGATGCAGAGATCGGAAGATGTAATTTTTCATTATCTAAAATTTTGTACATGAATCCGCATTTGTAATCTTTATAGATAGCCTTCGATTTCTTTATTGAAGTAGTTATCCTTGGCTCCTAGACATAGTGGAAGCAATACAACATGAGGATTATTGATGGCTCCTCAACCCATCTTCATTCGGAAGGAATTTTTGCTTACTTCACTATAACGGCAAGTAGAATTCAGGTAGTTAAAGAAACACTCAATGATCCTTTGTATTCGTAATTTTTGGCCTTGTTAGCCCCACTTCTTCCAACTTCATTAGTATGACATGCACCTAAGGTTCAGACATTACACAATCTTTCTTTCATGATCTGCATAACCAAATTATCTAGTCCATGCAGCAGCTTAAATCTTAGTAAAAAAAACCGACAATTTCGAACTGATACACACAGAAGGGGGAAGCGATCTTTCCATTAAAAAATACCGAGTGAAGCTCAATAAATCGACTAATTGACAAGTCACGACACCAGCCGATCCCAAATTCCGAATCCAGCACTCAAATCCTAAATCTCCCCCAAACAGAAAGGTGCGCCAACACCACCCCCACCCCCCAACCCACCCACGTGATGGAGAAGGCGTGGTCAGGGTTTTAAAAACCAGCGAAAATCACTCGAAAACTACTCGAAAACCGCGGTTTTCCACTTTACCGTTCCGGTTTAAGATTCAAAACCGCTCGGTAAACCGTTCTAATTAAAAAAATTAAAAATTTTGAAAAAAATTATGTGTGCGGAAAAACCGCTCAAAAACCATTTTTGAAGAACATTCAATTGGTTGGGTTGGTTTTTCGTGAAAACTGAGCGGTTTTTCGTTGAAAATCGAATGGTTTTTGATTTTTTTTGAATTTTTTGTTTTCGGTTTTTTTATTTCTTAACCCTTCGGTTTCTAACGGTTTTTGAGTGGTTTTTACGAAAACCGTATCACGAATTTCGCTGCGGTTTTTTATTTCGGTTTTGCAAACCCTGGGCGTGGTCCATATACGCCATGCTGATGCTCTGTAATACCCCGGCCCGTTAATGTGAAGGCCTATGTGGCTCATGTGAAGCGGTGGTGGGATTAGTCCCACATTACTTGCATGAAGTGAGTTGTAGTAGTATATAATGTCTGTTGGGTCCAAACATAGCACATCCGGGTTAACGTTTTACACGAAGCAAGAACGAAAGCGTAAGTGGGGTGCTATACATGCGTAGGTCCGCCCTATGGTAGACTAGACTTTGAGCTAATTTGGGCTAAGGTGTAACAGAGATGGTATCAGAGTATCAACCTTCGCTGCACGGGCGCGTATGGAACAGGGGCACAGACATAGGGCGCATGGTGCGTGTGGCCCCGGAGTGGGCATACGGCATGGCATATGTGCCGGCGCTGGACGCATGGCCGTGTACCAAGGGGTGGTTCTGGTATTTGCGGTGTATACGGTGTACTGCCGAGAGCATCAGCCCTTAAGGGGGTGAGTGTAATACCCCGGCTCGTTAATGTGAAGGCCTATGTGGCCCATGTGAAGCGATGGTGGGATTAGTCTCACATTGCTTGCATGAAGTGAGTTGTAGTAGTATATAATGCCTGTTGGGTCCAAACATAGCACTTTCGGGTTAACCCTTTTACACGAAGCGAGGACAAAAATGTAAATGGGGTGCTATGCATACGTAGGTCCGCCCTATGGTAGGCTGGACTTTGAGCTAATTTGGGCCAAGGTGTTGCATGCTCAGGGCGGAGTCGCGGGCTCTTACCTCCACGGGTCTGAGGAAAGAAGCAGTGAGGGGGAGCCCGACCGCTGGAGATGAGGAGAGGTGTGGCCGCTGGTGAGGGAGGAGCTAGGTGGGTACGACTCGGGCAAGTGGATCTGGCTAGGGTTTACAATATCGATATCATGATAATTGACCATATCGAGATTTTGAAAATGAAGAAATTAGGTCGCAAATCGGTAAAAATCGAAGGGTTTTGAAATCAAACTTTTTGAAGGAAAATTTAAAAAAATCGATTTTCATCGATAATCGCTCGATATGTCTTGATAATCGATCAAAATTTTGTGAGCGATTTTGTGAACTTTTGTTCTTGACGGTCGATTTTGTGAGCGATTTTTGCTCGATATTCAACTATTATCTCGATGTTTACGTCGCATAATTTTTTAAATTTATCTGGTTTATCGACCAGTATTATATACTGTACCGGCTCGATATGGTCGATAATCATGATATTCGAGCGATTATCGAAGATGTCGCAAACAATGGCCAACGAGAATGTGGGGAGAGGACGAGGCGGGCTCGGGTGGGAGTGGGGAGACATGGGGAGTAACAGGTATTAGTGGGTAATTTGCTTCGAAGTTTAGTAATATTCTCATATTTATCTTTCTCAGAATCTACAAAACCACATATAAACTAGATTGTAGATTCTAGTGCATAGAAGTATGCTGTATTATAAGAATCGATTTCTAAAATCGAACTATTTGTTTTTTATTCAGCTTTTAGAGCTAAAATCTAAAATCAAAATAAAAAACAATCATGCCTACTTGGGTAAGTTGTGCATTTAATAGTTATTGACATTAGTACTCCACTTCATAACTAACATACTCTTATCAGCAGCATTAAAATTCTGCTGTGGAGCATCAGTGATTCGATCCAACTCCGTGGTTATATTAATCGTATTATGAAGTACAGATCCTTCAAAAACGTCCAAAATACATCCATGTCTAGTGGAAAATAAATAAATAGATGGCATGCCACTTCTTGTAGAGGACAGAATAGGAGATCACAGAGATATGGAACATCTCGATCGTTTTCGTAGGACTTGGAGTTTTGATTTTCTTTTTACGTGTGATTCGGTGATGGTGATGGCGATGCCTCTTTAGGGGGAACTCATCATTCAGATGCTCCTCGTGAGCATGCTTTATACTGTGCGGGTGATGGGCGTGCAAGGTCCTGAAAGATTTGGCTGCTGGGTTGGTGGGGTTCGTAGGATGGCAAAACCTAAAGGTGTTTGGATTAAGTGGATTTTATTGAAATATTTTAAGATTTAGTTTAAATTTGAACCAAATCTCAAAACCTTTTAAAGAATTACTACTCATCCAAATATGGTCTAACAGACAATTCTAAGCTAACCCTAGCCCAGGGGTAGAAAAAAAGCTCGTTGGTGGCAAGGATTAAAATCTCACAAAAATTTCAGGAGATTTCGCTTTTCGAACGTAGATGGGTTTCCAAATGTCGGCCGAAGTAAAAAAATTCTAAAAATTTAAAATGCTACATTAATCTCAGTATTTCTCAGCGAGATCTCACTAATTACCACCGAAATCTCGGGTATGTGACTTGGATTTTGAGTTTGGATGACCGGATTTGAACATAAATTGGTCAATAACCCTTAATAATGTCATTTTGAATGAAAATTTGTTGAAAAACCAAAATTTTAAGATATTTTTTTAAAAACTGCAGAAACACTGTCTGATTTTTACAAAATTATACAAGCTTTATCACGCCGTGAAAAATTTATGATACCATCCTAAGAATCTAGGATCAAAAAAATTTTAAAATATTTTAGCTGCATTTGTTATCTTTAAAAATAAAAAATGGATTGAATATAATTGAGACACTAACATTGTCAGAATTTTATAAATTTGCTCGAGTGTGATCATGATCTAAAATTTATAGGAGAGATTAGAAATTTTCTTAGAACCCTTCTCTAAAAATTTCAAAAAAGTTAAACCTGTTTTGGTTACTCAATAAAAAATTGTAAACTGTAGAAGCATGTACTCTAAAGTCCGAGAACTTTGAAATAACGCTGTCATAATTTTTGAAAATTCGCTATGTTTGATCAAGATGTAAAAAATTTATGGAAACATTAGGGAGGCTTCACGACTAACCACAAAAATTATTAAAATTTTTGTATGCTCAGAACAATGCCAAAAAACTTATACAAAAATTACTATTCTTGTGACTGAAACCCAAGACCTACGTTTGCAAGATATGGGTTTTACCAAATAGGCTAGAGCTAGCGCTGAGTAAGGGCATTGAGGAATATAGCTAGTGCAGAGCTAGAGCTAATCCATACGTTGATCTGTACGTACAAGACACATCTGTCAGGTATCTTCACCAGTCAGAGAATTATAGCGATTGGATGGCTTATTACGAACATTAGAAGCCTGTCTATCTATCGCAGGACATGATCTAGAAAGAATACAAGCAAATGCATGAGCGGATGTACCACGAGGTTATTATCGATAACGAGGAGATTTGACTTTGCACCATAAGTGTTCTACTACTTGTAGATACGTGATGCAAACATACATTAATTTTATTATGATGCAAATATGTGATAAATTGTCATATGTATCAATTTTATTTTATGCCTATTAATTGTCATATAAATATATATTGATTGTTTCTAATTGTGACTCTAAAAACCAAATATCAGTTAAAATACTATCGAAATTTCTAACTTTACGGATTGATAATCAACTTAAAACTTTTATGGCAAGATTCCTACTCCTCCGGGTGGTGTGACGTCTTCCGGGGCTCGTGTGAAACGGACGAGTCGCACGCTCGAGCCGAGTCCCCACGGTTCTCTGTTTGGTGTAATTAAATTCCGTTTGTCCGTTCTGTTATACCAGTTGGACTCTTGCGCCAGTGAGTTGTCACGGTTAATTTAACAGGTGTCTTTTCGCTGTAGTGTAATACTCCCGCCTAAGTTTATAGTACTGATTTTTAATAGTTTTATCCATATATATATATATATATATATATATATATATATATATTGTATTTTATGTTCAACATAGATTAGTCATTAGTGCGGTGTTTCCTTTGTATCAATAATAAATATTTATATTTACTTGATATTCTCAATATATATGTATTGAATCTAGTGTTTAGAGATATGAGTGATAATCGGAAGTAGTATAGTTATTTTTAATATTTTATTAGTCTATATAACAAAGAAAATACGTCACGTAAACTTCGACAGGGAGCAGCAGTACCGCGGCGCAATGCAGACGTAGGAGGGAGGAGTTGCGGCTTCCAAGTAACAGCAACCTGGTACGCTACTCAACTTGAATGGTTTGTTTAACGGGCACTGAGGTTTCCAAAGTGGGCTATTTTAACCCAGCTGAAAGTCAGAGTTGATTTTACTCCATTAGTAAATTCGCGTTGATTTTACTCCATTAGTAAATTCGCGCCGTCCGTGTAGTCTAGCTGTAGAAGACAAGATTACGGTGGTATATGTACTGTGTAATCTTGTTTTTGTGAATAACCGCGTTCAATTCGAAATAGATGTATTGTTTTAGGGTGCGTTTGGTTGGGTGTACGAGGTTAAATGGGATAGGATGGTACAGGATTGATGGGATGATCCTGGATAAGATGGTACATGGAAGGTGTTTGGTTGTCTGAATAGAATGATATAAGATTTTGTTTGGTTGCTTAAATGAAACGATACAGGATGGTACGAGATGATGTTTGGTTGAAAGGATGAGATTGGATTGAGGGATGAGGTTGGTTTGAGGGATGGTGCGAGTGAACGATCCTGTCCTGGACCGATTGGTTCGATTAAATTTCCCGTACGGGATGGTGCAACATCTTTTAGAATATTCTAAGAATCTGTATCATCTCATCCTGTATCAAATGGTTCCGTTTAACCAACCAAACACAAAAACAGATTCAAATCCTGTACGAGATGATTCGGTTCACCCTCGTACACCTAACCAAACGCATCCTTATCAAGTTTGGTTGTAGTATGCAAGTACTTGTCGTTTTCTGTTGTTCCCAACGAGATTTTTAGTAAAAAAAATAGCGACGTTGGAGAAATGGATATACTACGACGTCTAGGAAAGGTTTTCCTGAAGAAGGTTTTTATGTGTGGATGAAACTAAACGGCGTCTAAAGAACCTAATTGCAGGTAGTAGCATTTCAGCTTGCAAAGTGTAGTAGTTTTCTCTGGAGGAATTATGTGCACACAATAATTCTATCGATCGACGAGATGATTAGCCGGAGGCTTAAGCAAGAGATCTATATATATCCAGGCAAATCTGGAAGCAACATCTGTTCATAACAAGAGTAAGAGACCTGCAACTCCGCGAGCATGATGGCCTCTTCCTTGCTGGACTTTGCGATCCAGTTGGCGCTTCTGCTTGCCTTCGAGGCAAAGATTAAAGAGAAGATTCCATCCTTTTGGAGCGGTGACAAGCCTACTTTACGCAGCTCTTTCACGTGGCTGCTACAGCTCCTTCCTCACTTCGCATTCACCTTGTGTCGCTGTGTACTCCCTCCCGTTCTTTCTTTATGTCATTATTGCTTTTAAATTTTGTTTTTAAATATATGTCGTTCTATAATTTTTAAGAAAACTCTTAACTGTTTTTTCATACTTCTATCATTTATTGTTACCAATATTCTTTGTTGCTGTGAAATAGAGTAATACACACTATTCAAAAACAATAAATAAGCTAATAAAGGATGGGGATTTGGTCATTTTTATACGTGACTTGGTTAGAGTGTAAAATACTAAAAACATAGTATTTTAAATAGCTAGTTATAGCTATGCTATAACTATAACTTTTTTAATCCCCAAACGCAAAGCTACAGACCATTGTTCTGTTATAGTAGCGAGCGAGCCGAAGGCTCGGTTGGCGAGCGTCACTAGTTTGCGTGCTGCTTGCCCGGGTTCGAATCCTCATATTCGCCTGGGTGCGCATTGAGAGCCGAAGCAGTCGCGTGTATGCATGCGTGAGCATATGTGGGTAGATGTGTGTGCGACTGTAGCCGGCTATTGTTCTCCTTCTATACTGAATGCCAGAGCTCTGGCCAAATTTCAAAAAAAAAATAGCTACAAATACTATAGCTATCAATAGCTTCACTATTTGACGTTGTTTGTAACTAGCGATGGTTTCACTATCCTACATCGGTACTTATGGACTAAAACATTGGGCTTGTTTTTAAATGTAACATTACTAAATGGCCCAGATACCTATACTAGAGAAAACAAAGTAAAAAATCTCATCTTGCCATTTTTCAATAATCCAACGTTCATGTTTCTCGATGATTAAGTACTTATTATTAAGAACATTTCTGATATAGTTATCATTTATGATCTTTTAGGTATGTATTAGTATGTTTGTTGATTCCGGGCTTAATACATATTTTTATTATAAAAATATTAGTACATTCTAAAGTACTATGTTTTTATGATTTGTTTGGAGATAACTTATATTGTATACATTTTAAAAATTTTTAATGCTGAAAACTAGACGAACGATTGTTTCCACAGTAGCTAGTGATAGCTGTTGTAGCTTTTTAGGACCTTGCCACGAAGCCACAAAACTCACAATTTAAAAACTTGCTAAAACAGTGTACATTCAAGAACAGAAGTAGTACTGTTCATTGTGTTGAAATCTCACACCACATGATGTTCATGTACTTTTTTTTAAACCATGAGTGGTTTTATCTATTTTTCCTAACAATTTAGGATCTGCTTAGATGCTTAGAATACAGAAAATTCACAGAATTTTCGTGTTCGAAACAGTTAAACTTCTAGGTGAGGGTGAGCTGCGAGATGCATGTGGCTCGATATCGTTTTTTTTTTAATATTACCTAGGGGAGTATACTCAAAGGAAACCACTACTCTTGTTGCACATATTTTTTTTCGTTGCTCTTGTTGCACAAATTTGACCGGCGACCAGGCAAGTCTTCTTGTTGCATGGTTGCCGTTGGCAAGGCTAGCTTACCTCAAGCCATGACAATGGCTTTCAATGGAGTCTGTCGGAGCTTGCTCGTTCATCGTTAATGCCGTGTTCAGGGAAAGCCATTTTTGCGAGGTAGACGAGACCTCATAAATACCTGCAACTCGTGCCCGTTCGGCCGGGGTTGGGTTTGGTAACCCGGCTCCGGCTACCTTCTTCTGGGGCAGCGGTACTGACATGTGGGACCGCGCTGCCAGATACGACGTGGGGCCCACCTGTCGGCCACTGGTCGACTGGCTCGAAGGGTCCTGAGAAATGAGGAGGCTAGCCGCTGAAACGGATCTGACAATAGCTGAGCGAAATGCCGTTTTGACTTCAAAGTGTCATTAAAGGCTTTCCCACCATGACCACCTCATCAGCATGTAATGCTCGTTGCCGTGAAAGCAGAGCCACCGTCTACTTTCAACTTTCGGAGCTTAAAATCACGAGCAGTAGTATTGCACCTAGTCTGAAATTCCAGAGAGATTACCTTATCTATGGTAAAATTTCCGTGAAATTACTGCAATTGACTTGAACAGGTCCTAAGTTTCAAAACTTTCGAAACGGCTCAGATGCAACATGTAGTTGTAAGATCCGTGCTTATGAGGCGCCTGCTTTGTTGGGGTTAGAAGCACGGTAAAATAACGGAGACAAATATTTAACGTGAAAAAAATTTTGTAGGAGAAAAATTACAGGAAACAAACTGTAGGATCGAAATATACTAATGTAGCAATCAGAGGGGGGGTGAATGATTGCGCGGAAGCTAAAATCAAATTTTCGATCTTTTCAAACACCCCAAATTAAACTCAAATTGCTTGAAGACTAGGTTACTAAATTGGGAGACCACCTCACGCAGTTGGGAGACCAAGAGACCAGATCTGGGCGACAAGAAAGCACTTGGGCGACAAGAGACACTTGGGCGACTGGGCTTTGGGCACTTGGGCGACCAAGAAATCACCCTGGCGGCGATGAGGACACTGGCGACAGGTTTGGGCACTTAGGCGAAAGAAGAGACACCCAGGAAGCAGGTTGGGTACTTGGACGACCACGTGAACAGTTGGGCGACCACAAGGACAATCTGGGCGAGCACGTGAGCAGTTGGGCGAGCACAAGGACAGTCTGGGCGAGTAGACCAATACACATCCACTAAAATAGAGATTCCTAAAGATCCAGCTGTTGGATTGACGTGAAAATTTAACTGTAGAAACTAGATTTAATTCCGCAGCTAATACAAAAAGAATCAGATCAATCGGATCTACGGATCTAAAGTTATGTCCTTCGCAAGATGACTGAACCCGGGCGACCACGCGAGCAGTCGGGCGAGCAGGACATCAATCTGGGCGACCACAAATTACAGAAGATCTAACTGTTGGATTGATATGAAATTTTAACTGTAGAAACTAGATTCAATTACAAATCAAACCCAACAAGAATCAATCCGATCGGATCTATGGATCAAAAGATATTACCTTTGCAAGATGATACCTTTGCAAAGAGCCGAACTCCGTGATGAACTTCGTGGATCGCCAGGATGAACAAAACTTCAAGCGATCGATCAACTATGCGAGCCAAGAACTTGTGAGAAGATCTTTATTTTGATCTGGTTACAATACTCAAACAAAAGAGTACAACCCTAAAATCTTTTCACAAGAATAAACAGGGAACACCTCCCCCTATTTATACAGAGCAAACACACAGAGATTGAATACAACTCCACTTCCAACATGGAAAGAGTTCGTATCTATCTCAACTTGGCCCAACATGGCCAAAACCAAAACTTTGCACGCATGATCAGCCCACCTGCTGCACATACGTGACTAACCAGCCTTCATGTGCATGTTCTCTAACCCGAACGTCCCGCATGACATCCTCGACCACCAAGACCTCGATTCCTCCCTGAACCTAGTCCCGAACCTCAGTTCCTCCATGAACCTAGTTCTAGTCCCGTCATCGACCACGTTCGCCCTCGAGCAACACCTGCACATGAAGTAACAAACAACGCGTCCGAGCACAAGTCCACGACTTGACTCAAGATTAATCCATGCAACCACTCACACGAGTGCATTGCATCAAATAAACTCCATCATGCTATCACCAGCATAATAATCATATCAACATAGCACATGCACAAGCACCACACATGCCATAACCAAAACCACTTTGCAATGCCAATTTCACCATTCACCAATTTTTCATCACATGATTTCACAATCTCCCCTTGATGAAAACATTGGCAACACCATTTGAAACGAACATTGGCATTCACCTCACAATGGCAACACCATTATTAAAAAAGTAAAGTGACCAAAAGATGAAAGGAAAATCTCCCCTACAAAGAAGAACAAAAATCTCCCTCTATCTAAAAAGAAATCTCCCCCTATGACAAAGAGAAACTCCCCCTAACAGAAAGAAGAAATGTGTGTGTGTGTGTGAATGTGCAATGTCCAAACTTCTCCCCCTTTGACAATGGATTCATTAAGATTGCAAAAAGAGAGCAAAAGAGAAATTTCTCCCCTTTTATGTTTGATGTTTTTTTTATGTACTGAGCATTATGAATCATGCACAAATGTAACAACTTGATCACCAAGTCATGCTATCAACAGTACTTGCACCCTCAAATCTACACATAAACAATGTAAAGTAAGCATAACTAGAAATCAAGTACTATTAACGATTTTTTGCATGGCATGATCTCCCTTTCTCAGCAAGCTTAAAACCTGCAAAACATTGAATTTTTGTGCACTTTATTTGTGCTTTGAAAAACTGATTCATTATTTTGATTGCAACAATAACAATTGCAAGGAATTACATGCACCATTAGCCTTACTTTTCAACCATGCCAAGCAATCACAAGCTTAAGGTTTCATGGTTTCGGTCATACACAACCTCTTCCAAGTTCATATCATAGTGCAATGATAAGGGCCTCAGAAAGAAGAAGTGCGACAAGACATAACCTTGATCTTGCTTTTATCAAAAATCACTTTTTGAACTTTAGCACTTAACTTTCATATTTAGCACTTTTTCGAGCAGGATCAAGATAGCCAAGAAAGTTCAACCATGACAAGATTTAATTCAAGTTGTCATTCGAATTAAAAAGTCATGACATAAACTACACCATATATGTATAAACAGGAAGTTGCAAAGACCTTGTAGCATAAACATGGCTTCAAATGACACATGTGTATGAAATACAATGCTCAGTACTTTTACTGTTTTTCATATTTTTTTGTTTTTCATTTAAGAAACATACGAAAATAAAAAGTATGTTACAAAATATTACAATAGCTTCAAAAACTCCCCCTCAAAAATATCCCATTGGATGAACCAACCCAAGTTCTCCCCGAATAAAAGCAAAACGAGAAGAAGACAAAGGTTTTGTGAAAATATCTGCCAATTGATGTTCAGTATCCACATGATGAAGCACAATATTTCCCTTTTCTACATGATCTCTAAGAAAGTAAAATCGATTTCAATGTGTTTTGTTTTAGAATGTTGCATGTGGTTTTTAGCAATGCATATTGCACTAGTGTTATCACACAACAGAGGAACACTATCCAAATTAACCCCATAATCCTTAAGTGTAGCTACTATCCAAAGAATTTGAGAACAACAACTAGCAAATGCCACATATTCAGATTCAAGCAGCTTGATTGTGCAATGTAAGATTGTTTTCTAGAGGACCATGCAATAAGTGAATTACCCAAGAAAAGACATGAGCCAGATGTGCTTTTCTATCAATTCTACAACCTCCAAAATCAGCATCGAGAATGCTCTTAAACTAATGCATGAGGAAGCGAAAGCCATATACCAAAATCTTGAGTACCATGGAGATACTCAAGATCCGCTGATGCCTTGTTGATGTGAAACACGTGGAGAAGCTTGAAAACGAAAGCACACAAGCACACAACAAATTGAATATCCGGCCTTGATGCGATTGAGATATAACAGAGAGCCTATCATGCTTCTATACTCTTTTGATCAACAATCTCACCATTTTCATCCGGATCAAGTGTGCAAGTGCCTCCCATAGGTGTCATGATCGGTTTGCGCTTTTCCATCCCAAAGCGATTTAAGCAAATCTTTTGTGTATTTACTTTGATGAACAAAGGTACCTTCCTTCGCTTGTTTGACTTGCATCCCAAAAAGTAAGTCAACTCACCCATCATGCTCATCTCAAATTCCTTTCTCATGGTTTCAAAACTTAGACACTAAAACATGAGAGGAACCACCAAAGATAATATCATCAACATAAATCCGACTAATAGTTGATCATTGCCTTGCTTGAGTAAAAAGAGAGTTTTGTCAACCTTTCCCATTGTAAACCCCTTTTCAAGTAAAAGGTTTTAGCCTATCATACCATGCTCTAGGGGCTTGTTTTAATCCATACAAGGCTTTGGACAATTTGAACACATGATCGAAATTTGGGATTTTCAAACCGGAGGTTGCTTAACATATACTTCTTCATTAATATAGCCATTTAGAAAAGCACTTTTCACATCCATTTGATACAATCTAAAACCTTTAGATGCAGCAAATGTTAAAAGAATTCTAATGGCTTCAATTCTAGCAACAGGAGCAAAGGTTTCATCAAAATCTAAACCTTCAACTTGAGTAAATCCTTGAGCAACCAATCTAGCTTTATTCCTGACAACAACACCATCCTCACTTTGTTTATTTTTGAAAACCCATCTAGTTCCAATTATATTAAAATCAGGAGGAGGAGGAACAAGCTTCCAAACCTTGTTACACTCAAAATTCTCTAATTCTTCATGCATGGCATTGATCCAAGATTCGTTAGTTAATGCATGAGATATATCTTTGGGTTCAAAAGAAGCAACAAAAGCAGAATGAGCATGAGAATCAGAAGCAATAAACCTGGATCGGGTGACTCTCTCATTCAAATCTCCAATCATTTGTTCAGGTGGATGTCTTCTTTGAATGTGCAAAAGAGCTATAGCTTCAGAAACTTCTCCGTCTCCTTCTTCGTTTTCAGCATGTACAGAAGATGTTGTGGCTTGAGGATGCTCAGATGTAGGTGATGTAGTGGTAGGTGCCGAAAGAGGTACAACTGGTTGTGCAATAGGAATCAACACTTCATCCTCAACATCATCATCATCAACAAAAATACTCTCCCCCTGAACATATGCATCTGTTCCTGCATCAATTGGACTAGTGCCTGGACTAGCCTCATCGAAAGTGATTTCACAGGTTTCTACAATTTTTTTAGTCTCCAAAACAAGTGCACGATAACCACGTGTATGAGCAGGATATCCAAGAAAGATGCCATCAGTTGCTCTAGCTTCAAATTTATCAAGATTTCCAGATTTCAAGACAAAACATTTACATCCAAAAACTCTGAAATGAGATACACTAAGCCTATGACCAAAACGAAGCTCATAAGGAGTCTTGCCTAGCTTCGATCTCAAAAACACTCTATTGGAAACATAGCATGCAGTTGAGATTGCTTCAGCCCAAAGCTTCCTTGGAGTGTGATGTTCATCTAGCATAGTTCTAGCCATCTCAACCAAGGTTTTGTTTTTCCTTTCAACTACACCATTCTGTTGAGGCACTCTAGGTGAAGAATATTGATGATCAATTCCTTTTTCAATACAAAAGTGATCAAAAGAAGAATTCTTGAATTCGGCCCATTATCACTTCTAATAGCTCTAAGTGCTCTGGGTGATCAACAGATAATCTAGTAACAAGACTTCTAAAGTGACTAAAAGCCTCATCTTTAGATACCATGAAATAAACCCAAGAGTATCTAGAATAATCATCAACAATGACCAAGACATACCATTTGCCTCCAAAGGATTGAACTCGAGAAGGTCCAACCGTGTCAAGATGTAGTAGTTGTCCCGAGCGCTTGTCATCACCATGGTAAGAGGTAGATGTGAACCCGCAATCATCTTACCATGTCTACAAGAAGAGCATACTAAATCGCTATCACCATTAAGCTTAGGCAAGCCACGAATGAGATCTAAACCACTAACGCGAAGTTAGATGATCAAAACCAACGTGACTAAGTCTTCGATGCCAAAAGAATAAATCTTTAGAAACATTGGCAACTAGACACCTATGCTTAGAAGAAAGTGACACATCAAAATCAGCCTTAAAAACTCTTCCAAAGCGTGAAATCTTAAACACAAGGTCTCTGAAGCATCTAAAACTTTGCATTCACTTTTCTTAAAGCATACTTCAAGATCTTCATCAATCATTTGTGAAACAGACAACAAGTTGTATTTGATTTTCAACTAGAGCCGCATCCTTGAACATGAACTTGTTGCTTACCTTTCTTCGTACCTTTTGCCACAACAGAGTAGAAGATGCATCTCCAAAAGTAACACTTTCAAAGACGAGATGCACGAGTGAGGAGGAGAACCAATTTTATCACCGGACATGTGGCGTGAGCATCCGGAATCAACTAGCCAAATATTCTCCTTCCTCGCACGAGAAGCCAACAAAAAGGCAGAAGATGTCGAGGCCTCGAAGATCAAGTTAGAAATAAAGTATTTAGGAATCCAAAGATCGAGACACACGACAGTAGGCATAACACGAGTATATTTGTTCAAAAAATCAGATTTGCCCTTTCCCGTGTTTCTTGTAACAAAAGGTGTTTGCATCACCCTAGGCACAAAATGAGGAGTGACATGTGCCTTTCTGAAATTAAACCTAGCCTTACTCTTCTCTTCCTTTTGCTGTTTGGCTAGTCTAAAGCAAAAACCTACTAAGTGTCCATCTTTACCACAATGAGTGCAAATATACTTAGCATGATGTTTAGCTTTAGTAACAGAAGTAACATTTGCATTCATCATAGTAGAAGATAGCATACCAGCAGACTTGAAAATCATTTTCTTAGGCTCATTTGCAATCTCAAGTTTTCCTCTTTCAAGTGTCTTAATAACAAGAGGAGCATGTGACTTATAATGAGCATAAGAATCAAAACCTAAACCCTTGTGATGAGTAATGACCCTTGACCGATCCGAATCATATTTAGGTTTTTCTTTCCAAAGAGTAAATCGTTCTAAAGATTTTTCCAAGTAATCAACCTTTCGAGCAAGAGTTAAACAGTTATTACATGGAACATCCACTTTTCCTTTCTGCTTATGCACAAGTTGAGCATGAGAGAACTTCATGAGTGAGCATAGCATCTCATCATCCGAGAAACCCTAGCATTTGCATCGTGCAACTTCAATTCCATATAGCACATTTAGAACAATGAGTTGTATCATGCAAATCAACAGTTGAACAACTAGCGTTTTAACATGTTTCACATTTTCTTTCTTTTCAGATTGACTTGTTCTAACAAAGAAACATGTTCTTTCCTAAGCACAAGAAGCTCATCAGAAATTAAGTCACATGATTTGCAAGCATCATCATCAGAATCAAAGATTTAAGTCTAGCAATTTCAAAGATGCAAAGATTCCACAAGAATATCATGTTTCTTAATTTTCTTATCGCGTTTGTTAAGCAATTTTCCAAGACGAGCAACAAAGAATAGCTAAATCATCGTAAGAAGGATCTACCTCATTGAAGTCATTGTCATGATCATCCTCGGTGAAGCTTCCATCACTTCTAGCCATGAGACATAATCTGTCAAATCATGCTTGCTTGGAACCATTGTGTCATCCTCATCGCTCTCTGAATCCACATCCCTTAAGTTCACTTGTTCAAGAGCGTAAAGAACCCGATGAACAACCTTTTGTTGATGAAGCTCTTTTCTTTCTATCACTTGGTGAAAACTTCTTCTTTTTTTCTTCTTCGTCGTTGTCCTTCTCCTCCCTTGATGTTTTACCTGCAAGCTTAGGACAATTTGATCTAATGTGATTGAGGTCACCACACTCATAGCATCTTGGAGGGCCACCACCAACTCTCTTTCTCATTCTCACATTCTGCAAGGCTTTGTTAAACCGAGAAGAGAGTAGCTAAATCTTCTTCAGAAACTCTTCGATCTGTTCATCGCTTAGTGAAGACAAAGAGGACAAAGCAAAGTTTGAAGAAGCGTTATTCGAGACATGCTAGATTGGGAGGTCAAGGCAATTGATTTATGATCGCCTTCCTAGCAAGAACATCTAGCTCATGAGTTTTAATTTAGAGAACAGAACATCTAAAGTAAGTGTACTCATAACAAAGGATTCTCTAATAGATGTAACTTTCATCTCCCAAATAGACATGTCTAATGCACCAAGCAATTGTCTAGCATTTGTAGCCTCATCAAAGAAGACTCCAACAAAGACGTAAATTGCTAAGAATTTTATTGAACCGCAAAGAAATCATCTAGAGACTCACCAGCTTCATCTCAAATCGCATGTATTCTTTCTTATAAATATCTTGCCTAACCTCTTTGACAAGATTAGAACCTTCATGATAATCACAAAGAGATTTCCATACCTCATATGCAGACTTGAGATGAATCACTCGATCAAAATCACTTCTTCCTAGTCCTTGGATGATCAAATTCCTTGCTTTGTTTGTTTGCTTCAACATGTGCTCGATTGGTGTCATTGATCGCATCATTCTCGTGAACATTGTATGGCTTGTAGACCTTTTCCCAAATTGCAAAACCCCGAGCTTGAATATATGCCTCCATCTTTGCTTTCCAAAACCGAAAATCAACACCATCGAAAACACAAGGTTTTGTCGAATACCTATCCATCGCTACGCTTTCTAATCACCGCTTAAGATTAATTAGAAAACCTTGCTCGATACCACTTGTAGGATCGAATATACTAATGTAGCAATCAGAGGGGTGAATGATTGCGCGGAAGCTAAAATCAAATTTTCGATCTTTTCAAACACCCCAAATTAAACTCAAATTGCTTGAAGACTAGGTTACTTAAATTGGGAGACCACCTCACGCAGCTTGGGAGACCAGAGAGCAGTCTGGCGACGATAAACACTTGGGCGACCAAGAGACACTTGGGCGACCGGTTTGGGCACTTGGGCGACCAGTAGGACACCTGGGCGAGCAGTAGGACACCTGGGCGAGCAGGTTGGGTACTTGGGCGACCACGTGAGCAGTTGGGCGACCACAAGGACAATCTGGGCGAGCACGTGAGCAGTTGGGCGACCACAAGGACAATCTGGGCGAGCACGTGAGCAGTTGGGCGAGCACAAGGACAGTCTGGGCGAGCAGACCAATACACATCCACTAAAATAGAGATTCCTAAAGATCCAGCCATTGGATTGACGTGAAAATTTAACTGTAGAAACTAGACTTAATTCCGCAGCTAATATAAAAAGAATCAGGTCAATCGGATCTACGGATCTAAAGTTATGTCCTTCGCAAGATGACTGAACCCGGGCGACCACGCGAGCAGGACATCAATCTGGGCGACCACAAATTACAGAAGATCTAACTGTTGGATTGATATGAAATTTTAACTGTAGAAACTAGATTCAATTAAAAATCAAACTCAATAAGAATCAATCCGATCGGATCTATGGATCAAAAGATATTACCTTTGCAAGATGATACCTTTGCAAAGAGCCGAACTCCGTGATGAACTTCGTGACTGCTGTGATGAACAAAACTTCAAGCGATCGATCAACTATGCCGGAGCCAAGAACTTGTGAGAAGATCTTTATTTTTGATCTGGTTACAGTACTCAAACAAAAGAGTACAACCCTAAAATCTTTTCACAAGAATAAACAGGGAACACCTCCCCCTATTTATACAGAGCAAACACACAGAGATTGAATACAACTCCACTTCCAACATGAAAAGAGTTCGTATCTATCTCAACTTGGCCCAACATGGCCAAAACCAAAACTTTGCACGCATGATCAGCCCACCTGCTGCACATACGTGACTAACCAGCCTTCATGTGCATGTTCTCTAGCCCGAACGTCCCGCATGACATCCTCGACCACCAAGACCTCGATTCCTCCCTGAACCTAGTCCCGAACCTCAGTTCCTCCATGAACCTAGTTCTAGTCCGTCATCGACCACGTTCCGCCCTCGAGCAACACCTGCACATGAAGTAACCAACCACGCCGTCCGAGCACAAGTCCACGACTTGACTCAAGATTAATCCATGCAACCACTCACACGAGTGCATTGCATCAAACAAACTCCATCATGCTATCACCAGCATAATAATCATATCAACATAGCACATGCACAAGCACCACACATGCCATAACCAAAACCACTTTGCAATGCCAATTTCACCATTCAGTCAATTTTTCATCACATGATTTCACACAAACAACTATAATGCCTTCAATGTTTGCATATACAGAAGGTTAGCGGTTGGTTTATATAGCTAAAATGTCTTAGTTGTAAAAGATTTATACTAATAACCTATTTGCTATCTATCGGACGACTCAGATTACACGGTATGGTTCGTGTGTGCCTGTAATTTTGACTAATCATTGAGCCACTCAACAGTCAGCACCATCCACATGCTTAGAGAGACCAATGTGCATGCCGCTTTTCTCATGGCTAGGGGTGGATAACGAGCAAACTCACTTCGACTCATTATCTTAATAAACTCAAACCTCAGCTGGACTCGACTCGTTAAACCCGTAAGTTGGCTCGTTAAACTCGACATTGCCATCTGAGATTAGGATTGCTGTTGAGACTATACGGTATGCTACGTGTTATCATCCTCGCCTCACACATATATAGCTATACTTGCCGACTTGGAGGACTCGTTTAATTCGCGAGTTGGCTCGTTAAACTCGTGAGTTGACTCCTTTAACTCGTTATATAAATGAGTTTAAATCATGACTCGACTCGACTCATTAAAGAATAAGTTCAAACGAGTTTGCAAGTACTTATTTAACTTAAGAGTTTCGAGTTTTTTTCCACCTTTACTCATAGCAACCCCAAAGCTTCAAACCCTAAAGCGCATCTAATCTAGTGATGTTGATGGGGCGCATCAAGATGATTAGGTGTTAGCACCAATTGATGTGCTCTTACCCTAACTCCCTAGCATGCAGAGCTAGAGGCTTCCTATGCAGCATGGGCCCTTATCAGAAAGTGGTTCGCGCAAGGCATGTTCTTTTCTGTGGTGTCGTACAGCCGGCCCGTTCCTACAAGGACAGGAACAATAAGGTTGCCTCCGCTTGTTATTAATAGACACGCGCGCGGCGCGTCGCGTCGCAACAGATTTTTCTATTAAGAAAGGAATTTAGATGTTTTTTTTAAATATCTTCGTGATGAAACGTATAATATTTGCTGAACGCGTTGTAATTCTGAAAAATTTATGAAACTTAGGAATAAATTTTATGTAATCCTAAAAAGATCTCAGGACTTGTTTTTTTTTTCCTAGGTGGTATTTCTGGGAAACTAAGGACTCATAGCGAAGAAAGGATCTAGAGTTAACCTTAAAATATCCGAGGAAAACAATTTGGGCCAATATGTAATTTCAGCAAATTTCGTGCCGTCTTTTGTTTAGAACCACGTGTTGAAAACAAAGTTTGGAAATTTCGGAGGTCTCCTGGAAAAAAAGACTAACTTTTGAAAAAGTTTGGGCCCTTCCCTAAAAAAACATAGCTTGCGGATCTTATAGACAAAACCGTATTTTTCGAAACCTCGGTTGCCTTTTCTATGAAAAAATGAAATTTCAGGGGCCTTCCCGACAAAAAACCTAAAATAGGCAAAGACAGGCTAACTTGTAATTTCTAAAAAGCTTGGGCGCCTTTACGCAAAAAAACAAAAGCTTCCGCAATTTCTAAAAAGCTCGGCCGCCCTTTCCGCAAAAAAAAAAAGTTTCAAGAGCCTTCTCGTAAAAATGAGGGGCTTTGATGTAATTCACAAGCATCTCAGGGGCCTTCCCAGGGAAAACAGCTCCATGCGGCGCCGTGCCACGCGTCACGCGGAAAAAAAACCTAGCGGCAACGCGAGCGCACGCTGGGGGAAGATCAAGCCTGAGTTGTTGGCTCGGTAGCGAAGAGATTTACCACCGCCCCACATGTTCATTCGTGCTAATGGGCGTCGACAAAATATTTAAACTGGACACGCATCTTAATAGAGTGGGCGACGTGGCTCAGCGCGTGACACGCCGTACGAACGGCGGGTGCACAGGCTCACGTGCACACGACTCGGCGAACCGCCCTACGTCCACATCGTGCCCAAAATGACGTGGCCATGCGAGCGGCCGGGAAAACTTCCAGTCTTATATACGGTAGTATATACACACCAGTTTTACCCTAGTAAAAGAGTAAAATACCAGTTTTACCCTAGTAAAGGAGTGAAAAAAGATGAGAGATAAGAGAACTGACTTTTATTTAGCAGCTAACAACATATGGAAAATATGTGCTATAACCAGCCAAAAGCCCGTGTTAGAGCCAGCGCGAGCGATTATTAGTGTTGAAGTTAGTGTTTTGTCGATAGCCACAAAGATGAAGTTAGTGTTGAATACTCAAATTAAATACTTTAGTATTTATCTAGAGACAATCTTTATAGATAACTATTGTACAAATTGAATTTATTGCTTACTTTAGATGAGTAAGCTAAAAGCCAGTTTGTATAATAACTGTCTTTAAAAGTTGTCTCTAGATGCTGTGTAATAATTATCTCTTCTCTCTTATATATAAATAATCTATCTATGTTCCCGTGTAAAACTGGCTAATAGCAAGCTGAGGTGACAAAATAATCTACCTATGTTCTCTTCTCTCTTATATATAAATAATCTACCTATGTTTTCTCCTCTTTTCTCACTCTTTCACATAGGATAAAATTGACGTGTACAGACTAATAGCAAGCTGAGGTGACATTATTATACTTACCCTAAGTAATAGTCTTCTTTATTATACCTGCTCTGATGGGTGGTGTGAAAAAGTTTAAGCTAAAAAGAGTTGTGGGACCATATAAAAAAAGAACAGAAGCCTTTTAAGAAAGGGAGATGTCTTGCATGTATGGAAAAAATAATTTTCTACACACTGTAGTTTGCCACAACCACCGTCAATACGGTCCCTATAAATTAACTCTAGATGGCCTCATTTGTCAGTCAGTGTTAGATCTAGAAAACCTCGTACGCATAATTCCACTTGTAGCTAGACATATCCATCCTGTATTTAGAAAATCTACTTAATTTTTGTGGCTCTGTCACATATTTTCAAGGTCACGTAATGTGTCTTCTCCGTTGTAAGTTTGGTGCACATTTACTTCAAAGCTATCGCCTCTATTTCTGAATAGATGTCGTTCTAGTTTGTCATGCTTCAACCAAATCACTTACATAAAAGGCGGAATTACTCATGTTTATTATATCTTTGGAGGTGTGTCTTACTCTAATTTACGATAGTAAATGATATTAAAAATAGCTAAAGGAAGTACATATAAGGGAAAAATGGTAAAAAAATGCTTCAAAATTATAGAATAATATATATTTAGAAATAAAATTTGAAAGTTAGAATGATATATGTACAGGAACGAAGGGAGTATACATGAGATGTAGTTCTCGGGCAAAGAGAAGGTGGGATATATGATAATTATTAAAAACTAGAAATTTAATAAATTAAATGTTAGAAAATGATACAAATGTTCACTAATAGTAATGAGTCATGGATGGTTCAATTGATTAGGACCTAATCACCTATGTTCAAGGTTAAACGAAAGAACTAGTAGAATATAATTTTTTAAAATTAAAAAAAGTGGCAATCACTCGATTATTAAATTGATAAAAAGTAGTGCAAGCAGTGAAAATTAATTCCTATCATATCTTTGGAGATGTCTACAAAGAAAACAGTAGATAGTTGTGCGCTGAACCACGGTAAGCTCGCTCCTGGTTTAGAAAATTAGTCGTGATTTTATTCTGGCCTAACTTTACCTTTTTTTTTTTTCATTCTATCCGACACAACAGTTTTATGCATGCAGTGCTACTTTACAACAATAGAGAGCTTTCTTGGGGTGCGTGCAATTGTTGGCACATATTATTATCTCAACCCATTTCACCGATAAGGCATCTTCAATGGTGCCACTTATTAGCTATAAGGGTCTCAAGTTTTGCTTAGCGTGGAAGAATAAGTCTTATCATGTTAATGTATAGCCGCTATAACCGGTTCCAAGATACTTATTATCTATTACATGTGATCCATATCTAATTTTATAGACAATACTATAGCTAATCCATTGCAATGGTTGTCTATATGCTATCTATAGATGACATGGATATTTCTTATAGTTAGTACCATTGGAGATGCCCTAAGGATGCCATCTCAGTATTTTGCTTAGGTGGAAGGGAAAAAAATAAGGAGAGAGATATAGACCGGCTACTAATGTATAGCCAAGATATAACTGATTCCAAGGCACTTATTACCTATTACATGTGGGCCAATATTTAATTTTATAGACAATGCTATAGCTAATCCATTGAAGATGTTGTTTATATGCTATCTATAAATGATATGGATATTTTTTATAGCTAGTACCATTGGAGATGCTCTTATCAACCCATCCACCGAAGTTTGGGTCTCATTTTTATCTTAAGTTTGAAGCGTGGGAGGAATAAGTCTTATCATGTTAGTACATCAAAAAAAAATACAGCAATATTCAAAATTAGGAAAATTAGCCTAGTAACAGTACAAAAAGATGTATATAAATTATTAGAAAATAACATCTAATATATGCTCGGTAGGTGACTCGGTAGGCATCAGGTGTACATGTCAATCATAATCTTTATAGTTTTACCAAGTTACCAGACAAAATTCCCAACACCAGTATTTAGGGACACATGTTCCTTACCTAAGGTGATTACTAGTCAAAATTTGAGAATACCCAGTACCCAATAATTCACTCTTTATCGCACACAACAACCACGGATTGTCTGGTTTTGGGAGTGATGTTAACATCCATACACTTGGACCTCAGCCAATGCAGATAGCCTAACTTTCCTTCCTTTTCATCAAAGCATAGGCCGAAATGGCGCTCTCGTTGCGGTAATTGTGCTAATCCTTTCCTCAAAAGATTAACATTGGATGGTCCCATTTTAATAACTTGGAATTTTGGAATACGTATGCAACAAACTGTTAGACTATAGTTTAGGTTCCTTTGATGCTTTTCTTAGAAGCATTGGAGTAGCATGCAGTTACTTCCGATCAACAAGTGTAGGATCGATCAGTACGTGTGTATTAATGGCTTTAATACTTCTCTAAGCAACAGGGTGTTTGGAACAGCTTCAGCTCCACTAAAATCTGTGGAGTTGGTAGAGCAGAGTATTTCTAACTCTAAAAAATTGTGGAGATGGAGCTGTGAGTACATTAAGAGTGTAGGTAGATCATCTTATTTACATTTTAATCTAAAAACTTAATTCACTTTATTTTAGCCTAAAAGTTTCAGATCTGAGCTGAAGCTGGGATCTAAAGCTCTTCCAAACAGGCCTAAAAGTATCCTGCACATTGGACACCCTTAATAATATTCGGTGCTCATTAACATTCAAGCCCAATTATCTTCTCATTCAAGTAAAAAGACCCAAAATGCCTAATATTTTAAAGCTCTATTTTTTAACATTTTATTTTGAATTGGAGATATATAGCATCACTAATTAAAGATAAGCCTGGTGTTTGAACTACTAGCGTTCCTCTAAACTGTCCTTATTTCTTGTCTCATAATTTGCGGAATCACATCGACTTGAATCAAGCTTAAGATAGAATGCCACAGCAGACATGCCGCCGTGGTGAGGCAACAAAGCGTAGAAGTAACCATTCCAAACTAAAAGCAGAGCATGTTTGTTTTTGCTTTTGATTCTAGATTATAACCCTAAAAGCAGAATAAAAAACAAATAGTCTGAATCTAGAATTCGATTCTCACAATCCTACCCACCCATATGCCCCTTTAGGACAGATTCTGATTGTATAGATTCTAAATTATACGAGAATCAACTGGCACTTAACTTCTGATTCTATGTAGAAGGGCTGATTCTGATTGCGGAGAAGTTGTCCAGAATCATCTCATTTAGCAGATAATCCGCTTTATTTTAAGCAGAAGCTATGAGCTTTTGGATTCTAGGATTTGGAGAATCAGCTTCTCTACAACCACAATCTAAAATCAGCATTTAGAAAATCCAAAGCAAAAATAAATAGATTCTAAGTAATTGGTTTTCAAAAGGAAATTACTCGATAGGATTCAATTATGATGAAATTATGCCGTATATATAAATCGAAGTTAATAGTATGCAATACTCTGTTGTGTTAGCCAAATATACTTTCTTATGTTGAAAACTTGAACATACTGTTTTTAAAATAGAGATGTTAACATATAGTCAGTGTTACATCTCCGTGTACCATTATAGATTGCTAACCTCTATTTTCATATTACTAACATAACAGTTCAAGTTAGATTCTGGGAGGATATATGATGAAAAATTCTACATGGGAAGATGCTCTAGTGTAATTTCCATATCGACGATTCTAAATGCTTCTACATATATACCGATGAAGAAGGATGAAACAGGAAATGTTAAATTACATATATACTACTCACTCTATTCTCGAATACATATCATTCTATCTTTCAAATTTTGTTCTAAATATATGTCATTTTACAATTTCGATATGGCTTTTTACTATTTTTTTCTTTTTATACCCCTCTTCAACTATTTTCAATGTCATTTACTACTATGAACTAAAGTAAGACACACCATCCAAAGATCTAATAAAGAAATGTAATACAATCTTTTATATATACGTCTTAGTGGAAGTACAAGAACCTAAAACGATGTCTATTCGAGTATTACCGTAGTAAGAACTGTTTGATGGCAAAGGGAGCACAAAGCAAAGAGCTCACATGAGAGGGCTTTGCTTGTCAAACACCTCATAACTCCCAAAACCAGTACAGCCACTGATTCCAGTTGGTTAATGCCCCTGCTGTAACCACATGCACCATGAGCCTCCACATTTGATGCCAGGGGAGAGAAATGCAAATGCCCCTGAGCTAGTATCCGGCTGGCAATGGCACAAAATCAGCATGATTCCATTTATTGAGTGCGTCTCCTGCCATGGCAAATAGTAATGCAAATGGAGTAGTAAAAAGGTAGGGGATCGAGGAGTCTGGTGCAAGTTGGGAGCAGGGGAAGGGTTTACGCTGCATGCTGCCCTGGGGCAGCTAGCCAGCTGATTTTTTGTGTGCAAAAACACCCTCCCAAGTTATATGCTGTCCATGTAGGCCCATTCTTCTCGCTCACACTCACTGGGCAGCTAGCTAGGCGCAAAACCACCATTACTGATGCCCCTGTGTAATTTGGCTGCATGCATGGGTGATGGGTGGGTGGCACTCGTATCATATCTGTGGTGTTCTATGCATGTCCTCCACAAAGATTCCTGTGGATAATATGGAGATGGGGGCATAATTGTGAGCCTCAGGTGTTGATGGACCATGTCCACTGGATAATAATTTTGAGGGGAATTCAGGATATAAATATATATATTATTGAGATAACGGGTGGTATTTAATGAAGTGCCAACGAATAGAGTGATATATCCTGAATTTTTCCATACTTTTTTGGCTAGCTCTGAGTAAATTGCATCAACTATGTGGGCTGTGGGCTCAAACCCAATTTAATATTGCTTAGTTAATACTTCAATTGTTTTGACGATACAACTTACAAGCAACACCATGTGCTGTTAATTCCATGACAGTAGCACTTCATGCACTGGGTCCACGCGGAGGTGTTGTATCCCATAATTGAAGGAGGTAGAATGGATGGCAAGAGGATGGGGATCTTATCTCTGAAAAACCATCAAAGCTAGCCGAAAGTGTCAAGCCTTTCCCATCATTTTCCATCTTTATTCCATAGATGATAATTAGCCATTGTTGACATTCTGGTAGTACTCATCAGAAACAGTAGTGGCCAGGATAGATTAGTTCTCCAATAATAGTCCAAATATATACTATCATATCATCTTCTTTCTAGTTGAAGGCAGACAAAATAGGTTGGGTTGGCATTTGTTACTTCAAATTGTAACATTGCAACTGGTAAAATATATAGGGGTGGCTTTTTCGTGGTGTTGTAATTGAAGAGTTTTGCTTAACGATCACTGTAGCCAATTCCCTTTCAAATGATGCATGCACTGTTGCTTTTGCTAGTCACGGGTTAGTGGCATCATTTGTAGGGGATCGCATATTAAATATCGGATAGATTACGACATATATTCACTCTTGTGTCCTCCTTTGACATGTCTATGATCTGATCTTGGCGAAAGTAGATCGATCGAGTGGCAATTTGAGTTGAAAGAAAGAAACCAGTCGCTGTTTCAAAAGGCTGCTCGTAGGCATATACAGCCAATTTGAAGGTGCAAATAGGCGAATAGTATTGTCGTCTTATTGAATTTTGCCTAAAAGAAAATATGCAGATGAATAAATCTATTCCTTATCTAAAGCCCATGGGAATGGAGAGCTCTGGGAGCGCCCCTACGTCTAGTTCTCCTGTCACAACAAGTGACACATGTCGTCTTTTGATTTTCCCTAGAGTTCCGAGAAATTATGATAAGGTCTTACACAATTTTACCAAGTCCCTCGAGATTTCGGGAATTTACAAATAGGTCATACACCCTCCAGCAATTTTACACGAAATCCTTGTGATTTTACGTGAAAACTTCCGGAGTTCTAGAAATCCGACGTATCCTACCAGCATGGTGTAGCGTGCAAATCCATTTAGTAGAACTAACAGTAGGTAGAAAACCTTAAACTGGCCTAGCCACGTCCATGTTCATAACATTTGAGCCTAAATAAAATAAAAATCAACCATGTAACTTCTCGAACAACCATGATAAAGCCGTGAAGAAAAATAATCTTACAGAACTCGGTTTGTATGCACGTGAGCCATTTCCGCTTTGTTTGTCATATTCAGTTGATTGTGGATCTTATTACAGGTGGCAAAACGGCCGCTTTGTCCACTATGGGCTTTATTTGTGTACCTGGTCTCTTTTGGGCTGTTTGTCTATACCAGTGGGCCGTCAAATTCTCACTAGGCCTCCAGTAAGAGCGGATAATAATAGAATCTGGGTTTTGCACTTTGTTGTACCATGGACAGCATCACGTCCCATTTTTTTTTCCACGTTTCAGAAATGAAAAAAAATTGTATTCTTCCTTATGTAAAGAATCCTTATCTAAAGAATAGTCTTTTTTTATTACATGTACGACATGCACACGACAGTAACACACTCTTGACAACACACACAGAAAGACGGATGACTTAAATAAATATATTAACCTCTCAAAATTCGTACTGAATGGCAGTAGCTCAACACTCTAAACAGCATTATACGTGACATTGTTCAACGCAACAAAATGTGCAGGCACGGTTCTGACGATTATCAATCACCCCATCAATATCTGCATCTGCGGCCGTATTGTTCGTTTTCGTCTTTAAGGTTCATATGCTTTCCCCTCTCGCATCCTGCCAATAATCTGGGCTCCCTACCTAGTTCGTACCATGTACGTATTAGGTAGTCGTCACTGTGCCGTGTGAACGATCCCTCTGGACGCCTCCATGGCCGTCTGTACCCTACAGCCCATGCAGCCATAATTCGGCCATGTCCTACATGTGGGGAAGTCCAAATGGGAAAGATCTTGTAAATTTTAAAAATTTATTCTTTTTTTAGATGATTGTATGTATTAGAATCAAGATTTAAATAATACCAAAAGCAATAAATACGTACCGTGATTCTGAGACACAAATACAAAGTTTTTACAGAAGCTCTCGACGAAGCTTACAATTTCAACGTCTGGATGTAGCAGCGGAAAAGGATACGTCGGATGTTCGTGGTAGTAGCGGCCACGACCTTCAGATATCCACACGAATAGGTGGACGACACTGTTGAGAAATTAGACAGTTTCAGGATTAAATTCCGAATATAGATCATGAACAGCATCACAGAAACTAGCATGCATCTCTCTAACACACTAGACAGTAGGAACATCATGATCATCTTGATAGACATAATTAACCACGAGATTCGAACAGATCGAACGTACTGAGCAGAAGAAGATGCAGACGATGTTGTTGGTGCAGTTGAGGTGTTGACGTGGACGACGTTGATGATGGCGCGTCGCAGGAGCCGCTGACGACGACGTCCAGCAGCAGGAATAGGAAGACGAGCCGTGGTGAAGATCTTGAGTAGTCGCGCAGAGCGCTTCCCAAAAACCTTATTCGCCCTCTCCCGGTGCAGGATCTCGAAGACGAAGGGTTCTGGAGACCTGCTCTCTCAATCGCAGATGCACGTCGGCGCTCGGGATGGAGAAGGCTACGATGGCGGCGCAGCAGCGAGAGGTGGCAAAACCCTAACTCAAGGCGTTCTGTGTGTTCTCTTACTCGGGTGGCAGGGCGCAGTATATATAGGGATAGTCTGGTAATCGTAACAGAACGTGACTCGAGGACGTGCCACGATCGGAGTCTATTATAGAATCCTTATCTCATACTGCAACCGCGACAATCTCGAGTAGCAAAAGAATAAACTGCAAAAGGAGGCTGCGTCTGCGCAAGGCCCTGGACCGGATTTCGGCGGACCATTCATGCAGGTGCCGCACGCCCGCGCCCTCCGGCCCGTGCCCGTGCCCGAGCCCGGCCAGGCGAGGCGAGGCGAGCGCACGCGTGTATTTTCCTCCCTCTCTCCCATATGGTTCTACTATGGTGGATCACACTTCACTATATAAACTAATGTTCATCACTTTAGGCTAGCAATGTAGGGCTATTGTTAGTGCATATGCCTCCTCATGAGATGGGCTTTTGAGATTTTCTAGGAATTATTTGTCTCAATTAAATAGGCTTGGCCCAAATAATCCAACAATCTCCCACCGGATCTCAAAGTCCATTTAAAGATTTGCCAATACTCACTACTGTTTAATATACCAAATAAGCTTTTGAGAGAGATTAAGTTGAACTTCTGCCTAGAGCTTCAAGCTACACCCATCCACAACTTGAACAATGGACTACGCCTTGAATTGCAAGTTTTATGTGAACAGATTTCACTCAAAGTCATAACTGATACATGGCTGCCAGTAGCCTTCTCCGCGGGTGGAGCATATGAGTCGTACTCTATGGTCTCTTCATGAGCTTACTAGAGATCACCCGAGTCTCATAGACTGCGACTTTAGACAGTCGGCCTCATATAGGTGTGTTCTTTCAAGAATACTCTGTAGGATAGCATTTTCGCTAGTTAAAGCCAATAGAAACACATTAAGGCATATCGCCATCCTGCCATACAGCCTTTTGAGAGTATTTCATCTTCACTTAGAGAGGTAATATATTACTCTCCTCAGTTCGCCAATAGCTTGTTTTACCCAGGACCTAATTCACGGGATCTCCGATCACAAAGGCTGGGTTACCACTATGGCAACTTATATGGGTCTCATACCCATCTCCCTCGATGCACCTTCTGTCACATTCCGTGATAGTCCCTTCGTAAAGGGATCTGCCAGGTTTTTGTCTATTTGAATATAAGTCATACTTATTACTCCGGAGTTTCTCAATTTCCTGACAGACTTCAGTCGTCTTTTAACGTGTCTTGATGACTTTGCATTATCCTTAGCACTGTTCACTTTAGCAATCACAGTTCATAAGGATAGCCGGTATCGGTTTTTCAACCACCGGTAAGTCCATCAAGAGCTCACGCAGCCAATCTGCCTCTACAGTGGTTGTATCTAAAGCAGTGAGCTCCGCCTCCATGGTTGACCTTGTCAAAATGGTGCATTTGCAAGACCTCCATGACATTGCACCACCACCAATGGTAAACACATATCCACCGGTAGCATAGAGCTCATCAACATCGAATCCAGTTCAATCACTATATCCCTCAAGCACTGCAGGGTGCCCTGAATAGTGAATCGCATAACTCATAGTACCTTTCAAATAGCGCATTACCCTTTCAAATGCATGCTAATGATCAGAACCCGGGTTTGACATGAACCTACTCAATTTTCTCACAACAAATGATATATCAGGTCTTGTTGCACCAGCAAGATACATAAGCGAACCGATAATCTGAGAATATCTCAATTGGTTTAAGCCAATTTTCTTATTCTTTCTCAGTGTCACACTGGGATCATAAGGAGTGGGAGAGGGCTTGCTGTCCAAGAAGCCAAACCGGCTCAAGACCTTCTCCACATAGTGAGATTGCGAAAGAGTAATCCCACTCTCATCCTTAATAAGCTTGATGTTCAGAATTACATCAGCTTCTCCCAGATCTTTCATATCAAATTTCTTTGACAGGAAAGACTTGACCTCATTGATCACATCAATATTTGTGCCAAAGATCAGTATATCGTCCACATAAAGGCACAATATAACTCCTTCACCCCCACCATAGCGATAGTATACACATCTATCAGCCTCATTAATGGCAAAGCTCGCAGAAGTCAAAGTGGTGTCGAATTTCTCATGCCATTGCTTAGGTGCTTGTTTTAGGCTATACAAAGATTTCAATAATTTACACACCTTACTATGTTGACCCTTTACTACAAACCCATCAGGCTGTTCCATGTAAATTTCCTCATCTAACTCTCCATTAAGGAAAGCTGTCTTCACGTCCATCTGATGAACGAGAAGACCATATGAGGCAGCTAGGGAAAGTAATACTCGAATGGTGGTCATTCTAGCAATAGGTGAATAAATATCAAAGAAATCTTCGCCTTCTTTTTGGGTGTAACCCTTAGCCACAAGCCGAGACTTGTACTTCTCAATAGTACCATCAGGCCTAAGCTTCTTCTTGAACACCCACTTACAACCCACAGATTTACAACCATAGGGCCGTTCAGTTACCTCTCAAGTCCCATTGGCAAGAATCGAGTCCATCTCATTCTGGACAGCTTCTTTCCAATTATCTGCATCTAGAGATGCATATGCCTCTGCAATGGACGTGGGAGTATCATCCACGAGGTACACAATGAAATCATCGCCAAAGGATTTTTCAATCCTCTGTCTCTTGCTCTTTCTAGGAGCTTCATTGTCATCCTTCTCTAGGACTTTCTCAAGTGGTTGCTCAGAAGACTCAATAGGTGTAATAGTTTCAAGAATTATCTCAGAAGAAAATCTAGAAGTGCTATGCATATCTTTTATCGGAAACATATTCTCAAAAAATGTAGCATCGCGAGACTCCATAATAGTATCAACATACATATCAGGCACATCAGATTTAACTACTAAAAATCTATAAGCGATACTCCGCTGAGCATATCCCAGAAAGACACAATCCACTGTCTTAGGCCCAAGCTTACGCTTTTTGTTAATCGGTACATTGACTTTCGCCAAGCATTCCCATGTGCGCAAGTAAGAAAGTGATGGTTTTCTCCCAACCCACTTCTCGTAAGGAGTCTTCTCCATGTTTCTGTTAGGAACTCTATTCAGGACATGACATGAAGTCAACACAGTCTCCCCCCACCATGCCTTAGATAAACCAGCAGTGTCTAACATGGCATTCACCAAGTTAGTCAGCGTGCGGTTTTTCCTCTCGGCAATCCCGTTTGATTCGGGCGAGTAGGGAGGTGTCCTCTCATGAATAATACCATGTTCCGCACAGAAATCATCAAAGATTTTGGGAAAATATCCGCCACCACGATCCGACCTAAGACGTTTGATCTTTCTCTCTAGTTGATTTTCAACTTCAGCTTTATAGATTTTAAAGTAGTTTAGCGTCTCGTTCTTAGTTTTCAATAAGTAAACATAGCAAAATCTAGTCGCATCATCAATCAATGTCATGAAATATCTCTTTCCACCCTTTGTCAACACACCATTCATCTCGCACAGATCAGAATGTATGAGTTCTAGAGGTGCCAAGTTCCTCTCCTCAGCCGCCTTGTGAGGCTTTCGAGGTTGCTTCGATTGCACAAAACTATGGCACTTAGAATCTTTGGCAATAGTGAAATTCAGAATTAAACTCATGCTGGAAAGCCGATTCATAAGACCAAACTTAATATGGCATAAATGAGAGTGCCAAATACTCGCATCATCATTGACACTACCACAAATATGGTTCACAGACTTATTACTGAAATCCGAAAGGTAAAAGCGGAACAAGCCTCCGCACTCATAGCCTTTACCAATAAATAGTCCATGCTTCGACACAACTACTTTATTGGACTCTAATACTACCTTAAACCCATCTCTGCATAGAAGGGAGCCACTAACGAGATTCTTGTTGATAGAAGGGACATGCTGCACGCTCTTCAGCTGCACGATCTTTCCCGAAGTGAACTTCAGATCCACTGTGCCAGTGCCATGAACTTCAGATCCACTGTGACCCATTCCCCATCAGGACGGAGGAATCCCAAGTGACCTGATAAGAGGAGAACATATTAATATCAGAACACACATGAACATTATCACCCGTATCAATCCACCAACTGGAAGACTAAAATATTGAGAACACAGAAGGTAAATTACCATACCCTGCGTCTCCAACGTTGCTAGCGGTCACCGTGTTGACAGCCTTGGACACCTGTCCATTGTTGGCCTTTTTCCCTCGACGGTCTGCACGATCTGGGCATTCCTTGGAAAAGTGCCCGACCTCACCACATGTGAAGCAGGGCAGCTCAGGCTTGTTCATCTTCTTCTTCTTGAAGTTGGTAGTCTTGTTAGACTTGTTCTTCCCTTTGTTCTTGCCGTAGTTCTTCTGAACCATGTTGGCACTGGACTGGCCCTCGACTCCCTTACCATTGAAGTCCTTAGCCCGAGCCTTCTCTTCAACATCAAGGGACGCTATCAGACTTTTGACTGATATTTTTGTCCTCTTATGTTTTAGAGTAGTGCCGAAACTCCACGAGGGAGGCAGTTTTGCAATGATGCAACCGGCCACAAAAGGATCAGGTAAGATACATTCCAAGAGTTCGAGTTCCTTGACAATGCACTGTATCTCATGGGCTTGCTCTACAACAGAGCGATTATCAGCCATCTTATTGTCATGAAAGTTTTTCATGACATACAGTTCACTGTCTGTATCCGATGCACCGAACTTGGTATTCAGTGTATCCCCCAGCACCTTCGCGTCTGTTATGTGCATGTACACGTCGCACAGACGGTCGGCAAGAACGCTAAGAATGCATCCCACGAAGAGAGTATTGGCATCCGTGAAACTCTTCTACTGCTCAGCAGAGAGATCACCTTCAGACTTGCCTTTACTAACCCAGAATACATTCATAGCCGTAAGCCAGAGCGTGACCTTGACTTGCCACCTCTTAAAGTGCACACCAGAGAATTTAATCTCCGGCCTCAGTGCGTCGGCAAAACCAGCCATTGTTAATCTAGAAAATTGTCGACAATAAGGTTTTTGGATTGTTGAGAAATTAGACAGTTTCAGGATTAAATTCCGAATATAGATCATGAACAGGATCACAGAAAATAGCATACATCTCTCTAACACACTAGACAGTAGGAACATCATGATCATCTTGATAGACATAATTAACCACGAGATTCAAATAGATCGAACGTCTCGAAAGAAGAAGATGCGACGACGTTCTTTGGTGCGATTCGCGGTGTTGACGTGGGCGGCGTTGATGATGGCGCGTGCGCAGGCTGGCGGCGGCGTTGATAGCGAAGAGCGGAAGACGAGCCATGGTGAAGATCTTGAGCAGTCGCGCAGAGCGCTTCCCAAAAACCTTATTCGCCCTCTCCCGGTGCAGGATCTCGAAGACGATGGGTTCCGAAGACCTGCTCTCCTGATCGCAGATGCACGTCGACGCTCGGGATGGAGAAGGCTACGATGGAGGCGCAGTAGCGAGAGGTGGCAAAATCCTAACTCAAGGCGTTCTGTGTGTTCTCTTACTCGGGTGGCAGGGCGCAGTATATATAGGGATAGTCTGGTAATCGTGACAGAACGTGACTCGAGGACGTGCCACGATCGGAGTCTGTTACGGAATCCTTATCTCATATTGCAACCGCGATAATCCCGTGTAGCAAAAGAATAAACTGCAAAAGGAGGCTGCGTCACGTAAGGCCCTAGATCGGATTCGGCGGACCATTCACGCAGTGCCGACGCCGCGCCTCCGCCTCACCTCCTGTGCCGTGCCGTGCGTGCGAGCCGGCCCGGCCAGCGAGACGAGGCGAGCGCAGCAGTATTTTTCTCCCTCTCTCCGACATGGTTCTACCATGGTGGATCACACTCCACTATATAAACTAGTGTTCACCACTTTAGGCTAACAATGTGGGACTATTGTTAGTGCACATGCCTCCTCATGAGGTGGGCTTTTGAGATTTTTTAGGAATTATTTGTCTCAATTAAATGGGCTTGGCCCAAATAATCCAACAGACACTATATGCCGGTATGCTAGTACCACACAATACAACTCTTATGACCTTTTATTTGATTCAAGTGAAACTTTTGCATATTTCCTTCTTTTTTCCTCTTAATTTTTCATCAATTTTCTGAGCCTAGAGCCCGAATTTATAGCAAAAACACTATAGCAAAGTGGGGTGCTAAGTACCGACACCTGGCACTGCTTATATGTCGGTTGCTACAGTATCTGCCACCGTGTTACAGTAGTTTTTGCACTGCTACAGTGATTTTTAGCATTGCTACAGTTTTGCACAAAAATCATATTTTTGCACACAGGTCGCAGCCTTTTTGTAAACAACTAGATATCACATTCAGCTGCATTGACATGTATATCACGAGAGAAGGTTTTATAAATCTGTCTTAAGCCTATTCTTGTGTGTGACCCTTTGGGTTTATGCTATGTTGGCAATAAATTGAAAAACTCCTTTTTTGATTTATTAGTAGCAAGCGGCTCTTACAGAACATAACGACTATTCGAATTGCATGAATGTCATTTGTACGACAAACCTTTAATGAATACATATCGGTCCCTTTGTCACTTTGATATCATATATTAACTCAAGGTTGAGGAGTGTTATCTTTGCACTGTTAAATCGATTTTCTCGATTCTCTGAAGTAGACTAACAAGATCAATCGATTAGCACCTTTAATCATTCGGATATGGTCATATATATATTCTTTAGTCTATTTCATTGAGTGGTTGATTAATATCTTTCTCTCAGTATGAGATGGACAAATTACATCTTGATCGTACACTTCCCTCTGCATAATTCAAATCACGCTCGATTGTTGTCCTTATAATTATTCAGTTACGGACAAAGTTAGATAACATCAAAGCATACCATCCTCATGTAGGAAATTGTATCGATCTTAGGTATAAAGATCAATCATTGTCATTGTATGAAATAATTTATGACACTAATCAAATCCTCAAAAGGTGTTTCATAAGCGGGTTAGTCCAATAACATATACACTTACAAGTATTCACATGACTGAATTGTATCACTTACTCATAATCCATGAAACATGATTATCAAACAATTTGTGTGCTTATTTTGAATAAAGATTATTAGTGTTCTAACCAATAAATAAACAAAGGACAATTTATAATAATATCATAATCAAATTATAGAGTTTCAAAATCAAGTCATATGCTTGATGATTTATAACATGACATTATTAAAGAAACAACATAAGTATAAATACAAGGTAATCATTTTCATGATTGGCCTCTTGGGTAAATTCTCAACAATCTTTCACTTGCACTAGAGCCAATCATTCATGTATCTAATACCCATTGCTCTAGTATTTGCCTTATGCTTTGCTTGTGGGAGAAGCTTTATCAATGAATTTGCTACATTGGCATCCGTTGCCACTTTTTATATTTTGACATTACCTTTATTCAAGATTTCTCAAATAGATGATAACACGGTAGTATGTGTTTGGATTTTGGGTGTGCTCTAGGTTCTTTTGTTTGTGCAATGGCTCCACTGTTGTCGCAATAGAGGTCCAAAGGGTTTACAACACTTCAAACTATACCAAGTTCAATAATGAACTTATTTGTGCAAATAGCCTCTTTTGTTGCTTTAGAAACATCAATATACTCAGCTTCTATTGTAGAATCAGCAATGGTTGATTGCTTTGAACTTTTCCAGCAAACCGCTCCTCCATTGAGGCCAAAGATAAATCTATATTGCGACCTTGAATCATCCTTGTAAGTTTGGAAGCTTGCAACGGTGTAACTAGTTATAATGAGCTCTTCTTCATCACCATAAACAAGGAACCCATCCTTAATTCTTCTCAAGTACTCGAGGATGTTTTTAACTGCTGTCAAGTGACTTTCATTTGGATCTGCTTGTTATCAATTCATAACACTTGAGGCATAAGAGACATTTGGGCTAGTATAAAGTATGGCATACATGATAGATCTAATTGCTGAAGCATATGGAACTTTATTCATTTGGTTTCACTCATGTTGTGTCGAAGGACACTGATTCTTGTAAGGACTAATGTTATGTGACATAGGCAAGAAACTTTTCTTAGAATATTTTATGTTGAAACTATTTAACACTTTGTCAATATATATACTTTGACTTAATCCAATTAGCCTTTTCAATATATCTCTATAGATCTTAATGCGTAATATATAGCTTGCTTCACTGAAGTCTTCTATTGAAAAGCTATTTTTCAATGATGACTTAATAGACTCAAGCATAGGAATATCATTTCTGATTAATAGTATGTCATCTACATACATAACCAGAAAAACAAGTGCGCTCCCACTAGTCTTCGTGTAAAGACAGGGTTCTTCTTCATTTCTTATGAATCCAAACTCTTGGATAACTTCATCAAAATGAAGATTCCAACTCTGAAATGCTTGCTTCAGTCCATAGATGGATTTCTAAAGATTGCATACCTTTTCAGCATTGTTTGGATCAATAAAACCCTCAGGCTATGTCATGTACACATTCTCGCTGAGGTTTCCATTAAGGAAAGCTGTTTTGATGTTCATTTGCCATATTTCGTAATCAAAATATGTTGCTATTGCTAGGATAATCCGAATAGACTTAATCATAGCAATGGATGAAAAGGTTTCATCATAGTCAATACCATGAATTTGTTTAAACTTTTTTGCTGCTAATCGCGCTTTATAGATGTGAACTCTTCCATTCATGTCAACTTTCCTTTTGAACACCTATTTACACCCTATGGTTTTACTCATTAAGTAGATTAGCCAAGTTCCAAACTTGATTATCACTCATGGCTTGCAATCCAGATTTAATGCCTTTATGCCATTTATCAAAGTCCGGACCGACCATCGCTTCCTGATAAGTAGTAGGATCATCATTGTCTAATAATGGTGTGTCACTTTGTTTCTTCACAAGGAATATATAAGTATTAGGTCTATACCTATCAGGTACGTGACATATCCTATTTGATCTTCGTGGAACTAGTGTCTCTTCTGCAGGCTCTACAGCAGTTTGTAGATCTTCCTGTAGCCCCTTAGAGGTAGGGGAAGTTTGAGGCATATCTTGAATTTCTTCAAGATCCACCGAGCTCCCACTAATTCCTTTAGAAAGAAACTCTTTCTCTAAGAAAACACTATTATGAGCGATAAACACTTTATTTTTAGCCCTATTATAGAAGTAATGCCCTTTAGTTTCCATCGGGTAGCCAAAGAAGAGGTGCTTATTAGATTTTAGAGCAAGTTTATCGGATGTCAAACATTTTACATGAGTCTCACAACCCCATATTTTGAGAAAAGACAAACTAGTACGCTTCCTAGTCTATATCTCATATAGTGTTTTTTCAACTGAATTTGATGGAGCCCTATTTAGGGTAAACACAGTTGTTTCTAGAGTATATCCTCAATTTATTGGAAGATCCTCTCGGCTCATCATTGATAGAATCATGTCTAGTAGAGTTTGATTTCTTCGTTCAAAAACACCATTATGTTATGGCGTTCTTGGCGTAGTTATTTGTGCAATGATTCCACAATCTTTGAGATGATTACCAAAATCATGGCTTAGATATTCTCCTCCATGATCTGATTACAAAGTTTTAATTTTCTTGCCAAATTGATTTTGTACTTCGTTATAAAATTCTTTAATCTTTTCAAAGGTGTTAGCCTTATGTCTTATCAAATGGACATAACCATATCTACTGAAGTCATCGATAAATGTAACAAAGTACTGAAAGCCACCCCTAACCATTGCACTCATTGGTTCACACACATCTATATGTACGAGTTCCAATAAGTCATTTGCTCTTTCACCTAGACCAGTAAAAGACACTTTAGTCATTTTCCCATTAAACAAGATTTGCATGTATTATATGATTCAAAATTAAATGATTCAAGAAGTCCATCTTTATGGAGCTTTAAAATGTGTTTCTCATTTATCTCTACTACTTCTAATTAGGAGTTGGTAGCGGTTGTCCGTTCTCCTTCAGAACATCTAATCTGTTGGATCTGGCATGAATGGCTGAGATGTTGTCGAGATATGCTCCGCTTGATTTGTGTATGAAAGAAATTATACTTTATTGTATGACTTAGGATCCTTCCTACTTATATATATCTGTGAGATCATGTGATGAAAAATTGGTTGAACGGTGAAATTGGCATTGTAAAGTGATTTTGGTTATGGCATGTGTGGTGCTTGTGCATGTGCTATGTTGAGATGATTATCATGCTGGTGATAGCATGATGGAGTTTGTTTGATGCAATGCACTCATGTGAGTGGTTGCATGGACTGTTTTTTGAGGCAAGTCGTGGACTTGTGCTCAAATGATCGTTTGTTTATGCTGGTGATAGCATAATGGTTTTGCTTGATGCAATGCACTCATGTGAGTGATTGCATGGATTAATCTTGAGTCAAGTCGTGAACTTGTGCTCGGACGTGTTTGTTTGTTACTTCATGTGCAGGTGTTGCTCGAGGGCGAACGTGGTCGATGACGGGACCGGAACTAGGTTCATAGAGGAACTAAGGTTCGAGACTAGATTCAGGAAGGAATCGAGGTCTTGGTGGTCAAGGATGTCATGCGGGACGTTCGGGCTAGAGAACATGCATGTGAAGGCTGGTTAGTCACGTATGTGCAGCAGGTGGGCTGATCATGTGTGCAAGGTGTTGGTTTTGGCCATGTTGAGCCAAGTTGAGATAGATACGGACTCTTTCCATGTTGGAAGTGGAGTTGTATCCTATCTCGTTAGGATTGCTCTGTATAAATAGGGGGAGGTGTCCCCTGTTTATTTTTGAGCAAGATTTTAGGGTTGTACTCTTTTGTTTGAGTACTGTAACCAGATGAAAAATAAAGATCTTTCTCACAAGTTCTTGGCTCCGGCATAGTTGATCGATCGCTTGAAGTTTTGTTCATCACAGCAGTCACGAAGTTCATCACGGAGTTCGGTTCTTTGCAAAGGTATCATCTTGCGAAGGTAATATCTTTTGATCCGTAGATCCGATCGGATTGATTCTTATTGGGTTTGATTCGTAATTGAATCTAGTTTCTACAGTTAAAAGTTCACATCAATCCAATGGGTAGATCTTTAGTAATTTGTGGTCACCCAGCTGTTAGATCGCTAATTGTTTCAGTCATCTTGCGAAGATCATAACTTTAGATCCGTAGATCCGATTGACCTGATTCTTTTTATGTTAGCTGTACAATTAAGTCTAGTTTCTACAGTTAAAATTTCACGTCAATCCAACGACTGAATCTTTGGGAATTTTAGTGAACGTGTATCGATCTTTCGCCCGATCAGCTGCGTGGTCGCCTAATTCACGTGGTCGCCACCTACCAACCTGCCGCCCAAGTGTCCTCTTGCTCGCCCAAGTGCTTTTCGGTTGCCCAAGTACCCAACCCGCCGCCCAAGTGTCCAAACCGGTCGCCGGTGTCCTCTCGCCGCCAAGTGCCCAAACCGTCGCCAGTGTCCTACTACTCACCCAGTGATTCTTGGTCGCCCAAGTGCCCAAACCGTCGCCAGTGTCCTCTTGCTCGCCTAGGTGATTTATGGTCGCCCAAGTGCCCAAACTGGTAGCCCAAGTGTCCTCTTGGTCGCCCAAGTGCTCTCTTGAGTCGCCAGATGGCTCTCTCGGTCTCCCAACTGCGTGAGGTGGTCTCCCAATTTCAGAACTGGTCTTCTAACCCGTGAACTGGTCTTCAAGCAATTTGAGTTTAAATTGGGGTGTTTGAAAAGTTTGAAAATTTGATTTTAGCTTCCGCGCAATCATTCACCCCCCCTCTGATTGCTACATTAGTATATTTCGATCCTACAATATCATACTTTTTAGGATTCCGTTGCAACGCACGGGTACCCTACTATATGAGCTAAACGAAAGTGCCAAATAAAAGTAGGATTCAAATCATTAACTTTTATTTTCTTGGTAGGTATGTTATAGATTAGTATTTGAAGGACTAGATAGTATAATCCATTCAATAATGAAGCTCTGCCATATAATACGTTGTTAAATAAAATGAACAACACTTGTCATTTATTTTGAACTCATAGTTTTCCATGTCCAAACATGAAGTTGAGATAATATTTTTATTTATGATAGGTACAAAGTTACAACTTAATTCTAAAACCAAACTAGAAGGCAAATGTAATATATAAGTTCCTACGGCTACAACAGCAATTCTTGCCCCATTATGGTGCGAAGTTGAACTTCACCTTTTGCCAACTTTCTACTCCATTAGAGTGCCTACATATTTGAACAAATATGACCTCCCGCATCAGTATCTAATACCCATGCATTTGAAAGATAAATGGCTATGTTAACTTCTATAACATAAAGACCTAAAGCGGAAGTCGAACTTCCCTTCTTCTTTTTCAGATCTTTCAGGTATTTCTTATTTGATGAGATCTACAACTTTGTAGTTGACAACTTTTTTATTTGAAGTCATTTAGACGTCCAAATAATCGTTGAAACTTTCGGATACGAAGGGATAAAAGGAATATATATCTTATAGTAGTTGAGAAATGTGTGTTAGATGAGATGGTAAGGGGTGTTTACGCGAAGCTGCAGGTTAGAGGTTTGAATCCTAGCAAACACACGCGCGCGTATTTCGTGCGAAAATCGTGTGACTTATAACTTGCGACGCGCGATCATGCGTAGTAGTAAATACAGGTTAGTCCAGATGCAAATAAAATTATTTTTTGATTTTGTCGAGTGATTTTTGGATTTACACTATCACTGCCGATCACGCACTGCTGGTTCCAATATCCGGCAGTGATGTCAGTTTGGAACCGACAGTGATATGGTGTTCTGTAGTAGTGGTATACCATCCTTATGTAGGAAACTTTATTGATTTTAGGTATAATGATCAATCATTATCATTGTATGAAACAACTTCTGATGCTAATCAAATCCTTAAAAGGTGTTTCATAAGCGGGTCATTTAATAGCATGTACACTTACAAGTATTCACATGATTGAGTTATATTAGATACTCATAATCCATGAAACATGATTATCAAGTAATTCATGTGCTTATTTTGAATAAAGATTATTGGTATCCCAACCAAAAAATAAATACGGAACAATTTATAATAATGTTATAATCAAATTACAAAGTTTTAGGATTAAGTCACATACTTGATGATCTGTGACATGACATTATTAAAGGTACAATATAAGCATAAATGCAAGGTAATCATCTTCATAATTGGCCTCTTGAGCATATTCCCAACACTGCAACCTTGGGATCTCACTCCCACTCATCACTGTGATATGAATGAAGCCAATGTAATGGCACATGTATCTTCTACTATATGTACCAAGTTGGAGTACAAATAGATTAGATACAGGCGAATATTGCTCTTTTTATATTTTAATCTATTTTTTCTTGGATTTGGAATTGGATACGGTTTTTTCGAGTAGGGTAGATGCAAATTGCATTCGAATTGATCATGGATAATTTGAAGGTATTACCTATTAGGCTTTGTTTTTCACCTTGTGCTCACGTCGCTCACTTCCGTGCCCATGCTTGTCCAGGTGTAGTGACGGCTCAAGCTCGTCTCTCTACCTCGCCGTTGCCTCGTGGAACCCCTTTGCAAGTCTTGTTGGCCACATCGCCACCCCTGGTTGGTCGTTGGGTTCATTCGCTGTTTGCCCTGCACAGCCACGCCATATGCCGTCTCTGCCAACCTGATCGATCAACCTTGCATGTACTTTGTCGACCCATCCCATCACTTCGTAGCATCTCTTCTCTATGTCCTCTTCCATGTGTCGCCTGTGAGGGAGAGAACCCGAGCTCCATTCCTATTGCTTTGTTTCATTGCACCCGCGAGAACTCACAAGCTCTCACCAAATTGCTCGTACCTACTTAAGCTCTAGTGACTGCATCACCATCTCCTCAGCTTGCCACCTATTTCATTTGCATGAAAACTTGAGCTCCTTGTTCTCCGATTTAGCAGGAACGTGAGTATCATCTCCGATGTCGATTAGCACACCATCGCACCATTGCCTCTCTGTTGCATTTCCTTACCTGACATCTGCATCATTATCTTCCTTGAGCTTCGCCCTTACCTCTTCTGTGCTTATTGTCATAGTTGGAACTGAGGGAAACTGTGTCGCTATCATCTTCCTTACCTCCAGCAGACGCACCCGAGCCAAGCCATCATGACCAATTATTCTAGTGAGCTCCTTCCCTTTTCTTTTGTGTTACATCGTGTTCTATCATCTACTCTTGCTAACACCTCACTTAATCCCCTAAGATCGATAATGATTCCTTATTGCCGCGCTTTTCCTCTATTTTTCATTGATGATGCCATTACCATTGATTCTTGCTTTTTTGGTGAGCCCCTTGTCAATTCCTTGCATCTTACCCATCTTAAGCTTGCATGCAAGCTTATGAAAGTCCTTTTGCAGCTTCTTCTTTCATTGAGTTCACTATTGTTGTGTGCCCCTTTGCCGCCACCTCTATTCACCACCGACCAACCCCTCCAGAGCCACCCTATCACTGCCAGACCACCCAGTGAAGTACTAGTAGTCCCTAGATACTAAGCCACTAATTAGGTTTCAAATGGTTGCTGACCTTGGCCTCGCCACAGAGATAGTCTTCGCCGTTGTTCCAATGACCATTGGTCCTCGTGCTTATCACCGTAGCTTCTCCTAGGTCCCCACTAGCCAACATGATGACCTGGTCAACTTGAGCTGCTCTCTTTTGCTTAGTTCCCCATCAACTCGAAAGAATCCGTCATCTCTCGCCATTGCTCTGCTAACTCTGTGCACCATTTTGACCATTGCTGCTGTCTAGAGCTTCGTCTTGACACCCTTGTTCCATTTCTAGCCTCACTTCACCCTACTCTACCACTGCCTCTCCGCTGCGAGCTCAGCTTGCTCATTCATTCTCTCTCTATCAAGTGGGCCTAGTAGTTAGTGTAATAACGATAGTTAAGTTAGTTAAGCCAGGTCAAGTGTAATGAGTAGATGAAATGTGGGCTCGGTTAGGATAGGTAAATCATTTTATAACTAAAAAATATGACATGTAGGCCCCACCTGTCAGCCTCTTCGACATAAAAATCCGTTCCTTAATAAAATACATTTTTAGCTTTTTAGAAAGTACACATTCTCAATTGAAAAGTGTAAATCGATAGAATACGACTTTGGCATCATCCGTCTCTTCCTTTTCCTTTTTTAGGATTTTCTCATCCTAACTAAATTCAAATGTTGGTAACTTTTGCATACAAATTTCAAATTATGTGAAACGAGTTTCTAAAATTTTTCTAAAATCACACTCTTTCTTTATATGCAAAATATTTGAATTTGGGTTCTATATGTATTCTTTTGGCTCTTATTTGTGCTATCTGATGTATCACATATAGATATCGACATCTCGAAAAACGCCATCGACTAACCCGAACAAGACCCCAAGTTCAACAAGCAAGGCAAATACCCCCTTTGATCATATTTGATCACATATTTCACTGTTATGTATGTTGTGTTTAAAATTATTATGCATGCGTGTAATTTCGGTAAAAGTTGCTATGTTGGTAAGGATGGTAGATATATTCAGTTGCTGCGTTCACCATACCTTGTCATGTTAATACCCTAGTCATTGTCACTATAGTAATGTTATCCACTATTCGTAAATATTAAACATGAAATTTTAGAGTAACAATGATCATTAGATTAGATGCTTAGTCATGCTTATATTGATATGGGACCAATTGGTTTGCATAATAGTCAAAATGTTCAACATGAGAAATACTTGTGATATCGTCTAGAGGAGGTAGTTCTAATTTTTGAGTATAAATAAAATTAGAAAACATATTTTGAACTTAGGCGAGTGGTTGTTGGGATTGGTGCAGTTGCACACGGGAAATGTGGTAGTCTCGCTTAGGATGCTAATGACCGATCTATTGTGCAATAGATCCAAGTATTTTTGTACGACAACATATGCATTTATGCGAAGGTTCTAGCATAATAAGTTGCCATGTTCTAGCAATTTAGCCGCAGATTGTAAATGATAGTTGGAAATTGGGCTATTGTGGACATGGTACAGGACGTCCATGTCCTTAAAGACTTTTATGAGATACATAAAGTTTACAAACACAACTATGAACTATTAAGATTGGGGAGCACTCTACACCTTGAGATGCAAATCATAGGATAATGATTGTTACAACCGTCAATGTAAAAGCTTTGTAATGGAACTCTCAAATAGATAGCTTCAATATAGCGTGGCATGTTTGATATGATGTGATGTTTATGTAGTATGGGTAAAATTGTACAATCTCTACAGAGTGTAAATGTATTCGAATAGCTATGTCCTCGGTTATAGACACCGCTTGGTTATATACCACAATAAGTAGCTTTATGTTTTTGAAAAACTGGTTGGAAAATGTGTGGATAGGGAGTCCATGCATGGTTGACCAGCAAAAGGATTTTGCCAAGATCTTAAATATTTATAGCAACAAGCCACCTGCCTATTTATGTTTACTTTATGCTCTCTTACTACTTGTTATTAAATGTCAAATACTCTTACAAATTTTTGATTGCAATCTAATATTAATATTATAAATGAAAGCTTGCTTTATGCAAAACTGAAAGACCTGATAGGATAGCTACTCCTTGGCATTGCCTTGCATACTATATAACATTTGTGTAGAAATCTTGTAGAGTACGATTTTCATACTCACTATTGCTTGTTGAACTTATTTAAAGGATGAGCAAGAAGACCTGCTATATAATTACTTTTACACCATGGGTTTTGGCCATGATGACACTGATTTCTAAGGATCCTACCCTAGTCAGTTGTTTGTGGATGGACTGAGCCATATTAGCTAGATTTTGTTGCCTCATCATTTTGCTTATGTTATGATCTTTTATTATGTGAACTATTTGGCCGGTTAGGTTGCAAAACTAGTCATGTATAACTTATCTTCGAATATTTACTATTACATGTTACTCTACCGTTCCTCTTGTGTATGAATGTGATATGTTAATATTAGATGTGTTTACCTCTAATACCAAGAACCAATCAACGTCGGTACATACTTTGGAGGTAATTTTGTTCGTACTTATAACATTAGCTTAACCGCGCTAGCCGGTTAAATCGAATGTTAATGGAACAGCTTAGATCTGCGCGGTGTGCCATTTCAGGAAATGGAAATGGGAGCTCTTGATGGATTTATTTCCAATGGCCGGCTCTTAATTAGGGGTGGGCATTCGGTTTTTTCGGTTTAATCGGTTTGGTTTTAAAATAATTCGGTTTTTGAAAACTGGGAACCGAATTTCTCGGATAAAAATAAAAAACCGAACCGAATTAACCGAAATATTTCGGTTCGGTTATTTCGGTTTTTCGGTTAACCGAAATATGAATAACACTAGGTAAATTAGATTTAGTCCTTCTCATATTGCAACACAAAGTATGGATAAACCCACACAATATTCATATGTAATTACAATATAAGCATAATAAAACATATAAATATACTAAACATATGCATAAATGTATTATAACATGTGAATTGTTTAGTGGTTTTAGGAAGAATACTATAAAAATGGTATTGTACATGGGCTATTCGGTTATTCGGTTATTTCGGTTTTTGAAAGCGAAAAATCGAACCGAACACCGAAAACCGAATTACACCAAAACAAAAACCGAACCGAAAACCAAAAACCGAAATAACCGAAATAATCGGTTAATTCGGTTCGGTTCGGTTCGGTAATTCGGTTTCGGTTTAAAAATGCCCACCCCTACTCTTAATGGATCCAGCAACTCAACAGCACACACACGCGAGGCCGGAGGAGCTGCTAGCGCGATCCCAATCCCTGCGGATTGTTCTTCCAGTACAGGCATACAGTCTGAACGACTGTTACCGGCTAACTGGGCGTATTTATATGCGCAAGCTGTCGCGCTCTGCAGCTCATAAAACCCATAGAAGAAGGGTATTGCCGGATAGATCGAGATGAGATGTCTGTCTGATTGTCCCTCGACTGTTACAGGGACATGCCATCCTGTGCTTGTCCATGTATGCCGAGAGAAATTAACTGAAAATCATGTAGAGAGCTGTACAGTTTTGTATCCTTTGCCGTTCAGGTCAAACGACGGCGCACGAGCGTCGTCGGCTTCTTCTAATAGCTAACGTGGATTCTCTCTCGGAGTGACATTTTTTGTATTCGTCTACTGTCAACCTTTTCTAATCAGAAAATCAATGTTCGGAGCTAATGTAAATTCTCTCTCGGAGTGACACTTTTGCATCCGTTCAGTTCAAACGACGGCACCACACAGCGTCTTCGTCGACCTTCTAAGTTCTAACCAGAAATCAATGCTTGGAGCGAGAGTTGTTCTTGATAGATCAAGGGGCTGCGGCTAGCAAGCTGTTCTTGAAGAACGGAACAGGGAAGCTAGCTGTACCCGTACCAGTGATAGTAACAAAAAAGGAACACAGTGTCTTTGCATCTCTGCCAGTTACTGTTATAATTGTTGTCGTGCTGCCCTTTTTATGCTGCTGTCGAGGCTGGCCTCAGGTCCAAAGAATGAACGCATCTAACTTTTCCTTCCACATAAATGTCAAAATAACATTCGTGTCGACAAGGCTAGCTGCTCAGTGATTTAATCTCCATTTACTGGCTAAAAAAAAAACAGAATTACTCTACTGATGAAACCATCCATCTCTGCACCTCTGGTGCTCAACAATGTCACATCACATCATTCGTACTCGCAGCTGAGCTCCGGTTGCCGTATACGGTATATCACCACAAGTACTGGCTCAGTATAAATGTATAATACACCAACACTTTCTGTTCAGGGCATATACAATGGTAGAGTACACGATTGGCAAAGGCAGCGTACGCACTGGAACAAGCAGCCTGTGGCCTGTGCTCTTGACTTTGTCTGCACAGTGAAAGCCGTTGATTTCGACGATGCAAATGTCTTTCCTATTCAGATGATGCGAGCTGGCAAAGGGCAACAAGGTGACAAAACCACATTCAATCGCACACAGTGGCCAGCCAAGTGCTACTGTGGATCAAGAACACAAATCGATCTCATCGGAGCGATCAAGTCAGTGAAGTTGAGTTGAGATCAGTAGCTTATCTTGTAGAGATTCAGAGATGGAAGCAATGGATACTTTGAGCATGCATGGGATTACAATTAGGAGGGAACAAACAAGACATTAGAGAGTAGAGATGATAATCACTTGGAGGTCAATCCGGGGTATAAAGAAGCTAACAATCACAAGGGTCCTAGACAGGATGCATCGGCAGCAGCCGCAGTCTGACGATGATGCCTGAGAAGGAGAGGTAACGATGAGCTGCTGCATGTTGCCATTGCAGGGCGACCTCTCCTCTCTAGTCGCTGCTCGACGACGACGTGTCGGACGCGCAATCCCATGCAACCTCGTAGACCTGCACCCTGTGGTGGAAGCTGCGGTGGCAGCCGCAGGCGGCGCACTTGAGCGCGCCGACGGTGCCCTCCTCGCCTTCGGCAATGAACTCCCGGCACCCGTCCACGGCGTACCCGCCGGTGCTGGCCGCATGGTTGCGACGGCACTCGCCGTACCGCACGCTGCAGCAGCTGAACCGCACGATCGGCTCGCACCTCCTCAGGACCACCAGCCTCTTCATCATGAGATGATCTCTGTCTCTCTCTCTGCCTCTTTCTTTCTTTCTGTCCTCCCAGCTAGCTTGCATTCAGCATAAAGCAACCCCTCTGCATCACACTGCATATTTATAGCCGTCTTTCCTTCCCTCCTCCACCTAATGCATTGTTTCTCATGGACCAAGTAGTAAGGTGCACAAACTCCACATGATCATTCACTCGTGCGTGTAGATTAGCAGAAGACCTAATTGGGCTGGCTGAATTGATGGTCCAGCAAATTCCACCTCACACTAGCAGAGCTGAACGAACAATTCTTGGGCCATTATTGCAACCATAGATTGGAGTCCTCCCATTCTGCCCTACCTCCTTCAGTGGCCTTTTTCTCTGTATGTATTTTTTTTTCTTTGCCTTTTCTACCGTCCATATAATTGGAGTGACCAGTTAAGGATACTTGAATCCTAAGAATCCCAAAAGAGTAGGCCCCTTCGATAGAAAGGATATCATCAGCGTTGCATGCCAGCCTAGATATCTAGGAAGGCAGGGTGATGTTTCGCTCTGCTTAATTCTCTGGCAGGTTGCAGCCACGCAGGTATCTGTTCCTCGTCTCCCCTCCTGTGCAATAGATTTCCTTTACTGTTTCAGCATGTGAGATGATGTGTAGACATGAATTTATAAATAGATGTAGACTCATAAACAACAATTCGCTGAGCAGGACAGACAAGCTAAGACCAATCATACACAGGAAAAGAAGGGATCACAATCATGCGATCGGCACAAAAGTGAAAACATATCATAAGCAAGCACATAATTATTAATATTTCGTAAGGGCTACGAGTCCTACGACTCGATATAGAAGAATGGTGATATAGGATGACCTGAGCCAAAAAAAGATTAAACAGTGCTTATACAATCTACTTGGTTCAACATCAAACATATCAGAAGCATTCGGACGTTGCAGGGCAGCACAAAATGCTATTACCTGTAGGCTGTGGATGGTCCCTATTTGAGCCGGGGTCCAAGGTCATCGTGCCTTCAGCTTTCTTAGGTGCTGCATCTACTTCAAAAGCAGGGATTTCCAACATCTGACAGATAGAGAAGACAAACCTTCAATTTAATGGTACGAAATAATACTGCAAGGACAAGAGGGCAGCGCAGCATGCATATTTTAATATGTTAATGTTAGAAATGCGAAACATACACAGAAAGCACAACTTGGCAAACAAATGGGTACCAAAGATTCAACTAGTACAGTCAGCGCTGCCAAAAACTGCTGGGACAGGTGGAGCCTATTTATCCTGTACTCGTCATTACAAATTCAGGTCTTGAGATATAAGAGAGAGTAAGACCAAGGGACAAAATAATATCTTGGAGAAAGGCAAGCAATCATAGTTGCAATAATGCATAGATTCATAAATATTTGGAATTAGCGAACCCACAGGTACATTCTGAGCTGAAATCTAGGAGATTATTGAATAAGCAAACATAATGTAAGGGAAGACCCAAGCCGATTGCCTTTTGTATTTGCATGGCAAGGACTAAGTCTAGGTTATTCACAAAGCAATCACATCCATCACCTTGCTGTACAAGTGCAAAGGAGTGAATAAGAAAGAGATCACATGCAACAAGGCACAAACATGTGCATTCTAGTTTCGGTAGACAAGGCTCACCCTTGGACAACTCAGAGGACATTGCAACCAGGGGCGGAGCCAGCCAGGCCTAAGCCTCAGGCTGGTCCAAAAGTTATTAGACCAATTTTAAATTTTTATAAATTTTCAAAAAAATTTATATGGATTTTTTGGGCCAGGCCTTGGGCCCAAGCCTGGACGGCCCGAGGCCTGGCTCCGCCTCTGATTGCAACCTCATGTTGAACTTACAAGATACTGCATATTTTTTTGTTGGGATGAGAGCACAGGATGAAATGAGATTAGATAACGAAAGCTTCTGCCTTTGCTTCTTAACCACCCAACCGCTGGAGAGCATCAACGTTGGACCTATCATTTTCCTCAATACCTTACGCTACCAAGATAAGATTGCTCTCGTAGTGTCATGCCGGTGTAATTGTGCTTCAATAAATATATTTGACTAATTCAAATTTTACTTATAGATACCATGTCTCGCCCCTTATATTGCCTTGAAAAGAAATTATATGCATCTCAAAGATAGGCCTCCCAGTCTAGGACCTTGGTATTCTGTGGTAGACACTAGACAGAACAGAACAATGGGCAAGGGAGATGCAAACCGTACAATAAGCTATCAACCAGCTGGAAATATTAAATGGATCACAGAAGCAGCATCAAATTGTCAATCAGATGTAGCAGTGCGCTCATAGAACACTGTTCAACTGCCTTAGGCTTTCTTTTCTTTCAGATCAACCTTTGACCAAGTGGAGATAGGATGCAGTATTGCAGTGTGCCAATGGTCAGAGAGAAAACAACCACATTCTCTCAAAAGCAGATTTGTTTAACGATCTCAATCGGTTATAGCTTATTAGATTTACCTCGATAAGACAGGCAAACAACAAACCTATAGATTCCATAGCTAGTTAACTTAAAACTATACAGGAAATAAAATGAGTTTCAGGTAACGCAACTTAGTCTAAATACAAAAAATGCATGTAGAACATTTAATGGCACTGAAATGCAGCAACATGGACACTGAATTATTCAACTAAAACACCCAGTAACAGGAAAAGGCCAACAATCAAACAAAAAGATAATTCTGGTATCATGAATCCTTGCCATCTGCTAACAAAAGTGCTTCAGCATTTGCCTTGTGTAAGCAAATGATCAAAACATATATGATGCAGCTGATTGACTGTACTGGTGTAAGATAAAGAGTTACGTACCTCGCAAATTGAATGAGGGCTCCACATATCAAACCCATCCCCACGATACCAGCATGCCAATTCTGCAGTCACTCCATTAGCTCAAATCATTTATTCTTTTTAACTACAGATAAGTCATATTACCCATGCCTCACCTAGTGGTCTAGCCGTCTAGGTGGTTAAGGAATTTTTTGTTGGCAACACCACAATGTAATAGACTGTCGACGCTTTGAGTTATTCTGGATAGTCGGTTGGCAGGCCCTGTGCAATGCACGCATTGGGTACGAAGACGAATTCATCAACCTGGCAAAAGTGAAGCAATCAACATTCAACAACAAACAGATAATAGGCTGTGATTCATACTAGCGAATACCAGACAAAATAGAAGTAATTCGAAGCTCTAAGTTGGGCATTGATACGATCGATGATATACAAAAATAGGGATACACATAATATTGGAGATTTGGGCTTTAAATAGGACAGGCACAATCGAAGAAGTTACCATTTGTATGAATTTACCCCCACTACCATGTGCAGAAAAAATTGTTCATGTGCACTGATCATGTGCGTGAGCAGTACCGTGGTTTCTGTAGCAATGCCCGTGTTGAGTATTAGGATGGCTCTTCCCCCAACAAAGTTATCTATTTCCGTAATTAGTTTGATTAGTTTTCTAGGATAAGGAATAGTTGTCTGATATCTTACTTATTAATTAGGATGGTTATTATTAGAGTGATCTTTATCTATATTAATTAGGAGAGCCCTATATAAAAAGAGGGCTACTGTAATAGTTGGGATTAAGCAAAAGAAAAGAATAGTTCTTAGGTTCTATTTGTTTAGGCTTAGACTTTTTGGTTTATAACTTAAAGCTAGCTTTTGAGTTTAAACAGCTTAAAAGCAATTGGCTTTTATACGTGATACAGATGAGTAAATTTACCATAACTTCATCAGCATTAATCTAAGGTAACCCTCAATAAGATAAAAAGCACATCGTCGGTAATTTTTAGTTATATGGAGACTTATAGCTTTTAAAAAATCCTAGATAAAAAGCCACCTGTTTATTTATAGTCCTTCTCCCTGCCCTTGTGGTGCCGCTACCAGCTAATGGCGCTATCGCATCAGTTGGATCAGGGACACCTCGATCATGCCCTAGGGCCATTACCCTGGCATGTACCAGAGTACATGGCACCTACCCACTAATGACTAGTCTTGCTTTAAGACTTGTTAAGTTTTATTCAGTACTGAAACAAAACTCTTTGTGCTCTGAAAATAAGAGAGATGCTTCTATGTTTTTCTTTTTTTACAGTTGTATAAATGTTAAAGTATGAATAAAAGGTAGATGTTGTTACTTAACTCTTCGCTTACTTCAAGATTTGTGCAATTTGTATTAGAAGGGGAAGCATTGAAGCACTGCTCTAAAAATAATCACATGTTGCAATCTATTCTATGGGAACCTTGAAGAAGAATAACAGTAGTGTTGAAAACTACCATATTTCAACATAAATTATGGGAGTACACTGAATACATGTTATGTTGCTCAAATCCTCAATAGTACCTACAATAGAATGGCTACTATGTTTTATACTAAAAGGAAGAACCGACATTGATGGATAGTTCAGAGGAACTTTTGCAGCAGATACTGAGGTTATGCATCATCATGGTAAGTCTGCACCTCAAGGGAAAAGAAATTGTAATGGACTATCTTTCATTTCCAACATGAAGAAGGGGTTACTACTGCCCATACCAATCCAATACAGCACAGAATATATAACAAAACTATACATGTAATCGATTAGTTGTGAATCACAAAGAGCCAATAGATTAATTTAGTTGCAACTAGCTATTGCTAAAAATTCATGGACACTACTTGTCTCTTAAAAACAAGTCTTGAATGTCACAGCACATGGAAGCTTGTAAAATAATTTCTTCATTCGAGGATATATACCACTATACTATAATATGTTGATATCTAATACCTATTGGGAATATGTCCAAGAAACAAATCATAAAGATGGTTACCTTTTATTTATACTTATGTTGTTCTTTTAATAATGTCATGTTATATATCATCAAGTATGTGACTTAATTGTGAAACTCTGTAATTTGATTATGATGTTATTATAAATTGTCCTTTGTTTATTTATTGGTTGGGACACCAATAATCTTTATTCAAAATAAGCACATGAATTGTTTGACAATCATGTTTCATGGATTATGAGTATATGATACAATTCAACATGTGAATACTTGTAAGTGTACATGCTATCGGACTGGCCCACTTATAAAACACCTTTTGAGGATTTGATTAGTGTTATAAGTTGTTTCATACGATGATAATGATTGATCCTTAGATCTAAGATCGACATAGTTTTCTACATGAGGATGGTATGCTTTGATGTTGTCTAACGTTGTCCGTAATTGGATAATCATAAGGACAACAGTTGGGTAAGCTTTGAATCATGCAAAGGGAAGTGCATGATTAAGATGGAATTTATCCACCTCATACTGAGGGAAAGATATCGATTAGCCACTCAATGAAATAGACTACATAATATGCATAGCCATGCCCAAACGATTAAAAGTGTTAATTGATTTATTTTGTTAGTCTACTTCAGAGAATCAAGAAAATCAGTTTAACAGTGTAAGGATGACACACCTCAACCTTGAGTTAAACCGTGATATCAAAGTAACAAAGGGACCGGCATATATTCATTGAAGATTTGTTAGATATATGATATTCATACAATTTTGGTAGTCGTTATGTTTTGTTAGGAGCCGCTTGCGACTAATAAATTAAAAAAGAAGTTTTTTGATTTATTACCAACATAGCATGAACCTAAAGGGTTGCACACAAGAATAGGCTTAAGATATATTTATTAAATCTTCTCTTGTGACATATGTGTCAATATGATTGAACATGATATCTCGCTGTTTACAAAAAGGGCTGCGAACACGCGTGCAAAAATATGATTTTGTGTGGTAAAATCATTGTAGCAGTGATGAAAACACTGTAGCATGGCGGAAGGCACTGTAGCAACAGGCATATAAATAGTGACTAGTGGTGGTACTGTAGCAACTGGCATATGAATAGTGACAGGTGTCGGCACTGTAGCAACTGGCATATGAATAGTGACAGGTGTCGGTACTATCTTAAACAGCATATGAACAGTGCCAGATGTCGGTACTGTAGCAACCAACACATGAACAATGCCATGTGTCAGTTACTGTAGGCAATGACATGTGAACAGTGCCAAGTGTTGGTTACTATAGCACTGACTTCCTTGAGTGTTCTGGTTATAAATTCGTGTTCTAGGTTAAAAAAATTGATGAAAAATTGAGAGGAAAAATAAAAGAAGGTGAAAATGTTTCACCTAAACTAGACAAAAGGTTACAAGTGTTGTATTGCGCGGTACTAGCATATTGGTATACGGTGTCATCTGTCTGTTCATGTGGATACCTGAAGGTTATGGCTGCTACTGTCACGAAGATCTGACATATCCATTTCCACTGCTACGCCCAGGTGTTGAAGTTGTGAACTTCGTCGAGAGCTTTTGCAAAAGCTTTGTATCTGCGCTCCCAGAGCCACGGTACGCATTTATTGCTTTTGGTATTTTTCTAAATCTTGATTCTAATGTATACGATCGATCCAAGGAGAGGATAAATTTTTGAAATTTACTGGGGCTTTCCCACACCGATTCCCAACAATACCAACCTAGGAGTGCAACCTTTTATTAACCATGCTGTAATATTCTCTGATTCAGGCACCAAATCTATGAAATTGGATTTAATAAATGCAACCACTAAATGGCATACCAAGATCTCAAACACGATAAACTCTTCTTGTTCTTGCTCTACCCTAGCACGATTTCTTAATCAACCAACTGCACAAACGAATTGACATTGAACGTAGGAAACCTTCCATGATTTCTAGTTATGTGTACTGGTGTAGCCACGCGAAAGATGGGGCCATACTGCTGCAAATGGAGGATAGGTGGTGTGAGAAGAAGTGTCAGCGGCAGGCTCCGGCTACCTCGGCTGCCGACGCTGGAGTGGATGACTGGAGGGTGGGGTGGGCTAGGCGACATGTTGGTGGGGGTGGGCTTTTCACAGTTTTGGAGGATTGTTTTGGGCCAGGTCAGAATTGGAAGACGGAGATAGGCCGAGAGATAAAGATGTACGCCTAGTTCGTAGATGTGGGCCCTAGTGGTTTGCATGGCCTAGAGCCCTAGAAGATTGTTCTGCCATTACAGTGTTCTTTTTTCTTCTTCATTTATTTATGTTCTCATTGTTAAAATATAGATTAATTTGAGTCTATATTTAGCTGGACTCTACCTTTATGTAGATAAATCTGAATCTATCTCTTACTATCTTTTACTATATATTTGGCATCCCCTTATACAACATAACAAATCTAACAAAGAGATAGAACAGAATTTCACCTCTCTACTGAAAGACCATTTGGGGGCCTAACCTTATTGGTGATGAGTTAATAACTATGTTTAAGTATAAGGTACTAGAGTTTGAGTTTTATTTGAATTGGATTTTCAAAATGAAGCAATTTGAGGGCTGTCAGGCTAAGGGCAGCATTACTGGCCTAGGAGGGTGGTAGTGCCGGCCCTGCAGTAGTACTGGCCCAGGGGAGCAGTAGTTATATTCCAGGGTGGGTCTTCGCTGAGATTTCAAGCGAGCGATACTACCGTCCATGCTGTGGCAGTAGTGCTAGCCGAGCGGTACTACTGGCCCTAGGGGCGGTAGTGCTGACTTATTGAGAGAAGTTTGAATTTAAATTTTAAAATTTTGTGAGATTAATTGCATACCATTTTGGACAATGTTATGTGATATGTTTCCTTATTTTTGATGGTTGTAGGATGACTGTGCTAGGTCATGGTGAGAGGAAGGATGACTAGAACTAGACGAGGTGCGTCGGAAGTCCAAATGGTCGAGGATCATTGGAAGATGATTAGAGACACGGAGTCGCTGTGAACCTAGAAAGCAAGGAATGGATGAGATGCTAGTTAGGAGCTACTCGGATCAAGGAGGGTCGTTAGATCGTGGTCTAGAAGATAGATTACCAGGTCTAGTTAGTATGCTTTGAGAAGCATGCAAAACCCGTTATGGTTGTGGGTTTCAGGTCAGCCCATGTATAAGTGAGTCAATCCTAACCTTTGATGGTGATTCTTAGGGTAGAAGGAAATCATCTAAGGGTGGAGGATGACTCAAGAATAGTATAAATAGAGGGGTAGAGGTAGCCTTCCTCCTCTTGAAGGTTTTAAAGATTTTGATGCTCTTTTGAGCTTTGCTCACTTGGTTGTGAGGCTTTGTAAACCTCCCTTCTAGAAATGCAAATCTATTCCTCTCAATTCTAAAATTTACTTTCTGCATTTACATTATGTTTTTAAATTCTGTAATTTACATTTTTGCAATTTACTTTCATGTAAGTTGGATTTGTCTCCCCTCCTACTTGATTGTGCTTCTTTTGCCGAGAATGAATGATTGATGGATGAGTCTTTTCAGATCATATCCCAATCATATAGGCAACTCTTGTGTTTCTTCTTGCAAGAAACCGATTTTCTGCTCTCTAGGGGATGATTCTTGAAAGGTTGAGTTTTTGGTGTTCTTGACTTGTGTTCTAGTTTACTATAACATGTGGGAAGCCATCTAGGATCATCTTGATCATCAAGAACCCATGAGCTAGTTGAGGGCCAACTTTTTATTTTTGTACCCATTCTTGGGTGCTCTTCCTCTTCAATTCTTACAATTGAAGGTTGGAATAGGTTCCTGACATCAATAGGAAGGTGTCTACAACGTTTCACTGAGTTTGGATCAGCTGATCAAAAGATTTACCATATTTTTATTTCGAAGTCGTGCTGATTTTACTATTCCTATGATGATTTTATTGTAGCTACAGCACCATCAGCTATACCGCTACAGTACCCCCTAGTAGTGCTGAGCTACTGTTCATCCGGCACTACCGGGCTATTTTATGTTGCTGAAGTTTTCCCGAATTTTATGTTCTCCACTTTGTTTCAATGAAGTGAGGTTCTTGGTGGGATATTTTTGTGGGGGAAAATTTTATTTTGCGATCAGTCACCTCCCTCTGATCGCCCTCTCGATCCTTTAATTGGTATCAAAGCCTGGTTTTGCTATTGACCAGTCTCGAGAGCCATGGCGATAAAGAAATATTCCACCAAGCCTCCCATCTTTTATGCCCAGGGCTTTCTGGTATGGCAGAAGGTGAATATTCCATATGAAGTTTCTACCGATGAGAACGTCACGGCTGACAATATGGCTGATGTTGAGGCGAATGCTAAGGTAAGGAACATCTTCATACAGGGCCTTAGCCGCAGTGAGTACGACAGGATCTCTCACCTTAGTTCTACTCACGAGATCTGGGAGACCCTCAATGCTTACCATAAGGGCACCACTCAGATCAAGACGGTGAGATAGAATCAATACAAGCGTGAATATAATAATTTGAACAACATGTTGGTGAGACACTTGATGAGTGCTTTGATCATTTTACAATGATTTTGAGCGATCTTCGTGCTGTTGGTTGTACATACCTGACTCGGAGAACGCTCAACACTTCTTGATCGCACTTGATCTTCAGTTCGGGAGATGAAAGTGACCACCATCAAGGATACTACAGACTTATCGATCTTGACTCTTGATGGGCTTTACTCCAAGCTTAAGACTCATGATATCGACGTTGTCTCTTGTAAGACAAGTCGTAGTCGATGATCTTGGTCACCGATCCCATTGGATCTACTTTCGAGACTTCCATTGGTTTTTCTTTTTCTGCCCTTTGCGAGCTAAACGATGATCAGCTAGATAAATTTTCAGAAAATAAGCTTACTCTTTTAGCTTGTAAATTTTCTCATACCTGCAAAATGGTGCGGGAGAGGAAAAGAGGTGGTATGATCACCTGCTTTGAGTGTGGTGACCCCAACCACATAAGATCAAACTACTCCAAGCTGGAGAAGGGCAAGAACGGCATCGGCGGTTTGGGAAAGAACGACAATACCGATAAGAACCGTAATAAGAAGCCTCCAGTTTGTGACCTAGCACAAGAGAAAAAGTACTGCAACTTCCCAAAGAACAAGAAGCTCTTCTATCGCATTCTCGCCACACTTGACGATATCAACCTCTCCGACATAGAGATATGGAGCGATGAGGGTTAGGATGATTTGCAAGAGAAGAACAAAGACGACGACGACTTCACCGGGACGTGTTTCATGGCGAACGCCAACGGCATTAGCGACTGCGAGCTCTACAGCGACTTAGACGAGATACTCTCCTATGACCAGCTCAATGAAGTTTTCTACAAACTAAGAAAATTTCATGTTAGAACTAGAGTTAGGTGTATGGATCTAGAGAAGGAAGTAGGTACTTTGTCTTGGGAGTTAGCTTCACTTAGATCTTGTTCCTCTCGAGAGTATACTGATTGTACTCTTTGCGATGCCTTACTTGTGGAGCTTGAGAACCTAAGGACTATGCATAATAGTGTGGTTTCTAAGCTTGAGAGTCTCAGGTTGAAGGATGCTAGCATTTGTTCTATTGATGCTTTTCTTATGGATGCTAGTTTTCTTCATGTTCACACTAGTGCATCATGTGAAAATTGCCCTAAATTACTTGCTGAAATTGATGCCATAAACTCACCTTAGGAAGCTATCTACTAGAAATAATGAACTTGAATAGCATGCTTCTAAGAACTCAGTCAGCTCATGTGAGGGTTGTAGGTAACTAAAACTTGACAATGAATCTTTAAATATCAAGTGTACCGAACTTGCTAAAAACTTACTAGTAAAATCATAAGAAAGTTGCTTACGATGTGCTGAGATTGAGGGAAACTTAGATAAAATCTAAGTCGAACTTAGGAAGAAACTAGAGACACAAACCCTTAATATTAGAGATGTCTCCCTTGCGTTTCTTGTGAGGCCCTCAACATTGAGGCGGCCATGCTGAGGGAGAGAAATGCACGTGCTATTAGTTCTTTCTTATCTGGTTCTTCTTCATCTTCTTCTTCTATTCTTCCTGTGCCTCTCTTTTTCAAGAGTGTGAATATCTCATGAGCACTCTTGAAAAGTTTGTAGCAGGTAAGAAGAAGCTCAATCTCATCCTAGACTAGTCTAAGATTAGTCGATTCAATCAAGGTTTAGGATTTGACTACTTGGAGCACGCTAGGACTCATCCTCCTACTATTGTGCGTGGCTCCAAGAGTGGAGAGATTGTGATTGCTCTCAGGGTGAGCACTACTGTATTTAGGTCTGCTGGGGTTGTCCATGAGATCTCTGACAAGAAGGTTGCTTCTCATACTGCTTTTGCCTCGAGCAAGGTGAAGTACTCATGTACCTTCTGTTAGGGGTATTCGTACCCTTAGGGGTATTTAGGGTCATCCCCGACTTTAAGTGCTTCTAAGGCACACACTACTACTAGACAGAATAGAGTGTCACATATTTTTGGGTAGTATTCAGGACTTGGATTTCATGCTGTTCATTCGAGTTTTTATCCTGAATCTACTCTTGGTCAGTATTTCCGCTGTTCTTTTGATATTCCTTGTGTTTCTCCTCAAGATAGATATCAGCGGCGTGATGTGTTTCCTGGTAGAAGATTTGGGTAGCCTCACTGGGATGGTTTGGCCTTTGCATCTCGGCGAGCCAACCTAGTTCTAGCTCCCAGATCTACTATTAGGGCTACTTCTGATCTTGTAAGAGTAGAGCATTAGAGAAACACTAGAGTTCAGTCTTTTGCTCCTGCGTCTCATACTTTGGGATGTTATGTGGTTCAGTATTGGGCTTCTAGATCTTCCCTTTATCCCAATACTGAGTCGTCTCTCTCTCTTGTGTGTTGACTAGGTTTGTAGGGTGGGGAAGGGAGATGTATGGATTGTTTACTCCGGTTGTTCTCGCTATATGACTGGGGACTGTAGATGGTTCTCTCCCCTAGTCCGAGCTTCCGGTGATGAGTTGATCATTTTTAGGGATGCTTCATTAGGTAGAGTCATTACCAAAGGTACCGTCTGTATTAATGATAATTTCATTCTTAAGGATATTGCCTAAGTGAGTAAACTGCAATACAATTTGCTTTCTGTTTCTCAGCTTATCGATGACTCTTTTGAGGTAAGCTTTAAGAATAGTGGTTGTAGAATCCTTGATTTTGGAAGAGTCTTTTATGCTGATTTTTCTGCTTTTTCTAGAGACTCCATTTGTTATTTGATTGCTTCAGAATCCTGTGATCTTTTCTTCTAGCATAGGAGATTAAGTCACATCGGCTTCGACTACTTGACCATAGTTAACAACTATGATCTTATCCATGGTTTGCCTAAACTCATGATGGTCAAAGATTTAGTTTGCTCTACTTGCTGACATGGCAAGATGGTTACTACTGCTTATCCTCCAGTCATTGCTGTGATGACTGATGCACTAGGACAGCTTTTACATATGGATACTGTTGATCCAGCTAGAGTGCAGTCAGCAGATGGGAAGTGGTATATTCTTGTCATTATTGTTGATTTTTCAAGGTATTCTTGGGTGTTTTTCATGGCCTCGAAGGATGAGTCTTTTACCTATTTCAAGGGTTTGGTCCATATGTTGTCTATTGAGCTCCCTAGCGCCTCATGAGCTATTCGCAATAACAGTGGTATGGATTTCAAGAACTCATATTTTGAGAGTTTCTATGAAGAGTTAGGATTAGAGTATCAGTTTTTCTCTTCATACGTCGCTTAGCAAAATGGCCTAGTGGAAAGGAATAACAAAACTTTGGGTGAGATGGCCAGGATGATGCTAGACGAGTACAATACTCCTAGGAAGTTTTGAGTTGAGGCTATAGCTACTACATGTCATGAGTCTAATCGTGTTTTTCTTGAGAGCATATTTACACCACACTTATTACACGTTGAGGTATGGGCAAAAGTTCAGTGTTACTCATTTTCGTGTATTTGGTTGCAAGTGTTTCATCTTGAAGTTTGGTAACCTAGGTAAGTTTGAGTCTCGTTCTTCTGATGGTATTTTTTTAGGTTACTCGACTTCTTCTCGTAGCTATAGGGTCTGAAGTTGTGTTGCGAATAGGATTATAGAGACTTACGATGTAACCTTTAATGAGGCTAGCCAGGAGCTAGACTAGATATATCAGGCTCTTCTTCTCTCTCCGAGACCATCTTTGTAGAGGATGAGGATGATGATGGTGTTCCATCTGATCCAGTCCCATCTACACCTGAGGTGCCTCCTGTTCCTATTTCTGTATCTCAAGGAGACCAACCTTTACCTTCAGACTCTTCTTCAGTAAGTGGCTCTGTTTCTGCCTCTTCGGTTCATAAGGTAGAGACCACTTCTACTTCTAGTCCTCTCAGCCATATTTAGAGAGATCCACCTGATTAGATCATTGGAAATCTGTTTGAACGGGTCACACGCTCAAAATCAGGCTTGTCTAGTTTCTGCCTCCACTCAGCCTTTGTTGCCTCTTTTGAGCCAAAGGATATTTCTCATACATTATCCGATGAGTCTTGGGTTAATACTATGCATGAGGAACTTAAGAACTTTGAGAGAAACAAGGTATGATAGCTTGTTGAGCTCCCATCTGGTCATAATGTTATTGAAATCAAGTGGGTGTTCAAAAACAAGCAAAGTGAGGATAGGATTATCATTATAAACAAGGGTAGACTAGTCACACAGGGTTGTACTCAGGTTGAGTGTCTTGACTTTGAGGAGACCTTTGCCCCTATAGCTAGACTAGAAACTATTAGGATCCTGCTTACATTTTTGACATCCAATGGCTTCAAGACTTATCAAATGGATGTCAAGAGTGTATTCTCTAATAGGTATATTAAGAAAGAGGTGTATGTTAGGCAGCCTTCAGGATTCAAGAACCCCAGGTACCCAAACTATATTTTCAAGCTTTCCAAAGCTTTATATGGACTTAAGTAGGGTCCTAGAGCTTGGTACGAGAGGCTTATGTTCTATCTTCTTAGTCGTGGTTTTAAGATGGGTATAGTAGATAAGACTCTATTCGTCATACACCAGGATTCTTATTTTCTCCTTGTCCAGATTTATGTGGATGGTATTACCTTTGGTGGCTCCTTGTACTCTTTTGTGTCTCAGTTTTTGGAGGTGATGAGCACAGAGTTTGAGATGAGTATGATGGGTGAGTTGAGTTACTTCCTTGGCTTCCAAATCAAACAGACTCGGGTGGGCACTTTCTTGCATCAAGACAAGTACACTCGAGACCTCCTAAGGTGCTTTGATATGTCTAATGGAAAGCCAGTGATGACTCCTATGGCCGCCAATGTCGTTCTTGAGCCTGATGAGGATAACAAGCCAGTTGATTAGAAGGAGTTTTCGAGCATGATCGGCTCCCTCTTATATCTCACTACCTTGAGGCTGAATATACATTTTACTGTGTGTTTGTGTGCTCGATTTCAGGTTTCTCCTCATATTTCTCACCATCAAGCGGCGAAGCACATCTTCAGGTACCTTCGAGTTACCATTGACTATGGTATTTAGTACTCTTCCTTTCTTGTCTATCCCTTATAGCCTTTTTTGATGCAGACTTCGCTGACTGTAGGATAGATAGGAAGAGCACTTATAGTACTTGCCAATTCGTTGGCACTTCTCTTGTCTTTTATTCATCTAGTTCAGAGTTGCACAATTGACCGCTGAGGCCGAGTACGTCGCTGCAGCTAGTTGCTGTAGTCAGGTGCTTTGAATGAGATCGACCTTGCGGGACTTTGGGTTAGAGACAAGGAGTGTTTCATTTTTTGTGACAACACTTCTACTATTTGCATTGTTAAAAACCCAGTACAGCACTCTAGGACCAAGCACATAGACATGAAATATCATTTTCTTAAAGACCATGTGGAGAAGTGTGATATAGTGCTTTAGTTTATAGAGAGCGACCACCAGATTGCCGATATCTTTACCAAGCCTTTGAATAGCCCTAGGTTTATGGCTTTGAGAGGAGAGTTTAGAGTTGTGTGCCCTTACAACATAACTTGAGGGGGAGCTGGTTTGTATATTATGTACTATATATGGTTTCTTCCGGTATTTCCTTTTTTATACATCTTCTAGGTGATATTGGGCTTAATTCTAGAGTTGTGAGTTCACTTCACTTAGACTTTTGGTATGTTTTGCATGAACTTCTCATCTTATGCTATAGGTTGCTATCATGCACAATTAGTTGTTCTCTTTTCTCTCTAGGTTGAGTTCTCTCACAGTCTTATAAGTCTAGCAAGTGTTAGACCTCTTGGGTAGACAGGGTCTGTGTGCACTCTTTAGCTTGGTATGTAGAGTATGCTTCCCTATGTGGGGAAGCTAAGAGAGAGTTTGAGCCAAAGTGTTCTCTACTATCTTTTCTATATTCTATAACCACCCAGTTTACAGTTTCTCAACTTCTTCTCCTCATTTTGTGTTTCTGGCTTTGATTGAGTTCATTTGGACCTTCTCTAAGCTTAATTTTGCTAATAACTCAACTTAAACTAGATTTATGATTAAAATTGATTTACTTGTTGAGGGGGAGTTTGAGAATCTATTTCATGCATGCATATAGACTTAATTTTCTGCTTTTGTGAACTTTGTCTATCATGCAAATGAGCCTTTCTTAATACTATGCACCCTGCTACTTTTATGAAGAAATTTTTTAGCTTAGATATGTCCAAGTTCATTTTGATTGATCTTGCTAAGCTTGTTAAAAATTAAAAATTAATGTTTTAAATAAAAATTTGATGAAACATTTCGCTTTTACTTGCCACGTTTCCTCTCTAGGCGCATGTCAACGATCGGGATCGCCGGACCGCAGAAGTAAAGAGGGGTGAGTCGTGTATGCGGGGACCCAAAAACGAGCTTCGCTCACCGAGGAATACGTTCACTACTTCGTTGGTCAGGAGGAGAGAAAAACGGGCAGGACACAGAGAATTATACTGGTTCGAGCCCCTATGAAGGTAAAAGCTCTACTCCAGTCTCGCCCTGAGGTGAGGGATTTCACTATGCTTGAGTACAATTGTTCGCTCTTTAGCTTGAGCTCTGGTGAATTCTATGTTGGTGGTGTCTATTGCCTTGTTGCTGGAATTGCTTGTCCCCCTAGCGTATTCGCCTCAAGGGGTTTTATACCCTCCGTGCTTACGAAGCGGTCGGGAGATTCCTGAGTAGTGGCTCGATCGTCGTCCGCCTTAACTCCGAAATTCAAGGTCTTGGTAACTGTCGAGTAAATGCACGTCTTGGAACCTGGGACAAACTCCCCCAAGCGGGAGTTGAATCCTTGGCCGAGGTCATGCGGGAGTTGAAGCCTTGCCCCCGAAGCTCGAGGTCATGCGGGAACCGCGCAACCTAGGTCGTGGTTGGAGACTTTGCGGCTCAACCCCGAGCTAGGGCCCCCATTGACCATGCATTGACCTATCAGAGATTTCTCAGTCCCCGAAAGCTAGCCCCCGAGGCTCAAGGTCGTGGCAGGCACTCGAGACGACCTCGAGCCTCACGATATGGACAAAGGGGACAGGCTTCTGGTCGCCCCGAGCTCAAGGTCGATATCGGGCAGAGACCAACGAAAGGGCTCCAACATCGCTACACCTGGCACCCCTTGAACTTCAAAATCTTGGTACGGACATGATCGAGCAGCGGAACCGCCTGTAACGCCTTGATCCCGGCGCTCAATCCTTAATTACGCCTGTCGAATCGCCACCGGCATGCCTTTTGAGATGCCTTAACCTCCAGCCAGCAACGAACAGGACTTATAAAACCCGAGCCAACAACGACCCAAAAAACTCCCGGCTTCCCTCAGTTTTTGTCTTCCATCCTTCTGCCCGAGCCTCCCACCTTCTTTCGTCCAGACATCAAACAACTGCCATGGCCAAACTCAGAAAGAGCTCTCTGCCAATGACGAGGATGAAGGAGCTTGAAGGCCTCGGGTTACTGGACCCGACGACATGGCAGCTGCCGAGCAGAGAGACCGAGCTGCAACCACGAGATGACGAGCTCGTCAGCACCGAGCACTACATGCTCTTCGGCCTGTGGACGCTGGAGAGCGACTTCGTGGTGGCAGTTCTCGCCCAATGCGAGATTGAACTCATCAATCTGATGCCAAACTCTATTCTCCTCCTTTCCATCTTCTCCCACTTGTGCGAGGGGTTCCTTGGGATCCTTCCCACCCCCATCTCTTTTCTTCCGCTTCTTTTCCTTGTTCTGCATCGGGAAGGACCCCGTGGTCAGATGCTTCTACTTCCGACTGCGGGCAGAGCTTTCTTGGTCCTTCCCCAAAATCAGCTCTCGGGACTCCCTCGGCCCATGGATCGAGCGGTGATTCTACCTGAAGAGGGGCGAAGACGGCGTGTTGGCGTACGACGGAACCCCCATCATCGACAAGAGGCAGACCCCGGAGGCGGATAACCTGGAGGTCGATCAAGAGGCCATCGCCAACGACTTCCTGCGGGGCCGGGTGTTACCACTGCGAAAGTGGGAGCACCCGTTCTACGAGATCAAAGGCCGCGATGACCTTACCCGCGAAGGAACATCTGGTAATTCTTCTCGTTCCATAGCTTGCTCGAATTCGATCTTGGGACTTCTCTTACGACTTTGTCTTTTGTCTTTTCAGCAGCGTTGAATGAATCCTGGATTGCGGCCAGGATGACCGAAATGTTCAGGAAGGCGACGCACGACTATCGATCGGCGATCTGTCGAAGAACGTCTTTGCGGGGCGCGAGTAAGTCAATTCGGGTTAAGACTTAGCTCATGAATGCTTAGGGTTTTTTCTGATCTTTTGAGTGCGCTCACAGGACAACGAAGAGCTATTTCAGACGGTGAAGAGGATGCTGTAGTTGCCCGGAGCGAACAAGGGCAAAAAGGCGGGCAAGAGGTTACCCCCGGATGGAGCAGGCGGCAGGGGTTAGAAGAAACAACACCTCGAATGGGGCTATCGCGCAACGGCAAGATTCCCATGGTTGAGCCCCCAGGTTCTTGCTCGTGCCTCTTCATTCTCTGACGCATCTTTCTTCTTATAGCACGAAAGAGCTGCGGCCGTCGCCAGGACTTCGAAACCTCAGATGACCCAAGGGTCCCGTCCTCAGAGCCCCAGGTCTTCTGCCATGGGTGACCCGGAGCCACTGCGGACTTTGAGGTCTCCAGCTCGAGGCACCCGAAGGAGGAATGCCCCCTCACCCTCGGGACACCGAGGTCCTCGCCAGCCCCCTGTGAAGCGGAGGCTGTTGACTCAGGTACGCCTCCACCCCTTCAACCGCACAGTCTCCTTTTACCTTTAGCTTAGCGGTCGCTTCTTGTCGCAGACCTTGAGCGCCCGAGCTAAAAACTTGCCCATCTTGACAATGGCTGTTGTCCAGGGTGAGTCCGAGTCCGAGGAGGAGGAAGAAGCCTCCTACAAGCTGGTGCCTCGCCGACAGGTGGGCCAGAGCCGTGCCCCATGGGCCCACAAAGTTGGGTCGTGGCCGGGGAGTCCGAGCAAGGACTTGACGACCCAGTCGAGGACGAGGTTTCGCCCATGGCCAACGAAGATGATGCTGACGACTCCGTGGCTGCTGAAGCTGATGCCAGCCCGGCTAAGGCTGCTGCGGAGGATGATGCCCAGGACGCCTCAGCCACAGAGGCCGAGGCTACCCAAGCCATGCCTGCCGCAGTCGTCCCGACCATCGCGGTCGAGGTAGACCCGGCCGTCGAGGTCGACCACGCTTTGGCTAGGGCCAGCGTGGAAGGTGCCAAAGACGTGCCAAGACCTCCGTGGGAGAGGGAGCTGGAGATGCTCCGCCCATGGAGGTCGAGGCCGTTCCGGTAGTCAAAACCAAGCCCGGGGGCAGGTCGAGCACCCTGGGGGAGATAGCCTGGGACGAGGTCGCCACCGGCGGAGTGTCTGAAGATCTTCGTCCAGGCAACCCAGCAGCGGCTGAGGGCCACACCGCGCCCGAGGTGTCGGGCAGCAGGCCCGTTGAACCTCACCGCACGCACTTCGAGGGCTGACTTAGCCAGGTATGAAGCTTCCCCCTGCTCAGGTTGAATCTTAGTTCAAGTCTTTTTTGACAAAGACTGTGTTTCTTCCGAATTCCACAGTCCATCGAGCTCGTCGTCCAAGGGCTGCAAGGTCTTCAGACGCATTCTGATGCACTGAAGATCTTTCTCAACTTGGTGGAGGAGCGAGAGGAGCAGCGGTTCAGGCTCATAGAGACCCTGGCGGTCGAGCAAGAGGAGGCCGGGCGCAAGGCGGTGGCCAACTCTGTTGAGCTTGCTGCCCTCCGCCAGACGATAAAGGCGCTCGAGGCCACCCACGCATCTGAACTCGACCAGGCCGTCAACACCGAACGCGAACATGCATACATGGCCGTGGAGGAGGAGCGTGCGCGGTCGGCCAGAGCGCTCGAAGCTGAACGAGCCAAGGCGAAGGAGATGATGAAGGCGGCTGCAGACCAAGCGGCCGTCCCAGTGAAGGCCTCCACCAAGCTCGAGGCTAAAGTCGCCGAGCTCGAGGAGAAGTTGGGGCGGGCGACCAGGACAGTGAAGAGCGCCCTGGCCCAACTGGATGAACGAAGCCGCACCGCCGACGCCGCAGCCGAAGCTCTTCATCTCCAAGGTGAGCTGTCGGCCTTAAGCGCTAAGGTCGCCGAGCTTGCCCGTGACATGGCCGACCTGTAGTTAGGGTTAGACCTGACATCTTGTAAATTGTAAGGTAAAAGATTAATGAAATAAAGTTATTTTGTCAAAACAAGCTTGCGTCTCTGTTTGCTTCCCTTCTTTACTCTTTTGCCGCATACTTAGCCTGTTTCTGAGGTGGTGTACCTTCGTCCAGCCCCCGTTGTGACCAAGGTTGAGCAACACCGGCCTTGGGCGCAAGTGTAGAAACCTGCAAAGCTACAACCTGCTAGGTCAAAAAAAGGTTCACAAGGGAAACTACTAAACACAACACAGGCGCATGAGAAGAGACTTAGCTCCAAAAACATTAAGATTGTTTTTAGATTAGATCCTCGAATCCCGACCGCAATACGTGTTTGTTCGACGGTCCCAAATGTGGATTTGGTTTGAACCTTGGCGCAGGGGGAGCTGGGATGCGAAGAGTTTCGGCTTACAAGTAGCTCGACCCCTAGGGGCGAATTTTATGTTCACAACATTTGGGCCCAGATCCGAAGCACTCATACGTAGGTCGGATTCAGAAAAGATCAAAGACTTAAGCCCTGTACGAGATATTAAATAAAGAAAGAAATAACACAAAGACCAACATGGCAAGTGGATAATCAACTTTATTGAAATTTGAGCCAAATGTGTTACACATAGAATTTACGAAGTTGATCAATGTTCCACGAGCTCGAGAGCTCTCTGCCATCGGGCATCGCTAGCCGGTAAGCCCCCGTGTGATCTGTTGAAACAACTCTATAGGAGCCCTCTCACCGTGGGGATAACTTGTTGGTGTTGGACGAGCCCTCACTACTACAGCGAGGCTTATATCAGACGCATGATCACAGACGGTTTTGAAAAACCGTCTGTGATATGGAACATCACAGACGGTTATATACTCAAACCGTCAGTGTAGATATCCTGAGCGGTTTTATATTACGGTAAATGCGTGATATAAAAATATCACAGCGGTTTCTAAATATAACCGCTGTGATGGCTGATACTCATTACGAGCGGTTTCTAAGTAAAATCGTGCAGTGAAATCCTGACGGTTATATAACATAACCATCTGTAATATCTCTGATAGTCATTACTGTTTCGTTATATTTAGAAACCGTCTGTGATATTTCTTACATCACAGACGGCTGTAATATAAAACCGTATGTGATATCTCACGTATAAACAGAGGACTTTGTTTATAGGGTTTCGGTTTCTATCCTGAGACTGGCGGCTGTGGAAGTGAGGCGATTTTGTGAAAGAATGCTATTGATTTTGAAGGGTGATATTAGATTCATTTGATTTTGGTGATCTAAGGTTAGTAATGAGTTCTAATTGCATGCATCCAATTCAATATCTAGGTTGGTTAGGAGAGAATTAATTTAAAGATTATTTGATTAGATCTAGCTTGTAGCTGGATCCATATGTTGTTTGTGATATTTGGTTAGTAATGTGTTTTAATTGCATTATATTCAACATCTAGCTTGATAAGGAATGAAGGAATTTGATGATTTTTTTAGATCTAACTTGTAGAACCATGTGTTGGTTGTTTGATCTAAGGTTAGCTAGTAATGGTTCTATTTGCATAATATTATATTCGATTATGATGTAACTAGCTAGCTTGGTAAGGATAGAATTTAAAGATTGTTTAGATCTAGCTTATAGATCAATTCAAGTCTTTTGGTGATCTAAGGTTAGTAATGGATTCTAATTTTATTATTATATTGAAGATTAATTTGAATTGTGTTAATTATTTTTTTGTGATGGAATTAAGGTATGTAATTGCATAATTAGTTTAAGAATATGTGCATATGCACTACACCTGGTGCACTTAATATTTAACACTAAGTGTTACATGTGTAGCATAGATGGATCGAAGTTTGGATGTCTGGCGAGAACCGTCATTTAGTGTTGAGTACCTTAATGGCATCTCCACTTTTAAAAGAGCTGCAGAGGAAGATATGTTTAATAAGGAGTGCAATTCATGTCATGTCCGTGCATTGATTACTTAAATCTGAAGATGTTTGAAACTTCGGCCTGATCGAAGCACACTTGATTCGGAGGGGTTTCAAAAGGGCTATACATGTTGGACCAGGTCATGGCGAAGAGCATAATATCTGAAGCGATAAGTAGTGTTAATATCGTCGGCGAAGTCAATGATATGTCGGATGATCATATCGATTGTGCTTAGATGAAGACAAAGTTCTTGAGGATGACAATTTGGATCGAATCTTTGCGCGATGCGAAGAAACCTTGATGACGGGGAATATGGAAAGTTCTAGGGCTTGATGGTGGACTCGGAGAAACCTTTGTTCGCGGGGTGCAAGTTGAAATACACAAGTTTATCGTCCGTGCTTGAACTACTCAAATTGAAGGCAAGCAGCGGTTGGTCCGACAAAAGAGTTTCACAACATTTATTCGTCTATTAGCGGACATGCTTCCAGAGGGAAGCGAGTTACCGACAACCACCTACAAAGCCAAGAAGGTTCTTTTTCCTTGGGAATGGAAGTAGAAAGAATACATGCATGTCCAAGCGATATGATCGTATACATAAAGAGTACACAAACTTGCATATATGTCCGTGCAACGCATCCGGTACAAGCGTAAGAGTCATTCAGATGATGATGGCGAGAGCATTGAGGTGAAAAAAGTACCTCCTGCTAAGGTGGCATGGTATCTGCCTGTAATTCCTCGTTTGAAGCGTTTGTTTGCGAACCCAAAGGAGGCAAAACTGTTGCGTTGGCACTTTGAGGAGCGTAAGAATGATGGAATGCTAAGGCACCCTGCTGATTCCATCTAGTGGAGAAACATCGATAGGAGTTTTCAAGAATTCAAAATGGATCCGAGAAATATAAGGTTTGGATTGAGTACAGATGGAATGAATCCTTTCGGTAACATGAGCTGACAAAGATAGCACTTGGCTTGTAAATCTCTGTATCTACAACCTTCCTCCTTGGTTGTGTATGAAGAGGAAGTACATTTTGTTATGCAGTGCTTATCCAAGGACGAAACAACCTAGGAGCGATATTGATGTGTACCTAGCTCCATTGGTGGAAGATCTAAAAACACTTGTGGGTTCTGGGTACACGTATGGGATGCGTACAAGCGAGAGAACTTTACTTTGCAATTTGCTTGTTGTTCGCACCATAAATGATTACCTGCCCTTGCTAACTCGGGCTAGAGTACAAAAGGAACCAAAGCTCGCACTCCTTTGCTTAGATGATACCGAGAGTGTATGGTGAATCACTCCCATAAAATCGTGTACATGCGTCATCAGTAGGTTCCTTCGGAGGAATCACCCATATCGCAAGATGAAGCAACTTTTCGACGGAAGGAGCGAAAATGGTTCAGCTCAAGGTGTTTGAGTGGGAGAGATGTTCATGACATTGTTAAGGATTTGGATGTTGCGTATGGAAAGGGCGTAAATCAAGTATCCGTGAAAAGAGCATGTGGAAGAAGAGATCAATATTCGGGACCTACCTTCTTTGGGAGCACCTAGAAGTTCGCCCTTTGCATCGATGTCATGCACGTAGAGAAGAATGTCTGTGACAGCGTCATTGGTCTCTTACTCAACATTAAGGGTAAAACAAAGGATGGTATAAAAGCACGGTTTAACTTGGTCGATATGGGCATAAGACCTGAGTTAGCACCGAAAGAGACTGATAAAGGCCGCACGTACTTGGAACACCTTGTTATCTGTTGTCAAAGGCGAAGAAGAAGCGCGTGCCGATGCTTGCATGGTGTGAAAGTTCCATCCGGTTACTCCTCCAACATGAAGAGACTTGTTTCGTTGGAAGATTTGAAATTAACCGGCATGAAGTCTCATGATTGTCATGTCTTGATGACACGATGCTCCTATGCAATTAGAAGTATTTTGCGGTCAAGGTCCAGAGACAATCATAAGGTCATGTTATTTCTTTAACACAATCGCTCAGAAAGTCATCGATGCCGAAGGACTAGATGCTCTGCAAGTTGAGGTGGTGATGACTCTATGTAATCTTGAGATGTATTTCCCTCCATCATTTTTCTATATCATGGTCCATCTCATTGTTCACCTTGTGACAGAGATAAAGATATGCGGGCGAGTTCCTACGTAGCATGTACCCGTTCGAGAGGAACATGGGAATTCTCAAGTCTTACGTACGGAATCGATCTCGTCCGGAGGGTAGCATTGTCGAAGTTTATGCAACAGAAGAGGCCATCTAGTTCTGCGTCGATTACATGGCCCAGGTTGAACCGATATGTGTGCCTCGATCTCACCATGAGGGGAGTCTCCAGGGTATCGGGACCATCGGAAGGAAAGCAATCATGCCTGATTCGGTTGCGTATGCTCGAGCCCATTTCACGGTTTTGCAACACATGGCTGTAGTGTCCGCCTATATCGTCGAGCACAAGCAATGGCTAGCATAAGAGAATCCAAAGCCTGGCGAGAGTCTTGGATCATGAGACAAGATAACCTTCAGCCTCAACAAATAGTTGAAGGAGCGACCTATCCTTTGGGAGCTCGTCGGATGACTCTGTGACATGGTTGGCAAAAGGACCAACTTTACGGTTGTCACATGGAAAGGATATGACTTAAATGGGTACACATTTTACACGAGATCATGATATGAAGAGCACAAACCGTAATAGCGGTGTCGCATAGATGCATTCAATAATACCGTTGGGTTGACGAGGAGCTCCTACTATGGGTTCATAGAGGAGATATGGGAGCTCGACTCACGCACTTTCAAGATTCCCCTATTTGGTGCCGTTGGGTCCACCTCCGGCCGTGAAGGTTGACAAGAATGGCATCACTCTGTGGACCTCGAGCGTGTCGGATACCAAGATGAACCATTCGTACTCGCTAACCAAGTTGTTCAAGTCTTCTATGTAACCGATTCGTCCAACAAGAAGCGCACGTAGTTCTTACGGGAAAAAGGAGAATTGTCGGAGTTGAGAATGTAGTAGATGAGGAAGAGTACAATCAATTTGATGAGTTGCCACCTATCGGAAATGACATCCTGGTCCCAGAAGAACAACATGAGGAAGCAAGCTACACACGCGTCGATCATCATGAAGGGCTAATTTTCATACAAAAGAATAAGCATGTGGAGTAGTTATGAGAAGGGTGCATTGTCATCATGTTTACTAATTTTCATGTGTAATAATATTACATTAATGCTATTGTAAGGATGATATGACCCATCATGCTTTGTACATATGATTGTGATGATCTTTGTAAGTAGCTTGTGAAGCATCGAATTATGTATATATGATTGTGATGATCTTTGTAAGTAGCTTGTGAAGCATCTGAATTATGTATATAGGATTGTGATGATCTTTGTAAGTAGCTTGTGAAGTATCTGAATTATGTCAGTGAAAAGTATATATTACAGACGGTTCTATAACATAACATAACAGTCTGTGATGTTAATTATCACAGACGGTTCTATTATATAACCGTCTGTGATAATTAACATCACAAACTGTTATTTTATAGAACCGTCTGTGATAACTAAACATCACAGGCGGTTCTCTTTTAGAACCGTCTGTGATATGATCTCCACAGACGGTTCTGTTTTAAAACCGTCTATGATATAATCTTCTATATATATCTCCCGCGCGCAAACCTTATTCACAGCGCGCCAAACCCTAACCTTCTGTGACATTTTGTCTCCCGAGGCGGCCTCCCCTCGGCGTCGTGCTCATGGCGGCCTCCCCTCTCGTCCTCCCTCTCGCGTCCTCCCGGCATCGACCTCCCCCTCGGTGTCCTCCCCCGCAGCGACGTGCTCCCCATCGTTGTCCTCCCCCGCAGCGACGTGCTCCCCCTCGGCGTCCTCCCCCTCGGTGACCTCCCCCACGGCCTTTGTTGATGAGGACATCACTCCTATGCATACGCCCGAGACTCCTCCAGTTGTGATGAAAGGACCCATCACAAGAGCACGAGCACGGCAATTGAATCAACAGGTGAGCTCGTTCCTAAGTGCCCGTGCATATACTTGTGAGGATGGTATGCTAACTAATGATATTATTGATTATATTGTACTTAAGAACGTTGGAGAGGATCATGAAGGCCTTGGGAACCAGCAAGGGCCAGGAGGGAGGCAAGGAGGGCGTCCAAGTCAAGTTGGAGACCCAATTCATCTCGGAGTCAACTATCTCGGCCACCAGGAGCAATGTTCACTAAAATCGTCGCCCAAGCCACAAACGGGCTCCGATTTTGATGATCCACATATTCCTTGAAAGCTAAGGAGATAACCTTTCCAATAGCATAAGTTTCAGGTCATTTGGATTTCGGAGTCGAGGGGAATTCACATTGCAAGTTGACAGATAGAATCTGTCCCAGGGTGCTGCGTCACCAATTTGGGCCGCTGGCCCATGTATCGTGTTGGAGTCCATCACGGACGCGTCTAGGGTCTCTAGGACATCCCTTAGACCTTATATTCAGTAGCCGCCACTAGGGTTTGAGGCGGGTTTTGCTTAGATCAATTCTGTTTTTGAACAGTGTTGCCGTTCATCGGTTTGTGAGACCCCAACTCGTGAGCTTCATCCTCAATTGCAAATTCAGTTGCATCTTTCTTGTTCTTGCTTGTGTTCTCGATTCACATGTAGGGATTAGCCGTCGTGGTGAGGTCAACCGGGCAGCGCACGGTTGATAACCAGAGGACGCGTGGTGCTGCGATTGCAGGGGTTTTGATCGTGCCGATCAAGAAGCCGGATCATTTGTGTCTCGCGCCGCCTAATCGACTTAGCCTCCACCTGACGGAAGTTCGGCATCCCCGTCCCCATTAAGTGGTAATCAGAGTAAGGTTACCGTCAGGTTTGCCTTTTTTCGTAGTTTGATTTAGTTTTGCGTTCGTCCTAGAGTCCACAAAAAAGCCAAAAAAAATTGCAGTTCATAGTCTACCATACCTAGAAACACGCCTAGCCTTTGCACAATTTCGTTTTCAGAGTCTGTAGTACTGAGTTTGTGTCCATAGTCGAGTCGTGTTGCTGGTTTAGATCGTGGTCTTAATTTAGTTGTGTTTCATCTCCGCTGCATCCCATATCCTACACCGATCCAGTCACCAATCGCTATTTGTGTCCTTGTTGGAATCGGTTTGCTTTGTGGTTTTCATCATTTTCGGAGTCCTAGTTGTGTTAGGGTTTCCCCTTCATAAACCCTAATCCCCCACCTCCTGTTAGCCATACCGCCACCCCTCATCACAGAGCCTTCCACCATAGATCATTGCCTTCCATATCCACTCCATACACCTTTGAGTTCAGAGAGGTGCCGCCTAGAAAACCCTAATTGAGTCCTTAGTAAAAGCGGCCATAACTTTCAGATCTGGACTCGAAATTAGGCAAAATTTTTTATGGACATCTACTGAAAATTTTACATCCGATTCTCCCCACTTTGTTGGGTTAGCCAAATTTATTTTTGCGAAATTCCCGGGAAGATTGAGTTTCGTGGCCAAGTTTGAGCACGCCTTTCAGAGAACACTTCTTATTTCATATCGATTTCATCTTACATCTGTTCAAAGGCTGAAAATTTGTGTACTATCTACCTTTGTGCTCCTGATCCTAGGAAAATATCAGAAAAATAAAATAATTTTTTTTGTGAAAGAAGCGAGAGCAAAAAAAAAGAGGGCGAGAACAAAGGTAGGTGCTTTTACCGTGCTGATGAAGTGTTTCTTCTTTGTCGATATCTGTTCATATATTCGACACCTTGTTGCTTGTCTCTATATATTCCTTGTTTTCGCTTGACTAGAATAAGGCCACATTTAGACCAAACAACTAGGGCAAGTGCTTTTGGATATTTATTGACATTACTATACATTCTTGAATTGTGTGCCACTCCATACATATATCCTTCCTCTGACTCCACATATACATCCTTCGATCGGACAGGTTATTGACCCTTGCAATCGCTTCATCACGCCCTCACGGTGTCACGAACCACCACGGTTGCACCGTCCCTCGCTGTGTTGGTAAGAACCGGGTAAGAACTTGGTAAGATTGCTTGAGAGCGTGAGATCCCACCTAGTAGTTCATAGGGCTTGTTTTCCTTCTGTCCTTTTTTCTGTGCTAACCATGGCAGGTGGCAAGAAGAGGATGAATGAGGATGATGTTACCATCGAAGACTGTGTCCTTCATTCAGAGTTGTCGACCATGCTGGAGGAGATAAAAACGATGTTCAAGGAGCATGCCACGACGACGAACAAGACCTTTGAGAGCATCGATCGACGAGTTTCCACCCTCACCGAGAGGATGGATGCCGTCGAAAAACGCCCTCCCGCGACTATTGATGGAGATGCATCCGTCAACAGCGGCGTCAACAACGGCGTCAACAACGGCACCAACCACAACAACAACGACCACGATGAGGATGGTGATTTTGAGGAAGACGAAGATGAGCAGCAACGTGCCGCCAGGGAACGAGCTGCTCAATGAGACGCCCGTCTGCATGACCGTCTTCGCCGCAACCATCACGGTATGGGAGGTAATAACCAGAACCGCAATGATGATCCTTTCGCTAAGGTAAAATTCACCATCCCTTCCTTTTCTGGAGCTTATGATGCTGATCCTTACTTAGATTGGGAGATGACGGTCGAGTAGAAATTTAATTCCCATCTAGTTCCCGAGATTCATAGAGTTAGACAAGCCACTAGTGAATTTAAAGATTTTGCTATAATTTGGTGGAATGAACTAGTAAATGCCCGCTTGCAACCTTGATTCTTGGCGAGATTAAAAGATGCTATCGTAATAGATTTGTTCCTCCTTCCTACCAACGTCATATGCATAAGAGATTGCAACGATTAGATCAAGGTAGTATATTTGTTCAGGAATATTACCAAGAGCTTCAAAAGGGTATGTTACGTTATGGGGTATTAGAGGAACCTGAGGATAAAATTGCTCGTTTTTACGGTGGTTTGCATCCCGAAATTCAGGATATTGTTGATTATAAAGAATATAGAACTGTCAATCGCTTGTTTCAACTTGCTATGTTAGCAGAGAAGGAGTTGCAGGGACGCCATTCTAAGAGCGAGAACAGCGCCGGCACCTTCACGCCCGACGACTACGGGACAAGCGAAGCGGTGCCTTCTTCCACCTTCCGACCAAGCTGCACCGTCACCTTCGACGAGCACACGGCCAAACATCGGCGGCACCGCCCGCCCGTGCGGCAGCGGACAGCTCGTCGACCACCCAACACCGGCCAAGAGCTCCTCCTCCGTCGCTTCCACGGGCGTACATCGGCGAAATTCGCTGCCACAAGTGCCAAGGGATTGGCCACGTCAAGAAAGAATGCCCCAGCCAGCGGGCATACATCGCCACCGACGACGGAGGTTACATCAGCGCCTCCGATGTTGAGGATGAGATCGACGACACCAGGGTGGACGATGACGAGGTTAATGATGATGCCACCTTTGGCACCGAGGATACCGCTGTGTACAAGTCCATCATTGTCCAGCGTGTCCTTAGTGCACAAATGGAGCGCCACAACTTGTTCCAGATTTTCTTCGTCATCAACAACCGACGCGGTAGCGTGATCATTGACTCGGCGTTGCAACAACTTGGTGAGCGCAGTTTGGTCGGAAGCTTGGCTTGACCACACGCCCGCACCCACATCCATACCACATTCGGTGGTGAATGATTCAGCCGAGCTAACGTAACACAAACAGTTCGGGTTCATTTTCCATTGGTTCCTATTACGATTTTCTTGATTGTGATGTGGTGCGATGCAAGCTTGCTCTCTTTTATTGGGTCGCCCATGGGAATATGACAGCGATGCACTTCACCACGGTAGAAGTAATAAATACACTTTTATGCATAAGGGAAAGAAAATTACACTTCTACCTTTGACCCCCGCTGAAATTGTTAAATCCGATAGGGAGCGGCTTGCTAATGACAAGAAAACCATTGATGAAAAATCTGAAATTCAGCATGTAGCCAACCAAATTAAATTGAGGAATCCCGTGTTGCTTGCTACAAAATCTGATCTTGCTGCAATTAGTGATGATGCTTTGTGCTATGCTTTGATATGCAAAGACGCTTTGTTTTCATTGGATGATATGCCCAGTACTTTGCCTCCTGCTTGTTAGTGATATGCCCTAGAGGCGATCATGTGAGATGATTGTATCATACATCTATGTTCATGTACTTATCAGTTCCATGAATAAATATCACTCCTTTGTTTATTGAGTATGACTTAATTGTGAAACACATTGGTTATATGATATTATTCTAAACGATCCCTGGTCACATATCATTATATGGGACAATAGTGATCTGACCAGCACATGTATTGATTGATGGTAATGTTTCACATACTATAGATATGGAGATATCAAATCAATAATGTGGGCACATGTTAGAGAACATGGGGTTGGATACACCCGCAAGAGACAACGATGAGATTGTTATCTTTGAAGTGCCATCGAGTGTAGTCTCGAGTGGTATACCTATACGATCCTTTGACACGAGATTCTTATTGATTCTCGGCATGTGTAATTGTATACTTGGGGCTATCAAGCGCTTCTCCGTGCAGGGGAGTTATAAAGGTAGCTACGAGTATGCCATGAAACATGGCGTGAGATATAAGAGATCAAGATGGAATTTGCCCCACCTTGATAGCGGAGAGATATCTCCGGGCCCTCGGTGTGGATGGATAAGGAAAAGTGCATGGCCATGCCAAAGTGATTAAAGTGTTAATCACGAATTACATTACATTGACGAGTGAATGGGTCGAGCTATCACAAGGATGGCACGCATCTTGCCTTGAGCTTGGCTGGTATCGCGTGGCAAAAGGATTGGTATCTGAGTATATCAAGGTTCAGTAAATACGATCATTACTGCAGATTCGGGGACAACATGTCCTACTAGGAACCATTGTTGTCGATGGTGCGGAAAAAGAGGTTTCTAGGGACATGGCCGTTTTAGCATGAACCTAACGGGTCACACACTTAACGGGTTGGATCATGTCGATGGATTGGATCCATTAGTGGGTTTACAGTTTGGATCCTCTGGCGTCTTAATGGATTTCTCTTGTAGAAGATCCATTAGTGTGAGTCCTAGTGGGCTTCTATCGTAGAAGGCCCGTTAGTGCACTCTATATAAAGGCGTGGGGTGTGCGGTGAGGCTCTCCTACCACAAACCCTAGCCGTCATTGCATCCCACCGCCCTAAACCCTAGCATGCGTGGGTGCTAGCACACAGTGCAGTGATCCTACTGGGCGATGTGGATACCAGTAGGCGCCGTTGCATCCGCCTCGGCTGATTGGCGAAACGTCTACTTCCTCTCTGACGTTGCGTCTTGCGATCGCGAGGAGGAGACGATCAACTCCGGCATCTACTCTTGTGCTTTGGAGTACTGCGACGCTTCACCCACTCTTCTTCCGCTGCTAACGTGCTCCAAGGGTAATGATCCAAGATCCACTACTTGCATGTATCCTGGTTGAATGCGTAGAAAAATTTATTTTCGGCTAGCGTAGCCTACGCGTTCCCTTCACGCTATCACTAACCTTTTGCAGGAGTATGCGGATGTTTTTCTCGCCGAGATACCTCCAGACTCCCACCCATACGAGGATTGAGCACCAAATTGATTTGATACAGGCGAGTTTGCCAAACCGAAGTGCTTATAGGACCAACCCCGAGGAGACTAAGGAGATTGACACCAAGTCCAAGATCTTTTGGACCGCGGTATGTACGTGAGAGCCTTAGTCTTTGTCTTTGTCCCTGTTATTTTGGTTCCTAAGAAAGATGGCGGTTAGGCGCATATCGAGATTGTAGAGCCATTAACAATATCACAATAAGGTACCATCATCCTATTCCTAGGATAGACGATATGCTTGATGAGTTAAGTAGTTCTATAATTTTTTCTAAGGTTGACTTGCGTAGTGGATACCACCAAATAAGAATGAAATTGGGAGATGAATGGAAAACAACTTTTAAAACCAAGTTTGGATTGTATGAGTGGTTAGTCATGCCTTTTGGTTTAACTAATGCACCTAGCACTTTCATGCGCTTAATGAGCGAGGTTTTACGAGCTTTCATTGGGAAATTTGTGGTGGTTTATTTTGATGATATACTGATTTACAACAAGTAGTTACATGAACATCTTGATCATCTACGTGCTGTTTTTGATGCTTTGCATCTTTGCGTTTATTTGGTAACCTCGAGAAGTGCACTTTTTGCACGAGCGAGTATCGTTTCTTAGCTATGTTGTGACTCCGAGGAATTGAGGTGGATGAAGCCAAGGTGCCGCGATTAAGAGTTGGCCAACACCACGATTTATTTCACAAGTCGCGGAGCTTTCATGGACTTGCCAGATTTTACCGCCGCTTTGTGAAGGATTTCAGCACCATTGCAACCCCATTGAACGAGTTGACGAAGAACGGGGTTGTGTTCCATTGGGGGCAAGCACAGGAGAATGCCTTCAACCTTTTGAAAGATAAGCTTACTAATGCACCTTTACTCCAACTTCTTGATTTTAATAAGACCTTTGAGCTTGAATGTGGTGCTAGTGGGGTTGGAATTGGTGGTGTTTTGATGCAAGACAGTAAACCTGTTGCTTACTTTAGCGAAAAATTGAGTGGTCTTGCTTTGAATTATTCCACGTATGATAAAGAATTGTATGCTCTTGTGCGATCTTTAGAAACGTGGCAACATTATCTTTGGCCCAAAGAATTTGTTATTCATTCCGATCATGGGTCGCTAAAACATATTCGCAGTCAAGTGAAACTGAATCGTAGGCATGCTAAATGGGTTGAATTTATTGAATCTTTTCCTTATGTTATCAAACACAAGAAAGGGAAGGATAATGTGTAATGTGATTGCTGATGCCTTGTCTAGGAGATATACCATGTTATCCCAACTTGATTGCCGTATATTTGGATTGGAATCAATTAAAGAACAATATGCTAATGATGACGATTTTAAAGATGTCTTGCTGCATTGCAAAGAGGGAAGAACATGAAACAAATATGTGATAAATGATGGATTTGTGTTTAGAGCTAATCGCCTATGCATTCCAGTTGGATCCGTTCGTTTTCTTTTGATACAGGAGGCTCATGGAGGAGGTTTGATGGGTCATTTTGGTGCCAAGAAGATGGAGGCCGTGCTGTCCGCTCGTTTCTTTTGGCCGAAGATGAGGCGAGACATTGAGAGGTTTGTATCTCGCTGCACTACTTGTCAAAAGGCTAAATCACGATTCAATCCACATGGTTTATATATGCCTCTTCCTGTTCCTAGCACTCCATAGGAGGATATATCTATGGACTTTGTTTTAGGACTGCCTAGGACCAAGAGGGCGAGGGATAGTATTTTTGTGGTGGTTGATAGATTTTCTAAGATGGCTCACTTTATTCCTTGTCATAAGAGCGACGATCTTGTTAATATTGCTAACCTTTTCTTTCAAGAAATCGTTAAGCTTGCATGGTATGCCTTCTACTATTGTTTGATCGTGATGCCAAGTTTTTGAGCCACTTTTGGAGAACTCTATGGAATAAATTGGGGACCAAGCTGCTGTTTTCAACAACATGTCATCCCCAAACCGACGGCCAAACCAAGGTAGTAAATCGTACAATATCTACTATGTTGAGGGCTGTTTTGAAGAAGAATTTGAAGATGTGGGAAGAGTGTTTGCCGCATGTTGAGTTCGCTTATAATAGGGCGGTACACTCCACCACCAAGGTAAGTCCTTTTCAGGTGGTGTATGGCTTCAATCCCCGTGTTCCTATTGATCTATTACCTTTACCTACTAGTGAACGAGTTAATCGTGATGCTAAGAAACATGCTGAATTTATTCTGAAATTGCATGAAAAGACTAAAGAAAATATTGAAATGATGAATGAAAGGTATTGGACTGCGGGAAGTAAAGGTAGAAAGGAAGTAAAACTTGAACCGGGTGATTTAGTATGGTTACACTTGCGAAAGGATCGTTTTCCAGAATTGAGAAAGTCTAAATTAATGCCTAGAGCTGATGGTCCTTTCAAGATACTTGAGAAAATAAATGATAATGCATATAAACTTGAGTTGCCGCTCGAATTTGGGGTTAGTCCCACATTTAACATTGCAGATTTGAAACCGTTCATGGGAGAAGAAGATGAGCTTGAGTCAAGGACGACTCCACTTCAAGAGGGGGAGGATGATGAGGACATCACTCCTATGCATACGCCCGAGACTCCTCCAGTTGTGATGAAAGGACCCATCACAAGAGCACGAGCACGGCAATTGAATCAACAGGTAAGCTCGTTCCTAAGTGCCCGTGCATATACTTGTGAGGATGGTATGCTACCTAATGATATTATTGATTATATTGTACTTAGAAACTTTGGAGAGGATCATGAAGGCCTTGGGAACCATCAAGGTCCAGGAGGGAGGCAAGGAGGGCGGCCAAGTCAAGTTGGAGACCCAATTCATCTCGGAGTCGACTACCTCGGCCACCAGGAGTAGTGTTCACTAAAATTATCGCCCAGGCCACAAACGGGCTCCGATTTCGATGATCCACATATGCCTCGAAAGCTAAGGAGATAACCTTTCCAATGGCATAAGTTTTAGATCATTTGGATTTCGGAGTCGAGGGGGATTCACATTGCAAGTTGGCGGACAGAATCTGTCCCAGGGTGCTGCGTCACCAATTTGGGCCGCTGGCCCATGTATCGTGTTGGAGTCCATCACGGACGCGTCTAGGGTCTCTAGGACATCCGTTAGACCTTATATTCAGTAGCCACCGCTAGGGTTTGAGGCGGGTTTTGCTTAGATCAATTCTGTTTTTGAACAGTATCGCCGTTCATCGGTTTGTGAGACCCCAACTCGTGAGCTTCATTCTCAATTGCAAATTCAGTTGCATCTTTCTTGTTCTTGCTTGTGTGCTCGATTCACAGGTAGGGATTAGCCTTCGTGGAGAGGTCAGCAAGGCAGCGCCGCGGTTGATAACCGAAGGGCAGCGTGGTGCTGCGATTGCGGGGTTTTGATCGTCTTAGATCAAGAAGCCGGGTCGTTTGTGTCTCACGCCGCCTAATCGACTTATCCTCCACCTGACGGAAGTTCGGCATCTCCGTCCCCATTATTTGTGAATGCTCTAGATATATTCCTCTGTGAATGCTCTATGAATGCTTTGAGTGCTATTCCTTAGTGAGTACATTTGTTGTTTTTCTCTCTGTGATTGCTGCATTGTGGTTGCTCTATGATGAACTAGGGTAAAAGAATGATTAGAACATTTATCTCTGTGGATTAGGCCTTGAGTTGTAGTCCTGAATGCTTGAAAGAATTAATTGTTTTAGCTGTTCTGTTGTAAGTTTTTCTCAGATTCTGCGTTTGATTTTTGCTAGCTAGAGGGAGAGGTATTACTCTGTGATGACATTGGGTTGCTTAATGAATATGATATTTAATTACATGAAGTAGACCTTGAACTGATAGACTTGCATGTTTGATATTATAGATTCATTTCATTTATTACGTCTAATTGGTGAAGCGCTCGTGATTTCTTACATGCGTATGAAATCTCTGTATGTTCTTGGTTCGGTTGATAAGATTGATAATTATTGATCTGAACACTTCAGAGAGGCTAGGTTGATCCTGCTTATTACAGATCAGAACATTATTGCCGAACTCAATTTGTAAGACATCTGAATTAATTCTACTGGTAGAAATACTTAGTTGTTGGGCAGATTTCTTCCTATTGGTTCGGTTGGATAGTGTTGTTGATACTGATCAGATCATTTTCTTAACTGCCTGTTGATATTATATCACTCTGTTCAGACCTTTAACTATATGTTCTGATGATATGTCGCCACTTGTTGAACTGAACATGAATTAATCTCATAACAGTGAAGTATATATTCTTGTACATGCTAAGGTGGTAAGAGTTCAAGGTCTATTTCATTAAATTAAATTGTCAAGCCCATTTATGATTGAAGTGAAGATTCTAATCTTCTTTCAAACCCAATAATCTGAGAGTAATCACACTTAATTACCTTCATTTTGCCATAGTAGTCATGATTTATTATATGAATGACATAGTGCTACTTTTGTGTGATCTATTGCCTTGAGTTGTAGTAGTCCTGAATGCTTGAAAGAATTAATTGTTTTAGCTGTCCAGATTGTACCTGTCTGATAACTTGATATTGCTAGTACTTTGAATCTTTGACATTGGTGACTGATAATAGTCTGATAGCACTGTCTGACTTGTTGAACTAGTAGAATTTTTTATTGTACATTTTAAGGTGGTAAGAATTCAAGGCCTAATCTATTGAATAAATTGTTAGCCGATTCGTGATTGTGGTGAAGATTCTAATCTTCACCCAAACCCTAAGTCTGAGAGCACTATAATAATTTCTTCTCCTCTCTCTTAGAGGTTGCAGACATAATTCATGTATATCATAAGCATTATATTGTTTATGTTATTCTTGTTGTTTCTGAAATATGTATTCTTCTGCTTGTTTGCTGTGTGGATGTCCTAGTTTTAGAGGAGGTGCTACCGAAATTTTTATTAAGTTTGGCAACCTCCTAGTTCTTTTAAAAGGCTAATAACAAGCCAGGGTATCTACAAACTTATTCACTCTAATTTGATTTTATTTGTTTTTCTCTTTTAGTTCGCCTGAACCTATTTTAACTTACAAAGAAGATGTCGTCCTCTAATCCATCGTCTGAAGGAAATGATGTGCCCACAAAAGGAAAATCGACCCGCGTTGCAAGAGGACCAAACAAAAGGCCAACAGACCGATATACCATTACGGAGATCGATCCAAAGGATGGGACCCCTACAAAGCCAAAAAAGGCAGCGAATGTATTTCGGAATATGTGCGGGATAGTCGCATGAGAACGGATTCTGATCACGCTATCTTCCTGGAGGTTGCTGACTATTGAGACTCGCAATGCCTTGCTGACGGAAATTCTTTCATCGTTCCACATTCCAGAAGAATCCGCTCCCCTAGTGCGACGGTATGCACTGCTAGCGGCAGGAAAGGCATGGAAGACCTTCAAGCATACGCTTTTCAATGACTACGTCAAGAAGGATATGGTTCCATACTCTAAGTATGGGTTTATTGATGAGGACACGTGGCGGCGTTTTGTTGAGATGAAGACGACAGACGAATTCGTGCATCAAAGTGAAGCAAACAGGGCCTTACAGGCAAGGAACACTCACCCCCACAGACTCGGCACTGCTGGCTACTCGGGGAAGAGAGCGCAATGGGACAGGGAGGACGAGGAGGGTATCTCGCCATTTGCATCGATCACAGATCAACGTGCGGTAGATCGGCTAAGAGCGAGTCGGTGCCACGTCCTCCACAACCGTCTCCTTTGTAGACCCCGTGGACGAGGAAGTCTGCCAACGCCTGGTAATATATAAATCGAACTACCAATTTTACGTAATTAGTCCATGACTTCATAAGTGAAATAACTTCCCATAAGAGCAGCTGTGCATCCGCCCCTAACATAGATGAACATAGCGGGAATTATCCTGTATGTGACATTAAGGTGACCACGCGGTGCAATCTCCAAGTGAGAATTAACAATGGCACCATTCCTCTTACGGCTGCTTGGGGCATCGCGTATCCATCCACTAAGGGGACCATGGTGCACGGTACCATGATAGCACCGGGTTTCACCAAGGTCAATGTGGACGGGGTATTTAATAGTTTCAAGATTATCGATCTCTGAAGCCAAGCGATGAGATCGTGGCTAGGAAGCCATTGGCACATTCATCCAATGGCCTAGCAAATGACATCTCCTGGTCATCCTTACGTCATGCAACAACCGCAGCGATCGATTAAGCCTCTTGTATGTGATCAGTTGGCTACCAAATCAGCAGTCGTAGCCTAGACTCCACTTGATCTACATAATGTTGACTTCTTTCCTGCCCATTCCTCTCCTGTGAAGGCTTCATACAATACAAAGAAAGGCAAGAACAAATCGACTATCCGTCTGCTGAGTTGGCTAAATAATACAAGCTAGGAGAGCCGTTAATAACGAAAGACATCCTAAATTCACTTAGTATATCTTGCCAACAATTGCATTTTTGGTACACCCAACAAGCTGGAAAGCCAGAGCATGAACGTACAACAAGTATCATGGTTAGGTTCCAGTATAAACATCTATTCAACGAGTCAGCGGGGGGCTTCTTCGCGGTCGATTTTCTGAACTTGTTCCATCTCTACAACCTCGGCGCCTCGGCCGCACTCATGAGATCTTTGGACATTGTAAGTGTGTGCTATCATAGTCTACATTCGTCTAATAGTGATAAATGTCCTCCAATATATATATAATTCACCTTTGTATATATAGATATATAATACTTGAAGTGACAAAGAAAAAACAATCGTTGGGTTTCCTCGACCCACATATAGTCTCAAAGCAAACAATGCATGAAGATATAAACATGGTCAAGAAATACGTGACACAGGCATTACTAGCACAAAAGATAAAGAATTCATACTTATACCCCATAACCCGAGGTAAGTGCTACACCACATGCTATACTTTGGTTTGTCTTTGTGCACACAACTCTGCTTTAGTTCATTGTCCATTGTGATATACCCGTGTAGGTTTCATTGGGTTCTAGTTGTAATTAAACCAGCCTGGCGGGTTAAGTACCTTGATTCCGCACGTGGCGGAAACCACGACTTGGTACCTATCGCAAAATTACTCAGCAGGTAATCACGTTTCCTCCGTACATAACGTACATGGTCGTGTAAGTTGTTCCAGGTTTATATTGCTATTGGAATGGCTTAGGCTAACCTTTTGCAATCTCATAGAGCGTTCAAAGTGTTCAAGGATCGGACTAAACTACAACATGATTTTGACTTTCCGGTATCCGCTATACACAATAATCCTATATCAAACCCCGTAATAGTGACTCTAGAACTAACCTATTTTTTATTTGCAGCGCCACCATCAAGGTCAGGGAAATAACCTATGTGGATTTTATGTTTGCCACAACATGCAAACCATTGTCAATACAAAAAATAGCAGTACGGTTGTAGCTGCGTTGACTGAGAACCATTTGAGCATCATTAGAGGGAGACTTTGTTTCTTCCTGCTCAGCGAAGTAATAAATAAAAAAGGCATTTTCCACGCAGACTGCGAACTTTTGGAGTTGTACAATTGTCAAATGGTATTCATTCGGAAAATATGTCAAAAACTTGCGGTTATTCTTGTTTGTACGATTCATTGTATTGTCACATGATATTATCCTTAATACATTTTTGCTCATCTTAATTGAATGCAACAACTTAACAATGTCTTACTTGTTGGAACTAGATATTTTCCTACACCCTCAGCAGAACCTCCATTATTTATGATTTGTTGTTCAAATTTTTATCTACTTAGGTATTTACGCAACAATATTTATGAAGACCTGATCGATTATAGATTTTGTAATTGAATATCTACACTTCCTATATGCATTGAGGCAACAATTTATACGATCGGGATAGACTTAAAATATAAACATTTGTAGTGCTTTTCTCCTTCTTATGATAATGTTGATGGAACTCGACTAATAAATTAACCAAGACCCTTACTTGCGGCATGACGAGGAGGTGGCGGCAATCTCGGTCTACTTGATCGAACGACACACTAGAGTGTGTGATTTGCTTCATGCCATTGAAGTGGCCTTGCTTGGCGTCACCGTCGTGCCACGGTCGAGTACCGAGACGACATGCTCTTCTGTGCGTCACCATCGTGCCCGGTGGGAGAACATGGTACTTTGAAAAAAATTATAGATGTATTACAGCAAAGTACCATGAGTCGCCCTTGACGATCAACGGCGGTTCTTAGCGCCACAAGCCGTTGTAAGTCCGCGATAGAGCTTTATATTACGCTACATTATTGGTTGCCGAAATCCAAAAGCGAACCACATACCTCGGTTTATTATCTGCGAGGTGAGAATAAAGATTCTAGCAAATGCATGATAATTAATTATCACCGAGCCGGTTTATTAATGAGAGCAAATGCATGATAAATATATTTTTTATTAATAGGAACCGTCATGATATATATATTTCGAGTCGTCTCGATGATCTCCTTCATCATAGACTTATTGTTACTAACGGTTCACAAAACGTCTCGATGGCGTTCTGAACAAATGCGTGATGATGAATCATGTAGTAGTGCACAGAATTAGTCTTAGGGCTAGGTCCCCATCAAGGAGCTCCTAGGTCGTCTGCCGTCGAGGCGCATGTGCGAAGAGCTTGGGTAATGCAGCGATCGTAGTAGTGCGGCATTTACTTCTTCGCGGGGGTAAGGTCGGGGACCGTTCTTGCTCGAAGTCGACACAGTGGACCAAAGTGACCCTAGCGAGCCAAGCGTGACCTCTGGAGGCGGGATGGCTTGATGCGAATACAACATGCCGGGAAGGGTGTGGACCTTGTTGCTCGGCTGACCGTGGTATGAATAGACCATAAGACGGTGGGAAGTTCGTCCACCCAGGTCTTGCCGTGTCGTTCAAGCTCATCTGATACTCATTTCTTGACGCCTTGAATGATTTGTTTGTTGGCGCATTCTGCTGCTCCATTGCTTTTGCGGATGGCTTACCGAAGCGTAACATACTTTGGTGCCAATGCCCTCGCAATACACCTAGAACAGTTCACTGGTAAACTGCGTTCCATTGTTAGTAATAATTCTGCATGAAACCCCATACCTGGTGACCACAAACAAGCGGAAGAACTTGACAGCCGCACGGGCTGTAATGGTCAAAACGGGTTCGTCCCCGATCCACTTGGTGAAGGTGTCGATGGCGACAAACAAGAATTTCTTCCCCCCCGCGAGCGAGAAAAGGTCGAGGATATCAATCTCACGAGAAGGAGCCAAGCAAGTAGGATGATGCAGGTGCATAGCGACTTGATCGACTTCTGAGCATGGAATTGGCAGGCGCGACAGGTGCGGACGATGTTGTGAGCATCCTAAGCGCCATCGGCCAATAGAACCCCATACGGAAGGCCTTACCGACCATCGTCCTGAAAGAAGAATGTGCTCCACAGAGTCCCGAGTGGATGTCATTTAACAGGTATTTACCTTCCTTCGTGGTGATGCATTTCGTCAGGACTCCAGAAACATTCCGACGATAAAGTTTACCGTCTACGAGCTTGTATGAACTCGCCCGACACTTGATCTTGCTCCTCTCGGCTGGATCGGACGGAAGTTCACCCTGTGCTAGAAAGTTGTGGATTGGTTCAGCCCATGAGGAATACCTTCGATGAGGACGGCCAGAGACCTCTGGTCAAAATTGAGGCGGCGCTAAGGTCTCGGGATGGCGTCAGGAGAACTTCATCGTCAGACGACCCGAGCTTGGAGAGGAAATCGGCCTTTGGAGTTGTCCTTCCTAGGCACTTGCTTGATTTCCAGGTTTTGGAACCACTTCCCCATCTTCGATGCTTGCGTGGTACTTGGTCATGAAACCCTCAGAGCATCGATAGCCTTTGTTGAATTAGTTGACGACAGTGGAAGTCGCCCCCGCGATCAGCGGCGCACACCAGCGCCTACAAGCGAGAAGTCCGCCCGATGAGGCTTTATATTACGCTACATTATTGGTTGCGAAATCATGCGAACTTTTGAGTTGTACAATTGTCAAATGGTATTCATTGGAAAATATGTCAAAAACTTGCGGTTATTCTTGTTTATCGATTCATTGTATTGTCACATGATATTATCCTTAATACATTTTTGCTCATCTTAATTGAATGCAACAACTTAACAATGTCTTACTTGTTGGAACTAGATATTTTCCTACACCCTCGTGAGAACCTCCATTATTTATGATTTGTTGTTCGAAATTTTATCTACTTAGGTATTTACGAACAATATTTATGAACCTGATCGATTATAGATTTTGTAATTGAATATCTACACTTCCTATATGCATTGAGGCAACAGTTTATGCGATCGGGATAGACTTAAAATATAAACATTTGTAGTGCTTTTCTCCTTCTTATGATAATGTTGATGGAACTTCGACTAATAAATTAACCAAGACCATACCTTGACATGGCGAGGAGCGGCAATCTCGGTCTACTTGATCGAACGACACACTAGAGTGTGTGAAAGAGCTTTTATATTACTGCTACATTATTGGTTGCGAGAAATCCAAAACGAACCACATACCTCAGTTTATTACCCTGCGGGGTGAGAATAAGGATTCTAGCCCCCAAGCTCTTGAAGGATCTAGAGCCATCAGAGTACATGACCTAGGATTTCTCCTCCTCGATCTCGAGCTCCAGAGCCGGCTGCGATGTCTGCTCGACCACAGAGTCGGCAAGCACCTGCGACTTGATAGCCGTGTGTGCCACAAACTGGACGTCAAACACAGCCAGCTCCATGGCCCTCTTGGCGATGCGACCTCCAGCCTCTGGATTCCTTAGGATCTCCCTGAGTGAGAAGTTGCTCGGGACGACCACGGAGTGAGCCTGGAAATAATGTCGGAGATTGCGTGAAGCCATGAGGAGGGCGTACAACAACTTCTGGACCTGGGGGTAGCGTTCCTTTGGACCATGAAGAACCGGTAGCGTAGTAGGCCAAGTCTTCTTGTGCATCCGCTTCGACCACCAAGGCAATGTGACGGCTTGGGTGGTGGCAGCGAGTGAAACAATTTTTCCTTTGAGCTGAAGTCGTGAGCAAAGGTGGACTTGAAAGGTATACCTTTAGCTCGTCGAAGGATTGCTGCGCCTCGGGCGTCCACTCAAAATTTCCTTGTTTACGCAGGGCTTTGAAGAACGGCAGCCCACACTCACCGAGTCTTGAGATGAAGCCGTGAAAGAGACCATGTGGCGGTCGAGCACTACACTTCACAAGACTTGGGGGCATCTTCTCGATCGCTTTGATCTTCTCCGGGTTCGGACCGACCCCCGAGCCCCCGATCATGTAGCTGAGCACCTTTCCTGAAGCAGCGCCAAATACACATTTCTCAGGATTAAGCTTGATCCTATGCTTGTTCAGGTTGGCAAAGGTCTCTTCAAGGTCTTGAACGTGATTGTCTTCGGAGGAGCTCTTGACGATGATGTCGTCCACGCAGATCTCGAGGTTGCGGCCGATCTGAGGGTCGAACGTCTTGGTCATCAGGCACTGGAATGTCACGCCGGCATTTCGGAGACCAAACGACATAGTCGTGTAGTAGTATATTCCGAATGGTGTGATGAATGATGTCTTGCTCTCGTCATTGACCGCCAGCTTGATTTGATGATACCAGGAGTAGGCGTCCAGGAAGCTCAACATCTTGGCGTTCGCAGTGGAGTCGACGATCTGGTCAATGCGCGGAAGGGGAAAGTTGTCTTTCGGGCATGTCGAATTTAAGCCCGTGTGGTCGATGCACATCCGCCACTTCCCGCCTTTCTTTTGCATGATGATCGGGTTGGCCAACCATTCGGAGTAATCGATCTCACGAATGAAGCCGGCCTTCAGTAGCTTGTTGAGGTTTTCCCTGATTATGGCGACCTTCTCAGGAGAGAAGTGACGCAGCTTCTAGCGCACAGGCCGATAGCCGGGCCGCACTTGCAATCTGTGCTCGACCACCTCCCTCGGGACACCCGGCATGTCTGTCGGTTCCCAAGCGAATATGCTCTTGTTGGCGCGGAGGAAGGTGACGAGCTCAAGTTCCTATTTGGAACTCAACTCGGTCGAGACGTGAATACACCTGGTCGAGTCGCCTTCTTTAAGCGGCATAGCCTTCGTCGCCCCACTAGGCTGGATGACCACCTTCTGGCGGGCAACCTTCGTGGTCGCCTCGGGGCCTCGCTGAGGCAGCATGTCGGCGAGAGCCAAGGCCTGGGTCTTGCATCCGTGTGCCACCTTAAGATCACCCCGCACGGTTATGTTGCCATTGGGCCTTGGGAGCTTCATGCAGCGGTGGCCGTAGTGGTTTGCCGCCATGAACATGACTAAAGCCGGGCGCCCGAGGATGGCGTTGTAGGGAAGATCTCCTTCGACCACCTTGAAGGTGATCAACTCGGTGCGGAAGTTGTCCGAGGCGCCGAAGGTGACAGGTAGGACCACACCCCAAGAGGGTGGTCGAGCTTCGAGAACGATCAGAAGAACAGCTGCGATGTTTTTACCTTGACGAGAAATTTGCATCCGTTCGGTGTTGTTGTAATAGTAAGTTGAGAGCTGCCCCATTGATCATGTGCGCTTGAGCCCATGGTGTTCTTGATGGTCGGGGTCATAACTAGGGTAGATTTCAAGTCTTTGGCCCCAGCCCACTTGCAAGGCTGGTCAGTGGGCTTCCCGGTGGTAGCCTGATAAACAGTGCATGTAGCATTCTTGATCTCGCGTCGGGACTGGTACGCCGATGAGTCGCCGAAGATGACGTCGTCCGTGATCACCTGCTGAAATTCGTGTCAGTCGGCTGAGTGCCTCCGATGTTGACCTGTTGGGTTGCTCCCCCTCCTTCGGGAGCGTGGGCATCTCGCCACGCCCATCATAGAAGGCATCTAGCTTGCTTTGCCAAGCCCTGCAGCTTCTTAGGTCGTGGTCCGAAGTCCTGTGGAACAGGCAAAACTTCTCTTCATCGTACCGAGGACACCCCTCGAGGTCTTGTGGCCAGCCATCGGTCTACCGGGACCCAGACCAGCGATCCCCCCACCGAGGTCGGCGCGGCGCCTGCTGAGGTCGTGGCCGATTTCGCTGAGGTCGGGGCCCTTCTTAGCCCGATTCTCGTACCTCCATGACTTCGCGGTGACCGTTTGCCGAAACAACCATTCGCGGCCGGCCATCACCATGCTTGCGGTCCACAGCGAGGCCAGGAGTCCCTTGGCGGCCAAGCGCCACGGTCCGCGAATCCCCGACTCGGGTGGCCCGGCTTCTGACACAGGCGCGTCTTGCGGCCTTCGACCTAAGCCTGGCCAGACCCGGACTGCAGCCCGCTTCGACCTCGAGCTCGGGCGAGACCCTCGTTGGGCCGTAGTCCATCCTTGGATTTGGATCGAGCATTTGCCGTGATTACCCAAAGTGCGGGTGGTGGGGCGAAGCGGTAGCGCAACAAGTTCGGGCGATTCTTGCCCGGTCCTCCGCGTGCATGAAGGCCACTTCAGGAATCTCTCCGTCCGATTGCGTCTTGAAGGAGGATAAAGACCAGGATCGTGACTTTCGGGACACACGAAGACAACACACAACACGCCATAGCTCGAGCTTAGACATAGCCATTGTTAACACTTGAGCTGTAACACACCCTTGTACTCAGAAATAGCCAAGCAAACCGCCGCAAGGCGACTGGAGTAGAGCTATTACCTCCACAGGGGCTCGAACCAGTATAAATCTCGGTCTCCCGCTCGTTGTCGTCTTGCTCCGACCACCGCCTCGTCTACTCTTTTCCTCAAATCGAAAAAAGCGGCTTGCTTTCGATCCGTATGACACGCCCCCCATCCCATTTCTTGCGGTTGTGATCCGATCGTCGGCAATTTGGCATACCAAGTGGGGCCGTTTGCTTTGCTCTTCGTAGGTCCCAAGGGCATGGCGCGCCGTTGACGGACTCTCCTCAGCGTGGATTCGGACACGGACTCGACTTCGTGTCCCTTTTTCACCTTTTCGCCGCGCTCGACATCGCGTTCGATGGCGGGCGGTCGAGACTTCGGAAGAAATCACGATGGCCGTGATCCGCAGACCCTGAAGACGCCGGATGGTGCATGTCGCCATTAACGAGTGCCATAAGCGCCCTCCGTGAAGGCCCGAGAGAGGGCCAGCCGTCCTCTGGCCACGAGCTCCCCACTCAAGGGGAGCGCCTCCGTCTTCTCGCCTCGGTCATGGCGACCACGATAGGGCAAAGTCGGAGCTCTTTGGCGAGCCACGGCGAAGAACTCGATCGGTGCGGCCGAGGTCGTATCCTCCGGCTTCGGCGAAGTCGGCCTCGAGGACCCGCTCGGAAAAAGTGATGACAACCGTCGTCGCCGTCGCCCGCGCACCCATCGGACGCCTCTGCGCGAAACTAGCCCGGCGGCGAATCGGGACGAGGGCTTTGATGTAGAAGCGGCGTCTGCGAACACCGTACCAGCGAGGGCGGGCCCGAGCCAAGCCGCACAAACTCCGAAGTCGGCCGCGGCGGTGCAGGACCTCTCCGGCGTTCGCCCGAGCGCGCGGTCGGGACGCTGCGTTACCTACCGGTGATTCTGTGCGGCACCGTGGTCGTTCCTCAAGGTCGGCCGCCGCGACCCTCGACTCGAATCCGGCGGCGGCGAGGACCTTATCGGTGATGACCACACCAGCCTTTGTCGACCTATGGCTGCATGGCGTACTCGGCGGCTGCGTCGTGTGCGGTGGCGGCTTGGTTCAAGCCCTGCGACGATCGGCGTTTTAGCGGGACCAAAACCGATGAATTCTTGTCCATCTACTCGACCGCTATCTTGGCGGCGGGGGTAACGAGCTTCGTCATGGCCAATTACCTCCGGCCGTCTGGGCGGTGCAGCGCGGACTTGGCTCTTCAACGGAAGCTTTGGTTCCTTGGTCGTGGCGCCAAATCCAGAACGCCCGGCTCCAACTTTCGAGTTGTTATGGCGCCGGGGAGGAGAAGGACTGGATCGTGTCATCGGGGCAGAAACGAGCACCGCTGCGATTTCGTCGCGCGATTCATCCGCACGAGGAACCTCGATTCGAGCATCTCCGACGGTTGTCATCAAAGCTTTCAAGTTCAGCGTCATGATCGGCGCTTACCAAAGACACCGAGATCACCACGAGGCTTAAGCGTCAACAAGCTTTTCGCATGGCGGGCGCGCAGACAGACGCCAGACGACGCCGTCCGTGGAACGCGACTCACGACCCAAATAAGCAGTGGTCGAACAAAACGAGGCCGGCCCGTCTCAACTCGGGCGCGAGCCATGACACCGCCGCCAGAAGCGGAAGCGATCGCGGGCGCGGAGGTCTGCGCCGGTGATCGTTTGGCGGATGGCCAGTGAGGTCCTTGAGTCCGAGATCGGGCTCGGGAGGCTCTAAACCTCGCCAGGATGACCCGACCTCGCCAGCGCAGAATCCGGCCCACCGGAGGGGCTGACGACTGAGCCCCGTGCAGTCGGCCTTTCGGCCGCATGGGGCCGAGGGCGCCTCGGGTATGGCGATGCAAAGTTCTACTGTTTCATAGGGCGGCCGGCCACGATCTCTGAGCTGCGAGGGCTTGGCAAAGCAAGTTGAGGCCTTCTATGATGGGCGAGTGAGATGCCGTGCTCGGGCGGATCGACCAACGACAGGTGAATGTCGGCCGCGAACCGCGACAGCGCCGATTGGAATTCCAGCGGTGTGCGCCGGATCGATGTCATCTTGGCTCGTCGGCTTACCAATCGGCGTGAGTCAAGGCGCAGCGCCACTACCACTCACAGTGTCACCGAAGCCCATCGGCGACCTTGCAAGTGGGCGGGGCCACCATCACTTTCTCTCGGAGGATGCTCTCCTGTATGGCCCGAGACTGAAGGCGGCCTTAGTCGTGACCCGACCATCAGCCAATCACATGGTCGGGCGTGTCATGGTCGACGGCCGGCTCTCTTAACTTGCCGCAGCGGGAGCGCTTGACGGATCACGATTCCCGCCGAAAGTCAAGAGCATCGCCATACCTTTCTTGGGATCGTCCCGGAGCTCGACCATCCCCTAGGGCGGTGGTCTTGCCCGTTACAACCGGCGACTTCGGACAACTTCCGCGACCGAAATGGGTCACCTTTGAGGTGGTCGGGGTGACCTCCCGTCTAGCGCCATCCTCGGGCGACTGCCTTGGTCAAGTTTATGGCGGCCAACCATTATAGCCATCGGTGTATGAAGCTACAGCCCAAGCGGCATCATCACCGGCGAGGCGACTGCGGTGGCACACGGATGTGAGACCAAGCCCTTGGCTCTTGCGGGCATGTTGCCCAGCCTTGGCCGTGAGGTGGTGGCGAAGAACGCCCGCCCTATATGGCGATCCAGCCTGATTAGGGCGGCGAAGGCCGTCTTGCGCTCGAGGAGGCGACCCGACCAAGTGCATCCACGTCTCGGCCAAGCCGAGTTCCAAATAGGAACTCGAGCTCGTCACCTTCCTTCGCGTAACAAGGGTATATTAAGCAGGAACCCGTGGATATGCGGCGTTCGAGGAGTGATCGAGCACAAGATTGAGTGAGATCGGCTCGACACATTGCGCCCGAGTCTGCCGCTTCTCCCGGAGAAGGTCGTGGTCATTAATGAGAATCTTGACAAGCTCTTGAAGGCGGGCTTCATCCGAGATCGACTACTCGAGTGGTAGGCCAACGGTTATCGTCAAAAGAAGGCGGAAAGTGGAGAATGTGCGTCGACCATACGGGTTGAACTTCGGCCGCCCGAGGACAACTTCCCTCTTCAGCGCATCGACGGATCGTCGACTCCACATGACGCCAAAATCTTGAGCTTTTTGGATGCTTACTCGGGATACCACGAGATCAAGTCGGGCGGTTAGCGGCGAGCAAGACGACCTTCATCACGCCGTTCGGCACCTATTGCTATACGACCATGTCGTTTGGTCTGCGCAATGCGGGGGCCACGTTCCAACGTCTGATGACCAAGACGTTCGAACCACAGATCGGGCGGAACCTTGAGGTCTACGTAGATGACATCGTCGTCAAGAGCCCCTCCGAGGGCGACCACGTTCGCGACCTCGAGGAAACCTTCGCCAACCTGAATAGGCACAAGATCAAGCTCAACCCCGAGAAGTGTGTGTTCGGCGCGGCGTCGGGGAAGGTGCTCGGCTACATGATCGGGGGCTCGGGGGTCGGTCCAAATCCGAAGAAGATCAAGGCGATCGAGAAGATGGCGCCCCCGACCTCGATCAAGCAGGTGCAGAGCCTCATCGGCCGCATGGCCGCCCTCAGCAGGTTCATCTCGAGGCTCGGCGAGCGTGGGCTCCCATTTTTCCACACTCTGCGCAAGCACGGGGGCTTCGAGTGGACTCCGGAGGCGCAGCGGTCCTTCAACGAGCTGAAGGTATACCTGTCGTCCCCACCCCTCCTTACAACGCCACAACCTGGCGAGAGGTTGCTGCTCTACCTCGCGGCCACCACCCACGCTGTCAGTGTCGTCCTAGTGGCGGGCGGGGGTCTCAGCGAGACCAATTTATTACGTCGGCGAGGTCTTGCCACGGCCCAAAGGAGCGCTACCCTTGGTCTGAAGCTGTATGCTCTCCTCATGGCGTCGCGCAAAGCTCGGCACTATTTTCAGCGCATTCCGTGGTTGTTCGAGCAACTTCCCTTTCGGGGACATCTTGCGGAACCCGAACGGCGGCGGGCGCGCCATCGCCAAGTGGGCTATGGGCTGGCGGCATTTGGCGTCGGTGTCGTCGCTCGAACAACCATCAAGTCACGCAGTGCTCATGCCGACCGTGGTGGTCGGCAGCGCATAATCTGCGCCGAGCCCGAGGTCGAGGACGAAAAGCCTTGGGTCATGTTCTTCGATGGCTCGAGGTCCTTCAAGCGCTCGGGGGCTGGCATCCTTATTCTCACACCGCACGGCGACTCACCGAGGTATCGTGGTTCGCTTTTGGGTTCATAGCGCGACCAATAATGTGGCAATCTGAAGCTCTCTTGGCGAACCTCGAAGCTTACAAAGCTTTGGGCGTCTTGCCATTGGTCGTAAAGGCGATTCGGCTAAATCGTCAATCAAGACAACAAGGAGTACCAATGCTTGGGAGACTCGATGATGAAGTACCTTGCCGAGGTGCGAAAATGGAGAAGTGGTTTGAACTTGGAGCTCAAGCACATTCCCGGGAGGGACAACTCGGCCGCCGATTTCCTCTCCAAGCTCGCCTCCTCAAGCGACAAGATCCTCGCCTGACGTCATCCTGGAGACATTGGCGGCTCCCTCAATCTCCGACCAGGAGGTCCTGCTCGCCGTGGTCGAAGGTACACCTTCCTGGGCCGAATCCATCCGTACCTTCCTTGCACGGGGCAACCTACCAACCGACCCTGCCGAGAGGAGCTGGGTCAAGCGCCGGGCGAGTCTATACACGCTCGTCGAGGGCAAGCTCTACAGGCAAAATGTCTCCGGCATCCTGACGCGGTGCATCTCCGCGGAGGAGGGTAAGTATCTACTAAATAACATCCACTCAGGCCTCTATGGAGCACATTCTTCTTACAGGACGATGGTCAGCAAGGCCTTCCGCATGGGGTATTATTGAGGCGGCCGCTTACAGGATGCTCGTGACATCGTCACGACCGCCGAGCATGCGATTCACGCCAGAAATCGCACCACCGGCTCGCCGCTTCGTGAGACCATCACGCTGCCGCCTTTTCGACTGAAATTTGGATATCCTGGCCCTTTCTCTCGGTGCCGGGGAAGAAGTTCTGTTCAGGGCCGCCGACACCTTCACCAAGTGGATCGGTAGCCGCCTCGACCATCAACGCCGCGCCGCTCGCTTTTTTTCCGCTTGTTCGTGGTCACCAGTGCACGGGGTTCCATGCAAAATTATCAACGACAATGGTACCCGGTTTACCCGCTGAGTTGTTCTGGGAGTTTTGCGAGGACCCTCGGATCAAAATATGCTTCGCCGGTGGCTCACCCCGAAGCAACGGAGCAGCCGAACGCCGCCAACCGCAAATCGCCCAGTATGCCAAGAAGCGAAAGGCGGATGAGCTCGACGCTACGGCAAGACCTAGGTGGATGAACTTCCCACCGCCCCATGGTCTATTCGCACCCACGACAAGCCGGGGCCACAGTGGTCCACACCCTTCGGCTCGTGTTCGCAGATCAAGCCGCCCCGCCTCCGAGGTTACGCTGGCTCTGCCAGGTCACCTTGGTCGACCAAGTTGACTTCGAGCACGAACGGTCCCTCGACCTTACCCTCGCAGGAAGAAGTAAGATGCCGCAGTGTCGCCACGATCAACGACTACCGAAGCTCTTGCAGAGACATGCGTCTCGATCGATGCGACCTAGAAGCTCCTTGTTGGGGACCCAGCCTTGAGGCGGATTCGTGGCTTGTCCAACACCAACAAGTTATCCCCACTGGAAGGGCCCTCTGAGTCATTTCAACAGATCGCACGGGGCTTACCGGCTAGCGATGCCCAATGGCAGAGAGCTCTAGCTCGTGGAACATAGATCGGCCGAAGTTTTATGTGTAATCTCTATACCTTAAATTTCAATAAAGGCTGTTTCGCTTATTCTCTTCTTATGTCCTGCTACCACTTGTGTTGTCAGCCGTTTTTTTCTCGAGACTCCTTTTCTACTTAACACGACCTCCGTGCACAACGATTTGCTCCTAGTCTAAAGTGTCGCGAGTTTGACGCTCACCCCAGTGGAAGACCTAAACGTAGTTTAACTCTTCGCAATCTAGCTCTCCTCGTGTCAGGTTCAACCGAGTCTCGCCATTTTGACTATTGGGCAATGCGCATGGCCACGATGGTCGCTCGAGCGCTAATCCGAATGTGACCGCTTACTTAACGGGATCGCCAAGGCCATTCTACTTTTGTGGACTTGTCCTCAACTCGCAGGTCGTGGCCGCTTGTCCATATCACGCCTTGTGCCCGAGGCGCGGTCGGTCGCCTCGGGCCCAACGGGGCCGGATTAGGCTATCCTATTGGCGCCACGACCAAAAGAGCGCTGCACGGACAAACAAGCGAAGGTAGGACTCAAGTATCCCCAACTATAGATTTAAAACAGGGACGAGGTTTCCTTGTTCACCAAAAGCAATCTATTTCTGTTAGTGCATTTCTTGCTTTTTAACATTTTTTCTGAATCGGCCATCTCGCGGACAAGTTTTTCTCCTTTCGCCGAAGGCTACTTTTGCCCTCGTGGTCGCTTATCTCACCACGAGCTGGAGGGCTTGTCTGCGAAGCATCCACGGCTCGGCTACTTTCGCCTTCAAGTTGGGCCAGGCGCTCTTCACCGCCTTTGTCGACGCGCCAAGCTTCTCCTCGAGTCCCGGGCCTTGGTCTCGAGCCCGAAGACGCTTTCTCCACGGCTTCTCCAAATACTCGACCTTGGACGCTTCGGCCTCCGAAGCGCCTTGGTGGCGCGAGCCTCTCCTCCACCTCCATGTTTTGGCCTCGGCAATGGGGGCGCCTTGGCCGAGGATGACGTTTGCTCAAGAAGGCCTTTTCTCCAATGCCTCGACCTTGGCGCGTTAAATGCAGGAGCATCTTGGTCGAGGAAGTCGCCGTCACCGGGTAGCTTTCTCCAACGCCACGACCTTGGCGACTCTGTCTCGTAAGCGCTTTGACCGAGGAAGTCGCTGCTCACCGTAGCAGCTTTCTCCAAAGACTCGACCTTGACACTGCAGGCCTCGAGCAGCCGAGTCTCGAGGACCGGCTCGTTCGCTGGCGGCCTTCCCCAGCGCCTCTACCTTGGCGCGGCTGTCTCTGCGCCGAGCGCCTTGGTCACCCGAGCCCGCTCCCACTCCACGGCCTTGAAGCTCCGCTCGCGCCGAGGCCTGGTTTGCTCGAGCTTCGGCGGCGTGGGACACCTCCTGCGCCACCATCGTCCGACGAAGGTCGCCGAGATCCTGTTAGCCCGCCGAGCTCGCTTGGTCGACCTCGATGGTTGTGCAGAGTTTGCTTGCGCTCGGCCTCCGCGCTTCCACTACATTCAGAGCCCCCGAGCACGCCTCGGATGCTTTCGGGAGACCTTGCACTCGGGAAGCCGCCGATCACCTTAAGAGGACGGGAAAGTGGCAGTAAGAAGTTGACGAAAAACTCGACTTAACGCTGCAGGTGGCATGAGTGGGGATCCCTTACCTCGCGGAGATGGCCTCCAGCGTCGCGCGGTGAATTCTCGCGGTCATCAATACGATCGCGAGATCTCCTCCTCCTCATCGCCACCGCACCGATGTCGAGGTCGACCTCGCCACCACTGGCGCTGCAGGCCAGACCTTGAGTTCCCGCCCCAGGCGGCTGTTTCATCCGCGCCTCCTCCGGGTTCACCATTGCCGGGAGGCTCGCGGCGAGATTAGTCCGGCCTCTCTGGCCCCGCCGCTCTTCGGCGCCAAAGGGACGGCGGCCGGATCCGCCACGGCACTCTCGCCCCTGGCTGGCTCGATGTCGGCCTCAAGACCGACGAATCGCTTGGTCCGCGGAGTCCTACGGCCTGATCACCTTCGGTGGCAGGCGGAATCGCGGCCTCGGCGCCCAGAGCGGCACCGTGGTCGGGAGTCGGTATCGCCTCGCCGCGACCACGAACTCTGGTGTCCTTCCCGAGGAGGCCTCGAAGGTCGACGGCGATGTTTACGCTGTGGGTCTCACCGTGTCAAAGTCTGCTACTGTCGCAGGTCGGGCTCTTCCTCGTCCAGTGTCGCCGAGATTTGGTCGAACTCGCGGTCGGAACCAGAACTCGCGCCCCGATGGAGCCCGTGTTGGCCGCGAGGGCCACAGACCAATTCAAAGGTGTCCTCCTCCTCGACTCGGACTCGCCGACGGACAAATGCCATCGTCCAAACGGGCAAGTTTCGAGCTCGGTGCTCAAAGTCCGCGATGAAAGACATACGCTTGCCGAGAAGCGGAGGAGATTGTGTAGTCCAGAAGCCGAGTTTACCTGGTCGCCACCTCGCTCGTTGAGGTCGTGAAGGTCTCGATGCCCCGAGGTGGTGGGCACTTTCGCTTGCTGCCCTGGGCGGGGTCTCGGAGTTCGTGCCGGCTCCACATCGACCACCGGCGGGGTTCGAGCTTGAGGACCCGGCCGAGAGGGCTTGAGGTCCTAGCGCGTCGCCGCGCCTTCTTTGCCGCAAAAGGAGAACACGCCAAACCGAAGAAGGCACTCGAGCATCGGGCTCGAGGGCTCGACCGGCGGATCCTTACCATGGCGCGGTCCCCCCACTCGACGTGGGTTTTTCGCCTCTGGCGGTCCGCTTCCGGGAGGGTCTTTTCTTCCTTTCTTGTTTTGCCCATCCCGGCGCGGAGCATCCGCTCGCCGTGTCGGCGTACTCTCCCGTGGTCCCGCGAGCTCGAAGGGATCAGAAGGCCCCTGTGGTCACTCGGGTCGAGCCATTGGTCGGATGGCTTACCTCGCTTTTCGCGAAGTACGTTCCCGACGCTGCCGCCTATGGAGTAGTTAGCGCCAGCTTCGAACATCTCGTTCATCCCGGCGGCAACCCAAGACTCCAACGGCAAGCAAAGGAAATGCCCTTCAAAAAGAGGTCAAGGGCCGCACTAAGCAAGGCCACAAGGCAGGATGCTTACGGTCGTGCCCTCGCGGTCGAATCGAGGCGCCCCCGATCTCGAGAATGGGTGCGCCCGCCTCGCAGGGGGACACCGATTTCAGAGAAGTCGACGCGATTGCTCGCTGCGGTGAGCGCTTTCGTATGAGAGATGAATGGCGGCAATGGCTTCTTCGTCGCCCTCGGATCGTCCGCATCTGGGGTCTCCTTCTTCCCACCAACGGCTTTCCCTCGTCTGACGACAACAAGCCGAGCTCCCCTTTCCTCAGTAGAACCACTGCCGGACCATGGCCCGAGGGAGTCCTTGAGCTCGATCTTGGGGAAGGACCACTTGAGCCCTCCGTCTCACGCCGAAATAGAGGCAAATGACCACGTGGTCCTTCCCAGAGCTAAGAGGTCAAGTACCGAAGAAAAGCGAGGATTGGGAAGGATTCCTAGGAACCCTCGCACAAGTGGGAGAAGATGGCAAGCGTAAGAATGGAGTTCAAGCACCAAAGTTGATGAGCTCGATCTCAAGAATCGGTGAGGACCACGGAGAGGAACTCGCTCTCCGGGGTCCGCAGGCCGAAGAGGACGTAGTGCTCGGTGCATAGTAGTTGGAATTACTACAGTCATTAGCAGGAGTTCACGATATGTTCCATGTGTCGCAACTTAAGAAATGTCTTCGAGTGCCAGCTGAGCAGACGTCGTTAGAAGCTATTGAGTTGTAGGAGGATCTAACCTACAAGGAACACCCGATCAGGATTTTGGATGTAATGGAGCGTAGGACCAGGAACAAGTCCACTCGCTTTTGCAGAGTTCAATGGAGTAATCATTCAGAAAATGAAACAACCTGGGAGCGTGAGGAAGATCTGAGGGCGGAATTTCCAAGCCTATTCTCTAGTCGACCTTAAATCTCTGTGGTTAGATTCCGTTAAGGGGAGGTTTGTAACATCCCAAAATTTTAGCTTTTTAATTAATTAATATTATTTTATTGCCATTTATGAATTTTATGATTTTTCTGAATTTTATTGGATTTTCTAAGATTTATTTGAATTCTTTTGAATTAAGATACATTATCTTTTGTCAAGAAATAATTATAAAAAGACATTTGCAAAATAAAGTTTTTGTGAAAATATTTTATTTAAGTCCAGGATAGGTCAAAATATTTTTGAGAATTTTATGGGAATTTTTAGAGTATTTTTAAGGCCCCAAATAAATCAAAACATTTAATCGGATTATTTAAAATAGGAAATTCGGGAAAATAAGGAATGAACAGTAGCGGGCCTCGGCCCATACACTGTCTGCACGGCCGGCGGGTTTAAAAGGGATTAAAAGCCGACCATTGGATCTTGATCGGTCGGTCCACAATAGATGGTACTGCTTAAACCTAGCACGCCAGAGGAAACTTGGCCGCCGGATTCGCCACGTGTCTCACATCCGGCCGTTCGCTGCTCTAACCGGATTCTCTGCTGACCACGCCGTGGGCCGCCAAGGACACCGTGCCAATACCTACCAAATACGGCCACCGCATGCACTATTTAATAGGGATGAAAACGGATAGTAATTCGGATATCAATTTTTTTGTCTTTGTTCTTCAATGGGAAACAAATAGGATATAGAATTTTCTATCCGAATTCATATTCTTGTTTGTGGTGTTAAGCTTATTCAAATTCATAAAAAATGAACCTCAAATTCATTATATATTTATTTAAATGATAGAAACAAAATTCGGATATCAATCTGATACTGATTCGGATATTTTTTCACCTTTTATTTATGGAAGCAAATAATGCGTAATTTTTTATCTAATTTTATAATCTTATTTTTTATAATGAGCTTGCTAAAGTGTTAAAAAATGAAAACCAAAATCGTTATATATCTATTTAAAATGTCGAATTTGTTCGTAAATTCGATATCCGCTTTCATCCCTACTATTTAAGGAGCACCGGTGCGCACTTTACTCACCGAGACCTTGAGAACTCGCCGAGGATCTTGTTATCATCACGCCGCAATCGAAGATTTCGCCGAGGCACGCCTCGAGGAGGAACTTCGCCGATTCGCCACCATTCCTACCGCCAAGTCCCAAATCGAGCCCATCCGCTTCACCGTTACTCGAGGCATCCCGCGCGACCGAACGCCAACGAGCATCACCGAGGGAAGATTTACCGCGAAGGCCATCGCCACCGAGAAGAAGTATCATTGCCGATGAACCAAAGGGCTCAAACTCAAATCCGAGAGCGCCATCGAGTTGGCGACGCCAAGGTGAGTCTCGGCGAGTGCCGCCACTGCCGCCGCCAATTTAGGACTGCAGTGCGCCACCTACCGAGGTGGCTAGATGTCACGACGCTGCGGGCGCCACGTGGGTTGAAAAGCCGAGGTGGCAATGCGTGGGGTTATGCTGGCTGCCCACGAAGCGCCATGGTCGGGCTGACGCCTAAATCGGGATTTTCTTAACAAAAACAATTCGATTAATTCGAATTTAGGAATTTAAGGATATTTTCAGATTTTTAAAACTTTGAAACCTTATAACTTTTGCATATGAACTCCGCTTGAGGTGATTCAAATTCCTAAAAATTTGTAAAATTGAGATCTTTCTAATGGTGGCTTTTATTTGAATTTTTGAGTTTGTTTGCTCATTGGTTTTGGTTTTTATTTGCTTTTTCTTTCTCGATTCACAGAGACGTTGAATTGTGCGAGGCTTCTAAGGATTTCACAGCTCAAGAATTATTTCCAGACCAGGAGCAGGAGCTTAACGAAGGCAAGTTGTGCTTTGATCATGTTGCACCCATAAACTAGATTGCATGCTATTTTGATTTACCTTATCACTTGTTATTTTATGTGTACAAATGATTTCAACATAAGTTTGGGATTAGCTATCATACCTTTTGAATTACACCCTACCTTGCTAGTTGTATGCCATGATCCACTTGTCACCCTAGGTTGGTTTACTATAGTTGGTTAATAATGAAATCAACATGGATGGTTAGATCGGATTAGAATGCTTAGCCATGCCACGCCATCACATGTACATGGAATGTTGATTATTAAATTTGACTAAATGGAATATGGAACAATGATGTTAATTTGTGTGTCATGTGTGGTCACACGATGAGATTGAGTTGTGGTGGCAATGGATGTCACGTAACGATATTGAATTGTTGATGGCACATGGTGCTTGGTAATCAACCGGGTGGTTATGATTTTGGGCCTGAGCAAGTGGCAAGGGCAGATGTTCGGTGGGCCCGAGGGCAAGGGTATGTGTATGTCTTGCTTTGATCAAACCATAAGGACACCTTGCAAGCCTTTGACCTCGAGTCAATCATGCAACCATATGTTCTGGCATGGGGCAACTGGCCGACTAATTTGCAAAGTCTTGGCTTTAGTACTATCATGGTGGTGTGGTTCACCTTGAATGAACCCAGATGGCGCAAGAGGGGGGCTCACGACGTGATGTCCTTCGGTTGAAACCTTAGCGGTAGTATCGGGCCGAGGCAGAGCATTGTAAAGGCTTTGTCATGATTCTCTCATTGCATACCAAAGGAAGTGTGCTAATAGCTTGGCATCAAAGAGATTATCATGTCGTGTGGGTAAAGTGCATAACCTCTCGCAGAGTGTACAATCTATTCTGGATAGCGTGTTTCACTAGATTGAGCAAGCTCGGGATTACAAATAGGGTTTAGACTTTTGAAAATTTGGGATGGATGGCATGGAAGGTTGAATCTTGACTTAGGGTGAGAAACTTGGTTTATTTGAGAAATGCTGAATCTATCTATTATGTTATTTGTTTTATCTTGTATTTCAATCTATATATCGTATGTGTTTTTAAATGTCGCTTAGTTGCAATGAACCATTTAGCCATTCCTTTGGAATAAGCCCGATATAGCTATGATAGGATTGCATTCTCGCACAACTTGTTGAGTACGTGTTGGTGTACTCACCCTTGCCTACAAACATCATCGAGGTCAAGAAGGAGTACCATGGAGAGACGAATATTTAGGGTGCGAGCCTTGTCGCTTGCACGTGGTATACCGAGGGGTTACCTATGTTTTCATTCCGCGCAGCTCAATTTGTTGTTCAAATTGTGAGGCATTGTTAAGTAAGTTGACCATAAGGTCATTCAACTGTAATATTTAATATATTATGTCTTTTATCTTATTTACGCTGTGTATGATTATGATATTCACTAATGTTGAGCCTATGTGCACTAGCGTGATCCTCGACTAGTGCAAGATACACAGAGGGTCCGGATTTGCACATTCGTCCCGACAAAGAAAGCGCCGCAACAAGTTCAGAGTGGTTATCGCCACCCTCAACGTGCATGAAGGCCACTTCCAGGGAATCTCTCCCGTCCGTTGCGTGCAGAGGAGGGATAAAGACCAAGGATGCGCAGACTTTCGGGACACACGAAGACAACACACAACACGCCATAGCTCGAGTTTAGACATAGCCATTGTTAACACTTGAGCTGTAACACACCCTTGTACCGAGAAATAGCTACAAACCGCCGCAAAGGCGATCGAGAGAGCTATTACCTCCACAGGCTCGAACCAAGATAAATCTCGGTCTCCGCCGTTGTCGCTCTTGTTCACCACCGCCTCGTCTACTTTTTTCTCCGCTCTAAGCGGTTAGCGCTACTCGTCCCAGATCACACCGACTTCCCATCCCATTTCTTGCGGTTGACGATCCCGATCGTCGACAGTCCCTCTTCCGCTTCTTGGTGGTCGAGCCCGGGTCGGCGCTCTTAGTGTTAGAGGGACCAGCCTCGCCTGAGTTGATACCGAGCTTACCTTGGTCGTAGTCACGCTTCCAGCGAACCACATCATCCGCGTCCACGTAACGCTCCGCCATGCAAAACAGCTTGTTGATGGTGAGCCTCGTCGTAATCTCCAGGCCCTCGGTGAGGCGCTGGTCGCGGACGCCAAACTTGAAGGCCTTGATCACGGCCTCGTCAGAGACGCTTGGAATCAGGTTCCTCGTCTGAATGAACCACCACACGAAGTCGCGGAGAGGTTCGTTCTTCCCCTAGATAACGCGGTCCAGGTCCTTCTCCCTACCAGGCCGCTCATAACAACTCTGAAAGTTAGAGCGGAGGGCATTCTGAATTTGGCGTCATGATCGGAAGGAAACGGGCTTCTGGTTGAAGAGCCAGGTGCGGGCGGCACCATCCAAAATAGTTGGGAGGTAATTGGCCATTACGGCCTCGTCTGCTCCGGCCGCCAAAATGGTGGTGGAGTAAATTGACAGAAACTCATCGGGATTCTTCGTCTCGTCAAACCGCTCGATCAAGGTAGGCTTGAAACGGGCTGGCTAGCGCACCCGACGAAGGTCATCGGAGTACGCCGAGCAGCCATAAGCCGGTACAGGGGCGCGCCACCCGGGAGGTACCGCAGGCGCTCGTGGACCCTGTGACGCCTTTGTGGAATGTCAGGGGAAAGACTCGACATGCTGTTGCTAGAATGAGAGTCGCCAGAGCATGGTCGCCGCCAGACGCCATCCGGGTTGCACTCGAGGCGGCGGCGCGACGGTGTGGGACAAATCCGGTGATTGCTTTGGTGCCACGAGACGGTAGGCGCCAAAGCCTTACGCGAGGAGCCGCCACTCTTGAGGAACGGATCCGGAGTGGCGACTTTGGTGCTGCGAAGGTACGGCTTCAATAGCGGCTTTGTCGAGCTCGTCTGCGAGAGCTCGACCGAAAAGGCCTGACCACGCTTGAGCAGGGTCGGTCATAACCCGGGCGATTGCACGGAGGCGCTCGCCCGACCAAGGGAGCTTGGAGCGTCCCGACAAAGTTCCAATCTTCTCACGCACCTCTCACCGGAGGGCAGTTATGGCCTGGTTGATGGTGACTTGGGCCATCCGGCGAGCATCTTCAGGGGTCTTCGGACTGCACTCCCCGGCCTCCACGCTCGTGCCATGGCTAGCAGCCATGAGAACAAACTGATCGCGCAGTGGCGGAGAGGGCGAGAACAGGGATGTGGAGCTTCCATGCTCGGGGACCGCATTCGAACCTGAGCTTACGGTATGTCCTGTAGCGCTAGATGCCATGCCTCCAAGGTTTTGAAATTCGTTCAAATGAGCAAAGCTTTGGGCCCCGGTGGGCGCCAACTGTCGACGATTGGGATCGCCGGACCGCAAATGTAAAGAGGGGTGAGTCGTGTATGCGGGGACCCAAAACGAGCTTCGCTCACCGAAGGAATACGTTCACTACTTCGTTGGTCAGGAGGAGAGAAAAACGGGCAGGACACAGAGAATTATACTGGTTCGAGCCCCTATGAAGGTAAAAGCTCTACTCCAGTCTCGCCCTGAGGCAAGGGATTTCACTATGCTTGAGTACAATTGTTCGCTCTCTAGCTTGAACTCTGGTGAATTCTATGTTGGTGGTGTCTATTGCCTTGTTGCTGGAATTGCTTGTCCCCCTAGCGTATTCGCCTCAAGGGGGTGTATACCCCTCCCGGCCGTTACCAGAAACAACCGGGAGAGATTCCTAAAGTAGTGGCCTGATGCATACTGAAGGTGGGTTGTAACCGTCCTGGATCTGATGCCCATGTCCGCCTTAACTCCGGAATTCAAGGTCTTGGTAATTGTCGAGTAAATGCACGTCTTGGAACCTGGGACAAACTCCCCCGAGCGGGAGTTGAATCTTTGGCCGAGGTCGTGCGGGAGTTGAAGCCTTGCCCCCCAAGCTCAAGGTCGTGCGGGAGCCGCGCAACCTAGGTCGTGGTCGGAGACTTTGCGGCTCAACCCCGAGCTAGGGGCCCCATTGACCATACGTTGACCTGTCAGAGATTTCTCAGTCCCCGACAGCGCACATGCCATTACTTGTGAAATTTTGGATTTCTACTAGAGTCCCTATAGCAACTTCGGTGAATGTAGGTTGATCCATACTTGAGCCCTTCACATACTCATAAATCTATATACTAAAATGAAAATAAGAAAAATTAACTCATTTTGTGCAAATTGATCTCAACACTTTATATTCATGAGATTACCTCTCATTGCACTTGGGATGAAGTTAGAATGTGTCGTGTATGACCAAGATCACCCTCTTAGTTCTTCTTGAAATGGTCGACTATGGCTTAAGTTAATTACACTTAAAAAATGCAAATACAAAAAAAAATAAGTGGGTAAGGAATGTGTTGACGCCAAAAACGTGAAGAGGGTTTCTGGTTGCAACACACCGGATGAACGCCGGGTTCAAGTGTGCACGAGCGTGCCAATCGATTTGACCCTGCAATCGATAAGGGAAAGAGTTGTAAAATTCAATCAAGCCGATCCACGAGGTGAATCGGCTAAAATCAAGAATCGCCGAAAAGCGGATTGGAAGGGTAACTAGATTAGCCGATTAAGACTAATCCGGGGTAAAAGGTAGATCGATTACGAAAGGCGATGCGCAACAAGACGAACAAATCAAACCTGAAAAAGCCAATGACGATCAAACAATCGGCGATGCGCCTTTATTTGATCGATGTCGACTTACGGAGGAAAGATTACAATGCTAAAAGACTAAAGACTACGAAAGTAAAAGCGGTAGATGTGTCGATTCCTTGTGTCTCCTTTCAAGCAACCCGGTAGCGCTTTATATACCCGTTAGCCGATCCGAGTCCCGATCCAACACGCCGATGCAATCCGAATCGGCTCCGTAGTTTCTTATTTGGACTCTGTTTCCAAATATCACCCGCATTATCCAAATTCTTACGAGGCGCGTCTTTGTATCCAAACTCATGTTTCCTGCGTTTCTTGTTGTATCCGCCAAAATTGGTGCAAACATATGCCCCCATTTTGGGAGATAACTTGTTATCTTTCAAAAATATATCGGCTTCTTCATCCATCCTTTTGTCGCTGGCCATAGAACCGCATCAATAATCATTACTTTAATTGCGCCAGTAAAAAATCTCGGTGCGGTTTAATGGCACGCGCCGCCTCGAATTCATTTCCGCCACTTTTACTTTTCACCGTATATATATATCACGGACCCCCACGGTCATTTTCACGCTTTCCTGCTCTCAAACTTCCTGCAATCGGCTTTCACTTTCCAATCGGCTCTCCTGCTCCAACTTTTCCGTGCCAGCGACCAAGCCTCCTTTCTCTCGATCGACTGAATGGATCCTTCTCAGGTACTAATTCCAATTCCTGAAAGCGAAGATCAATTCTATCTAGGACCAGTAGGAAATATGACTACCGACACAGTGATTAACAAGGAAATTCCTAGACTCCCTTTGTCGGCTAAAGATTATAACATAGCAGAGTGGGGAAAAAGCTTTAGAGCTTGGCCGACGGCTCTCAAAGGTTGGAGAAGCTGGTTTATCAGAGTATCGGCCCAAAAGAAGTCTGAATGGGAGAATATGGGCATAGCCGAGTGTCTTCCGTTAAGTCTTGCCAACCCCGGCCAATGAGCCCTTGGTGGCCACTACCGTTATTTCGGCCTGACACTCTTAATGCTTTTCTCTTCCGGACCGTCCTATCGCCCAACTCTCTTAGATATAGCCGAGCTTTGTTGCCTCGGGCCGACGGAGACCGAGATATCGTCCTTCAAAGGCAAACCAAGGCACAGACTAATCCGATCAAAGGCGAGGATGGTCCAAATACATCCAACACAATAACAAGATAAATGGCTTAGTGTGGACGAGGAACACATAGCTTTTACCGAATTTGTGGTGGATCGATTCCTCTTCTGAGGGCCTCCTGGTCCGACACAAGTTTTTCGGTTTATGGCGAGCAAGCGGTTGAAGGCCGTCGGCTTGCACTTGGCAAAATGCTTCTGGGAGCCGTATATCAGATGATGCATGTTATCAGGAGTCGGCTTTTTTCTGGGTTCGCTCAATACGTCGTGGGCAACGTCGGAGGCCCTTTATGGTTTATTCAACTATGGCTTTACAGTATTTTTAGCCGATCACTAATTCCGGAGCTATCGGAAGGTTCAGCTTTTTCGCGTGAGGACTACCCTGAAGGTACTACTCCCCAATATAGAGCCAGCCAATCGCACGGAGAAAGGCTTGTGATGTGTACCAGTGGTGATGTCAAAGTCACTCCGGCCGATTTCAAGAAATGCTTGTCGTTTTTCCTTAATTTGGACAACACAGTTTTCAGTCAGCAAGACTTCTTCCCTTATAATGACGAAGCCGACTTCCAGTGGCCTTCATTTCTTCGTTTAGATGCAGACAGTTCTTCGATGCCAGAGACAAGCTTAGAATTGTATCGGGTTTTTATTTCCCCCTGCATCCTCTTCGTCGGCTTAAACTCCCGTAATAGGACTTTTCAGCCGTCGTATGAGTTTTACCATCCTTCTGTATATGCCCGTCAATTAGGTTTTGGCCAAGTAATACCTAGCCTTCCTCGCCTCGATCGTCTTCAGCCAAGATCCAAAGTGAAAAACGTTGTCCAAACTGAACTACTTCTGACACTGTCCGATGAACTTCAAGTCACCAGCTTGCCACACTTTTTCTTGAACTCTCGACGAGCTAGTCATTTTACAACTTGGTGGACACCCATATCAGAAGCCCTTTATTTGGATCGCGTACCGTCGGCCATTGTAGAAAAATTCCTGCCGGATTACTATGAGCCGACGATAGTCCCTTCTAGCAGCAGCAGTTCGAGTGAAGATAGCTCGGACCCTTCCAGCTCGTCGGGTTATACTAACTCATCCGTAGCTGTAGAGGTATCGGCTTATTTTTCAAAAGTTTTCAAGCCTGAAAATTTGATGTCGCTTGTCTTTTAATCACTAGGCACTTTGCTTTCTCTGAGATCTTTCTTTGCGGGAACAAGGCTACCATTAACCCATCGGCTGGCGGGTCCAAAGGAAAACGCCCCCACCAGTCGACCGGCTTGACTGGTTATACTTCTGGTAATCTTGGAGTACACAGTCCTTCCTTATCGGAGCTCGAGAAAGAAAGAAAGCTCAGTAAGTACTTTATTATAGCCGATAAATACTTCCTGCCTATATCCTTGCTCATCCGTGGTTTGTTTTTCAGAAAAACCCAAATCCACCAAGATCCCAGCCAAGAGACACCCAAAGTGCAAGGAACAAAGCGCTGAAAGTTCTCCTCGTCCGCCGGCTTTTAGCGAAGTAAGTGCTATACTATTCTTATGTTTTCCAAGAGTTATCAACTTTAAGTTTCGACCTTGTAATACTTCCTTTTCAGTAAGCAGCGTCTATTCAAGTGGCGGTATTTTGGCCGAGCTTGAGCGATTCTCGCCAGCCTCCTCGCGCTTCTAAACCTCCAACTCCTCCATCTCCTGCTCGGTCGATTCTTCCGCGCTTCTTTGTTGTCCCTGACGACCGTCCGACCTCCTTGGGTTCACCTTGGACGAACTAGTCGACCCGGAGGTGATGGCGACTGATAGCTACCCTGAGGACATCCGGAAAATCATAGACGTCTCCAAGAAGGCATCGGCTTCAGTTGTTAAATCAGCGCCCAATATGCAGGAAAAGCTAAATCGGCTGTTTATGGAGATAACTCAGCCGGAGGCAGCTATATTGGCCAATGTCACTATCGCGATGCTATGGCGCCGTTGAGGCGATCTCCTGCCGTAGCTATGAGCGCCCTTCGAATGTATGCCATTTAGGCGAGAAGAAAGCGAAGTCGATCGCGCTAACTCTGAGATAGCTCGGCGCCAAGCTCAAGAAGCCGATCAACACCTTACGAACAAGTTGATTCTTTGAAGCAAAAGTCGAGAAGAAGAAGTATGATGATACCACATGCATCTTTTATAGCCGCCAAGTCTTACGCTCAAAAACTAGAACAAACTAAGAAGCGGCTCGAGGAGGAGTTGGTGAAGTGAATCATCAACTAGTGACACCCTTGCCATCACGAAAGAACGGCTTCTACTTTGAAGGAGCAGAAAGCGAATGTTGGCCGAGCCGTCATCTAAGGTCAAAGATCAATCGGCCAAGATTGTCGCATCCCCCGGAGATGCCAAAGCCGATTTAAGACACGGTGTGCGGTATCACGGAGACATTGGGCAAAAGCTGCCATGCATTATCGGTCTTGGTGCTAGACTCCGGATCCGGATTGTAAATCTGTTGGTGTCATCTTGAAGCGGTGCTTTTGCTTGCTATACGTAACACACTTTAATCGGTACCGCTTAACCGATTATTTTCTCTTAATCGGCTGTTTAACCGATTTATTTCCAGATCCTTCGCATTGCATGTTTTAATTATGCACCGATCCAAACGCTAGGGTAATACCGCTTTAGATATTTTCCGTTGATTGCCTTCGGTAACATCAACCCTTCAAGTGTTTCGAGTATATACGCGTTACCTCCAACAAGCCGATTTATTTTATACGGTCCTTCCCAGGTAGGCGACCATTTGCCGAATCGATTATCCTTAGAACCGATCGGCAATATCGTTTTCCAAACCAAATCGTCTTCACTGAAGATCTTCGGTACAACCTTTTTATTATATGCTCTCGCAACTCTCTCTTTATTCTTTTTAAGCCGATTCAAAGTAACCAGCCTTAATTCTGCTAAGTCATCCAAGTTGCATAGCATCAATTCTTTGTATTCATCGGCCGGTAGATTATTCTGCCTCGCCACTCGCATCGACTCAATGTTTATTTCGATAGGCAACACGGCCTCTTGGCCATATACTAACTGATACGGCGATAATTTAGTCGATCCGTGGAACGCTAGCCGATAAGCCCACAGAGATTCCGATAATGTGGAGTGCCAAGTTCGAGGCTTCTCATCGATTTTTCTTTTAATCAGTTTGATCAAGGTTTTGTTGGGCGACTCGCTTGCCCATTAGCCCGGCGTAATATGGCGGCGAGTTGAGCAATTTGATACCGTGCTCTCGGCATAGTTCTGAAAATCGTTAGACATGAACACGGTCCCTTGATCGGTCGTGATAGTTTGAGGGATACCGAATCGATGGATAATGTGTTCATTAACAAAGCCGATAGCCTCCACGCTGGTGACTTTCTTAAGCGGAACAGCTTCCACCCACTTTGAAAAATAATCAGTAGCTGCAAGGATAAACTTGTGACCTTTGCTTGTCGCTGGGAATATTTGGCCGATTACATCTATTCCCCATCCTCTGAATGGCCATGGTTTGATAATTGGATGTAAAGCCGATGCCGGTGCAAGTTGTACGTTCCCAAACTTCTGACAACTTTGGCACCCTTTGTAGTATTTGAAACAATCTTCTAGCATTGTCGGCCAAAAATAACCTTGTCCTCCTTAGTATCCACTTCATCTTATGAGCGATTGATCGCACCACAAATTCCTTCATGGACTTCACCCATGGCCACTTTCGCCTCTTCACTACCCGGACATCTCGGAGCAGCCCTCTAATGTCCGATAGTATAATTCTCCTTCTATCACGGCGTGCTTTAATGCTCATTGTCGATCCCTTCGCGTCTTAGTGAGCTGGATGGGTCCATTAGGTAAGCTTTTATTTCGTTCTCCAATCAGCGTTATCAACGCACAACACGGCTTTATCGATCAAATCAAATGCTTCAGTATCGGCCAGTATTCCTGGCTTTGTCGCTCGAGCCAATGTATTGGCCTTGTCATTCATTTCTCTGGGCACATGGCAGATACAGAACGTTGCGAAGGTGTTGATAACTTGAAGACAACACTCTAGATACTTAGATAGAGTCTCATCGTTGCATTTATATTCTCCTTTAATTTGTTGCACCACCAGTAATGAGTCACCATATGCTTCTACATTACTTGCCCCGATGCTGTCTACCAGCTGCAGCCCTTTGAGCAATGCCTCGTATTCAGCCTGATTATTAGAGCATCGGCTTTTGAGCCGATATGCAAACTCGATTTTGTATCCCTTTGGTGAAATCAACACTATGCCTATTCCGCTTCCTTCTTGACAAACCGACCCATCAAAATATAGTTGCCATGGAGCTACGTCAACCATTGTTGCCATAGTATCGTGTCCCGTTATGAAATCGGCTATAGCCTGCCCTTTGACAGCTTTGGCCGATTCAAATTGCAGATCGAACTCGGTTAAGGCATAAGCCCACTTTCCAAGTCGTCCTTTCAGAATCGGAGCAGATAGCATATATTTGACTACGTCGGTTCTACACACTACCACACAGGTTGATGCTAACACATAGTGTCTTAATTTTGTACAAGCAAAATATAACGAAAGACACAATTTCTCTACTGGAGGGTACCTGGTCTCGGCATCCAAGAGTCGTCGGCTTGAGTAAAATATCACTCGCTCTTTACCATCGACTTCCTGCACCAATACAGCCCCAATGGTCTCGTTTTCAGCCGATATGTATAGTTTAAATGGGACACCCTTCGTGGTGCCGCCAAGATCAAGCGGTGACACCAAGTATTGTTTTATATCGTCAAAAGCTTTACGATCGGCTCCCCATCTGAACTCCTCATGATCTTTCAACTTTAGTAGCGTGTAAAAGCTTGAATCTTACCGCATGATTCGAGATAAACCGTCTTAAGTAGTTGATTTTGCCGATCGCCTTTTGCAACTCGTTCTTGCATGTCGGTGGTTTTGTATTGGCTATGGCCTTGACCTGTCAGCTAACTTCAATACCTCTTTGATGTACCATGAAGCCAAGGAATCGACCGACCGACACGCCAAACGCGCATTTCAAAGGATTCATCTTCAGGCCATGAGCCCTTGTATTTTGGAATACTTTTTCCAAATCGGCTAAGTGCTGCCAATCTTCTTTAGACTTAACAACTACGTCATCGATGTAAATCTCGACGATATGGCCGATTAGGTTATGAAAGATTAAATTCATGGCGCGTTGATAGGTGGCGCCTGCGTTTTTTAAACCGAATGTCATTACTGGCCATTCATACAACCCTAATGCGCCAGGGCATCTGAAGGTAGTCTTGGGAACATCGGCTTCCGCCATGAATATCTGGTTATACCCAGCATTACCGTCAAGAAAACTGATAATCTTGTTGCCTGATGCAGCATCGATGAGCATATCGGCTATAGGCATCGGGTATTCATCTTTTGGTGTGGCTTTATTCAAGTCTCTGAAATCCACACATACTCGTAGTTTTCCATTTTTCTTCATGACAGGCACAATGTTAGATACCCATTCAGCATATCGGCAAGGCCTTATGAATTTGGCTTCCAGCAACCTTTCAATTTCTTCTTTTATTATATCATACAACTCTGGATTAGAACGGCGAGGAGGTTGCTTATATGGCCGATATCCCGGCTTAATAGGCAGCCGATGTTCTACTAACTCTCGGCTTAATCCAGGCATCTCATAATACTCCCAGGCGAAACAATCCCTGTATTCTCTAAGTATTTTGACCAACTTATTTTTATATTCTATATCTAAATTTGCACTTACAAAGGTTGGCCTTTTTCTATCGCCTTCTCCTATGTCGATTTCTTCAAGCATATCGGCGAAGTGAAACCTGACCCAATTTCGCTTTTGAAATCTTCAATGGCTTCACGAAGTTCATCCCATGCCGATAGCTTCTTGCTTTGTCCTGCAAAATTTGGATCATTTTGACCCCATCTCCTCAAAACTTCACTCGCTTGATCAAAAGTGCACGGCTTGACAATCGGCGAAAAACTATCTTCCGATGCGATAAAGTCGCAATCGTCTAATGCTTTTCCCCGATATGCATTCAGCTTCTTCGTGTGGCCAATTTGCGCCGAGTGGCCATGGCAATATGAGTGATGTATCGGCCGAAACAACCGACCTCATCTCCGTTCCAATTGTACAAGAAGTTGATGCATAGTTGATGGTATACTGGCGGTTGGCGTGTATCCAATCTCGCCCTAGAAGCACACTGTAATTTCCTTTGGCTTCGATTACGAAGAACGCGGTTGGCAAAGTTTTGCTGCCGATGGTTAGCTCTGTGACCATCACTCCTTTTGCTTCGGTGGGATCACCTGTGAAGTCATTTAGTACCATGTTAGTCTTAATCAAGTCTTCATCTGTTTTGCCCAACTTCTTGCAAGTAGAGAGTGGCATTAAGTTCACAGTGGCTCCTCCATCCACAAGCATCCTTGATATCGGCTTTCCGTTGATAAAGCCTTTTAAGTATAACGGCTTTAAGTGCCGATGAGGATCTTGTGGTTTTTCGAACACTGCATCCTGTGCGCCCAGGCACAATTGAGCGAACGTATCTTTAGTCGGTTCAGTCTTGATTCTGAATTCGGCTGGCAGAGTGAATACCATGTTGATATCCATGGGAGGAGTGTCATTTCGAACTATTGGTGACAGCAAATCGTCTGAGGAATCTGACTCGTTATCGGCTTGTTCTTTTCTCCTCCATTCCTTTTTGACAAGTTTTATCGGCCGCAACTCGTTGAATGTTTTATCCCTCTGTTTTTCTTCATCGGCCTCTCTTATTTTCTGCGTCCTTAGGAGCTGGAGCCGTCTAGCGTTGCGATCGGCTAAGCCCAGTCGGACACCACCTAGGCTTGGGTTCCACTGGTTGTGGATTTTACCAACCAAGTTCTCCGTTGGTTCTTTTTCCCCATCTTGGTTTGGTATGCCTAGCCTCTCTTTTACTGGCTTCCTGTGCTCTGACTCAAGATGATCTATCGCTTGGCCTAAATAAACGCTTCTCACCGATTGTTTGGGCCAATTTCCTTCTGTAGTGCTCCATGGGACATGTCTTTGAAGATGGTAAGGTCACGCCCTTTCCCAACAGAATTGCCAAAAAGGACATCTCTGATGAGCTCTCTCCGCAGCGTCTAGCCGATACAGATTGTTTGGCCGAAACACATTGTTTGGCCGATACGGCCTATTTGGTCGGCGAGCCTGCTGCTTCTGCCGATGGCTTATCCTTTCATATTTTTCGAGCAACTGTGAAAAAGTTGGCTTAGGCTTGAATGTTTTTTTTCGTGGCGGAGATCTTTCGGCTTTGTACCATCGTCCGACTTGCAATTCCCCTTTCGGCTTCATAGTTCTTGAATTTTTTCCATCTCGATCGGCTTCAATTTGAAGTGAGCCGATCGTTATCTTCAGTATTTCTCCTTTTGAGCTCGACTCTATGTCGACTTGTCGTGTAGTTATGGGTTGTTCCTCGACAATTTGTTTTCCCTTGCCAGAGCACTGAACCATGTTGATTGGGAAGGGATTGACATCGACTTCCATGGCTGGCTCTTCTGCAAACTTGAGCCGACCATCTTCGATAGTCATCAGATTCAAGGTCGAAAGATATTGCGATCGTTAGTGTTATGGGAAAAGAATGATGCCACTTACAAGATCGGCGTTTCTTGATTTCATCACCGATGGTATGGTATGCCCTTCGTAGACGACGGTTTCTCTTGTAGCAAAGATGTCGAATATACGGTCACACTTGGATACATCAAAAGCGATTTAACCTCCTACTTATTCCTAGTCGGCTTAAGCCACGAGCATGCACAAGTGGCTTTTGGAACCCTTTATCCATTTGGCTATATTCACGTCTGCTTCATCTTCAGAAGTTTCGCTAGAACTATACTCGACCATGTTTATTTTAGCCTTATCTTTTCCGTTATTTAGTCTAATCTTGTCCTTGAATTCTTTACTTAAGTATCGGCCTTCTTGTGCCGATACACGATGGAGCAGATGGCCTAGATCTGTGAACTCCTATCCAGCAAGCTTCTCTTTAAGCGGAGGAATTAGCCCCTGAAACGCTAAATCGGCTAGTTGATTATCGGGCAATACTACACTGAAGCATCGATTCCGTACTTCTCTAAATCTTCTTATGTAATCATAAGCCGATTCGCCAAATTTTTGCGACAAAGACTTAAATCGAGATTCTCAATTCCGTGCTCCCGAGAAAAAGTATTCATGGAATCGGCTCTCAAATCGCTCCAAAAGTGGACCGAATTTGGAGGCAGATTTGTAAACCAAGTAAAAGCAGTTCCTGACAGAGATAATGGAAAAAGCCTAATTTTTAATCCGTCAGATTGAGCTGCTTCTCCACATTGGGCGATAAATCGTCCGACGTGCTCTAGAGTGGTGACCGAATCATCCCCTGAAAATTTCGCAAAATCGGGAATCCTGAAGTTGTGTGGATATGGCATTCGGTCGATGTAATCTGGTACGGCTTATAGCCGATCGTTTTCCTTTGGGTCAGAAACCAAATTGGTCTCTCAAGACCATAGAGATCCGATCAGCCAATTAATGTTATTGGCCGATGCAATACCGTGGTTTGGCCAATTGGGATGAATAGTATCCTACCCCCGAGTGTAAACTCTACCGTCGACTTGATCTAGCCGATGGTATCTTGTTGCCATGGTTCATACCCATCGGCTCTGGTATGCATTACCTCGCAACGGAACTAACGGCTCGTGTATGTAACTACTTTGTATGGAGCCGATTTCTAAATTGAGTTGGTCCTTGAGGTTTATAATTTTATCTAAATCAATCTACCGTGAAGCCGATTAGGCGTGGAAGTTCGATCTTGATGGATCTAATTTTGCAAATCGGTGTATGCATGGTAATGAGTGATGTGGTTTGGACGAGGGTTTGGTGGTGCCAATCTTGTGGGTGGGGTCGGCATTAGTGAGGGTGTAGGTGCCGACGCTTTGACGGTGTTGGCATTTGGTGCCGCAGAATAGACTGGCACGTTGGGAGTGGTCATGGTGGATCTAGCAATCCCCGGATGTCGCCAATTCTTGTGCAATCATCTTCACGCTTCTCTCTATCATTGGCTTTAACGTTGTAACCAGAGCCGATGATTGATTGATCAACGCCAGTTGCATGATTGCTCAATCATGATAGATAATTCAGCTTGAGCGGGCATGTATCGGCCATCGAGTCGATTCGATGCCGGCGCCAAGCGGATTCAGTGTTGGGAGCGCCATCTTCTGTGTGACCCCTCGTCGGGTTTTTTGATAGCAACTCAGCATCAATTCCTCCAATGCCGCTTTCCTGTTTTCGATTTCTTTGCGCTGCTCCGGAGTCAAATCCTCCATTGTGGCGGCGATGATCGCCTCCGTGTTGACGTCGGCTGGAGCCATAGACTTGTTTGCAGTCATCTTTCCGATCAGTCCCACCGGGCGTGCCAAAAATGTGTTGACGCCAAAAACGTGAAGAGGGTTTCTGGTTGCAACACACCGGACGAACGCCGGGTTCAAGTGTCGCTGAAGTGCTAATCGATTTGACCACGCAATCGATAAGGGAAAGAGTTGTAAATTCAATCAAACCGATCCTCGAGGTGAATCGGCTAAAATCAAGAATCGCCGGAAGCCGATTGAAGGGTAACTAGATTAGCCGATTAAGACTAATCCGGGGTAAAAGGTAGATCGATTCTGAAAAGGCGATGCGCAACAAGACAGAACAAATCAAACCTGAAAAAGCCAATGACGATCAAACAATCGGGGATGCGCAACTTTATTTGATCGATGTCGACTTACAGAGGAAAGATTACAATGCTAAAAGACTAAAGACTACGTAAAGTAAAAATCGGTAGATGTGTCGATTCCTTGTGTCTCCTTTCACAACCCCTAGCGCCTTATATATACCCGTTAGCCGATCCGAGTCCCGATCCAACACGCCGATGCAATCCGAATCGGCTCGTAGTTTCTTATTTGGACTCTGTTTCCAAATATCACCCGCATTATCCAAATTCTTCTGAGGCGCTTCGTGTTGTATCCAAACTCATGTTTCCCTGCCGTTTCTTGTCGTATCTGCCAAAAATTGGTGCAAACAGAATGCAAATAATGTCAAACATTTGCACTCTACTATTTTATTTAAAATCTTAAAAAAGTTTGCATTAAAGATAATTGAGCTCAAAGGACCTTGTATGCACTTCTAGCTTTCCAAACGTGTTGAGCAGCTTGAACTCTAGGTTTTACATTTGATCCATTGTATAGCTTTGCTTCTAGGTTGGAAACTATGGTAAGTGTTGCACTTGTTTAATCATGCAAAAATGATATAGTCTTTTTTGTGCTTACTAAGCAAAATTAACATTTGCATTTGGATATGTCTTAGTTTAGCATAATCTGAACTTGAATAACTTAGTGTCATACTTTGTATAGATAGTCATTTGGATAATTTTCAAAGCTCTTTTAGGATGCATTTCATGCATGCATGTGTAAACGGGGAGAAAATGCTACCTTGATGCCTATATTTTCAAGTGGGGAGAAATTGTTGAAAAGGCATCATTAAAAAGATTAAAAAATGTGAATGGAAAACTTGTTAATTCTAAGGATCATAAGCATATTTGAGATTTTTGTGAGTTTTTATTGGATTTTAGAGCCCTTGTGGAAAACTTGCTCTTTCTTGATTTTGCTCTAAAATATTTTCTTGCCAACTTAGTCATGATCTTATTTTCACTTCTTCTGGACCAAGTTTGGCTTTGCTTGCAAATTGCTTCTCTTCTTTGTTTTCAAACTCAAAGTTATTATTGTTTGGGTGTTTGTCAATGTATTTATCAAGGAGGAGATTGAATGACCATGTGGGGGCCTAACCATGTTGGTAATGAGTTATTGATTGTGTTTAAGTATGAGGTGCTTGAGTTTGTGTTTGAATTAAATTGAATTTTTAAAATAAAGCAATTTGAGTGCTGTCAGGCTAAGGGTGGCACTACCAGCCTAGGAGGGTGGTAGTGCCGGCCCTGCATTAGTATCGGCCCAGAAGAGCGCTAGTTATATTCTAGAGAGAGTTTTTGCTAGGATTTCAGGCAAGCGGCATTGCCGGCCATGCTGGGGTGGTAGTGTCGGCCGAGCGGTACTACTGGCCCCAGGGAGAGGTAGTGCTGACTTATTTAGAGAAGTTTGAATTTAAATTTTGAAATTGCATGAGATTTATTGCATATCATTTTGGATAATGTTATATGATGTGTTTCCTTGTTTTTGATGGTTGCAGGGCAACATTGCTCGGTTATGGTTAGGTGAAGGATGACCAGGACTAAGCAAGGTGCGTCGGAGGTTTAGACGGTCAAGAATCACCGGAAGATGATCGGAGACGGAGTCGCTGCGAACCTAGAAGACAAGGAATGGATGAGATGCTTGCTAGGTGCTGCTCGAATCAAGGAGGGTCATTGGATCGCGGTCTAGAAGATATGTAGGCTTATGGCTTTTAAAAAAGCCCAGATAAAAAGACACCTATTTATTTATAGTCCTTCTCCCTACCCATAACCTTATGGTGCCACTACTAGCTAATGGCGCTTTCGCATCAGTTGGATCTGGAACTCCTCAATCATGCCCTAGGGCCATTACCCTGTCATGTACTAGAGTTCATGACACCTACCCACTAATGACTAGCTTTGTAAGACTTGTTAAGTTTTATTTAATACTAAAAGAAAACCCTTTGTGCTATGAAAATAATCACATGTTGCAACCTATTCTATGGGCACCTTGAAGAAGAATAACATAAGTGTTGGAAACTGCCATATTCCAACATAACTTATGGGAGTACACTGAACACGTTATGTTGTTCAAATCCTCAATAGTACCTACTATAGAATGGCCACTATGTTTAATACTAAAAGGAAGAACCGACATTGACGGATAGTTCAGAGGAACTTTTGCAAGTAGATACTGAGGTTATGCGTCATCAAGGTAAGTCTGCACCTCAAGGGAAAAGAAATTGTAATGGACTAACTTCCATTTCCAACATGAAGAAGGGGTTACTGCCCATACTAATCCATTACAGTACAAAATATATAACAAAACTATACATGTAATCTATTAGTTGTGAATCACAAAGAGCAAAATAAATTAATTCAGTTGCAACTAGCTATTGTTAAAAATTGATGGACACTACTTATCTCTTAAAAACAAGTCTTGAATGTCACAACACATGGAAGCTTGTAAAATATTTCCTTCATTTGAGGATATATACCACCATACTATTAGACATCTAATACTTATTGGGAATATGTCCAAGAGGCTAATCATGAAGATGATAATCTTGTATTTATGCTTATGTTGTTCCTTTAATAATGTCACGTCATAGATCATCAAGTATGTGACTTAATTATGAAACTCTGTAATTTGATTATGATGTTATTATAAATTGTCATTTGTTTATTTATTGGTTGGGACACCAATAATCTTTATTCAAAATAAGTACATGAATTGTTTGACAATCATGTTTCGTGGATTATGAGTATATGATACAATTCAATCAAGTGAATACTTGTAAATGTACATGCTACTGGACTGGCCCACTTATAAAACACCGTTTGAGAATTTGATTAGTGTCATAAGTTGTTTCACATAATGATAATGATTGATCCTTATATCTATGATCGACACAGTTTCCTACATGAAGATGATAAGCTTTGATGTTGTCTGTCGGGACCCGAATTTGCAAATCCGGACCCTCTGTGTATTCAGCACTAGTCCAGGATCACGCTAGTGCACACAGTCTCAACATTGGTACATATCACACTCATAACCAACGAAATAATAAGTACTTTGATTAAATACTCAACTAGTTGATCGACCTTATGGTCAAGTTACAAAGATACGCCTCATGAGGCTAAGAATTATTATAATATCCAAATGCAATGGAAATAGAATAAACTCGTGGCGCCAACCAATTTGCCATAGGCAATCGATCGGCTCGCTCCCTAGTTCGCGGCTCCTCCCGATACTCCTCCTCTGAAAGGGGTTTGCTTCTTCTTCAAGCGAAGTTGTGTTGTTGTGGGTGAGTACTTTGAGCACTCGACAAGTCATGCATGAAATGCAATGCTAATATACTATATGCATGGCTTAGTACAAAGGATAGGCTATGGTTCATGTGCGAGACAAAGATTTCAAATAAACAGAATAGATTGCAAAGCAAGAAACAAGAGTAGGAATAGTAGCTTTCACAAACATTTCAATTGTAATTCATTTTTCCATCCTAAGTCAAATTCATCATCACCAACCCAAGTATTTTCCATAAACAAGTCATTTTCATGAAAATCTAACCCTTGGTCAGTAATCACTGAGCGATGCTCATTACCGTGAGCACGGCTATTCAATAGGTTGTACACTCTGCAGAGGTTATACACTTTACCCACAAGATACATTCAAATACCACCAAGGCAAATAATCGTAACGAAGCCTTTCCAAAGTTCCATCTAAACCCAGTACTGCCCGCTAAGGTTTCAACACCGAGGGATGGTTACCACACCCGGGCCCCCTCTTGCGCCATGTGAGTTCTCATCCGCTTCTCCGGGCCTCACACCACCACGACAATACCAAAGAATAGATTTTCCAGTTTACTTAGCTAAGCCCGTCCCATTACGGAGCTTGTGGTTGTATGAAAGACTCAGTTCAAATGCTCGCAAGATTAAGTCCTTAGTTGACCGAGGCAAGACTAACCAAGTGTGATCTCAATTATCCAAAAACCAATAAAAACCAAATCGACCGCCTAGTTGCCACTCTTAGCCCACGTAAACAATCTTGCCATTTGCCCCAGTCTAAATCATTTTACCACCCCGGTTCTTTACCATTTCACCACGTGCCATCATTAACTCAATAACACATGTCTCATTCACAAAGCATGTTCCATATCTCATTAAGTCAGTATTTACTTTGATATTCCAAAATCATGAAATGTCCACGTGGCAGGGCTAAGCATACTACTTCGGTCTACTCAACCTATGTTGGCAAATTATTAATGTCCAACTATTAATCCATAACCTAGGGTGACAAAGGATTCATGGCCTACAATTATATATGACAAGGTGGCATACAGCAACTAGGCATTTAACTAATCCCAAAACTTATTCAAAATCATTTCCATCAATTTAGCATGCAATAGTTTAAATCAAAATAATTTGCTCTAATAGGTTCAACATGATCAAACACAACTTGCCTCCAAAAAGTGCTGATTCTGGCTCCTGAGCTTGCTCCTGGGTCAGAACCTCTCCCTCGAAACCGTCGGGTACTTCAACGTCTACGCGTAACGTATACACAAAACAATAAAATTAATAAACAGTAGACAAACAGTGCTCAAAAATTCAAATAAAATTCATAAACAGGAAGATCACAATTTTACAAATTTATAGAAATTGGAATCACTCAAATCGGAGTTTAAACGCGAAAGTTATAAGCATTTGAAGTTTCAAAATATATTTAAAATCAATATACCGAATTAAATAAATATTTTCTTTTACGGAAAATTAATTATTGCGTCATCTGTGACACGTGTCGCCACCAAAGAGTGACACATGGCCTCGCCGACGTCACCGACCGACTCCGTCTCGGTCGACGCCAAGCGTCATCATTGACTCATCGACAGTGGGACCCACCGTGACGCCGACCGACGTCACGGTCCGGCTGCCGTGACATGCGAACTGTCTTTGTCGGCGACTCATGCGCCAAAGGCGCGGCATGGTGCGACTGACATGTGGGTCCGCCTTGTCAGCGTCACGTGCACAATGAACGGCGACGTGGCTCTACGGCTGCCCTAAGATTTGCATCTAACGGTGGAGATTAGAAGATGGGGTTTACTGTTTATGGGCCGACGTGGCGAAATCCGGGTCGTTGATGCGTGATCGGACGGTCGACGGAGCTCGGGGCGACGGCGATGGTCGCGCAAGGCCTTTGGACGGAGCTGAAAGACGACGATGCGCGGCGCTCCGCTAGCGTCTCGGCCGAATGGGTTACCCCTCGGGTGCGTCTCCTCTTGAGGAACTCGAGGAGACCTTCAAGTCGGCGGGCGGCTTCACCGGCGATGGAGACGAAGAAAAACCACAGCGGTGACTCCACGAACTTCGGCGAGGGACTCGCGACGATGGGCGGCGGCTCGAGCACGGAAAACTAGGGCAAAAGAGTGCGCACGAAAAGAGAGAAATGGCGGCGGGGTCGGCTCATTAAATAATGCCTCGGCGTGCGGGATATTCGCGAAGCCCTAACGAACTCGGCGGCGGCGCAGTCCGATCCGGACTCGGTGAGGACGAAGCAATCCCGGCCGTCCACGTGTCGTGATCCAACGACTCACACACGCACGCCACGCGGACGATCGGCAACCGTTGGATCTAGATCACACGGTGGGCGAGATTAGGGTTTCATGAGATGGGCGCACAATACTCGCCCAACACTATTCATCCAAATTTTTAATTGTTTTCGAATAAATTTAATTCCGAAAATAAAATAATTTATTTGGGGCATTAAAAATATCAGAAAAATTCTGGAAAAATTCTCAAAAATATTTTAGGACATTTGTGACTTAGATAAAATATTTTCAGCAAAACTTTACTTTGTCTTTTCCATTATTTAATTAATTTGATAAATGGCTTAATTCAAACTAAATCCAAATAAATCCAAATAAATTCCAGAAATTCCCAAAAATTCAAAATACCACTTAAATGCAAGAAAAGCAAAAATTGGGGTGTTACATTGTCTAATGTTGTTCGTAACTGGATAATCATAAGAACAACACTTGGGTATGCTTTGAATCATGCAAAGGGAAGTGTATGATCAAGATGGAATTTGTCCACCTCATACCAAGGGAAAGATATCGATCAGCCACTCGATGAAATAGACTAAAGAATATACATGGCCATGTTCGAACGATTAAAGGTGTTAATTGATTAATTTTGTTAGCTACGTTAGATAATCAAGAAAATTGGTTTAACAATGCAAGGATGGCACACCTCAACCTTGAGTTAAACCGTGATATCAAAGTAACAAAGGGACAGACATGCATTCATTGAAGATTTGTTGGATAAATGATATTCATACAATTTAGGTAGTCGTTATGTTTTGTTAGGAGCCACTTGTGACTAATAAATCAAAAAAAAGTTTATCAATTTATTGCCAACATAGCATGAACCTAAAGGGTTACACACAAGAATAGGCTTAAGACATATTTATTAAATCTTCTCTCGTGATATATGTATTAATGTGATTGAACATGATATCTGGTTGTTTACAAAAAGGGCTACAAAACCGTGTGCAAAAATATGATTTTTTGTGATAAAATCATTATTGTAGCGATGGAAACACTGTAGCATGTCGGAAGGCACTGTAGCAACAGGCATATAAACAGTGATTAGTGTCAATACTATAGCAACCAGCATATGAACAGTGACAGGTGTTGGTACTGTCTCAAATAGCATATCAACAGCACTAGTGTCGGTACCGTAGCACTGACATATGAATAATGCCAAGTGTCGGTTACTGTAGCCAACGACATGCGAACAGTGCCAAGTGTTGGTTACTGTAGCACCGACTTCCCTAGAGTGTTTTGGCTATATGTTTAGGTTCCAGAATAAAAAAATTGAGAGAAAAAAATAAAGGAAGGTGAAAATGTTTCACCTGAATCTGATAAAAAGTTACAAGTGTTGTATTGCGCGGTACTAGCATATTGGTATATGGTGTCATCTGTCTGTTCGTGTGGATACCTGAAGGTTATGGCTGCTACTGCCACGAAGATCTGACGTATCCATTCCCATTGCTACACCCAGGCGTTGAAGTTGTGAACTTCGCCGAGGGCTTCTGCAAAAGCTTTGTATCTATGCTCCCAGGGCCATGGTACGCATTTATTGTTTTTGGTATTTTCTAAATCTTGATTCTAATGCATACGATCGATCCGAGGAGAGGATAAATTTTAAAAATTTACTGGGACTTTCCCACCCCGATTCCCAACAATACCAACCTAGGAGTGCAACCTTCTCTTAACCATGCTATAATATTCACTGATTCAGGCACCATATCTTTGAAATTGGATTTAATAAATGCAACCTCTAAATGGCATACCAAGATCTCAAACAAGACAAGCTCTTCTTGTCCTTGCTCTACCCTAGCATGATTTCTTAATCAACCAACTGCACAAACAAATTGACATTGAACGTAGGAAACCTACCATGATTTCTAGTTATCTACACCGACATAGCCGCGTGAAAGCTAGGGCCATACTGCTGTGAACAGAGGACGGGGGGTGTAAGAAGAAGTGTCGATGGTAGGCTCTGGCTGCCTCGGCCGTCGACGCTGGAGAGGAGGATTGAAGGGTTGGGGTGGGCCAGGCGACATGTTGGTGGTGGTGGCTTTTTAGGGTTTTGGTGGGCATGTTTTGGGCCGGGTCAAAATTGGAAGGCAGAGATAGGCTGAGAGATGAAGATGTACGCCCAATTCATAGATGTGGGCCCTAGTGGTTTGCATTGCCTAGGCCCTAGAAGCTTGTTCTGCCATTGTAGTGTTCTTTTTTTCTTCTTCATTTGTTTATGTTCTCATTGTTAAGATATAGATTGATTTGACTCCATATTTAGCTGAACTCTATCTCTATATAGAAGAATCTGAATCTATCTCTTGCTGTTTTTTACTATATATTTGTCATCTCCTTATATAACAGAACCAATCTAATAAAGAGATAGAACAGAATTCGCCTCTCTACATTGTGTGTGATCCCTATTTGTGCTTACTATTCTTTGGTGCATCATGATTGATCAAGGTGGATGACGTTGTTTTACAACACATTATTAGCACAAAACTCTGCAAAGGTTGATTTAGATCGTTTGCCTGCATCAATCTATACTGCATCGAAATCGATCGGCAACATGCGATTAAATATACTATGAACCCTATGTAAGTTAATCGCATCTATGAAAATTAAATCTAGCATATTATCTTACCCTAATTATAGATTAATTATTTAATCTAATTACCAATTAGGGTTTTCTGTAGTATTGTTCATCAGTAAATATGAAAAAAGGTGAAGAAGTGCACGGCATGCCCATCCAATGGGAAAGAGCAGCGCCTAAAGTGTTGTGCCCATGTGCCAGCACACCTAGTAGCGGCGGCAGCGTCTTCATGCCCCACGCTCAGGCACCTGAAGTTGCGGCGGCGCAGCCCAAGCCCGCCGTCCTTGCGCCCATGGTGGATTGATGCTCGCCCCAGAAGTCGCGACGGCGGCAACCACACGCCCGACCCAATGCTTGACGCGACAAAGGCGGCAGCCGCGCTAGACGCGGTGCTTAATGCGACAGAGTCTATGCCTGCACTCGATGTGGCACCCGCCCGTGCTCCCTCCGATGGCGGTGATGGTAGCTGTAGTGACAGTGGTAGCACCCAAAGCACCACATCATGGCCCAACCGCTTGACAACAATAAGCTGCAAAGCTAAGCTATTTGGAGAGCTTGCTGGCTTTTTGGAAGCTGAAGCTAGCTTAATGCCTCCCCAAACAAGGCCTAGATCAAACTAGTCGATTGCCAATGGATCAGATAGGCAAGACGGGCGTGCACTTGCCTGCCTCGGTTGGCTCAATCCGCAATGGTCGGGGATGGGAGGGGGTCGACACCGGCAAGGTTGGAGATGGAGATTGATGGCAGTCAAGGAAATCCAACTCGGGGAGCTCCGTGGGGCCTACGCCATCACTCTGATGAGCTTCGGCCATGGCCACCATGTCCTTTGAATGCACCATATCATCCTCTTTTTTCCCCCACACTTCATTTCCTTCCTCCTCCACAGGATTGGCAAGAACAACATCATCTTCCTCCGATCTGGCATCGTCGCCACCCTCTACCGCCATGCCTATCTCGCCATCCACGTCACAATCTAGGGAGTCAACTGTCACCACAAGCAAAATTGGTTTAATCGGTTTTTGTGGTGAAAATTTTTGTCACACAAGTGGCTTATTTTTTTATCACAAATAAGTGCTAGTGGAAATCTTTTGGTTCTTCACTGGCTGTCACTGATACTCAAGTCACAACTGAGATAGTGGTGAATTTTGTTCCTCACATATAACCATGCTCAATAGTGATAATAAAAGACACCATTCATACATCTGACAATTTATATGGTCACAATTAGACTTAAAATAGGGATGACCTTGTTGTTACCTATGATGCTTGTAGTGACATGGAATTTCTCACAATTTATAAACATTGTTACGTTAAACCGTCACAATTATATCATGTAAAAGTGACGAATTATGTAGTCAAAAATTGGTTTAGATTAGTGGCAGTAGTTTCGTCACTAGCCATGCTTTTTTTTTACCATGTTATTTCTCATCATTTCAGTTACATCTATGTTAATTAAATTGTCATGGTAATATTTTGTAATATTGATGGCGCTATTATCACAAATGCACATCGATTTGTGACAAAAACTAAGATGAAGATATTCGTGCCTTGCGATGGAATCACAAAAGAGAGTGACACAAAAATATAAGATGCAGTCCAAAATCATATAACTAATTAATATCAATTTTTTGTCACACACACGTGCCAAGTAGGCTTTTCAATGAGCTATCACACCGGTGAACCCTCATCCCGGTGACGGTCACCATGTACATGTGAGCTCGCACAGGGCACCTCCGAGCATCTAGTTAGCACCAATAGAAACCCTGTGGCTCGAGGATGGTTGCGACACATCCAACTTTCAAGGATAACCATTGTCTTGCCATCACGAAGGTGGTGGTGTCACCGCCACTGCTGCCTTCCCCGCACGTTGTGCCCGTCGTCGTAGGCCACCTCCAACTACACCATCACCGCTATAGAGCCTGAAGAAGTCGTCACATCCCATTTTCATGCTTGCCAGCCCCTTTATCGCCTTCCCTCACCAGCCCTGAGCTCCCCTAGCCGCTTCATGGCGTACTCCCCTTGTATGAAACATTGGCAACATTGGCGAAGGAAAGAGCAGGTTAACTCAATGATATGTGCGCCCATTTCTTTGATTTTTTTTTAATTTCAACTGCTGACTGATTGCCACTTGGCTAGCCACGTCATTTGCCCCGGTGGCAAAATCGTCTCCATGCTCGCTACTGGGGGTATTTAGGCTGTTTTGCATAAATTGTTGGAAAAATAATATGGGATAACATTAATTTAATTCCAAAGATACGCAATAACAACTTGAAGAATATGAACTTAAGCATTGCGTCTACAATATGGTTATTAGCAGCTAATAGATTTATAGAATATGCTAGTAAAGAAAACATACCTAAACATACTAGATAGCCTAAAAGATACATAGATATAAACAAAACTATCATAGCAGCATGCATTCTCATCGGAATTATTTGCAACCAGTCGGTCCCAAACACTTACAGTGGGCTTGATAAAGAAAAGAAGCAGCACAGAAGCGATGCGACGATCGAAGATGAAGGCGAGCAGTCGCGCGATGTGATGCTTCCCAGAAACCTGATTGGCGGTCTCCCGTGTAGGGCATCAAGTGGCCGGTGTCAGATCAGAGACACTACTATCCCTTACGCTCATTGCACAACAGGCGAAGGGATCAGATGACTCGGGAAGTAGTATGTATTGGAGGAAGCAGAGATTGCCATAGAAAGATAAGACTGGATCGGATTTGTTCGTCGCTGCCTTTCACGCACAGGACGTCTCCCATATGAAGGCGCATCATCCGAAAACTGTCTTGCGAAATCTCAGTGCTACCAAAAACCAACTACCACGATTCCAGGAACCGCTACCTGGAATCTCGCATTGTGGGCGAACAAACTAACTGCACGAAAACGTACGTCTCCCTGAGTCCGTGGCACCACATCAGCAGTCGTTGTATAAGGTGATGTGGCATAGCCGGTACACATGGCAAAAGGTTAAGTACACTTAGCACGTCGTCTTAAGTCACAAGTCATGCGATAAACACGCAAAATACGCTATATATGCTCGCGCGTGCATGCATGTGTGTACACAATCTAACATAGCCAACCATATGTACCTCTAGCCTTGTACCAACTCATATTAGAGTCCATACATAAGCTCCCCTTATAAATTGGTTGCACTCCACTTAGCTAAGCAATATAGTACTAAAGACCATACTCTCAACTCATCACCTATTTGACTTTTTCCATTGAATTAATTCCAACAAAAATAACTAGTTTCATACTTCACGGGATTAAGTAGACAAACCGCCGTACTTGAAAGATCAATGTAAACTTGTCCTATTCTAAATAATTTGACACAAAATTATTCAGATATGTGTTGAAGTGCTCTCTTAAGAAGTCGAAAAAAGATTTTAGAACATAGTGATGTAAATGGGACATGCACATTTGTTTTTTTTTAAGAAAATTAACCAAGAGTTTTGAAATTTCATTAAAAAGGAGCAGCAGTCAAGATACAAACACACATCTATACATACACACACCAGCCTTTTGGCTCGTGAGCAACCCGGGCGAGTCTTAAGACTCGAACGGTGGACTACACACTCAGCGGCATTGCTTGGCATTCGAGCAACCGCTCGATCTAAGGGACATGTACATTTGTACGTTGGATAAACCGGATTGGATTGACGCCTGAGGATTGTGTGCTCTGGTTTCAACAATTGGTGGATAAAAACTAGACAGTCTGTTAGTTCATGATTGAAGTTAGACGACTTTAATGGTTTGTATGGCAATACACAGTTTCCTTTCCTTTAAGCATACATAGCACCACTACTCAACGATATCCGAAAAAAAAATGTCCCGTTTATATTGTCACGTTTCTTTGAGAAATGTCACACATGCTAGATCGAACGAGAGGGCCCGAACAGCTAGCAATGATAAACACAGAGTTAATAATTTTCGGCGAGATGTTATAGCCGAGAATTAATCTCTTACAAAAGGAGGGTACAAATCAACATTAGCTGGAGTTGCAACCTACATTTATGGTTTGATGGGCACCCATCCATGGATCAGTGGAGGTAGCAGTAGCACAAGCTTGAAGCCGACTTTTGCTACAGTTCTAGTGCACATGAACAAGCAAGAGATCGCCTCAGCGTCATCTGCAAGCCGTATTTCCGCGTGAAAGACAACAAGGCTCTATTATTTTTTGCATGCTATGCTAATTTGCTGTGCCTGCTAGTACTGTTCATCGTATGAGATGCGAATAAGCTCGATCGTCGAGGCATGCCAGAATTATGTGTTAAGGTACAAATTAAAATTAAGGCACCGACTACGATCGATCCATCGATCCATATCTTACAGACTCACACGCAATCATTAATTCTGAACAGTCACAAAGATCTCGATCTTAAAAGGATCATGCACCTAACATATTATCAGCCGAATGTTTATTAAGGACACGTTTGTGTGATATCAGCCGTCTATGTGTGTTGTCATATAAGATTTTTTTTGGTTGACTTGGAGGGGAGAGTAAAGGTCTGTTTGGTAGAGCTCCAGATTACAGTTTCACTTGAAATCTGAAACTTATAGGCTAAAATAAAGTGAATTAAGTTTATATTTTTGATCTAAAATGTAAACAAGATGATCTATCTAAACACTTTTAATGTACTCACAGCTTTAGCTTCACGAATCTGGTGAAGTTAGAATTTTCAGCTTCACCAGATTCATGAATCTGGAGAAGCTGAATCTCTGCCAAACACACCCTAAGATGAGAGAGGGAGAGAGAGTATAAAGGTCTTTTCGTAAAGAGACGGACGTAGAAGTAACATAAAACACTAGCATATGAGTTATTGTCTATAATAAATATTTTTTTATGTTATAATTAAAATATTTTAGGATCTTATATAGACATATATAAGTTACCATCTATTGTCTATATATGTCAGTAATAATATAGTGCATCACAAACGGTTTCTGAGCCATTTGTGTAGTACATATCACAAACATTTTTTGGTACAAACTGTATGTGATAATAGGCTATCGTAGACGATTTATATCAGTAATCGTCTATGATAATAGTCTATCACAAACGGTCTATTTAAAGAACTATCTCTGATCTAGATATTTTTCTTCCTCTCCTAGAAGAACTTCCATAATTAGTATTTGTTCTTGGAAATTTTTATCTTCTTAGATAATTCTACAACGGTATTTTCAAAGCACAACCAGTTATAGATTTTATAATTTAATATCTAAACATTCGAGATGCATTGAGATAACAGGATCGTCATAAAATATGAACCTTTGTAGCACTTTCATCTCCTTATTTTAATGTTAATAGATTTCAAGGCAAAATCCAATTCCATCTACTGTTCATCCTGGAAGTTATCATACTCTGATTTATCTTTCACTTCATTCTCATCCCCGAATGAGAATATCATATGCCCTATTTTTACTCTGGTCTTGTGCAGGAACAAGATAATTTTAATGATTCTCTATTTGATAAACTCCAAATTTGATGAACTCATTAGATATATCTCTTGAGGGAGAAACTCATAGAGCCATAAGGGAATGAGTTCATTTGAAGCCAACAAACAGAGAACTATCAAATTGATCATGTTCCTATATATAAGACCAAAGTGAAAATAGGCTGCCTATGATATTCTTATTCGGGGATGAGGATGAAGTGAAAGATAAATTATAGGATGACAACTTTCAAGACAAACTGTGATTGAAATTGGATTTTGCCTTGGGATTCATCAACATTAGAATAAAAAAGGAAATGAAAGTTCTAAAATATTTATATTTTAAGATGATCCTGATCAGATAAGCTTTTGCCTTGATGCATCTAGGATGTTTAGATGTTTAATTACGAAATTTATAGCTGATTGTACTTTGTAAATATCATTACAGAAATATCTAAGTAGAAGAAAATTTCCAAGAACAAATACTAATCATAGAAGTTCTCCCAATAGAGGAAGAAAAACATGTGGATCACACATATAGTTTTCAATTCATGATAGAGTTTCCAATAAGCAAGACACTATTAAGTAATTAGATTAATTCAAGATGAGAAAATATTAAGGAGAAGATATGCTACCATAAATATCAACAAGAATACATTGAGAAATAATATTATTTGATAGATCAAGACTGGTTGCTTGGAAGGGGGCTTCTGTCTCGAAAGATGGCAGCTTAAGCTTCAGGAGCGATAGAGCCAAGGAAGTGTCGCAGAAAATAGCAGATGCTCACATGCAGTCTTCCCAAGGCTTTTTCAGGCCACGAAGGAAGAATGACGAGTTGACCATTGCCCTGGGTAACAAGGAGCACCCTGGTCACACCCGAGTTGGTTTGGTGCTGTGGAAAGAAGACTTCCCAACTGACGCATTATTGTACAAGCGGCTGAAAAGAATAAGAGAAGATCAACTGGACCATCAAATACAAGATGCTGTGGTGAGAGCGTTAGCGGAACAGAGAGCAGAGCTAAAATAAAGTTGTGGAGCAAGTAGTACAGAAAGCTCTCAACTCACGACCGCCACCCGATGACAGCCCTCGGAACTTCAGCCACGGTGTTCGTAAGAGCAGCTGCGCGTCCACAGGGATCCCCAAAGAGCATGGACTCCATTTTCCAGTGGATGACATCACATAACCGACATCGTGCAAACTGCATTTGTCTGCACATGGCATTACCATCAAGGTGGCTGATGGCAGGGCTTGACCATGTGGCTCCTCGCAGGTTCTGCACTCACGCATGATACCGCTGGGATTCGCCAGGGTCAAACTGGACAGTGTAGTCCGACAATATCGCAAAATGGAGGTAGAGATTCCTAGCGAGGACGGAAAAAACAAACTTGGAGAAAATGTGCATGACTTCCTCGCGTGGCGCAAGAGCTTGATTATGTTTGGCTCGAACGATGAGGACGGCACAGACGATGATGATCATCCGCACTCTCCATATGCAGACTTGTCGCCTAGGAAAAGTGCAACTCCTCCGCCGGCATCAGCTAGGAAAAGTTCAACTCCTCCGCCGATACCAGCCAGGAAAAGTCCAACTCCTCCGCCAGCATATAAGAAGAATCGAACATCAACACCATCTCGGAAGTCCGCACCGTCTTATAGCAAATCTTGGTCATTTGTAAAGTTAGCACATCCTCAGAAAAAATTACCAGCCGAGATGACTGAAGAAGAACAGAAAAAGGAAATAAGCGCCTGCGTAACATCTCACTTCTCAAAGGTGCCATCACCTCAGAAGATTAAAATTGATGCTAATACGCAGAAGTTTTTCTTGAGTATGGCAAAAGTCAAAGAGACAGGGCGGGCTTCTGAACCTTCCAAAATATCGGACTACGAGCGCATCTCCAGAAAGCAATACTTGAAGGCGGCTAATGCCGACGTGTTGATATCGCAAGTTGAAAGAGATGCTGCTGAACAACTTCGTGCTCACAAGTAAGGTCTAAGGTGGAAGTTCTTTCCGGGGCAACTACTGGTTGAACTAGCTCATTTAGACCACCTAACAATACAACTGTGGCACGTCCATCAGTGGTACATGCAGTAGTGCAAAAATGGTATGGAGGTGTTCCCAATCAAATACGCAGAATTGGATTTTCACAATGGGGATAACATCTTCTGGGTTTTATTTGTCAAATTGTACATGTTGTACCAGCAAGACGCCTTGGATGTGAATATACTCAGACTGTGGACTTTATAAGTCTCTATGTATATTATTGTACATTCTTGTTCTATTTAATTGCATGTCTAACTTCTTTCTTATATATGTAGAATGGAGATACAGATATGTAGAAGAAGTGGCAATGACAACTTAGGATTTCTGGATCCGGGGCTTGCCAATGAGAAAATTATCCAGCAGGATCTACAGTTTGTTGAAGACTATTTATTTAATACTTTCTTGAAGCTGCAATACAAAACCTCTGTACGTTTACCCTATAACTTTAGGTATGTATTACCCTACTTCTAATATCGTTTTACTATTTTTATGTAACATGATGTGGGGCTAATGGGCTATGTTAACTTATATGTGCAGTTTTCACTGAGTCCTCCTCGTCATCAAGTTAGATGCTAGCAGGATTTTTGTCTTGGACTCGAGGAGAAAACCCCTTAATCTGTATAAAGACTTTTGGGACATGCTGAATAGGTAAACTCGATCGTTGCGTTATTGCTCTAGTAATATTCCATTCTATTGCATTTAAGCTTAATTACTATTTAAAATCATTCACAGGGCATTCGCACGATATTGCAAGAAAAGTGTTCGGTATCGCCCCTACAAGAAAGATTTTCAAATAATAACCGACTTTCCATGCATGAGGCAGGAGCTGGAAAATAATTTTTGTGCATACTACGTATGTACAAATATGCATTCAATTGTCACGAAGAGTGTCGGCTATAACAAAGCCATGGTATATAATTACACATTGATGCATACTTTTCTTTCATTTAACATATATCATCATTAATTAAATTTCTCTTTTCTTCAATAACAGCGCTCCAGGTTGAGAACCAATAAGTTACTGCTAATAGAAATTTTAGCAATTCAAGAGTAGATCGTTGGATTCATTCACGATGAGATCATCAATCCAAACGGCGAGTTCCATGGCCACTAGCAACTTTAATTCTACTGGAGTTGTTGAAACACCAAAGTGGACGAGATGTACTCACACTATATTTATAAACAGACTATTGTAAAAACTAAATATTGTGATGATTTAATATATTTGAATTATGATTTAACGACGCTTTATATACTATATATTTGAAGGCAATATATCACATGTACACAGGGCTTTCTTTATACACACGTGCACACCAACTAATAAAAGTCACGAAAACCTCTGGAAAAATTTGTAGATGTGCTTTTCTAGATTTTCTAACTCTATGATAAATATTGCAGGTTTAAATTCAATATATATCATAGGTAGAGTAATCTAGAAAATTACATCTACAAATTTTTCCAGAGGTTTTCGTGACTTTTATTAGTTGGTGTGCACGGTGCGTACACGGGAAGCCCTGTGTCCATAGGATATGTTGCCATATTTGAATTATGATTTAACGATGCTTTACATTAACACATTGTAGAAAAAATTTGTATCAAAATATATAATGCAAAAAAAATGCAATAAAAACATTTGCTGCATGGCTTGTCACTGCCGGTTCGTCCAAGAACCGACAGTGATATATGTATATCACTACCGGTTCTTATTTCGAACCGGCTATATATATATATATATATCACTGCCGGATTTTGGTTTGATCCGGCAGAGATAATCCAATATCACTGCCGGTTGTACAGCAAACAGGCAGCGATATCTATTATCACTGTCGGTTCCTGAGCCCGCAATGATAATCTCGAGTATTATTACCGACCAATCACTACCGGCTCCCATAACCGGCAGTGATGGCGTTTTCGATCCAGCAGTGATGTACTATTCTGTAGTAGTGAAAAGCTTATTGTAGATGGTTCTTAGCATTTCTAGTAAAGCTACACTACTAAAACCGTTTGTGATTAGCTTTAACAAGACGGTTTTGTGATGAGGCGTCTAATATATGTTTTTCTACAATAGTATGTACAAATTATCTTTAGTTTTATCTTTAAATAATGTAGAATAGTGACAACAGTCGTATCTGCTATTATACGTGCTCTAAGTTGAGGATATTTCTTGGGCTGGAAGCTAGCGTGCCCGCATCGTCTTCTGAAACACGAGAAGTGTTTGCACAGACATGCGGATCACAGGTCTTGGTGTATCATCTTAATGAAATGCATGTAAATCTTTTGCATGTTCTTGAACACAAAAGTTCGGTGTGTGATGCGTACAGTATTCGCGTGTCTGAAGCTAGCTTGAATTGCAACAACTCGTCAATTTTTGCGTGTTAATTCCCATATATACAACCCATACATTGTAGCACGTACACTACTACGTACGTACGTAGTATGCACTAGTTACTGATCGATCTTTATCTCGAATTCTTGCTGTACTGCTCATGCATCGATCACGCGTCGTCGTGCTTCATTTAATAGATCGGGAGATCGAATATTATGATTGGAATCGTGCACGCGTCTCATGTATATGTATGCATTGCAGTAGTACGAATTTGGCCTAACGCCATTTGATTGATCCTTGATCTGAAGATATTTTGCATAGTATATCATAGACTCATAGTGCACTAATGTCGACGTGAAGATTGACAGCTTCAACTGGCACAGTGTTTTATTTGATTAATTTCTTGGAATCAATCAATCAAGCAAGAATAGTGAGATCCAGCTGCATGCATGTATATCATGACTCGTTGCCTTTGTATATGCTTCTTTCGTTTTTGAACATATGCCATTCTAGTTTTCTGTATTTCCATCAAAACATACCTAAAATCTATATTACTCTTTTCAATATATCTTTATACACAGTGTCATACTCTATTCTACTGTAGTAAATGATATATTATACTTCATGATAGTAAATGACATTACAAATAATTAAAGTGGAGAGGTATAGAAGAAAAAAATGATAAAAATATTACATTAAAATTGTAGAATGATACATATTTTAAAATAAAATTTAAAAGCTAGAATGACGAGAACTTGAAAATCGAACAACTATATACCACTCGTCTGCCTTTCAGCTTAGTTGTTCACCATCTTGTTGAAAGGAGCATATACACGAGAGTTTCTGAAATTTGCTAGCTATATTACGGGATTCAAATTTCGTTTTAGATAAAATTTCACCTATGACCGAAATCCAAAATTTCAGTGAAATCTCATTATTTCAAACAAAATTCTGATGATATTCAAATCCGGAATTTTTCAGACTGAAATTTTCAAAATTTCAGCCAAAAACCGAAATTTCGTCCAAAATTGCCGAAATTTTGGTAAATTTTAACTGAGCCAAAAATAGCTCAAATGATGTCAAAAACATTTTAAATTTTTTTAGAGAGTCTTGACACATCAGTGATGTTCTCATAAACAATTCATATGATTATCAAATCTGAGAAATTTTTAAAAATTCAAATATTGCTACTATCATGATAAAACACTGACTGGCAAGTTTGACCCAAACAAAAAATGTTAGAAAATTTTAAAAATTTTTGTGAATGGTTATGATGATTCACTAATGTTCCTACAAAAGTTTTAGAAGATGATCAAGCTTCATGATTTTTTAAAAATTCGGACAGTGCTACTGTCTTATTAAAAGCCTTACTTGCAAACTTAAACAAAATGAAAAATAGTGCAAACCATGTTAGAAAATTTTAAAAAAATTTGGGGATGGTTCTGATGTATCATTAATATTTCAATAAATTTTTTAGATGATGATTAAGCTTCAAGAATGTTCAAAAATTCTGACAGTGCTACGTCCTGATAAAAGCCTGATGATCAATACATAGATTTGCTCTAGCAAACAAAAAAGGTTTATAATTTTTAAAAATTTTACAAGAGTGTGTTAAGGAAATGCTTAATGTCTCATAAAAATTTTGAATCATGATCACACTCCAGTTAATTTATAAAATTCTTACAAAGCACTATACCATTTATATTCTTTCTCTTTTTGATTTTTGAAATATAACAAATGAAATTCAATGCTTACATAAATTTGATTGAGCAAAAAAAAAGTTGAAAATTTTTGAAATTTTATAGAATGGTACTTAGAAAATTATTAAGCTCTCATAAAAATTTTGGATCATGATCACACTCGAGCAAATTTATAAAATTCTGACTAGGTTACTGTCCAATTATGTTTATTCTATTTTCGATTTTTAAAAGAAAACAAATGAAGTTCAATTATTTTAAAAAAATTTATCTATGATCCTAACTTCTAAAGATTGTACCATAGATTTTTTAGATCATTATAGATATTTTAAATTTTATAAAAATCTGACAGTATTTCTGCCAAAATTTTAAAATATAACAAAAATTCATTTTTTCAACAAATTTTCATAGAAGATGACTTTCTTAAGGGTTATTGGACCAAATCTAGTCAAATCCAACCATAAAACATTAAAATCTGGATTTTTTTCCTAAAATTTCGGCCGATTTTAGTGAAATTTCGTCGAAAAAACAAAATTACTGTGGTAATTTTAAATTTTTTATTCGGCCGATAATATGGATTTCGTGGTGGCCCAAAATCTGAGATTTTGGCAAAAATTCATCGAATTTTGACGAAATATTTTTTCATGGCTATATATCGTTGATTTCTAATTTATTTCTGATTCGATCGTGCCAGCGTCAGGAAGTTCAATACCTGTATCGAGTGACTCAACATAAATCGGTCTAGTAATGACTGAAAAAAATTAAACCTAAACTTTATATATATATATATATATATATATAATATATATTATATATATATATATATATAGGAAGCCTTTTCCGACTCCAGGACATACTCCCACCTCTAATATACCACTTAAATAAGCGCTTTATACTCCTTTATTACTTTCGGTATATTCCAATAATAATTCTAAGATACTCCAATACAATATGATTAAAAAAATTTCATCAGATCCTTTATTTTTTTGCTACATACCCTTTTCCATATGTATAAGGAATATATAAACAAATTATGCTATAAAAGGTGGATTTTAATGAAATTTTTCATGGAACTCACTTTAGAGTATCTTATAATCAGTATTAGAGTATACTCAAAAGGATAAAGAGGTATAATAACATCATTTAAACGGTATATTAGAGGTGGGAGTACATACACCTAGGAGTATGGAATCATTTTCCTATATATATATATATATATATATATATATATATATATATATATATATATATAGGAAGGATGTTTTGTACTCTCATGTGTATGTACTCCCATACCTTAATCCCATTGATTTACTTTGCATGTGTGGATAACTACTCCCATTACTACTCCCATTAACATCAGCGGTTGCTGTTCTGGCGCATTTTATGGGGTGGACTGAACCGGGAGTATGTACTCCCGGTAGTACACAATCAATTTCCTATATATATATGGGAAAAATATCTTTTACTTCTGGGAGTAGTTACTTCCACCTCTGAAATACCACATAAGTGAACTTGAAATACTTCTTTATCACTTTAAGTACACTCATACACTAATTATAATATGCTTCAATGTGAGCCACACGAAAAAATTGTAAAGGAGTCCATAATTTTTAGCGTATTTTACAAATACCTTTATATATGCGCATACAAAGGAGTATGTCCAAAAAAATGTGCATACCACCTCTAAAAAATGTACATACCATCTAGATGATCTTATATACTCGTATACTACGTGTACATACCCTCTGTCGCATGAGATATCCCATACGTTGTTAGATACGGTATGAGGAGTAATTACTACCGGGAGTAGAAAAGAGGATATATATATATATATATATATATATATATATATATATGAACATATCTGGTGCAAATAAAATTTTGGTGCAACCCAACTAACAAAAGTTTCAAAAAATTCTAAAAAAAATCATGGATATACATCTCAGCTTACCCCATCTACCTATAAAATTTCATAATCAAATTCATCCTGTGCTAAGAGTAATAAAAAACAAACTTGATCATGAGCAGAGGCAGCCTCACATGCTCATGATCAAGTTTGTTTTTTTTAACTTCTAGCACAGGACGAATTTGATTATGAAATTTTATATGTAGATGGAGTAAGCTGAGATGTACATCCATGATTTTTTCAAAAATTTTGAAACTTTTGCTAGTTGGGTTGCACCAAAACTTTATTTACACCATATATGTTATATATATATATATATATATATATATATATATATATATATATATAGGAAAATGGTTCTATACTCTTGGGAGTACGTACTCCCACCTCTAGTATACCGTTTAAATGATATTATTATACCTCTTTATCTTTCTGAGTATATTCTAGTACTGATTATAAGATACTCCAAAGTGAGTTTCACGAAAAAAATTCATAGTCCACATTTTATAGCATAATTTGTTTATATATTCCTTTTACATATGTAAAATGGTATATAGAAAAAATAAATAAAATGGCTCCGATGAAGTTTTTTCAACCATGTCGCATTGGAATATCTTAGAATTATTATTGAAGTATATCGAAAATGATAAAGAAATATAACACTTTCATTTAGGTGGTATATTGAATGTGAGTATGTACTCGAGAGTATAGAAAAGGCTTCTATATATGGCAACATATTACGTACTGAGGCCTTCCGATGTACACACATCACCAACTAACAAAAGTCACGAAAAATTCTGAAAAAATTGTAGATGTACTTCATAGATTGCTCTACCTATGTATAAAATTGTAGGTTCAAATTCATTATATATCAAAAGTTACAAAAAAGAGAAAATTCTGACAAGTTTAAAGAGTTTAAACTTGTCAAAATTTTCTCTTTTTTGTAACTCTCGATATATAATGAATTTGATCTTGAAACTTCATACATAGGTAGAGCAATCTATGAAGTACATCTACAACTTTTTTCAGAATTTTTCGTGACTTTTGTTAGTTGGTGTGCACGATGTGTACACGGGAAGACCTGTGTGCACATGATATGTATATATATATATATATATATATAGGAAGCCTGTTTCGTACTCTTGGGAGTATGTACTCCCATCCCTCTTTTGGAGATACGTACGGGCTAAACGGCTGCATGCACAACAAATTAACCTCTTGAAACAAGGGAATATGCATGCTGTTGCAATCGAAACAAGGTAGTGCTAGCCAAGGAGTGCGTCGATTCTCGGTCAGATATCTTGACGTTCCCGGTAATATGTAAGTATTTTCCTATATATATATATATATATATATATATATATATATATAGGAAGCCTCTTTTTACTCCCGGGAGTAATTACTCCCTATGCCTTATCTCACAATGTATGGGGTATCTCGTGTGACGGAGGGTATGTACGCGTAGTATACGAGTATATAAGATCATCTTGGTGGTATGTACATTTTTTCAGATGTGGTATGCATATTTTTTTGGACATACTCCTTTTTATACGCGTATATGAAGGTATTTACAAAATACGCTAAAAATCATGGACTCCTTTGCAATTTTTTCATGCGGCTCACATTAGAGTATCTTATAATTAGTGTATGAGTGTACCCAAAGTGATAAAGGAGTATTTTAAATTCATTTAGGTGGTATTTCAGAGGTGGGAGTAATTACTCCCGGGAGTAAAAGATATATTTCTATATATATATATATATATATATATATATATATATATATATATATATATATATATATATATGTGTGTGTGTGTGTGCACATGATATGTATATATATATATACACGCGCACATATGTTGTTATATACCGTTTTTTCAACACACGTGCGCGTACGCACAAGCACATAAATATATTTTGACAGATTGGATTGATCGCACCCTTATTGTGTCACGTCAGACTCACAGTACTCCTTCTCCATGCTTACCCATGCGATTGATCGAGCTCGATGATAAAATCATCACATCACAATTTGTAAAATCAATGCCGATTTGCATTTGCACACTGAATGCACATATATGCTAACTAAACTTGAATTTTGGGCAAATTAGGGCAAAGAATCTGATTACCCCCGCCCCCACCCCACACCCCACAACAACATGCCGCGTATTGCTCCCATCAATAATTAATCTGCACATGCGTATGTCCGGTCGTGCGTGCAAAGGGGTAGCAATGACAAGTACCTCTCCGCCCAAGTTTATACTTCTTCTGTTTTTTTTATAACACGTATTTTGATTTTACATAAGGATTAATGTTACGTTAAAATTAAGAAAGATACGAGAGAAAATAACTTAAATGCCTCCACTTAATTGTCTTGGAAGATGAAAGATATATTTTGTGTGGGTGGTAATAAATAAATGCATATAGATAAGAGAAAATAAATAGGGGTATAGAACGAAAGATCTCATTAAATCTACATGCAAGTCTTATATTTATAAACAAGACTACTAAAAAATAAGCCTTATAAAAAAACGGAGAGAGTAACACTTATTTTTGTAACAGTCATATTTATAAACATAGGACATTTTTATATTTCAATACAAAATTAGTGTGATGTTTCTAATAAATATCTATTTTTTACTTTATATTCTTTATATGCATATATAGAGTATAGTACTTAGTGATAATAATTAGAAATAATTTAATTATTTTTAATATTTTTTGGTCTATATACTAACAAGAAATACGTCTTGAAATATAGACGGAAGGAGTATTATATATAGCAGCGAAAAATAGCCAGTTGGTGATGGTTTCTGCACAGTCTTATATTGTCAAATATTCGGATACCACACAGTGGAGGCAGCTGTTTCCAATGGGATGGATAGACGGCAATGCCATTGTGCTGCGTTCTTCCATGGCCCTGCACCTGCTAGTCTGCTACACACTCTACTGCATGCATGTCCTACAAGTTATGTCAGCAAATGTATCATATAGAAATGTAGGTTGAATTAGCACCATGATTTGATTTGATGTGTAACGGTAGTACTATGAATACTGCTAGTAATCTAGCCGGCTACTGCATCTATCTGCTGTAATGCACCATGGATCCTAGCTAACTCACTACCTGTGATAAGTTATGTCACTACCCCACACACACACACACAAAAACTATGACAATTACAAGTTATGGATGGTTAGTAAATAATAAACCGTATATGATAATAATGAATAACAGACTATTCCAATTAGCCGTCTATGATAACCATAAATAACAGACAATTTGTAGTTACAAACCGTCTTTGATATACCTTTTTTATACATAATTTTAGTTTTATAGCTAGCCTCAAAAATCATACTAGCCATGCCCTCTGTATAGATACATAATTCACAGATGAGACAAATATACAATATATATTTAAACAGACATACAACAAACAAATGAAACATATATAAGATGCACATTCATAGTTGAGATGAATACACATAACACACATTCAAACAAATATAAGATACACAATTCACAGTTGAGATAAATATATATAACAAACATTCAAATAGACATATGACACATACACGACACACAGTTGAGATATATACACATAACGCACATTCAAATAGAATAAATAACTTCAAATTCAAAATAGTCACACTACTCCTAGTTCTTGGTCTCGCAACTACTAAATTTGTACTGTTAGTATTGTACTCTTATCATATCTTCACTCTTAACTGAAGCAATAAAGTTATAGGCTGATGGCAGCACCTGTGATGTGGAGGAGAGTTGCGACGCGATGCTTAAAGGACGGGGACTGCGACATGCATAGCCAAGGGTGACAAAGTGGTGTGGAGAGGAAGGGCATGTCGATGGCATGGTGCCAAGGTCGACAGAACGGTACGGAGAGAAAGGGGACGCCAACAATGTGCGTGGTGATGACGGCGATAGAAACACAGAGAGGATGGCGACAATGTGGAGAAGAAACCCTATAATTGGATGGAAAGACGCTAAGTGTGAATATCTAAATCAATCAGGTGGGAAGTTAAATAGACATAGTCGTCTGCTTGTCATTATAGATGGTTAAAATACATCAACCGTATGTGATATTTGATCACCACAAACATTCATGACAAAGGAACCTTCTGTGAGAGTGAATATCACAGATGATATTTAGGTAATAACCGCTTGTGATTTGCAATTTTTTGACATATCTTTTTCTATTTCTGGTCAATCTCAAGAATCAAAAACACAATACAATTAACAAAACATATGTGAATCAATGAAAAACAATTAACAAAACACATGTAAAAATTAACATTTGATCTTAGTTAACAACAGACAGTACAACATATTTCATATTAACAAAAGTACTCACACACCTCGCCTGCTCTTTTGAAATATAGCAACAGATGGCTGTAGCATAATACCACTAGAGTGGGTATGTAGGATCTTTAGACTCTTCAAAAGATATGACCTTGCGGATACGTTTGAATGTCACATCTCTACTTGTAAACCTCTCCCAAAAACTATTCAAGACCTGTTTGGGGGGCTGCGATTGGGTTGAAAAGCTACTTTTGGCTTCTTGGGCTGTAAAGCAATTGTAGCTGACGGCTACAGCTTTTCTTATTTTGCTATTTAGTAAACTGGCTGCTGCAGCTGTAGCTTTTAGGAGGCGATCGAGCGGGGAGGCAACAACCTAATGAAGCACAATGGCGATTGAGCGGGGAGGTGGCATGGATGCGGTGAGGTGGGCGGTAGAGGTCGAGGAGACAGAGCAAGTGAGGTGGGAGACGGTTGAGCGAAGTCACAGCTAAAAAACTCCTCCCTAGCTGCTACAGCTTTTAGGGGTGCTTTTTCTATGGCTTAGCTTCCCAACTAGTTTGCAGCCATGCTATTTGGGGGGATTTTGGCTCAAAGCTGAAGCACAGCTCTCCCAAACAACCCCTCAGATCCTTCACAAGAGAAAGATCCTTCAAGAAGACAAATATATAGTCATTATAATGCACAGAGAGATTGACTGAGCCTTCATGGGCCTTCACATGTATAACAAACGAGGCCAAGAATACCTTATCAAAGTCCCCACCATCTACAGATAGTAAAAGCACATTATCTGCAGGACCATATTGGATATCTAGTATTTTGGCGGTGCACCTCGATATCATAACTACAAATTCATTGGATGACGATCCTGCCATTTGCTAAATATATTTCAAAAATAGTCAGTACTAATAAGGTTTGATCCATGGCTACACGAGTGAACTAAAAAAAGACATAATTGAACCTATGACATAGATTATTAAGAAAGTCATTTTCGGTCATATGCACTCCAACATAACATGATAGATACAAAATACTACTAGAATGTGATAACCTAGTTACAACGAAATAAAAAAATAATAGAGTTTAGAATATGTATAGATATATGACCAAATGTATACGGATCTTATGACCAAATAAGCTGAGCTTCTACTAAGATACAGTAGGTGCAAAAGAACTATGAATCCTACCATGTTAAAACCCTCCTTTCTGGTGTGGAACACTAGAGAGTCTCTTGTGCATACTGTACTAGTACTATGATTAGTGACTAGTACGTATATTTATAATATTGTCATCACATCCATACACAAATTCACAAATATATTAACGAAACATAGTTTGTACAATAAGGCCAAAAGGGCCGAATAGAGTGCAGTAGAAGATACAAAAGTCCAATAGTTTGAGTTTAACCCGTACTACTCCACAAGCAATTGACAAGGAGTAAGTCCTAGAAAAACTCATTATTGTAGTCCTTGCAACCTGTGGTAAAGATGTCGGGGATCGCAGATTCCTCAACCTTTGAATATCAACATGCAAGGGTGAGTACATTTGCACTCAGCAATACTTGTAGTGTATTTAAGTAAATGTTTGACTATGTCATAGGTGATGATTAATCTAGGTTATTTTGCTTAAATCAAGATTTATTTAAGAATAACAAATACTAGATTGCAAACAGACTTTGTAAAGAGCAGTTGACAAGTATGTAAATATAGGCATATATACATATAACTTATGTAAAAGCAACTCACAATCCTCTATGATTGTGTTTAATGAACCGTTCCCTATCATCTCTTGGCATAAAATTTGAAATAACATTTCTCCTAATTTTTCTAATTCAACCCTTTTTGTAAAAACAATGATAGTGCACCCTGTTATAACATATTAGCAACAACTGTATACCTTGTCATAACCATTTCCTCCACAGCAAGGCATGCACATATTGGTATGTGTTTTCTCTACACCTCTCTGTATACATCCTGGAAGTTCAAGCTCCTTTTTAATTTTGGTTATTGGTTTTGAATTAATGTTTAATCATTATTTAATGACAAATCTAATCATTGTGAGACTAACTCTTTTCTTGAGATTTATTTTATTAGTCTCATTTGGATGAAAAAAGTGGAAGCCCCAAAAGGTATGCACCATTACAACTTTATTATCTTTATATGCATTTTCTTTGATTCAAGTTAAAATATGAACTCCACCATAGTCTCAACCTTAAATTGTGCATTTTGTGTCCAATTTTATATATACATGAATGTACACATTTAGGGGAGAGTTCATACTTTACATTGATGTTTTATAAGTATTCTCTTCATTCTTGCCAAATAAATTAAGGATCATTACTTAGAAATAAATCCTTAAATATATAAAAACTTGTGTAGTTATAGTATACTCATGGAAGAATAGGATAAATTTCAAAGCAATCTTAAATTGAATATGTGCATATTGATTTAAAGTTAAATTATTTATATACACATATTTAATGGAGTTTATTCTATGCTTGATGGTCACAAGAGTATTGATCCCCTTCCACCATTCCATATAATTTGGATCATTACTTGGAAACCATAAAAATGAGTATATGAAACTTATGTAGTTCATATATACTCATGATAATTTAAATTATGTTCGCTTGTCACTTAATCATATGTTATCTATGTGTTGATAGTGTTCTTTATTGATCAAAGGACAAACGAAAAGTTCTTAAGTATACGAAATATTAGTTGCATCAAAATACTCAAGGCAAATCAATATTTTCATTCAAATTAATTTGGGTTGTGTCAATCATCAAAGGAGTAGATCAAAGGATGTTGGGGCATCTATTATGTGTTAATGGAGTGCATTGATGATTGGGACAACTATATTTATTGGACTAACATTTTCTATGAGTTGTGAAAGTAGGTTTAGTCCAACGATGATGAAGATTTGGATGGCATCATGTGTTGATAGCCATCAAGTCAAGAATCGGGAAGATGGATGCCATTATATGTTGAAGGGCATCGATGAGAGATCCCGAAGCAAAGAGCAACTGAGTTCACCATGTGTTGATGAATAAAACAGACCTGCCCTTGGAGAAAAGGATATGATTATCATAAAAGTTTCAAGTGGATATGCTAGAGGCAAAAGTATAACTAGCTAGGGTTAAGAATGTGTTCTTAGTCTTTTACTAGTCTCGATGTTTAGATGGAAGACCGGGTTGCTAGTAAAGTTGACGTACTATTAAGAGAGGTTGAGTCATTTAGCTTGAGCTTCATCATGTATTGATGAACTCAACCCGGTTCGCTATAGCTCACTCTCTTAAGTTGGTTTTTATATGATACTTATATTCGCATGTGTTGCAAATAAGGGAAGCTCATGTTTGATTCTTAATTGATTTGGATTTTACTTGGAGCTAAGTATTTACATGTATTGCAAATAGAGAAAGTTCATGCATTAGTTTATTAGCATGTAACTAGAATTTGGGAATGTATTTTGTAAATTGCTCGAAATCATATGTTGGTCATCACATGGCTAAGCATGTGTTTAAATGATTGAATCTTGTTTGATTCTTTGCATTGAGTTAATGTTTGCATGTGTTGCAAATAATTAGATCCTATGCAGTTGATTTGCTTTTGAGAATGTGAGAATTTGCAAATGTGTTTTGCATATTGAGGTGATTATGCGTTGTTCATTACATGGCTCAAGATTTGATCATGGTTGTTTTTATGTGTTTGGATTTGTTATTTGCAAATAAGCTGAAAGTTTATGAGATTTGGTCATGGAGCATATGGTGGCATTTGTAAATGTGTTTTGCAAAGTGTCGAGATCATGTGTTGATTCTTACATGGCTCAAGGCATGACCTTATAGATTTTTGGATTATCATTTGCAAATAAGTTGAAACTTAATGAAATTCTTTGGAGCAAGTGATGAGAATTTGCAAATGTGTTTTGCAAATTGGTGTGATTGTGTGTTGATCACCACATGACTGAAAGAATTGATATTATTGAGTCTTGATTTGAATTGGAAAGATTTATATGTGAAAACTGTTTCTAATATGAAAAGTCGTTAGTCTTGCTCCGAGGCCGATATACATGGAGGTCTTGTACTACCGCTATTAGTTGGCCGGTCCGATACTATCACCCTTCAGGGCCAGTAGCTTTTTCTCAGTGTGGCATTTTTCTCTGAGATTTTCTCTGGCCAGCACTACCGACGTGTTGAGTCGATACTACCGAAGGTTCGGTAGTACCGCGGCACATGTGCGGTACTCTTTTTCTAGAGAAGCATTCTGAGTATGTGTTACTCAGCGATTGGAGGCTAGTAGTACCACGGCTAGAGGCCGGTACTACCACTCGAGCAGTAGTACCGCCCCTCCATGGGCAGTAGTACCGGGCTGTCTGGGCAATGGCTAGTTTTTCACCATTGAGCTAGAGACCGGCACTACTGGCCCTACATTGGCAGTAGTGTCGGTTTTGTTGAGTTTTACCCAATTTGCCCCCCAACAGATAGTTTTCTTTAGGGAGGCTATAAAAGGAGCTTTAGAGCTGGCATTTGGGGTTGTTATGCTTATTGAGCATTTTGGAGGAGTTGTGCATGTGTTACTGTCGGTGTACTTTACGCTAGGTACCCACTCCGCCGCAGATAAGTAAGACCACGTGGCGGCCTGGCGAGCAGGCGGGTGATCAGGCCCCACTCGCCGAGCGAGCGGCCCAGGTGGTAGCCTGGCGAGCAGGCGGTGAATCAGGCCCCACTCGCCGGGCGAGCGGCCCACATGGCGGCCTGGCGAGCAAGCGGGCGATCAGACCCAGCTCCGGAATAGTGGAGAGAGCTTCCCTCCACCTTCTTCAAGTAAAACTAATGGTCAGCCTAGCCCAACACTGAGTCCTTGAGTGTGAAGACTGGTACTCATATGGTCGGTTGGACCGAAAGCGGAAATATATGGAGCCAGCGGGAGAAGCCCCACCGGTACGAAACAAGGAGTAGAAATTGAAGAAAAGGCTCGCTGTGGGCATGGTGCCCACGTATCCCTCACAAAGATACGAGAAGATGGCTAGAACGAGAATGGAATTAGGGTTAAGATTGGTAATCTCACACTCGCATTGGGCGAGTACAAATTCGAGAAACTCACTCTCGGGCATTCTAAGCCCGTTGACGGTGTAGAGGTCGCAGAAGACGATCTCATCGTTGTACGGCACCGGGGCTCCTTCGCCATCGGGAACTCGCCAAAGAGCCCGCATCGAGGTAGCCAAGATCTTCGAGTATTTGCAACCTCTCCTTGTTGATTTTGCTCAGACCAAACTTCGCCATGGGGAGAGTTGAGGAAGAAAGCACAATAGTGAAAGAGTTTGGGACTTAGGAGATTCTGGGGCCTGATTGCGAAGTACGGATGAAAGATTTCTCATCGCTGTTTTTGCTTGTATATATAGGCGGAGAAGTCGAACAGGCGTGACCTTTTGGAAGCTAAAAACCGCTACCCCCCGTTCATGAACCAACGCACGGCGGCGCAATCTTCGAAACTATCCAATAAAGACGTTGTTCCCAAAAAACTGTCCGAACTGCTCCCGCAAGGCTTCGCGGGGAAGGAACCGTCACGACCTTCGACGCTCCTTTGCCTGAGTTTTCCTTGGTCGGAGGATGAGCTTTCCTCGGCCCATGTCGATCGTGCTCGTCTTTTGAGTAGGTGTTGCTCGGATACTGCAGTAGTGTTCCGCTACAAGATTCCAATCCCTCCTGTGAGTCTGTAGGCTCAAGGGGAAGGCCCCGCCACGTAGATTTCCACTTGAGCCTCGGGGGCTAGCTGTCGGGAATTGGGTAATTTCCATAAAGACCATTATACCCCGGCAGCCGGTTTTCGGCCGACCATGCATGCCCTTGGATGGCGTCCCCAGGGAAGATCTTTGGATGGACCAGTGGTGGGTCCGCCCCGAGCATGCTTGCTCGGATATGCGCGACGATCGGTCAGAGTTGAGTAAAAATCCCGAGCATGTCCAACAGGTCGTGCTTGACCCATAAAGACGATGTGGCGATAATTATGCTGTGGTTAAAGAACACTATGCCACGATCTGAGTCCATCATGTCCACGACACGATATGGCAAAAATCGAGGTGCGATTCTGACCACGTCCGAGTGCGATAGAGTAGTCGTTATTCGGTACGTAGTTTTTCAATCGCCTATAAATACTCCCGCGGTAGATCGGAGTACAAAGAGGAGATACAAAAAACACACAGAGACATACGCGCACAGAGCACGCGTCGCGCACAATCTTTTTTGTAAGAGATCAAGTAATAGCAAGAGCACTGGACGTAGGGTTATTATCTCCATCAATAGAGGCCTGAACCAGTATAAAAATTTCTTGTCCACGGTTCTCTCGAGCATCGCATCCTAGTAGCATTCTTCGGACGTAAACCCTTCACGGGAAAGGGGCCTTGGTTGATCCCTCAATCAACAAGTAAGCTCGGCGAGGAACCTATTTTCCAAACGTCGACACTTGTGATTTGCATTCTATTCTTTATTTACATTCAAGAAATTTATATTCATAGAATTGATTGGTTGATTGTTTGTATTTAGGATTACAAATTATTTTTAGAGACTTAGTTAATTAGTGAACTTAATAAGCCTAGTTGGTTTAAGCTTTAATTGTCAAAACCTTAGAATTATGCTTATGCATATTATTTAGGTTTTGACATAGGTGTTGATTCATTAGTCATAGAGTGAAGAATTTTTAAATGCCGCCTATTCACCCCCCTCTAGCCAGCATCCTTGACCTTACACACCCCTACGAGCAAAACTACCTAGATTGTCCATACTATTCTAGCCTTCCGATGTGCAAGCTAGTCCCAAGCAACTTAATAAGCTAAGCCTACCCCATAATAGCAATTGTGGTTGCATGGATGTCTTGGTTTGAAAACAACACAACAATTCGGTCCTTAATCGACCCGGGAGAGAACACACCCTACACTACATGCAAGTCCATGCACATTACATATATATAAATAACTCACTAGCGTCAAAACATAGTTTCAGTTTTGGTTTTATAGTAAAATAACTGAGATAACTATGTCAAAATACCCATTCCATGAACAAATAGTATAACTGATCATTGTTCTCCCAATACTAAGGCATGGCTAATCAATTGTACATACAGTCAAATATACCCAAGTTGGCATTAGATATTGCCTAGCCCTTATCTTACGGTTTTCAAGGTTATCATTTGCGTATTTATCAAGGAAGTTCTGTAATACCGCAAATCTTCTTTGCCAGGGTTTTCGGTCAGAAATGTTTTCCACCTTCTTGATTCAAGGTTCTACCGTCGCGCTGTTAATAATTCTATTAAAGGTTTTGAGTTTTTCGTAAAAACTTATCGGAATGGGTGTTTTCTCCGAGCCGTGTCTCTTCTACGGCAAGTTGTACTCAAAAAGAACTTTGCTTTTCGCCAAGAGTTTGAATTTCTATCTTTGGAATTTGTGGGGTGGTGGTCTTTAGTATTGTTGAGTATATAAAGAAAATAAAAAGGGGATGAAACCCTAGCCTTCCTTTTTCCTTTTCCCTCCCCTCCACTTTTTCCCCAACCGGCCACTGCTTTTCTTTTCTCTCCACCCGTGCGCCTCCTCCTGTCCTCAGCTCCACCCGTGCGCCCCCTCCTCCCCAGCCCTGCCGGCACCTCCCTCCGGCCGGCCGGCGGCGGCCCCTCCCCGGTGGCGCCACCTCTCCTCCTGCCGGCGACCTCATCCTCCCTCCTTCCTAGCCGGACCCTCATCCCTTCCTTGAGCAGAAGCACTTGTCTCCCTCCTCCTCTTTGTAGGTAAGTGATTTGGTGCTTGGAGGTTGTTTTTACTGCTCTAATGGAGGTCCTAGCTGGGTAGTGTGGTCCTAGGGTTGCTAGATTTGGGGATTTTGGAGGGAAGCTAGGGTTAGAGTGGAGGGAACCCTGTTCTGATTTTTCGAGCAGATTTGTGTGCTCTGATATATCGCGAAATTGTTAATTCTGCAAGTGTTTCCTGGGGATCTGACTATTGCAAAAGTGGTAGATAATCGAATTACCTTTCAATAGAGACCAAAATCATTAAGTTTTGTTCAGCCATTTAAAAGTTATGGCCATTTTACCGAGTGCTGTCCAATTCTTGTCGCGATTGGTTCAGTCTGTGTTCTTCTGCAGATTAGAGCAGTTTAGAGGCCGAATTAGACTTTTTCATTGGCTAGAATAAGTTAGGATTTTTCGGTTAGATTGAGAAAATGTATTCATTTATGTGATTTGGAGTTGTAGAACTCAAGTTATGGCCATTGGAACGCTGCTGTCCCGGTTGGACAGATTTATGTTTTTCGGGTTTTGGGAGTGGGTTACGAAACCGTTATAGTTGTGGGGCGTGCGCTGCTTTGTTGGCATGTTTTGAGTAGATTGCATCCTTATGCAGGTGGTGTGATCCCAGGAGCGGCATCATCTTCTCGCCACTCTGGTTGAGAGGTTAAAGGCAAGTGTAACATTGTAAAAAAATGAAATTTCATGTGGTGATTAATCTTGGAAAATCTGTGACATCATTATAACATGAGAGTTGCAGGTGATAATGACCATGTCTATGCTTATGTTTATGTTATTGGTCATGGTTAAGAGAAAGTGATTCGGAGGACAGGTATAAACTGTTTAATCGCATCAGTTGCAAGTGCATTCCCTAGTTTGTGGCTATGGGGTTTATATGTTGTTTATTTTCAATGTTTGGAAATGCTAATGAAAACGCAGACAATAAGCTTTGTTATGAGCATATCTAAGTTTGTTCTTCGATTGATAAGAGGGTGTTAAGTTAGTTGTTCATATTATGATTATGAAAATGATGACTTATGTTTTTGAGCATGTCAAGGGTTGCTCCCATCGTTGATGCAAATGCTAAATTAATATGAAATATTGCATTGACTGAACCGATTTGTGTTCCATTCCATTAATGATGAGAATGGAGTCGTGTCGCGCATGATCATCTAGTAAGGTTGATTCATGGTGAACGTTATGTGAGTAATAATGTTGCATCTCCTGCATTCATAACATGCAAAGATTCAGGCCAGGTCGGTGAGAAAGTCATAACTAATCCGGTGAGGTCGGTGAGAAAGTTATGACTAATCCGGAGCGCCATTTGGAAGTCCTACCTCGTAGTCCCATCCACGGAGTTGGACGGGAGCGAGTCAGTAAGAGTAGGCCCCGCCACGGGATGGTTGGGATTGAGAGGGTGCACACCGACGAGTGTGCACTCAGCTATACCGGTGTAGGCTAAAAGGTTGCATTTGGAGCATAAAAGCATACAAGCATTGCATTGCACTGTGTTGCAATTGATAACTGTTGATTGATGAGAATGGAAGTGACAGGTTGAGGATTGAGTCGTGGGCTCATCCAGAAATGATTACTGAGGCATGGGTAAGGTTTTGTTACGTTTTCGTGTTGGTTATGGTAAGTGGAGTTAGTTACTGCTTCTGTTACCGGATGATTTCAATTAAGTAATGGTTATGTTAAATGATGAAGTAATTGTGTTCTTACATATTGTATGTATATGAATTCAAACTGCTTCTTTTATTTACGGATGTCAATTAAAGAAACTGTTACTTTATGTCTTGAAGTAGTTGCATTTTAGTCGAATTCCTTACTTTTCATACTTGTTACACTTTGCTGAGTCTTGGACTCACGCTTGCTTGCTTCCTGTTTTAGGTACTTTGAAGCTGACTCGCCGGGATGGGAGTAGAGCACGTGCACCACTTCGATCACCATCAACCCATTTAATTGTTTCATTAAAACTGGTTGTAACTAATGCAATTGTATTGTGTTGATCGTCGTTGCGTAGTTGGTTAATTGCCGGTTGAATATATGATTGATTATCTAAGAACCTGATAGAATGTTATTATATTACTGCTATTATTCTTCTGTCTTCTGAGTTGGTGTCCTCTATTCTAGAGAGGTCATGCCGAAATTTTGTAAATTTCGGTGGCTTAGTTTTAAGCCGGTTTTAAGCGTTTAAAGGTTGATTTCAGTCTTTTCGTAGAAGTGTCATTAGTTATTTAGAGTTTTTGGTAGCATCCGTGGCACGTTTGGCGTCGGGGTGTTACAAGTTCTATGCAACAAATAGGATTATCTACTATTAACCGCAATATAGCAACTTTACTGAAAATACAAGCACGCATATATAAATTTGTAAAACAATATAAATTAAGTAATATACCGGCATCAATATGATCAAAGGGGGTGCTTACCTTGCTCATTGAATTCTTGAGGCTATTTGGGGTCGACGAGGAGAATTTCTGGTGCATCGGTATCTACACGTGGTACATCATATAGCAACAATAAGAGCCAAAAAATCTAAACAGAGACCAAATTCAAATATTTTTAAAGAAACTTAAACTTCATAATTTTAGAAAAATTTGGAAACTGCTTTCACTCAATTTTAAGTTCACTTGCACAAGTTATTAGCATTTAAATTTTAATCGGTTGAAAATACCCCTAAAGTAGGAAAGGGCTGACATCAAAAACATATTTTTCTTGAGAATACATCTTCTAATAGAGAAAGCATATTTTCAATTAAACTAAAAGCACATTTCTTATTTTGGGCTTTTTTTACCTAATTTCCAAAGGCTGACATGTGGGGTCCACTATCAGTGTTTTATTATTTTTCAAAAATCGAGGTCCACATGGCAGTGACTCATACTTAAATACTAGTTAAATTTATGAATTAAAACTTTTATTTTCATTGGGACTTTATTTTCATTGGGACCCACATGTCATAGACACAGATTTTGATTTTTGCATTTATTAGAAAATCTGATGAGTGGGTCACCTTGTCAATGACTTAGAGAGAGAGCGTGTGTGTGGAGAGCCTAATAGGTTGGGCCTACCTGTCATAGACTCATAATAGGGCAAGGCTCGGGCAAGGCTCGTCGGTGGCGAAATGGTGGGGAGTGGATGGCCGGGGTGGCACGAGGGAAGCACGGGGGACCTAGGGGAACTACCGATGGCAACTGGGGTTGGTCCGAAACGGCTAGTAGCAAAGCAGAGTGGCGGTGTTAATAGCGAGTAGCAGAGGGAGAACTATAGTTGTGATCGTGATCAATTGGGAGAGGGGAAGTTTATGGGGTGCCTAAGAACTCCATTTTGGGGTTTAGTTAGGGCAGAGACTCACTGAGGAATGCTGGCATCAATGGCCGTAATCAGAGAAGGTGATTACTGAGGCGGCGACATCCCAAGTGATTCAAACTGTAGTCAAGGTGGGGGGGACCAAGCTCAAGGAATGCTAGAGGTGCTTCAATCAGATGTAATTGGGCAATTGCTTAGTGGGGTGAAAGAATCTAGCTCGCTTGGTTTCTTGAAGCTTGGAGATAATGGAGCTTCATTGGAGAGCCTTTGGTGTAGTGTTAGAGAGGAAGAAGGGTAGGGAGGTGTACGATGCTCAAGTGACCTTAGGGCTCATTGTAACATCCAAAAAATTGTCCTATCTATTTAATTTAATTTACTTAGAATTTTCTTGTAATTTTCCTGATTTTTATGGATTTTATAAAGCCTTTTTGCCTTTTTAGTTTTACAAAAATAATTTATGTAGAAAAATTAAAGCTCCAAAAATTCCTAAAATAATTTTATTAGGTTCAAAATATTCCAAAGTATATTTGAGAATTTTTCTAGAATTTTTAGAGCTTTTCTTCTATTTTTTTTTTACCAAAACTAGTTTTCTCTCAATTCAAAATAATTCCAAAAAAAGACCTGACAATGGGACCAGACCCCACTGTCAAGAGTCTTCAACCTCCAGCCGATCAAGTCCACAGAAGCTATCCCTCTCTCTCTCTCTCCTCTATTAGAGCACAAGTGAAGCTTTAAAATCTCCATAATTCTTCTACCGTTTCTTCCCAAATAATTGTTCAATCAAATCATCGTCACATTCTCCACATTCTAAAAACTGTTACCCAAATTAAAACACCATGATTTGCCCTAAATCTCCACTAATCACCATCTCGGGCTATAAAAGGGAGCATTGGATGCACAACTCAACCCTTTATCCATTTTGCCACTTCCCCCTAGCTATTTTGCCTTCGTTTTGCTGGATTTCAAGGTACCGAACTCCAGTCGCTGGCCATTTTTTCGGGCCATCCGCCGCCACTCGGCCACCCCCTCTGTCCGCCAGTGCCAACGCTGGCTCCACCGAGCCACATCGCCACCATCCGGGTGGGGCGGCCTCTCCTCTGGTCCATTTCCCCCTTATGCCATGGCCATGGGAACAGAGAGCTCTATTCCCTATCCTGTGAAGACCAGCCATGAGCAGCTAGCGTGAGAAAAAAGGGCAGAAAAAAGTGAGGTAAGAGATTATTGGCCGGGAAAAAAGAAAATGAAGAAAAAGGGGAGAGAAAATTTTGGAAAATTTTAAAATTTTAAAATTTAAATTTTAACTCTGAAAATTTGAAAATTTTATTTGTAAAAAAAGTTTTAAAAATTCAAAGACCCTTTCTATATCTTTTTACGTGATTTTAAATCTTCTGGGAGCCATTTTCGCTCGTTCTAACTTTGATTGACTCCGTTTTTCTTTCTAAAATCATCTAAAATCTCAAATTACCTATTTATGCTAGTTTGAAATTTTTATTTGAATGTATTTGGATTTTATTTGAAATTGGATATTTTTTGCATATAGATTTCGAAGAGTCAGAACGGTTCGCTATCGACGATCTCTATCATCAACCCTTTGACCGAGACAAGTTACACATCCTCCATCTTGATCCCAAAATTTTAAATTATATTTTGATTTAAATTGCTACATGCATAATTTTTATTAGTGTAATTTAAATCCTAGATTTAAATGCTTAGTTACTTCTAGTTGTTATGACCCCATTTGACTTTGATGATCCATATACTTTGTCACCTTAAGAAAAATCACACTAGTTGGTACATTAATATAGTATTGACTAGTGCTATATAGTAATTGGCTTAGACATGCTTAGACCTGAACTAATATCTTTTTGGAAATTTGTGCCAATCAAATATGCTTTTGTGATAAAGGTTATTCCTTAGCATTAGTATGCCGTGGAATGATATGAAAATTGATATATTTAAAGCAAAAATAAAAATATGGTTTAGACTGGGTGAGAATACTTGACTGGCAGTCTTTGGGTTTGCAGAAAAGCTCGCCTAATCAATTAAGGACCGGTCTATGAGATACTGAACGTAAAGTGCAACCGTGCTTCCACAAGTCTGGTATGAGACAGACTTGGCTATCCATTTAGCGACATCTCATGTTAGTTGTGCCATTGGGGGAATGTGGGGATGGTTAGCCCGCCACATGGCGCATGAGGAGGCTTCTAGGCTGGGTGGTTTTAACCCTACCAGCGTGAAACCTTGGTAAGTATAACTACATGAGATGGAGCTTTATAGAGGTCTTGTCATGATTTTTCTCTGCCAATACACCAAAGGAAGTGTGTATTTGGGCAAAAGGAGATAATCATGTCCTGTGGGTAAAGTTGTACGGCCTCTGCATAGTGTAAAACTAATTGATTAGCTGCACCCGCGGTCATGGGCATGCCGAGCAAGTCTTTCACAGATTAGATTTTGATATTTCAAATAGTTTTCAAAAAAGTGGTTTATAAGTAGAGAGAGTCCACATGGGAAAATTTGGGATGAAACTCTAGATTGGAACATGTGCTGAAAATTAGATTAGAACTCAGTTTTTACTATATCAGTTACGCATTGAAAATTACTTATATCAGTTCTACTACTGGTTTTATTCTGCTTTTACTGTAATCTTTTATTTGTCTTGCGTGCCATATTTATTGTGAACTCTGATTATTAATAAAGTGAGTTGGATATGTTATGTTATCATCTTTGCTGTGTGTACTAGCTTTTTCTGGACTAGTACAGAATACACAGTGAATTTCGGAAGTGTTTTTGTGTGGATCCGATAGAGATAGTATCAGAGCCATATCGACTATAGGAGTGACTTTAGTTAGAATGGTTAAACCTTAAGGACTTATTTTGAAATAACGAAGTATTTCAAAAAATTTATATTCTCATCTTGTTCTATCTTATCCTTACCTCATTTAAAAAGTTATGTCTACACTCTTTCCTTCTCAAATGATAGATTGTCAAAATTGGCATTGAGCAAAGCAAAGAATATACATGCATTCTTCAAAGTCTACACCAACATCTACATTACAGATGTCGGCCAGTCTGCGCCACGAGAGAAGAACGTCACAAAAGACAAGTGCTCTTCGAAGTCTACTACAACCTCCGCCCCGAAGGCTGTGAATATCAAAGACCTGAGGAATACCCAAATTAAGGTCTAGCTTATGCTATCTAGTTTAGTAGACGATGTTGTGAGTTGTCCTATTTCCTCTTTTCTTCACAACCATAATAAATAAGATATTTTAATAATAAAGTTGGTATTTATTGTTTCTTTGTTGGATGTGAAAACTTTATCCCCCTTTAATCTCGGTCTTGTTCTTTCCTATCTTTTCGGAACCCAACAGATAGTGAACACCGACTGCAATGAAAGTGGGTTCGATGTGAACAACAAGGATCCTGGGAACAGCAACGTACAGAATCTCCCGCCACCTCTTCCAGCTAAAGGCCCAAGTTGGCAACAAATGATGGCCAACCAGAATCAATTAATTCAACCCCTCGCCCAAAGCATTAACAACACTCAGACTGCTCAAGCTGCTGCACCTCAACCTCATCAGCAGTCACGCCTATTAGATTTTATGTGGACCAAACCTTCGACCTTCTCTAGCAGCACCAAGCCAATGGACGCTGATGATTGGCTTAGGACAGTTGAAAAGAAATTGGATATTGTCCAATGCAGTGACTGGGAGAGAGTTCTCTTTGCCTCCCACCAGCCCAATGGCATAACAGACATTAGAGCATTACAAATTAGTTAGCTACGTTTGTTCTATACCAGACTTGTGGTAGTACGGTTAGGCTTTACAATTATTAACTCATAAACCGATCCATAATTGACTAGGCGAGACTTTCCACAAACCAGAACCATTTCATCGCCACTTAGAAACCAATTCTCGCTCAGTCAAAATCACAATTTCGCTTTGCTTGAACCATATCATTTTCATAACTTTCCATGGCACACCAATACCAAGGCATAATTTTATTTCAATAAAAATCTTTGTGTGGCACAAATTCCCAAAAGACTTAATTTTGGTTTTAAGCATGTGTATGCAAATTTCTAAGCATTTGATATTCATCACATATCCAAGAGTATACACTTAGGGTTACAATGGCGTAAGGTATTCAAATTTCAAATGTAGTCCTAAACAATTTGGGCATAACTATTTATTTTCAACTGGGACTAGAACTATATTTTCTAAAATTATGAATGCAATGATTTATATTCAAAAAATAATTTAAAAATCTTGGATCAATATGATCAAAATATGTAACTTGCCTTGCTAGAAATACTGGTGATCTGGATAGACAACCGGGTACTCTTTCAGCACTCTGAAATCTAAATGTTGAAACTAGCCAAATTCAAATAAAATATGAAACATGCATAAATAAGTAGATTAGTATTTTAGATGAATTTAAGAATAAAAATAAAGTTAAACTGAGTTCAAACAGAGGAGAATGGGCTTCTGGAAGATTTAAATCAAGGAAAAAGATAGAGAAAGGATTTTTCTAGAATTTAGGTCAGTAGCTAATTGTGAATTTTCAACTGGATTTCTTTTTCTCTGGAAAAATCAGTTTAGCAACTAACGGGTGGGCCCATCCTTGTGGATTGGGTCCATAGTCTAGGCCAGTGCACCGTGGACCTGGTGTACAACACCATTGCTTGGGCCCACACGGCATAGAGTGTGGCGGCACAGGGTGATGCCGACGATGGCCCGAAGGTGAGCACAGGGTGGCACTGGCGAGGGGAAGTCAGCGGCGTGGTCGGCAATGGCGGCAGGGCTAGACGGTGGTGCAAAATGGTAGTGTGTTTGATGGTGGCTGGCGGTAGGAAAAGGGAAATTTTGTTGAGAACATAGGAGGAAAAGAAATATTAGGAGAGGGAAAAGATTGAGGGGAACCTTGCGCTTCGTTTGACATGGACGGTGATGAAAATGGTGCTCCGAGGTGGTGGCGATGTGGTGTAGGTGCGGCAATCGATGGGGGAAGGAGCTTCGTGCATCGTGGTATTCCAGCCAAACGAGGGAGAGAGGGAGCTTGGCGATGGAAAAAATGGGAGGAGGGAGGAGGAAGGATCCTAGGGCTCCCCTATTATAGCCTTGGGGGGCACCTGGAGCGACTTGAATGGGCACGAAGATGGCGGCGGCCAAATGGGCAATCAAGCAAAATTGAGGCGCGGAGATGGAGGATTTGGCCACCAGGAAAGAAAAAAGGAAGGTTGGGCATGACCAATGATTTGATTGTGTGCGAGTTTTGGAAGGAACTAGGGAGGGGATGCGACCGTTAAGCTCACCATGTGCGGCAATGGCGGCGGGACAGAGCTCAGGCGTGAGGAGGAAGAAAGGGGGGCTAACTAGGTCGGGTGGGTTGGGCCATGTGATGGAAAAAAAATAAAAAGAGAAGCAAGCCACGGGAGGAAATGGGAATGGGCTGCGAGGAAGAAAAGAAAATAGGTTGAAAAAAAATTGGGCTTTGGCCTAAGAGAAATAGGAGATAAAGAATTTAAATTTTGATTTAAATAATACCAGAAATCCAAATAGCTTTTAGAAAATAGCAAATAAAGTTCAAAATTTTGGAAACAAATGACAGAAATTCCCTAAGATATTTTAAACTTAGGAAAATTATTTTCAACTTAAAGTTGGTTTCTATTTTTGAAGAAAAATATTTTTAATTTCTGAAAATAAAAAGATTTTTAAATCTAGAAAATTCAGATACAATATCAAAAATCAGAATTAATTATTAGAAAATCCAAAAATAAATAATTCTTTGTAAATTCTCAAGAGCCAATAAAATAATATTTTAAATTTTATGTAATTTAGTTTTTAAAGACATAATTTATAGAGTGTTACATAGACGGTTAAAATGTCCGAATTATCTATGAAAATGAACTCAACTCTATCACAGACAGTTGCTTAGAACTAACCAACACTGTGATAGTTTCAGCGATATTTTCTCTAGACCTTCACAGACGAATTTTCACACAAACGTCAAAATCATCTAAGAGATGGCATTCGAGATGACCTGTTGTGTGGTTGTATGTAGATGTGACTTTAGTCTCAATATGATCTTGCAGTGCAATTATCATATGCTAGTTGACTTGTTTATTCATGTGGCAATTACTGAAGAGGCTAGGAGAGAGGTGTAGTGTGTATTCATCTAAATGAGAAAATTTTTAGTAGATTATACTGGTAGTATATGGTGGTAGTAGAAATTAAATCTAGCCATTGATTTGTTGAGGATAGTTCTACTACCCTACAACCAAATGAAGTATAAATACATACTAGCTAATATGATCTGTTATATTGAAAAAAAATAACACTAATTTAGTGTAGATAAAAGAGCTCTAATAAAAAAAGGCCGGGAGAGAGGTGTACACAGTGCTAGCAGATACATGTCACACATATCCACTCTCTTGTAGTCTCCATCCTTGAAGCTAGGTAAGGGGTACACAGAGAGGAAAGAGCAGCTAGCAAGAGAGGCAGCAATGCGTTGCATGCAGCAGATGGTTTCTATATGGGCTACCAAATAGGTCCTCTAATATGTGCAGTATTGGAGGCATGCATTTATGTCTGTTTTCTTTTTACCTCAGCATTCAGTTCCCACTTCCCACACTCTCAAAGTCCTTCTGGCACTTTGTTAGTACTAGTATCATGCATCTCCTTGCCTCTCACAAGTCACACACACACACACCTGCTTCTTTCCTCCTTTTTTTTTTTTTTTTTTGACCACCAAGTTTCATTCACAAAATCAATTTTTCTTCAGTAAATTACTACCAGTGTTCAACCATGTGTTCCTTCCCTATGCAACTACACTGAAATTTTTGAGGGAGAAGTGTAAGATGCTGTACTGCTACACCCAGAATTCACATGCATGCAAAGTTTGCAAAGCAATCGACTTTTTGGCCATGAGGTCATGGCTTGCATGAGAGGGCTATTTCTTTTTCAGAAAAGAAAGTTTTACTACGGGTTACTAATTTATTAGGGTGTGGTGCATGCAGGAAGGGCAGTACCCAGCATGGAGAGGAGAAAGGAAAAGGTCCATGGCGCCCTATGAAATCTGCAAGTGAGAGCTAATAGCATTTAAGCCACTCCCTGTACGTTTCCAAGGCCGCGTGACATTGCACTCCAGGTCCCAGCTGCTTGTTTCCTTGCTCTTCAATTGAGCTTTCTCCATGGCTGCTAGCTTGGTGTATGCATATTTGCATGCGTATATCTATCTATCTATCTATCCACGGGACACTGCTACGTCGTCGATCAGAGTCCCACTGTCCACGTGTGCCGCACCAGTGCAGCCACGCCAACCAAATCTAGGTCGCAATTATTTATCTTTTGGGGAAGATCTTACGGTATTTTAGAGGGAACTTAAATAATATAGCATATTGTTAAAGTAAAAATAGAAGAAGCCATCACATTCGTTCTTACGGATTAGATATTCATTCCCAAATTAAATCAAAGAAAAAGAGAAAGATTGCGCTGTTAATTTTAATGGATTCAAATTATAACGACGTAGATTAATCATATATGCACGCGTGCTATTATAGTTGCATATATAAGAAATACAACTATATTTCCATCCGAGAGAGTTGCACAGTGATCATTGCCATGACACCACATATTGCCCTTCCCAGTATCGCGCGGTGCACGCGTATCTGTAGAACTCTTTGCTGTTATTTGGTAGTACTTCTTTTATGAAGAATTTATTAATAATATATATGCATGTTAATTTGTGTCTCTCTGGTAATATGATGTGTCGTGAGTGAGTCAAGATTATGCCACTGCAAGTTTTAATTATTTCTCACCCGACTATATATGTCAAATCATAATCATAGGTAGTGCTTCAAATCATGCATAACGGAATATTTTAATGGAACATCCTTCCGTATTGTTGTTGAAGTAGAAATTAATGTTTGGTGGAATATCATGTTGATCATGTCCTAATTAATCCAGACCTCCCCATGACACAATAAAATTAAGAGCTAGTATGCACAAAAAAAAAACTAACGTGAACTCGAAATCATAAACCCCAAAAATCTTCTGCGACCTATCTAGGCATTTTCAGTGCAAAGATGCATGTCTAGCTAGCTTGTAAACACATAGGCTTTGCATTAATTAACACAGTGTTTCAGAAATTAAGACGGCCGTGGTTAGTCCTTGCTCCCCATCCCTGCCCCCATGTGAGGCAATTTACGATTAATCCCGTCGATCTTCGATGGGGAAATTTGTTCTTGCGGTGTTTAATTAATTAGACTATGATTAACTGGTAGCTTAGGCAAGACTCGATAACTAGATAGCACCATTATAATCAGTAAGGTATACTTGCTTAAGGGTATTCTCATGCTTGTACACAAGAACTGCGACCTCAACAATTATTTTGACCGTATTCATAGCTAGTATAGTACGTATTGCGATCTTTTCATGAGCTAGCTACCAGCCCACCATCAGATGGAACTGGAGGCATTGGAGCTTTAAATGTAGTGCCAGATTCAATTCCATGGCAGAGCCTGTCACAGGTCACCATCACAAAGGGAAGAAAAATTAGGTCAGGTGTCTAATTAGTTATAAGAGCTAATGTCAATATGATCATGCTGTCGAATTAAGCTGATCACATATATACGGTCTCCTACATATATAGGGGTGGTGAGAGACTGGGGCACTCCACAATCCCAATTTATTTCAAATCCTTTTCTTTGTGTCAATGCCTATCTCTACTCAATTTTAATTCGCATTAATTGGAGTTGTGTCATGTAAATTGTCATGTACTATTCACTTGACAAAGAAGGGCACAGAATTGTTGTGTTTGCCCGCGGTAATCTATATATAGACAGTTTGAAATCCAAAATTCTACATTAAACGAAATCTGAAATATGTAATCATGATTTATATATCTATATACGCGCCGGAATGGGGGAACATAGAGTCTGGGCACCATGATTTTAAATGCGCAAATTTAAGCTATATTTGAGTATATTTTTTAAAAGAAATTAGTTTTAAGGTATATGCTCATCTATAACAATTCAAATTAAACACATAACTTTAAAAAATATACTTGAATTCAAAGATTTTGAACGAATTTAGATCACATGCTTTGCTGATTTATATATAAAATCAGCACATACCTACAATCAAACTATTATCAAAAATAGAAACTTTAGTTTTAATTCAGTTCAAACTTCTTTGAACTAGTTAATAAACTAGTTAAATTCAACATCCTAAAATTAAAAAAAAATTACATGCAATACATAGGGAAATATACCTATTTTGTGTGAATTGAATTGATATTTTTTTATGGTCGCATTGGACTTTGTTAAATGATATGTAACTCTTTTTCTTGGATAAATTAAAAGCTAAGGTCATAGGACTGTCTCATTTGAGCTAAGACACTTCAATTCATAAACGAGGAGCTAGATACATCTAACAGGGAAAACTAAGAAAGTTTTATGTAAAATTGTAAAGTGACAAGTTTTTATAGGTACCATAATTTAGATTAGCTAAGATATCCTAAATCAAGGTTGCTAAGGAAAAAAAGAGTTAATTCTGAAAAGTTCAATCAAAATCCATATCTATTAAGTACATTGTACTACAGAAAAGATTGGCTACATCATCTTATTTTCATTTATTAAATTGAATCAAATAAAAGCATGACAGCTTTATGTTTAAATGAATCAAATATTAAATTTTTAAGAATAAAAGAATATTACAGTTTAAAAGGACGTCCCAGATCACAACTCATAGAAATTACACACGCATGATTCACAAATAAACAAGTTCCCAGATTCAAAAGTGGGAGAGCCTCGATCTTGCTCAATCCTGTTTTATTTTTATTTTATCTAATAGTCAATATAAAGTAAAATAATTTAGTAAAATGTTAAATTTAATTTTATCCAACCGTCCTGTCATGATAAAACTGGGTAATTTGTTAAGAAATTTAAATTTAGAGTGGTAGCGTTTTTTTTTGAAGTTTTGATGTGGAAAGGACAATTACGATAATTAGAAATTAAACCCAATTACATCTTGTTTTTATTATCCCTGCTCACGTAAAACTGCCTAAGATCCATGGCTAAAACAATTTAACTTAAAAACAAACAAATGCAAAAGAAAATATGCAGTAATTAATATAAATTAAGCATCTATAACATCTACATAGATCTGTTAAAAGATGTACAGTTCTTTCTCCCTCCTCCATGATCCAATTTAGGACTGGACAATACAACCCACCATTAGTAGACAGTACAATTGTATAAACTTTTACATGACCAGTTCCAAGCTCTAACATCAGTGAAATTAAACAACAACAAAATAATCTAACAAGAAAACAAGGATTAAACAAACTGGATCGATCGATACCCAGGTCGATCTAAATCACCGAGAACTCGAAGCTTGTTAGGTTTCTGCTCAACTACTCGGTAGCCTTTTGGTTTCTTGATTTTTGTTCTTGTTATGGCGATTAATTTCCGGTTGTACGCGCGCGTACTTAGAAGAACTCACTGGGGTCCCCCAATGGCACCACGTCGTCCATGAGGCCCATCTCCCCGTGCCCCATGCCGTCGTCGAGCAGCCAACTCTCCAGCATCGAGAACGCCGGCGCGGCGCCGGCGCCGGCCATCTTGCTCGTCTCGGTCGAGCCCTCGGGAGTCTGGGCGGTCGCCGCCGCCGCGCCGCCGCTGTGGCTCGCCGACGCGGACGCCGCCGTCGTCGTTGTCGAACCCGACGCCTCCAGCCCCTTGCCGCCGCCTCCGCCCGGGCGCATCCACCTCTCCAGGAGCCGCGCGATGTTCTCCGCGCTCGACGCGTACGTTGCCGACCCCGGAGGCGTCGGCAGCGGCGCTGGCGCCGAGGGCTCGAGCGAGAGCGCGTCGCGCAGCGCCTGCCGCGCCGTGTGGATGTCTGTCTGCAGCCTGCGCTCCCACTGCCCCTTGGTGACTGCCGCCTTCTCCACGACACCGACACCACCGGAGCCGCCGCCGCTGCCACCCTCTGAGACACCGTCATCCCCTCCGCCGCCGTCGCCGGCTTGCGTCTTCTTGAGCTTCTTCTTGAGGTGCGTGTTCCAGTAGTTCTTGATGTCGTTGTCCGTCCTCTCCGGCAAGTATGACGCTATCGCCGCCCATCTGCACAACACACATCGCCGCATATTAGTATCCACGAAAAGAGATAAAGAACGAAGCAAATCAAAGACGAAATGAAATCGTCGCCTCACGCACCGGTTGCCGAGGAGCGCCTGGAGGTGGACGATGAGCTTCTCCTCCTGGTCGGTGAAGTTTCCGCGCTTGATCCCCGGCCGGAGGTAGTTGGTCCACCGCAGCCGGCAGCTCTTGCTGCACCGCATCAGCCCTGCACGCAGGCACCGGCACAAAGGTTGGATCATGCAAGCCAATTCCATCGACAACGGACGGACGGACGCACGCACGCACACAAAGGCGTATCGATCTGCGCTAGCTACGCACCGGTGTTGGTCGGCACGGCGCGCCAGTTGCCCGGGCCGTGCTCCTGGATGTAGGACACGAGCATGAGGTCCTCCTCCGGCGTCCACGGCCCCTTCTTCATGCCCACCTTATCGCAGCACGGTGGCCTCCCCATGCCGCCGCCGCCTCCTCCACCTCCTCTTGTACTTCTTGCGCAGTGGTTGGTACCGAGAGCTCGATCGAGCTCGAGCTCGACAAAAGAATCTTCTTCGCTAGCTAGGCAGAGAGGCAGGAGGGGGCCCAAGTCCAACCAATTAAGCAGAGGAGGTAAAATGGGTGGGGCGAGGTATATATAAGCGATGGCCACCTTGGCTTTTGGCTTGGAGAGATCGACGAGGAGGAAGAAGAAGTGAACAACTGGTAGCTACTGCATGCGGTTTGACCCGAGTAGAAAATGCTGAGCTAATAAACTGCGACATGTTCACATGCACAAAGCAGATTAGACAGACAGATAGATAGATAGATACGTGCCACTAATATTACCTTTAATTACTACTAGTAGAAGCGAAAATGAAAAGGGCGAGGACAGCAGCCGCACCAGCACAGCAGCCAGCGGCAGTAGTACAATTCAATAGCCGGCCGGGTCTCAGTGAATCTGATGTGGCTTGGAACTGGCTGGTTCAGGATATCTGCCATTTTGGTTTCCTCTTAAATGAACTTAGTCACAATAGTAATAGTAATTGTAAAATAAGGTTTTAAAAATAACTATTAACTGTGCATCTCTTTTTTGTTTTGCGAGTATTGAAGGCCGAGATCTTGATAATTAATAGAATAATTGTGCGCTAGCTACAGGATTAATTTGAACATAATAATGTGCGCATCTGGATAGTGGGTCTAATATCATAATTGCTCGTATCTGGTTAACGGATTCAAAAGTAATAATTGTGCGTATGTATGCACTATGCAGTGCATTAAAAAATAATAATTGTGCATATCTGGTAGTGTACTATTTAAAATAATAATTGTGCGTATATGGTTTGGCATCTGCTGGCTGAATATCGATGTTTAAATTTAACCTTTTCTCCTTTTTAATATGAATTTTAGTAATAGTATGTTCTATCACAATCCAATGCCATTCTTTATTATGTGACAGGACTTATTTATAAAATAGAAAGAATATAAAGACGTAAGAATGCTAGTTACGCGGTCAAATTGAAGCAAGTGGCTTGTGGGTTTTTGGTTGGATTACATGAATATTTGGAAAACAGAAAATTCTCATAAATAATATATATCTTATCTATAAAGGCCGGGAGAATTGGAGGCCAACCAGAGTAGCCACGTGTCGCGTTTTTTTGCGAAAAAACTCTCCATAAATTTTGAAATTACGTTTAGATCCTCTGGTGGTTATTTTGCAAAAAAAACTCCGTAGTCTGTATATTCGTGAATTAGTCCTCCGGTGGGTAGTTTTGCGAAAACAAAAAAATACATGCAGGCCCTTCTATCGATAAGTTTGCAAAAAAAAGCCCTATAGTTTCGCATATTCACGTTCGGGTCCTCCGCCTTTATTTTTTGGTTTGCAAAGAAAGCTTCGTAGTCTGTATATTCACGGTTGGGTCCTCCGGTGGGTAGTTTTGCAAAAACAAAAAATTACATCTAGGCCCTTCTATCGGTAATTTTACAAAAAGAACCCTATAGTTTCGTATATTCGCGTACGAGTCCTCCAACTTTATTTTTCGAGAAGAACCAACGAACCAAATTTCGCACAGAGCGGCGTAGCGGGTTCCTATCTAGTATATCTTAAGCGTAGGAGAATTCAGGCATAAGGAGAGTACCACCTCATCTTTTTTTTAAGAAACCCCTCAGAAAATCAGAAATCACTAATATGTCCTTTTATAGGTTATTTTGCAAAAAAGACCCTATGATTCCGTAAATTTGATACGAGCGCTGGTTCTTTAAACTTGAAAGATTTAAAATTACGTTTAGGTCTGATAATGTAACATCCCTGAATTTTGCTTATAAAAATAATAGATTTGTTATCAAAATTATAAAATATTATTTTGTTGGCTTTTGTGAATTTTTAGACAATAATTCAATTATCTGGAATTTTCTAATATTTATTTTGATTTTTTGGAAATTTTTTGTGAATTTTCTATTTTTAAGTCTTTTTCCAATATTTAGAAATTAAAAGTAATTTATATATGAAATAGAAACCAAATTTAAGTTAAAAATAATTTTATTAAGTTTGAAATGTCTCTTAAAATCTCTGTGAATTTTTCCCAAAATTGTGAACTTTATTTGATATTTTTAAAGCTAAAAATAATCTTCACATTATAAAATTAATTACTGTACAAAAAACAAAAATATAATATTATTAATAAATATTGCTTTATTTGTTGAAACAGTTGTCTATAAAAATTCTCAAATTTATTATGATTTAATTGCTATCTTTCCGAATTTAATTCTATTTTCAGCGAAAAATTAATTGTTTTCAGAATTAATATTTTTGGTTACTATTCATTCCTACCCGATCCGCTTCTCGGCCCACCCGTCAAGCACAGTAAATCCGTCGCTACAGTGGCCGAACGGACCCGATCCGTATTAATTTCCATCTGTTTCCCTCATTTACTCCGGCGAACTCAGTTACTATTCCGGCCATAACTCTGGCGAGCATTTCCCGATGATCCATTGGTCCTATTCCCCTATAAATTGAACCCCAGATTTCTCCTCTCATACTTTATGTTGGTGTTTCGTATACCGACAAGTAAATTTGTAGTCAAGGGGCCGCGCGTTCCCTCTCCTTGAATGGTTGACTCAGGGAGCCCAAGATATATACTGGTTCGGGCTGAACGTCCCTACTTCCAGTTCGTGTGGTGGCTATGTATTACTTTGAGTGCAGAGGACTGCACGGTGTTTACAAGCGAGAGCTAAGGGCAGGCCTTGAGCACCTCGTATGAGTGGGTGAGGTCGGAGTGAGCTAGAGCTGTTCGTTCGTAAGAGTTATACGCTCGTAAGTGCTCGTGAGTGCCTCTGGCCTGCTCGTTTTTGCTTATCCCCTTCCCTAAGGGTCCTGCCTCCTTTATATAGGCGGAGGGGGCAGGTTACATGGGAGTTTGGAGAAAAAAAGATGGGGTGTCCTACGCCTTGGAGTCCTGGTCTTGGTCTCGGTGGTATGACAGTTCTGTTCATCCCATGCAGGGTTGGTAGACACAATGACGGCGTTCGTCGGGAAGGCGACTGCCCTCTGGCGCCTGTCAGTCTTGTGTTGCTACATGCTCTCGTGTCGCCAGAGGAGGCGCGTCTCTCCACTATGCATGACGGGGTGAAGGATCGGCGCTTGACTTTGGCGGCCTCGCCACTTTGGGAAGGACCACCTACCTCAAAGATGGCCGTCGTGTCCGTGGGCGGTGTGACCACTTGAGGTCGACCGGCGATGATCTTGACCTGTGAAAGGTCGTTGGGTCGAGCTCGTTAGGCGCCCGACCGGATGCCGGTCGAAGCTTGCGGCGCCCGGACCTGCCAGTCGGATCGCCCCTAGTGGGTTTGATCGGGGTCGAGGGTCCTTCGTGACTCAACGAGACATTCGGCCAAAGCTGGGCCTAAGACGGCCCATTTGGTGTTCCGGCCTGCTAGGGGTATCCCTAGTATGAGTATTCGTCAACTCCTAGTGTACTTAATTTATTATTTAACACTTATTGTTATATACGTAGTGTAAATGGACCAAAACTGGATGTACACTAAGAACCATGTAAGTGCTGAATACATTAATGGCATCTCTACGTTTAGAAGAGTTGCAGAGTAGGATATGTTGAACAAAGGGTGCAATTTATGCCTTATCCATGCGTTAACTGCGAGAATCTGAGCATGTTTTGAAACTCAACACAAATCGAAGCGCACTTGATTCTAAAGGGTTTCAAAAGGGAGTATACATGTTGGGCCAGTCATGGTGAAGAGAAGATTATATAGAAAGTAAGTAGTATTAACATCGTTGATGAAGTCAACAATACACCGAATGATATCGATTGTGCTTTCGATGATGATAGGTTTTATGATGACAATCTGGATTAGATGTTATGTGATATAGAAGGGTACCGTAATAAGCGAGAGTATGTAAAATTCTAGGGCTTGATATATGTCAACGATTTTAGGGTACCTCACCGACGCACAAATGTACGCGGTGAGAGAGCAGGGGCATTTATGGCTCGGCTAGGCGAGTGGGCGAGCACGCCTAGCAGTCTTGACCCACGGCGTCCGCGAGAAGCAAGCGCGATTATCCGCCCATCACCGCAGGCAAAGGTGGGCGAGGTGGCTTCCAAGTCTCCCTTCTATCGTGATTATGCGACGGTAGGCTCTGCTATGTCAGTCCTTGATCACAGGATTACGCTACAAGCCCATTCCTCGACGCCTCACCTACCTGCAGGGTCACATCCGGGCGATCGGCATGCATCGGCATTTAATGAGGTGGAGGAACGACAAGACGAAGGAGTAATAAATGTATGAAGATCAGCATGATGACCCTTTTTACCTACCCTCGCTAGCTCGGGCTATATAAGGGCCCTCTCGTGCATTGGGAAGTCGAACGATGAGAGTTCAGAAGAGACCCTAAGGAAGAATTTGTAACCTAAAAGCTCGTGACTAGCTTCAAACACTCTATAAAAGATCTAGCAGACGAAGACTATTACCTGTGAGGGGCCCTAACAGGTAAAAATCTTTGTGTCACCTTTGTTCATAGGCTCTAGAGTCCTTCGTGAGTCATCGGGTTTTCACTCGCTAGGGTTTGCCAAGCAAAGACGCCTCTATTGAACCAAACCATTCAGAGATGTCGGCCCTGTCTGGAATACGCCGACAATATACAATTCAAAGAAACCTTTGTTCCGGGGCTACAAGTCTAAATACACAAGGTTGTCATCCGTGCTTGAAATGTTGAATTTAAAGGTACGCAACGGTTGGTCCAACAAGAGTTTCATAATGCAGTTAGGTCTATTAGTGAACATGTTTTCGGAGGAAAATGAGTTGCCGAAAATCACCTACAAAGCCAAGTAGGTTCTTTGTCCTTTGGAATGAAAGTAGAAAGAATACATGAATGTCCAAATGACTGTATCCTCTACCACAAAGAGTATGCAAACTTGCATGTATGTCCGATGTGCAACGCATCCCAGTACAAGCGTGAAAATCAATCAGATGATGACGATGAGGGCATCAAGGTGAACAAAAGATCTCCTGCTAAGGTGGCGTGGTATCTACCTATAATTCCCGTTTGAAGCATCTATTTGCGAACCCAAAGGAGGCAAAACTATTTCAGTGGCACTCAGATGAGTGTAAGAATGATGGAATGTTAAGACACCCTACCAATTCCATCGAGTGGAGAAACATCGATAGGAGGTTTCAAGAATTCGGTGTGGATCTGAGGGATATAAGGTTTGGATTAAGTACAGACAGAATAAATCTTTTCGGTAACATGAGTAGCTGTCATAACACTTGGCCCATGAATCTCTGTACCTACAAACTTCCTCCTTGGATATCTATAAAGCGAAAGTGCATTTTACTGTCTATACTTATCCAGGCCTAAAGTAGCCTAAAAATGACCTAGCACCATTGGTGAAAGATCTGAAAACACTGTAGGCTCCTAGGGTACATGTGGGATGCTCACAAATGAGAGTACTTCACTTTGCATTGCCTGTTTTTTTGCACCATAAATGATTATCCTGCCCTTACTGACCTATCAAGCTGGAGTACGAAAGGAGGCAAATTCTATGCTGACTACTTAGATGATACCAAGAGTGTGTGACTAAATCACTCACACAAAATCATGTATATGTGTCACTATAAATTCTTTCGGAGGAATCACCCATACCGCAAGATGAAGAAATAATTCGATGGATCAAACAAAGACAGTTCAACTCTAAAACCTTTAAGATGGACAGATGTTCATAATATGGTTAAGAACTTGGATGTTAAGCTTAGAAAGGAATGTAAATCGTGGACTCGTGAGAAGAGTATTTGGAAGAAGAGATCAATATTTTGGGACCTACCTTATTGGAGCACCTAGAAGTTTGGCACTGCATCGATGTCATGCACGTAGAGAAGAATATATGTAATAGCTTTGTTGGTCTCTAACTGAACATTAAGGGCAAAACAAAGAATAGTATCAACGTATGGCTTCACTTGGTCGATATAGGTATCAGACCTGAGTTAGCACTGAAAGAGACCATAAAATCCAAACGTATTGTGAACATGCTTGTTACACTCTATCCAAGACTGAGAGAACTGAATTGTTCCAATGCTTGTATGATGTTAAAGTTCCATCCAGTTACTCCTCTAATATGAAGAGACTTGTTTCGACTCAAGATTTGAACTTGATTGGCATGAAGTCTCATGATTGGCATGGGCTTATGACACAAATGCTCCATATCGTAATTAGAAGTATTTTACTGAGCAAAGTCTGGGAGACAATCCTAAGGCTGTGTTATTTCTTTTACACAATTGCTCAGAAAATTATCGATCTCGAAAAACTAGATGCTCTGCAGGCCAAGGTGGTGATGACTCTATGTAATCTTGAGATGTATTTCCTTCCGTCATTTTTTGATATCATGGTCCATCTCGTTGTTCACCTTGTGAGGGAGATACAAATGTGCAGGCCCGTGTTCCTACGTAACATGTACCTGTTCGAGATGTACATGGGAATTCTCAAGTCCTATATACGGAATCAATCTCGACCAGAGGATAGCATTATCGAAGGTTATACAATCGAAGAGGCTCTCGAATTCTACGTGGATTACATGGCTCAAGTCAAAACGATAGGTGTGCCTTGATCTTATCATGAGGGGAGGCTTCAGGGTATCGGGACCATCGGAAGAAAAGCAATCACGCCTGATCTAGCTACGTGTGCTAAAACCCATTTCATGGTTTTACAACACATGGCTATAGTGTCCCCATATATCAAATCGATGAGCACAAGAACTGGTTATGGCAAGAGAATCTTTATGGCAGGAGTCCTGAATCATCAGATAGTATAACCTTCAGTTAAACAGATGGTTCAAAGAGTGACAATCTATCACTGCAAGCTTATCAGATGATATGTTGATATGGTTGACAAAAGGGCCAACGTTTATAACTGTAACATGGAAATGATACAACTTAAATGGCTATATATTTTACACGAAAGATCAGGACATAAAAATCACAAACTAGAACAGTGGTATTCGCATAGATACACTCAATACCGCTAGGTCGACAAGGAGCTCCTACTATAGGTTCATTGAGAAAATTTGAGAGCTTGATTACATATTATTCAAGATCCCCTTATTTCGGTGTTGTGGGTTCACCTACAGCACGTGAAGGTTGACAAGTACGGCGTTACTATTGTGGACTTCAAACGAGTTGCACACCAAGATGAGCCATTTATACTAGCTAACCAAGTTGTTCAAGTCTTCTATGTAACCGACTTGTCCATCAAGAGGCATCACGTAGTTCTTTAGGAAAAATGTCGGACCCCGAAAAAATACTTCCGAAATCCTCTGTTTATCTTGTACTAGTCCAGGAAAAACTAGTACACACAGAAGAAATGTTATCACAACATATCCAACGTATTTTTATTAATAATCTGAGTTTACAATAATTATGGCACATGGGCCAAATAAAATATTACAGTGAAAGCAGAATAAAACCAGTAGTATAACCCAATAGATTCACCATAGGCAATCAACTGGGGCAACAGCCTAATTATCTTAGTCCTCACCATCGTAGAGATACTCCTCTAAAAAGATAGAGTAAGCAATGGTGACTATAAAAGTACTCCGCAAGTCACACAGTAAATGTAGTATCAATGAAGGGTCACAAAGGAAGGCATAATATGGTTCATTTAAGCATAAAGCAATATTTCAAATATAATAATTAATTTTCAATGCATAATTGATATAGTAAAAACTGAGTTTTAATCAAATTTTCAACACGGACTCCAACCTATAGTTTCATCCCAAGTTTTCCTATGTGGACTCTCTCCACATATAAACCACTTTTCTGAAAAATATTTTGAAATCCAAAGTCTAGTATGTGAAAGGCTTGCTCGACATGCCCATGACCATGGGCGTAGCTAATCGATTAGTTTTACACTCTGCAGAGGTTGTATAACTTTACACACTTCCGTTGGTTTGACGGCAGAGAAAATCACGATAAGGCTCCTATAAAGCTCTATCCATGTAGTCATGTCCGCTAAGATTCCACCGCTGGTAGGGTTAAAACCGCCTAGTCCAGAAACCCCCTCTTGCGCCGAGTGGCAGCCTTACACCCACTGCCACTTTCATCCTAATGGCACTATTGTCCACGGTATGTCGCAATACGGATAGTCAGGTTTGTCCCATTCCAGACTTGTGGTAGTACGGTAAAGCTTTACATTCAGCGTAACACAGACCGGTTCTTAATTGACTAGGCAAGCTTTCACAACCCTTGTGCCTCACGCACTCACCAATCAACCATTCTCGCCAGGTCTAAATCACATTTTCAATTTCTTTTGAATAACATCATCTTTCATAACATCCCATGGTGCACCGACACCAAGGAATAACTTTATTTTCAACACAAATCTTATTTTGGCATAAATCCCCAAAAAGTCATAAATTCATGTGTAAGCATGTCTAAGCCATTTATTATATAGCACTAATTAATACTACAATAATATATCAACCAGTGTTATTTTGCTCTAAGGTGACAAGGTATGGATATTTCAAAGTCAATTGAGGTCATAACAATTAGGAATAACTGATCATTTAAAACTGGGATTTAAATTACATTAACAAAACTATGCATGCAATAATTTAAATCAAAATAAAATTTTAAATTCTAGGATCAACATGTTCAAGGGTGTGACTTGCCTCGGTCGAAGGGTTGAAGTTCGGGATCGTCGGCCGCAAACTCCTTCGGCTCTCCGTAATCTATATGCGAAAGATAACTCCAAATCAAATAAAATCTAAATAAATTCAAATAAAATACCAAAGTAGCACTAACATAAAGTTTATGATTTTAGATGAATTTAGAAAGAAAAATAGAGCCAAATGGAGTTCAAACGGGCAAAAACGGGCTCACAGAAGTTTAAAAACAAGAGAAAAAAGAAAAAAGAAAAAGAAAGGCGCTGTAGCAGTATTGTATCAACGCGTACTATGCCTTCAGAACTGTTTACTCGAGAGCTTTCCTTGCAAAATCCAACAAACGAGAACGAAATAACTCGGGAGGAGAGGCAAAATGGGTTGCTCACAATGAGAGGCACCCGGTGCTACTTTTTATAGGGTGAGAGAAGGACCAAGGAGGGAGCAATCACGGCGAGAATGACGGGGCCAAAAAGGAAGTTTTTTGTGAAACTTTGGGCAAAATGAGGGGGATTTGATGGGAAAAATACTTTGAAAGGCTGAGGATATGACGGGGATTGATTAGCCCAAATTTTTGGAAAGACTCATTGCGGAAATCACGAGGATTTGGAGCTCAAAAACTTGTTTTCATGGAGGACAAAGAGAGAGACAGATCTCTGGTGTTTGGCTGGAGGTGGGAGACACACCTGACAGGTGGGTCCCATTTTGGATTTTTTTAGTTGAGAGAAAAGCGTGATGGTAAAAATAGATAAAAAGCTCTAAAAATCCTAGAAAAATTCTCAAAATACTTTAGAATATTTGGAACTCAATAAAATTATTTTCAAAAATTTTAAACTTTTAAATATTATGCAGAAATTCTTTTTAGTAAAACTAAAATTACACAAAAAGATTTATAAAATCAACAAGGTTCCAAATAAATTCCAGATTAAATAAATTAAATGAAGAAGCAAATTTTTGGATGTCACAAAAATGAATGATTGTTAGAGTTGATAATGTAGTAGATAAGGGAGAATACAATCAGTTTGATGGGTTGCCTCTTATTGTAATGGCATAATGGTCTAGGAAGAACAACTTGAGGAAGCTAGCTACACACGTGTCGATCATCGTGAAGAGCTAATTTTTATACAAAAGAATAAGCAAGTGGAATTATGATGAGGTCGTCATGTTTATTTTTAACGTACTTGTATTTTAATGTCAACAAGCTAGCTATGAATATATGTGATTAATATATACCTTACTTCAAGGACAGTTTCTCATTGATGTTGTATTGTGGCGTGTAATCTTTGTAAGTATAGATATTTTTTATGATTCTAGTAAGGAACAATGTTATGGCTATATATATATCATAAACCCTAAATTGTAAGAAAGATAACAAAATAAACCAAAAATAATTGGTAACTGAGCAAATTTGATACGAATCATGTTTTTGTTGGTAAGTGATAATATCTAATAACAAGCAATCTTTGCACACAAGAATGATACTTGTAACTTAATAAATCAAACTGATATAAGATATAATATTGTAGTAACTCAAGAGTAATGCCTTATGTCTACTTAGCAAACTAATGAGATGTATTTAGTATAAATCTGTGTAAACACAAACTAACAAAATTTTATCTCAAAGTCAACCACAAATACCAGAATAATGATTATTATATCAGCACTTTTCCCACAAAGCAACCAATGATAAAGAAATGCTAAATTAGCCAGAATAATGATTTACAAACAAGTTTCAAATTAATCTCTAGTGAACCTTAGTATGGCACAATAATTAGCCATAGACTAAGATTTACAAACAATTATGGCATAATAATTACAAGGGCTATCTATTAAGGTGATCATAGACAGTTCTATCCTTGAATCGTCTGTGATGAGTAGTAATCATAAACGGTTCTGGCATTGAACCTCTGTTCATAGATGGTTTAATGACAGAACCGTCTGTGATGACCCGATTCGGCTACAAGTGGCTGGCCTGCCACCCGCACCCACCTCCACCTAGCCGTTGTCCTAAACCCTAGCCACCATCCTCGTCCGCCTGCACCCGCCTGGTCCTACACCTCTGTCCGCCCGCCTCCCCATGGCTTCCCCCTTGGTGGTGCCCCTCGGCCTCCCCCAGCGCCTCTGCCCGCACCCGCTTCGTTGCGCCTCTCTCCGCTCGCCCCCCTCTCAATGGCGCCCCGTGGCCTCCTCCCAATGCCTCTGCCTGCACCGCCTCCCCCTCGGTGTCGCCCCCCAGGCGCCTTCCCTGGCCTCCCCACGGTGCCTCTGCACGCACTTGCCTCCCCCCGAGCTTCCTCTTGGCATCCCCCCCCCACAACAGCCTCCCCGTGGTGCCTCCCCTCGCCACGTCTCATTCACCCCCGCCTGCACCTCCTCACTATATGTATTTGATAATTCTTTGGATTTGCTTGCAGTGCACTGGTGTCTGCTAAAATTAGTGACAACCGATTGCTAGGGCTATTGTTTATATAATTTTAGTGTCTGTCAATTTTAGTGATAACCCATTGCTAGGGCTATTATTACTTTAATCATAACATGACAAGTACTTACCGATTGCTAGTGTCTGTCAAGCTAAGATTTTAGTTGTGAAGGTAGGGTTATTGGGGCGTGTAAGTTGCTTCCGCTCGCATGCTAAGCGTTTTTTTAGCTTCTTTTAGTTTCTAGGTAGGGTTTTTAGTCTCATGCCAAGCATGTTTGAGCTGCTTTTAGGTGCAAACATGGGATTTTTTGGGTGCATAAGGTGCTTATGCTCATGTATGTTATCCTATCTGAGCTTTTTTTAAGTTGTGCAGATTCTCTATATTTTTCCTAGTTTGATTGTGCCACATGTGTGTAGTTTGTTGGTTGAAACTGTTAACTCATATCTTCTTTACGATGATAATTTAGGTGTTTCGAGTGGTGCTTGATGTAGTACTAGATGTCCATGTGTTGCAATGGAAACTCAATTTGCAATTTTTTTTTTGCAAAGAGCACTAACCTTATCTAAATGGTAATGTTCACTCTAAATGTGCAATAGTTAAATGTTTAAATCAATTTATCAAAGCATACAAATTCCAAGCACCTGTTTACAAACTCGAGCTTAAAATTATCTTAAATTTCACAAACTTAAATAATAACATCACAACACTTGGGATTGTAAATTTGTAACGCCAGAATTCGAGATCAATCGATCGACTGAGAGAGGCATCACCTGCTACCCCATAGGCGCAAAGGCGTTTAAGAGGTAGGCATCATCCGTATGTGACTACCACCATCAGCAGTGTGCATGGCTCGTACGCCTTGCTCCGGCCATACCATAGCCCCACCTCATGAACCAGTTCCACCGCCTCCTCGCCTCCAAAGGCTGCTAGCACTTAATTACCATTTCATTTTTAATTGCTGGTTTATTCATTTCATATTATTGATGTCTGTGATTTCTGGGAACATTTTGCGATATATGTGACATCACAGATAGTTTCACTTTGAAACCATTTATGATGATACAAACATCACAGACGGTTTCAAAGTGGAACCTCTTGTGGTGTCATACATCACAAACGGTTTCAAAATAGAGCTGTTTGTGATGTCTTTTACATCACAGACTGTTCTTGTATAGAACCGTCTGTGATGATAATTTTCACAGACGGTTCTCAAACTATTTGTGATATGCTCTTTTATCACTAACACTTTGTTACCGACGGTTCACTAAACCATCTGAGATGTCAATTTTGAACTGTCTGGTGATGTTGTGTTCTGTAGTAGTGACATATGCACGGAAGCATTATTCTGCACCTAAGCATAGAAGATATTCAACACTTCAGTTGTATCTAGAGCCACACACAACCATGACCCACGTGCCCAACCACGCCCACCTGCCTACCATGATCGACCTGCACGCGATCACTTGCACCCCTGTGCAACCACTAGTAGAACCACACGCCCACCATCTTCCACTACCGCCCTACCTCCCATCTTCCACCAAGTCACCACCCTATGATACGGGGGGTGCCTAATCTTCACTACATAGGATTAAAAATAATCGATATCCGTACAATCTGACAAACTAATGGTGCTAACCACTGCCTTGATACAACAACCTGCAGCAAAAGAATTTGCCCAACCACACGCTCTGATCAATGTCTACCGAACCACACAAAGGTGCACGTGCAATTGCTCCTGCAATCACCAAAAGAATCATAAGAACAACAACGAAAGAGAGATAAACTGAAAGATGCTCCCAATTCCAAGGGAGCAGCAGGTGGCTTCGCACAAACCCTAAGAGCAATAGAAATAGCTTCTATAAATGATTATCATAAAATTCATGGTTAAAGTTCCTAGGACGAATACATTTGCTTATATAACCTCCTACAACATTGAAAAAAATTTGGACTCCAATACAAATAAAAAAATAAACTATAAAGTTAAAATCGTGACTTTGTTTGGGAGATTGTGATGTCCACATAAAGAATATATAGTTGGAATTTGATCCATTGCGTAGGCATTGAAGTTAGCTTTCTAAGGAATACAGGAACTCCAAAATCTGACTTTGTATGCAAAAGTAATAACCTTTTTAATTCGAACTGTGCTGACCGCTCTAAATTGAGTCTGAATTGAAAACATCCCTTCATATCTTTCCTTTCATTGTTTCTTTGCTTTTCAATCTATGAGGACAAGTAAAGGAAGTCTTCTAAATCATGCAAAGGCGTGGAATAGAAGGAAATTACCCATACATTGAATTTTTTTTTAAATAATATTATTTTAATTCGAAATTGCGACATTAATACACGATTTTAAAAATTGCGTAAATAATATCCTGCCGCCAAACTGTTTGGCGATAATAGGTCGCCGCCAAACGGTTTGGCGATAATATAGTAGTCGCCACACGGTTTGGCGACTATACCGTAATCCCGCGTGTCGGCCGGCGGACGGGTGATGACCGCTTGTCGCCAGTGAGGTAGTGGTCGCCACACCGCCGCTGACTTACTTAGTAGTCGCTAAGCCAACGACTACTAGTAGTCGCCGAAGGTGTGGCGATTACTAGTAGTCGCTCACCGCTTGGCGATAATCTCGTACATTTTTAATATTTAAGTAAATTTTGTTGTGAACTGCTTATGCAATAATTGTTATATTAACAGGAAAAAACTAAAAAAACTCTTGTCATGTAATAGACGGGAAGAATTATTTTAGTTCGTTAGTGATACGCATCTCACTTTCGTATTTTCATAGCCCCATGATAGGCCGATTACACGGTCTAAAAATGACGGAATAAATGAAGGCCCTACGCGCAGGCGGGCTACCACTTACATATGGGCGAGATAGCAAGACGTTCCTCCGGCATTTTGTTGCGAAAGTCGGAAAAGGCACTTACGGCCATTTAAACCACGTAAATCGTGGGCACTAAGGGTTTTCGTTGTTCCGTGAGCGAGCGCGGACCACGGTCCAAAAATTACGGAAAAATTCAAGGGCGGCCTACGCAATGCGAGCTACCACTTACGTATGGGCGAGATAGCCGACGCTGGGCGGCCATTTGTTGCGAAATCGAAAAGGCACTCATGGTAGAATCGTGAGCACGATAAAAATTAAATTGGACAACCACGACCCGGAAAATTTTGAAATTTTTATGGAGGTCCCGATAAATCAGTGATATTACCATAAAAATTTCAAATAATTTGAAGATCTGAACAATATTTTTAAATTCAAACAATAAAATTTGATTGTTATGAACATTTGAAAATTTCATTTTTATTGTTATGAACATCACAGACAGGAATTTTCAAAATTTTATGGTCTACAACAACTCATGTTATGAACACTTAAATTATTTGTTGAACATATATAAGGGCACATACACCGAAAGTTCTGATGAGAAAATAAGCAATAGATTAGATTATATTATATTACATGGGCATTACAACAGTGACGAGGTTAATAAGGAAAGCACTGTTCGTCGTGGTGGAACAAATGATCGTTCCGCCTATCTGGTACAAATGAATGATGTCATACATTTTCGCATATTACCGACCTGCTCTAATTTTGCGATTTGTTCTCGGACACCGCTCAATCCCTACTATGAAAGAACTCCATGGGGTTCCGCAAGGTGCTCCAAATGCCGCCGATTGGGTGGCCTATGCCGTGCGCTCCTGTGTATAAGACTTAAATTTTGGTTGTTCTTTATGTGGATTTCTCGCCTCCCATATGGGCATGTCATCCCGATTCTTGCGGCCCCTATGTTAATACCACCCGGTTCCGGATGGTCCGCAAGAACGCCGAGGATTTGTTGCGTGGTGCGGACCTCGGCCGGTCGCTTCCTTGTCCCTTCTTCTTCGAGAGGAGGAACCTCTTGCGCCTCTGGCTGTGTTGGCCGCTATTCCGGAGACATGCGAGGCGCCCTGCTGCTTCGCTCGCACTCCACTATATGGTGCAGAGGTGTGTGTTGGGCTTATGCTTGGACAACCGAAGCGTGCCTCGCAATCAATGCAAGATGCCCTTTGGTGGTTGCATAACACCGTATGCATTCGGTCCGGCTTTTCGGGCGGTAGTGGCACCACGAGAGGGTTGCTCCCCGCTATCCCATGCAAAGTTGCTCGAGATGTGGGTGGTACGTCTCGGTCCACCCAGCTTGAAGTAGCCGCACCATTCATCCTCGGGCAAGGCACCCCGGAGAATCTCCCATCCGCTAGATCACCGTGGTATCAACCATCGCCTCCGTGCCATGTTCGCAAACGCCGGGGCTTTGGGTGGCCCCGGAGGAGGTTCCTCCTTTGACTTGTTGATGTTCGAAAGTGTCCTTTGAACTCCCCGTGCGATGAACTGCTTAGAACTACTAATTTGTGAGACTAACATGAGTATAACGCATGAAACTCACCGATTGGTTGGCCCCCCTCGCACACCGCCCCGAGCTCGGGTCGATCTAGAAAAGGACATATCCGGCGGCCTCCCACCGTGAAGTTCTCGGCGAAGCGGGTGGTTGTCGTGGCGCTTGTTGAGAAATTCAGAGTCACGCCGTTCGCCCGTCGATCCATTGGAAGAAGCAACACCGCCCTCGTCTTTGAAAAAGAAAGAACGATGCATGAGATGGTAGTGTTACCTCAGATTGTGTGGACACCAATAGGTTTACCTTGTAGGTGCGACAAAGAAGAGATGAGCGCGGCCGCCGCCCATGGGTAGATTGCTCAATCTTCGCGGTGAGGTTGCTTGATCGATTTTGGTCGGGCAACTCCGCAGAATCTGGGCGCCGACGCCATCGCATCCGGATATTCGGGCGGATGACTTCGCTTCAAGAGGCGACGATAAACGACATTGTGTCCTAATTTGTGTAGATTCAACCGACGTTGATTGTTTGGTTTGGCTGTGTTGGATGTCTACCCTTCGCCATGTTTTATAGTGGTGGTGAGGGTTACTCGACGACGTGTCACCCATCATCAAAGCCGCGGTTGTCGCTTTCATCGGTGCGGGGTGCTGCGGTTGTCGTCTCTGCCGAGCAAGCGGCGTGGTGCAGCGGTTGTCGCTTCACCGGTGCGGGGTGCAGCGGTTGTCGCCTCACCGAAAAGCGGGTGCAACGTGTTGTCGCTCTCAGCGAGAGCAGCGTGGTCCGTGAGTGTTGTCGTTTGACCAAAAGCGGTGTGCAGGCGTGTTGTCGTCTGCCGAGCAGCGTGGTCCAGAGTGTTGTCGCCTCGATGGGGCGAGGTGCAACGTGTTGTCGTCTCGGCGAGAGCAGCATGGTCCGAGTGTTGTCATTTCACCGAAAGCGGGTGCGGCGTGTTGTCGTCTCTCGCCCGAAAGCAGCGTGGTGCAGGTTGTCGCTCTCCCGAGGGAAGCTTGTGAACTAGTAGCGTGAAAATCGAACTAACTAACCCTATTCAGCGGCCTTTAGAATTAAAGCCTTGGAACCCAGTTTGGACAGCCATATCACACGAAAATATTATAATTAAAGCCTGCTTAACATGTAACATACAGATACATGAAGATATGATATCTGGAAACCACTTCGAAAGACATGCGTGACCAACTCTGCCCCCTTTGCACGAAATTAACTACTTCGCAAGAATAGAGTACAATACAAGAACGATAGCCACATATACAATCTTCTAACCATTTCATATGATCTAAAATGCACTCCATCTTGAACATCAAGATGTTCACCTCTCGCTCAAGCATAGGGTCCATCCTCTCCTCCATAGAAGGTCAGCATCCTCTGTGGTACAATGGTTGTAGGACGCCCCTCGAGGTGTCCATGGTGTCCGCCCCACTCGGAAATATTGGCACCGCAGCCTACGTGATGACGTAAATAAGCATTCAGGCCGTGGTAAGAAATGAGATATCGCAGAACAACTACACAACTCGAATAGAACAAATAGTGTGCACAAGAAAGAATCAAACTAGCTTTTCACTTACAGAGAAAAAAGGGCACTTGTAGAACACTCGCCCATTATTTTCGCGAGTGTTAGCGTACAACACATTAGCTTGCACGCGGGCGCTTGGGACATTCGACCTGTCTTGCATTGGCAAGTGCACGAGCCCTCCGATTTACAGAGCTCGCCGTTTGAGACATAGTCTTTGGGGGCAAGGAACGGGATGAAGACGAGGATATGTGGAACGATTGCGGTGTTTGGGGGAAGAATGTTCAACGGGAAACGAGGTGCTTCGGCTCTCCCCTCGAGAGTCCTCTTATAGGCACGCCCCTCCGACGAGGACGCCCCTGTGCCCCCGCCCGATCCACCTCTCGACGGCACGCTTCCCCTTTACACGGACGGGCCTGCCTCCCAGAAGATGAACGAGGACGCTCTCCTCCAGGCGAGGACGCCCCAGCTCCCCCCGCATCTCCCCTTTACACGGGACGTGGGCGCAGAAGACGAACGGTGACGCCATAGCCGCTTCGGGCCTCGCTCGAGAAAGCCGTTCATGCGGCAGCGGTTGTCGAATCGATCCGAAAAGTGGGCTGCAGCGTGTTGTCGAATCGGTCCGAGAAAGCCGCAACGTTCGCGTTGTCATGTCGCATTGATATCGGAAAGGTAAAAAGCGTGAACATCACTATTAACATTGTAAAACAAGACGAACAAAGTAACAAAGCGAGAACAACACTCTAAACAATGTAGAATAGTACAAAGTAAGAACAAAAGTAGGACAAAGCACTTATCAACGAAGTCCCTAGTCGGCCCCACCCTCCCACGACGACCTCTTCGCCCACGTCCGAGGCCGCATCGCCAAGAGGGCGAGGGTGAAGCGCCGCGATGGCCCCGTCATTCCTCTGCGATGGCACCGCCGCCTGTAGTCCGGCGGGTCAGAACGCTAGCACCGGCCGAGAAACACTTAATGTTTCTTGACGATCGCCTCCTCAGATTTGGAGGATCGAGCGCCCGAGGGTGATAGCTTTTGGGTGGGCAATCATTCGGCGTTGCCGGGTTGCTTCTTCACTCTTCAATGCAGGCGGTAGTGTGCTTGTCCAACTCGCCAATATCGCGTTGAACTTACGTGTTCGGTTCGCTTGCATAACCTCTTAAATAGGTTCATCGCCTTCTTACTCTTGAACCGCTGAAAAATTTGCTTCCCAAATGTCTCATGCACCACCTGTTCTGCATGTCACGCCATGGAAAAGGCTCATCAAGGTCCTCCTGTAGAGTCTTAATTGACGAAATGATACCTTTATGGCGGTCATGGATGATGCACACGTTGGGCCGATCACGAACTACCCCGAACTTCAAATGTCTGAAAAACCACAAATACTATCCCTGTTCTCACCTCAACAAATGCAAAGGCCAATGGAAGTATGTGGTTGTTCCCATCAATTGCAATTGCCGTTAGAATCGCCTTTGTATTTCTCGGTCAAGAATGTACCATCGGCGCGACAAAGAATGGACGATGCAAGACTAATGACGCAATGCAAGGACCCAAAGGAAAAGAAAGCTCGACGAAATATCGAGACCCTGTTACCATCCGCTTCACTTTCTTCAAAAGTGCACGTGTCGGGTTGGTTTCCTTCAAGACATCAAGCACACGAGGTAGGTTACAACACGGCCTCATATGTGCCAAACCTCTTCTCTAATGCCTTTTGCTTCGCACGCCAGCCATCGAGTAACTTATCCGGTACTTAAATGTTCTCAAGATTGCTTTGAATATAAGAACACTCAATGTCCCGCTTCTCGATGATCTCATTGAACATCACGCTAGCGATTACACCGCATTCAAGTTGCGTGTTTCACCGTAACATTTTCTAGTCCGCATGTGTGCCCATCTACTCGTGATGCAATCCAAAATGTCTCGCACTTCTTGCATAAGCATGTACTCGAATTCACATCCTTCGGTTCTGCACTTCACCGTATCTATCTGGATCGACAAAACAACTCGAACTCTCTCTGCTGCGATAGTGCCCACAAATTTCACCGCCAACTTCAACTCGTAATTGTTTAAAACTTGATTCAAATTAACGGCATTGCTACCATACTCCCAACGCGACTCATGCCCCCACAAAACTTCCATACTAGCTTTGTTTTTCCCTGCTCCACTCGCCGTGATGGGTACATCCGTTGTCCAATACTACTATGCATTTCATCATCTCCTCCTCTTCCTCATCTTCGTCGATGTCATCATCACACTCCAACATTTCAGCTTCATCTTGCCTCGCCATATGGTCCACCAACTCCAATTGATCAACAATTTGCTCGATTTCCTCCCTTCATCTCGCCTCGACCTTCCACGTGTCGCTGATCCTCATATCATCTTCCGCCGCTACCTCGGCCGCCACCACTACTGAAATTGTTCACCAGAGTGTGACGGTTTCGCTACCACGCCGCTAATAATCACCTCTTCTCTAGGGCACGCCTTTGCAAAGATTACACATTCAAGGCTAGATCCCTTGCACCACCTTAACCATTTCGCCACAAGCACGTCCGATCTATTTTCTTCAACTCCCACAGAGCCGGTCACCCTTACTACGGCGTGAATACGACTTGAATGGTAACAGAGTAAACACTTGCATCCAAATAAAAAATATTTGGTCAACTAAAGCTTTATATCACGGATGCTAACTCTATCGAGACATAAGTGTTCCGCCATTGTGATGCAAAACTGCTCAAATCAACACCATTCTCGCCTAATTTTTATTTCACCATCGCCATAATATACCCTAAATTTCATCAAGATCCGACATTCTGCGACGACATAAACAAAATTAATTTCTATATCACCACTAACGCTAATATCACTAGCTAAACAAAATTAATTTTTATATTGCATCAATATCTAAATTAACAATTCCTCCTAAATAAGAAAATTATCATGCCAGCATTTTGTACGAACAATCTAAAATCGCTATATTGCATCAAAATCTAAATTCTCTAATATTGCATCTAAAATTTCTAATATCGATATTGCATCAATATCTAAACTCTAATATTGCATCAATATCTAAAATCTCTAGTATCGACATTGCATTAATATCTAAAATTTCTAATATTGCATAAACATCGATATTGTATCAATATCTAATATTTCTATTATCTCAAAATTCTAATATCTAAAATCTCTAATATCTAACATTTCTAAATTCTTAATTTTCTAATATCTCAAATTCCTAAAATTTCTAAAATCTACAATTTCTAAAATTCCTAATATTTCTAAAATTTTCTAATATCTAAATTCCTAAAATTTCTAACATTTTCTAATATCTAAAATTTCTACATTTCCTAATATGACAAAATATCTAAATTATTTTACACTACACAAATTTAATAACAAAATTAAAAAAATACCTTTTTTTCTTTTTTCCTTCTTCTTCCTCCCTCCCTCCTCTCTCTCCTCTCTCTCTCTCTCTCTCTCCTCAGCGATCTCTCTCTCTCTCTCTCTCCCTCTCTCTCTCTCTCCCTCTCCCATATCTCTCTCTCTCCGCCGCTCGCCTCCTCTCTCTCTCTTCCTCTTCATACCGCCGAGCGCCTCTACCGCCTTCTTAGCGTTTTTCGGCGAAAGCCTAGCAATTACCGCTCGCCCAACAGATTCGGCGCACACCGCTCGGCGACTCTCGAGTAGTCGCCACACCGCTTCGGCGATTACTAGCGATCGCTAAACGGCTTAGCTACTACTCAAGAGTCGCCGAGCGTGTGGCGACCACTGACCGGCGCATACCGTCGTCAACCGGCCGACACGCTGATTACGGTATAGTCGCCAAACCGTGTGGCGACTACCATATTATCGCCAAACCGCTTGACGACGACCTATTATCGCCAAACGGTTTGGCGAATCGGATATTATTTCTGCAATTTTAAAATACGTATTAATATCGCAATTTCTAATTAAAATAATATTATTTAAAAAAAATCCCCATACATTTCATCAAGCCACGGATTCGTTAGCTCCATCAACTCTAGCGTACCACCCGATCTGCTTGCACGACATGCACTCCAATGGCCAAATATTTTTTTGCAAAAAGCTCCAAATCATGTACCGTTTGACGCATTGAAAAATAAACTTGATAAGCTCTCCATTACCATATATGTGTATTGTACGCCTTGTAAGCCTCGAGGTTGCTGCAAATTTCAACGTGAACCTCCGTGGATAGAACGGCACACCATCTCTCCTCCATGTACCCCTGCCTCCCACTCCTCCCATGGTGAAATGCACGGGTAAATTAAATGCTTGTTCATCAAAACAATGTCCTTATTATGCAAAATCTTATTAATATTGTTTAACAATAGCGCTAGATCGATTTTTCAATATATTGTCGAAATTGTGGTTCAATTCGTGGTAAAAGTGATAAAAAATATAAATAATGTTAATATCTTGAGCACTTTGAAGTGCTAAAATGTTACTCTCTTTGTTCAGAAATTTAAGACTTATAGTTTGAATGATCTTATTCAGAAATATCAGATTTATATGTAGATTTAATGAGACTTTTTCTACTATACCTTTATTTATTCTCTCTCAACTATATACATTTATTCATTACCATCACACACAAACTATTAGCTCTTATCTTCCAAGACAATTAAGTAGGGGGTATCTAAGTCATTTTCACCCATCCCTTTCTCAATTTCACCTTAACCTTAATTCTTGGGCAAAGTTAAAATACGTCTTATATTTCTGAACGGATAGAGTACAAAATTTTTTTGGCTTGTCGTACATGATTATGAGGCGCATTAACACTGGAATATAATTAATTGGTAAGTTAACTCATAACAACCAAGCTTACTTTCTTAATTAGTACGATGTTGACGACCAAAATGTTGTTTACCACGTCTTATATAGTATTTTGGATGTAACTGCGATCGATCAAATTGTCCTCTTGCAAAACAACAACAACCTAATTATTATTCTTAATAGAGGCTTGTAAAAACAACTTCATTTTGCGTTTATCATGTAGATCATTCTTGGAACATATAATTGACACCATGTTCATTTTCAGAAGTAGGTTTATTTTGGTGGAACTCTCGGTGAATGGTAAAATTGTGGGAGTATGACTCCACCCCTCAATATTAAAATTTTGATGTCCATCTTTATACACAGATGAGTGAATTAGGGTTTGTTTGGTAGAGCTCTAGATCCCAACTTCTTCTAAGATTTGAAACTTGTAGACTAAAATAAAGTGAATTAAGTTTATATTTTTGGTCTAAAATGTAAACAAGATGATTCATCTAAACAATCTTAATGTACTCATAGCTTCAGCTCTACGGATCTGGTGGAGCTAGAAATACCCAACTCATAGAGCTCTACCAAACACATCCTTAATCTTAGTAGGCACTTTGTGAGGTTAGATTTACCCTAGACCGCCGTGTGTCTATGTATGTGTTTAGGGCATGCCCTCGAGTGTGTACATGTACATGTATAGTGGTGCGTGCGTGCATGCTTGTAATAAAAAATAGGTTTGTTAATTTAAGCTTAGTATAGTACTTCCTCTGTCTAACTTTACAAGATATATTTTTTTAATGATATTGTTCATAAATATAGGTTGTATTTCATATTCTATACAAAATTAATATGATATTTTCTCTATACCTCTAATAAATATTTATCTCTATTTTATATATATATATATATATATATATATATATATATATATATGTATTGAATACGATGATTAGAGATAATAATTAAGACAATTTATTTATTTTTAGTATTTTTTGGTTTATATGCATCAAGATAAAATACGTTCTATAAATATGGACGGATGAGTACCGGTATTAAAATTTTTGACAATACGTGAATTTTTCTTGGCTGTGTGTAAGTGTTCTTAAAAGAGGACAGCAGGCCAGCAGGGTGCATTGAATAGAATAGGATGGGGCACGCTAAAGTCAGCTTGGGTGGATCGAACCCAGCCATGTGCATTTATTTTCTGAGGCCGGCGTCACCTCACTCACATTTTTGTTTTATAATTTATACTGTACCTTTTTATTTGTGACACTTTAGGAGTTATATATTATTGAGATAACTGATGGGGCATAGTATGAGTTACCCTATTTTTCCCTTTAATTAAGAAGATAGTTTTTTTTAAAACAAGCTCATGCAACTCAAATTTTATTTACAGCAAAATTGACGAATACTCATACTAAGAATACCTCCAGCAGGCCAGAACACCAAATAAGCCGTCTTAGGCCCAGCTCTGGCCAAAGGCCTCGTTGGGTCATGAAGGACCCCCGACCCCGATCAAGCCCACCAAGGCGCCGACCGACCTCGGGTCATCGATCTCATGGACATACGACGGCCATCTTTGAGGCGGTGTAGGGCTGAAATAAAGCTCGAGGCTCGCAATCTTGCTCGGCTCGGCTCGATGCAACATGGCAGAGGCGAGCCCTACTCAGATTCGGTCGATAGGCCGAGCCCGAGCCGCTCTCAGCGGCCTCGTTAGGCTCGTTAGGCTCGTTCTTGCCAAACTTTCTGTTTACGTGGTTAAGTTATCACAAAGTTCCAACACAAATTTCCAACAGAAAGCCAACGAACCTAGTTCAACAAAAACATTTAAGCGTTATGTAGAAACGGAGAAGTAGTAGTCATAAATTTCAAAGTATATAACAATGGAGCATATTGTGGGTTACCAATTCACATAGCACTAGCGAATAGCAATTTTCCACACTTTGGTTATCACATTCACATAGCAATAGCGAATAACAATGGAGCATATTGTGGGTTACCAATTCAACCACATTGCTTAATAACACAATATTCCTACATTTTGGTTATCATCATTTATGCCCAAGTTCAATTAACGAAACGACAATCATTAAGTAACTTTTTCGAGAGCAATGACCAACACCCAACATTACAAAAATATACATCTAGGCGGAGGCGATGGATCAGCGACTGACATGAATCCTAAGCTATTTGTTTATCGATTCAGAGAGGATGACAAACTTCTTGATGAGCTATCGCTATCAAGGTGAGAACCATGAGTCCATGACCAAACTTTAACTCACTCGACCATATGGACATATATATGAAATTCAAGGCAACACACTCATCGAACTTACTTAAGCGCCCAGAATTCAATCGCTTGCGAAATTGCTTCAATATCATTGCATATTTGCATTCAAGAGTTGACTACTAGACTGCTTAGTGCTCACCGAGTCAGCTGGTGCTACTGCTGGACCTGCTGGTGTGGAGCCAATGGAGGCAGCGCCGAGAATGGTGGTGTTGTCGCCGTGTACTGCATCTGGAGCCTCAGCCGGCGGCAAATGTCTTGCGCGTCGCGCTTGCCTCGCTTCTTCTTCTGGTCGCTCCATGGGGGAGGCCAGGCCGACGGGTGGAGAGGGCGGCCGGTCGGGGGAGGCGATGGGGTGGAGCCGTGGCCCGTGGGGAGGCGGCGGCGGAACGGACGGGCGGCGCCGGCGACGGGTGGAGCCTGGAGGCGGAGGCCGTGGGGGAGGTGGCGGAGGAGGCCACGGGATGGGGTGGAGCCGAGGCCCGAGGGCGTAAGCGGTCAAGCGGCGGCAGGGAGTCGGGACAGGATGGCAGCCAGTCGCGTCGCTGAGTCGGGGCGCCGTGGCCAACCCACCGGCGCCAAAGCGCCGCCTTGAACCCTAGCTGCTCCTCTGCTTGACCATTTCGACGGATTTGGGGAGGAAGGACCAAATGACCGAATGACTTGTAGGAGCTCGAGTCTTTGGTCTTGGTGGCCAGCTCACGCCGTGTCAGGCGGGCTCGAGGCTCGATCACCCTCCGAGCCGAGCCTAGCTCGGCTCGATTTCGTCGAGCTCAAGCAGGCCGAGCCGAGCTCGGCTCGGCTGCTTCCACCCCTAGATCCTTCCCAAGGTGGCTGGGGGCGTCAAAGTCAACTGATCCCTTCACCCCGTTATGCACGGTGGAGAAACGCGCTCCCGAGGCGACACGGAGCCACAGTGTGGCGTCGAGGCGCCTGAGAGGCAGTGCACCCCGCCCGACGGTTGTTCCGTTCACTACCAACCCAGGCATGAGATGAGCAGAACACATGGGTCCACGAGACCAAGACCAGGACTCTTTGGCGTAGGACACCCTATCCTTTTTTCTCCAAACTCCGTGTAACCTGCCCCTCTGTCTATATAAAGGGCGGCGGGACCGAGGGAGGGAGGGAGCTTGAGCGAACGAGCTTACACGGCGTGACAAGCATATCTGAGCACTCGAGAGGTGCTCAAGGCCTACCCTTAGCCCTCGCCAGGCTCAATCTTTTGCACCTAAAGCAATACATAACCACCACACTACTGAAAGTAGGACGTTCATCCACAAGCCATCTTGAGCTAGTCTAACCATTCAAAAGAGGAGCGCGACACCTTAACTTACAAATTTACTTACATACACGTATATTATATTCCATAGAATTCCGTTGCGCACATGATGCCCACATTGTTTCCGGCCGATGCGTTCGCTCCGTTGTAAGCTACGTCGCCCGTTTGCGCCCGTTCTAATCCAACTTAAGTAATTGATCACAGTCCTCAGACTCAAACGCTCGTGTGGCGCAGTGAGAAGCGCTTCACTCGTGATGGCCACGATGCGTGTTCGAGACCCCGCCTGCCCGCGCGCGCTTCGCCCTGGTTTTTTCCGCACTACGTGTGTCACGGTCGCATGGTGTGGGCACTCGGCCGCTGCATGGTGGCGCGTGGCAAGGCAGCGTGACGCGAGCGCTCGGCCATCACATGGCGTTGGTTTTTTTTGCAAAAAGATCCCCTGAAATCCACAAAATTACATGTAGATCCTTTTGCGGAAAAGCCCTAAAAATATGAAATTTTTTCAAGAAACTTTCTAGAATTACATCCAGGTCCTTTTGTTTGTGAGAAGGCCCCAACAATTCGTTCTTTGTGGGAATACCCCAAAAATTCTGAAATTTGTCTCATAAATTTTTTAGAATTACACCCATGTTCCTTTCTTCACGTGGAGGCCCTCGAAAATTCCAAATTTTTTCCAACGCACGATGCGTGAGGCTGGATTTTTTGCTTTTTGTGCGAAGGCCTCCCAAAATTCTGAATTTTGTCCAAAAATTTTTTTTAAAATTATAGAGCATGCTGTGAAAATTATGCGATTTGTCCCAAAAATTTTACAAAATTACATCTAGGTCCCGAAAATTCCAAAATTTTTCGCACACGCATGATGCGTGAGACCGGATTTTTTTTTGTTTTTTGCGAGAAGGCCCCAAAAATTCTAAAATTTGTCTCAGAATTTTTTTTAAATTATAGCTCGTGTTGCGAAAATTATGCGATTTGTCTTGAAAATTTTCCAAAATTACATCTAGATCCCTTTCTTTGAAGGAAGGCCCAGATTTCACGTTGCGGCTAGCGTGGTATGCATCGCACCTGCGCATCAGTTATCCTAATTATCTTAGGACATGTAATCGTCGCAGGATTAGAATATCTGTGGCTTAGCGTACAGTGATGAGAAACGCCATCTCATGCCGGAGGTTTCCAAATGGAGCAACTCAAAGTTTAAGCCTTTTGTGCATCACAATTGAGTTGATAGTGTATATGTGCAATCAGATTTCGTAAAACTAACTAGCCATCACAACGTGTAGTTGGGGCTGGCCAAAAAAAGCTTTGGCTCCAATCAAAATTTCTTTGATTGTAGTTTTTCATAGATTCGAAATTAAAATAAGTGTATTTGAGCGAAAAATAGTTAAAAAGACTCCGGCTCGACAATGACACATTAGCTCAAATTTGAAATGACTATTTAAATGACAAATAAAATAATTTTATATCGAGCTATATTAATTTCAAAAGAAATTTGATAAAAACTCGTTAAGCTCAATAGCCACCAGTTGCAGGTTGAAACCGAGCTCTCTAGCCTTTAATTGGCTAGAAAACCCAGCCGCCGTATGCCACTCGAGTTACGCTTACCAACGTTAATTAAGAGGACGGTGACAGTGCAAACATTTTGTTCTCCACTAGCCATGTTACCTGTGTAGATACAACGAAAACTTAATTTATAATAAAAAATTATTTATAAAGAGCATTAATTTTATCTGAATAATAATATTCACTCTAAACGTGTAATGATTAAATGTTTAAATCAATTCATCGAAGTATACAAATTCCAAGCACCTGTTTACAAACTCAAGTATAAAATTATCTTTAATTTCACAAACTTAAATAATAACATTACAGCACTTGGGATTGTAAATTGTTACGTCATAATTCGAGATCGATCGATCGACCGAAAGAGGCATTACCTACTGCCTCATAGGCGCAGAGACATTGAAGAGATAAGCGTCATCTGTATATGGCTACCACCATCGATGGCGTGCATGGCTCATATGCTTTGCTCCGGCCATACCATAGCCCTACCCTATCAACCAACTCCACCGCCTCCTCGCCTCCCCCGCTAGCGTCTCCCTCAACCTATTGACATCATCCACCATGCGTGAGCTCTAGCAGCACTACCAGCCTATCTCGTCGCCTATCACCAGCGACCTATCTCTGCGCTGCATCGACGAGATCAGAAAGGTCGTCTATTACATCCACTCAACGGATAAGCTCAACATATTTGCAAGAGAAACAAGAAGCGGTGGAGTTATATAGATTCAGCAACCGAGGATATATCTATGAAATCTAGTCTATCTCACCACTCACCACCGGCGATCTGTCTCTGCGCTGCATCGACGAGATCAGGAAGGTCACCCATTACCTTCGCTCAATGGATAAGCTCAACCATCCGTAGGAAATGCAAGAAGCGGTGGGGTTATATAGATTCAGCAACTGAGGGATATCTATGGAATCCAGATTAAGAAATCGTCAAATAAGGAAGGCAACAAAAGGGAAAGATGCGAGAAGAGACCCAACTCTATGAATCGGAGCTCTGCTTCCTTTGAAAGGAAATCAATCAATCCAATCCGAAAATAACCGGAAGCAATCGCCGCTGATTCAAATGCCAGATCAATAAGAGAAAGGAGAGCAACAAATGAGTCATGCATATTCATTTACCTTCCGCGATGAGATGATTCAATCCAATCTACCATGGTGGCCATTGCCCGCTTCCCACTCAACCACGTGGGTGTGCACACATGTTTGGGTGAGGATAGAGAACAGACGTATCACCACCAACTCCTAATTAGAATTAGTAGAGATAGAGATAACAAACTTATCTAGTCGCATCATGCATAGCTGTGTGCATACTACTGGCCGGCTGGAATCAAGACCATACGTGATTAGATAAAAAGAAAATATGATCTTATCTACACATGCAAGTAAATATTTAATAAAAAGGATGCATATGGCAACTCAAAGGCACATGATAACTCAGAAACTGTATGCATACAGTATATGGAAAAAGAATCGGCCGTGCAGTATTTGAAAATAGAATCGGTTGATTGAGATAAGAGTTTCATACGCTGCAGATCACGTATGCATGCATATTCAACTAAATGGTCTCGATTTAGTGGGTATAACTTAATTAGGTAGTAGAAATATATGAAATGCAAGGTCGGTTTTAAACCTTATCCCCGCAAGCCTATTTAGTTTGATGACAAATTTATCTTATTAAATCTTACTAAAATTTAGTGTTACCAAAATTTAGTTACCAAATTGACTACCAATATTTTAGTCAAAAATTGGCAAGAAAATGAATTAGAGAACCAAGAGAGAAGGGAATTTTATCAAAATTTGGTAGCAAACCAAATGTTTACCGAATTAATTTGGTAAGATAAGCGGCCAAGGATTTGGATTAAGGGGCCCGTGGATCAACTAAAAATATCATAGTATCCATAAAAAATATCATAGCAATATCGATGCATTTAAATTTAAAATAGCATAACCATATGTCCACAAGAAAAATATGATATATTTTTAGAATAAAAAGTTACATCTCTATTAACTTAAATTTAGTTCTCTGACTACCTAGAAGATCATAAGTCAATAAGTTCATCTGAACTAATTTTCACTGATAGTTCTTTTTCAATGTAAACTATCATGCAATGTCGAAGAAAGCCATTTCCTATTTTATTTGAAGGTGGGTCTTAACAAGTTTCATAGTTGAAAATACTCGCTCTTGGGTTCTTTGTTGACACCTAAGAGTTATGACCAATTGTAACTGACCTATCAACCATTGAATAATAGGAAGCTTTACCTATTTTATATAGTCTATTTGTTAAGTTAGCAAGAGAAATTAAGTATTGCATATATCAAGTTGAGAAAAATAGAAGTTTTACTTGTTGGGAATGGACTAGACCTTTATTTGTTGTTGGCTAATACTAGCTACTACTAATTACTATCTACTAGATCTTATTTTTATAGAGAGGCCAAGGCCCTGCTCCCCTTCCTCCGCCTATGAAGATAAGCATTGGTAACCATTAGAAACACCATGAAAGGCCTTATTTTTAGGTTCTCTCAGCAAATGTTTCTCTTCTTTACGTAAACAGCTTCGTGATGAGTTTTTATCTATGAGCATGTATAGCGCAAAACAAGGTACATGCATATACATATTTGGATGATGACACTTCTCTACTTACTTGTGTTGAGCCGTTGACTTCCAAGAAGAACAGAGAATCGTGTAGGTCCAGTTGAACAGTCCAATGGTGAGCTGCCTATTTGTATGGTGGCTGTCTTTTTCTTACGTGACTGTAACTCACGTTTTCGAATCAGACTTAAGGGGAAAAAAGACAACCTACACGGAATTTAGGAACAAATAATATATGGACCTGCAAGGAATGCATGATTTGTATGGCAACTGTTTTGTTCAATTCGCCAAACCGGCCCGGTTCTTCTCTATTGATAACCGGAAAAGTGGTGCATTTACGCTGGAAATGTTCAGTACTTTCATGGCTGCACCGATCGACCGGCCGGAGACCTAAATTTGGCAGAATTGAGTTGCTGGCGCGCACTTTTGAACCGCGGGTGCCTATTCAATGCGTCTTTAGACTATCTTCAGTAATTTCCCTTCATTCCCTTCTCTTCTCTCATTCCCTTCATTTCTATCATCTCCGGCAATTCCTTCATTCCCTTCTCTTCTCTCATTCCTTCATTTCTATCATCTCCAGCAGGTGAGATCCTCTTGAAGGGTTTTGTATAGAGATTGGAGAGAGGATCCCTTTCTGAAGAGATTCTCACTCCAAATCCCTTCAAAAGGGAACCGTGAAGGGAATTCGTTAGAGTGCTTGGGATCTGTCTGCGAAAGGATTTGGAAATTGAAGGATGCCACTAGAGATAGTCTTATAATTATCGGTGATTCGTTTAATTTTCACGAGCTAGCAAGTTATACTTTCCGGCTATTTACTACCGTATCCACATGAATAGAATTTATATAAACATATATATATATATATATATATATATATATATATATATATATATATATATATATATATATATATATATATATATATATATATATATATATATATATATATATATATATATAGGAAGTTTTACAGTACTCTAGAGTACATACTCCCACCTCTACTATACCACTTAAATGAAAATGTTATACTTTTTATCAATTTGGGTATACTCAATAATAATTTTATGATACTCTAATTTACATGATTGCAAAAAATCATTGAAGCCCTTTATTTTTTGCTATATACCCTTTTACATATGTGAAAGGAATATATAAATAAATTTTGCTATAAAGAGTGGACTTGATGAAATTTTAAGTGAAACTCACTTTGGAGTATCTTACAATCGATATTAGAGTATATTCAATTGGATAAAGAGGTATAATAATATCATTTAAGTGGTATACTAGAGGTGAGAGTAATGCATTCTCAGTATGGAACCATTTTCCTATATATATATACTCTAATTCAAATATTTTTAGCAATTTAGATCACATATTTTGCTGATGATTCCATACTCTTGTGAGGACATACTCCCACTACTCATATACCACTTAAAAAATGAGAGCTCTTTATTATTTTGAGAATATTTTAATAATGATTACAATATATTTCAAAGTGAGTTTCATGAAAAATTTCATCAAAGTTCACTTTTTAATAGCATAATTTGTATATATACACCTTTTACATATGAAAAAGAGTATATAGCAAAAATAAAAGTCTCCAATGAAATTTTTTCAACCATGTCACGTTGGAGTATCCTAAAATTAATATTTAAGCACACTAAAAGTGATAAAGGAGTATAACATATTTGTTTAAGTAGTATATTGGAAGTGGGAGTATGTATTGCTATGAGTACCGAAAAGGCATATATATATGTGTGTGTATATATTAACTGGGGCACCATGGTTTAAAATAGGTGTTTCCTTATGTATAGCGTGCGAAAATGTTTTATTTTGTATGATTAATCAATGATAGTTGAATGGTAGAACTTGATATTGGTGTTTTATGCCATGAAAGATAAATATGGCATCATATGCATCATGATATAGAGGTAGATGACACTCATGTCATCTATAGCCTACTTTGTATCGGGATTCAACGGGAGTAGAGGTGAGGTCTTGTATGAAAGAGAACGGGCTTGAGGTCCTCACATAAAAGTGGGCGAACATGAGTACACACCGATGGGTGAAGTACCCCGCTATACCGGTACATGCTAAAGGGAAGAGACATATTAAAAGGTCGAGGAGGCTAACTAGAGGGTAGTAAGCATTAAAATTATCTTTGGCCAAAACTAATTTTATACGGAAACGTAAATCAAATTAGCCTTGCCTACTTAAGGCCTAAATCAACTAGCCTCACTACGTGCACCAACAATATAAGTTTAGATCAAGGTTTCCAATTCTAGGGTGACAAACAATCAATTCAAGAATGTAAATAAGCCAAAGGAAGCAAACCAAAAGATGATACACGATATTATTACCGTGATGTTCGGAGACTTGCCAGCTCCACGAATTAAACTAAACACCTCGAATCCACTAGTGGTAACTCTTTCCCCCTCTTGGTAGGCAAGTTCCAACCTTCACAACACACTGGATCTTTTCACAAGTTTCTTGAGAAGATTAGCGAACCACGACGCCTCCACACCATCTAGGTGTCAACAAACACCAAGAGTAATAAGACAAGCCTCTTGCTTCACCTATTGTCATCATCATTGTACTTAACCTATTTCATAAACTCATGAAAAATATTAGTCCAAGACATTCGGTTGTCACTAATCACCAAAGCACACCATTAACGCATATTGGAGGGCCTGGATCATTCAATCTCCCTCTTTGGTGATTGACGACAATCCGATTGCAAATAATTGAATTTAAATTAATATTTAATATATTACAACTATGAAAGCTTACTACTATAGAGAAGGCTATTACAGATGGCTCAGAAAACCATCTATGTATATTACAGATAGTTTTTATCTAGAACCTTCTGTGATTTGTGTTAATCACAGAGGTTTGTATATAGAACCTTCTGTGATATGTGTTGATCATAAATGGTTTTTAAATAGAATCGTCTGTGATATATTTTTTCCTAACTCTCTTAGAAGAAATTTCATAATTAGTATTTGTTGTTGAAATTTTATTCTCCTTAGATATTTCAACAACGACATTTACAAGGCACAACCAATTATAGATTTTGCAATTGAATATCAAAATATCCTAGATGCATCGAGACAACAGCTTATCTGATAAGAATGGTCTTATAATATGAACATTTGTGGTACTTTTATCCTCTTTCTTATTCTAATATTGATGGATTTCAAGGCAAAATCCAATTCCATCTATAGTTTGTCCTAAAACATGTCATGCTCTGATTTATCTTCTACTTCATCCTCATCTCCGAATGAGAATACCATAGGCAACATATTTTTATTCTGGTCTTGTGCAGGAACAAGATCACTCTTGACTATAGAAACTTCAGCTATTGATATCTTTTGAAATATTGAGATTGCAAAATATAAAAATCATATGTATAGATTTCTCTCAAAAAAATCTTTCATAATATTATAATTAACTTGTTGGATTTTCTAAATATATTGCAACAAAATTAACGGTCAAAGTTGCATTTTTGGGAATGTGTCTATGTTCAAATTAAACGATAAGTTTTTATGACCAGAGGGGTATGTATGTCCCATAGTATGATTGTCGATGATCGGGACCTAGGGTCCCCTATTAAACTTACGAGAAAATTAAATATGAGAGCACGATTAAATAGTGACTCCATTATCATGGATAGAAAGAACGTTACAAGAATAAAATTATAGTCAGATTATTCTTTTGGTACACACAGGCCTCTCTATTTATGGTCACCTAAGAGGTGGCTGTTAATATTACTATAGGTACCTCTCGTCTTCATGCCTGAGTTTTTGTTAAGTTTTGAATTATGTCACCCTTTGGTCAACCGTTGTGTGTCCCTTGACTAGCTATCTTAAGTTGCCAACTACGTCAATAACCACTCTCGCGTAGACATAGCCATTACATTAGGTGCAGTGGCAGAGCCAGAATTCTTCGAAACCTCGGGCCTAGATCGGTAAACCGGAATCATCCTAATGACTGTTTATTTATCCAAGTGGCTAGCAAAAGAAATGAAAAATCATCCTAGTGAATCATCTATACACTCATCATCCTAGTGACAAATCATCCTACTGAGTCATCTACAAAACTAGAGTCAATCATCCAAGCCCATATGACCATATCCAATGCAAAAAAATAACTTATGATGTAAACAGTACACCCCAAAATAGAAGAGCACTTTTGAAGATCACAAATCACACTAGATCCCTGCAGAACCAACAAAACAAGTTCATATATGCTATTCTAACCGAAAATCATTCGGTTCACTTCGATAAACGCTCGGTTCACCTTGATAATCGCTCAATTTCTTCAAAAATCAACGTAGCTCCAACGAATATCACTAGGGTTTTGCAAAAAATCAAACTACACTTGGTCCGATCGATAATCGCTAAGGGGATATCGATTTTCGAGGTTTACCAGTCGATAATCGCTCCTCTGGCGCGGATTCTTTGAAGCCTCGCGCCCAGATCGGTGAACCGGAGGCGGGCAGCAATGAGCAACCAACGGCGGGCCAAGGCGGCGTTTCCTTAGCCCAAGCGCCTGCGGAGGCCGAAATGGCGGTCGGTGGCGGCGCCTTCACTCGAGCTGCAGTGGGTGGCCGAGGCGCCGGGACGCGGGAGTCGGGGCGTCGGGCCGTCAGGCGGGACACGAGAAGCCGGGAGTCGGACCGTCGAGCGGGATGCGGGAGGCTGGAGCTGGGAGCGCCAAGCGCGTTGGGTCAGCAGTTCGCCTAGCGGCTGGCGGTCGGGAAGATTAGGCGAGGTGACACAAGGAGAATGGGAGATTGGGCGAGGTCAACAGGTCGCGAGGGTTAGCTCTTAGTTGAGGGGTGAGGGCTGCGTTATTTTTGCTGGCCCGAGGCCCAGCTCCACCACTGATTAGGTGGGCCCCAATATATGCATACTCTTTAGATTTTTGATCAGTAAAATACTCCTCCATTCCATATTAGAGGCGTATAACTTTTTTCATGCGCCCAATTTACATGCCTCTTTAATTAACGTGGGTAAATTTCCTCAGTTGCCCCGCTCCTCATTAACTTCTGCACGCATGCCTTTCATTCTCCACAACTAGTTAACTTAAGCATGCACTCCCACATTAACTTTCGCATGCATTAACTGACGCATGTAAACAACTAGTTGATTAGCTAGGGGCAAGTTTGGAAACAAATTACCTGGTGCCTTCCTCCTTGATCTTTGTAAAAAAAGTTATACGCCCTTTGATATGGAATGGAGAGAGTACTAATTTGGCCAATAATCCGCGTCAACGATAGCAACAATGCCAACAACTAGCTTATTGTTCATTCTATATGGTTGCGACAGTACAAATATGAACGAATGCATGCTTGTTTAGTCAATTCTACGTATGTATTACTCTTGATACACTAGATTTGACGTGCCAATTGCGCTGATTCAATGACTTGAGGCTATGCACGCATGATCGTATCAGGGGGGGGGGGGGGGGGGGCTATATGCATGCGCTTCCAATCGTGACATGACACCAAAAGGAAAAAAGAAATGCTTCTGTTTTCGAGCGAAATTTATTGCAAGCCCAGCCTGTTAAAAGGAGGACGGTAGATGCATGGGCTCATGACGGTCACATCACATGTACATTCTTCTTTGCGCACGTAGAAAACAAGGGCCCTCGGGGACAGGATCCCCACAGTTGGTATAGGGGATCAACGTGCTTATTCAGCAGTTCATTGTGTCAACAGTGTGTGTTACAGTAACTTACTATAATAGAAAATCAAATCACTGCTTTTGCTGCAGTGTTCTCAGAAAACTTGGAGGGTCGCTTTTTGCATAGGGACTACATAAGCTGCATCCACGTACCACTGTATAGGATCCCTGTCCGCCCTTGCAGTGATGCATGATTCGAACGGCTAGCTAGCTGCATCAGGTTTGTAGAAAGGAAACTATTGAAACCCACGATGACCGATATCTAGCATGCAGCTAGGTGTTCATAAAGATCCATTATGAAACTATGCATTATTGTTAGCCGGAGTAAGAGTAGAAGGAGGTGACGAATGCAATTCAAGTCTAGGGATTGGATAATTTCCATAAAGACCATTATACCCGACACATTGAGTAAGTTCAGTAAAAATTAACATATAATAATATTTAAAAAGTGGTTAAATAAATTTATTGAGGCTACCGACCATGCATGCCCTCGGATGGTGTCCCCGAGGAAGATCTTCGTATATGTTAGCTAGTGGGTCTGCCCCGACCATGCTTAGACTCATCCCCGAGCATGTGCCTTAATCCCCCGAGCATGCTTACTCGGATGGTGTCCCCGAGGCATGGATGTGTTAGCTAGGGGTCAAGGTCGAGGCAAAATCTCGAGCGAGCATGTCCAAAATCCGAGTCGTGCTCGATCCATAAAGACGACGTGGAGATAATTACACTGTGGTTTAAAAGACCATTATGCCACGATCTAAGTCTATAATGTCCACGACATAGTATGGCGAAAATCAGGGGATGCAGTTACAGCCACGTTCAAGCATAGTAATGGTGTGCTATTCGGTTGTAGTTGTTGCAGTTGCCTATAAATACCCCTTCGGTAGATCATAGTGGGTGTGGAGAAAATAGGACATACGCACACATTGCAGACAACCTTTCCTGTAAGAATTCAAGCTATATCAAGATCACTGGACGTAGGGTTGTTATCTCGATCGTGAGAGGCCCGAACCAGTATAAAAATTCCCTGTCCACTGTCCTTTCGAGCATAACATCCTAATAGCATTCTTCGGACGTAAACCCTTCGCAGAAAAGGGGCCCTGGGTGATCCCTCAATCAACAAGTAAGCTCGGCAAAAAACCCATTTTCCAAACGTCGACAGCTAGTGCCGTCCGTGGGGATCGACTGGTGAATCCTTTCGTGGAGAATCCTTGAAGATGCCGAATTCTCAGGATGCTCAAGACTTTTGCGCCTTCAACGACGTTGAAGATGATGACATGTACTACGCCAATGAAGACGTAGCTGGTGTGGTTGACCCAAAAGGTCACACTGAGCTCGGAAGTCATTCCCCGGCTGCTGCTGCGTGAGAGCATTTCCTCCGCTAGCAGCGCAATTCCCTCACGGATGATGAGGAGTGTGATGGTCTCTACGATGGTCTAGATATTCCTGACCATTTTGAGCCCGATCATGAGACCGCGTCGCAAGGAGACACCATGATGTCGCCTTTGCAATCCCTATACTCCCGTGATATCAACATGGCAGGAGGAGAAGAAGATCCCGAGGTTGAATCCTTAGAGGCTGCACGCTATCGTCGATACGAGGCAGCCAAGAGCCATCTGGAGACATCTTTGAATAGAACCCTGGCAAGCATTCGTTGCCAAGTTCGTGAAAAGCCGGGCGCTAGGGCTGAATCCTCATCTCGTGGGAGCTTCCGCGGGCACCTTTCGCCGGAGCATGTGTGTGACCGACGGCCAAGGTCACCCCCTCCCGTTCCGCAGAGTGTTGAACGGTTGCAGGCTATGGCGACGGTCATGCGCAACCTTCGGAATTTCCGCGGTCAGGTGGACCTGGAGGCAATGGGCGCGGTTGTAGCTGAAAATCTAGAGAAGCTCACCGTCGACATGAAGCTTTCAGGGTCCCCTTGCAACAAGGAAGCCCGGAGCGTTTCCCGGGACAATCGACGTCATTCTCCTGTTCTCTCCTGACATGGTAACTCCCGAAGTCCTACTCGGGAAAGCCGCAGGAAGCATAATCGGTACCGCGAGGACGTTTAGAGCGATTCTCGGACAACCTCGCGGGGTCAAAGGTATGCTCGATCCAGTCACGGGCACACCGAATACTCGACTTCAGAGCGGTCTCCATCGCGCCGACATGGAGAGGTATTCTCTTGCCTTGGTCCTCGCGTCGGAAGTCATCACGGCAATGACCGCCATGATTGCCATAGTTGGAGGAACTATCGCGACAGCCCGGCCTTTGGGTGCCGAGCTTTCTCTGCGTCCCTTCGTGATGTCTCGTGGCTGAGCAAATTTAAGCCCAGCCACATTGAGAGGTTCAATGGGACTCAAAATCTAGATGAGTTCCTCTCGATTTACTCCACTGCGATTCTGGCAGCTGGAGGGGATGAGGGAGTTATGGCCAACTTCCTGCCCACAGTCTTGGATGGGGCTGCCTGGACGTGGCTCTTCAATCAAAAGGAGGGGTCAATTCACTCTTAGAGGTAGCTTAGTGAAGCACTTCGAGCAAACTTTCAAAGCTGCTACATCCGCCCAGGCAAGGAGCACGATCTCGAGCGCTTGATCCAGATTGAAGGGGAGTCCTTAAGACACTTCGTTCAAAGGTTTATCAAGGTTCAGAACTCCATCCCAAATATTTCAGATGAAGCTGTTGTTCGTGCATTCAAGTTTGGTGTTTGGGACATATGCTTCACGCAAGATCTGGAGATCCATCCAGATCTAATGACCAGCGAGCTGTTCCGCATGGCCGACCGATATGCAAATGCTGATGAGGCAGTCCAGTGGAAGAAGATGCTGGATGAAGGTAAGCTGCCGCCTCAACTGGGCTTAGAAGGTTCCACGAGCAGGAAGAATCCAAGCTCCGTGGAGAAAAAGATTAAGAAGAAAAAGAGGCCGTCTGCACCGAGCATGATGACGGCTATCGAGCATCATCCACCACGAGTTCCCTAGTGGCAGCAGCGTGGGAGAGGCAAGGGCCGACCACCCCAGCGGCGCAACGACCAAAACCGCAATGACGAGGATCATGATACCCAAGGTATTCCGTCAAACGATTGTTTTTGCCCGCTTCATTAAGCCTACAGGCACGATCTTCGTAATTACAAAACCTGGGCATTCCGCCTGGAAAGGTTCTACAATGGCAAGGGTTCTATGCCCATGCTCCCAGAGAAGGGTGAAAGCAGCAAGGGCAAACAGCCTGCTGACGATGACGATGAGGATATGGAGTACCAGGAGCTCCGCAATCATATTGCAGTAATATTCGGGGGCTCCTCGGCCTATAAATCCCGCATGGATTTGAAGGAGGCAGCATGAGAGGTACACCATGTTGTTCAAGGCAAGCCCCTTGTGAAGCAGCTTAGGTGGTCCGAGCTGCCCATCACTTTCTCCAAGGATGATTGTCCCCTTGGAATGACCAAGCCTCAGAAACTCCCTTTGGTTGTGAATCTGACCATCAGCAATACCACGGTGGGGCGAGTCCTCATTGATGGTGGGAGTTCTTTGGACCTCATATCCGCTAAGGTCCTGGATGAGATGCAAGTTTCTCGATCCAAGATCAAGAGCATAGCGGTCACCTTCTTCGGGATCGTCCTAGGCACTTCGGCCAAGCCGTTTGGCCAGATCGTTCTGCCCGTTACATTTGGGAGTTCAAGCAACTTCCGGACGGAGATAATCACTTTTGAGGTGGTCGATTTTGAGTTAGCCTACAATGCCATCCTCGGCAGGCCGGCTCTTGCCAAGTTTATGGCTACCACGTATCATGCGTACCAATACTTGAAGGTTCCTAGTCCAAATGGGGTAATCGTTGTAAAGGGGAACCATAAGGCGGCCCTGAATTGTGACGAAAAGTCACTTGACATGGTCGGGCAGTTGCCTCAGCGTGGTCTCGACCAAGAGCCGAAGAATTCCCAACCAAAAGTGCCCTCCAGCCAAGAGGAGAAACCAAGGCGGTACCGCTAAGCAACGTGGATCCGACCAAGGTTATGCATTTGGGATCTTCCTTAGATATCTTCCTTAGATCCCAAATAGGAACTCGAGCTCATTATTTTCTTTTGGAAGAATGCAGACGTGTTTGCTTGGGAGCCGTCCGACATGCCCGGAGTCCCAAGGGAAGTGATCGAGCACAGGCTAGTTGTTCGGCCTGATAAGAAACCTGTGTGGCAGAAACTCAGGCGCTTTTCCCCAGAGAAACAAGCAATCATCCGGGATGAACTCGACAAGCTCCTCAAGGCCGGCTTCGTCCGAGAAGTCAAACATTCGGAATGGCTGGTGAACCCGGTCATTGTCAAGAAGAAGGGGGGCAAGTGGCTCATGTGTGTAGACCACACTGGCTTGAACGCCGCATGTCCCAAGGATAACTTCCTGCTACCATGTATAGACCAGTTGATCGATGCAACAGCGGAGTCCCAGGTGATGAGCTTTTTGGACGCCTACTCAGGCTACCATCAGATCAGCATATCACTTGAAGATGAAGAGAAGACTTCCTTCATTACCCCATTTGGTACGTTTTGCTATACGACCATATCTTTTGGTCTTAGGAATGCTAGAGCGACCTTCTAGCGCCTAATGCAAAAGACCTTCCCAGATCAAATAGGTCAAAATCTGGAGGTCTATGTGGATGACATAGTGGTCAAAAGTAAGCTTGTCTCAAGTCATGTATCCAACCTTGAGGAAACCTTTTGTAACCTCAACAGGCATCAAATAAAGTTTAATCCAGAAAAGTGTGTCTTTGGGGTAAGAGCGGGCAAGGTGCTTGGCTACATGATCAGCCCACAAGGTATTGGGGTAAACTTGAAAAAGATTGAAGTCATTGAAAGAATGCGACCACCCAGTTGCGTAAAGGAGGTCCAAGCTTTAACCGGACGCATGGCGGCTCTAAGTCATTTCATTTCCTGGTTAGGCGAGCGTGGGCTGCCTTTCTTCAAGGCGCTCCGCAAGCATGATGGTTTCGCATGGACAGAAGAAGCAAATCGTTCTTTTGAAGAGCTGAAGCAGTACCTGTCTAGTCCACATGTCTTAACCACACCAAGGTCGGGGGAAACCCTGCTGCTATATCTAGCAGCAACCCCGTAGGCCGTAAGCGTGGTGTTAATAGTTGAAAGAGATGGGGTGCAGCAGCCAATTTACTATGTCAGTGAGGTCTTACATAGACCAAAGGAGTGATACCCCGAGGTCCAGAAGCTCTTGTACTCGTTGTTCATGGCCTCCAGAAAGATGCGCCACTATTTTCAAGCCCATAAGGTCGTAGTCCCGACCAACATTCCACTTAGGAGATCCTAAGAAATTAAGATGCCGGTGGTCGAATAGCAAAATAGGCCATGGAGCTCGCCGAATTCAATATCCAGTTCCCAACTCGTACAACGATCAAATCCCAGATCTTGGCAGACTTTGTAGCGGAATGGACGAATCAGGCGCCACCCTCTAACGAGCTCGACGGATCTTGAGAAGGTCGTTGGACCATGTACTTCGATGGGTCTCGAGCCTATGAGCGTCGGGGGCTAGAGTCGTACTTGTATCCCCTCAGGGAGATCAACTCCAGTATGCCATTCAATTACACTTTGCCGCGACCAATAATGCGGCAGAGTATGAAGGCCTCCTGGCCGGGCTACGAGCATACAAAGCGCTCGGAGTCCAGCGACTAACTGTAATAGGCGATTTGTAGTTGGTCGTTAACCAAGTCAATAAGGAGTATCAGTATTTCGATAGCTCAGTGGCACTTTACTTGGTTGAAGTGAGGAAGATGAAAAAGTACTTTAGAAATTTCGAAGTACTTTACATCCCTAGGAAGGACGATTCTCTGGTCGAACATCTTTCAAAGGTCGGTTCCTCCCAAATATCCGCTCCGGTACAAGCCCTCCATTCCCTCTGTAGAGGAGGCATCGGAGATGTGTGGTAACATCTCCCTTCTCAAGCAAGGTGCGAATTGGATGACACCATTCATCCAATATCCTGCACATGGGACACTACCCGAGGAAGAAACTGAGCGTTCCCGGCTTATAAGACGATCCTCTCCCTATAAGTTGATCGAGGGCGTCTTATACCGGAAAGGAGCACTAGGAGTCCTCTCCAAGTGCATATCTCAAGAAGAGGGCAAATACCTTCTTAGAGATATCCATGAGGGAGTGTGCGGAGCCCACTCATCTTTCAGGACACTTGTGAGCAAAGCCTTCCGGTTGGGTTATTTGGCCAACGGCCTTAGCTGATGCTCGGTCGATCGTAACAACTTGCAGAGCATGCCAGTTTCATGCTTGCAAGGCGCATCAGCCAGCATACGATTTCAAACTATCCCCCTATCATGGCCATTCTCGACCTAGGGAGTCGATATACTCGGACCTTTCCCCCGAGGTCAGAATGGCTGTAAATTCTTACTCGTGGCTATTGACACTTTCACTAAGTGGATTGAAGCCGAGCCCGTGTCGACCATTTCGGCTCAAGCAGCCAAGAAGTTTTTTCGCAGTAATGTGGTGACGCATTTTGGCATTCCCAATCGCCTCATCACGGATAATGGCACTCAGTTCACCAGTGAACTGTTTTAGGCCTATTGCGAAGGCATCGGGACAAAGGTCTGCTTCGTCTTTGTAGAGCATCCACAGAGCAATGGAGTAGCAGAGTGAGCAAATGGGCAAATTGTTCAATGAATCAAAAGGAGGATTTTCAAAAACCTCAGCCAGCACGGTCAGTCTTGGGTGGATGAGCTCCGTTTCGTCCTTTGGTCAGTTCACACTATAGCAAGCCGAGCTACAGATGAAACCCCTTTCCAGCTTGTCTACGGTGCAGAGGCCATATTACCCACCGAAATAGTGCTAGGTTCCCAAAGAGAGCTCTTGGTCGTCAGCGTTGATCAAGAGCTTGAGCGTCTCATGGACCTAGACCTCGCTGAGGAGATGCGAACGGGCTTTGCTGCGATCTGCGATTTACCTACAGGCTTTTTGTAGGCACGCGACTAAATCAGTCCAACCAAGGACCTTGTAGGTTGGCGATCTAGTCCTACGTCGAATTCAGGACTTGTCAAAAGCTAACAAGTTGTCTCCCAGATGGGAAAATCCGTTCACAGTCGTCTTGGTAGCGCGCCCGGGGGCTGTCCGTTTAGCGATGAAGGATGGTTGGGTGCTCGCCACTCTTGGAATATCGATCAATTGCGTAAGTTCTTTGTCTGGCTTTTATCTACTACGTGTTTTACGTAAGATCAGTCGATTTTCTTTCTATAAAATTCGATTCTTTCACCTCCATGATTTCTATTCTTTCCAAGACATTATGAATGTCTTTGAAGTCCCTGCCCGTTGGTAAGCCGACTCAGTCTCGCACAAGGGCACACTCTCCTCCTCACGGTCTTGTTGATGGATGGGAACGAGCGGGCAAGAACTTTCGCTTCATTCGGTTTATTCTAAGGTTCGGCTAGCGTGCGCAAGAACGCTCAAAGTGCTATGACCAACGCCGGATCACTAAGCTCACCACCAGAGGCTTTAGTCTACATAAGCTGATTACTATTCACAATAGCTCTTCGCTGCAAGTTCGCAATCACACGCAGGCACCCTCTCGGATGGCTCAGAGTCTTAGCTCGATCTACGTGCATTTGGTCGTCATGCGCTTTGTCGAACAACTGCGCATTCTTCCTTGTCAAAGCTATGCTCACAACTTAGGGGCATGGATTCGAGACACTCGGGAAGTTAAGGCTGTGCGCGTATTCCTTTCTCCCGGCCCAGCCTATGCTTGCAACTCGGAGAAGTGGCAGTTAGGTCGTTAAGGGGAGGAGCGCGCAGTTTTTATAACTTTCTTGTGAAAGAGCCCATGCTCGCAACTCAGGTGCACGACCTTCTTTCATAGCGGGGGCTTAGTAGGACGAACTGCCGTATTTTTCTGAAAGCGCGCTCGTGTTTCGTTCTATTTTTCACTATCTTTTTCGTTTGCTCTCCTTGTTTCGTCTGTTTTGTGCAGGGACTCATTGAGGGACAGGCGAAAGTCTTTTCATTCAAATATTCAGCAAATTTACAAGAGGAGTTGAGCAAAAGAGTTAAGGAGTTATTTGCCGAGCTTTGCTTCTCTGGATGCTGAAAGTTTTTCCTTTGCCTCATCAAGCTCGGCCTCGAGGTCGAGGACTCGCCGTCGAGCTTCACGTCCTTCGCGGGCCTCTTGAAGGAGTCGCTTCACCTCCTCCTTGTCCTAGCTAGCATGCTCGGCCGCCTCCCGAGCAAATTGTTCCAGTTTGCTCGCCTTCCTCTCTAGGGCTTAAGAGCGTTGCTGCTCTTGCTCTAGTTTTAGCTCGAGCTCGCACATCTTCTCTCTATTTCTCGTGGCATTATCTTCAGCCTGGCGCAATCTTTTCTGTGTCTCCTGGTCCACATCTTTAAGCTCGGCTAGCTCCTACCCGAGCTCCGCTATTTTAGCATCTTGCTCGGCAGCGTGCTTAGCTGCAACCTCAGGAGGAACAGTTGCCGCTTTGAAGTCTACCATGGTTGCCCAGAGCACCTGCGAGCAAGAAAGTCTCAGTTCTTGATCGTTTCCAAAGGAGGTCTTAAAAAGGAAGTTTCCTTACCCAGCGGAGGCGATCATTCAGGTTCTCCTGGAAGCCTTAGAGACATTTTCCTCTCGAAGGTTCGTGAGATCTCCCGCGGTTGACTTCGACTGGGAGACTTTATCTTCTTCCCGAGCACGTTCTTCGCTCAGGGCCTTCTTGTCTTCCTGCCGAGCAAGAGTTTCGCTCGGGGGCTTAGCGCCTTCCTCCCGAGCAAGCGTTTCGCTCGGGGGCTTCGCGCCTTCCTCCCGAGCAGGTAGTTCGCTTGGGGGTTTCGTGCTCTCTCTCCCTGAACAGGCGTTCCGCTCGGGGTACGGGGTCTTCGTCTTCTTCCCGAGCATCTGATATGCTCGGGAGCGCTAGATACACCTCTTGGAAAGTCGGTCCCTGTAGGGCTGGAAGCTCCGCCGCTTGTTGGTCGATTTCGGCGGCAATGTCATCCGCCGTCACGAGGTCGACAGCTTCTGTCATCACAAGATCAGCAGTGAGGGCAAGCTGTCTCTCTGTTGCACGGTCAAGGATTTCATCATCCATAGCCCCAAAATCCAAAAAGCCCCTACAACCTATCACGCCCACATCAATGGAGTGGGGTTAGCTCGGACAAGCAAAGCAAAAAGAAAGAAGGGAAGAAAGGAAAGGGGAAAATGGAAAGCAAAAATTACCTTGGTTCAGCTCCTCGCTGTCGTCTTCGATGGGTTTGGCTGCCGCCGCGGCCACAAGCTCTGACTTCTCCGCGGCAGCGCGGCTGATCCTCGCCATCAAGGGATTGACCTCTTCCATATTGACAACTTCCATAGTCTTTCTCGCGCCGACGCTTCAAAGCGAGAGGCGCCGAGTCTTCGTCCTCTTCCTCGGGCTCTCTCATCAGAGAGCCCGAAGTAGCCCGAGCAAGCTTGGCTTAGAGGGCAGGGATCTCTCCCTTCAGTGCCTTGCGCTCAGAGTCCTTCGCCTCCTCAGCCAGCCTCGCCTACTCCGCGAGCTGCTGTAAGTGAGCCATCAGACCCGGTTTTCTCTCGGAATATTCCTTCATCCATGTCTTCAAGTCACTTACCTCCATTCTATCAGTGAATTCCAAATGTTGCCGAGGAGGGCTCTTGCTCGAAGCTGCTCGCCTCTTTAAGGGTCGGGCAGGCGGCGGCGGTAGCGCTTGTTGTTTTCCCCTCACCTTCTTGGTCTTGGCGACGGGAATGGATCCTCCTTGGTCGCATGACAGTGGCTTAAACTCGGCCACCGCAGCCTCAAGGGCAACTTTCTCCTATCAAAAGCAGCAAAAATATCAGGAATGCTCGGGACGCTTTCCCTCAGGCATGAATCCTAAGGGTGTTTACCACTTCGCTTTGCTCGAGCACGTTCTTGGGACTTGGCGCCCACGCTCAAGTTCCTTCCCCTTCGGAGTCCTGAACATCTCGGCGACTCGCTTTTCCACCCACGTCGTGCTCAGGGCTGTATTCGACCAACAAAGGCATAAGCACGAACAAAATTGCGCATGAGGAATAAAGGTTACCTATGCAATTTAGAAGGCTTACCAGAATCGGCTTCCCGAGTGAGGTCTTGCCACCCGGAGATCTCGAAGAAGGGGTGTTCCCTCCTCCTCAATGGGGACACCCGGTTCATGAGGTAATCCCGTGCAATATCTTGACCAATGAGCCCCATGTTGGTAAGCTCATTGATCATCATCAGCGTCCTCTCCTCCTCGGCTTGCACGGGCGGGCACGGAGTTTCGACGGCCAGAGTCGTTGCTCTGGAGTAGTGGAGAAAGTTTCCCTCCACCTTCTTCAAGTAGAACCAATGGTCGGCCCAACCCGACACTAAGTCTTTGAGCGTGAAGACGGGGCATTCATATGGTTGGTTGGGCCGAAAGCAGAAATATATGGAGCCGGCGGGAGAAGCCCCACCGGTGCGAAACAAGGAGTAGAAATGAAAAAAAAGGCTCGCCATGGGCATGGTGCCCACGTATCCCTTGCAAAGATGCGAGAAGATGGCCAGAACAAGAATGGAGTTAGGGTTAAGATTAGTAATCTCGCACTCGCATTGGACGAGTACGAACTCAAGAAACTCGCTCTCGGGCATTCTAAGCCCGTTGACGGTGTAGAGGTCGCAGGAGATGATCTCATCGTTGTGCGGCACTGGGGCTCCTTCGCCATCGGGAACTCGCCAAGAGCCCGCATCAAGATAGCCAAGGTTTTCGAGTATTTGCAACCTCTCCTTGCTGATTTTGCTCGGACCAAACTTCGTCATGAGGAAGGTTGAGGAAGAAAGCGCGAGAGTGAAAGAGTTTGGGACTTAGGAGATTCTGGGGGCCTGATTGTGAAGTACGGATGAAGGATTTTTCGTCGCTATTCCTGCTGGTATATATAGGTGGAGAAGTCGAACAGGTGCGACCTTTTGGAAGCTAAAAACTGCTCCCGCCTGTTCATGAACCGGCGTGCGGTGGCACGATCTTCGAAACTGTCCAATAAAGGCGCGGCTCCCAAAAAATTATCCGAACTGCTTCCGCAAGGCTTCGCGGGGAAGGAACCGTCGTGACCTTTGGTTCCCTTTTTCCCGAGTTTCCCTCTGGTCAGGTCTCGAGCCAGTTGCTCGGTCCTTGACAATCATGCTCGTCTACGAGCAGGTGTTGCTCGGATGCTGCAGTAGTGTTCTGCTGCAAGGTTCCAATCCCTCCTATGAGTCTATAGACTCAAGGGGAAGGCCCCACCAAGTAGATTTCCACTTAAGCCTCGGGGCTAGCTGTCGGGGATTGGAGAATTTCCATAAAAACCATTATAACCCGGTAGCCGGTTTTCGGTCGACCATGTATGTCCTCGGATGGTGTCCTCGAGGAAGATCTTTGGATTTGTTAGCTAGTGGGTCCGCCCCGACCATGCTTAGGCTCGTCCCCGAGCATGTGCCTTAGGCTCAGTTTGTTTAGGCTTGAGCTTGGGCTTATTTGGCTTCTACATCTCTATAAGCCACAAGCCAAAACAAACAGTGTTTTTCCAGCCAGATGGAGAGAAGAAGCTTCTAGCCCAATTTGCACTACGCAAGAGAAGCAAGGAAAACGATGCTTCTCGGGGTTGCTGGAGCTTCTAAAAATCCCACTTCCCTGCTACCCTTACAACTTAACCATTATTTACGAAAAATTGCCATCCTCTTCCAGCTCCAGCAGCTTCTTCCAGCTCCAGCCGCTTCTTCCAGCTCTAGCCAAATAAGCTCAAGCTCCAGCCTAAACAAACTCAGCCTTAATCCCCCGAGCATGTTTACTCGGGCGTGCGCAGCGGTCAGTCAGGATCGAGGCAAAATCCCGAGCATGTCCAGCAGGTCGTGCTCGATCCATAAAGACGACGTGGCGATAATTACACTGTGGTTTAAAATACCATTATGCCACGATCTAAGTCCATAATGTCGACGACACAGCATGGCAAAAATCAGGAGATGTAGTTACAGGCACGTTCAAGCACAGTAATGGCGTGTTATTCGGCTGTAGTTGCTGCAGTCGCCTATAAATACCCCTTCGGTAGATCATAGTGGGGGTGGAGAAAAGAGGACATACACACACATTGCAGACAACCTTTCCTATAGGAATTCAAGCAATAGCAAGATCACTGGACGTAGGGTTGTTATCTCGATCGTGAGAGGCCGAACCAAGATAAAATTCTCTAATCCACATAAAAAATTATAAGGAAGTATGAGCGCCCTTTTGAGCATAGCATCCTAATAGCATTCTTCGGATGTAAACCCTTCACGGAAAAGAGGCCCTGGTTGATCCCTCAATCAACAAGTAAGCTCGATATGGTAAGTTAGAATTTGAGACAAAGAACCCGCTTTTCCAAACGTATTGAATCGAGAAAAGTATGTGATCTAAACTCATTCAAAATCTTTAAATTCGAGTATATTTTTTCAAAAGTATGCATTTCATTCGAATTGTTATAGATGGGTATATACCCTAAAACTGAAATTTTTAAAAAATATACTCAAATATAGCTTGAATTCGCACATTTGAAATCATGGTGTCTAGACATCATGGTGCCCCATTTCAGCTTCCTATATATATACATATAAATATATATACACCCATGAAGGTGATGATCAGAGATAAGAAGCATATCTGGGTTGGGGAAAATCACATTTCCTGTCTATTTTTGCTCGGACCGTCACCAAGGATATCCCTCTATCCACACGTTGATCATTGGCTAGACATCAGAGTCGGCAGGTTTTTACCGACAAGTACATACGGCCGGGACTGTTAGTAATATATAAGCGGCAATCGAGACATATACGTATTCTCCTACGTGTTGTGTGGCAAGCATCTATCGATAGTTTTATATATCAATCAGTATTAATTACACACGTATATAGTGATCGGAGTTTAATTAGTTAAAGTTTATAGTATGAATATCGATTCTCATTTTAATAACCAGCTAAAAGAGTGCACATCACCTGCGTTTTTCAAAGAGAGGCTCACAGTAAATCAGAGTTAATTAGCTGCTAGCTCAAGTTAATTCTGAGAACCAGTACTACTGCACACATGAGACCGAGAGCTCGATCTGCCCCAGCTGCATTGGTCTGGGTCATGTGTTGCCGTACGTATTAATACCGAAAGAACAGAGAAAATGAACAGCGTATATATAGAAACTCATATGCTACAAATTTAAGGTTCATTTGGCTTTTCGATCAATAACTAGCTAGCATCTTCACTTAGAGAGGGTAACAGATTACTCTCCTCAGTTCACCAATAGCTTGTTTTACCCAGGACCTAATTCACGGGATCTCCGATCACAAAGGCTGGGTTACCACTATGGCAACTTATATGGGTCTCATACCCATCTCCCTCGATGCACCTTCTATCACATTCCGTGATAGTCCCTTCGTAAAGGGATCTGCCAGGTTTTTGTCTGTTTGAATATAAGTCACACTTATTACTCCGGAGTTTCTCAATTTCCTGACAGACTTCAGTCGTCTTTTAACGTGTCTTGATGACTTCGCATTATCCTTAGCAATCGTTTTCACTTTAGCAATCACAGATTGATTATCACAGTTCATAAGGATAGCGGTATTGGTTTTTCAACCACCAAGTCCATCAACAACTCACGCAACTAATCTGCCTCTCATGGGTCAGATATCTAAGCGATGAGCTCCGCCCATGGTTGACCTTGTCAAAATGGTGCATTTGCAAGACCTCCATGACACCGCACCACCACCAATGGTAAACACATATCCACCGGTGGCGTAGAGCTCATCTACATCGAAATCCAGATTCGAGTCATCAGATCCCTCAAGCAACTGCAGGTGCCTCAATAGTGAATCGCATAACTCATAGTACCTTTCAAATAGCGCATTACCCTTTCAAGTGCATGCCAATGATCGAGCCGGGTTTGACATGAACCTACTCAATTTGCTCACAAACAAATGATATATCAGTCTCGTTGCACCAAAGAAGATACATGAGCGAACCGACAATCGAGAATATCTCAATTGGTTTAAGCCAATTCTCTTATTCTTTCTCGGTGTCACATCGATCATAAGGAGTGGGGAGGGCTTGCTGTCCATAAAGCCAAACCGGCTCAAGACCTTCTCCACATAGTGGGATTGCGAAGAGTAATCCCTCTCATCCTTAATAAGCTTGATGTTCAGAATTACATCGACTTCTCCCGATCTTTCATATCAAATTTCTTTGACAGTAAAAGACTTGACCTCATTGATCACATCAATATTTGTGCCAAAGATCAAGATATCGTCCACATAAAGGCACAATATAACTCCTTCACCCCCACCATAGCGATAGTATACACATCTATCGGCCTCATTAATGACAAAGTTCGCAGAGGTCAAAGTGGTGTCGAACTTCTCATGCCATTGCTTAGGTGCTTGTTTCAGCCATACAAAGATTTCAATAATTTACACACCTTGCTCTCTTGACCCTTTACTACATACCCATCAAGTCGCTCCATATAGATTTCCTCATCTAGCTCTCCATTAAGGAAAGCCGTCTTCACGTCCATCGATGAACAAGAAGACCATACGAGGCTGACCAGGGAAAGTAGTACTTAATGGTGGTCATTCTAGCAACAGTGAATAAGTATCAAAGAAATCTTCGCCTTCTTTTGGGTGTAACCCTTAGCCACAAGCCGAGCCTTGTACTTCTCAATAGTACCATCGGGCCTAAGCTTCTTCTTGAACACCCACTTACATTACGGGTTTACGACCATAGGGTCGTTCGGTCACCTCCCAAGTCCCATTGGCTAGAATCGAGTCCATCTCATTCGGATAGCTTCTTTCAATTGTGCGCATCACGGAGATGCATATGCCTCTGCAATGGACGGGAGTATCATCCACGAGGTACACAATGAAATCATTACCAAAGGATCTTTCAATCCTCTGTCTCTTGCTCTTTCTAGGAGCTTCATTGTCATCCTCCTCTAGGATTTTCTCAAGTGGTTGCTCAGAAGACTCAACAGGTGTAATAGTCTCAGGAATTATCTCAGAAGAAAATCTAGAAGTGCTATGCATATCTTTCATCGAAATATATTCTCAAAAATATAGCATCACGAGACTCCATAATAGTATCAACATACATATCAAGCACATCGATTTAACTACTAAAATCTATAAGCGATGCTCATTGAGCATATCCCGAAAGACACAATCCAAAGACACACCCTTCGTCTTAGGCCCGAGCTTACGCTTTTTGTTAATCGGTACATTGACTTTCGCCAAGCATCCCCATGTGCGCAAGTAAGAAAGTGATGGTTTTCTCCCAACCCACTTCTCGTAAGGGGTCTTCTCCATGTTTCTGTTTGGAACTCTATTCAGGACATGACATGAAGTCAACACGACCTCCCCCACCATGCCTTAGATAAACCAAGATGTCTAACATGGCGTTCACCAAGTCGGTCGGCGTGCGGTTTTTCCTCTCGGCAATCCCGTTTGATTCAAGCGAGTAGGAGGTGTCCTCTCATGAATAATACCATGTTCATGTAAAATCATCAAAGATTTTGGGAAAATATTCGCCACCACGATCCGACCTAAGACGTTTGATCTTTCTCTCTAGTTGATTTTCAACTTCAGCTTTATAGATTTTAAAGTAGTCTAGCGTCTCGTCCTTACTTTTCAACAAGTAAACATAGCAAAATCTAGTTGCATCATCAATCAATGTCATGAAATATCTCTTTCCACCCTTTGTCAACACACCATTCATCTCGCACAGATCAGAATGTATGAGTTCTAGAGGTGCCAAGTTCCTCTCCTCAGCCGCCTTGTGAGGCTTTCGAGGTTGCTTCGATTGCACACGACTATGGCACTTAGAACCTTTGGCAATAGTGAAATTCGGAATTAAACTCATGCTGGAAAACCGATTCATAAGACCAAAATTAATGTGGCATAAACGAGAGTGCCAAGTACTCGCATCATCATTAACACTACCACATATATGGTTCACAGACTTATTATTGAAATCTGAAAGGGAAAAGCGGAACAAGCCTCCGCACTCATAGCCTTTACCAATAAATAGTCCATGCTTGGACACAACTACTTTATTGGACTCTAACACTACCTTAAACCCATCTCGCATAGAAGGGAGCCACTAACGAGATTCTTGTTGATAGAAGGGACATGCTTTGACGTTCTCACCGCACGATCTTTCCGAAGTGAACTTCAGATCCATCGTGCAGTGCCATGAATGAAGCATGTGACCCATTCCCCATCGGGACGGAGGAACTCGAATGACCGATAAGAAGAGAACATATTGATGTCGAACACACATGAACGTTAGCACCGTGATCAATCCACCAACCGGAAGATGAAATCGAGAATACGAAGGTAAATTACCATACCTGCGTCTCGGATTGCTAGCGATCATCGTGTTGATGACCTTTGACGTCATTCCTTTGTTGGCCTTTTCCCTCGACGGTCCTGCACGATCGGGGCATTCCTTGAAAAAGTGTCCGACCTCACCACATGTGAAGCAGGCAGCTCAAATTGTTCATCTTCTTCTTCTTGAAGTTGGTAGTCTTGTTAGGCTTATTTTTCCTTTGTTCTTGCCGTAGTTCTTCCGACCATGTTGGCGCTGGATCGCCCTCGCTCCTTTACCATTGAAATCCTTAGCAGAGCCTTCTCTTCAACATCAAGGGGCGCTATCGGGTTTTCAACCGATATCTTTGTCCTCTTATGTTTTAGAGTAGTGCCGAAACTCCTCCACGAAGGAGGGAGTTTTGCAATGATGCAACCGGCCACAAAAGGATCAGGTAAGACACATTCCAGGAGTTCGAGTTCCTTGACAATGCACTGTATCTCATGGGCTTGCTCTACAACAGAGCGATTATCAGCCATCTTATAGTCATGAAAATTCTCCATGACATACAGTTCCTTCGCGCATCCGATGCACGAACTTGGAGTTCAGCGATCCTGCATAGCACCTTCAAGCTCATTATGTGCATGTACACATCACACGACGATCGGCAAGAACGCTAAGAATGCATCCCACGAAGAGAGTATTGGCATCCGTGAAACTCTTCGCACGCTTCGGCGAGAGATCACCTTCGAGCTTGCCTTTACTAACCCGAATACATTCATAGTCAGTAAGCGAGCGTGACCTTGACTTGCCACCTCTTAAAATGCACACGGAGAATTTCTCCTACCTCGGTCGTCGGCAAATCCAGCCATTGTTAATCCGGAAATTGTCTACAATAAGGTTTTTGGATTGTTGAGAAATTAGACAGCTTCAGTTAAATTCGAATATAAATCATGAACAAAGATCACGAAACTAGCATGCATCTCTCTAACACACTAGACAAGATCGAGCATCATGATCATCTTGATAGATATAATTAACCACAAGACTAGAACAGATCGGACGTCTTGGGTAGAAGAAGATGCAGCAGCGGGAGTCTTGCAGATCAAATGTTGACGTGGACGACGTTGATGATCGCGTCGCAGAGAGCATTGGCGGCAGCGCCGCCCAAAGAAGAGAACAGAAGGCGAGCCGTGGTGAAGATCTTGAGCAATCCGCGCGAGCGCTTCCCAAACCTTATTCGCCTCTCCGGTCAGGGATCTCAAGACGAAGGGTTCCGGAGACTCGCTCTCCCGATCGCAGATGCACGCTTGCGCGGGATGGAGAAAACTTACGATGGCGGCAAGCGGAAATGAGAGGTGGCAAAACCCTAACTCGTGTTCAGATATCCTTCTACGGGTGCACGACGCAATATTTATAGGGATACTCGTAACCGTGACCGAACGTGACTCAAGACGTGCCACGATCGGAGTCTGCTCTGAGTCCTTATCTCATCCGCAACCGCGACGAATCCGAGTAGCAAAAGAATAAATCGCAAAAGGAAGCTGCGTCACGCAAGGCCTCGACCGGATTTCGGCGACCTTTCACGCAGTGCCGACGCCCTCCGCCCGCCCGAGCCCGTCTGCCCGCCCGGCGGCGAAGGCGAGGCGAGCGCGTGTGGGCTTTCTCCCTTTCTCCCACATGGTTCTACCATGGTGAATCACACTCCATTATATAAACTAGTGTTCACCACTTTAGGCTAGCAATGTGGGACTATTCATAGTACACATGCCTCCTCATGAGTGGGCCTTTGAGATTTTCTAGGAATTATTTGTCTCAATTAAGTGGGCCAAGCCCAAATAATCCAACAGTTGGAAAAGACAATCATAGACTCATAGTCGATCGGCGGAATGTAACTTAGTCAAAATAATTAATCCTTTCACAGTCCAGTGACGGTTGAGGAGTTCATTGTTTGGGTTTGAAAAAATGTGTTTCTTTCGTGATTGAAACTTGAAAGAAGTTTGTCACGTCACTTCAATCATATATCTGATTTGATGCGGATCAGATTAGTCAAGTCCTGTGGAGGCTTGCACGCTCCAGTGGGCAGTAGCCGCCAGATCAAGCAATCAACGATCAAGTATCCACCAACAATTTGTTTCCAAGTAGTACTCCGTATATTTCTGACTTTAAAAATAATAGAGGAACTCTACCATTTTATTAAAAAAAAGATAACAGTCAAGTTACAAACATACATCTATCCACACACGCGCCTACACTATATCTCCGCAAACGTCCACATCCAGTAGGGCTCGAACACAAAGAATGCACACACTGCGTCTCAACCTATATTTCCGACTTGAAAGGTGAATCATCGATCTCTGGTGTTATTGAGTGTAGATCCGCTAATTTGATCGGCAATAGCTCGATCGTGCGCTAGCTCTATATGTGAGTGATGATCAAGAAATTAACAAGTGTCAATCACGAGAATTTCAAAATGAAACATCAAATTTTACAAATATGTCTCGAATGATTCAAATATAGATTTCTCGAAAAGCAAATTCAAGTAAATCCAAAAATAATGGGAACCGAGGTGCGCCCCTTAATCAATTTCTTCCCTTTTTCTTTCAGTGCAATTTCATATTACAGCGTTACTTTGTTTCACACACGATTGATTCTAGCTCAAACGTTTAGTTAACCTAGCTTAGCTTGTTAACCAACAACTACTCGGTACGACAACTTACATGCGTCCAGTGAATAATTATTGTCGTAAGTAGTAGGGCTGACAATTGCCTTCAGTTCGTTAGTTTGACGAGGAACGCGCGCGTAACGAGGTTGTTACACGGAGCCCGACTTAGAGTTGGAGAAAGTATAATAAATAAAGCCTATTACTTTATCTTTTATCCATATCATCTAGAATAAACAATAAAATTAACTTATACAATAACCATCTTTAAATGTTGTCTCTATAGAAACACTAAAACATTTAATTTAAACATTCAACACTAACTTCATCTTTGTGACTATTAGCAAAGCACTTACGTTCTCGTACGATACTTGCTACCAAATAAGAGTCAGTCTCTTATCTCTCCTCTTTTCTTTTTTTAGAAAAAGGAGTTGTCTCCGCCTCTGCCAAAGCACACAACCCGGTTTTATTACAAAATTTGCAGCCGCTCTTCAGCACTAAAGCGAAAGAGTTATTACAGAAATGAATCAAAACTTAAAGATAGCAAAGTCTATAATTATGCCTCCATCCATTATTAGCAAGAAGCTTCATTGCAACAACTTGAGACGCAAGCACACAGAACGAATATCCTCCCGTGCCTCATCTTTTCTTACTCTTCTATAGAATATAGTTGACATATATATGCTAATAGTAAACTGGTGTGATTTTATTATACTTGCTATTAATTGTGATCGATCTCAACCAGTAACATCCTAATTAGGGGTAGCTACATAGACCTGTCCGAAATTAAAACTCGCCCTAGCTCAGTTGCTGCATTGTCCACATGTTAATATTATTATTTAATCTAAGCTAGATAGAGGAAGGAAATTTTGACACATAGTAGTACTGACACGTAGTTGTCTTGACTAAGACACATTAATTCTGCTGCATTTGGTAAAATCCTTATCGCACGAGAGCCATTCGGCGGCAGTTCAAGTACATCACACTACAGTGCTAATTTCGTCATTTAATTCGATCAGGAGACTTTTGTTACTGCTTTCCTGGTAGGATTTAGGGCCTGTTTGGTAGAACTTCAGATTTTAGTTTCTTTTGAAATCTAAAATTTGTAGGTTAAAATAAAGTGAATTAAGTTTATATTTTTGGTCTAAAATGTAAACAAGATGATCTATCTAAACACTCTTAATGTACTCACGCTTCACCAAAATCATAAATTTCTGGTGAAGTTAAAATTTTCATCTTGTTTATATTTTAGACTTCACCAAATTCTCAGAATCTGAAGAAACTAAATCCCTACTAAACAAGCCCTTACTCAATCGTTTTAGCTCCTATATATGTGTATAGAATCTAGTTTAGCAGCTATGCACCTGAAACTAGGATGCCGACATGCCGTTGATTTCTGACTCTGGGTGTATGCATCTAAGAGCACTTACAGTATCAAAGACCACCGTTTGTCAATATACCACATGTTATCTAGAGGCAAAACTAAAGACAACTTGCTTGAGGAATTGTCTCTTAAGTTTATCCCTATGGGATCCCATGGTCATTTAATTATGGAATAGAAATGGTGTTTATTATGGGCAATAGCTTATATAATAATAGTTTATGATGTCTATGTGCTATAAATTCATAGGCTATAGTCTTTTCACAGAGAGATAGCTACCCATACTCTTTCTTTCTCTTTTCATGTGAGCAAAAGTCCTGCATAGCAAAATTTATAAACGAGTTACATTATATTATTGTATATGCCCTCACGAAAAATGTTTAGTTGAACAACAAAAAAGACAGTATTTACTGATCAAAATTAACTCGATGCAATAGTGTCTATTTCAGATCGAAGGAAATGCCGGATTTTTATTTAACAACAATTTCTAATTCTAGACGCTTTATATGATCAGAATTTTCTTTTTTGGGAGGCTGTGATAAGCAGCGATCAGCTGTATGAATATGATTGATATATTGAAGACGAAAAATTGCTCAAAAGATGGAGTCTATCAATAATTAACTACTTTAAATAATTAATGGGCCTAGTAAAGGCCCGTTCGCCCACTTGGGCACGTAGTAAGAAGGTGTAAATTAAGTACATGGTGGGGCCTACGTATTTATCGCCTGCATATGTAGGCAGTAGGTGTCATGTACGGTACAGGCAACCTTAATTTATTGTTTTTGTTCCTTATTTTCTTTTCAAAAATTTGTACAATCAACCTTTTAAAAATTCAAATACTGATACTATGTAGATGAAACGTTGATTGGCAAGTTTGAACCGGATGAAAAATAGTACAAACGATGTTAGAAAGTTTTGAAATTTTTGTGGAGATTCCTGACATACTTATGATATATCTGGAAAAATTTCAGATGATGATCAAATGTGAGCAATTTTTAAAATTCAAACACAGAGAGAGTTGAAAACTAGTACTTTGAATGTCAGAATTTTTATAAATTCCTGGAGAAATATTTTGAGCTAAAAATTTTACATAAGAATCCTTAGCTCAAATAAATTTGAAAAACAAAATTTCAAAAATTTATAAAAATATTTGAGTTGACTGATAAATCCAAAATAGAAAACAGAAATATGTACACAGTACATTGTCAGAATTTTATAAATTCCTGGAACAATATATGGAGCTGAAAATTTTAAATAAGGATCATTACCTGAAATAAACTTGAAAAACAAATTTTCAAAAAGTTTAAAAATATTTGAATTGTCTGATAAATCAAAATCCGAAATCTGAAAACTGTGCAGAGCAGATTGCAATCATATAAGTTCAGTGCTTACTGCATTGATAGATTTTATTGAGCAAACAAAGAAAATTTAAATTTTTTAAAATTTTATAGAATGGTACTGAGCAAATTATTAATATGTCATAAAAATTTCAGATCATGATCACACAGGAGAAAATTTGTAAAAATCTAATAACTTTACTGTCCCAATTATGTCCATTCGGTTTTTATTTTTAAAGATAACAAATGATGTTAAATTATTTTGAAAATTTGTGTGTATGATCCCAAACTACTAAGAATGGTACCATAATTTTTTCACATCATTATCAAGCTTTTAAAAATTCTTAAAAATCTGACAAGGTTTCTTCCCAAATTTTAAAAATCTCAAAAATTAGTTTTTCATCAAATTTTCATGGAACAAGACTTTCTTAAGGGTTATTGGACCCATTCCGTTCAAATCCGGCCAAAAATTTGAAAATCCGGACTCAGCTAGCCATTTTTTTTAAGCTTTTGGGGCTGTTTGATTGGCTACATATACAGATGTTTACATCTACAAATATAGAATCTTATTTTTTTCTTATGTTTGGTTGCCTGCATCTAGTTTTGAACTTGACTCTCTAGATGCAAGATTCTTCATGCAGCCTAGCTCTGAAGATATGGAGAAAATGGGCGTATCTCTGGATGCAACGCATGGCAGCCTCGTGTTCTGCGCAAGGGGCCACTGTCAGCCATAATAGCAAAACATATATGCGGTGCCACGTGGATATATAAGTTTTCCTTTTTTCTTTTTTGTTTATATCTTTTGATTAGCATCTCCAATTATCGAACTGATTTCAAAAATGGGTTCCTGATATTTTTTCGAACAAAACTATACCACACTTGCTATATAAATTTTAAAATATCTGCCTACTAAACACTCAACTAAACACCGTCTCTATATCTGTGCATCCCTATCCCATCAGCCTGGTTGAGTCGAACGGACCAGGCTTGTGAGAGAAGGCAACCAAACAACCCCTTTATAGCCCGACTTGAGAACCTTTCTCGATAGTTAGTACGTACATACATAGATACATACATACATACATACATACATACATACATACATACATACATATATATATATATATATATATTTAATTACTATATTTGAATTAGATTAGCAATATATTTTTCTGTAACAAAAACAATTAGCTATTAACTAAATAGACTATTCCAATGAAAATACATACATACACATTAACTCTTTCCATCCAAATTTATAATGTGTATTTCTTCTCGATATATAGACTAAGAAGACAAAGAAAATAACTAGATTACCTCTAAGTATTATCACTAAGCACTATACTCGTTGCATGCATGTCGAGAATATAAAGTAAAGATGAAAATTTATTAGATATATAGAGAGAACATCACACTAATTTTTATTAGAATATAAAATACGTCATATATTTATAAAAACATTATTAAAAAAATAAGCCTTATAAACTTGGACGGACGAGTAATAAACTTGTTTGGAGCACAGACTTTCCAATGTAAAACTGTTCCTAAACTAGAATAATTAATTAATGTGAAATCAAAATTTGCCGTTCAATAGAGTTAGTACGTTGTAGCAAGTTTCATCAAATTTGATCGTGGAAAGCTGAATTAGTTTTCTAGCTCATAGTCTCCAATCTCAGCAGCAAAACCGTCCGTTTGTATATATGTTAATCTAACGACTCCAACAAAATTACAAATCACGAGTTGGTGTTGAAGTATAAGTGAATTGCTCATCTTTCCTCATCAGTTTAAATTTTTAGGTGAACTGGTTAGTGCATACAACTCAATATGGTATAAGAGCCGAGAGGTCTCGAGTTCAACACCCGATTGGCGCAATTTAAAAAAATAATTGCAGCCCACTTCTATTCCATGTCCTAAGTCTAAAGGAGCCTGCACGTGAAAGAAAGTGTTGAAGTATAAGTGAATTGCCCACCTTTCCTTATCAGCTTAAACTTCTAAGTGAACTGGTTGATGCATACAACTCAATAGGTATCTTCGAATTGTGCAAGCTCTCACCTCTTACACCCCCATTGTTTCGACAAGAGAGCAACACGCCAAGACCACGTGTTACCGGAAACGCAAGCGATGTGGTCAGCGTAGAAGAAAAAACTTGGCAATGTTCATATACTGAGATATACATTTATACACAGATAACCAACAGCAGACGTGTGTATACAATGTATCGTCATCTATCTCCAGCCGTTCATCAAAAGTAGACTTGTGCGTTGCTACAAAAAAGGGTCCCGGCACCGCGCGCCAGCAAAACGATCGAAATCGTCACGTACGTGTGATTTGTCATGTTCAGCTGCGTGCGTCGCAGAAGACGACGCCCCACTGCAGATGTACCCTCAGCAGACGGACTACCACTGAATATGCAGAGATCACTCCGGTGCAACATTCCGTGAGAAAAGATAAGCGATATACTTCCACAATCCCTCTTATCTAGACTTCGCCAAGCCCAAGTGGTAGACTCGAGGTGGGCCACAGTCATTTTTGTTCAATATTGTGTTAGCTTTTTGTTAAATTTAAGAGCACTTGACTCTGATACTATATTAAATTATATGTATACTAGCCGGTTCATTCAGAAAATTAAGCTAATAAGAAAAGATTGATAACATACTTCAATGGTACCGAACACGATATTGTGAGGGATTTTCATGCTTGAACATTGAATGAGGATCTTCACACCGAAGAAAATGAAAGGCATGCGACGGTAGCCAACCGTAGGATAGCCTAGCAGTGTGACATTTGTCTATTTAGTTTGATGACATCTGTGTCGATTTTCTACTAGTATTTTTTGATGTCTAAATCCCTAGCATATGGATTGTGAGTATAAAATGATTTGACCTTGCCAGCTGTTCCCACCACATCAGAGGTAACGCGACGGGTCGCCTTGATTCAGCCTGATTCAACCGCTGGGCCGCCGACGTACGCACGAACAGATTAAACTTCTTTTTGTCAACAGAATTTCAATGCAAACTGAACACTGCGACGTACGGATCTGGACCGATGGATGGCAAACGGAAAAGGACCCACGCGTCAGCTGTCGGCACGCCGAAGGCACGGGAGGAGCAAGGTGTGAAACGATCGATCGAGCTCGCAGGCGTAGTAGCCGCACTCGACGTGTCGATTCGTCAAGACGAAAGAGACGGGGCGTGACGTGATGCTTTGATCGATCGAGACACACATCCCCTACCGATCCCGGTAGACTTACTTACTTGCATATACGCGCGTCCTACGGCTCCTCCTATGCTACGCAGAGGCGGAGCTGCCCACAGCCAGGCGCTCAGCAAAAGGCCCTTCGTGATGGTATTAGTCTATAGTCTATACATGTAGCATAGAGATAATCACATAGATCAGTTATTCTGCGTAGTACAGAGGCAAGCAGGTCGGTTCGTCTTCAAACCAAATCGCGGCGTCGCATCTTACGTGACTCGTGTCACGGGCTCACGGCGTCAATTCGTCTTCCGTGTCTCGGCGTCTTCCTCTATTTTACAATATGTCGATAGTCATAATAATTGATTTTGAATGTTTTTTTTAAGTCCCCTCTTTAGAACTTTCTGGCTCCGCCACTGATGCTATGCATCCCTCTAATTTGGATTACTGTTATCATTGATCCATGTCGATGTTACTTATACACCGGTTTGCGGCTGTTGTGTCTGTATGCTGCTTCGTGAAGCCTAGTTAGTTTGCACGAGAATATTTAATACTCGTTTCGGTCGTAAATAGTTACTGTTTTCAATATAGATACAGTTAAATTTTTGAAGCTTTAATTGTTAATATCTTTTTAAATATTTAAATTTGATATATGAATATCATGTGTAGATTTTTCTTGAATAGTATTTTTCATAATATTATAACTTTACTAGGTTTTATAAATATATTATAATAGAAATTAGTGGTCAAAGCTTTGTTTTGGAGTTATCTGTGACCAGAGAGGGTATTATGGCTATAAAAGAGATGCACTCGTTTAATTGGTGCATCCAAAATGTAGAAAAATATGGGGTGCTTTCGAAAAGCTACCACAATGCCAAACTACGGTGAGAAAAAAGAGCCGTGATAGTTATAAGATGTAGAAAAGAGCATCTTAACTTTTCGCCAAAAAAAAAATCAGTTACAATTTATGGCATGCTTGAAAAGTAAGAGATAAGCACAACTCCTCCAAAAATTCCTCTGCTCCAAAATGTTTTAGTTCGTAGATCAGCCTGTCATGTACTGTAGTTTAGGGTGTGTTTCCGACCAATGGTTTAACCTAATTCAGAAGACTGACATACTCTTAGGCATTGTTTGGAAATATGAATTTTTTCGACTCCTATGAAAACTAAATTGTTTCTTATGAAAATCATATGTTCTAAACGGTTTTTTTTGCCAAACTAGGGTCAAAGTAGGGGGAAGAAAACCGTAAAACCAAAACTTGGACGCCAAAGGGGAGTCTCTAGTAGGGGTGAAAATGGGTCGGATATCTTTCGTCCGATTCAGGATCAGATCCGGATACTTGAATCCAGATTTGAAATTAGATCTAGAGCATCCAATATCCAGTAAATACAGGATAGGATCCGAATATCCAAATTTTTATTCGGATTTTTCCTATTCGGATATCAGTAAGATCCAACCATTTTCATCACATTTTTTCATGGTAGCCCATTTATAGTAACAATTAGTTGGTTTTATTGATTCTCAAGTAGCATATTCTTTCTATGATGTTTATTGAGTTTGATTGATATATATAACTTGTTAGACCATCTCCAACCGAGTCCCTAGACTCGCCCCATTCCTTCCGCATGAGAAAGCGCCGAGATAGAACGTTCCTCGCCGCTTCCAACCGTTCCTTCCGCCGCTCATGAAGCCGGGAGAGGAGAGAGATCCTCCGCCGAGGGTCGCGCTTCCCCATTCCCCTCACGCCGGCGGTTGTTGTGGACGCCAACGGCCGAGGTTTGGCAGCGGCACGGACATTGCGGCAGACGGCAAGGGCGCATGTAGGAGGAGCGAGGTGGTCCGCCTCACCCACGGAGAGGAGGACAGGCAGACGGAACTCGAGACCTTGAGGTACGCATCGAGGACCCCATATTCGCCGATTTGAAATGGATTTAGGTTGTGCGATGTTCGATTCAGTGGGGGAAAAACCTGGATGGGGTCAAATCGCCGTTGAACCTAGATGGGGAAAAACCTGGATGGGGTGAATCCTGGATGCGGTGATGAAGTATGAAATGTAGATGCATAGAAGCCATCGTGGTGAAATTTAATGTCCATTTTGACAAATAGTCTCGGTCATGCTAAAACTGCTGAACTAGCTGAGTGTTGATCATTGTTTATTGTACATACAATGCTCTGGTGAGCCCTTAACTCTTTCAGATGGACCGATCTGGAAATGAAGTCTCCAGTTGGTGAAGTAGGGTTCCAAGAAGGGGAATGGTGTAGAAATATACTTGCCCGGATGGTGCACAAATAAACTGATTGAATGAGCACTCCATCGAATTAGGCTATTCTGTTTCCCTTGTTGTGATTGGATTATATGGGTACTACTGAAAACTTGTGCATACTTGCCTGTTGACGCCATTGACAGAGGACCAATTTCCTTGCCTGTTGTCCACAAAAACCGATTTCATGCTTCGTGAATACTTCTTCAGTTGAACTAGCTGTACTCAGTGATAAGAAAATTAACATTGCATTAGCTAATTGGTTTTGACATAATTGTGCATCATATATATACACAGTTCGAATTATGCTTGTTGTCCTCACAGTTCGAATTAGATAAAATTGTGGTTGTTGTCCTGACATAAATGTGCAGCATATATATATATGCAGTTCGAATTATGCAAGTTGTCCTGACTGGGTTTAGTTCATGCTTGTTGTCCTGCTTGTTCGGATTATATGGGTACTAGTTCATGCTTGTTGTCCTGCTGGGTTTACTTCATGCCTGTTGACAGTTCATTGTGTACAAAGTTGCCCCCTCGATGCATGTTGACAGTGCTGCTGGGCTTAGTTGAATGTGTACAAACCTGAAACCTTGATGGTTGTTGACAGTTCATGCTTGTGGACTAGAGAAATTGCGTTCCAGAAATTGTGTTCACTGACTGTGTTCACTGACTTCTTGCACTGGAATTTGGCTTGAGTTCCAGAAATTGTGTTCCAGAAATTGTGATCACTGACTGTGTTCACTGACTGTGTTCACTGACTTCTTGCACTGGAATTTGACAGTTCATGCTTGTGGACTAGACAAAATAAGTTCCGCTCTTGGAATTTGGCTTCTTCTCTGGTTGAAACTTCAACTGTTAAGAACAAAAGCTGTGTTCACTGACTTCTTGCAGTAAGTAAAGCTGTGTTCACTAACTTGTTGCAATCTCGGTAATTGGCTTCTTGTCTGGTTGAAACTTCAAATGTGAACAACTAAATCTGTGTGCACTGACTTGGTATAAGTGGCTTCTTGTCTCGGTAAGTGGCTTCTCTCGTCTCGTTGAAACTTCAAATGTGCGTAACTACAAAAGGGTAATTGTCTTCTTATGTCTGCTTGCGCAACAGGATGAGACCATTAACATACTGTTGTTATTTGTTGTTCATGTAAAATTCTATTCGGTGCATGCACAAGGGGCCACTCAACATTTTGGCTTGGGGACCTTGCATGTTAGCATAAGTGTTCAATGAGGATCTCGGGCCGAATAGACGATTTGTGACAATAAACTTGACAATCTGTGATATATATACATTGTGATGTACTTGGTTTGTTTAATTGTCAATCACTCTTATATGCTCATTCGCATTTGCTTATGTCATTTGCTACTTCACCATCGGTAATTTGCCATGCATATTTGCTAGACAATTGATGAAATTAATCGGTCAAGTATAAGATCGCAATTGTGGTAAGATTGTCACAAATCATTCGCTTTCTCGCCTATTGTGGCGAGGAGGGCCTATTAAGGCAACCCGACATCCGAGAACACTAAAATAAACTTCATATTTATTGTAGTTATCTTGTGTGAATAGCTTGTATGTGTCATCCTGATCCTGATCCTGTTGCTGCAAGTTGCTGTTGTATGTGTGATTAGCTTGTATGGGTGATCCCGATCCTGCTGCCAAGTTTTATGTGTGATCCTCGATCCCTCAATGAGGCAACATTTACCATGGTGATTCGAATCGCAGAGTGAGCTCACACCAGCTTTAGCTGATTCAATTATGATGACACAAGTTGTTTTCGAATGAGATCGTGAGCATTCACAGTTATTGCTTGACCTTAATAGTTCTACCAGCATGCCAGATAAAAATGTACCTGATCTCCTAGATGCTTTACTTGTTTCTGTGTGAGCCAAGTATATCTTCATAGATGCTTTACTTGTTATCACCAGAATTGCAGGAGGCAAGTATATCTTCATAAATGCTTTACTTCTTTGCGTGTGAAGTATCTGTCCGAACTATTGTCCTGACGTGCTATTTTAGATGGACTCGGAGACCCTTCGAGGCGTCCTCTCCAGGATGCGAGATCTGCTGGAGGAGAGAGCCGAGCAGCTCAGACCATCGCCGGACAACTTCCTCCCAAGTGATGAGCCTTGGGCCAATGACATTAATAAATAAGACTTCTTCGTGTCGAGTTCATAGTCGATGGAGAAGATGTCGTTGGACACTGTTGACTTTACCACTCCACCTTCTCCGATGTGGTTCGCCACCTTGCATCCGCCGAGAAACCTTACAAGTACATCATTTATCTTTGTTGCAACTATTGGTTTGTTACCTCCGCTTTGAAAATACGTGGCCGCACACGGGAAGAAGCGGCGTAATCACCATAAAGCCGAGCCGCCTTCAACAGGACCTCTGGTTGATCATTTGCATGTCCTGGAACCGATCCTCGCCGACGGTTCAGACCTCACATGCATCTCCTCCTCCTCTGCGATTGAAGAGAAGGGTGTCCTCATCATCAAGAAAGCCTAGTTCATCACTTGAGGAAGAATTGGGTGACTCATTTTGAAGTTGGCAATGGGTTGTGGGTGACTAACTGATGAATGCAACCCTCAATATATAGAATGGTGGGTTGGATGAGAGGAGGAGGAAAAGTTAGGTATTTCGGGAAGGAAGGGAATCGGTTGGAGTTCATTCTTTGAAAGGAAGGAATCCTTCAGAGTTTGGAAGGAATGAAACCCTGGGAATCGGTTGGAGATGGTCTTATTGTGGCTATGTACTTATATAGTTTGATTCAACATATATTACTTCTGACCCGAATCTGTCACATATCCGTCCTGTATCAGTATCGCGAATAACCCGAATCTGTATCCATATCTGGTTAACCTATATTCAGTTCTCAATCCAGAAAAAAAAATATATTAAAATACGAGAAAAGTAATATCTGTCTGTATCCGATCTGTTTTGACCTGTAGTCTCTAGAGCCATAAAACTGAACACACCCGTAGTCACAGCAGGTTCAAAACAAGAACTCGTGTAGCCATCTTGTGCCAAGAAGATGGGAGCAACCAAAAATGTTATGGAGATCGCGAAGCAACTTGGATTTGTTAAGAGTTGGTAGGGGGGTTTGGCAGGGAGCCTAGGACATTGATGCAGCAGGGCAGTTGGTACCCACTTTACATGGCCTCGACGGCTCATGCTTGCAGCATGCAGAAGAAAGCAAGTACAAGGAGATTTAAAACGTTTGCTATCTGCGATGTGGAGCAGGTTGCATGTTGGTGCTGTCCCTGCTCTGAGTGGACTATTCAGAAAATGCATTGCTACCAAACAAACGCTTTTTGGCACGGCTATACGTGTGATGAAGCTGGAATCAGAGCCATGCCTGCCTTTATCGTTCTGTTTGGAACGATAGAACCGATCAGGACAGTTGGAGGAGCAATCCGGTAGAATTTCGTCTACGGGCTACAGGCAAAGGAATAATAGACTCGAGTTCTGTTCTCTAGTAAAATTCTTGTGTTCCAAAAAGACCCATCGAACCTTCGTTGCCTATCTGCCAGCCAGATACCATGTTTTCATATAGCGGTTCTTAGGTTTCTTTCCCAGTCCAAAGGGAACCGAATAACTCACAAATTACGAACTTGTTCGGTGTGTGTGTGGTTTTTTTTTTGTGTGTGTGTGCAAGAGAAATACCGCCAGTAATCCTTCGCCGGCTTGCCTGAAACCTTCGGTGTGGAATTCTCTTGTGCAGGAGAGAAGACTGCAATGCTGATCCTTCACCAACTTAATCGGTATAAATATATATATTTTTAAGAGGTACCCGCCCACCCGCACAGCCACTTCGCACAATTTCCTGTAGTTTCTACAGTAAATTCTGGACTGCCTCAAAATTTTATTGCACTTCATTCTTCACAAATGTTGCTCGGTTCAGTTGGCAGAGGCTTTGCAGATATGACATGTGGGTCCATCTGAGTTAATGACAGAGGCCTGGTGTCAAATATTGAAAAATTCGGTTTAAAGGGTGTCAAATTTCAAAATCTCTCGGCAGAGGCTTTGCCGCCCTGGATTTTCGGGTTTTTTTTTGGCATCAACTTTGCTAATTTAGTTGAGCTATTAAATCATGTTGTAAATTTTTGAAACTTTTTGAGAATGGTCTTCAGAGCTTGCCTAGCCTACCACAAAAAATTAAGATCATGATCAGACTTCTGCGATTTTTAGAAAATCTGACAATGCTACTAATGCACTCCAAATTTGTCTTTTTTATTGCTCTTAACATAGAATGAATTTGATCATGAAATTTTATATGTAGATGGGGTAAGATGAGATGTACATCCATGATTTTTTTCAGAATTTTTTGAAACTTTTCTTAGTTGGATTGCACGGTGATTGCACCAAAGTCTTAATTGCACTGGATATGTCCCCAGTTTCAAAAAATTCTGAAAAAAATCGTGGATGTACATCTCATCTTACCTCATCTACATATAAAATTTCATGATCAAATTCGTTCTATGATTGAAGTTACAAAAAAGACAAATTTGGAGTGCATTTGAATTATTCAAGTTTGTCAGAAATTTGTCTTTTTTATTGCTCTTAACATAGAATGAATTTGATCATGAAATTTTATATGTAAATGGGGTAAGATGAGATGTACATCCACGATTTTTTTCAGAATTTTTTGAAACTTTTCTTAATTAGTTTGCACGGTGATTGCACCAAAGTCTTGATTGCACTGGATATGTCCCACACTACTTAAACTAAGCTACTATATTTAAAAATTCTTGAAAATTTTTCAGAAGGACACTGAGAGCATTCCTACCCTACCTAAAAAAATCAGGTCATGATCAAACTTATACGATTTTTTTAAAAAAAAACTGACAGTGTTGCTAATGCGTTTAAAGTAGTTTCACTGATTTAATTGAGCTATTGAATTTGTAAATTCTCGAAAAAAATTTTAGAAGGGCCTGAGAGCAATACCTACGCTACTGTAAAAAATTTAGGTCATGATCAAAGTTATACAATTTTTAAAAAATGTGACAATGTTACTAATGCATTTAAAGTAACTTCATTGATTTAGTTGAGCCAATAAATTTGTAAATTTTTTAAAAAATTAGAAAGGATCCTAGAGCATGCTTGAGCTATCATAAAAAAAAAATCAGATTACTATATTTTTAAATATTTTTACAGGAATATTTTTAAAAAATCAAAGAAATATTGTTTCATAGAGATTAGCGCTTTTTGTTTCCTTTTTTCAAAGTAATTCAAAAAACCCTCTCCCTATTCAAATCTTTGCCTGTCTCAACGATTCTTTTTACCTACAACAACACGTGGACCCGCTTTGCATCTAGTTACCCAATCCCCCAATCCCCCACAAGGAAATACTAATGCAGCCATCTGGACAGACCGGAGCTCCTGCAATCCGGCCACTCCACGCCATCATAAACAACCAGAAACAAAGAAAGAAATGCATCGCCACACGCAAACGCGTGTGCGCATCCTACCAATCCATTCAGGCAAATCAAGGGCCCAATCACGCAGCATTTAAACCGAGGGTGATGCGGCGGTGTCTAGCACTCCACTGCCCAGCGTCCACTCCCAAGGATTCTCTGGAATCCGCCAGCGAGTGGTTGTTTTTTTCAGAGAGATCGCCGCCAGCGCACGGAAAGTCCACCTCTGAACTGGGCCACTTCACTTGCCACTTCAGACTTTGCTCTCCCTCCCATAAATGCCTTTCCCTCTCACCCCTGCAGGCTTACAGTGAGTGGCACAGGGAGTTACTACATGGCACGAGCTCTACCTGGCTGCCCCGTGGGCGTGTCGACGGCGACGTCGTGGACCACACCACGGCGACGTAGCTTTCACGGTGGCCAGCCCCAGGCCGGCCCGGCCACCATTAGCCGCTCGAACCCCTAGTCTTGTTGTCTACCGTGGGCTCACTCACAGGAGAGTCGGTTTGTCGTCTGCATCGGTGAAATTCAGTTCCCCCACTCCTTTCTAGGCTGGGTACATTCTGATTTAAAGTGTTCTAACTCATTGCAGCTGAAACACCTTAACTTCATCTTATCGAACTTCTTCTTGCCATGACACTTGGACACACCCTCTCCGCCGTTGGTGAGCAACAAGTGTACATCACCCTCCTCGCCATAGCGCTTACAAATCCTTCCCTCAAACACTTTGAGGCGGCCGATCATCTCCTCGATCGGCATGGTCTCCAAGTCAGCAAACTGCTCAATTGCAGCCATGACCTGTAGGAACCTATCTGGGACAGACAGAAGAAGCTTCTTGATGACGACCACATCCTCAAATGTTTCATCCAAACCACAGATTTCATTCACGAGGGAAATCAATTTCCCAACGAACTTATTCACGGATTCGGTCTCCATGTGCATGGCCTGAAAGTTACACTTCAAGGCCATCACCTGTGCTTTCTTGACACGATCGGCACTGAGGTGGCAAACGTAGAATCCATATTGATTAATGCCCTTTAGTTGTTGGTGGCACCGCAAAAATATAATAGGCTAATTAGTTCGAGGTATTATTATAGAGTGTAAAGAATTATTGCGTACTAGCGGATACCGAAAAGTTATAAATATGTTTCAGCGTCACTGGGTTCCTCCTGTGTGGACCTCCACGCACTTTGTAGACACCGAACGATGTGTTGAGTAAATCTCTAATAGACAAGTCGTGGGTGCCACCATTTTTAGAATTAAGGTAAATTATCCGTTCTGTCTTAGTATAATTACGAGTAGAACCCAATGAAACCTACACAGCCATGTCGCCACAGTCATTGAACCTAACTTCAAGGTGCGTTATATAGTACAAAGCAACAAGTATAGCAACTGGATGAACACATACCCTGGGTTGTAGGGTAAAAATATGAATTTTTTATTCCATTGAGCTAGCAATACTTTTTTCACATACTCGTGGATGACCTCTAAATTTCTTCCATAGTTTGCTTGGACACTATGTGTGGGTCGAGGAAACCCATCGGTTGTTTCCTTGCTTGTGCTTCCATGATTATGTATGTACATATATAAAATCAAAGATCATATATATCGGATATTTATCGATACGATACGAATATACACTGTGATTACGACACTTATAATGTCCAATATCTCATGAGTGATGCGTCGAGGGCATTGAGGTTGTATAGTTCAAACAGATCGTTGAAGCCGACCACGAAATAGTCATCCAAAAACCATTGTAAGAAATACTGCTCCTTAAAGTAGACCGAGATACTCAATGCACGTTGTACCACCGGCTTATTGCATGGACAATGATGGGTTTCGAAACATTCTCAGATTCTCGCAGCAATACATGGACAAAGCATAAATTCTACCCTTGTTCAACATATCTTTCTCTATAGCTCTTCTAAAAGCAAAGACACTATTAATGTACTCGGCGCTCACACGGTTCTCAGCATACATCCAGCTTCGGTTCATCTATGCTACGAATATAACAATAGATGTTAAATAATGAATTAAGTACACTAGAAGTACACATGCACACACGTGCTACATGTAAACTACATTTAAACTTGCCGATTAACTTATATACCTCCTAACATCGAAAAGAACGAATAGATATATATAATGCAAGAGCTATACACGAAGAACAAATAATGCAAGAGCTATACACACGAACTCGTGGACAAATAATGCAAGAGCTCGTGGACAAATAATGCAAGAGCTATACACGAAGAACACACACGCTTATATATTCGTGCACTTAGCTCATCGAGAATACAAAAAACACACTTGAGTTAGTGCCATTCTTTTGGTTTCCTCGCTACTCTCTTTTCCTTAAGCATCCCACGTACATGATTACATAGACACACATGCGCAGTTTGTACGGCACCAGGCGCCCACGACGTCCTCGCGTTGCCTCTGAGACGTGTTCTATATTTTATTGTATGTTCCTTGTTCAATATGACTGTATGAATGCCAAGCCGATTGAATGTCTATGGACTATGGCTAATTTTGTATTAAAATTAAGCCTCATGTAATTTGGATAATTGATTAGTGATTAGTGAAAGTGATTCTGAATGTCTGAATTTTACCGAGCCTAACAAACTAACGAGCCGCTCGCGAGCCGGCTCGGACTCAGCTCATTGTAGCACCGAGCCAGATGGTAGGCTCGGCCTCGGCTCGTTGATGCATCGAACCGAGCCGAACCGAGCCCGAGCCGAGCCTCGAGCTGTTTTTCCACCCCTACAACGAGCTCCTCAAGTGCAAATGCGTGCAGCTAAGCACGTACTAATTAACTAACCTAACCGCATGCAACTAAATAACTAAGATTACAAATTGACACATGCATGCATGTACACAATTCTAACTTATGCACTTATTGTAAACAACAAGATTATCACTAACAGGATGCAGCGCACCGCACAGCGAGGTAAGGTTGCGTGCCTGGAGCCGCAACTGGCTTGTGAGGCTTCACTAAGGGTGTGTTTGGTTGTCTGTATGAGTGTCTAAATCGTATGAATAGATGCAATTGTATTTGTTAGATACGTGTTTGGTTTCTTATTCATCCAGACCAGATGGAGGAAACACAAAAATTGAGCTTCTCTCTAATGCAGGCCAGTGAGATGCATAAACAAGCAACCAAACAACTCAGTTTGCATCCACTTATGCAGGCCAAGACTAGGCTGGATGACTCATACGAAACAGGTTAAGATGGTGCAGACAACCAAACACACCCTAAATGCAGCATTGATGGCTGCCGCACGGCCAGCCACCGACATCATGCTCCGATCATTGATCAGAATCTGTACGTACTACTAATGGCAACATATCATGTGTGCTTCTCGTGTATACACCGTGCACACTAACTAATAAAAGTTATAAAAATTTCTGAAAAAAATTATAGATGTACTTCATAGATTACTCTACCTATGTATGAAGTTTCAAGATCAACTTCATTATATATCAAGAGTTACAAAAAAAGAGAAAATTCTGACAAATTTAAACTACAATTTTATACATAGATAGAGTAACCTATAAAGTATATCTACAATTTTTTTAAAATTTTTCTTAACGTTTATTAGTTAGTGTGTACGATGTATATACGAGAAACCCTATATGCACAGTATATGTCGCCACTACTAATACCTCTGCAAATGTACCGGCTTCTAGCGGCTTCTAGCAGCACAAGAGCGAGCACCTTTCAGGCTTTCAGCTTCAAGCATTGATTCCCCGGTGAAAGAACTCAACAACGATACGTCACCCTGGCGTAATGTAGAGGCTTGAGAAAAGAAATGAGAAATGCTTACCTCTGGAGACCAACGTCTTCTAGGTCATGTACTTCGCCATCAATGGGAAGGAGAACCAGGGACTGGACTGAACAGGATTGGACAAAACAACTGCTTCCTCCAAGTGCAATGAATGAATGCCACCAGATCAAGGGTTAGGCCTTGATGCGTTCAGACTGGAACCACGATGGGCGCCTAACCATGAACTGCAATTATTGATCAGGGCAGTATGCTTTACATACACTGACGCTGTATGAATGGCTGCTTCGTCAAAAGCGGGCTTGAAAATGTGGTACCCAGGAAGTGATGCTGCTTTATTGTTTACCAAAAGATCGAGTACAATATGGCACGTTAATGAATCTACTGGCGAGATGGTAGACGTGGGACTTTTGACTCCGGCATAGTTGTCACACATGTGCATTCAACTTCTTGTTGAGAATGTTTCCTGCAGAAACTTGTAGAGCTCCTCTGCAACTGCTAATGGGTATTCTTCCTGCGGCAGAAGAGCACCTGGTACCTCCACAAATTTGGTCACGCCTTTAGCGCCCTTGAGAGCCTTCATCTCGGCCTTCGATCTCTTGGGAGCATTTGACGTCGACACAATCAAAACTGGTACATCTCCGTCCAACTTAGCAAACAACTGCAGGAATTCTTCCCTTGATTGGACAGGATCAAGAAGGCCGGTCAGGAACGCAGCAGGGACAAACCGTGCACCTTTTCTTTTGGTTAATTCGTAGCGGCTCTCCACAATATCTGGTGTCACGTTCTCAGGGTTGGCGTAGACATGGGACTTGTACTGAGACTGGATGGACTTCTCGTTGCTCACTAGAACGTTGTACATCATCCAGCCAATAGCTGGGGCCCTGAGTGTTCCGCGTAGAAGGCCATACCTATTAATAATAGTAGGGAAAATGATTCAGCATAATTGATTTTAATCTTAAGAATTAACAGGCTGAGATGTCTGTAAAAATGCCTAATGGGAAACAGCCTAACACAGAATTGCCTATGTAAGTACATGTTATGCATCAAAATACCGCTTTTGCTCTAGCAAACCTCCATCACAACTCACAAGTTTCGCCAATTAATCATATACTCATACATATATATCAGCATAAGTTAAATCAATGATACTATCACAGGTGAAAAGGAATGAAAAGAAGTATTGGAACGTGGGATTGGTGATCTCCTTCAGATTAAGCCATAAAACCAATTTGGAAAATGAAGTGCCTAAAAAACCACGCTACGGGCATTTTCTCTATGCAACAACATAGACAAGTTCACAAATGACAACCAAGGCCAAATATAATTAATGGACTCACTGTATTACTAGATCACCTACCAAATGCAGTGTTCATTGAGCAAGATACAGCAACAAGAACATGAGATACAAATGACGACAGGAAGACTACAGAACAAATGTCAACATGAGGTATGCAAAGCAAACTTCAATCAGTAGATGGAAAGTCAGGTTCAGTATAATGATTTTCAAAAGGGAGTATTTCTCCTATAGTCCTGTTGCATCTATTGATTGTCAATATTATCTTTTGTCTTCACAACTTCATGGCCTACATGATTTGTGTATACTTTTATGTCCATCACACCACATCTGAGTGTAGCACATTTTTGAATAGTTATGCATAATTGCATATGCACCCTTGAAAATTGACATACATCACAAAAAACAAGTATTACAAGGAAAGCGGCAGGGAATATATGCTAAAGGCATGAGTCATGTAAGTAGTGTGTGTACTGAGTACTGACCGTATAGGCAACGAGGCACAGAAAGTGAAAACTGTTGTTGAAAACCAAGCAATGAAGTTAAGTGCATTGGTGCTAGTGAGTAGTATTATCTTAAAAAGTTCTCTTAACAAGGGTGCTTCTCATATAACAAACAGCACAGGCCACAAAAGGATCAGCATTCACTGACAAATATCTGTAATATCAAAAGTTCATACGCTTAGTTTTTTTACCTTGTTTCCATATCAGAACCTCGGCCAAATACAATAGGAAGGGGTCCAGCCCAAGTAGGTGCAACAGCAGCAACAGCAGATGGTTTGATAAGGCCCTTCCCAGCTGCACGGACTGCTATTGTTGCTGCATGACCACCTCCAACTACTACCAATTCACCATCTGATAGTGGTACAGACAGTACAACCACATTGTTAATTGAATAATGAAGTTGAAGAAAAGGGTAATTTCAAAAGTATTAATCAAATGCTTGCAATTTCTTGCTACTGAACTATTGAAAATCATAGTGACAAACACTGTCTACGTGGTAAACATCAACCAACTGAAATTTGTTTTCTAACTTCTGGCATATGTTACACCCGCTACCATTTGTAAGAGATCATTTCCATTGTGAAATTAACTGTTCTGCTGGCAATAATCTACTGTTAACATATCGTAATTAGTGTTCAGAAGCCCTGTGAGGTGCCAGTTTACAGCTGCCAACCAGCTTTCACTAACCAGCCAAGAGGAATATTTCCAGGAAACTTGTTTTCTAGAGCGCTTTTAGTTGGCTAAGCAGGCACTATCTTGTGCATAAGCATAGCACTTCTGGTTGAAGCGTTGAACAATCTGACCCACACATCTTTCTTGGAACAATGATTACAGTAAGCATATGCAGGTAAAGTAGGCACATACAATCTAAAAGCTAAAAGAATGAAATGGAATATTCGTTAACCAAATATGCTTAACCAAAGTAGAGTATTGAATCAGGTACTGGTTCTAGTGGAAATGCTTGCAGTGCACTGACAGAGTATAATCTGATTTACCTGCATTTGCCACCGGACTATTTGGTGAATTCATTAGCTGAACCAGAAAATTCTCCATCACATCAGCATTGTAGTTTAGTGATGGCCTGTCAGAATAACCCAGACCAGGCCAATCAACAATAGTAGCACGGTAGCCATGTTCTCCTTTCCGTGCCACAATATCTTTGGCGACCACCCTCCATTCCTCCACCGTGCTAACATCTGAAATCGTAGGGATCATAAGGATGTTCTTCACATCCTCAGCAGGGTCCTCATATTCCTCATAATAGACATTTACTGGCTTATCCTCAAATGTCCACTGCCACTTCCCAGTCTGGAAATACATATAAATAATGATATATTACAGACAATACCACAGAGACACAGCAAAATTCTTCATAATCATATAGCCATGGTTAACACATCTCATTCTTAGAAGTCCCATGTTAGGATATTTGCCACTATAGTAATCAACATTCACTAAGGACATTAACCTTAGGATTAATTCCTTGCATGCCACTAGAATTTGGGGAAATCCCAAAATGTGTCATTGACATGTGGGGTCAGGGCCCACAGTCAATGAGATAATGAGTGGCATATAAGGAATGAGGCAAACTTTCAGTGGCATATAAGGACTTGCCCTTTAACCTTAATAGGCTAACACATTGACAAATGATTATACTAGCGGAATCTTTTGCAACAATGTCACAGCTCTTAAAAATCTAAAGTTCTGAAATAGGGCTTTACTTTGCTGGAAAAGCCATTGGAGATTTGGAGTACACATTGTATCATAAAGTGAATCTTTATAACAGTTCACAAATCAGAAGTTTAGTAAGCTTTAGTTCATAGAAGTACAAAGTCAGTGCAGTATGATCCACTGTTCAAGATCTAACATAGCCCATTTGTTGAAAAGATTTAATATTATGTTGCACTCCACATTGAATCATGTTGAGCTTCCATGTTTAAGGCTTCCAAGTTTTCTGATTAAACAAGCACATGAGTAGGCTTCAACGATAATCATAATAATGGTGTGTCTTAAATTGTTCGGGCTTTTGGAGTATTTTGTTAGGGGTTAATAGTCAGATTGTAAGGAAAAACTTTTAGCAATTCAATTAATATTTCAGTTTTCCTCACAGTTTACATGCACTAGAAAAGTGCACTGACATGACAAAATGTGATTTCGGAGAAATAAAACTTGGCAAATGGGCAATGCGAAGGAGTCCGCAATCTGGGGTACAGAGTACACAGGACCTGTACCTGCATGCATATCATGGGGCAGGGGGCAGAGTGTTAACAAGGCAAGGAGCAGCATGCAACTCACAGGGAGAGAAGTGTTAAGTGAGGGAGGAAACAAAGAGAGCAGGATGGCACATTTGCTTGCTTCCCTATATCTCATTCTCTCCTCACTGAGTCACTGTGATTGTAGGAGCAACAGGCCAACAACTTCTCTCTGTCTTAGAGATCATGCATACTATACACATTAACTCAGCCACACACGCCAGGTAATTTTCACACACCAGGTAATAAATTTAACATTCCAAAACCACTGCACTAGCAGCCTAGCAGGTAGAACAAAGATAGGACCATATAACATTGATTGTGAAAAGGAAATTAGAAAGATCAAAGTAGATGTATCAGCCTTTAACTGGCACTCTGAAATTAGTTTAACAGAAGGAGTGAAGAACCACAACCTCACATGCATGAGCACAACACCACAGTATTTAAAATACGCCTTCTGTTTTAAGTTTTAATTCATGTAAGGCTCCTATTTTGTTTTACATTATAAGTTATTCCGCCTTTTCAAGAAAAATCTACAATGTTCTATTGATCCAAGTCTTCACACAATTGCATCATGCATATAGTCAATATTTTCACTTGTGCGAAAAACCTTAAACAAGGTTAAACTGATCATTTTATCACAATTATCAACTTTTGTAATAAGTGACATAGTAACAATTGGAGTAAAATTATGGGTTTTAGTCAAAAAAAAAAAAAGAAGAATCTTGTGTCATAGGATGTAAAACATAGCACTTTATTCTTTTGATGAGATTAGCAGGTCTGTGGTATCTGATCAATGATCATTATACTCTCCCTCCCTCATCCCTCTTTGTAACTGAAAGTTCAAGAATTTGCTACATGTACACTAGAATAGAACACAGATCAAAAAATCAACTCAAAACTCAGGAATATGATGTATGTTAACAACAGTTTGAAATCTTGGTAATATCTAAGCAGTGTATAGCACCAAATTTATAGCATTTATGTGTGTACGTCTGGCCCTTCAGGGTCAAAGCAAAGTTTCACGAGCATTTTAATTATTTGCACCAATATGAGAATTTCTCCACTACCTGCACATCTACATAGTCGAGCAAACAAAGACCGTGCAAGACTAGATGACTAGTACAGCATGGAAGGTAAACATGGCAACGACTGTGGTGCAATCATGCCTCCCGTGCAATCCAACTAAGAAAAGTTTCAAAAAATTCTGAAAAAAATCATGGATGTACATCTCATCTTACCCCATCTATATATAAAATTTCATGATCAAATTCGTCCTATGCTAGAAGTTACAAAAAAGACAAACTTATGAGTGCCATAAGAACCTACCCCAATCATCCCCCGGGGATAAGGCATTATCTTCCCTCGATAAAATCGAGGACATCACATTCCCTAGCAAGAAAAGGCTAAAGACTTGAGCACCAAAGGACAAGAAGGCAATAGATCGTGGATATTGACTCCATTGCTAGATGGAGGCTGCCACTGGACTGTTCCCACGGGGAACAGCTCCTGCGAAAGTGACCGACGCGACGCTATACCGGAGGGAAAACCAAGGGGTATAGATAGGTTTCCATGTCCATCAAAAAAAAACCTTAAAATTTTTTTTTTGATTTGGAATTGCTTTTCATGATTTTATAAAATCATGAAAATAGCTCAGTTCGAGGGAAACTAAAAGGTTTCCCCCGAGCCTATTTTTGTCTTTTTTGTAACTTCTAGCATAGGACGAATTTGATCATGAAATTTTATATGTAGATGGGGTAAGATGAGATGTACATCCATGATTTTTTTCAGAATTTTTTGAAACTTTTCTTAGTTGGATTGCACGGTGATTGCACGGGAGGCCTGATTGCACCACAGTCGTTGCCGGTAAACATTGTGTCCGTTAAACTAGCTATAACAACCAGATCTCCTACAGTCCTATCCAACAATTCGATAACTACAACAGCATCGAAGCAGTTCGCACATTTCTATCGTGTTATGAGTCTTATGACTCGCAGTTTATCCAACGGATTCGTCGACCACCCAATTCAAGGATCCCATCAGCTCAGTACGACAGGAAGCCGCGCCAAATGCTTACACGGGTAATCAACAACTGAGTGCAAGGCGGTCTCACCTTGGAGGGAGGCGACGCGGGCTTGGAGACGGGAGGTGAGGCGACGGAGCGGACGGCGAAGCGCCTCGCCCGCCGGAGCGGAGCCAAGCGGCTGGAGACCGCGACGGCGGGCGCGAGGAAGGCGGCCGCCGCGGAGGGACGCATGGGGAGGGAGTGGGAGGGGTCGGGATCTGGTGGAAGGTGGAGGCGGGCGCGACGGGGAGTGGAGAGGAAGGAGACGACGTGCGCTTCCGGTTGAATCGGGGACTCGGGAGTCTCAGGCCTCCACTACGAAACCCCCAATTTTGCTTCGCTTTTAATTTATGTAGCCCACTAATTTTGAGGATATTTGCCTTTAAAAAATACTTTGAAGAACTTTTTACATTCCAACTATTTTCTCACTTGTCGATGTACTACTCAATTTTTTGGTGATATACCCAATGGGAAATCTTAGCTCACAATATTTCTTCGAAATAATTGAAAGTTCTTGTAAACAGTTGCACATGTAAACCTTTGTGTAATCTCATGTGGCATAACAACTTAGTACGAGGTTGCACGGACAGTGCCCTGAGCCAGAAAATCCTAGGATGGGAGCAAATGTGGCTTGCAACCAAACAGTCCCAATTCTGTCAGTTGGGACTAAAGAGCGGCAGACATCTGCGAATACTGACTCCTCCATCAATCCATATTCGTCGTCTCCGATCTATGCACAGGCTTCTTTTTAATAAAAATATATAGAATTACCAGCACAAGCATTTTGCTTCCGTTTTTTGGGTGTTAGTTATACAACCATGTTTTTTCAGTGGAAGTCATACAATCACGTGGACACTCCATGGTTCACAACGATAACAATGAGCCAGAAAATTGCCCGTAGAAAGTGAAAACCAAATGTAAAAATCCGGCCTACAAAATTACCTTTGGACCTGGCTCACAAACAATCACGCTGATCCTCATGGGCCTAGCCATGAGTCTGAACGACAGAAAGTTCGGGCTGGACCACATACATAAAGTTAGGCATGTACGATCGGCTGTGAGGTCCAAATTTCCATTTATTTCCCTATTTTTCCCCTTCCGGCTAAACTGCGCCACGCTTTCAGCTCCGGCCATGCGGATCACACGATGACACGAAAGGGAAGGGAGCACCGGCAGAAGAAAAAGATATTCCTAATCTGAGCTTATTCTCGTTAAATCTTTGACGATGACATATTCACGTGTTGTCACGTGGTGCTCCTTCCCTGGTCTCTCTTCCCCACCTCTTCATTCTCTAATATTAAAAATTTTGATTCGAAACTTTAAGATGTGCTACTCAATCGGAAACTTTTGATAAGAAAACTTTTGGCTTAAAAATTTTCGATACAAAAAACTTTCGGTTCAAAAGTTCAGCCACCGAAGAATTTCGGTTCAAAAGTTTTGACTCAAAAAACTTTCATTCAAAACTTTTAATTAAGAACTTTCAAATAATTAAAAATACTTCCTATTTAAAATTTTGGAGGAAACATTTTAAAATTTAAGGAGAAGAAAATGATGACAAATGTTCCAAATATTATATCGAGAGAGCTTTTAACATATATAAAACGTAGTGCTGCGTATAACATAGATTGAGATGTACGCTAGTAACGCTGCGGGCTCCTATTGTTAGCTTGAGAAAGGTACAGAGATTGTCCACAAAAAGTACCGTCACACGTCGAGGACATACATCCTCACCAATTCCGTAAGAAAAAAAAGCATGAGAACTAGACGAACGAACGTAACGTAACAAGAAGCCGCGCGCAGGCTCGACGCAGCCAACCAAACACCCCAGCCGGCGTCGCGTTTCGCCTTCTCGCCCCGTCGCTCGTCGTGCGCCACCACGCCGGTCTCCCGTCCGTCCGGATCACCGCAAACGCGACGGTCCACACACGCACTGACGCGCACCCCGTCCTCCATCCGACTTTTCACTGCACGGCCGTGCTTGGCTGGCTCCCTGCTCTGAGCTGAACGTAGTTGAGTGTTAGGTGCGCGAGCGGTAGACGCTGCCACTACATTCTAATTAGGTTCTAGTTGTTCAGATTTTTTTTACCAGTTTAAAAGCAAAATAATTAAAATCTAAACAAATAGATGGTTTTTTATCTAGGTCTTTCCAAAAGCTATAAACATTCATATAACTAAAAGTCAAAAACCACTAGAGAGGTATTTTTTTATTAAGTGTTGTTTTTAGATTAATGCCACTAAAGTTAGAGTAAAATTACTCAACCCTACCACGTATAAAAGATGATTGTTTTTACGTTGTTTAAGCCTAAAAACTGACTTTAAGCTATAAAAAAATCTAAATCTAAATAAACAGAGTTTAACCGACATGAGCGACAGATAGCGCAAAAAAGAAATTTGCAAGAGGTTGGACTGGCCGTCCACCATCCAAATATTTTAATTCCTTCGTAAAATCACATCGGAGCTATTAAAATCGTTATACGAATCATGACCTAATTAAGTGGGTGGAAAACAATTTATGGGACCGGCATGAATGGACTGCTCTGAATTAGTATGATGATGCAGCAATGATTAATGGTTCCTAGAATCTCTTTTCTAGTATGGATCAATCTCTACTATATAAAACAAAAGTTTCTTCTCGCGTCACTTCATCAAAGTTACACATCTTTACCACTGCTCTTTAATTATCCATCTTTGTCACTGCTCATTTAATTACCCACCTTTGCCACTGTTAGTGTTCTTTGCAAATAAAATTTTTATTGCAAATTGAGTTTCAACTATTGTACATTCAAATTGAACAGTATTATTGAGACAAGGTTAGTGCTTTCTGTAAATAAATTTTTATCATAAATTGAGTTTTCGTTCTAAACGCACGAGGCATATGGCTAGTCTTTTTTAAGCAGCAGAGTTAGTAGGTACTCCCTCCGTCCTTAAACCTTTTTTTCTAAAGTTTGATCACTAATATATTTAAAACTATCTAGATAGGCTATGTGAAAACTATATCACTAGATTCGTTGTTAAAAATACTTTCATAATATTATAATTTTATTAATATATTATAAGATAAAGTTACAAAGAGGAAATTTAGTGTTGATGTAGGCAGTGGAGCGAATCCAAATAATAATTGTGAATATTTCGGAGGAAAAATTGTACTAGGACTCTTGAATGTATGACATTTTTGGGTGAGAGTAGTTGAAGGTGTAGACTTCTCATCAAGCTTAATTGGGCACAAAATGATACTCCCTTCAGTCACAAATATATATTATTTTGGATATCGATGCGGTCTCTAAAAGATGACTTTAACTACTAATTTATATTGCACTCCCTCTGTTCAAGTTTATAGGGTGTATTTCTTTTTGTCACATAGACCAAGTAAATATTGAAAAGATCAAGATTATCCCTAATTATTATCTCTAAATATTGTATTCAATGAATGTATGTAGAGAATATAAAGTAAATTATATATTTATTAGGGGTATACAAGAACATCACACTAATTTTACGTTAGAACATAAAATATGCTCTATAAATTTATACATGGGAGTAATATATTTATGAAACCCAATAAATTATAATATTACAAAAGTACTTTTCGAGACATATATATAATACAATTAACTAGGGCACCATGATCCAAAACGTGTATTTTCACCAGTATTTGCTTGAGAAATATTTGTAAATTTTTAGTATGTTAAGTTTAACCAGTTACCTAACTAGTTCAAACAAGTTTGAACTAAAATTCAAACTAGAGTTTCCTTTTTTTATGGTAGTTTGATTGTAAATATGTGTTGATTTTATATATAAATCAGCAAAGCATGTGATCTAAATTTGTTCAAATCTTCGAATTCGAGTATATTTTTTCAAAGGTATGTGTGATTCATTTGAATTGTTATAGATTATACCCTAAAACTCATAGTTTCAAAAAATATACCCGAATTTGTTTTGAATTTACGCATTTAAAATTACGATGCCCAGACCCATAGTGCCCCATTTTTCCATCATGTATGTGTGTGTGTGTGTATATATATATATATATATATGTAAATATTTAAAAACATATCGATAATCAAAGTTTCCGAAGTTTGATTGCACACAATTTTCTGCAAAGTGTAAACTGTTAACTGATGAGAAATGCGAACATTTATGCTAGAAAATTGCAAATGCTTGAACAGAAACTGAAGTTTCAAGAGTTCGAAACTAACAAAAAAATTATCGTCGATGGCTAAGTTTAGAACTATTACTTAGTTTAATTTGTTTCTCTGTATAATACTAGAACAGCATGTCGTCTATTTTGGAGTAGACTCCTGAATGCAAACCTTCTTCACTATTTCTTTTTGCCTTTTGTTTTGAGAACTGTTTGTTTCTATCTCTTTTACTGATTGATTTTTTTGTTTCTTCCTCATCTGGCTGTGCAATCAATAATTTCTGGTCGCTTTCGGTAGTCTCTATCTAATCCCATGTGCTGAAAAATTGTCTGTATTTACTCCATGACAGCAAACCCTTTCGTTTTTCTCCCACTGAAAACGAGATTTTACTATTCTTGGCAACATTTCAAGGAAGATCAAAACCTATTGCCAAGCAGAGAACAAAGCTAAATCATAAACGACACCTAATGTAAAACTTTTTATGCTTATTCCTCCAAAGAATACAGACAAAGGCCAGTCCAGGTCAAGAAACTGAAATAGAGTGAAATGCACACAAAGGCTTTGATTCATCCAAAAGGATCCATTCAGGTGATGACCCATCAAACGGGTAAAGTGTTACTGAAACTGCCTAATCAACTTCCTCTATCACACATTCCTCTAGAATTCGACATTCCAAACTACCATGAACCGGCTGGCTTTCATGGACAAAAAAGATAAAATTTGAAGGTGACTTGGAGGCCACCACCACTAGTTTCTTCTTGACACCTTCTAAACGCCTCATCATGGTTTGGGTTTAACCCACGCAACCTCTCATGAAACGTGAGATTTTTATTTTGCAGATGGAGGTGTCAAGGACATCGTTTTTCAACAAGGACAAAGTTGTTGTGGATCAATTGATGCAAAAATAAAAAATAAAAAAATTCCATCTTGGAACATTACGCGAAGGAAAAATCGGTCTCTCATTGTCATGGCCTGGTTCTCGAAGACTCGAAGTGCCATATAGTAGAATAATCAAATGAATAAGTTTCCTTGTGACTAAAACTTAGCAGAATAATCAAATTAATGGCGTCACCATGAGCTGGGGTCGTGCAAAATGTGTCACATTCGATACTTTTTATCATCCTTGAAAGGTGGCAAAATTTACATTGAGCTAATAATAAGAGGTACAAAAAAACTCTGCCTTTTAAATATTTGTATCTATTAGTACTAGTTCAATACAAAATTTGGTAAATTGCAAGACGTTCAAAAGTCTCGTTGCATTCATATTGTGTAGATGCATTGTCCAAATATTCATGATTTACATGTCTTTACTCATGCAGCCGTGTAGGCAAATTAATGTGAGCAAATTGCGAATCGAATTCGGATTAGGCCTCTTAGATTAAAAGCAAAACATTCCCTACGCATATATAATCCGTGTGAAGAGGTGGACAGGGTCGACCGAGACAAGGCGGGTACGGTCCGGTCCAAAGCCTGGCCTGGTATGAAATGAACCATGCCGTGCCAGCACGACACTATAGCACAGGCCGCGCCGGGCCCAAGAATCGGGCACGATGAGCGGCACAAGCCGACACCACACTATAGCACGGGCCGTGACGGGCCCGATGATTCAGGGTACGAGGAAGAAACCCAGCATGAAGATCACCGACCTGCAGAACATGAGTGCTATGGATAGCTCATATTCTCAGCTTCTTACTCGGATTTGATGAATATGTGTTAAATACCTAGCTTCCCAAAAAGAGTAAATTCTAATTCTCAAGAGGAACAACCCCCAAAATGAACTAGTGAGAAGGAGCAACCTTTACGTAGATTCTCATGGTAAGATGGACTACCAGACACAAAATACTCTTGAATTTCATACATATTACCCACAAAATGCCCCTTAGTTTGATTATGTGAGTAGTCGATGAGTTCTTTCTTTTAATGATTTAAAGTACATCAAATATCTACGTTCATCTCTCTAGATGATGGCAAGCGATGTTCATCTCTAGATCTCAATAGGAGTTATGCAATCGCAGCACAATGTATCTCATTAATTTCTCGGAAAAGAAAGACAAATGATACTTGTATGATGGCAAGCGATGTTCATCTCTAGATCTCAATAGGAGTTATGCAATCGCAGCACAATGTATCTCATTAATTTCTCGGAAAAGCATTTAATTACCCACCTTTGCCCTTTGTTAGTGTTCTTTGCAAATAAAATTTTTATTGCAAATTGAGTTTCAACTATTGTACATTCAAATTGAACAGTATTATTGAGACAAGGTTAGTGCTTTCTGTAAATAAATTTTTATCATAAATTGAGTTTTCGTTACAACACACAGGCATATGGCTAGTCTTTTTTAAGCAGCAGAGTTAGTAGGTACTCCCTCCGTCCTTAAACCTTTTTTTCTAAAGTTTGATCACTAATATATTTAAAACTATCTAGATAGGCTATGTGAAAACTATATCACTAGATTTGTTGTTAAAATACTTTCATAATATTATAATTTTATTAATATATTATAAGATAAAGTTACAAAGAGGAAATTTAGTGTTGATGTAGGCAGTGGAGCGAATCCAAATAATAATTGTGAATATTTCGGAGGAAAAATTGTACTAGGACTCTTGAATGTATGACATTTTTGGGTGAGAGTAGTTGAAGGTGTAGACTTCTCATCAAGCAATTGGGCACAAAATGATACTCCTTCAGTCACAAATATATATTATTTTGGATATCGACGGTCTCTAAAAGATGACTTTAACTACTAATTTATATTGCACTCCTCTGTTCAAGTTTATAGGGTGTATTTCTTTTTGTCACATAGACCAAGTAAATATTGAAAAGATCAAGATTATCCTAATTATTATCTCTAAGTATTGTATTCAATGAATATATGTAGAGAATATAAAGTAAATTATATATTTATTAGGGTATACAAGAACATCACACAATTTTACGTTAGAACATAAAATATGCTCTATAAATTTATACATGGGAGTAATATATTTATGAAACCCAATAAATTATAATATTACAAAAGTACTTTTCGAGACATATATATAATACAATTAACTAGGGTACCATGATCCAAAATGTGTATTTTCACTAGTATTTGCTTGAGAAATATTTGGAAATTTTTAGGATGTTAAGTTTAACCAGTTTACTAACTAGTTCAGACAAGTTTGAACTAAAATTCAAACTAGAGTTTCCTTTTTTGATGGTAGTTTGATTGTAGATATGTGTTGATTTTATGTATAAATCAGCAAAGCATGTGATCTAAATTTGTTCAAATCTTCGAATTTGAGTATATTTTTTCAAAGGTATGTGTGATTCATTTGAATTGTTATAGATTATACCCTAAAACTCATAGTTTCAAAAAATATACCCAATTTAGTTTGAATTTACGCATTTAAAATTATGGTGGCCAGACCCATAGTGCCCTATTTTTCCATCACACACATATATATGTGTGTGTGTGTGTATATATATATATATATATATGTAAATATTTAAAACATATCGATAATCAAAGTTTCAAGTTTGATTGCACACAATTTTCTGCAAAGTGTAAACTGTTAACTGATGAGAAATGCGAACATTTATGCTAGAAAATTGCAAATGCTTGAACAGAAACTGAAGTTTCAAGAGTTGAAACTAACAAAAAATTATCGTCGATGGCTAAGTTTAGAACTATTACTTAGTTTAATTTGTTTCTCCGTATAATACTAGAACAGCATGTCGTCTATTTTGGAGTAGACTCCTGAATGCAAACCTTCTTCACTATTTCTTTTTGCCTTTTGTTTTGAGAACTGTTTGTTTCTATCTCTTTTTACTGATTGATTTTTTTTTGTTTCTTCCTCATCTGGCTGTGCAATCAATAATTTCTGGTCGCTTTCGGTAGTCTCTATCTAATCCCATGTGCTGAAAAATTGTCTGTATTTACTCCATGACAGCAAACCCTTTCGTTTTTCTCCCACTGAAAACGAGATTTTACTATTCTTGGCAACATTTCAAGGGAAGATCAAAAACCTATTGCCAAGCAGAGAACAAAGCTAAATCATAAACGACACCTAATGTAAAACTTTTTATGCTTATTCCTCCAAAGAATACAGACAAAGGCCAGTCCAGGTCAAGAAACTGAAATAGAGTGAAATGCACACAAAGGCTTTGATTCATCCAAAAGGATCCATTCAGGTGATGACCCATCAAACGGGTAAAGTGTTACTGAAACTGCCTAATCAACTTCCTCTATCACACATTCCTCTAGAATTCGACATTCCAAACTACCATGAACCGGCTGGCTTTCATGGACCAAAAAAGATAAAATTTGAAGGTGACTTGGAGGCCACCACCACTAGTTTCTTCTTGACACCTTCTAAACGCCTCATCATGGTTTGGGTTTAACCCACGCAACCTCTCATGAAACGTGAGATTTTTATTTTGCAGATGGAGGTGTCAAGGACATCGTTTTCTCAACAAGGACAAAGTTGTTGTGGATCAATTGATGCAAAAAATAAAAAAATAAAAAAAATTCCATCTTGGAACATTACGCGAAGGGAAAAATCGGTCTCTCATTGTCATGGCCTGGTTCTCGAAGACTCGAAGTGCCATATAGTAGAATAATCAAATGAATAAGTTTCCTTGTGACTAAAACTTAGCAGAATAATCAAATTAATGGCGTCACCATGAGCTGGGGTCGTGCAAAATGTGTCACATTCGATACTTTTTATCATCCTTGAAAGGTGGCAAAATTTACATTGAGCTAATAATAAGAGGTACAAAAAAACTCTGCCTTTTAAATATTTGTATCTATTAGTACTAGTTCAATACAAAATTTGGTAAATTGCAAGACGTTCAAAAGTCTCGTTGCATTCATATTGTGTAGATGCATTGTCCAAATATTCATGATTTACATGTCTTTACTCATGCAGCCGTGTAGGCAAATTAATGTGAGCAAATTGCGAATCGAATTCGGATTAGGCCTCTTAGATTAAAAGCAAAACATTCCCTACGCATATATAATCCGTGTGAAGAGGTGGACAGAATTAAACGAGACAAAGCGTACGGTCCGTCCAAAGCACGGCACGGTATGAAATGAACCATGCCGTGCCAAGACGACACATATAACACGAACCAGCGCCGCCCAAGAATCGGACACGATGGCGGCACAAGCCGACACCACACTATAGCACGGGCCGTGACGGGCCCGATGATTCAGGGTACGAGGAAGAAACCCAGCATGAAGATCACCGACCTGCAGAACATGAGTGCTATGGATAGCTCATATTCTCAGCTTCTTACTCGGATTTGATGAATATGTGTTAAATACCTAGCTTCCCAAAAAGAGTAAATTCTAATTCTCAAGAGGAACAACCCCCAAAATGAACTAGTGAGAAGGAGCAACCTTTACGTAGATTCTCATGGTAAGATGGACTACCAGACACAAAATACTCTTGGAATTTCATACATATTACCCACAAAATGCCCCTTAGTTTGATTATGTGAGTAGTCGATGAGTTCTTTCTTTTTAATGATTTAAAGTACATCAAATATCTACATTCATCTCTCTAGATGATGGCAAGCGATGTTCATCTCTCTAGATCTCAATAGGAGTTATGCAATCGCAGCACAATGTATCTCATTAATTTCTCGGAAAAGAAAGACAAATGATACTTGTATGATGGCAAGCGATGTTCATCTCTCTAGATCTCAATAGGAGTTATGCAATCGCAGCACAATGTATCTCATTAATTTCTCGGAAAAGAAAGACAAATGATACTTGTATGATGGTATGCAATCGCAGCACAATGTATCTCATTAATTTCTCAGAAAAGAAAGACAAATGATACTTGTATCCTTTATATACATCAATATGATATTGCAAAAAAAAAACTCTTTTAATTTATGTACAATTACAAAGAATAATACACGGATACAATCAAAGTGTTACAACTAGGAATATAGCAGTGCTTCAATGCTTTTTCTCTCAATACAAGTTGCACAAATCCCGAAACAAACGAACGGGTAAGTAATCATCATCTACTATTCATTCATACTTTAATATTTGTATAACTTTAAAAAAAAGCATGGAAACAACTCTCTTAAGAATAACAAGTTCTATTTTTTTTGGATGAAACTAGCGCTCCGACGTCCGATTACTGTTCATCCTATCGGACGTCTCTTGCAACATTTTTTTCCTCCGCGTGCAATATTTTTTTAAACGCTTGCAATATCTGTTTACTGTAGCGATTTTTACTGTTTATTGAAGAAAAATGTTGCACGCGTTGGTAAGAAATGTTGCACGTGTAGGAAAAAAATATTGCAATGCATCCGAAAATTTCGGATGTCCAGACATAAGTCATTAGGATTTTTTTCCCTCAGCTGTATAGTTATTAGAGCTAATGGCAAACCTACGGCGCACATGGCCGCCCTTACTTCTCCCCTGCCGACCAACTCTCACGGGAGTCTCGGTGTACCCTTGAGAGGAGAGGAGTGCTTGGCGCCGAATTATGTGTGCATGGAATATGATCTTCGAAGAGCTGTACTCCATTCCACTGTGACACGCATATGCCCCTTCCTTCAGTTTCCTGCACGAGCGCGTGTACGCAAATCCCGGGAAAATGGTCGTGCGAAGAAGACTTTTGCGGTCACCCGCACCGCGCAGCTCCACCTCGAACCAGGGCTACCCGCGCGGCCGCGCCTGCGCGTGCGTGTAGCGCCCTCCCGTCGCCGACGCGTGGACCAACCGCCGCGCTCGTTGTCTCATCTCTCGCGGTTGCCTCTTCGATCTCCATGATCGATCGGCTCGGCCTCAAGCCCTCAACCCCACAACGGACAGCCAATCGAAAACGGGCCACGTCTCTATGGAGCCGCCCACGGTTGTTTGGACTTTGGACCAAGGGCATCTACAAAGGTTGAGCCTAACTCAATCTCTTAGACAATCGCGTCGTGAAGAGTCGAACTTGCATCTGAAAAGTTATTTTTAAAGCTGTCTCTTCATTAAATGTATGATAATTAATTTTCTACATATATCTCTTTTATGGTAGGATTAATTGTAAATTGTTGCTATGTGTCTATTGTGTTGCCTTCTTGATGGAATTGGATGGTAACAACTATATAAAATGAACAATCAAAACCATTCACACGGTATGCGACCATTCACATAGACAGATCAGTCACTAAAATTCAGATTTGGTGAACTACCCAGCCGCTCAAGCGCCAGAATACTCCACTGACCCCATGGTTAGTTCACAAGATGAGGGCTAGCACTCTTGGAATCTTTTGAGTAGCATTAACACTTAGTTCACAATTGGAGAAGCAGGTATAATGCCACCAGAATTGGTAGAAGCAGTACCTCGCTGCACATTCCAGAATTTAATATAGGCCCTGAAAATTGTTACAGAAGAATAACAGAGTAAGAGACTATGTATTAACACTCGAGGAGTATCAATCAGTGAGTTGAGTTTCTATAAGAGATGCCGGTCAACAAAAAACAAGAATATCTACGTTAGTATTTCACTGAACAGCATAAAATGAACACAAAGTTCACACTTGTTAATCTACAAGCTAGTGAGCATTTAACACAGGGTTTTATTTTACCAAGAAAAGCAACAGCTGCAATGGAATCTTTAGCTAATACAGCAAAACCTCATGAATGAAGACAAAACTCCAATTCTGAAAGATGCAGTAACTTTGCTCACAAGTTTATAGTATGCTTAAAGCAACACATCATGATTCTAAGATTTGCTAGCATAGGCTGTAAATATAGTTTGTACAGGCAACAACTCTAAGCACTAATCTCAACTCCAGGAAGGAGTGAAGTCCCCATTGACAAGGAGCAAAAACAGTGAACAATGTAGGCACCCTATCCAACTATCCAAGCTGAATTCCTCTTTTGTTTTTGCATAGAACCAGGAGAACTACCAATTCCTCTGTGCAAGATTGTGCTGTTTACATGACCACAGAAGTTTTAATAAAATTAAGGATTAACAACATTAAGGCTCTTCAAAATTCATAAACATTGCGCTGTCACTCCTCCATGTCATTCCAAAACTGTGATTGAACCCTGGAACAAAAGCACCAAAGACAAGCACCAAAGACAAGCACACCAAGAAGGCTAACACTTGCCACCTTCTTGGTCTTGGTCTTGCTCTTGTTCTCCAGAGACTTCTTGCTCTCTGGTTTCTTTACCACCTTGGATGCAGGCACGAGCTACTGTGGCTTCAACCGGCGGATTGGCACAAGAGGGACATGGGAACCACGAGGCCGCAGTGCATACCCAGGCACCCACGGGAAGGGCAGCGGCGCCGGTGGATACACCCCACCAGGTGGCGGGCAATTCCGATCGCCACTACCGAGTTGCTGCCGCAGTGTGGCGTTCTCAGCCATGACGAAGGAGATCTTCGAATTGAGGTCATTTATCACCAAGTGCATCGACTTCACCTTCTCCTCCAGCTCTTCCACGAACCGCTTCTTCCTCTGCCGCGACAGCTGCGCACTCTCGCAATTTCGCATCAGCCGCGCCGCACGCCGCTTGTCCTCCTCCTCACCGACCGCGCCTCCCTCGTCGGAATCCACGGCAGCCCGCGACGCCAACGCCGACGGAGAAACCTCGCCATCCCCAGATCGGCGGCACTTGGCTGCGTCCGAACACAGGCCAGGGCTCGCCTGGTTCCGCTTCAAGCCCCAATTGGGGGTTCCGCCTCTCCTCCCCTCGTCCGACTCCTCATGCTTCACCTCGCAGGCGCCGTTGGTGACGGTTGAGTTGGCGGCGGAGGCGGACAGCGAGGAAGCGGACGCGGTGGGGCCGGATCTGGCGGCGGAGCCCTTGTCGGAGTCGTTGCGGTCGGGGGACCGGAGGAGGAAGTTGTCGATGGAGAAATCGAGGGGAAGAAAAAGAAGACGCAGCGGATCGCGCAGGGTGGAGCTAGGGCCGGCTGGCTCTCCAAGGGCCGACTCCAGCGCCGAAGTTTTTTTTGATCCTCACGCAAGAGTCGATGTTTCGTGAGACATCGATGTTTCTCTCTCTTATCCATCTCTCTCCTCCACATCAGTTTTTCTGTCTACATGGCAATTTTTAGAGCCAGCAATGAATGCCCATTGTACATGCCCTAAGGGGGTGCGTTTTCTTTCGACGGCAATATCTAGAGATGTATCAACTGCTATGTGCTAACTCAATTCCCTCCATTAATACCAATTAGCCAGGGCCACGCCCTATACTACGTCGTGTAAATTTTCGGCGCGTGACGCTGTGCAGTGTGAAATTTGAAAAATTCTATCGCACAACACTGCGTCGTGTGAAATTTGGTCCGACAAATGTTTCTAAAATAATTATGTAATTTCAGTTTTCTTTTTCTTTTTTTAAAAAAAGAGACTGTTAGGAGTCGTTGGTAAATCTATGGATTGAGGAGTCGTTGGCGAATCTGTGGATTGTTAGGAGCCGTCAGTAAGTCTGCTGAAAACTTTTTGGAGAAAACCGCTGCTGATTTTTTTTTGAGAAAACCGCAGAGAGACCTAAACGTAATTTCTTTTTTATGTAATTTCAGTTTTCTTATTTTCTAAAAAATGGGTCGCTAGGATCCGTTGGCGAATCTGTGGATTGCTATAAACCGTCAGTCAATCTGTGGTTTTTTAGAGAAAATCGCGAATTTTGTGTAATTTCGATTTTCTTGTTTTTTAAAAAATGGGTTGGTAGGACCTGTCGGCGAATCTGTGGATTACTATAAACCGTCGACGAATCTGTGTTTTTTTTAGAAAACCGCGAAGAGACCTAAACGTAATTCTGTTTTTCTTCGGGTCCAATATGCTAAAATTGATTTCTTAGGTATGCAATTTCGAATTTTCTGGGGGTCTTTTTCGCGAAGGCGCTGATGTGGCACCCTTGGCTACCGGCTAAATCTCTCCACTATATATATACATTATTTTGTTTTTTTGGGTCCATTCCGCTAAAAATAGCCAGAAGACCTGAACGTAAACTACGGAGGGACCTAAACGTAATTTTATTTTTTCGGATCCTTTTTGTTAAAAACTAATCGAAGGATTTAAATGTAATTTTGAATTATTTGGAGGTCCTTTTCGCGAAGGCACTGACATGGCACCCTTGCTGTTGGCTAAATCTCTCCTCTATATATATATATATATACTAGCAATAATAATAGCGCTTCTGTTCTTGTGCAGATTCTGCAGAGTCGATAGGACCGTCGGCAAATCCATGGGGTCGTATTTTTGTTTTCATATTTGTTTAAAAAAATAGATCGTTAGCTATAAACCTTCAACGAATCCACGTTTTTTTTAGAAAACCGCTTACAACCCGTCGTCTGATAAAATTTGTCGAAGTTTGATTTCGTAATTTTAAATAAAATGGGTCGGTAGGACATTGGCGAATCCATGGGATATTACAAACCTTCGATGAATCGCGTTTAATCTACGGGTTACTATAAACCGTCGGCGAATCTGTATGTTTTTTAGAAAACCACGGTTGTTTTTTACGCATTTCGGGATATTTGATCGTTTTTGGTTTTTGTGTTTGTAAAAAAAACGGGTCGTTAGGACCCGCCGGCGAATCTATGGGTCGCAATTCTTTTTTTTTGTTTTTTGTGTTTGTTAAAAAAATGGGTCGTTAGGATCCGCCGGCGAATCTACGGGTCACTATAAATCTTCGGACGAATCTACTTTTTTTTTAAAAAAAAACCCCACGGTTATGACCCGTTGGCAAATACATAAGTTGCTATAAAGTCGATGCGTGTTTTATTTAGAAAATTGCGGTTGAATCTGTGTTTTTTTTAAAAAAGAAAAGTGCGGCCGTTTTTTTTATGGATTTCCTTTTTTAAAAGGTTTCTAGGACCCATGGGCGAATCCGTGAAACGCTATAAACCTTCAACGAATCTGGTTTTTTCATTTTTTTGGTTTTTTGTGTTTGCTAAAAAAAATGGGTCGTTAGGACCCGCTGGCGAATCTATGGGTCGCTATAAATCTTTGGACGAATCTCGTTTTTTAAAAAAACATGATTCTGACAGTTGGCAAATCCATAAGTTGCTATAAACCTTCGACGAATCCGTGTTTTTTTTGTCGGTGCGTGTTTTATTTAGAAAATATTTTTTTTCAAGAAAACGGAGAAAGGACCTGAACGTAAGAACCAGGGACCTGTTTGTTAATTTTTTGGACCTGTTCGCTATCTTGAAAAATTAGAAAAGGGCTTGTTCACGATTTGAAATTAACGGGGGGTTTTTCTGTAAAATACCGCACCAGGGACCCAAACGCGAAGAAAAAAAATATCTTTGTCTCACAAAAAATCGCGAAGTGCCTATTTTTAATTCGGAAGGACCTATCCGTAATTTCGAAGAAACGGAGGATTTTTTTGCAAAATAGGCTTGGGGGGCACGTGGCCCCCCTGGTCTCTCACCAATCCCTTCCCGTATAAAGGGTGTAGCCATATATATATAGAGACACACACACATTATTGCTTGCGAAGCTTTCGGGAAAAAAACACGTAAAGAAACTGCTTTCGCAAAAACAAAAAAAATCTCTAGGCCAGGGATTCAAATTTCAAAATCGACGAGATCTTAGTTTTTTGACATGGACGATTTTTCAAATGCTGACCGGAGTAAAAAATTTCAAAAAATTTAAATTGCTACAGTAATCTCAGAAATCTCGATGAGATATCGCCAAGATCTCGCTATGTTTTATTAGAATTTGATGTTTAATAACTAGAAGATCATAAATTGATCAATAACCTTTAAGAAAGTCATCTTCTATAAAAAAATTATTGAAAAACTGAATTTTTGAGATATTTTTTAAAAACTTCAAAAACACTATCAAATTTTTATAAAATTGAACTTGTGTTTTCCTTATGTGAAAAATTTATAGTACCATACCAAGAAGTGTAGGATCATAGATAAAAATTTTCAAAATAATTTAACTTCATTTGTTATCTTTAAAAAATCAAAAACAGAATGAGCATAATTGAGATAGTAACATTGTCAGAATTTTATAAAATTTCTCATGTGTGGTCATGATCCAAAATTTTTATGAGAGCTTAATAATTGACTCAGTACCATACTATAAAATTTTAAAAAAATGTTCAACTTTTTTTATTTGCTCAATCAAATCTATACATATATTGAACTTTATTTGTTATATTTCAAAAATCAAAAATAAAAAGAACATAAATGATACACTGTACTTGTAAGAATTTTATAAATTTACTAGAGTATGATCATGATTCAAAATTTTTGTGAGATCTTAATAATTTTCTTATAACCTTTATGCAAAATTTTCAAAAATTTTAAACATTTTTTTGGTTACTAAAGCAAATCTATGTATAGATCATCGTTTTGACTGGATTTTGTGCCATTCAATTTTGTCGAGATCTCAGCAAAAACCGGCGAGATTTCGTTTTGAAAATCCGGAATTCAAATTCTAATTTTACAATTCGGCTAGAATTTGTTTCAAATAGCGAGATATCGCCGAGATTTCATTCTCCGGCCGCTGACAAAATTTAGAGCGAAAACGAGATTTGAATCCTTGCTCCAGGCTAACATGCTAACCTTCTATCATATGACATCCCATCGGTACGACAACGCATGGTTTTCTTCGATTTTGCGAGTTCTAGCATCCCAAAGATACAAGTAGGCAAGGGCCCAACGGTTTTGAGCTGCTGGCCGTACACGGCCAGCTCATTGTGATATGTTGTGTCAATCTGACTCTTCGTCTTCAGTGAAGCTCAAATATGGTCCAAGACACACCATACCGTCATAGTGCTGTGTTTGATCAAGCCATGTCTTGTTGGACGCGTGGCGTCATGCATGTCACCGCTGTCAACCCATCACCGTGGATGGCACCAAGGATGAGGAGCAAGCGTCGACCGTCGATGAGGATATGGTATAAATAATTATTTGGGAGAGAATGAACTAAATTTTATTTATTCATTAAGAAAAAGATTGCTGGATCAGACATCGAGGCGGTAGGATTGTTGAGATCCAACACTGTTGCCGTCTTCTTTCTTCTTCCTCGAGACGGCTGGTGTAGCTAGTGGTGCGGTGCCGCAAGGCCATATCTGACGGCAGTGTGATTGAAGTCTGCTGGATTTGGCGTTGAGGTGACAGGAGACGATGAGGAGGCGAGGGTGTAGGATGGTAGGGGAGGTGAAAGTGCGGGGAGGAAGCATGGGTGGAGGAGGGCGAGAGAGAGGTACAAGGAGATGGCGATTGTGTGGATAGTCACGAGAGGAGGTGAAGTGGAGAGATAGTATTTGATGATGGACTGAATTGCGGTAAGATAGTTGATGATGGGTAAATTGTAGATATTATATTTTTTACAAAAGAGCCACTTTCATGCCGGGCCAGCTTAGGCATGGTCTAGTCGGTCGTGACATGTCGTACAGCACATTGTGTCAAGTTTTCAAACCCAACACAATCCATCATTATTGCCATACCCGTTCGGCCCAAAGATATCCATACTGCGCCATACTTTGGATTGTGCTCGACAGCCATGCCTAGGCCAGCCAAAATGGTATGTCGCGATGGTGGCCATGTTAATAAGAATTGGACGGTTCATCTCAGAGTTAATCAGCATGTTAGCTCTAAAAAAGGGTTTAGCGCGCACCTGATTGTTTGATACCAGTCAATTAACAACGGTGCACGCCTCAAAAAAAATTAATCATGGTGCACCATGCAAGTATGCAGCTGACCTACGCAGACTACCTTTCTTCGCAACAAATCGACCACTTCTATTTTCAGAGGACAGGTGCTACCACTGCGGTTACTGTCTATATACTTTTTTATATCATCTAAAGACATGTATAATAGTGTGATGTAAGTTATCTATATAGTTTGTTATGTAAGATTTTTGCTATTATAGAAGAAAGTGTAATTGTCTCTTTGTAAAGAGACGACCGTATAGGTAACATAAAATATTGTTACATGAGTTATTGTATAGAGATTTGGGTATTTGCCACTTCAAACATGTGGTTTCGCAAATTTGCCACTGGACTCATATTTCATTGACTCAGATGGTCCTCTATGTCATTGACTCATGGTGGCATCATAATCCAATGGGTCAATCTTTAAAGTGGCAAATAACCAATTTTCTCGTTATTGTATGTAATAAATATTTTTTCATACTATATTTAAAAGATTATAGAATCTCATAGAGACAACTTTAAGATATGATCATCTATTGAAGGAGCTATCTTTAGATGATATGGAGTATATATTGTACATTCTCTAAATACAAAATTAAAAACAATTTCTACAATAAGATAATATTTTAAGGTTATTTTTATAAGATCATGCAATCTTTTAATTATAACATAATCTGTCTATATGATCACCTTTACGCAAAGAAACAACAACACTCTCTCCTTTTTATCTCTTTTGTGTATCAGTAAAAGTCTTCCGTCATAAAAAGCAGTATTACCACGATTAGAGAAGGATATTTACGTCTACCGGCGCATTGAGTCGGATCGATCGCCGACTTTTATGCCAACAACTGAATTTCTTGGCCTTCTCCGTGTCCGCACGGATGCCCCGTAAAAAGAAGCGAATCTCAGGCAGGGAATTAAATTTCGCTAAATTTTCACTGAAATTTTAGATTCCGAGACTCCACGAAATCCAAACTACCGGCCGTATAAAAAAAATTGAAATTATTACAGTAAAAAAACGAAATTTCTTTTTTTTGGGGCAAAATTTCGGTAAATTTCACCAAAATTTTTGTGAATTTTGATTGGAATTTGAACTTCTAGGGCCGGATTTGACTAGATTTGGTCCAATAACCCATAAGAAAGTGATCTTCTATGAAAAAATTTTGAAAAAATGAATTTTTGAGTCATTTTAAAATTTTGGTAGAAACACTGTTATATTTCTATAAAATTGTAAAAGATTGATAATAAGCTGAAAATTCTATGATACTATATTAAGTAGTGTAGGATCATGTAAAAAATTTTCAGAATAATTGAAGTTCATTTGTTATCTTTCAAAAATCAAAAACAGAATGAATATAATTGGGACAGTTACCTTGTCAGAATTTTGCAAATTTTATCGAGTGAGATCATGATATAAAATTTTTACAAGAGATTAATACTTACCTCAGTACCATTATATAAAATTTTCAAAAAATTTATCTTTTTTGTTTGCTCAATCAAATCTATGTATGCACAGAACTTTATTTGTTATATTATATTTTAAAAATCAAAAAGAGAAAGAACATAAATGGTATTATGCTTTGTAAGAATTTTATAAATTCACTGGAGGGTGATCATGATTCAAATTTTTATGAGATATTAAGCATTTCCTTATCAACCTTATGTAAAATTTTCAAAAATTTTAAACCTTTTTGATTTGCTACAGCAAATCTATGTATTGATCATCGGGCTTTTATTAGGACGTAGCACTGTCAGAATTTTTAAAAATTATTTAAGCATTATCATCATCTAAAACTTTTATATAACCATTAATACTACATCAGTACCATCCACAAAATGTTTCAAAATTTTATAACATGGTTTGGATAATTTTCTATTTCGTTCAAATTTGCCGATAAGCCTTTTAACAGGACAGTAGCACTTTTCGAATTTTTAAAAATTTATGACATTTGGTCATCATCTAAAAATTTTATGAGAATATTATAGATATGTCAAGACCTTTCAATTTTTTTAAAAAATTTTATAACATCATTTGTTCAAATTTTCATTCGGTTCAAACTTGCCGGCCAGTGTTTTATCAGGATAGTAGCAATGTTTGAATTTTAAAAATTACTCAGATTTTATAATCACCTTAAAATTTAATGAGAACATCTCTAATGTGTCAGGAACATTGAAAAAAAAGTTCAATTTTTTTTGACATCGTTTGAACTATTTTTCGATCAGTTGAAATCGGGCAAAATTTTGAGAATTTCGGGCGAAATTTCGGATTTTAGGCCGAAATTTCAGAAATTTCGGTCATAAAATTCCGGATTTGATTTTTTTTGAATTTTGACTGAAGTTCGTCCGAAATAACGAGATTTCACCGAAATTTCGGTCAAAAACGAAATTCTATGCGAAATAAAATTTGAAACCATGATCTCAGGTTGCACCCACGTCTGACGGGGTCATTATTGTGAGACAAGAATTTCAGCCACACGAAAAGCAAATCATACACATGATAAAACGTTCATATTGGAAGGTATCAGTGCATTACCCTACTTGGCTTGGTTTGCAAGGGTGTATGTGGTTGGTGGGATAAAATTGAATGAAATAAGATGATCCTGTATCATTTGGTTCTATTGTTTTAAGTGAATATAATGATTCAACATCTTTAGATAATATTTCTTAAATTTGTATCCCACTATCCAAAATGGAATGATTCCATTCAAACAACCAAACCCATAGATTATTTTTTTCTTGAATCATCTCATACATATACCACTTGGCACAAGTAACCAAACACACCCTAAGGCAACCAATGATGCCATACTAAAAAAAAATTCCTAACCCTAATTTTAGCAGTACTCTATTAATATTGGAAAGATCATGCCGTAAAAAAATCAGTTTCTTCATCTAGCGCCTGAGCTGTACTCCATTAAGATAAAAAAAAAATCAATGACTGATGAATAAGTGCAAGTACTATACATATGCTTTGCTTATCTAACCCGGTTATTTTTCCCGTGCATATTTGGCACCACATCAGCACCATCGATCGGGCCGCTTTCTCTCCCGTGCAAAGCTTATAAAGTAAATACTCAATCCGGTCACAAATAGTTATCATTTTAGACATCGATATGATCTTTAAAACATAACTTTAACTACTATTTTCTATTATAGTATTTTATAAAACTGAATAAAATTATAATATAATGAAACTACTTTTCGAGATAAATCTACACATGTGATTTTCATGTATCAAATTTAAATATTTAAAAAAATATTAATAGTCGAAATTCTAAAAGTTTTCAAAATCTTAAAAGTTTAACACTATCTATATTAAAAATAATAACTATTTATAATCAGAGCGAGAGTAAGGAGCCAAGCGTTAGGAAATGAAACTGTATCTCATATAAAAAAGAGAGAGAGAGAAGGAAATAACGGAAATACCAGTGTTAGGAGTTGGACGGCACCGGTTTGGGTGGTCCGGTCAGAGGTTGTTATATGGCCGAGTCAGCCTCCACACTAAGACCTAACCCCCCGCGCGACACCTGGTCGCACACGAAGTGGACTCCTACCTGCTCAGCTTTTGACGCCGTCCGTAGAACTCACCGATCCGCCCGTTTCAAGCGCGGGGAAGAAGCTGACCCGCCGCCGGCGAGGGGTTCTCGCCTTACGGCCGGTGGATCTTGCACGTTTGGTCCGTAGTTCGGCTTGGCGCACGAGAGTCACGTCAGGTTTAGGTGCGACCTGAGAAAGGGCGATCGCTCGCTTGCTCGTTCCTGTCGCCGCTACGCGGTCTTTCTTTTGAAGCCCAAGCCTCCTCGCTGCCACGTCCGAATCAGTCGCTCTCATCTCCCTCTTATCTTTCTCCCTCCCTCCACCACTGCTCGATAGATGGATAGGCGCACTGGTGGCGCGTTGTTTTCTTCAGCTCTCGCGCGGGCCGTTGCGACCATGGTGGCGTAGAAAGGGGAGGATCGGGGGGGCGTGTCGCCATTTTCTGGCGTTGCATGCTCTTCTCCCTCTGTTGCTGATGGCGCCTCCTTGTTGTTGTTGTTGCTCTGCTGCTATGTTGGCTTGGAAGGTGAGGTAGCCGGGCATCGGCGTCCGGTGCTTTGTTTGTCCGTCATCCATGGACGTCGCGGGAGATGCGAGCGCCGCCGCCGCCGCGGCGGATGGTGGCTCTGGTGGGTTTATCCACTCCGTGGTGAGGTACTCCTCGTCGCCCCTCTTCTTCTGGCTCCTCACCGTCGCGCTCGTCGCCGCCATCCACCTCGCCTCCGGTTACATCTCCCCCTCCTCAAGGTAACAACGGCGGCAAGGAAAGAAAATTGCCATGGGTTTTGGATTCTGGCGGTGATTGTTTTGGGACGCGATGGATTGATTTTTTCCTTTTTCTTTTCTTTTTGCATCGGTAGGAGCGAGTGTAAGGACGTGGAGAAGACGGCGCGGCGCCGCGGCTTAGCCGGCGAAGAGAGGGAGGAGGAGGCGGACAGGAACGATGATAGGATTCTGGAGATGATGCGCAGTTTCAGTTTCATGCATGCGAGCGAGGATTTCGTGGAGAGTATGGCCACGTACGACCGTGTTTTCGACGGCAGGGCGCACGAGCCAGCGCCGTCGAGCCTCAGCTTCAGGTTTCAGCATCAGATACCAGAAATTCCGACAGAGACGGCGGTGGTTTTGAGGGAAATACCAGTCCATGAACATGAAGAAGAGAAAGAATCATCACTTTCGTTGGAATCGGTGGCCAAGCAAGAGCACACAAATGAACCAGAGGAAGCAGAGGAGGTACTCCAGGCAGAGGAGTGCAGAGAGGCCGTGGAGGCAGCGCCAAAGATCGTCGCAACCACGCACAACTACCGGTTCCTGACGGAGCGAGACTTCCAGGGCTTCGTCAAGGAGCCGGAGGCCATGACGGTGCGCGTCCAGGAGTCCTTCGTGCCGCCGCCGGCGATGCAGCGTGAGGAGCGAAGAGTGGTCGATGTGGCCTCCCGCCGCGGTGACTTCCTTTCGGCGAACGACTTCCGTCCGGTGAACGAGCCCGGAGTGCGCGACAGCGTGGCTGCGTCGCCGAGGAAGACGACGACGTCGCAGAGGCGGAAGCCAGCGAGCTCCCCATCCGATGCGTCCAAGGGCAGCGACGTGGGCGGGAGGACGAGCTTCGCGTCGGAGTTCTCCGGCTTCGGCGACTCCGACTCGGAGTCTAGCGCCAGCGACGGGTACTCGGTGAAGGAGCTCGTCGTCGACTCTGACAACGACTGGTTCCTCTCGGAGAAGGACTTCCCGGCGGCCGCGCACGACGCCGGAAGCCTCAGGAGTTACAAGGCCAAGGTGCTCAAGGCCATTGAAGCCCTGGAGGAGGATGCCAAGCTGGAGCGGTCTTTCCAAGACGGCCTCGGTCGGCCATGCTTCCCCGGACAGCATCGGCGACGGTTCTGTCGAGTACCCTGAAGACATGTGGTCTCGGAGCCCTTCGCCGGATGCCGAGTACAAAGAAGAGGAGGAGAAGGATACCAGAGAAGCCGAAGAGGCTGAGGAGAGGAACATGGAGGAGGAGGAGGAGGAGGAGCGTCAAGATGAGTTCCGACGACGATCGCTCCTCGGTCAGCAAGAAGATGGTAGTAGCACCGGTGTACGACGCTGATTATGTTGCTGAGATCAGCTTGGAGCATTCAGATAAGGAAACCATCTCTATAAACGATCATCCAGATGAAGCTGCTTCTGATGATAAGAGGAGCCCAGAGGCAGCCTCTAAGAGAGATTTGGCCGTTTCGTCCCATCAAGTTGCTGTTCCTGACGCTAAGAGGAGCCCGCAGCCATCAGAGAGGGAATTTGCCGGTACGAATGGTAATTCATTTGAGCTTGTTTGTGTTGATAGGGAAGAAATTGCCGGTATAAATGATCAATCAGAAGCAGCGGTTTCAGAGGACAATAGAATCCCAGAGCATTCGGAGAGAGAACCTGTGGGTGCAAATGTTCAGTCTCATGAACTTATGACTGATGTTTGGAAACAAACTGTCAGTAAAAATGATCAACCAGACGAAGTGGCTTGTGATGATAAGAGAAGCCTTGAGCTATCAGAGAAAGAATTTGTTGGCACGAATGACCACTCAGATGAGCCTATGTCTGATGATAGGAAAGCAGTTGTCAATACAAATGATCAGTCATACGAAGTAGTTTCAGATGATAACAGCATCCCGCAGCCTTCAGAGCAAGAATTCAGTGCAAATGACCATCCGTACGGAGTGATCCCTGACGGCAAGAGCATTTCAGAGCCAACAGAAGAAGAACATGTTACTGCAAATGATTACTCAGGCAGTGCCCCTCGGCATGTCCACTTTTCAGTTACTGGGAAGGCGAAGGTGTTGGGCGAGGAGGGGGAGGAACCGGAAGACAAGTGGAAGGATTTGACAGAAGAGGAGGAGGACGAGTTGGAATCACTGTGGGAGCAGCAGGACCTGATTGAGCAGCTAAAGCTGGAGCTGAAGAAGGTGAGGTCGGTTGGGCTGCCGACGATCCTCGAGGAGTCAGAGACACCAAAGGCGCCAATGGAAGACCTCAAGCCATGGAGGATCGACGCCAAGTTCCTGCGCGAGGACCCGATGGACGAGCTGAACAAGTTCTACAAGAGTTACAGGGAGAGGATGAGGAAGCTTGACATACTGTGCTACCAGAAGACGTATGCAATAGGTATGCGTAATTTTCACTATTGCTTGTTTACCTTGACTTATCTCTGATTCCAGTATTTTTTAGCACCTGTACAACTGCAGAGCTATTCTTGAGTGATTTAATCCGAAAAGAAAAATCTTGAATTGGCTGCTCAACTGACGAGAGCATAAAGAACTGCATTCTTTAAGATAGCTAAATGACTACTGAAATCATAGTTAACAGATTTACGGTTCGATGAGTTTGCGATGCAAGGTTCGCGGTACGTCACTACAAAAATAGGGTTTGTCAGAGGTTTTGGTTCGTGATCCCGATTATTCCGATACAGTAACACTGGTATACATCATATTTTCTCTTGACGGAGATCAAAACACTAAGCAGATCACGGAGTTTTATACACAAATGATAAGCTGTAAAAGTTAAACCTCATAAGATCATAAATGTATCAACGTTAGAAAAAAAAAATCAAAAGAGAAAATGCCTTCCCCTAACTAGCTAGTCCACCTCTCTGACGTCTCATCTCCTCTCCCGTCGCCGCCGTCTCCACTTCACCTCCACTACTCCCACCGCCTTATTCCTCCCTCCTCCACATCACCGACCGCCACGGCCTCCGCGACGGCGTCTAGCGGCATGCCCTAGTGGCGACGTCATCCTCTGGTGGTGATGGAGCCAGCGTTGGCAACGGAGGAGACGGCGAAGATGATGGAGCTGCCGTCATCCTTCCGTCTTGTGTACTTCTCTCCTTTCTCTCATAGTTTCCTTTGTTCATCGATTTTGGGTCCGTCTCCTCCACACAATCCGTATGGCGCACCGCGGCAAATCAGATGGCCAGCGAACAGCAAATAAGATTGCGTGATCTGGATTGCGGTTCGCCGGCTCCTGCCACGAATCCGGTATCTATGACTGAAATGTTATTCAAATTGCCTGCAACTTTTGTAACAATCAAGCATTGCATCCAACTTTTTAAAGCTGGTTAAGGACTGATGCATGCATGCATCTTTATCTTGCTTTACCTAGCAATTTTTTTCAACTTAGTATGCTCCAAGAAATGGATTTTTTTTTATTTTTGCACTTTAGGTACTAAATGGTGCTGCACTAAATTTGACTGCAGATTTTCTCCAACTCAGAGGGACTCAACAATCCACGAACTCTCTAAAGACCTTGTCCCCAACAGTGACATCCATCCTATCGCACAATTTCCGGTCATCTCGCCGGAGATCTCCTGAGGACCCGTCGGAGCGGTTTCTCAAGGAGCTTCGGTACGACTTGGAGACGGTTTACGTCGGCCAGATGTGCCTGTCATGGGAGTTCCTCCGGTGGCAGTACGAGCAAGCCTGTGACCTGCCGGAATCCGACCCTTACCACAGCCATCAGTACAATCAGGTGGCCGGAGAGTTCCAACAGTTTCAGGTTATGGTGCAGAGGTTCGTAGAGGATGAGTCCTTCAAGGCCCCTAGGTTGCCAAACTACATCAATAACCGATGTGTGCTTCGTAATCTCTTGCAAGTACCTGTAATAAAAGGTTAGTATCAGAATTCAGGATTGAACAATTAGTTAGTCCATCTTACTGCTGAACTCCGCCCGAACTGATTGATTCCAATGTGAATTTTGGATTGCAGAGGACAGCCTGAAGGATAGGATGGAGGATCAGCGCAAGGGGAACTACGTCATAACAAGCGAGGAGCTGGAGGACATCATGGAGGAGGCGATGCGCATTTTGTGGGAGTTCATCAAGGCTGACAAAGTCAATACGGCATCGGTTCTGACCATGTCGAACACTCACGTCGAGCTCCAAGACCCTTCAGACCATGTTCTATTGATGCACATCCATGCAACGTTACAGAAGGTAAGTTTACACGGTACCGGCAAAAGAGGTGATTTGCTACAGTGCTAGGCTACCGGTTGCATGAGACTCAATTCTGATTTCTGAAATGTATGCAGAAAGAGAAGAGGCTGAAGGATCTCCTGAGGACAGGCAACTGCATTGTAAAAAAGTTCAAGAAGCCCAAGGAGGACAGATCGAATCAGAATCTCTTCTTCTCGCAGGTCGACATGCGTCTCGTTGCGCGGGTGCTGAGGATGCCGAGGATCACCAGCGATCAGCTGCAGTGGTGCAAGGCAAAGTTGGACATGATCATACTGGTGGATAGGAAGATCCACAGGGAGCCTTCATTTTTGTTGTTTCCCTGTTGAGAGTACATATATATTATATATTTCTTTGGTTCTTTCTTCTTCATAAAAGCATCTTTACCATGTAATCCAGGGCTTGTAGGTTCTCTCTCTCTCTCTTAACCTTTAAGTAATTCAGTTCATTGCATAGGTCGGTAATTATAGTTGTAACTTGATAAACAGGTCATAATAAACCAGAGTCCATGCTATGATACTTACAGTACTCCACCTTGCTAGAAATTACAGTGCAAATAATTACTTCCTCCTGAGTGAAGAAAACATCCATCAGAATGTACAGATCGCCACTTCTGACACGAACTGTTCTTCTCTGCTGTCGCCACATGCAGAACACTAGGCACGCTAGCCACTTGGGTATTATAATTGCCGAGGTTGCAGTACAATTGTATGCAGAGAAAGAAGCAATGAGGGCCCTGCACAAGCAAGCATCGGCTGAATTCATGCTCAGCTTTGGCTGGATTGTACTACTGGTCCACTGCACTGAACCACAATTATTAACTACATTGTCACTTCTGGCCTCGGCGTGAGCAGTTGTCGTGCTCTTTTGGTTCCCACATGAGGCATCTAATGGCGGCCTCACTGATCCTAACAACCCAAGTACTAACTGGTAACTGCAGACACTGCACACTGCAGCCATAGACAAGCATTTCATAACTCAGAACTGATAACATGCAACCTAAAGTGGGTTTCACCGTTCACCAACGCAAGCGGCAGCCAAATACAGGTAAGCAGCATTCACTGTGGCGGCACGGAGCGCGGCAATGATGGAGCCGAGCGAGATGAAGGGAGGACACCAAGATCGATCCCCTAATGGCAGCAGCCCTACACGCAGCTTGGCCTTGGCTGCTTGCGGAGTGTGTGTGTGTGTGGCGCCGCCGCGCCGGGGGCCCGGGCTCCATTAGCAGCAGATGTGAGGCGCCACCACAGAGGCAGAATGGCAGATGCAACAGCTGTGGTGAGCTAAAACCTTCGCAACGGCATTGCCATGCGAGTTAGAGCTCCACAGTGCTGACACATGTACTTGTCGCTTTGGTGCAAGACACCAATGAGTTTGAAGTGACAATGGGTAGATCACGAGTTTGAAGTGTGTAGCTAGGTGCTCAACACTATTGCACCGTACATGGGCACATACCACTCGTTTGCTGATCCTCTGCGTGTTTGCAAACAGGCACGGACGAAAGTCTTCCACTAAATGCGCCCCCACAGGCTGGCGCCATTGTATCCACCATTTCTCGGTGCTGGCAAACTTTCAGGGAGAATACCCCAAAGCAAAGGAGAAAGAAAGTTGGTGGCGTCCTAATTTATATTTTTTGGAATATATGGAAAGAAAGGAACAATAGTGTTGGCGTGTTTTGCCTGACAGTTATTCTCTCTAGACGGAATCCGGGGTTCGATAGAGGGAGTCTTCGCGGAAGGACACCTACGGGCTCTCTGAGGGATCCACGCAAATAGAAATCCAAGAACACACCAATATTACCCAGGTTCGGGCCCCCGATGCAGGTAACAGCTCTACATCCTGCTTCTGTTTCTGTTAATGTGTTTTAAGTATATTACAAACGCTTGATCCTCACTCAATTTCCCTTTCTGCTCTATCTTCTCGAGCTCTCTCTTTTCTGCTCTCTTTCGTTCGAGTCCTTCCGCATCTCTCCCTCATGCACAGAAACCCCCTTATATAGGCCGAGTTGGCTCGGACAAGTGGGAAGGATGACATCATACTGATTACACTCCATTTATTACACCAGTCGCTGTAGCGCTATCCCCTGGCCTCATTCTTTGCACCACCGTCCAACTCTGCCCGGGAAGCGACTCGTACACGACGGGTTAGGTGCAGGACGACAGAGGGATAAGCTATTGTGCCGTCAGCAGAGCCACGCACATTCAATGGTTCTGACACGATGTGTCGGGGGAGAAGACTTCGAGGCGAAGCTCCCTCATTCCTTCGACGTACGCCTCCATGCCTGATTGACAGCGAACCCCGAGTACCTTCTGACTCCGTCGGCGCCCGCTGCACGGTCGCTGGTGTCGGGGCTCGATCGCTCGCTTTGCTCACCGGTCATCACGCTTCGGCTTTCGTGGCCCCTCGACCGAGGCGAGAGGTACCGGCGTAAATCTGTTGACAAGTAGCCGGGCCCATCCTGGAGTGCGCGCTAGCCCTTTCAGACCTGTTTAATGTCGACATGCTCCCGGATGGGTCCACCACTCCTGCACATGCAACCGCTCCAGTCCTTTCCGCTTCCGCCGCCTTCTCTCAGGACCCGAAGCGTCTCGCACTTTCGCCTTTTCGCGAACCATCGGCGTGAGAAACCTATTAATACGCGCGCCCACGACCGGCAATTCACGCTCTTTTCAACTCCTCCGTCTTCTTTCCTTTCCCCTTCAACTTTCTCGTCCCAAGACCTTGCTCCACTCGAATGGCGCAGCCTTTTCCTGCTTCAGCCGTCGATAAGGAGAGGGCAATGAGGCTCTCCGGACCACCATCGAGGGTTCCCTTCGCTTACGCCATGGAACCCCCGTGCCGTGGTGCGAAGCCGGAGAGATCATCGTCTTCTCCTGGGCGCTGCTAGCGGGCTTGGTCCCGCCCTTCTCCGAGTTCTTCCTCATTGTCCTTCACTTCTACGAGATCCACCATCTTTATCTCACCCCCAACTCCGTTCTCATCCTCTCCACCTTTTCTTACCTCTGCGAGATGTTCGTGGGGGTAATGCCCAATCTCCCTCTCTTTCGCTTCTTTTATACTCTCCGCAGCTCCACGGACAGTGGAGTCACGGGGAGTTGCCACTTCGTCTTTGCGACGGATCGGCCTCCGCTACATCCCCTTCCAGACGAAGACCAACTGGAAGGTGTAGCGGCGGCTATGGTATCGCCCGGCAATAGCAATGACCTTGATGCCACAAATGCCCTCCGACTTGCGTGAGGCTAACGAGAAGGGCTCGCCGTCGAGAGATAAGCGGAACTTTAGACGATGGTGGCCCACATCAACCGGCTGCGGGACTCCGGGCTGACTGGGGCACTGGTGGTCCGGGACTTCGTGACCCGGAGGATCAGCCCCTTGTGCCAGCACGCCCGACCTGCGTGGCAGTACATGGGTGACGACGACATGATCCGCACTCACTCGGGCCATAAGTCTCTGTTCTCCTTTTCTTTTGATCTTTCGTGGTCGCCATCAATCGGTAACATTTTCTCTTTCTTCTCCAGGCGCAGGGAATCTGGATGCCCCTTCTATCACCAAGTGGCTAGTCGAGCTGCTACGACCAACGCCAGGCAGTTCGGACTTCCCGACCGAGGCCCGGCCACTTTGCGATCTGGAGTTCGCGGAGCGTCTCCGGATCGTCAAATCACTCCCGGTAATGGACTCCACCGGGCTCGTGACGTTGCCGCCCCATGGCCCCCTGATGATCAGGGACCCCGACAGGGGCTAAACAGGTCCACAGATATCACCTTGAATTTTCTTTAAGAAATTTAGTGATTCTTCATAAATTTTTTGAGTAAGATGATATAAGTATGAGCTTTCCTTCAGCACAACAAGGACATAAGAAATCTTCAAGTCTAGAAAAGTCTTTATACTATAGCCAGCAGAATTATTAATTATTCTTCTTATTCATATTCAACTCAGAATAACCCAGACAATCTACTAGATCTTAAATATTTCTGGTTTCATCGCAACATAAACTTTAGGCTTTATATGTGCATAGTATAACCAGGAGGAGAATTAATGAAGTTTTTCAACCACACATTTATTACACCCATTAAACTTAGTCATGAGTAGGTATTCTGTATCATTCTCATTCACTATCTCCATATGGAAATGATTCAGACAATGTCTTTAAAATTTTAGGGAGTACAAATAGACTTAGGGTATAATATGGCATTTTTGTAGTGCCAACTATGGTAGCATCGCTTCTGGTGATAGTCATAATATTTTTAATTCACTAAGTGTGGTATAACTATCTTCTAGACAGATTTTATCTTCTGCCATTGGATTATACTTTGTTCTATATTAAATGTATGATTTATCAATTAAACAATTGTTGCATCAGGAACAAATTATAGAATATAGAACAAATATAGCACAATTAATCAAATATCTGTGAAATAGATATTTATTCAATTTTGAATGATAATCGCTCAGTAGGAGCATAGACTAAATGTTCATTCAAGAACTAGTACTAAACGGATAAAGAGACTTATAAGGAATATGTGATATCGACTAGTAAAGTGAAAGAATACTTAGGAGATTAAGCCAAGTCTCTATATTAGTCGTAAGTGTCCTCCTGTGACTTCTCAAACTCAATATATTTCAAGAACCATAATATCACACTCCTCAACGTTCGTGTCAACAACAGGTTGAACGGTGAAGTATGACTCAATATTGTTTCCCTAGGTCTTATTTATCTTTCTGGTGGATTGTATGTAAAGATCTATCACATGCTTCATAATGCGATAGTTGCACTACCAACGGCCGGTGCATCCATACCTAAAATAGGTTTATTCAGGGTTTGCAGCCTTGCTTCTAGAAACCCCTGACCCTTTACATCTACTTTTCTACTATAGATTGCCTCTTCCCCTATCTGATCTTCCATTCTCCCACTAATCCTCTTTATTCCTTTGAGCATTTGCATGTGTTTCGAGCATTGAATGACTCCTATTAGGAAGCACGTGATGTTTTTCACTAGGATCCTAACTAGAGTTATATGCTGCCATAGCCTAAAAATTTTGAAGCGTTGGAGGGTTCATTCGTGTTGTGCTTTTGGCAACAAGACGGATCTTTGCTAGTTATATATTTTTTCTTCAGGAAATTCAAAAGTACCAGTTGGTCCTCTTCCATCAAATATTCAACGTTCAAGTCCGCATGAAGATGTTGCCTTAAGAAGTGCAGAGCCACACACGTGGCGGCTTTGGGAAGAGTAGGGGTACTAGCTTCAGGTTAGAAAAACAACTAATCTAAAAGATCGATAATCTCGATATCCATTGCCTAGGTGAGATAATTGCCGCCATTCAGGGCAGACTCGATAAATTCCCTCTTTGCGATGTCCAACATATCCTATTTCTATTTATGCAAAATAACTTTTACTACTGGTAAAATCATTATATTGTATGCTCACTCTTCAGTCAGTAAAGCTTGGTCTATATCTATTTAGTAGATAATTATCTAAAATTTTCCATAATTTTTCTAGCAATTTCCATAGTTTTCTGCTAATTATTCAATAATTTTCAGAATTACCATGTAACATAAAAATAAAATTCAACATATATCGATTTAAAATTATTCTAGGACAATAAATCCAGAGAAATGAAGCTTTTAATATGCTATATAAAATTTTTCAGCATTTATTAAACGTGGCATAAAGCTAGAAAATAAACCGAGAGCATAGAACTTTTAATGTGTGCTAAATATCAATTTTAACAAATTTACAGAAGTTCATATTCTTAAAAAATTAATTTTTTGGATTTATTAATCTATTTATAAAAATTCGAAGGGTACAACCGTACATTCCCTTCTTTTTTGGAAGGATATTTCTAAATGGGCCACATGGCATGTGGGTCATCCGGGTGGGCTTCTGTCCCATAAACTCTATGGCCCACGGAAGCCTCTACCTTATCCGATGGCAACCCTAGCCGCCACCCAAGGCGGCAGGCAACCTCCGGGCGAACGATGACGCAAAGGGTAGTGTGTAGATGGACGATCGACTCCTCGTGGCCGAGCGACGCAACTACCGATGCATCATGGACACCGTTTGGGCAACCCCGCCGACGTGGCCATGGCGCATATGCAGGCAGACAGTTGTTTCCCTATGACCGAGCGGCGCAACTACTGGAGTGTTGTGGACGTCGTGAGGGCGCAAGCTCCACCGCGTTGGGTGGTTCTGCTTCACCGCCGCAGGAGCCGAAAGGTCTCTTCACTGCGTGAAACGCGGCCGTCGGCTCGGGCGAGGCACCACCGTCGCGAGCACTACCACGGCGATCTTGCCAAGTGCTTGAACACCGGGGCTTTCATTCTGCCATCGCCATCAAATTAGAAGGACATGAGCTTCGGGCATCACACGGCCGAGTCCGGGGCAATGTGGTAGTAGGCGCATGGCGGGTCCAAGGCGACACACGAGCACGGGCGCGGTGCTGTTTTCGGTGAGTTTCTCCATGGGCGAGAAAATTGATTATATGCCACTCCAAAGATGAGCCCTTGTTCAAATGCCACTCTGGTCATGGATCACTTTAAAATGCCTCTCGAAAGGAGGCCTTCTCGCCCACGATGCCATTCTGGCCATTTTGCTGCAGACGAAATCGCTTATTCCTATTTTGCCCCTCAGTCAAAAGGTGCTTGAGCTTGGCCACTCAGTCGAAACCGAGTAGACCCAGCCGAGGAGGACTCACCGAGGAGCTCTCCAGTCGTTCTCCTCTCTCCCTGCGACGGCGAGCTGCGCAGAGGCAAACTCTAGGCGGATGTCGCAGAGGAGCATGTCGGTCCATTCTGGTGTGAGGCGCTTCGATGCTGTCTGGCCCTAGTGAAATTTGCCGCTTGGATTGCCCTAGGTCGGCGATCGTATTTTGGAGCTCGTGTCTGATCAAAGAAGAACCTGGAAGGACTTTTTCAAATCTTTGGAGGAATGAGCAAGAGGTCAGGTCCAATTCATGAACTTTGTCGTGATTTTGATTGGTTTTAGGGTTTGTGGGAGAGATCGGTTTGTGGCTTAATGTGGTTGTTTTGTTGATGACAGATTCCTGGGAGGTGTTTATTTTACATGTGGCGTGAGCAATATGCTGAATTCATCACAAACGCAGTTGTCACCGAAGGCCTGAATGATCCAATCGATGAAGGGGCATGTACGGATTGCTTTGCTTCAATGTGAATTGTAGGATCTGAAGCGTGTTAACCATGTTGTTGATAAGAACATGTTAAAGTTGCTCGAGATGTGTTGTATTCTTGTTGTGAGCAATGTACTTATTGCAGCATTGGTTTTGTTGGGTGTGGTTGTGATGCTAGTTAAGTGAGTTATGTTAGTTAAGCGGGTTGTGAAGATCTGAACTACTATGTGAACTCTAAACTAGTTGTTCCTAGTTAATGTAGTATTGAAGTATTGAAGTCTTGATGTAGTTGTTCCTAGTGAACTCGAGCTGATGCTCTGATTGAGCGATGTAGAGATCTAATTGCTTGTTTCTTGATGCGATTAATGTAGCAGTATTGAAACTGGTTTGTATATCTGGAACTGGTTCCAGATATTCGTGAACTGGTTTGTATATCTGGAACATTACCAGATATTGCGTTGCCTAACAAATGAAGCGGCAGTATTGAAGTATTGAACAAAGATTGCCAGATAACATTACCAGATATGGTAGTAAATGTAGTATTTAAGTGTACATATCTCCTGGAGAGGAGAATTAATTGTGAAAGCCATAGATATGGAACTCAAAGATTGCTAGAACAAAGATTGCTTATTATCAAGATAAAGTTTCACGGCAACTAGTATGGAACAAAGACATCTAAACTCCACAGACATTCCACTAGCACTTAGGCCTTCTTTTTCTTCGGGGTCATCTTCTTCCTAGGTTGGGTCTTTTTTTTAGGAGTAGTCTGAGATGCCTGTGTAGGGGTAGGCTCAATGGATGTGTTGTTCATTACTAGCATCTTTGCAAAAAGATAGTTGAAATAAGTTCAGATCATGGATTTGCAAATGGCTTGGAATATATTCATAGCAGACCTTCTTGTGAGCACTCCAGGGCTGTCATGCACAGTGGTTTGTTTATTAGAGGTGCTAGCATACACTTTGCTCCTACTCTTTCTCTTCCTACAACAGTTCATGCATTACAACAATTCAAATAATTAGAAAACAGTATACTCATGCATTTGATAAGCATAGTTAGTAAATCTTACCTTTTCTTAGTACCATTTAGTGGACACTTGTAGCTTACTTGTCTATGACCAACCTCCCCACATCTCTTACACTTTATTGGGTCTCTGATCATTGTTTTCCGTTTTCCATTGTTTCCCTGCTTGGCACCAAAGCTGCTGCCATCTTCAAGAAAACCTTTCATCCTAAGCTTTCTTTGCCTTCCAACTCCCCTTTTGCCCAGTGGTGCTCCTACTTCATATAATAATTTTACCTATGGCCATTGTGCCTTGTTAGGCATGGGTTCTATGCAGCCAGCATATGCATCCTTAAATTTGGAAATAGTATAGTACTCATGCACATAGTCTTCCATGTTATACACCCTATGGGTAGTGATACTTGCAAGTGCATGGTCACAAGGCTTGTCAGTATGCTGCCACTCACGGCAAGTACATTGATGTTCATACTCTTTGACCACACGCCTCTCACCACAACTATTGTCCCAAACCTCTGCAGCTACCCTATCTGCTTTGACTACTCTTATGTGTCCTAGGCCTCTAGTTCTTGCCTTTAGATGAACTATCGATGCAGGAAGTATCCTACCATCTAACCTATCAGCAATCCTCTTTCTTTTTTCCCAAAGAACCATTATCATTTCCCTTAGTGATGAATACACCTACCAGGGGTACCCCACAGCAAAGTATACATTTGTTTCAAGATCGTATCTCTCTCAAATAATCCGGGTTGGCTTGGGATCGTGATGATCTTGAATGGCTGAAGAGAATCTTCTTGAAGTCTTCGTCCCTCACAAATAAGACTATCACTGAACATTGGATGTAATGTCAAATGGGCCATGCTGGGCTGCATCCTGATCGAAGGCCTCCTCTGGCCGTAATAAGTCCCTGCCTTCGGTCACGCCGACCTAACATCGGGTCGGCGCCCCGAAACCCCAACCTAGACCAGTCGCGCCACCATAGCTCAACTCCGACCAAGGCCTGCGCCAGGCGCCCCCACAAGGTCCGCCCAAGACTCGGGTCCGACGCCGCCGCAAGCCCCGACCTGGATCTTGACCGGGGCCCCAACGAGCTCTAGCTCCGCAACCTCCGCCACGTCGACGGCCTACACCGAGCCGGTCACCGTCTCCACAGAACCACGGCAGCCATATTGAGGCGGGTGGCTCCTTCCCAAAGCGACCAGTGGCGGCCTCGGTAAGCTTACCGTCCCCTCAAACCGTCAACATCTGACAGGCGCACCTTCCCAACGGAGCACCGCTGTTGTGGCTACTCCATCTGATAGGCGCATAGAGGGCAGGTGCGCACCTTTCCAACGGAGCGCCGTCCGTTGTGACTACCAACTTGACATGGGATGAGCAAAATCAATCATCAAGGCGAAGACCGGACACCCGGCGTGGCGTGCCCTACCTTTTTTTTTTTCAAAATCCCATGTAACCTGCCCCTCGGCCTATATAAAGGAGGCAGGGCCCTCGGGGAGGGACACGCACACACACACGTTCACTCGCTTTCTCCTTTGGATACCTGCCAGCCTTCGAGCCGGCTCAACCTCCAGCTGAGACAAGCCCTCCCGACCTCCACCTTCCGAGTGGCGCTAAGGGCATGTCCTTAGCCTCCGCTTATAACCGTGGTGACCTCCGCACTTTTCGAGGTAATACAAGCCACCACCACGAACTAAGTAGGGCGTTCACTTGAACCGATATACATCAGGACTTCCTTAGTCTGACTATTCGAGGAGAGGGGACGCGCGACCCCCTAAACTCACAAATTTACTTGCCGGTTATACGAAACACCGAGAGTTGGCGCGCCAGGTAGGGGGCCTTCGCGCGTCATCTTCGTGATCTCTGGACTCCCATCTCCCTCCTCGATGGTTTTCTTCACCAACGACGACGCATCTGCGTCAAAGAGCAGCATTCGCTTCGGCTCCCTCGACTTCATCACCATCACGGCGGGAGAGTTCGTGCTCATCCCCGCCGCCCCCAGGCTCAGGCGTCTACCTTGAACCTAGATTCCGTTGCTGATGCCCTCGGCCACCTTCGGCTTGAGGACCCTGTGCGGACCCCGAGACCGGAGTCCCTCGGCCGCGTCGCCCACAGGGATGGCGCGTGCAGAAGCTTCTTGCAGGCGGCAGCCTCGCCTCCATGAGCTCGCACCTCGTGGCTATAATCGACCACTGCCGACCTCATCTCGACTTGTTGGAGAGCTCCTCGGCCTCGACTCCGGCTCCGACACGGAGCGCACCTCCGGCGCGTTGTACCCTCGTGAGTGCAACATGGTGGGGCGCGGCGGCCCGCCACCACCTCCGTCGGTCAGGGGCCGCCCGTCGGCGCGGCAAGAGTGCGGAGGCGGAGATTCAGCCAGCAGCGCCGAGGGCCTCGGGCTCGCGCGTGGAGCTCCAGCGACAACGCGAGCGGTGGAGGCCCAGAGCTAAGCTCGGCGAACTCGAGCCGACCTAGAGCAAAATGGCCGGACGCCCGCGCACTTAGCAGCAGCGCACGCAGGTTCAACAACAAGCGGCGAGGATCGCCACGGTCTTCCGTACTTCCCGCGCCCGGCCAAAATGTCATGCGGCAGGCAATCTTTGCCGTGGCATTCCCGAGCGAGAGGACTCGGGGCCAAGGCCACCTACGAGAACCTCCGGGGGCGGTAGGCGTCTTCTTGATACAGAACATGCAGCCTTCCATCTCCTTTCACTCGGGGGCCTCTTCCAGCCACGGCCGTCTTTGTCGCTCCGGGCTCCGGTCCGGTGCCCAGCAGCGCCGCCCTCAGGCGTCCCAGGTCTCCCGCACCTCGGTGCGTCGACACCTGGGTGAAAGTCGTGACGTTCACGGCACCATCGAGACTTCGGAAGAAAGCGGGCGGCGTGGCCCGATCTCGGGCTTGCGACGATGGCGGCGCCACCACCGCGGCCGAGCCCCGGCGGTGCGGGGCGCGGGCGTTTGGTCGGAAATCGCCGCGGACTTTCCGTCGGTCGGGCCCCACCAACATAACCAAGTACTGGGGCCCACGAATCCTAGTGTCGGTTGGAAGACTTCCGGCTCGCATCTTGCGGCGGAAGAACGTGGGCGATCTTTTTCGTCATCGATACCTCCCCATCTACCTCGCGGACTCTACTCGAGCTTGGCTCGAGTACTTGCCCGCCGACACCATCAGGAGCTGGGCCGACTTGAAGAACGTCTTCGTCGGTAACTTCTAAGGCACTTACAAGCCACAGGAACTCTGTGACTGGCAGCAGCAACGGCGGTAGGAGTCTCTCGGGATTACATCGGCGATTCTCCCAACAATGCAATGAGCTCCCGACATCTGTGATCGCCGATGTTGTCGGGCGTTCATCCACACCTCTTGAAGGCCTTGGTGCACAAGTAAAGTGCGCCAAGCCCAGACCACCAAGAGCTTCTCGACGCCGCCACTAACCACGCCTCGGAGGAGGCCGTGGGGCTATTTTGATAAGGGAAGGCCAAGCGAGAGCCGCCGACGCCGGCGGCGTCGCCCAGGCCGCTCAAGCGGGAAGAAGCGGAAGAAGCGAGACCACGGGCCTGTGGTCGCCGCCACCGACGAATCTGCCGAGGCGGCGGTAGCGTCGGGACCCGACCACTTTGAAAAATTGATGGAGAGCCCGTGTCCGCATCACGGGTACCCCGTCAAGCACAAGTACAGGGATTGCGAAACCCTGAAGCGCTTCATCACCGGAGCCCCCACGCGGGGCAAAGGGAAGAAGCGCGACTCGGCACCAGATGCGAGCCAAAGGAGGCGGTCGACGAGTACCCGGAACCCGATGGCTGCCTCATGATCTTTGGAGGGCCGGCGAGCTACGCCGACAAACGGCGGCAGAAGCTCGCCTTCCGCGAAGTTCACACGGCGGCTCCTGCCGTGCCCAAGTACCTTCGGTGGTCGGAGTCGTCAATCACCTTTGATCGAACCGACCACCCCGATCACGTCCCGCACCTGGGGAGGTATCCCCTGGTCATGGCCCCCATCGTGGGGCCGAAGCGCCTCTCCAAGGTGCTCATGGATGGCGGCAGCAGCCTCAACATTCTGTATGTTGAGACCTTCGACGCCATGGGAATCCCGGGCTCGCGTCTTCGACCGAGCAAGGCGCCCTTCCACGGCATCGTCCCTGGCCTATAGGCCCATCCACTCGGGCAGATCGATCTGCCCGTCACCTTTGGGAGCCAGTCCAACTTCCGCACCGAGACCCTCACCTTTGAGGTCGTGGGGTTTCCTGGCTCCTACCACGCTATCATGGGGAGGCCATACTACGCCAAGTTCATGGCGGTCCCCAATTACACCTACCTCAAGCTGAAGATGCCGGGGCCGCGGGAGTTATCACCGTGGCCGCATCTTTCGGCTTCGCCTCTGACTGAGCAAAGCGATTGCGAGTTAGCGTCGGCGATCATTGCGTCCGCGAACTTCGAAAACCTCCGGAGAGACCTTGATCGCCTCGACTCCGGCAAGTCGGGGCCGGGTCCTTCAAGTCCGCCCGAAGACACGAAGGAGGTTGCGGTCGATCCGAAAATCCGACCAAGACCGTGCGCGTCGACCCGCTCCCGCCAAATAGGAAGCGCGGCTCGTCGATTTCCTCCGTTCAAGGGATGTCTTTGCATGGAAGCCCTCGACATGCACGGCATCCAGCGAAATCATGAAACACTCCTTGAATATCCGACCGGCTCGAGGCGGTCGTTCGGCGCTGCTTGCCCGCTTCGGCGAGGAAAAGCGCAAAGGTCATTGGCGAACAAATCGCCAAGCTTTTGGCCGGGGTTCATAAAGAGGTCCGTCACCCAGTGGTGGCCAACCACAATACTTGTAAAGAAAGAAGTCAGGGCAATGGAGAATGTGTTTGATTACGAGCCTCAACAAGGCATGTCCCAGGATCCTTTTCCATTGCCCGTGTCGACCAAGTTATCGACTCCCTTTGCGAGGTGCGAATCCTGTCCTTCACGGATACCTACTCGGGCTATCACTAGATAGCGATGAAAGAGTCCGATCAACTCGCGACCTCATTCATCACTCCGTTCGGCTCGTTCTGTTACGTGAAAATGCCATTCGGTCTGAAAAATGCGGGTGCAACATACCAGCGATGTATGCAAGCGTGTTTTGACGACGGTCGGGGCGTAACCTCGAGGCGTCGTGGGCGACATTGTAAATCAAAACTAAGAAAAGTGACAATCTCGTCGCCGACTTAGAAAGACTTTTGTGAACCTCCGGGTTTATCGAGGCTCAACCCGAAGTGTGTTTTCGGGGTCCCCGAGCTGCTTTCGGTTTCATCGTTTCCGGCGTGGCATCGAAATGTCGGAGAAGATCTCGCGATCATGAAGATGGGCCCGATCGGCAATCTCAAAGGAGTCAAAAGTTGTGAGGATGCACGATGACCTTGAGCCATTTCATCTCTTGCCTCGGCGGCGTGGGATCTTAGCTCTACAAAATGCCTTAAGAAGTCCGATCACTTGGTTTGGGCGAGAAGCCTTGAAGCCCTCAATCGGTGAAGGCATTCCGACCACGCCCGGTCTTTGGTCGCCCGGCCGGAAAATTACTCCTCCTTTACATCACCGCCACCCAAGTGGTCGGTGACGCTTGTTGTGGAAGCGAGCCGAGGAGGCCATGTTCTCAAGGTCACGGCCAGGTGGTGTACTTCATCGACAAAGTACTCTCGAGTCAAGAATCGGTATCCATGAGTCTGAAGCTGCTCTATCGCGGTTCTCATCGCGAAGAGGAAGTTGGTCCACTACTTTGGCCGGCATTCGGTCTCTGTGGTGACCTCCATGCCGCTTCAGCGAAATCATCCGCTCGATCCGCGACGCCGGAAGGATAGCCAAGTGGGCTCTTGAGCTCAACGGCTCACGACATATCGTCGTCCGGACGGCGATCAAAATCGCGAGTCTTGGCGACTTCCGTCGCCGAGTGGACCGCCAGCGTCGCCCGGTAACGAACCCGTCTTGGGCGATGTACTTGACGGATCTTACACCAAGAGCGGGCGGCGGAGTCGTCCTCATTTCCCCGGAAACAAGCTCGATCGCCGTCCGGTTGCATTTGATGCAACCAACAATGTCACCGAATCTGGCTTTTCGTTAACGGTCTCCGGATCATTGCCGACCTCGGCGCTTGTCTGCGTACGGTGACTCCAAGCTGGTGCGTCGACCAAGTCATGAAGGCTTAGAACCTCGTGGCGCCGCATAAGCGATCTTGCCAAGAGTCTGCAGATGGAGGAAAGGTTCAAGGGTTTGAACTTCACCATAGCTCACAAGCCACAATGGTGAGGTGACTACCCTATGTCGGCCTCCAGTAGAGACCCGGTCCTTGGGGATCTTCGTCTCCGACCTCTATAAGCCCTCCGTCCATTGGACTCCCCTTCGAAGCGAGAAGCCAGGCCCTCGAGGTGCGCCCGCTCAGCCCGAGCACCGGGTTCGGCACCCTCTGGGTCGAACCTGGCGTCTTGATCATGCCGATTCCGGCGGAGAAGCCCTTATCGGCCGGCCGACCGAAGGATCGCTCCCGCCAACCCCAGGGCCGGCGCCTCGCTCGATGGCGAAATCGCCGTCTGATCGGGAAGACCTCTATAAGAAGAGCCCTCGGGGTCACAATACGTACAGCGGATCAAGGGAAGCAGTTCTTTGCTCGATATCCATCTTAGTCTGCGGTCCTGCCAGCGCCCACGGTCCCTCGTGGGCAAAGCCTTCCGCCAAGGCTTCTATTGGCCGACCGCGATGGCGATCTTGAACAATCGTTCGCTTTTTGCTTGAAGGGTGCCAATTCTTTGCTCGGCAGATGCATCTCCCGCACAAGCCACGCAAGCGATCCCTATCACTTGGCGTTCGCCGTTTGAGGGCTCGATCGGTCGGACCTTCGGGGAACACGGGAAGCACTCACCTACTCGTTGCGGTGGACAAGTTCACCAAGTGGATAGAAACTAAGCCGATCACCACCATCACTTCAATGCGGTGACCAACTTCTTCGCGACATCGTTTATCGGTTTGGAGTCGAACTCCATCATCGCCGACAGCGGAGCGTAGTTCACGGGGAAGAGTTCCTCGAGTTCGGCGACTTCAACATCGCGTCGGTGGGCGGTATAGCCCATCCATGGACCAGCGGCGGTCGGTAGCGCAAATGGCATGATTATCCAGGGCTCAAGCGCGGATCTTGATCGGCCAGAAGAAGTTCACGGGGACGATGGGCGGTGAATTGCCCTCGTCCTCTGGAGCCTGCGGACCATCTTGACCAGTCGGCCGGATTACACCATTCTTCACGGTGTTGGTAGCCGAGGCCATTTGCCAACCGATCTGGAATATGGCGCCCCAAGACTACAAGCTTTCGGCAAGCGCGAGGCTTTCGACAGCGCAACAAAACGCCATCGACCGGCTCGGCGAGGTCGCGATGTGGCGGTCCTGATCGGCCAAATACCGATGAAGCTGTTGCGGCATTACCATGATCGTCGAGGTTAGCGGACGGTCCTTCAACGTCGGCGACACAGTCTGCGCCGAGTTCGATCAACGTTAGCGAGCCTGGCACCCCCCCTCCGTGGGAAGGGCCTTCACAATCACGGAGGTCCTCGACCCGGCACCTTCGACTCAAAACGCCAAGCGGGCAACATTGTACCAGCGCATGGAATATTGAAAAGCTAAGGAGATTTTACCCTAAAAACTTTTTCTTTATTCTGTGCCTATAACAAGCCCACCGAGCCCGGCGTGGTGTCTTGATCACCCACGATCGTCATCGTCGCTCGGATGCTCATCTGCATGACCACCGGGATGTACGCCGGACCAGCCATCGTGACCCCCTAGCGGTAACTCATTACGGCCAAAGTGCTTTCGGCCTCGCCCACAGCTCACGATTCTTAGTAACGCCCTTGGAATATAGAGAGCTGCCATCTTGAGCAGTCCTTAATCGGTTTTAGGCGCACCTTTGAGACATCAACTCTGTCGCTATTTTCGCGTCTCCTTCAAAAGTGGCAGCGCTTTGTCCTACGCTCACATAACCCTAGCGGTCCCTAAGAGCTACGGTCATCGTGAGCGCTTATCATGGAAAGAAAAGCGCGCAAATGGAAGGCAAAGTTTTCAAAAAGAAAACCACGGCGTACAACGTGCATATATTACATCACACAAAAACAAAAGTTGGGTCCGGGCGCCTGGGGCGTTCCTAAGCTAAGCTCAAGCATTACCCTCGACGGTGTAGTCGCCGAAACCATCACTGCTCTCGGACGCCTCGCCCAGCTCGGCCACCCTCTCCGCCCGGTCGCCTGGCCGCGCGCAGTCGGCGTCCCCTCGATCCGGCAATCGCGTCCGGGTCGAAGGCGTCGCGGTGGCGCAGCCGAGCTAGCGTACTCTGCGCCCGCAGGCGGCCCGCCTCTCATGGCGGCACGCTTCGCGCAAAGCCTTGAAGCGGTCGGCAAGCGTCGGCCCGCTGGGCGAGCGGAAGGTGTACCCGCGGAGTAGGCTCCGAGCTCCTGCGGCCTCACCCCGAAGACTCGAGCTCTGCCCATACTCTCGAAAGCTGGGCGAGCGAGGAAGAAGAGCCCCTCTTGCGAGCAGGCGCTCCTCGTGCCTTCAGCGAGTCCTCCACGATGGCCTCAACCCGAGGCCAGCTGCGGCAGCGTCTCTTGCGCACCTTGGCGGCTCCTCCTCGAGGGCTTCGGCCCGAACCCGCCCGTCGCCACCTCCTCGTCGCGCCCTGCGCCGATTCCTCCTCGGCTGAGTCGGGCTTCTTGAGCAAGCACTTCCGACTCGGCGGGCGCCCGTTGCCGCTGAGCGCCCGGCCAAAGCATCGGTAGCGTCAGCCCGGCGTCATCTTGGTGCCCGTGCCTCGTCGTAGAGACAATGGCGCCGCCTCCCCGGCAAAGCGACCGGCGCAAAGCAACTGCGGGTGGTTCGCGAGCGAACGATGTAACGGGGGAAACAACAAGCAGTTCAACATCGGCGACAAAGGAAGGCGAAGCCATCTTGACGCTCGAAAAGAGGAACTCACTCGAAGAGGTTCGGATCACGGAAGATCGGCGAGGGCAATATAAGCCCTCCCCTTCTTGCGGCGCATAGACAGCCGAGCAGCGGTGCGGGGACTTCTTGGGGTCCGACCCGAGAGGGTTATTGCCGCCTCCGCTTCTTGGCCCTCGATCGTCGTCTCGCTTGCCATCAACACCCACCTCTCCCAGCCTTTTCCTCTTTTTTAGCGAAGAAGCGAGAGGGAGAACGGGAGGACGAAGAGAATGACTGCGCGTGGTCACCTCTCCCCTGCGTCATATTTATAGGGGCGGGCGGGCGGTCGAAGTCACTCGGGCTTCTGCCGCGCGCCGCCATTAACTTCACGTCCGCATAGCGGGGCCGCGCCTATCCGCGCCCCACTTCACATTAAAATGCGGCGTGGTGATTGGGGCGAAAGGGCGCGCCGCCGACCAAGGAGACAACTTTAGCGACTCTTGATTTCGGCTCCGTGACGGCGAAGGTGCAAAAAAGCCTGGCAAAAGGTGTGGAAGCACCGAGGTGGCGAAGGACCATTAGCACGACCTCACCACCGAGGGCCTAATAGCATAACATCGCCGGCATATGCAAGGAAAAGTTAAGGCAATCCTTTCCTTAAAAGTTTTCCGCATTCATTTTTTATTCCTCAGGAGTTTGGTATTTGCGTGGCACCCACAAGCTTGATCCTCGCATGACCGCTCGGGGCTACAAATTCACACACTTTCCTGGTCGAGATAACTTGGGTCGACCATCGGTTCTCCTAGTGGTAACCCTCTCGACCCAAAGCGCTCACGGCCTCGCCCGGCGGCTATGGTTCTGGTAGTGCTTTGCGGTAGAAGGAAATACCCGTGTGATGTGCGATCCATAGCGATCGGGACACTCCTTTCCCATGACAAGTGCAAGTGAACATTCCGTTTCCTAGGTCCCTATTTTTTCTTCTGCGAGCCCTCCTCAAAGGTGTCAACATACCGACCCACGCTTGTATAACCCCCGCGATTTTTAAAGCCATGGTCATCGAATGTTCATCACCTCTCGGGAAGCGCGAAGAATAAAAGCTGGACCTCTAAATACCAAACTCGTGGCCATTTGGTTCCCTTATAATGGTAACCCTTTCGACCCAGTCCATGACATCTCCAGGAATGAAACCGCAAAAAGGCGAAGAAGCGGCTACGGCAAATGGCGGGAGTGTGCCCTAGAGCTCGCCACACCGAGTCTGCAGGTACCAACCAATTGCTCGCCTGTCAAGCAGACGTCGCTTCAGTTGAAGCATCGCGCTTCCCGTCACAAACACCACATCAGGACGCTGGTGAGATGTATCGCTCCCAACCATTTCAATTCGCATTTAATTTCCGCAACACATTAAATGCTAGCAGGAGGCGCCAGGAGATCGCTCAGGCGAGATGCCCATGACCTCTCGATCTCGCCGGACCGGTTCAAACCAGTAGAAGAAGGTATAAAAGCCCAGGACCGTGGCGACCTCGAGGTGGCGAGAGGGCAGAATGCCCCACAATTAAGACCTGGCTACGGGCGCTTAAGGTAAAGTCCACCAAGTGGATCCCTAACCGCCCCAGCAGGCGAATCAAGCGAGGGACGAGTTCAAGGCGAACCCTCGGTGGGTCTTTAGTTGGGTTGGCGGACGACCCAATCACCTTAACTCGTGTCCGAGACCATACTTCAAACTCTCTCATGGAGCCCAGAAAGAAGGCTGACCAGTGCGCCTTGGATTCTGAGCAGCTCGGGGTCCGATACGGGATTGAGTAAAGAAAGGATTTTTATGGGTCCCCCCCAGCAGGTCGGACACCCGACGTAGGGATCGTCCGCTCGGAGATCGCTTGATCTCTAGGGCCCTCGGATAACCCGTTTGTAGCTCCACGAGCACGGTGTTCGTGCGGCGTATGGCAAACAGCGCTTGCTCACCCCTCCGGGTCCCACACTGCCCAGACCAGGCGTACCGTGGGACCGGCAATGGCCTCTCCTCCCACCGAGATAGCCTCGCTTGGATGAGGACTCGGGATGGGCGCCCTCGCCTAAGCTGCGGTGTTAAAACAGCACGACTAACTCGCCTAGCTGCGGCGTTAAACCAGCTCGACTAACACGTCCAGTTACGATGTAAAACGAGCACTCAGGAACCAGAACCTCTCGCGAAGCATCTGGACCTCCTTGCCAACCGGCCGCGTCCAGCTACGGCGTAAAATGAGCACTCGGGAACAGAACCTCTCGCGAAGGCATCACGGACCTCCACTGCCGACCACGGCAGCGTCTAGCTATGGCGTAAAAGCGAGCACTTTCGGGGCAGAACCTCTCGCGAAGGCATCTGGACCTCCCTGCCGACCACGGCCGCGTCAAGCTACGACGTAAAACGAGCACTCGGGAACCAGAACCTCTCGCGAAGGCATCTAGACCGGCCGATCAAGTCGGTCGGGCTCGTTTTGACCGGGATAACCCCCCAACCAGCTCCCTGACCTGCTCGGGGGCTACACCCACCGGGTGCGCTCGCGCACCCAGTCGGAACGGACAACCAAGTTGGTCGGATCCCGTTTCCCGAGGCAGCATTCTGATCCACTCGAAGGTTCAGAGTCGATCAAGCTCGCTCGCCGCTCGGTCAGTTCTTTCTTGGCGATCTAAACCCCAAACCAGCTCTGTGAGCCACTCGAGAAGCTACTACCGGGTGCGCTCGCGGGCACCCAGCCGGGACCGGTCGACCAGGTTGGTCGGACTCGACCAAGCAAAGCGGCCATCCACGAGGACCCATTGCCGTTAAGCGGCGCCCGCAGCTGGCGAGAGACCATACGAGCGAAGATAAAGGGTCCATCCAGGGAACACCCGTTTGGGGCGGCCACAGGGCCAGCGAATACACCTACGGGGTACCCCACAAAGTATACATTTGTTTCATGATCGTATCTCTCTCAAATAATCTGGGTTGAAGCCCGGATCGGCGGTGATCGGGCCCATTGAAGAAATCTTCTTGAAGTCTTAAATCCCTCACAAATAAGACTATCAGAACATTGGATGTAATGTCAAATGGGCCATCTTTGAAATTGCATCTTGATCGAAAGCCTTCTCTGGCGTAATAAGTCCCTAGCCTTGGTCCATTGCCGACCTAACATCGAATTGGGCGCCCCAGCCGACCCCAACCTAGACCAGTCCAGCGCCATAGCTCCAACTCCGACCAAGACTGCGCCAGCGCCCGCAAGTCCGCCCAAGACCGGGTCAAGCCATAGCCCGACACGGATCTTGGCCAGGAGCCCCAACGAGCTCTAGCTCGCCCAACCTCTGCCACGTTGGCGGCCTACAGGGCTGTCGGTGTATTCAAGCAGCAGGCCCAAGTCTCTGAGCCATCCAATTATTAAAACATTGAGTTTGGTTCGGTGTAGGGGGTGTCTTTGGTAGTGGCGAACCCTAACAGATGGAAACCCGAGCACCTCTCACACTAACGAGTTCTAGAGTCTAAAATCCAGATGAACACACGATTTTACCCAGGTTCAGGCCCCCATGAAGAAGAATAATGACCTTACTTCTGCTTGATATTGGATTGAGTCATTTGGGCTTGGTTACAGAGCTTGTTGGTGACCAGCTCTTCTGTTGAGTCTACCTTCTCTCTTCTACTTTCTCCCTCCCTTTTTCCCTATGCTCTCAAGTGCCCTTATATGCATGGGCTTACACGACTCAGATGAAGGAGAGAGGTCATCATGTTTATCTTACATGCATTTATTACACCTTTATCGTTGTCCTGTTCCTTGGCTAATTAATGCAGCGCATGCCTTCGCTCAGTTCTTCGGAATGTGACCTCTCTGTGAGGTAGGTGAGGCGTCGGAGAGCAGGCTTGTAGCAGAAATTCCTTGGGACCGACATGCAGTGCAGCGAGGCTGTCTCTCGACCTGTCTGTGGCGAAGAAACTTGAGGATGAAGCCACCGCATTCCACCCTTTTGCATGGCGGTGAACAAGCGAGGTGTGCTCGCGCGCATGCCACGTGGGCTGGGCGCCGGGCGGCGGCGGTGGTCGCCCACTGCTGCGCCGCGCGCCGTGGACCGACACCGGTGGGGTGGCGTGCTTCGCCCAACCGCCCGCCGAACCGCCACGTGTGGGTGGCGCCCGGCGGCGGCGTGGTCGTCCACGTGCTTTCGCCCGCGCGCCACGTGGACCGACACCGGTGGTGGCGTGCTTTCGCCCGGCCGCCCGCCCGCCGCCATCGTGGGGGCGGCCGCCAGCGGGCGGCGTCGCAAGCGGCGTGGTCGCCCACTGCTGCGCCCGCGCCCGTGGTGACGTTACGTGGGCGGGGTGTAAACACCCACCGCTGTCGGCGCCACGTGGGCCGCCTGCGCTTTGTCGCGGCGAAGAGGTACCGGTGTATAATCGCCGGCAGTAGCCGGGCCCACTCAAACGCACATCGAGTCTTTCAAAATCCTTACATTAAATGCGGTGCATTCTTGGATGGGGCCACCACTCATCGAGGATCGGCCGCCTCGATTCCTTCCGCATCCATTGATTTTCCTTGGGACCCGAAACGGCGCACAACCTTGTCCTTTCGTGAACCGTCGGTGCGAGTGGGGGATACATATAGATCCATCCGCACCAGCCACCAGGCAGTTCACGCTTTTAGTACTCTTTGCAAACTTCGTCTTCTTCTTCTAAGCTTTTCTTGCTTCTTGTCACTTTTGCTTCCATGGCCCTTCCTGCTTCGCCTTCCATTCCTCCCTCCGGCGTAGATTCTTACAGTGGGGAGACTCCACCGATCGTCTTGGGAGGCCCTCTCTTCTTCGGTGGGACCCCCACACCACATGCCCGTAAGCGAGATCATCATCACCGTGTGGGGCATCATGGCGGGCTTGGTACCGCCTTTCTCGATTTTTCTCACCGTCCTCCACTTCTATGAAATCAATCATCTTCACCTCACCCCAACTCCATTCTTTTTCTCGCCATCTTCGCACACCTCTGCGAAATGTTTTTGAGGTGATGCCAAACCTCCCCTTTTTAGCTACTTCTTCCTTTGCGCGCCTCCCAGGCAGCGAACCACGAGGCTGCCATTTTCGTCTTGGGGCCGGGATGGTGCTCGCTATCTCCTTCCGGCCCGAGCAAATTGGAGGGCTGGTGCACGAATAATTTGTCGTCAATGGCAGCAATGGCATTGATGCCTGGGGGTGCCAGCCGGACCGGCCGTGATCGCAAAGTGGAACTTCGCCCGTCGAAGAGGCGGCGAACTCGAGCAATGGCGGCCCGCATCATCAACTGCGGGCGCCCGGTTTAAGCTGGGCGATGGTTGTTAGGGATTTTGTATCCGAAGACTTAGCCCCTTCGCCGTATTCGCCCGGCCATGTAATACCTGACGGCAGCGACATCACTCGCACCTTTCGGTAGTAAGTCTTCATCTCTTTCTTTTATGCCCTTAGTATTGCTCCCTACCAGCGGCGGTCTTTTCTAACTTTGGCGGTAGCGGGAAACTTGGATGGGCCACGCATCACCACGTGGCTCTCACGGGCTCATCTTGCCGGTTCGGTGATTTGGACTTCCCTTCATCGGCCGACCACTCGCCGACTTAGGTCTGCGGGCGCTGAGATCGTCGAGTTATTGCCACCAATGGACTCCACCGGCCTCGCCTTTGTGCCGCCCGCCTCCACGACGATCGAGGGCGCACCTCCCCACCGTCGGGCGGCGCACAGCGGCCACTTGTTCGGATGCTTCAAGCCGGACCGAAGAAGACCGCTTGTGAACAAAATCTCTGCCGCCACCGGTGCAAAGGTGGCGGTGACTTCTGCAGGCGGCCGCACCAACCCGCCCCAATTGCGATGCAAGCCGCCGCCGCGCCGCCACCAGCGGCGCCAGCATCTCCACCTCGGTGCCACGCAGCCTGCCCGCCACCAGTGCCACCACAATGACGCTAGCCGGCGACCACGGCGCCCGGTACTCTGGCGTCGGCCCTTCTCCGACTCCTCTGTGGCGCCGATCTCGCCCTCGCGGCGCCACCATCTCTGCAGGGGACCCGGCCGCCACTCGGCAAGCGGGTGGAGGTTCCCAAGGCCGGCCGGCTTGAGGCGGCGCCAAGGCGACCCTCAAGATGCTCCCGAGGCGAGCGCCACTGCGCTGCGGCGAGGCTTCCGCCAGACGCCGCCATCGCCACTACCACGAGGCGGGGCGGCGGCCTCAGCGCCGATGCACCTCACCTTCGCCTCCGGGACCATCACCACCCGCCCTAACACTCATTGAGCTCTTCACCGGCTCGGCAACTTCTGACTCGTTTGGCGCCTCCTTGCCACAGACACAGGCATGGGCAGACAGCGAGCAAGCCGAGGGGGCCATCGATGAGCTAAGCGGGAGGCGGGAGGCGGAGGACGGACAGCGGTGGCGAGGAAAGGACCACCGCGACCGCCACGTCACCATGCGACAGGCGAGAAAGGGCGGCGTGTGAGGACCTCTGAGTATGAGGCCGACCGCCTCGGCATAATCTCGCCGCCATGCTCAAGAGCTTTCCAGTAGCATCAAAGATGCAGGAACCTTTGGGCGTGGTCTTTGGAGCGCCCTCAAGACCGCCTGCAGATGCGCCCGCGACCAACCCGGTCGCCAGGCGCTCAGGATGCCGCCGCCACAGCCGCCCGCTCGGCGAGGGAGGGCAAGAGGTTCTTGATGATGACCGCCACCTTCGTCTTGGCTTGTTGGGCGGCCGCGATGCTCTTTGGACGATGGCGGCGATGGAGACCGGCATCGTGGGGAACGCCGCCTGGCGGAGGCACATGTGCCGCGGCGCGAATACTTGGCGGCATTGCAAGTCTGACCGACCATGGATGTTGCCACCCGGTGGCGAGGAAGAAAACGCCGGCGACATCGGCGTGGGCGATGAGTGAGGCTAAGCCGCCACCCCACTTTTTGCTTTACTTCTTTTGTTGATCGACTTCCTTTTTATGCGTAAAAACATTTCAATTAACTTTAGTTGTAATGGATGCTAGCGATTTTACCTTTATGTTTGTTTGCCATGCTTATCCGATATTGCATCTTTGAAATCGCTAGGTGGCGATCCGCCTTCGGCTAAAAGCACCAATTAGGCTTTTGAGCCTAAGCAATGTCCCAAAATTCTGCAAGGTTGCATGCAACTAGCCACAAGTGTAAGCATTATCGCATAAGTTACATAGGGCTTAGGCAAAGCCGACTTTGAAGCGCAATAGTTTGTGTTTGAGCCGAGAATGATTTTCTTTGTCAAGATTTTATCTTGAGGTTATCATTGGTGAAACCTCTTGAACTTAAATTCTTGTGATCTCTTAGAATCGTACCCAGTGTGGCGCAGAAGTAGCAAGTCCTAGGGTGGTCTTGGGCAGTGGCTCAAGCAGTGACAACCGGTGCTTCTAGAAACCAACTTGAGGTGTCTGAGCCGTGTTTGAGCTCCGTGCCCAACTTACACTCTAGTCACTGACTTTACTAAACACTCACATTGAAGACTTTTCCTTTATCACCAAGGAGCCGTCGGGTTTCGACATCCATAATAACCATGCATAATTTGATTAATTTTAGTATTTTCATAGCGAACAAGCAAGAGTATTACTTAAAATACTTATAAACTTACACCTAGTGGCGCCCAACCCAAGCGGTGGGCGACCAAGCGGCCCAACTCGAACTGTGGCGACCACTCGGAGCCTTGGGCGACCCTAACTTTTCTTCTTGAATTGAGCCAAAGCTTTAAAGTTTTACTCACGCACATCTGCGGTTATTGTAAAGATAAATAAATGCGGTAAAGCGCATTAAATCTGATTATGACAACAAAAGTCGGCGCATGGGGTAATATTGGTTCACCGTTTGGGCCCCACATTCTTTGCGTTCCTTTCAAACCTGACCCATAGCCTTTGTCGCGTGGCGGCGAACTACCGGGAAGGATACTAGGCCAGCGGTGTTTGTGGTAACGACCTCTGATTATGCCGAGAGCCAACCCGGGGTGTATGAACCACATTTAAACAACATGTCGAATCCGCTCCCGGTTGCCGTTCTCACCAAACCACGAGATACGAGCATAATTATGGGCGAGGCAAGGACCGCCAAAACCTAAGAACCAATAGCCCCCATGCAGAGACTATCCCAGGCGCACAAAGAAAATGGAACAATAGCGAAGTCGAAAATCTTTAAGACAATAACATTATCGACAACCAATGACCGCCCGATCGGTGGGGATAATTCTATCTGAGGTGATCAGCGAATCATTGGGTACTACGATTTTCACGGATAAAACTTTCGCAACAACTCCACATTGTAGAATTTGCCAATTCTCGGCCGTCCTCGATGGCTAGCCGGACCGCCGGGTCGAGATCTGAGACCACCTTAAAGGGCCCTCCCAGGGAGCGGCTTATGCAACCCGGCATGCGCTGAACTCTGCGCAAGACCAGGTCACCTTGCGGTGTTCTCTCGAAACCGGGTGGCATGGTATCGCTGAGACTTTCTTTGGTATCGGGCGGCCTGAAGGCGGCCCGTCCTGAACTTCTTCTAGGAGGTTGACATCTTCTTGCGGATATCTTCATGGCCTTCCTCGCTGAAAGCGAGAGCGGAGAGCCAAATGGCGGCTTCGGAGGAGAGCGACTTCGCTCCATACACCAAGAAGAAGGGCATCTCGCCCGATGCTTCCGTGGGCGTGGTCTGCAAGCGACCACAGCCGCGGTAGGAAGTTCTTCAATCCAGCGCCCCGCTTGTGGAGTCGATCAAGCGCTCTTGTCTTGAGACCCTTCAATACTAATGCATTGCCGCTCGGCTTGACCATTGCTCTTAGGGTGAACAGCGAAGCAAAGCATACTTTGGTGCCCATCTCATCACGAAATTCGAAATGCCGCCTTGGTGGTGAGGTTCCATTATCGGTGATAATGCGATTAGCGACCCCAGCAGTGAATATCCCATGCATAAATTTGTGGCGAGCCGTGATGGCGCGTCTTTCTTGCTTCAACCGACCCACTTAGTGAATTTGTCGATGGCGGCGAAGAGTGGGTGAAGCCCCTGTGTGAGAACGGACCGAGATATCCGGCCCCAGACCGCGAGCGGCCAAGAGGCGGGATGGTTCTGGCTTAAATTGGTCGGTGGACTTACTGGCGAAGAAGCGACAAGCCGCATGTCCTCACCGGCTTCGCAAGCATCACGGAGGCGATGAGGCCAATAAAATCTCTGGCGGCAGCGCTTTGCCAACCGGCGTTCGGCGGACATATGGCTCCCTTTGCGCCTCCATGGATATCGAGAGCGGCGCTCCCCTCTTCAGTGATGCACTTGGTGAAATTCGTTTCTACTCGGCGGTATAAGTCCCCATCCACGAGTATAGCATTTGGCCTTCGTGCTATTTTCTCGGTGGCGCATCATCGTCGGGGATCACTTAGTCCGCGAGGAAGGCTAGGATCGGATCCATCCGCGATTTTCCGGCCAAGTGTGGCGAGCACTCGGTGTTCGCTGGGTACTTCTTTGGGCCAAGCATTTCCCTGGCGCTGCATTGGCGGCACCGCCGCCTTCCTCCGGACACAGAAATTTGAAGCGAAGCGCCTTGCCTTCCCTCCACGAGCGGAGGTTGTGGCGACAACGCCGCCATCCCGCTTTGGCCGGAGGCCTCGGCACCATACCGTCGTCCCCACAGAATCGGGGCTGCGGCGGTGACACCATCATTCCCATCCCGAATCATGGGTTGTAATGGGCGGTCGCGATAGTATTTCTTGAAGACCGGCCGGGGCGAGCCTTCGAGGATGCAAGCTGCAGCCCATCCGCAAGATGATTATCACGTCGGGGATATGAGTATATCCCAATCCTTCAAAGCGCCGCTCCATTTTCACGACCTCGCCAAATGCGCCGCCATGGTGGGGTCGGGCATTGATATTCCTTCCTCGCTTGATTGATGACTAGCGAGTCGCCCTTAACGAAGGCGGGATACCTAGCGGCAAAACAATCATAACCACCCGTGAGACCTTCATACTCGGCAATGTTATTAGTAGCTTTAAAATCAAGGGCAACAACATCTTGGAGCCGCGTCACGGACAGGAGACTAAGACAACGCCCGACCCTGCGCCCTCAATCTGAGCGAACCATCAAAAATAAGGTCGAGGAGGCGGCGGGGCTTCTTCCGCTTTCGAGGAGTGGCGGGAGTCCACTCGGCAACGAACTCCACCAACTTTTGACTTTTGATGGCAGTGCGGGGAACAAACTTAAGATTGAACTCTCCCAATTCAACTGACCATTTGGCAATGCGACCTTCTGCTTCACGGTTGAACAAGATTTCTCGCAACGGATAGGTCGTAACCACAGTAACTTCTCACCCTTGGAAATAATGCCGCAACTTCCTAGACGCCACCAGAACCGCATACAGCATTTTTTGAGCTTGAGGATATCGAGTTTCCGCTTCATGCAACACTTTACTGACATAATAAATCGACCACGGACACCTTCCTCTCGCCACCAACACAGCGCTGACCACCTCGGGGTAGCGACAATATCTAAGCGGCGGTTCACCTTGCGTAGGAGAAACCGACCTTGGAGGAGAGGTAAGTACAGCTTCAAGTCTTCAAAGGCCTTGAGCCTCATCGATCCACTCAAAATGATTAGTTTTCTTCAATAGCTTGAATAGGGGTAGGCTTCTTTCTCCCAATCGGGCAATGAATCGCCCAAGGAGGCGAGCGACCGACCAAACATTGAACTGTTTGAGTCGTCTTTGGCGGCTTCATGTGCTCAATTCTTTGCTATTTTATCTTGATTGGCCTCAATACCGGTTAGACACCGGAACCCCAATAATTTCTGGGAAGGAACCCGAACACGCACTTCTCTGGATTGACGAGGCAATTCTTAGGAGATTGGCGAAGGTTTCTTCTAAGTCTTGAATCAAGTCTTCACTTTTTTTACTTTCACGACGGATCATCAACATATACTTCAAGATTACGTCCTATCGTGGGCCGAAAAGTAATGTGCATATACTTATTTGGTAAGTGGATCGGCATTCTTTAAACCAAAAGACATCCTAATATAACAATAAACACCCATAGGGGTTACAAAAGCGATTTTTCTTCATCCTCCACGCCATGCTAATTTGATGGTACCCAGATGCGCATCGAGAAAGCATAATAATTCACAACTGCCGTAGAGTCAACAATAAGGTCGACTCGCGGCAAGGATAGAGATCGCCGGGCAAGCTTTGTTGAGGTCGGTAAAATCGACACACATTCGCCACTTCCGTTGGATTTTTTGCGAAACACAAGATTGGCAAGCCACTCGGGGTGAATGACCTCCCTAATGATCCTGCGCCAATAACTTCTCCACCTCTGTCGAATAACATCTTGCCGCTCGGAGCTTGCCGGGATCTTTTTGCCGAACGGTAGCGCTTGAGGCGTTGCCAAGCGGTGCTCGATCACCTCCTGGGGACCCGGTCATATCGGACGGTTGCCGAGCAAACCGTCGAATTACAGGAGGAAGGTGGCGCGTCTTCCTATTTGGTGGCGAAATGGCGCCAATGTTGTGATTTCTGGGACTCGCCCTCGCTCAGGCGACCACCTTAACCTCACCGCAGAGCAGGCGGCCTGGTCCGGACTGAGGGCTCCGGCGGCGGCATCGGCCGCCCGGGACAAGTGGCGGCACTCATATCAAGCGCAAACTTATGACAATGCAGAGCTTGGTGATCCACTCGAATGGTTATGGGGCGGCGAGGCCTGGCATCTTCACCACCATATCGCATAATGGGTCACCGCCATGAACTTGGCGGTGCCGGTCGGCCAAGCAAAGCATTGTAGGGAGATCAAAATCGGTGACTTCAAAGTCCACCAACTCGATCGATAATTATCCTTTTCTCCAAAAGTAGCGAGAGAGCCTTTTGCCCACGGGATTGCACTAACCCGGGGCTATTCAAAAACAGCAGCGGATGGAGATCTGCCGCGGGATTTGAAGAGCCAAAAATGCCGTAGAGGACAAGATCTTGAAGAACTCCTCTCATCCACCACCACACGACCAGTAGGACATTCGGTTGTGGGCGACACCTGTCGGGGAGATGTCGAGTGGGGCGTGTCGGGGTGGTCGGCTGATGAAGATGATCGTCTCCTCCGACCATTTGACATCCGACGCGACCACGAGCTCGGCCTTGCACACCTCCCTCTTCAACGCTTGCATGCGGTATTAGAAGCGAAGGCGGACGAACCACCATAAATATACACCAAAGTATGATCCGCTTTCTTTGAAAGCGGTGGGTGGGGTCTTCACCACGATCACCATCACGAGTGGCGCTCATCATCACGAGGCGGCGTTCCTTGACCGCCGCTCTACCATCCGATCCATGACGGCAATTTATCCGAGTCATGGGTGTCGATTCGATGAATTGGGCACCAAGGCCCTCTTTCCCTCGCTTGCGGCGTCGTTCCTGACCGCGGCGGTTATCCGCCGATCGCGGCGATCACCACCCGATCACGGCGATCATCATCCGCCGGTCACGGCGATTACGCGTTGATCCGGCGATCGCGCTCCGGCGACCGAGCCATCAGCAGTCACGCTTCGGCGGCCAAGACCGTCGGGTCTCTCTGCCTCACGCTTCGCGCCTTCTTGCCAGCGGGCGGAACCCTTTAAGGTCCGGCTTCATCCTTGCCTCGGCCACCACAGGGACGGATCTGGCCCCTCGCCTCTGCGGCCAGCGCGCACTTATGCGCGAAAACAACTTCGAAGTGGTGCCAATAGTGCGGGTGGCCATCTTCTCCTTCATCTTCGCGATGTGACGCCTCTTGGAAGCGATGACGACCGATTGCTCGAAATATAGGGAATCGTGTTGCGGCAATGGCGAAACCGCCGGATAAAATCCGCAGCGACTCCCCTTATCTTTGCTCGGGGCATGCAGATCATCCTCCACACCCGGCTGCGCGAAGGAGCCCTAGAAATTGGCGATGAAGAGGCCACATAGTTCCTCCCACGAGTGCACTGACTCTCGCGGGAGGTTCAACAACCAAGAACGGGCGGAGCCCATCAAGGTCGTCGGGAAATAATTAGCCATGACTTTTCCGGACCCACCGGCCGCTCGCACCACCGTGGTATAAATTTGCAAGAACTCCTCAGGATTGGTAGTGCCGTCGTAACTTTCTATAGACGCCGGGCGAAACCTCTCGGGCCACTCCACATGGCGAACCGCCGGGAGAACGCGATATCAACGCCATAAACAAAGCCCGGCGCCCAGAACTCGGCCCGAGGCGAGATAGGACTCTCCGTGAGTCGGAGAACTTCCGTCTTGGAGGCCGCCCGCTTGTCGCGCCCTGCTCTTGGCCGGCGGCGTGGCACCACGCACCCGAGGTCGCCGCCAGCCGGCGGGCCGTCAAGATGACTTCTTAGGTCCTCACGGTTCCTTCGGAGCAGGACCCGGCGTCTTCGCGCCTCCTCCCCAGCCACAGCCTCTTGGGCAGGGCGCTTTCCAGGCGGCTGGAGCCTGCGAGCCCCGGCCCGCATGCAGGGGCGGAGTACCTGCCGATGCTCTGCCGGCCGGGGCCCTACCGAGTTGGGCCGCACCAACAAGGCGGCAAGATCCCTGACCACGCAGGTGGCAGAGTCTCTGCAAACTCCACCGGAGGTGGTCGAGAGAAAACGGCGGCATCTGGTCTGGCCGGGTGGCGCTTCCATGGCCCGGCGTCGCCGGATGCTCCACCGCCGCGCAGGAGCATCACCGGCACCTGGGGTGGAGCGAGGCGGTCTTGCAATCGGCAGATTGTCGGGACACACTCGAACATGGTCCAACTCTTCTCCTTCACGATCTGCGAACTCTCCATCTCCGGATGCAGGAATCGAAAAAAACACCAAAACTCAGCGGAGAGATGATCGGAGAAACCAACTCTGAGACACCTACAGCGCGCCCAGCCGGTGTATTCAAGCTGATAGGCCCAAGTCTCTGAGCCGGGTTTGGTTCGGTGGGGGTGTCTTTGGTAGCTGGCGAACCCTAACAGATGGAAACCCCAGCACCTCTCACACTAACGAGTTCTAGAGTCTAAAATCCAGATGAACACACGATTTTACCCAGGTTCAGGCCCCCATGAAGAAGGGTAACAGCCTTACTTCCTGCTTGATATTGGATTGAGTCCTTTGGGCTTGATTACAGAGCTTGTTGGTGACCAGCTCTTCTGTTGAGTCTACCTTCTCTCTTCTACTTTCTCCCTCCCTTTTTCCCTATGCTCTCAAGTGCCCTTATATGCATGGGCTTACACGACTCAGATGAAGGAGAGAGGTCATCATGTTTATCTTACATGCATTTATTACACCTTTATGCGCTGTCCCGTTCCTTCGGCGCTAATTAATGCCAGCGCATGCCTTCGCTCGGTTCTTCCGGAATGTGACCTCTCTGTGGGTAGGTGAGAGGCGTCGGAGAGCAGGCTTATGGCGAAATTCCTTGGGACCGACATGCACAGTGCAATGAGCTGTCTCTCTGACAATCTGACGGCGAAAAACTTGGGATGAAGCCACCGCATTCCACCCTTTTGCATGGCGGTGACAAGCGAGGTGTGCTCGCCCGCATGCCACGTGGGTGGGCGCCGGCGGCGGCGTGGTCGCCCACTGCTCGCCCGCAGCGCCCGTGGACCGACACCGGTGGTGGCGCGCTTCGCCAGCCGCCCGCCGAAGCCGCCACGTGGTGGGCGCCGGGCGGCGAGTGTGTCGCCCGCTGCTGCCCGCGCGCCCGTGGACCGACACGGTGGTGGCGCTCTCGCCAGCCGCCGCCAGCCGCACGTGGTGGCGCCGAGGCCGCCGTGGTCGCTCACTGCTTCGGCGCCGTGGGCCGACACGGTGAAATTGGCGTGCTTTCGCCAGCCGCCCGCCGCCACGTGGGCCGGCACCGGCTGCGATGTGGCGTGCTTTCCGCCGCGCCGTGAGCCAACACCGTGGTGGCGTGCTTTCGCCCGCCGCCCGCCGAAACGCCACGTGGTGGCGGCGGCAGCAGGGCGTGGTCGCCCGCTGCTTTCGCCGCCGCGCCACGTGAGCCGAACACCGGTGGTGGCGTGCTTTCGCCAACCGCCGCCAGCGCCACGTGAAATTTGGTCGGCGGCGGCGTGGTCGCCCACTGCTCGCCGCCCGCGCCCGTGAACCGACACGGTGGTGGCGTGCTTTCGCCAACCGCCGCCAACCGCCCGCGTAAATTGGCGCCGGCGCCGGCGTGCGTGGTCGCCCGCTGCTTCGCCCGCGCCCACGTGGGTGACGCGCTTACGTGGGCGGATGTGTAAACACCCACCACTTCAATGTCGACTCGCCGCGTGGAATTGATTCGATATGCGCTTTGTGCGGCGAAGACTAAAAGTGCCACCATACCGGTGTATAATGCCTAAAACACTCCCTCTTCTGCGCATGAGGGAATATCTTGTCTCGCCTTCCATCTATAAAGCAATCGAAATGATTCCTCCCAACTACCATACATTTCCCTAAGAGCTCTTTGTTGCCCTTCCAAATAGTGTCATAAGCTATGGATCGTGGTATTGACCTTCTAGTTTTTTTTGCAAGTCTCGAGCACCAAGAGTAGGGTTACCTCTAAGAATAGGAACAACCCTTTCAATGACCCATGCTTGAGTTGTTGTACTTCCGCTAACTCTGCTTTGCTAGAAGCGCGTAAATGTGCGTCCTTTCAATCTTGACACTGCAATAAAGACATACAAGCTCATTAGATGCATAAACTTGAAACCACAATTTACACATTTCATTACATAAATAACATGTTTGCATAGAAATAATAAAAGGTTGATACCATTATCGTTTTCATATCATTTCTCCTGCGTCAACAATCCTCCAAGGACAACCTTGACTTTGCAAGACCCTCTGAATCTTGCTGATCGGTTTTTCAATTCCCAACTCAAACTCCTCATTTATTGCAAACTGCCTGACAGCTAGCCTGAACTCTTTCATGGATAGATATAGGGTGCCTAGTTCCATTTCGGAGTGGTCCATGTCATAGGAAATACACACTTCTTCTGGCATGGAGTCATCAACAACAATGGCAGCATCTTGGAGACACTGTTGAGCATTAGTTGAGTTTCTAGATCCTCCCCCTGCACTTTGCCCCTCATCAGTCCTTACCCTATCATCGTTGCTTCTCCCCTCATCAGTCCTTACCCTATCATCATTGCTTCTCCCCTCATCAGTCCTAACCCTATCATCATTGCTTCTCCTTGTATCCTCCTCTCTTAATCCCAGTAGAACATACAACTGATCTTCAGTCATCTGTTCTATTCTACCTTCCTCATCTTGCGATTCTTGAATCCTTAGATTATCCCAGTCAATTGCCTCTCCAACTCCAACTAAAGGATGGTCTAATGGTCCACTTGATATACCAGTACCACTACCCAACACTGAGGCCAATGCATCACGACTGCCCATTGCATCTACATTAGTAGACATTGCATATGCAACACCTGCCTCTTCTTCACCACTGTCCAACACATCATCTTGCAGTGGACTGCATGGAGGTGACCAAGCTACTGTACTATCTATCCATGCATATAATCTAGCATTCCTCCCGCCCTTGTGGTTCATCTCGCCGAGCTCACCGAGATCCTGCGAGAATCACTACGCTAGGGTTTTATGCACAGAACAAAAGAAGAGAAACAACAGATCAAAACAAGAGAAACCCTAGCGGGCAGGATGAGCCTTCTCACAGGGAAACATGGTCTCACCTTCGCAAATCGGCGCCGCCGCCACTCCGACAAGCTCCATGTGCGGGGAGAGGGGGTCTCGGAGGAGATCGGAGAGGCTTGAGATCTGAGATCGATCGAAACGACTAAATCGGCTCCATGTGCGGGGAGAAGAGAGGCTTCAGATCGAGATCTCCTTCAGATCTGAGATCAAACAAAAGAAGAGAACCAATAAAGCTCGGTTGGGTCGTTTGACTGAGGGGCAAAATGGAAATAAACGATTTCGTCTACAGTAAAATGGCCGGAATGGCATCGTGGGCGAGAAGGCCTCCTTTCGAGGGACATTTTAAAGTGATCCAGGATCAGAGTGGTATTTGGACAAGAGCTCATTTTGGAGTGGCATATAATCAATTTTCTTCATGGGCATGGGGCATCCTTTGGGGCAAGCACTGTTGTTTCCATCACCGGTGGGTGCGGGCCGTTGCTGCGTTTGGTGACTTGCGGTTGCCACGCTAGCCCCTCGGCTTCGCTGTCATCCGTGGGCGTAGGCACGGCGCTTTAGGTCCACACGCGGCGTCTAGCGGCACCGTGTAGCATCGGGTCACTGCTGGGTGGTGCTTCGAGCACACGTGTGGCCGTCTGGATTGAGCACGGCCACCGAGACGGCATGAGCGAAAATGTGAAGCGCGACTGCTGTGGCGCGGTGCGAGTGAGACCGCGGGGCGCGGCTGTTGAGGCGCGGGCACGACTGTCGAGGCGTGGTGCGGGCACGGTTTGTCGAGGCGTGGCCACTAGGATGCGACGTGGGCACAGCCGCCTTCGCGGTTTTTGGGCGCTTCAGGCGTACAACCGTTGTCCACCGCCGAGGCGCCAGCTGCCTTCGTCGCCAAGCGTGGGCGCTTTGCATTAGGGGTGCAAACGGAGCGGATAATTCCCGACCGACCGAAGACCGAATTCGTTTAAAATCCGATTCGAATCCGAAAAAATAATATCCGGTTATATCCGGATTCGATCCGGATTCGAATCTGCCTATCCGAAAAAAATATGGGGTAAGATATGGGAAGAGAAGTATCCGATCCGTATCCGATCCATACCCGCATATCCGAGATATCCGAAAAATATCAGTGTAAATGGGTGCAATAGATATCCGATAACTGATCCGATAAATATAAACATTCTACATCATATAAGTTCATATGTTGATTGGAATTATACTTGGTTACATATTATTCTTATATAAGGAAGGCAACTATTATTGAATTTGAAACACTTATATGTCTCCAAGGTTCTAGTAAAGTTTTGTGTATTTAATATGCGCGACATATATGGTTTCTGCTTTCACGCATTATCCGACTAACTATTCGTGAATCGAAAGACTAACCGTATCCGAACGATCTTTATTCGCTCCGTATTCATGCCAAAATGTAATCTATATTCAGTATTCGATTCTGCATCGTCTCGTGTATCCGATTCTATATCCGAAAAATTTAGAATAGAATACGGAATGAACGAAATCCGTCCGTATCCAATCCGTTTGCACCCCTACTTTGCATGCTCCACTGCCCGTCGGCGCTAAGGCGCATGCCGCCGCTATTCGCCGCTCGCGGATACAACCCCCGAGCGCAGAATACGAGGTGATGGTTGAGGGAGCTCGCGGCTTCGGGCTGGCGAGCAATCAACGCGCTAGTGGCCGTCGAGTCACACAACATTGCGGTGTGGCCGGACGAAAAAGATCCTTTTTTTTATTAATTTGTTGATGAACAGTAACAGCATGCATGCTATGAATACTACCGTATATAAACCTCGGAGGATTCCGGCTTCCTCGCGTGGCCACGTCGGCGTTTGGATGGCGTGTCCACGCCTCCGACTGCCGCGTCGCTCGTCTCGCCAGTAAAACGCTCGCTCGTTCGTACGGCCGGCTCACCGTTGAGCCACACCGCCCGTGTGGCTCACGCGCTTGCTCAGCTTATCCGATTTATCGCCGTTTGCTTTCACAGTTGGACGCGCAGCGCAGTGGTTTGTTCTCTCGTGCTCAACCTCGCAGCCTGCGTTGAGTCCCCTTCGTCTTGTGCGTGGCGCTTATTTTTTCTGGCTTGACGCGGATCGGACATCGTGTTTTTACGGAACACCCCTAGGAGATTTAGAAATTGTTTTTAAATCACCTTTTTATGCAAAAAGGCCCCAATGAAGAAAGAATACGCAAAGGCCCTGAAATCGGTTTTCCCTGTCAGTCCGCCTTCCAAAAAACATGAAAAAAACCCTTTACAAATTGTTTTTCTTTACTGTTTCTGTGAACGAACCCGAGATGAAAAAAAGCGTAGAAGCCCTTGGAAATCCCTTTTCTCTACAAGAACGCCTTCCAAAAAACTTGGAAAAAAAAAACTAGGATTTCAAAAAGTCTAAAAAGAATTTCGGAAAGCTAGCATTTTAGAAAAGCTTGTGAAAATTAATTAGAATTTTGAAAAGGCTCCTCGGAATTCCTTTTTTCAACACCTCCGAAAAATCTATAAGTTATTTATTTTTCTGTTTTATGCGGGAGACTCAAAAAAGCAGTTTCTAAAATTTATTTATTCCGTTGTTTTATACGAAAGGACCGTGGCCTTCCAAAATTCTTTTTTTTAACAAATAAATAACAAGAATTATAGAATAAAATCCAAAATTATTCTATTGGTACATGTGTGCGTTACGATGCCGCGGCGTGCGCCGCGGCTACGCATCTAGTTGATATGATATCTACCGGATCAACGATCACATAGAAGCGCTTATGTAGGGTTTGATGTAGGATGATCGCGTGTAGCAGGATAAAATTCGATTCCATGCAAATTGTCATGCAGACAATCACAATTGGTGGCCTCGGTAGAGTTTTGTGCTTGATAACGTGTTATAAAATGTAGTCGTTCACCCGTGATCAATTAACATCACGCCAATGAAACAATAAGAACAAGAACACACAAGGTATAGGGCAAAATTATCTCTTTATTAGATTAATCTCTTTTAAAAGCGGGTGTCCAATATATAGTAGAAGATAATAATAGATATATTCGTATTTGCCTACATATAGAGATAGAGTTCAACTAAATGCAATTAGGAAATCTCTTATGTCATAACAAGAACAATGTAATAGCTCACCAAGTCCCCTCACCTCTACAACTATATGGATCAACTTGCCTAATCAGTCGTTTCCCAGGTCGCCGCAGCGTAGGCGTAGCCGCCCCCTGCCTTTTCGAAAGGGAGGGAGCTCGCCGGCAATGGCGCGCGCTTAAACACGTTGCCGCCCTCTCCCACGCCATCTCTCCTACCATCGCTCCGTCTCCATGCCTCCTCGCCTTCCCTCCTCCACCCCCCTTACTCCGGCCATCTCCGCCAGCCTCGCACCCTCTCCACCGGTGCCCCCCACCCGCTCGATGGAATGCCGCGCCCGGACCGCCTCGCGCGGCTCCCCGCCGAGCTCGCTGGCTTCGCCCGGGCGCGCGCCGCGGGGCACTCGCCCAGCCAGTTCTCGTACGGCAACGCGCTCGCCGCCTGCGCCGCGTCTGGGCGCATCGCGTTCGCGGAGCAGGTCTACTGCGCCGCCTGGAAGGGCGGGCTCTCGGGGAACGCCTACGTCTGCAGCGGCATGGTCGACCTGCTCGCCAAGAGCGGCCGCCTCGGGGACGCGGTGAAGGCGTTCGCGGATGGCGACCGGGGGAGCACCGTCTGCTGGAACGCGGTCATCTCCGGGGCGGTGCGGAACGGCGAGGACGGGCTCGCCGTCGAGATGTTCGGTGATATGGTGCAGGGTTCCTGTGAGACGAACTCGTTCACTTATTCTGGGGTTCTCAGTGCGTGTGCAGCGGGCGCGGAGCTGTGCGTTGGCAGGGCGGTGCATGGGCTGGTGCTTCGGCGCGATCCTGAGTACGATGTGTTTGTTGGGACGTCGGTTGTTAACATGTATGCGAAATGTGGTGATATGGGCGCCGCCATGAGGGAGTTCTGGAGGATGCCAGTGCGGAATGTGGTTTCCTGGACCACCGCTATCGCTGGTTTAGTGCAGGAGGAGCCAGTAAGTGCGATGCTGCTGCTCAGGGAGATGGTGCGGAGCGGCGTGGAGATTAACAAATACACAGCTACGAGCATCTTGCTTGCTTGCTCCCAGATGTCTACGATACGAGAGGCTAGCCAGATGCATGGCATGATCATGAAGACAGAGCTGTACTTGGATTGTGTTGTCAAGGAAGCTTTGGTTTGCACATATGCAAATATCGGGGCTATTCAGTTGTCGGAAAAGGTATTTGAAGAAGTCGACACAGTAAGCAATAGAAGCATCTGGTCGGCTTTCATATCTGGGGTTAGTAGCCAGAACCTAACAAGATCAATTCAGCTGTTAAGGCGGATGTTTCGTAAGGGTCTAAGACCAAACGACAAATGCTATGCTTCTATCTTCAGTTCTGTCGATTCAATTGTGCTTGGCAGACAATTGCATTCCTTGGTCATAAAAGATGGTTTTTTTCATGGTGTTCTTGTGGGCAGTGCACTCTCTACAATGTACTCTCGATGCAATGATGTGGAAGATAGCTACAAGGTCTTTGAAGAGATGCAGGAACAGGATGAAGTCTCATGGACAGCAATGGTTGCTGGTTTTGCAACACATGGTCATTCGGTTGAGGCATTCCGATTGTTCAGGAATATGATTCTTCATGGTTTTAAGCCTGACCATGTGTCGTTATCTGCCATACTTTCAGCTTGTAATAAACCAGAGTGCTTGCTCAAAGGGAAGGAAGTTCATGGGCATGTCCTTCGGGTCTATAGAGAAACCACATCCATTAGCCATTGTTTTGTTTCCATGTATTCCAAATGTCGAGAAGTACAAACAGCTAGAAGACTTTTTGATGCAATTCCATGCAAAGATCTGGTCATGTTGTCTTCAATGATATCCGGATATGCTTCAAATGGTTGCAGTGAGGAGGCAATCTCACTATTTCAGCACATGGTGGCAGCCGGTTTTCAGATAGATAGGTTTATATGCTCATCTATTCTTAGCATATGTTCTGACATAGAAAGACCATTCTATGGTAAACTATTACACGGGTATGCAATTAAGGCAGGCATTCTGTTTGATCTGTCAGTATGCAGTTCACTTGTGAAGGTGTACTCCAAAAGTGGCAACATGGATGATTCTCGTAAAGTTTTTGATGAAGTAAGTCTCCCAGATTTAGTTATTTGGACAGCTCTAATTGATGGATATGCTCAGCATGGATGTGGTCAGGATGCTTTGGAGATGTTTGATTTGATGATTCGGCATGGAGTGAAACCAGATAATGTTGTACTAGTGAGTGTTTTATCTGCTTGCAGCCGTAATGGTTTGGTTGAAGAAGGCTTTAAATATTTTAATTCTATGAGAACTGTGTATGAGCTTGAACCAGTGTTACACCACTACTGTTGTATAGTTGATCTACTTGGTCGATCTGGGAGGCTTGCTGAGGCAAAAAGTTTCATTGAGAGTATGCCTATGAAGGCTGACTTGATGGTATGGAGCACACTTCTTGCTGCTTGTAGAGTTCATGATGATCCTGTACTTGGACAATTCGTAGAAAATAAGATTTGTAAAGAAAATTATGATTCAGGGTCTTTTGCAACTCTGTCGAACATTCTTGCGAATTCTGGAGACTGGGAGGAAGTAGTGAGAATCAGAAAATCGATGAAGGGTGTCAAGAAAGAGCCCGGATGGAGTATGGTCTAAGAATTGAAATGGTTCAAGAGATATATACATAAAAAAAAGGAATGCAGCACAGAATGTAGAAACATGTGTTTCATAAGTGTCAAGAAAGAGCCTGGATGGAGTATGGTCTAAGAATTGAAATGGTTCAAGAGATATATACATAAAAAAATTGGAATGCAGCACAGAACGTAGAAACATGTGTTTCAAGTGTCAAGAAAGAGCCTGGATGGAGTATGGCCTAAGAATTGAAATGGTTTGAGAGATACATACATAAAAAAAGAAAAATTGGAATGCAGCACAGAACGTAGAAACATGTGTTTCAAGTGCCAAGAAAGAGCCCAGATGGAGTATGGCCTAAGAATTGAAATGGTTCAAGAGACATATACATAAAAGAAAAGAAAAATTGGAATGCAGCACAGAACGTAGAAACATGTGTTTCATAAGTGTGCTGGCATGAGATCAACTATAGAGAAAATAATAGCTTGACCGAAGATTATTATTCTGACCAAGACATATTGCAGTGTATGTTCGTGCTTAAAACTTCCTATCTTTGAAAGATTTCTTAATTGAATGCCCCGAGCTACTTTTTCATTAGTAGATGCACTGATATCTTGACTGGCTCAAAATGATGACATATCATCTTAGGGAAATTGGAAAAGAACACCAGTTGGCTATTGTAAGAAAAAAACAATGGATGATATTGATATTAAATTAATTCTTGAACCCTTTGCACTGCTTACTGGACTTGGCACTGGTAATTGTAGTGAATCTTTTAGGCATCTCAATAAACAGATCAGTAATGTTTGTTCCTGTTCATGGAAAGGGCTTGATAGTCATCCAAGGTTTCCACCGATGATCAGGCTCCTTTCTGTACTTAATTTATTATTTGCTTTATGATGGAAATACGGAATTTGCATGCTTGACATATAGGGCACACGCCTAATTCTCAGTGAAAGTACTAAGGTGTTCATAAATACTGAAGAACTCAAGATATATAAACAAGTTATTCTTCTCTCTGTTAGCTTATCTGTTAACATGGGTATAGTACGTAAGATATACCTAACTGAAAATGTGCAATGGCAAGTCTTTTGCTAACAGAAATGCTAACAGATGAAGATAACTCTTGGTGTTATATATCATATTTTTCCGTAGAGCAGCTATTGGACTTCTCAGTGGTAGCTGGGGGGCAAGGGAGAGATTCACATGGCATGTTGCATGTCCAATCATCTGAAGAACCTACCCCCAAATCAAATGGGAATTTTATTTTTCGTGCAATTCCATACTCATTGCCCGTACTGTATCCATGGCCAGGTTTTCTTGTATATGGATCTTCATCCCTATTTCCAATGCCTCCATTTGTGTTTATAACCCAATCAACTTCATATCCATTGCCTTGTTCAGGCTGTCCAAACTGTGTGTTTGGCAAAGCTTCATGCATGCTATTGATTATTCCAGGGGCTGCCCTGAGAAGCACTGATGTGACATCCGATGACTTCTGCAGCGTTTGTGTTTCGAATGGCAAGATAATCGGACCACTATTTATCTCTTTGTCTGATATATGAGTCAAAGATGGACTGCAGTTGAAGCTTATGACTTTACATAAAGAGCTGTCCTGTGAACTGTTGAGCCTCTGCTGCTGCTGCCCCTGTAAGCACTGTTGGTTATTGAACCGATGCGTAGTTATTGCGATTTCTGCTGAGCAAGAGGAACTTTCCAAAGCAAAATGTGAAGCTTGTATGGACTGCAAAGCAGATAATAGATCTGGCTCTGTTGTTGCAGTTGATTGAGGACCCCAGGAATGAGATAGCGCTCTTTGTGCGATAGAACTAGGCTTTTTAAATATCCTACAAATAGCCCAGGCGTCCTGTTTGATAGAGAAAAGTGTCAGAATAATACGATATATCTAGATTTTTTTTAAAAATATTACTGCTACAAGTAAATACTTTGAACAGAATGCTTACATTGGCTGGAATGTTTTTGTCTACTGGTATTTTAGGAAGTGATGGAACAGTGAGTGAAGGGAGCCTGAACTCATGCATCATCCAATCAGTCTTGATCCCTTTTGCCGCTCTCCCCTTATAAAAGACAAGAGACTTCTTCAGGCCTATGCACCTGGTTCCCTCAGAAGAGTAAATGGGCCTATCTGTTCCTGTTGCTTTCCAGAATCCAGCTCCCGTGACTCTATTTGGCCTAGCACTATTCCGATAAAAATACCATTCTTTCTCCCCAGAACTTGCAAGTTCTATCCAAGAGCAAGATAATAATTAAGTCGGAAAGTAATGGTGAATAAAGCAATGTTGCAGAAATTCAAGGAGGATTACAATGTACGTGTTGGTCTTTCTGATGAGAAGGAACTACTTAACTAGGTCTTCGTGAGCTTGAAGATGAACAGATAGGTCAAGGTACTAGTTGCAATATCATTGAAACCAACTTTACTACGTTGTGCCACTTTTGCTATTTTTTAGGCTTGCTACTGTATTTGGAACTGTTTTACATGCATGTGCCAATCTTGTATCTCGTATTCGTGGTGATGGTGTAGAAGTATCGTCTTTCCTCTTAAGTAATCTGTACTTACAGGAATGACCATGGCCTTTTGGTGTACCTGATGCTTGAAATACTGCTAGAAGTTTTTTTCAAGAATAACTTTCGACTCGAGTGAATGAGAGGCAGATAATTCTCTCTTATGCTATTCTTAGGTCATTTGAATGTAGGATAATCGTGAAAACTGGTTTCTCAATGTGAGCTATACAAAAATATAGTCCGGATTTGTATGGTCTGGATGATGAGACCAACTGCTATGGCTTCAACTTTTTTCCCGTACATTATTTGGTTGACATAAGATGATGGACGTGGAATACTTTTTAAATCCTAATTTATCTTCATGCGGCGCATAATATCTGTCATCTGCATGCCTTCTGAAATGCAAATTAGTATCTGTAGGCATTTTATTTGTTACTTTGAAAAACAAGCCTTCACAAGATTGAAGTTACTCATGCTCCATTGACTAACAAATAATAACATGAAGTACAGAGAAAGTAGCAGCTTACTTGGGAGATCCCATGGGTCATACTTGTAGATGTCCAGCTGCCTGATGAGCTCAATGGAAAGGGGTTTTTGCTGAATTTTTCTCTTGAGATAAAAACCGACCAGCTCTTCATCAGTGGGATGAAAACGGAAACCAGGCAGAAGTACCTCCTCTGACTTGTCCATATCACTTCTCTCATCCATAACTCACAAGGGTGAAGTCTGATACAGGTTACACCACTCTTGTACTATTTATGTGGATGCAGTGAATGTTCTAGGATCGAAGTTGCTCAAGTGTAGACAAAATTGCGAAGCTGACTCTCTAAAACAGGTATATTGTGCGCACAGTTGCACACTCTGTTATCATATATATATATTCTTTGTTTGTGCTTGTGCAAAGATGAAACAACTCTTACAACTGACCACTGTCTAATACAGTGCAGGAACGTATCATCCCAGAGAAGACGACAGTGACCGGCTCGATAGACTCTAAATGTAAGAAGTGGGAAAGGAGGAAGAGAAGATGAAAGCCGCGAGTGCAACTTTGAGGACATGAGGTGAGAAACTAGTGCTTTTGTAACTTAAGATGAACTGTGTTTCATTAAATGAACCTTCCCAAAAACCTCCTACTGTACACCTTGTATTCCGGGTCATAGACGTTTGTCGAGAAGGGGAAGGTTCACATACGCTTACAAAAGAAATTACAGCTGCTTAAACATGACTAGACGAGGTCCACAATTCTGAAGGCCTCATTGCATTAAAAAAGGCCTTTATTCCTTCTCTCTTTGAACCTATTTGATTTATTTATTCAGAGATTAGTATCTCAACGTCGACAAGCGTATAGTATCTCAACGACGACAAGCGTAGCACCATCTGGGATTATCAGTCCCTTTCAATTCCCACCTAGAATTATGATCTAGGACATCCTAAACAACCCTCCAACAATAATCCTACAACAGTACTAGTTAAGTCCATTATTTACTTCCTCCGTTCCAAATACATGTTATTCTAGCTTTCAAATTTCGTTCCTAAATACATGTCATTCTATACTTTCGAGATAACTTTTTGTTTTGACGGCTGCTTTAGAGCATCCCAATAGATAGTTTTTATAGATTTCATTTCATTTACACATATTATATCATATAGAAAGTACTCTACATACAACTATCCCAATGTATGGTGTTTAGCGGTCACCTTAATAATTAATTTTTTCCATCTTATCTCACCTCCTCTCTCTCCTTTCCACGGGTCTTCATCCTCTAGATATCTTGGTCCTCTCAAATGGAACGGGCTATGTTTTCCATGAGACATTGCTCCTCTCTCTCTCTTCCTTAATTCCTCCTCCATATCAGATTTGTGATGAGTTGGCGTCCTATAGAAAGTTAGAAACTGCTTACATCACCCATTTGGGAGTACCCGAGTTGGAAGTTAAACACTTCCCAATACATTGTATTGTACGTGCACCAATATTACACTCCCCAAGTGTATTAAATTGTTCTTAGATTCATTTCTGTGCTAGAATATCAAGACATATATTCCTTCACGCTCTGGTTTAGAAAATCCCTTAGAGCAAGGCTAATAAGAGAGCCAACTGCAGGCTTTATCTCATTGCCATATCATATATAGCCAACCTAACAGCCCACCCATATAATAGTTAGCTATACATACATACAAAGCCATTAATACTTGGCCCACATTCATCCACTCATTCTCTCACCAAGTTTCTTGGAGCTCATCTTCTGCTTACAGAGATCACTGACTCGCTTCTCTCCTCTCTCCTCTAACTCATCATAAATCTAATGTGGCAATCCTTACAGTCTGCTTACCTCACCTTATTATACTTGCTCTTAGGCTATTCACAGTGCATTGTATCTTGTCACAATATCCAAATCTGCCATGTCATATGATATTATAGAAAATACAACTATCCCAATGCATGGTATCATGGATTATTTCTTAGTCCCCACAAGATAATTAAATGTTAAATGTGTATGAGAGTATGAATTGTGAGTCACTTAGATGATTCAAGTTTCAATGTTTATGATTTCGTGCCCAAGTGGTATATTCCTCAAGATACAGCTTTCTTCTCTTGCCACATTATAAAAAATGCTTATGTGGCATGCATTAAATAGGTATGTTACAATGCACTGGGAATAGCCTTAACATATACTATAATTGTTTTACTACACATCATTTTAAGTAATATATTCCATATTAGCTAACTTTTTTGCTAATTTGTTTCCAAACTTGCCCTAATCAACTAGTTGTTTGCATTAATGCATGAAAGTTAATACATTTTAACTAGTTGTGGACTGAAAATGAGGAATCAACTTTTACCCACGTGTTTGGAACATGAAAAAGTTATATGCCTTCTAATATGGAATGGAGGAGTATATGCTTATGGATTGTATTAGAGATTTACTTTGTACTGAAAATTCCTTTTGTGTTCATGGAGTCCTCTTTCTTCCTCCGTCTAATTTGGTTCTCACTATGGCAGTTCCATTCCATAAGGAACGTTAGTTTAGCTTATTATTTATAGTTTTTGTACTGTTAACGTCATTGATGGGATGAACGTTGACGTGCCAATAGTGCCAATAGATGTCCACGTACTTGTGAAATTGTGATTGAAATGCTTTTGTCCTCAACCTGCAATAGCTTAGCTAAAAAGTTGGGGCACCCTTAAAAACTGCATTACAATGTATTTCAGAAAATCTTTGCGCCCAATGATGTATAATGAAAAAAAACTTTAGTACCCCACTAAGTGATTGGCTGGCCTTCAATATTGTTTTCAGTATTTTATTGGCCAGCGTATAACTCACTGCAAATTGTTTTGATGGTAGCCTATTGTAAACATATAATTTCAGCTTGCTCGTATACAATTCATTGCTCATTACGACATTATTTATAAGAACATGTTCTTAAATATTACGAAAAAAAATTGAGCATCATTTATTGATTGTTAAATATGATGACTAAATCTTACATGACCTCGTACTGCCATCCAGTATCTCTTTTTGTCAAGGTATTCGATTGGTATTTTTGCCATGGGACTTTCTGCATTATCTTTCGGGAGCGTTGGGTTGGCTAGAACCCTGCAGTGGTCATGGGTAACAGTGTGGCCATTCCAATCCAATGGCTTAAAGACAAGGTTTTAGCCGTGTGACCAAATAGTATTAATAAAGGCCTCAGAATAATTCCCATGCATGAGCCCCCTATTCCAGGCAGGGGATTAGTAACGCAATTAGCTCCATACTTTGGGATAACAAACGTGATTTCGTTCGGAACACTTGTCTTCTACCGTGACCCAAACTGGAGATGGGCAGATGTCTTGGGTCAAAGTCGAACCCTTCAAACACAAGCCTTCTTCATGTCTTCTTGCCTTCTTAGTTTATTTGTTCTTGGAGTTGGAGCATTAGGGACCTATTTTGCCTGTCTTGACTGGATCCATTCTTGCCTAATAGAGCTAAAACCCGTTTGATTTCTTGTTTAAGTTGTGGAGTATACGAGTATTTTGCAACTTTTGTGAACAACTTGCTAAGAATGGAGAACAAATGCGTGTTTAATTAGGACTCCGTGTAATCTACATTATGGTACCCTTATTTCTTCCCACTTAAGTGAGATTTTCTACGAAGGAGGCTTGTACCTTCCATACTGACACAAAAAAAAGTCACAGTGCTTGAAAAATTGGGATGAGCGAGCCAAATGGCCGATAAACTATACAGGAAACTTGCAGCTAAAGCATTGTCTTGGAACGATGTACTAGGTTATTTAACTGGACAAAAGCATCGGAAGGCCCTTCACCCTTGATCTGCTGTTCTTGAGAAAGACCACAAAATGTCATTCATACTCATATCCCATCTCTAATATCTTAGGAGCAGATAAGAAATAGATAATCACACTGTCACACAGAAAGGCAACACACTCGTGTTACATTCACATTTATAAAGCGGGTTAAATAAGAGTCTTGAGAGCTGCTTAGGATGCATAACTTCATGGATGAAAATAGTTTGTTTGTTTTTTTTAAAAAAAAGAAGAAGAAATGAAATGCAACTACGACTTCTTTGTACACTCCTTTTCTTGCCACGAGAAATAATCTTTTTAGCAATCACTGATGCCAGCTAAAACAAACAAAAGAAACATTTCCTACCAAGGAGAGTGGCCCCAAGGTTGCATCTGATATTTTACTTCTTAGAAGGAGCATTTTTCATGCATCCCCGTCATTTCTTTGTCCATGCACACTTACAGAAGTTACAATACACTGCTTCCGAATCCTACCGGTCCTCATGACTGTTACAGCGACGAAAATGGACTGGCCCAGAAAGCAACATCTAACATCCAGATAGTATAATGAAGCCATTAACATCAATTTTTTCCTTGAATGAAGTTACCAGATAAGACAGCAAGCCAGACTGCAGGTCAATCATATAGCGAATAAATAACAACAGACAAATCTTGGTGCATATTTACAGTTTCCTCCATTCACACAGAAGATACATAGGAAAAGGAATGGAAAAACCTAGTGAGATTGGGATATGAAGAAAAGGTAGAGTCCAATTGGTACAAGTTTACCAAATACACCTAGCAATGTATGAACAGACACTGCCCACGGGCAGGGAAAATCAATTGAGCCAACCTGAAAGCTACTTACACAGGCACAAGAAAGTAACAACGTATTTGTTATAACAATAATTGTTCTGGTAGTGACAACAGATCTACTGTAGTTTGCGTTCGTGTAGCTCCCAACCTGCCATTTATTGATAGAATTACCTTCTTCCAATAACCATGTATTGACTACAAGATCCATATACTGCATGATTTGTTAAGCCTATAGTCACAGATGCACTTGTTCATCAGTTCTAGTAGTAGCAATTTGAAATGTCCATATATTGCCAGGCCTATTCTGCACGGTGCAATATTTTGTGATTTATGACCCCAGATCAAAAGTTTTTATAGATAGACCTCAAAGCTCGTTGTTTTATGACACTTCCAGGAACAATCAGGTATGCCACTAATAGTTTAAATTTGGTTGCATACATGAATGTGTTACTTTCATTTTTCATATTACAACGATTGGTACTTTCCTTAGATAAAGTTAGGGATCACTTTTCAGGTTCTTAAAAAGTTATAGATGGATTGGGTCTCGATTGGTTTGATGAGCACTTTCCAGCTGATAAGCTCACGGTAGCAAGAAGGGAACAAGATATCAAATGTTGTTTTGGTGACAATCTTGCAGGTTGCCGCGTCAGATATTATTTTCTAGTTTATGGAGAAAGTGGAATAAGTTTCTGATCATATGTATTAGTTTTAACGATGGACATATGTTAAATTGCTAACTAGAGTCCTCGACAACTCGACTCTCAGCAGGTTATACAAATATGAACAGCGTATGACACATATACGGTATATCTGTGTACAGTGCATGCATTAAGGTCTTCAGGTCATGCTTAGTACATCAAGAGTTTCAAAGAGAAATTATGTTTTCTAAAATTTCTAAATATGCAATCACCAATTATACCGACCAACTAGTAAGAAGGCATCTTTTACTGATAGTCAATATGATTAGTTAGTAGTTACTGTAAATGAGGTTACTAGAAACTGTGGTTCTTCTCATAAAAGGAATGCCCATTTTTGGACATGTATATAAGAACAGTTTACGTTTAGAACATAAGTGCAATTACATATATACATAACATCGGAAAATGCAATTAATTAGCCTTACTAAATTGAATATAGACATTCTGCCCATTATTAAAGGTGTACAAGCATTCTGATGACATGCAAGCTATACACGTATACAGCGCATGTGCTACACAGACAATCAGTTGTTGGAACTTCTGTTTTGCATAGCCTTAAATTAGATCATTTCAGATAAAAACAAACGCTGTTATTTTCCTGGCAGTTTCTTTTGAGAGTTAACAGGGAAACATAAATTGCCTACTTGGAGAGTACATGCTGAACACTGAAAAGTACAATAAAGGTTAACCCATTATTCTTTTCAGGTGTTTTTGCTGAAGTTATAAAAGCATATGCACAAAGCTACAGACTGGTCGGTTGACGCCTTCAAGATGCCCCCAAGAGCTCCTTGATATCATACCCTTGGAGCTGAAGAAATAAAAGAAAACCACGTCAGTTACATCCTACTAACATCATATATGCCAGAGCACACCATCCAAAAGAACCAAATATATAGATAGGGAATGGGCGGGAAATAGCTGCCCCTGCTCATGTGCAAATACTCTGCGTGTAAGCCAACTCATAATTCCTAGCATTTTCATCAAGGAATTTACTGACACAGATGATAAAACATACCTGAAGAAAGGTTAGCAGTAATATTACTCCTGAGTTCCAAAATGCATGTATTGTAATAGGAGTAAGAAGACTACGAGTTTGAGCATATGAAAACCCTAATGCAACACCTGCGGACCAATCAATAAGTTTGTGGAAGAATAATCAGTTAATCACATTCCCAAAAGTTGTATAAACATAATGGTAATACTGATAATGTGACCCAAAGGAAAACACTAGTGACTATAAATGCCAATGGTTGTGTTTGTGTTTGGTTGCGGTCCTCATACCTAACCATACTGAGTGTTGCATGCTTTACCTGCCTGTTCTTTGTTTCATTGCAATTGCGGCTGTCACACCTGTGCAGCCAGTTTTAACTTCTTTCTTTATAAGAAAAGGCCACAGGTATGACATAACACATAACCATGCTTCATGAAACAGCTAACAAGCAAAAAGTGCAGCATGCCGCACATTAATACGGCCAAGTTTGCCAGCAATCAAAAAAGTTCATGCATTATTGTCAAAAATGGAACTCACATGCTTTATGTCTTAGTTCTAGATCTGCATAGAACATTACCAAGTATAAATAGCTGTGGGAATTCTCCAGGTGTCAGATGAGCAAGGGCAAATACAGCAGCACTGACAAGCACACAGACTGGAGTAGGAAACCTGTACCAAAAGCAAACTATTCAATACCTCAAAATGCAAAACTGTAAGTTGTAGCACGCAAAGGAAGTTGCTAGAAGAAAAGATAAATAATATATGGATTTTTACCACTTAGTCAAGGACACCATTAGAAATCCTCGAAACACAGTCTCCTCCAGAATTGGTGCTAGAACCCCAGTAATGCCAACCAAAAAGGCAGTGCTACCAATAGATTAAAATTTGAGAACAAAATCAAGTCCTAATTGCCTGGTATATAATCAGCAGCAACTAAAACACAAAAGCTAGATAGATGGTACCTGAGACTTGATGAGCCAATCAGTGGCAGTAAAAGGACTAGTGAGTCAGTCTGAGGAGAAAAAAAAGAATATTCCAGAAATAGATCACTAGTCATGAAATAGTATCCAAAAAACGGTTAACTTGTTGTAGAACAGGAAGGTATACAAAAATTTTGGACATTCCAAATTATATGGCATCTCAGAGAAAGTAACTGTCAAACCAAAATAAGTAAATATGATCTGTTCCTAATGTTTCTGCATCTTAGCAATGGATGATGCTTTCGTTGTAAGCCAAAATAGCAACATAGTTGTCACTTGTGAAAAATGAATCATTCTGACTTTTGCATCATCTGAGTACTGACTCCAAAGCACAGGACAGTCTCACAGTTGCCATTGCTTGGTTATATAGAGATTGAGCTAGTTTTGCATGAGTAAACAGTGATTACATAAGAGCTAGGCCCATGTGAGCTTAAGACATGCCAAAATCTTGGCCAATAAGTAAACAGTTTCTTAGGAAGAACTTTTGCATTTGGCATATACTAAACAGTCCAACATACGAAAACAAAATACTTGTGTATTTTTTCTCTGCATAAATTGGATTACAAATTGAAGGAAAAGAATGGTGACAAATAAAGTGTGAGAAGTAACAATTGATAGAAAAGTCTGTCCGCTAAAGCATATAACATGCCTGACCTCTCTCTCTGGAGGTTCACCATTCAGAAAGGTCATCGCAGCTCCAGCTAAAGCAATAAAAATGATTGCACCAAAGAGGCCAATTCCAGCCCATAGAAGCCAGCCATTTTGCAGCTTGAATGGTTCTTTAATATCTGAAAGTTAAACAACATTACCGTGTAAACGTATTTACATCCAACCAGAAAGTTGTAAAAGAAACTGTTTGTCCTGACTTAAGTGTTAAAAGCAGCACCCATGAAAAAGAGCAAGTCTTAGACTCATGGTTACAAGGTAATTCCAGTTCCACCAAATATCCCACAACACTTCTCACAATTGAGAAAATTACTCTCCGAAAAAGAATGCATAATGTACTCTTTGTATGAGAAGAAATTTATTAAAAGTGAACATGGTGACAAGCTCATGGCCTGACCATAACGAAATATATCATCTGGGAATGGTCGGAAGGTATTGGTGACGCCAAATATGACACCAAGCACAACTGCTGTCACGCTACTGCAGAAGACAAAAAAAAAAGGAAAAATAAATATTTTGGCAATTGGCAATATCCATTCTATGGCTTATACACATAATCAGCACAGGAATTAAATAAGAATAGGAACTTAGATCCTCACAGTTGTCCAAGAAAGAGTATTTCTGCCTTCTCATCTATAGTTGCCTCCACAGTTTTAAACCCCGCATATGCCAAAACCGATTGCTCAACCAATCCTGTCAGAACAAAGCTGTCTAAAGAACATTCAGAATACTTTCTTCAGCAAAGCCATGTAAAATAATTCAACATGCTAATCTTACTGTAAATAGCAAGAATTTAACTACACTACAACATTATCGATTTATCAATTAGAAATATTGGAGCAACCCATAATAATTTACAACAGAAAACTTTTTGACCCTTCATGTCATATTTAGCACCGATACCGTGCGTGCATTAAATTGCAATAAACATCATTAACCAGCATAGGTATACAAGATACTTCTTTGAAAATGCTTGTCCGGTGCGAAAGATTTAGAGTACCTTATTCCACAGCCCGCCATGGTGAGCACAACGGTTTGCCACTCCCATGGCACATCCCACCGGCGAAGGATGGGCCACTCGTCCGAATTCTGCTTATATTCAAATAATGCCACAAAATCCTCAGCAAGATAACATCACCAAAAGAATGGAATGCTTACAGTCCAACTAAACTTCAGAAATGTTTCCACAGTGATATAACATCAACCGCAACTTTTTGAGAGATGCTTCTTTGCATTTCTTTTTGAAAGTTAGACAAATATTAAAACATGAGTGAAAGGAAGATGGTTTTTTTTTTTAAAAAAAATATTAGTCAGGAGATCTAGCATCTCCTAGCATTTACTAAAGAAAGAGAATAACCACCAAACTACAAACGCATACACACCACACACACGTGCTTGCACTCGGCACTGAGCCCCGCTCGTTTGATCCGAGGATCGAACACGCGATCGCTTGGGAGCACATCACGTCCCAAGCCAACTGAGCAATCGCCGACCCTCAAAGGGAGAGATGGTGATTACTTAACTTTTCACTTACTTCAAGACTTATGCAATTTGTATTAGAAGGTGGTACATAGCAGCACTACTCCATTTTTTTTTCTTTTGGTGCTGCGCATATTTGGCATTTCACCAATGCATCCGTTACATTTTCTCTTGATGCATTCAATTTTTTCAAAATATATTTTGTGTGCGTGTGTGTGTTCTTTCAAGAATCTAAATTCCGCATTGAACAGCAATATACAGAAGCACTGCTACCACTACTGATCAATGTAGCGGCGGCGCCTCACCTCACTGGAAGGCGGAGGTGGCTTGTTGTTCGAATTGTAGGAGCAGCACGCTAAGCCTCCGCCCCTCCTCCACCGGCCGGACTCCGGCGGCCGCAGCAACCGCTGCTGAGCTCCTGCTGCTGCCCCTGCTACGCGGCCAGTTCTTAGCGAGGCTAATAGCTTCCGGTGCTTGGAGAGGAGGAGGGTTCTGCATGGGATAGGCCGGAGGAGGAGAAGAGAGAGCGGCGGCGACGACGAAGAAGCCATCAGAACGATGCTTCTTTCCTTTCACCGCTCGCCGAAGAAACCTCACAGTCGCAGCCTCCCAGGGATAAGGTGGGGGCCTGTTGTAAATTAGATAAAATCCAGGGTACAATTAGAAAATTGGAACTGAATACTTTGCCATACATTATCATATAGGTCAGGGTTAAAAATGCAAAGTGACACCTTTCTTCTCTCAAGTTCCGATACCTCCGCGCTTGTGACGACGGCGGCGGCGGTGATGGCGACGTCGGCGAGCACTTCCGGCGAGTGGCTGAAGGGTTCCCTGCAGGAGCTGCGGGGACGGATGGGTAGCGAGCTGGAGCTGGACGCTGACCTTATCTCGGGCCTCGTCTCCTTCTGCGAGCTCGCGCCTCCACCCGACGCCGCTGACTACCTCGCGGTCCGTACCCACCACTCAACCCTTCGTCTCCGGAATGTTACGTACAGCACACGATTCCTTTCGCGTCGCGTTTTAGCTTCTGATCGGTGCTTATTTATGCTTGTTTGTTTGGTGCGGCGACCTGATCTGTGTCAATTTTGTTGTCACATCGGATTAGAGTTTGTGCGATTTGAGTTATCTGACGCTAGGATTAGTATCAGGTTGGATCAGCTTGTGGCGCTTGATGAGAATTGCTGGTTTTGAGAATCTGATCGTCATTGCGTTGTAAATGTTGGATCGAAGTTTGCTGCGTTGTGTCGCTACCAAATTGCTGTTTTTGGTTTAGGGTTTCTGTGGGTTTAGTTGCATGGAGAGGATAAAATGATGAATGATTGAAGTGTCTAAGCTTAGAACAAGATCAATGGCACTGGGAGTTGTTAGACTTGTTGTTTGTGACGAGTAGAGAACTCGGCGTTTTGATGAATTGTATCATCATGAATGAGATTTTATAACCTGATGCATCGTTGTAATTGCACGATTGAGCATTTTTTAGATGTGTATTTGCAATTTTGCATGTCCCCCCAAAAAAAAAAAAAAAAGAGGAGCTTGGGCTATTAAGTTGAGCAGTAGTTTTCTGTACACGGGATGTTAATTTGTTATCTGTGTTTTTATGTAAGTGCAAGTGTCCAGGGCATAATGAGATGTTAGATTTGGTTCTTCCACTCGATGTGAATTTCAGTCCCCTGAAGGGTCTATATCATACACGATCTGTTTGCTTTATAGACGCAATAGAATGTTAGATTAGGAATTCTAGTTATGCATCTTGAATGAAGTTGAAAGGGTGATATGGACACATTAAGCCCCGATACCCATGATTATTGAACTAATATGTGCCCTTAAAATCTCTCTTAACTTACTTTTCTCAGTTGGGAATTATTGTGCATTATAAACGAATTTTAATTCCACTACTTTCCATTTTTCTTTTGGGAGTTGTATGTGTTTCATATTGTTCCTTTCTGAGTGGCAACCCTAGTTATCATGTTTTTATTATGCAGTATGCACCAATGCATGTAGCAACTGCTGTCGCTTATTAGACTTAAGCATTGATCATTGCATGCGCTGTTTAATGGTGCAGAACATTATTGGAGTAGAAGCTGCTCAGGACCTTATTCAGGAGTACTTGCAGAGGAGGGGTTACATTGATCCCTTGAAAGGAACTGAAAGCTTACAGTCATCTAACCTTCAGCCTTATGTGAAGCCATCTGCTGATGCAGCAAATACCCAAACAAAGAAACAAACACGTACACAAAAAGATGCGGCATCTTCCTCTAGTCAGAGTTCCAAGAGTCAACCAGAGACTGCTGAACCCCGAGTTGCCTCCAAGAGAGGTCCAAAAAAGAAAGGAGTGAAGGCCATCTCCCTTGCTGAGGCAGCGAAGGGTTCTATTGTCTTCAAGCAGGGGAAACCTTGTTCATGCCAAGCGCGCCAGCACAATCTTGTTAGCAACTGCTTATCATGTGGCAAAATTGTGTGTGAACAGGAGGGTGAGGGGCCCTGTAGTTTCTGTGGTGCCCTTGTCTTAAGGGAAGGCAGTACATATGCTGGTTTAAGTGATGTTGGAGTTCCTCTTTCGGAAGCAGAAGCTGCAGCTGAAGCATATGCAAAGAGACTTGTTGACTATGACAGAAACTCTGCAGCAAGGACTAAGGTTTATGATGACCAAAGTGACTACTATGAAATGGAAGGAAATAGTTGGCTTTCTTCAAAGGTAAACTACATTTGATGCTTTCTACCTCATAGTTCCATTTTATCCCGTATGGCTCATATCTGGTCATATTTTAACATCTTCCCATTTGATGATCTTCACTTTGTTAAACATTAATCCTAGCATGAGACTTGATTTTCATCATAAGATGTACAGGAAGATATTGTTTTTAGAGCTGGAAATTCAATTACTTGAGCAGAATCAGCTCTTTTTTCTGTTATGAACTCAAGAGTTTAACATCATATGTATCTGATACTGTTTTGAGAACTTGCCAAATTCTTCCAATTCAACAAGGAACAAGGATGTTAACCGTAGTACTCTGTTTTTCTTACTCAGGAAAAGTCAGACCTAAAAAAGCAGTATGAGGAAGCTGAGGACGCAGCTGAAAAACAGAAAGGGAAAGTCATTGTCACATTTGATTTGGTGGGCCGTAAGGTAATAACTTGTAGTTCCTGCTGGACAGCATCTCTTCCAGGCTCAGTTGAATTACTGTCTAGAAGCTTTCAGAAAACATTTTGATGCAGACATAACTTTGCGAGTGTCTTGTGCAGGTAATTTTGAACAAGGATGAAGCCGCTGAGTTGGAATCTGAGCACCGCATCTTGAGGCCACCAGAAGAGAAGGACCAGAGCCACCGCATACAACCCAACCCCACAATCAAAGAGCAGCCAGTGTTCATCGAAACAGGGCCAGTGAAACCGAAAACCGACAGAGTAAAGCAGAGTAAGAGACTTGCCAAGAATGGCTTGTGCCTGGAAGTAACTGGACGGCTGCAGCACGATGACAAGGACCTCCAGAGCTTTCTGGGTGGCAAGATGAAGAAAGGTGATCATCTGGTGAACAGTTCCTTCGGTCAGGTTCGCGAAGGGGATGACTACGAGTGCTCCCTTGATTTTGATTGAGCTCTACTTGTGAATCATGGTGGTGGCTGGGTGCCTTGACATCGTACTAAAATAGCCAATTATTCCATGGGTTGGATGGCTTAGTTGAGTTTACACCAAGAGGAGGTAATTTGGAAAGACTGTAAAAATACTGCGATCCCAAATCCAAATATTTTGCGAGGATGCTATGGATTTAATTTTGTGCAATTGTAAAAGAAAAATGGCACCTGTGGTCCTTTGATGTTGCCTCACATTTTGTTTGCCTCATGTCCTTACACGCAGCTTAGATTTTTTTTTCCCCTTCCCGTTTTAGCGTTATTGGAACATATCAATCGAGCTGGTAGTGTTATATCTAAACTATGTTTTGCTTGCTACCTTCACAAGAATGAAGATTGTATTGGAGTACAAATTCAAAAGCTCTGTACATATGTGCTATACATCGTGTTCCTTTTTTTTTTTGTCTGTTAGGTTTGTGATTCATTTTTTTAGATGACTTACGATCAGTTTTGTCCGAACTACTATTGAAGTATTGTCCTAGTAGGCTCTATGCTGCATCCTGTGTTGATACTACGTAAGAATATGAACAAAACATAAATAGAAGACCAAAAGCGGGCACCGGTCACACCACCAACGAAACTTATGTTTTCTTGGAATGCATCTGGAAAGGAAGATTCACAATCTGGTGAGGTGGTTTTGCCTCCACGAAAACTTGTGCATTGTTAACAAGTGCAGTTGTAAACAGATGAAGCAAAGTTGCAATGTGCAAAGATCCATCTGGTTCTGGAATCTAGATGGCCATTTTAGGTCTGGACAATCCAAAGTCCAAGCCATGGGCCACTAATTGAAGACAAGTGGCTTCTGTTTGGACCTGACCACCAGAAATCCAGAACCAAATAAGAATTATCCAATTCCAACTTGATCCAGATGAAGCCAAAAATTCATCCAAGAGTTCAACTTTTCTGGCAAGGAAAAAACATTTTGCACTGAAATAAGAAGAGCAGAATAGCAGAGAACAAAAAGAGCAACTAGCAAGCCATCTGGGAACTTAAAGTACTTGAATTGGTTTCAAACAAACTTGAAATGACAGAATAAACTACTAGCAACCAGCTCCATATTAATGACACAAGTCATCAACAAAAAAACTTGCAGAATCATCATCCTCTGAGGTCTCATCATCCAGCAAAAAGAAAGCATGAAGGTCGAACAGGAAACAACTCTGCAGGAGCTCAGCAGTAGAACATGACATCCTTGACGTTATCCTTGATCTTTGGAAGTTGGCGCACCTCCACAGGCCCCTCACGGGCTACAGCTGCCTGCCCGCTGCTGCCGGGGGTTGAGCCACCATCTGAACTTTCTACTTCCACGTAGTAGCGTGCACGAAATGCAGCAAGGTGGGCATAGTAGGCCGGTGGGACTGCACAGAAAGGAACACAGCATTAGTGTTGACTGGTTAACCATTACAAGCACTAACACTACAAGCACTTGCTAGAGTATCCTGTCACATGCTCATAGCAAAAGAGGCATATCAACAGATCAAGCTTCACAACTGAGTAAATTAAGGCAGAAAACAGCAAAAACAGGGATGCAACAAAAGGAAACTCACCCACAGACACCGCACGGGTGCAGCGAGCATAGCTGCATTTTACCAATAGACATGGTCAGAGCTAGACAACCATCAGAAACATAAAGGGGATAGAGAGAGTTGAAATTACGTGTAGCAAAGATTGTTGGTCAGCGACTGAAGCGCATCAGCTGTGAAATGATTCTCATCATAAAGGACATGGTAATGTGTCGGCCTACTAGTTCCCTGAGGAGTATTTACAAGCACTCAATATTCAACTATTCAAGTTTATGCTACAAAAGGATGCACACACAAATACCAACATGTGTTTACCTGAATGCCAGCATGACTACACAAGTAGAAATCAAATTCGGTAGGATGGCAAATTGCAGAGTCAACCACAGTTCCTGCAGGACCACTGCCCTGTCAGCAATGTTTCAAGAAGTAGCAGATACATGTTCTCAGTGACAACAAAACATCAAATATACTAACCAGGAAGGATGTTTCCACTCTTGTCAGTCATATCACGCCTTCCGTGAACTTGGGGAAAAAGCCTCGTATGATGCCTTTTCTGAACGACCACGAACGTGACTGGAGGTAGATATCCCTCCTCCAAAGAGGCACAAGCCTTGTGACAAAAAAGGAGAAAACCATCAAAATGGCCAAGGCCAAGGAGAACCAAACCGGATATCACAGGCAAATCATGCTGCAAGCTTACCTTTCTGATGGCATCCATTTCATGAAGCAGAACATGGCTGAATTGACCTTCACTTACCCCATCTCTACAAAGGAGAGTGGTCAATCAACTGGACTTAAAGATGAAAAGGATAAACATAATTTGGTGCACGTACCTGTAGAAGATTATCCTTTCAGGCCTCCGGTTTGTCTTCCTGCGGAAGGCAATCAGTAATTCCCTATAAACAAGATCATGAGCACGTCAGATTCCCCAGATGAACCATGTGACAATCGATAATTATCCCAGATTAAGCACAAACTTACCTGATCATGCCACCATTCATAGTACTTCCCCCCTGTGGATCTTTACTGACATTAAAGAGATCTTCTATTATCTCCTGCCGGTGCGGCTGAGCAGATACTAGACCTCTATACTTAGTGATTTCTGGCCAGTCCATTGATGCCACCACCTACATGAATTCAACAAAAATAATGCCAACTAAATATATTTGCACAACTACTTTTGGCCAAGATAATACGCTAATCAAATTATTTTCAGCAGGAATCTCCATGATGATAAAATTTTATTTGCAAGACCAAATTAGACAGATATTGGCTATAGGAAGAAGCTTACTGCAGCAATAGAAGATGCAGAGTCCTCTCCAGGTGGGGGGTGTGTGACATCAGCACCAAAGATGATTGTTGGGACTTCTGACACAAACGGTATGCCATTGCGTACAAAGGCCCGCTCAAGAACTGTGTTCCGCCCTCCGACCTGGTTAAGACAAAGAATCATCACATTCCTGCAAACACTGAAATTAAAACATACAATGATAGAAAGGATTACATCTATACCTTGACGTTGATTTTGAGTGCAACATTTTCTAGATATTGCTTGTTAGGTCTGCTAGCATGCTTTGGCAGGCAACATTGAGATACAATCCCAAGGTCAGTCTCACAAATCCTTTTGATTTTCCCTGCAAAATTACACGTCACATGTGTCCAGAATTCCAGGAAAAGGCAAAGTACATCTGACCGAACTAGCAAAAATGCATACCATAAGAACCACTAACTTCAGGCAGAATTACAATCAAAAGCTGTAGCTGACTTCCTATTCCCTGTTTAACTAGCATTTCTGTGGTCCTCCTGGTAACATCCCTCAAAGCATTCTCTATATTGTTGGGAGTAGCTAACCGGATGTCTACAAGTGGCCTTGGATAGAAAGACTACAAGTTTGATACCAAAAGTCAGTTGTAACATAAATAATTATTTGAATGCCTTAAAAACATGAAATCAATTCAGGACTATACCATTCCAGTGGCATTGCACATATGAATCAGGTCTCCGCAGAACCTTTGTACCTCCTCAAGACGCATACGCGAAAAACTCAAACAAGCCCAATTGTCCACAATTCCTCCATTAATCATTTTCTGGAAAAACAAGTATACCAAGATGCATAATATAAGAAATATTTCTAAATTTGATCTGGAAAAGGTTCTATAGTATTAGTGCCTTCCTTTGAAATTCAACTCAATTTAATATCTAAAAGGTGGCGTCACGTGAGACCTATCATTTGAATCATCATCAATTTCAGAGACTTGGTAAAAAATGTGTAGTGCAAACAAGCTTAGCAAGTTTGTCGTGTTGACATGCTATGAGATAAGAAAGACAAGTGACGCATAGAGAAGCTCAACAAATTTGAGGTAAATTCAATTTCAGCAAAGGCAATGCTTAGTGAACTCGAGAGATAAATTGAATGAAAACAAAGAAACATGGCATCACCTTGTTAATCATGTTCCACTGTCCAACACTTGGCGCACAAGTTTTCTCCCTTCCAGATTCATGATATCTCAACTGAAATTGTTACAAAGGAAGTGATTCTTGGAATTCCTGAACTTTTAGCAGCAATAACAACAGAAAAAGAATGTGACATAACTACCATGGGTGGAGGCAGCACACGGGCTTGAACAGAGACTAGTTCACTTCTGACTACGATTCCAAACTCCTGAGCAAACCTATCCTCTGCATACCTGTTGTGGAGAACCATCTACATACATAGAAAAAATAGGGTTATGAGAAATGATGCTCGATGCAGGCAAACATGAGAATGACAATATACCTCTTCAAATATATTGTCAGTTACAAATATATCATTCTAATAAATGATGCAGAAATAAAAAAATCAAACATACCTAAAATCTAAACATAAAAAGTATGTCACAGCATCCATATGTTGAATGGTACCTCACGGATGCTCTGCTCCCTCTGCTGGGGACGTTGACAGGTTGCTCTAAGTATGTTGGTCACTTGTTTGTCATTAAGCTTCTTAGAGTACCTTTGCCCTTCAACAATCTTGCACACCTACAACCGAATAATACGAAACATTGAACTTACCATCTACAATCCAAATACAAGAAAGGAACCAAGGATACAGTACCTCCATGGGCAAATATACAGGACGAGAATCACTTCCTGCCTGTAGGCAGGGCCAAGAAACATACTTCAATCTGTAATTGTACCTTTCCAGAAAATACTGAACAACACTCATCCTTGTCCCTTTATCATCAACAGGAAATCTAACAATAACGAACAGAGGCGTATCCAAAAAATTAGAAGGAGGGGGGCTAAGACTAAGACATCAAAAGCCTAACAAGCTAACCATGTTCAAAGTTTGCAAATATTTGTTTAACAGTCACATATAATGTAAATATGTAACAATATAAAAGATAAGATAATTGAGAGACTACTAGACTGGTACTGGACTGTTTTATTGAACCTATTTGAGAGGAGGTATAAGAGGCTTGCTGGGCCGTGGGTGAGGCTTCAGCCCACCCGCGCCCTGGCTACAGTTATGCCACTGATAACGGATAACAGGCATAAGTTCACAATAGGGAGAAAACAGTAGTAATTATGCATTAAAAACTAAAAAGACAAACAGGTATACAATGGTGTAAGCTGTCAGAACAGGCAAATTGTATATAAGTTTCATTTTATACATCACTTAAGGACTTCTAAGGTGTTATACACTCAATTGAGAATAGATTGATATTATACACTCAATTGAGAATAGATTGATATTTACTAGGTACACAAATCAAATATGTGGACATCCGGCTGAATCCATTTTTAAAAGTACTATTTTCCTCTCCTACCCCTCCCCTACCCCAGTCCCCACACACCTACGTCAACAAACAAACAACATCCCAAAATCCTCAAGCCACATTTTTCTAATATTATTCCAGCAAGACAATCTGTTAATTAGTTTTTTCAGTACAGAGATAGCCAAGTGCGAGGAAAGATAAGTACATCAGATGGCTCATAGGGATAGATGTAATCCCCGTTATCTTGTATCTTCTGATTTGGTCCACCTGGTGGTTTGTTTCAATACGAACTCCCCGTAGTGCTTTCTTTATCTGAGCAGATTGAAAGTAGAAGACACTAGTCAACTACTAGAAACCAAATACATTTGGCACTCTGCATAACAGGTTCGGTAAGTTGCTAGAGTAGAAATAGTACCTTCACACGATCCCTGTCTGACAAAGGCCGTGAGGTGTCACGTAAGTTCAGGAAATCCTCCACAAATTTGATCACCATCACAGGCTTAAAAAAGGATGTTGCAGATATATCTGAATGAAGATAAATCAAAACAATAGTTATTATTGAAACAGATCAGATAAACAAGGCAAGAATGCACTGCAAATTGGTAACGACAACCAAAGGGGAAGTACCTATATTGAGCGAAAGCCCCATCTGTGTTGGGCGCAGGCTCTGGTAGTAACCTCTCCAACACTCTAGTCCCTCTCCAATGTCTCCTCTGTGGCCAAAATCAGTGGAGAAAAAGGACCTGGACACTGTGACATAACTGCAATGAAAAGATTATTGCCAACAATATTGTCAGTCAGGTGCACAAGAAGTAATCAAGCAAATACATAACTAGAACTTGGAATATAGATTTATACTTCCAGGATGGTGACTCCCTGAGGACAACATCAAGTACTTGGATGGTTTCTTGAGGCATATCCCTCTGTCTTCCCCGCAGATACTGCTGAAGATGGTACAAGTCTGTCCTCCCAGCAATTCGAATTGTGATCTTGTACTCCCTTTCCACCCTGCAAATCGAGAAGGATTAAGTGGTTGCAGTTGAGAAACAAGTTTGTTATAATACAGAAAAGTGAATCTAACTAAGAATGTACATAAACCTTTCTTTATCCTTCTTTTCTGAATCAAACAATTTAACAACAAATTCCTCTGATTCAAAAGGAAGTGATCCAGCAGTGTACAGACTCTTTCTTCCATCGTAGGCAGGCAATTTGCCTCCCAGAGATGTCTTCCCATGCAACTTGATGAGCTCATTAAGAACTTCTCTGTTTGTTGATCTTGATTTTGACTCCGGATTGATAGCAACCTACAGCCAAGTAGATGCAAAGCTTGGATAAATAACCTTTCACTGCGAGCTGCTAAACCGAATTACACATCTCCGCATCATTACATGTGCAAAGTAATTCCTTATGCTAGATTGAGCAAACAATATGGAGACAATTAGCCCACAGCATTGTGCAATAATTGTAAACCAACATACTCAGATCTTTTGCTGTGTTTCTGTTCCCATTGGTCCAAAAGAGTAGATCAGTGCAAGATGATGCAAAAGACCAGAACATCTAGTCGAACAAATGGGGGGAAACGATCCAATCCGTGCAACCACAAAACCAAAACGTCCAAATTGAACGAAATCAGCAGCTACTGGCAATGCAGGTAAAGAAATACAGCAAGCAATTAGCAAACCATTTGGTGGCCTCCATTTTGACTAATACCCCAGGGAAATGTCCACTTGAAACGAGCTGTTCAATCACATTTGAGTAAACTGGTGGAGGAGAACCCTAAATCCGAAATAGAACACCCAAATGCACAAGGCCACGCCAAAAGATGCTCGATCGAGCTTCACGAAATGCGAGCTACGGGCCGCGGCTGCGGCCTGGGCATGCCGGCGGCCAGCGCCAGCGCGGGAGATGGGTGATGGCCGCGTGGATCCAAATCCGGCGGCGTCGGGTGAGGCGGGGTTGAGTTGGGTGGGACGGGAGGTTGGTTTTGGCCGTTGGGTGAGGCGGGAACAAATCTATCAAGCGGCACAAAACGCATGCGTAACCCAAAAAAAAAAAGAGAGAAAAACTAACTATCCGTTGTAACGGTATAGGATGAAACTTACCGGAAACATGAAACTTTGGTTGAAACTTATCGTGAAACTCGAAAACTGATGAAACTTACCCGTGAAACATCATGAAACTTACCCGCTAAACTTAGCAATGAAACTTACCCGTGAAACTAATGAAACATGCTATACCGTTGCAACGGTATACCGTTAGTGTAGTTGTTTTAAAAAAAACGTTTTTTTTTTTACCGAATCAAGTAAGTCACTGTTTGGTAGAGTTCTAGATCGCAGCTCCACCTCAGATCTAGAGTTTCTAGACTAACATAAAGTAATTTAAGTTTATATTTTTAGTTTAAAATGTAAATAATATGACATACCTAAACATTTTTAATATATCTATAGCTTTAGCTCCATAATTTTTTGGAGCCAGAAATACCCTACTCTACAGATTTTGATGAAACTGAGCTGTACCAAACACCCCATAAGTTTCAAAAATTAGGATAAGATCAAGTAAAAGACATATCTAGCTCATAAAAAGCGTTTGCAAAAAAATCACCCAAGAGTTGAGATTCGAGTATCGATTACATCCGATCCTATGATTTGATCCAACGGATTTACAAGACAAGTTTCAATCAAACTTTTTCCACAAATCTTTTTAAGTACGGGATCGATGAAGCCGCATTACAAAATGCCCACAAAAAATTCCATGGATCGAACTGCTTGTGGAAACCATCCGATAGACAAGTTTCAAACTAGAAAGAGGAATTCAAACAGCAAATCTCCCATCAATTGCTTTGTTTCAGACGAAAGCCACCAAGAGAAATCGTGTCACTATATGATACGACCACTCCAAAAGACGATAAAACCCCAGCAAAATATTACCAAAAACGATCCAGCACAAAGAAGCATGCACTAGTCACGCCCTGCGGTGCACGCAATAGTCTCATCTCTCAATCTTTGGAACTTCGAGATCGCTTAAAACTGAAAGTTCACCGCTCTTGCCAACGCAAGAGAGATCCGAGAACAATTAAAGCAAACGTGCGGAGAGTACGTTTCAAAACCATCGTGAGTGACAGAGCAAAGAAAATTTCCACAAGAAAGGAGGGGAGCAAGAAGACTAAAAATGCACCAAACAGCAAAAACATCAGCCCTTGTGTTTGCTCAAAACGGCAGCCAACGAAAGAACATGCCCCAACGGGCGATGAGTGCATGGGTCACCGGACAGGCCAGAGAAGCTGCAAGATGCCACTGGTCAAGCATCTGCCACCTTACCGGCTCTGTGTTCGTAGCAAAGAAAAGGCAGACTGTCTCCTCGAACCGAAACGAGTAAAAATCGGCAACGAACGTTCAAGAGAAACGTATCGTCGCATGCAGTGTGTCAAGACAAGAACACAAGCACACATATCACAAGAACAAACAACGAAACGAAACTGCGCGCAGCCGGAGCCGGCCTGCCGGGAGGAAACCTTCCGTTCCGCTGTAAGGTTGCTGCGATCAAAATATTTCTCACGGCTCAGCCCAAAAAACACCAAAGCAAAAGCAAAGAAGCATGAAGCATTAAATCTCGTAGGCAGCGCACGCACATGGATGAGATCGGAAGCGGTCCATCAGATAGCTTCACCAGAACACCCAATGATCGATGCAAAAGAACGAAACACGGGCGCATCGAAGAGATCTGGTCACTTAACAAAAACAACAAAAAGCAAGCAAGAACACACGAGTAGCGCCAATCTGAACAACACAGGCAAGCTCATGCAGTAACTACACGGTAATGTAGAAGTAGAGGGGTGTGTGTGTTGGAGGTCACATCGTAGTGGAACAGGTTGTTGTCGGCGACGTTGACGAGGAAGTGGTTCGCCCTGATCATCACATTCTTCCCGACGGTCCCATGCCCCGGCCGCACAGGGTGGGCGAGCCCCTTCTTCGACACCGGCGCCAGATCCACGTCCGACGCGTCCGCAGCAGCATCCGCTCCCTCCTTCTTCGGGGCCACGGCCGCCGCAGCTGACGCGGTCGGCGCCAACGAGGTCTCGGACACGAACAGCTTCTGCTCGACCTCCTTGGCGAGCGCCGCGGTCGACGCCGCCTGGGACGCGACCTGCGCCGGCTGGCGCTGAGCCGATACCGGCGAGGGCGTAGGCGCCCGGATGGTGACAGGCACAGGCGCAGGCGCGTAGGCTGGCGCCTGCAAGGGCGCCCGGTAGACGATCCCATACGGGTACGCGGCCTGATGCGGCGCCACCATGGGCGCGTGGTAGGCGAATGGCACGGGCTGGTACTGCGCCGGCGGACGAGGCGTCGTCCCCGGCGGCGGCCACACGAAGCCGATGGAGGGGCGGTTGCCTCCGCCGAACGAAGGACCTCCGCCTCCCCCCGGTCCACGCCCGGCGTACGGCTGGCCCTGGTCCCCGCGGTCGTCGCGGCCTCCTCGGCCGGCGGCCGCCTCCGCCTCGGTAGGCCATGGAAGAGCGGTGGGAGGAGGCAAGCAAAGTTGGTGGTGGTGGTGGTGGTGACAAGCAGATCAGAACAAGTGAGGCGAGAAGGAAAGGGAAGGGAGGATAGGAATGCCGAGTTGGTGAGATGAGCGCAGGGGAGGTGGCGAGCACCTTTTATAGGCGCAGGTGTATAGTGTAGCTGTGTAGGTGGGAGAACCCTGAGACTGGTCCGTCCGTACGATATAGTCCCTCCCAATTTAGTATAGAAATGATTAAGGTTGTATTTGGTTGGTGTATAAGAGTGAATTGAACCGTTCCGTATAAAATTTGGTTCTGTTTTTATGTTTGGTTGGTGAACGGAATCATTTAGTATAGGATAAGATGATACAGATTCTTGGAATATTCTAAAAAGATACTGCACCATCCCGTACGAGAAATTTGGCCGAACCAATCGGTCCAAGATAGGATCGCTCACTCGCACCATCCCGTACCATCCTGTATCATTTCATTCAAGCAACCAAATAAAATCTTGTATCATTCCATTCAGACAACCAAACACCTTCTTCGTACCATCTCATCCAAAATCATCACATCCATTCTGTACCATCCTATCCCATTCATCCTCATACACCCAACCAAACGCACCCTAAATTATCCTATTTTATTAACTCATTTATTACTCTCAGACATGTGTGTCGAGGATTAAAAATTTGTCACTTATTTGGACTCTTAATTATTCGTGACTATACTCTATTAATGGGCATACAATATATAAAGCTCATAATATGTAGAATGAAGCACATCCTTATTCGAATAGTTATATCTTCAACCAGTTCAGTCAAAGTGACCAATAAACCCTGCTTCACATTGATCGTCTCTGATCAATTAACTAGTCAGGGACAAACAGTTACCCAGCATATGTCTCCGTGCAGAGAGTTAAGGTCTGTTTAGGGGGCTGCGGTTGGGCTAAAAGATGCTTTGGACTTGTTGGGCTGTAAAGCAGCTGTAGCTGACGAATGTGACTCTTCTTGATATGTTGTTTGGCTTATAGCTATAGCTTTTGGGCAACCGAGTGGGAGGCAACCGGGTGAGGCGAGGAGGGAGGCAGAGTGGTGAGGTGGGAGGCGGTTGAGAGAAGTCACAGTTGAAAAACTCCTCTCCAGTGGCTGCAACTTTGAGGTGTTTTTGCTATGGCTTGACTTCTCAGCTGCTAATTTGCAACCATGCTCTTTGGGGGCTTTTGGCCAAAATTGAAGTATAGTCCCCAAACAGCCCCTTATTTGACAGTATACATAACTACCTGGAAGTTATCTCCGAAAAAGGCAACTTTTGGCGAGAAAATACCATTTGGCGAGAAGATAGTTCTCGGTTACACGATGCCCAATGGAGAACAATTGTTGCCTCTTCAACCGATATAAATAAGGGGTCGATTCATGTTGTTAAGGGCATCTGGCATCTGACATCTAAGATCATCGCATCTCATCTCGTCTAATTCACAATCATTCTGTAATTGTATACTCTGTAAATCTGCTTAGCTAATAAAGAAGCAATTGAAAGTTCAAGCTTCATTAAGTTGGTTTTGGTGTTAAATCTAATATTGAGACTAACTCTTTTAATATTAATAATATTGATTAGTCTCAATTGTTAATTAATAGCAAATCTTTTATGAGACTGACTGTTTTGTTGAGCTTTAACTCTCATTAGTCTCTTTTGGATAAAAAGATAGAAATATCAAAGGTATATATTCGAATTCATATTATCATATCATTCCTTGGATATAATATTCATAATCATATTGATGAATTCAAATATGAGGCTTACTCTTTTATTTAGTATATTTTTGTTTAGTCTCATCTCATTGAAAAATGAAAAACCCAATGTATGCACTCTGTAGAATCAAGGATAACTGACTAGAGGGGGTGAATAGGAGGTTACTAATTTTTTAATCCTAATTGCACTTTGTTATGTTTCTAAGTGAAGTTTGGCAATAAATGAAATTTTGCAACTATTACTCCTAGTAATAATAGGTCTACTTAGCAAAGCAAGTATGAGCAATAAAAGATACTAGATTCAAATATAAACAAATTTCTAGAGACAAGAATTTGGCATATGAACAATAAGTGCAAATCACAAGAAATGAGAAACAAGGATTTTATCCCATGGTATCGGAGACTTGACGATCTCCCCTAATCCACGTTGAGGTGACTTTGTGAGATCATGTGATGAAAAATTGGTTGAATGGTGAAATTGGCATTGTAAAGTGACGTTGGTTATAGCATGTGTGGTGCTTATGCATGTGCTATGTTGATATGATTATTATGCTGGTGATAGCATGATGGTTTTGCTTGATGCAATGCACTCGTGTGAGTGGTTGCATGGATTAACCTTGAGTCAAGTCGTGGACTTGTGCTCGGACTAGTTGTTTGTTTATTCGTGTGCAGGTGTTGCTCGAGGGCGAACGTGGTCGATGACGGGACCGGAACTAGGTTCATGGAGGAACTGAGGTTCGGGACTAGGTTCAGGGAGGAATCGAGGTCCTGGTGGTCGAGGATGTCATGCGGGACGTTCGGGCTAGAGAACATGCACATGAAGGCTGGTTAGTCACGTGTGTGCGGCAGGTGGGCCGTACGCGTGCAAAAGATGTATTGGGCCATGTTGGGTCAAGTGGAGTTGTATACGAACTCTTTATGTTTGCTCGGTATAAATAGGGGGAGGTGTCTCCTGTTTATGTGAGCCAGGTTTTTAGGGTTTGTACTCTTTTTGTTTAGAGTACTGTAACCAGATTAGACAAAGGAAAATAAAAATACTTCTTCCGATCTGAGTGTTTTACTTCTTACGGCTGCGCATTGCGGTGTGAGGAAAGATCAAGGAGGTTTTCTTTGTTGCTGTTCATCTCGTGCGGCGGCTGAAAAGATTAGAAGCGGCCGACTAGATAATTCTTGCTTTCCTGGCCGGCCGGCGGAATCGGATTGCATACATGCATGCAGATGTGTTGCGGTTGCTGATTTTCTAGCGCAAGAGTAGCGACTAGTTAGTTCCATGGTTTTGCATGCATGCAGGCGGAACGACATCCTGGCCGACGGCTGGCTTTCTTGAAGTGATCGCTTTTTGTGGCGGCTGTTTTTCTCACTTGAGTTCTTGCGCGAGACATCTTGCCAACGTGAAGATTGTTTTGTCCGTGCCTGGAGACTTGTTGTTTTGCCTGGCGACTGCAAGCATACATGCAAATGATGGTGATGACAGCGTGAGCTTCCTAGCGACTTAAAATCTTCTTGCGCTTGGATATCATTTGCGGCAGATCGGCGTTTGCCTCTGTTCCTTGTTCGTTTCTTGATTTGAGATCAATCATTGAAGAATTTATTTAGTGCGCCAGAATTTATACTTTGGTAGTTATGTTTGCATGCCTGTTTTGATTTCAGATTGATTCATGTTTTCACCATGACAATTTTGATTGGATCCATCCAAAATATTGCTAGGGCATCTAGTAATTGATCTTAAAAGTTTGATTGGTTAATTCCTTGTAGATTTTGTTTAATTTCATAATTAGGGTTTAATCTATTCTCGTCATTATTGATACAGTAAAATTGCGAAGATAATATCTTAGATCCGTAGATCCGATTAAGTTGATTCCAGTTGCATTAGTTTCGGATTTGAATCTAGTTTATACAGTTAAAATTTTACATCAATCCGACGGTTGGATCTTCGGAAATTACGGTTTTAGTGAACATCTGTTAATCTGTTTTTTGCTGAAACCGAGAGCAATATTTCATAATTAATTTAGGGATTTTGTGAATCAAGAAAATTTTGATTTTAGCTTCCGCGCAATCATTCACCCCCCCCTCTGATTGCTAGTTTAATATATATCGATCCTACAAGTGGTATCAGAGCAAGGTTTTTCTAATTGATCTTAACCGGTGATTAGAAACCGTAGCGATGGATAGGTATTCGACAAAACCTTGTGTTTTCGATGGTATTGATTTTCAGTTTTGAAAAGCGAAGATGGAGGCGTACATTCAAGCTCAAGGCTTTGCAATTTGGGAGAAGGTGTACAAGTCATATCAAGTTCCTGAGAATGATCAAGTTAATGAAACCAATCAAGCACAGGTTGAAGCAAACAGCAGAGCACGGAATTTGATCATCCAAGGATTAGGAAGAAGCGACTTCGACCGCGTGATCCATCTCAAGTCTGCATATGAGGTATGGAAATCTCTTTGTGATTATCATGAGGGTTCTAACACCGCAAAGAGGTTCGTCAGATATATATAAGAAAGAATATATGCGATTTGAGATGAAACACGGTGAGTCGCTAGATGATTTCTTTGCACGCTTTAATAAAATTCTTAGCAATTTGCGTCTTTGTTGGAATTAGTTTTGATGATGCTGCTAATGCTAGACAATTGCTTGGTGCACTAGACATGTCAATTTGGGAGATGAAAGTTACATCCATTAGAGAATCAACTGTCATGAGCACACTTACTTTAGATGTTCTTTTCTCTAAATTAAAAACTCATGAATTGGATGTTCTTGCTAGGAAGAATGATCATAAATCAATTGCATTGGCCTCTCAATCTAGCATGTCTCAGAATAATGCTTCTTCAAGTTTTGCTTTGTCTTTCGTGTCTTCACTAACCGATGAACAGATTGAAGAATTTCCTGAAGAAGACTTGGCACTACTCTCTTTTCGTTTTAATAAAGCTTTGCAGAATGTGAGAGTGAGGAAGAGAGTTGGTGGTGGCCCTCCAAGATGCTATGAGTGTGGTGATCTCAACCACATTCGTTCAAATTGTCCTAAACTTGCAGGTAAAGCATCAAGGGAGGAGAAGGACAATGACAAAAGAAAAGAGAAGAAGAAGTTCTCTCCAAGTGATAGAAAGAAGAAGAGCTTCATCAACCGCAAAGTTGTCCACCGGGTTCTTTCCGCTCTTGAACAAGTTAATTTGAGCGATGTGGATTCGGAGAGCAGCGAGGACGATGCAACTCCAAGCAAGCATGATTTGACAGGATTGTGTCTCATGGCTAGAAGTGATGTAAGCTTCACCGGGGACGATCATGACAAATGACTTCAATGAGGTAGAACCTTCTTCGATGAATTAACTATTGCATTGTTCGTCTTGGAAAATTACTTGACAAACGCAACAAGAAAATTAAGAAACATGATGTTCTTGTGGAATCTTTGAATGCTGAAATTGCTAGACTTAAATCTTTGATTCCTGATGATGATGCTTGCAAATCATGTGATTTAATTTACAGTGAGCTTACTTTGCTTAGAAAAGAACATGTTTCTTTGTTAGAGCAAGTCAATCTTCGAAAAGAAAGAAAATGAGAAACATATGACAAATGCTAGTCTGTTCAACTGTTGATTTGCATGATTCAACTCATTGTTCTAAATGTGCTATATTGGAATTGAAGTTGCATGATGCAAATGCTAGGGTTTCTCAAATGACAGATACTGTGCTCACTCATGAGGTTCTTTCATGCTCAAACTGTCGTAAGCAAAAAGGAAAAGTGGACGTTCCTTGTAATAATTGTTTAACTCTCTCTCAAGGTTGATTACTTGGAGAAATCGTTAGAACGTTTCACTACTGTGAAAGAAAAACCTAAACATGATTTTGGATCAATCAAAAGTTAGCACTCATCACAAAGGTTTAGGTTTTGATTCTTATGCTCATTATAAGTCGCATGCTCCTACTGTTATTGGTTTAGGTTTTGATTCTTATGCTCATTATAAGTCGCATGCTCCTACTGTTATTAAGACACTTGGAAGTGGAAAATTTGAAATTGACAATGAGCCTAAGAAAACGTGTTTAAGTCTGTTTGGTGTGTTAACTTCTACTATGATGAATGCAAATGTCACTTCAGTTACTAAAGCTAAACATCATGTTAAGTATACTTGCACTCATTGTGGTAGAGATGGACACTTAGTAGAATTTTGCTTTAAACTAGCCAAACAGCAAAAGAAAGAGAAGACTAAGGCTAGGTCTAATTCCAAGAAGGCACATTTTACTCCTTATTTTGTGCCTAGGGTGATGCAAACACCTCTTGTTCAAAGAAACACGAGAAAGGGAAAATCTGATTTTGTGAACAAGAATACTGTGTGTTGTGCCTACTGTCGTGGTGTCTCAAGATCGATTCCCAAATGTTTTATTTCTAACCCCAAGATCATCGAGGCCTCGACATCTTCTTGTGCTATGTAGGCTTTTTCAGATTGGGTTGGAGAACGAAGCTTAGTGGATCTTGGTCTTTTGCAAGATGGGGTCAAGACTTGGATGGTTCTCACCCTTGAGATTGTTTTCAAGAAGCACGTGCAATAATTCTTCATCTTCTTTGTGAGCTATTTTATACACTCATGTCTTTTATACTCACAGATATCTAATTGTGACATAAGATGAGATGTTTGTTCATATGCTCATATGTATCCCTTGGCATGTTCAATAATGTTATATCTTATATCATGCCTTTCATGCTTTGAATTCACTTATCATGATTCATGCTTATGCTTAATTGAACATACCATGATAACTCAAGCACATGTATATCATCATCTCCTCTCTGTTGATCTCATTGGTTATCCATTTGAGGGGGAGTTATTGGTTATTGGTGAAAATTTCTTTTGGTTGCCTTTTTGGGAGGTTTGTTCTTTCAAGCCTTTTGTTTTTTAAGTTTATTCCCTTCAAGTGACAATTTCGAAGAAGTTTTTTTTAAGATGGTTGTTTTGAGGGGGAGTTTTTTGAAAACTTTGTAATATCTTGTAACATCTTTTATTTTGTGTGTTTCTTAAAATGAAAAACAATGAAAAAGTAATGAGCATTATATTTCATTCACATATGTCATTTAAAGCCATGTTTATGCTACAAGGTCTTTGCAACTTCTTGTTTATACATATATGGTGTAGTTTATGTCATGACTATTTAAATGGAATGACAACTTGAATTAAATCTTGTCATGGTTGAACTTTCTTAGCTATCTTAATCCTGCTCAAAAAGTGCTAAATATGAAAGTTAAGTGCTAAAGCTAAAAGAGTGATTGTTGATAAATGCAAGAACAAGGTTATGTACTATCGCACTTCTTCTTTACGAGACTGCTTATCATTGCACTTTGATATGAACTTGGAAGAGGTTGTGTATGACCGAAACCATGAAACCTTAAGCTTGTGATTGCTTGCCATGGTTGAAAAGTAAGGCTGATGGTGCATGTAATTCCTTGCAATTGTTTTTGTTGCAATCAAAGTAATGAATCAGTTTTCCAAAGCACAAATAAAGTGCACAAAAATTCAATGTTTTCAGGTTTTAAGATTGTTGAGAAAGGGAGATCATGCTATGCAAAAAATCGTTAATAGTACTTGATTTCTAGTTATGCTTACTCTACATTGTTTATGTGTAAATTTGAGGGTGCAAGTACTTTTGATAGTATGACTTGGTAATCAAGTTGTTTCATTTGTGCATGATTCATAATGCTCAGTACATAAAAAAAAGGAAAACAACAACATAAAGGGGGAGAAGTTTCTCTTTTGTTCTCTTTTTGCATTCTTGATGAATCCATTGTCAAAGGGGGAGAAATTTTGGAATCAAAAGGAGAAATTTTTGGTTACACATTGCACATTCACACACACATTTCTTCTTTCTGTTAGGGGAAGTTTCTCTTTGTCATAGGGAGAGATTTCTTTTTAGATAGGGGGAGATTTTTGTTCTTCTTTGTAGAGGAAGATTTCCCTTTATTTCTTTTGGTAACTTTACTTCTTTTAAAAATGGTGTTGCCATTGTGAAGTGAATGCCAATGTTCGTTTCCAAATGGTGTTGCCAATGTTTTCATCAAGGGGAGATTGTGAGATCATGTGATGAAAAATTGGTTGAATGGTGAAATTGGCATTGTAAAGTGACGTTGGTTATAGCATGTGTGGTGCTTGTGCATGTGCTATGTTGATATGATTATTATGCTGGTGATAGCATGATGGTTTTGCTTGATGCAATGCACTCGTGTGAGTGGTTGCATGGATTAACCTTGAGTCAAGTCGTGGACTTGTGCTCGGACTAGTTGTTTGTTTATTCGGTAATGTGTGTTGCTCGAGGGCTTAACGTGGTCGATGACGGACCGAACTAGGTTCATGGAGGAACCGAGGTTCGGGACTAGGTTCGAGGAGGAATCGAGGTCCCGTGGTCGAGGATGTCATGCGGACGTTCGGCTAGAGAACATGCACATGAAGGTCGGTTAGTCACGTGTGTGCGCAGGTGGGCCGACGCTGCAAAAAGATGTATTGGGCCATGTTGGGTCAAGTGGAGTTGTATCTGAACTCTTTATGTTTGCTCGGTATAAATAGGGGGAGGTGTCTCCTGTTTATGTGAGCTAGGTTTTTAGGGTTTGTACTCTTTTTGTTTAGAGTATCAGAACCAGATTAGACAAAGGAAAATAAAAATACTTCTTCCGATCCGAGTGTTTTACTTCTTACGGCACAAGATTGCGGTGTGAGGAAAGATCAAGGAGGTTTTCTTTGTTGTCGTTTCATCTCGCAAGGCTACCGAAAAGATTAGAAGCGGCCGACTAGATAATTCTTGCTTTCTGGCCTACGGCTGAATCGGATTGCATACATGCATGCAGATGTGTTATGTTTGTGATTTTCTAAGCGCAAGAGTAGCGACTAGTTAGTTCCATGGTTTTGCATGCATGCAGGCGGAACGACATCCTGGCCGACGGCTGGCTTTCTTGAAGTGATCGCTTTTTGTGGCGGCTGTTTTTCTCACTTGAGTTCTTGCGCGAGACATCTTGCCAACGTGAAGATTGTTTTGTCCGTGCCTGGAGACTTGTTGTTTTGCCTGGCGACTGCAAGCATACATGCAAATGATGGTGATGACAGCGTGAGCTTCCTAGCGACTTAAAATCTTCTTGCGCTTGGATATCATTTGCGGCAGCAGATCAGCGTTTGCCTCTGTTCCTTGTTCGTTTCTTGATTTGAGATCAATCATTGAAGAATTTATTTAGTGCGCCAGAATTTATACTTTGGTAGTTATGTTTGCATGCCTGTTTTGATTTCAGATTGATTCATGTTTTCACCATGACAATTTTGATTGGATCCATCCAAAATATTGCTAGGGCATCTAGTAATTGATCTTAAAAGTTTGATTGGTTAATTCCTTGTAGATTTTGTTTAATTTCATAATTAGGGTTTAATCTATTCTCGTCATTATTGATACAGTAAAATTGCGAAGATAATATCTTAGATCCGTAGATCCGATTAAGTTGATTCCAGTTGCATTAGTTTCGGATTTGAATCTAGTTTATACAGTTAAAATTTTACATCAATCCGACGGTTGGATCTTCGGAAATTACGGTTTTAGTGAACATCTGTTAATCTGTTTTTGCTGAAACCGAGAGCAATATTTCATAATTAATTTAGGATTTTGTGAATCAAGAAAATTTTGATTTTAGCTTCCGCAAATCATTCACCCCCTCTGATTGCTAGTTTAATATATATCGATCCTACAAGTGGTATCGAGCAAGGTTTTTCTAATTGATCTTAACCGTGATTAGAAACCGTAGCGATGGATAGGTATTCGACAAAACCTTGTGTTTTCGATGGTATTGATTTTCAGTTTTGAAAAGCGAAGATGGAGGCGTACATTCAAGCTCAAGGCTTTGCAATTTGGGAGAAGGTGTACAAGTCATATCAAGTTCCTGAGAATGATCAAGTTAATGAAACCAATCAAGCACAGGTTGAAGCAAACAACGAGAGCACGGAATTTGATCATCCAAGGATTAGGAAGAAGCGACTTGACCGCGTGATCCATCTCAAGTCTGCATATGAGGTATGGAAATCTCTTTGTGATTATCATGAGGGTTCTAACACTGTCAAAGAGGTTCGTCAGGATATATATAAGAAAGAATATATGCGATTTGAGATGAAACCCGTGAGTCGCTAGATGATTTCTTTGCACGCTTTAATAAAATTCTTAGCAATTTGCGTCTTTGTTGGAATTAGTTTTGATGATGTTGCTAATGCTAGACAATTGCTTGGTGCACTAGACATGTCAATTTGGGAGATGAAAGTTACATCCATTAGAGAATCAACTGTCATGAGCACACTTACTTTAGATGTTCTTTTCTCTAAATTAAAACTCATGAATTGGATGTTCTTGCTAGGAAGAATGATCATAAATCAATTGCATTGGCCTCTCAATCTAGCATGTCTCGAATAATGCTTCTTCAAGTTTTGCTTTGTCTTTCGTGTCTTCACTAACCGATGAATGCAGATTGAAGAATTTCCGAAGAAGACTTGGCACTACTCTCTTTTCGCTTTTAATAAAGCTTTGCGAAATGTGAGAGTGAGGAAGAGAGTTGGTGGTGGCCCTCCAAGATGCTATGAGTGTGGTGATCTCAACCACATTCGCTCAAATTGTCCTAAACTTGCGTGTAAAGCATCAAGGAGGAGAAGGACAATGACAAAAGAAAAGAGAAGAAGAAGTTCTCTCCAAGTGATAGAAAGAAGAAGAGCTTCATCAACCGCAAAGTTGTCCACCGGGTTCTTTCCGCTCTTGAACAAGTTAATTTGAGCGATGTGGATTCGGAGAGCAGCGAGGACGATGCAACTCCAAGCAAGCATGATTTGACAGGATTGTGTCTCATGGCTAGGAGTGATGTAAGCTTCACCGAGGACGATCATGACAGCGACTTCAATGAGGTAGAACCTTCTTACGATGAATTAACTATTGCTGTTGTTCGTCTTGGAAAATTACTTGACAAACGCAACAAGAAAATTAAGAAACATGATGTTCTTGTGGAATCTTTGAATGCTGAAATTGCTAGACTTAAATCTTTGATTCCTGATGATGATGCTTGCAAATCATGTGATTTAATTTACAGTGAGCTTACTTTGCTTAGAAAAGAACATGTTTCTTTGTTAGAGCAAGTCAATGCTGAAAAGAAAGAAAATGAGAAACATATGACAAATGCTAGCTGTTCAACTGTTGATTTGCATGATTCAACTCATTGTTCTAAATGTGCTATATTGGAATTGAAGTTGCATGATGCAAATGCTAGGGTTTCTCAAATGACAGATACTGTGCTCACTCATGAGGTTCTTTCATGCTCAAACTGTCGTAAGCAAAAAGGAAAAGTGGACGTTCCTTATAATAATTGTTTAACTCTCTCTCGCAAGGTTGATTACTTGGAGAAATCGTTAGAACGTTTCACTACAGGAAAGAAAAACCTAAACATGATTTTGGATCAATCAAAAGTTAGCACTCATCACAAAGGTTTAGGTTTTGATTCTTATGCTCATTATAAGTCGCATGCTCCTACTGTTATTAAGACACTTGGAAGTGGAAAATTTGAAATTGACAATGAGCCTAAGAAAACTGTGTTTAAGTCTGCTGGTGTGTTAACTTCTACTATGATGAATGCAAATGTCACTTCTGTTACTAAAGCTAAACATCATGTTAAGTATACTTGCACTCATTGTGGTAGAGATGGACACTTAGTAGAATTTTGCTTTAAACTAGCCAAACAGCAAAAGAAAGAGAAGACTAAGGCTAGGTCTAATTCCAAGAAGGCACATTTTACTCCTTATTTTGTGCCTAGGGTGATGCAAACACCTCTTGTTCAAAGAAACACGAGAAAGGGAAAATCTGATTTTGTGAACAAGAATACTCGTGTTGTGCCTACTCGTCGTGTGTCTCAGTACTGGTCGTATGACCGGCTGTAGGGTCGAGGATGCGCCTAGAGGGGGGGTGAATAGGCGTTTTACGAAATTTGATCGCTCACTAAACAATCGCTCTAATCAACCCCTATGTCAAAACCTAATCAATTATAATGCGGAAGCGATAAACTCGGTTTTGACAATTAAGGCCTAAATCAACTAGGCTCACTACGTGCACTAACTAAATTATGTCTCTATACAAGAATTACTAAATTGATCAATCAATTTATACTAAGCAATTCTAACACAATCAAGCAATTGATAAATATACAATAAACGTAAATACTTGAAAGTAAAAGAGACAATCGATATTTTTCCGTGGTGTTCGGAGACTTGCTTGGTCTCCCCTAGTCCACGTTGAGGCAAGCCCACACTTGGACCGGCTCCCGCCGAGCACCGCCTCTTTCCACTAGTCGTGGTTTTCACGCCGCGCGTAGGCTCAACCCGAACCTTCACAAACTTCGCCGGGCTTCTCACACCTCGAGAGCTCCGCGCCTGACGCCACGCCGTCTAGAGTCGGCAACCTCCAAGAGCAACAAGCCGCTCCTCCGCTTGAACTTCACCGAGCACAACGAATGCGCCCCGGTGATCACCAAGTGCAACACATGCACAAGGCCTCACTCAAGTGCAACACATGCACAAGAGGCTCTCAAACCACTTCCTAATTGCAACACATGCAATTAGTCTCACTCTTAAGCTCAAGAAGCAAAGGAGAAGAGCAACACATGCACACAACTCCCACACACAAACAACAACTCTGCCCCAACACCCCAATGCCTCCTTTTATAGCCACCATGCCAAAACTAGCCGTTGGGGGCTTAAAAAACAAGAAACCCAGTACTACATAGGGCAGGTAGTGTACCGCCAGCCTCTCAAGGGCGGCTAACGGCTACAATCCCAGATTACCGCCCGCGCAGTAGTACCATATTTCCGACTACCGCCCCCACCGAGAGGTAGTGCCGCCACGCACACCAAAGAAAACATCGCCATTGAAAATAGCTACAGGCACTATATGCCCTAGTAGTATCAAGATTTACAGTACTACCGCTCAAACATTATAGAGTAGTGCTGCCTTAGGAGAAAAACCAGATTCAACTCCAAATCCTTTTCTCCAAAAACCAAACTTATTCTTTGAGCCACAAAGATGATCAACTCATGATCATACACACGTGCAAAACACATTTGCACCAACTTAGCTCATGCTCAAAGAATTTCAACCAAATTGCAAAAACGCATTTCGCAATCAATTCAAAATCTATTTGCAAAATGTATTAAGCAAATCAAACCCGAGTTTATGAGATTAATCCCCCTAGCCATGTGAAGATCAACACGAGACCCACCAACTTGCCAACACCGTTGCAAGCCCTATTCACATGCTCTCGAATTCGGACTCATAAACCTCGGTTTATTCGACAACTAACTTGCAAATAACGCAATAAACACATTTCATGCTTGAGCACTACTCTTTGCAACACATGCAAAAGTCTAGCTCCAAGCAACATCAAATCAAGATGCATGAACTCTCTAATTGCAATACATGCAATTCTCTAGTTCAATGCAACACCAAAACCAAACTTCACACCAAAACCAAATCACACGTATGAGCTCTTTACTCGCAACACATGCAAGCATCTAGCTCCATACAAACACATATACATCAAATCATGCTTGAGCTCTCTCCTTTTGCAACACATGCAAAACTTAGCTCCAAGCAACACCAAGGTTTTATAAAGATGTTTTGCGAAACCAAAGCATGAAGCTTCAACTAATGCAACACATGCAAAAGTGAACTTCACGCAAAAGCCAACGCATTAGCTTATCCTATTTGCAACACATGCAAATCAAAGCATAATGCGAAAACCAAATGCATATACTCTTTCATCTTTGCAACACATGCAAATCGAGCATAATGCAAAACAACCAAGCATAGGCTTAACACATTTGCAACACATGCCAAATGGTTAACCCATATGCAAAAACCAAATCAAATAAGATTTGAGCTTGAGTGAACGCGGATGAGATCACCAACACATGATGAAGCTCAAGCAAAGGAACGACCCTCTTAATAGCACGACGATAAAACCTTAGACTCAAAGACTACAAAGTCCTTAGCCTATCTAATTATACCTTCGCAGCCATAAGCAATCCCTTTGGGGTCTTTATGATCTTCACTTATTTTCTCCCCGAGATTATCACTCGACTCATCTTCTTAACTTCGGATCCATTCTTGACGCCCATCAACTCATGATGCCGTCCTTGTCCCGTTCTCATCATCTCATCAATCTTTGGACCTAACTCAATCACAACTCATAAAATAGTTAGTCCAAGATGCATGGTTGTCTCAATTATCTTTTGCACACCATTAACACATAATGGATGCCTTTAGATCAATTGAGCACAACCTAAATCAATTGAAATGATTGTAATGTATCTTAAGTATAATAATGCAACACATGCTTAATTATACTTAAGAACTATTCATTTGTCCTCAATTAATCACAAAACACCATCAACACATGATGAAGTGTTCTTTAATGATTAACAAGACAAATGAACTCAATTTAAATTATCATTTAAATTGTTATGAGTATATATTAACTACACAAGTTTTCATATACTCATGTTGATGAAAAGTAATGATCCATTATGTGTAAATTATATGGAAATGATCATTACTCTAAGTCATCGACTATAGAATACACCCCACATGTATATGTGCATAAGTATATACTTGGAGGATTTAGTTTCTTTATATTTCCACGTCTTGATCCTTTAGTTTCTTTGTCTTGATATGTGTCAATAAAGAATAGATCAATACAAAGAGACTTTCAAGTTAAACTACAAACTCCCCTAAATATGTGCATCCATGTAATATATGGATTGAGAAACATAATGCACATTTTGTGGTAAATGTAATGGGGACATTCATACTTTAACTTGACTCCAAAGTATGCAACTAATACCAGAATGAATACGCATACATACCTTGGGTTTTCTATTTTTCAATGCGATGAGACTAATCAAAGATATTCTAAATAAACAAGTTAGTCTCGATATAAGATTTGTCATTAATAATAAAATCACATTAAGTGGATAATCGCAATATTAGATTTGTCATTAACACCAAAACCATAACTAATGAAGGTTGAACTTACACTGAGTCTTCCTCGACTAATGGTCACTTTCCCACTCCGTGGAGCAATTAATGCCTTCTCACAAGCTCAATGACCGATTGGTCACATAGCAGCAACCTTCAAGATGACACTTGCTCAAGGGGGTTCGGTCATAAATGCACCACTCAATTTTGCTCCTAACTCTCTCAAGAAATGAATTGAATGCACCAAGAGGCTCCTCTAGAGCTCATACCGCCAAAGTCCTCTAAAATGCAGTGACAAAACCCCACCCTTCTCTGGAAAAAGTTGGTCAAAGTCGTCTTGAGAGGATACCACCATGGCGAAAGTTCACGAGCAATTAATGCCGATATGACATGGCAGGACTGGGGGTCCGGTCATACCGCCCATGTCGTGCACAAAACGCAAACACCTTCTATAAAAATGCACCGCCGGTTGCAAGGCCCACCATACCACTACCCAAGATGATGCACCGCCCTAAGGCCCAATCCGGTCATACCGCTAGTCCACTCCACAAAAATGCAAACTCATCCTATTTAATTTTGCCTTGAGTGTATTTGATATGGAGATGTCTAAATGCATATGTTTTGAGCCTTGACACTTTCATCGACATCAAACACGCGACAAAGACTCCTCTCAATAGTATGTCACCTATTCTAGCAATCCGATCTTTTCCTCCAAACACCGAGATCAACAAAAACTATGAAAAAGGTCCTTAAATATTATACATTGGCCATCTTGTCATGTTGTGTTCATCTTCTATTCATTAATTTTTATGCTCCTATGTTCCTTGTATCTTGGATCAATCTATTCTCAAAATACTCAAATAGAAGATGTTAACCCTTTAAATCACTATTGTTATCAATTACCAAAACCCAAACGAATTGAGAGCCTAGATGCTTTCACACTTGTATTCATTTTACGATATCTTAATGCATATTTTGGATTCAAGTTAAGAGATGAACTCTACCATTATTTAGATCTCAAGATGTGCATTAATGTTTCAATTTCATATATACATGAATGCACACATTTAGGGGAGTTCATACTTTACCTTGATGTCTCAATAGTATTAATCTAATTCATCTTTCTATATTACGGATCATTACTTTGAAACAATCCCTTGAATATAATTAACTTGTGTAGTTGTAATATACTCATGGCAACATAAGATAAACTCCAAAGCAATCAAAATTGAATATGTACATATCGATTCAAATTCAAATATTTGTATGCACACATTTAACAGAGTTTGTTCTATAATTAATAGTCTTAAGAGTATTGATCCCTTTCCACCTCTTCATATAAATTAGATCATTACTTTTAGATTCCATCGAATTGAGTATATGAAACTTGTGTAGTTAATATATACTCATGATAATTTAAATTCAATTTAAATTGTGTTTGGATATCATTCAATCAACAAAAGACTAATTATGTGTTGATGGTTCATATTGTCGATCTTAGGATAATCGAAAGTTCTTGAGTGTATGGAAGCATTAGTTGTATTAATATACTCAAGACACAATTAATTTTTTAATCAATTGTCTTTGGATTGTGGTTAATCATCAAAAGAAAATATCAAAGTATCTTAGGAGCATCCATTATGTGTTAATGGAGTTCATTGATGATTGAGACAACTATGTGTTTTGGACTAACACTTTCAATAAGATTTAAATAAGTTAAGTTCAAGGTTGAGAAAGATAAATGGGACAAGTATGTCATCATGTGTTAATGAGCGTCAAGAGAGGATCTCGAAGCTAAGACAAAGGGAGTTCATCATGTGTTAATGAACAAGATAAAGATCTCTACTTGGAGAGAAGATGATCGATCATCATGAAAGCTCCAAGTGGTTGTGAGAGGCAAAGGTATAACTAGTTAGGGCTAAGAATGTGTTCCTAGTCTTTTTAGTGGTCTCGGTGTTTGGATGGAAGACCAGATTGCTAATATAGGTTGTCATACTATTAAGAGGGGTCAATTCTTATAGCTTGAGCTTCATCATGTGTTGATGAACTCAATCCGATTCACTCTAGCTCACTGTCTTGGTTGGTTCTTGTGCGAGCTAAGTATTTGTAGGTATTGCAAATAACAAAGCTCATGCTTGCTTCTTATTGAATCTTGATTTGTTTTTTGCATAGAGCTATGGATTTGCATGTGTTGCAAATAGAAGATAGCTTATACAAGTTAGTTTAATTGGTTGTTTGCATGGAGCTAAATATTTGCATGTATTGTAAATAGAGAGCTCATGCATCGGAGTGTTAGCTTGTGAATTGATCATGTGTTGATCATCACAAAAGGGTAAGATAGGTTTATACCTTGTGTTTGCAAAATAATTTTTTATAAAATATGATTTAATTGAATTTTATTTTGGAGCATGTGAATACGGGTTTACAAATGTGCTTGCAAATTACTTTTGATCATGTGTTGATCATCACATTGTTCAAAGATATGATCTTGATTGCTCTTGCTTGTAATATTTATATTTGCAAATGTGTTTTGCAAAATATTGATGTTCATGCATTTAATTTTAGAGCATATGATTAGAATTTATAAATGTGTTTTGCAAAACTATTTTGATCATGAGTTGATCATCACATGGCTCAAGATTTGATCTTATTGACTCTTGCTAGCTTGTAGTCACATTCTTGATCAAGTATGTAAAAATTTTGAATCATGATCAGACTCTTGCGATTTTAAAATAATTCTAACAATGTTGTTTGGCCTAATAACTAACTTTACTTATTTAATTGAGCTACTAAGGGCCTGTTTGACAGAGCTCCAGATTCTAGTTTCACCTGAAATCTGAAATTTATAAGCTAAAATAAAGTGAATTAAGTTTATATTTTTGGTCTAAAATGTAAACAAGATGATTTATCTAAACACTCTTAATGTATTCACAGTTTCAGCTTCACGAATCACGAATCTGGAAAAGCTAAATCCTTGCCAAACACACCCTAAATTTATGAATTTTTAAAATTTATGAGAAGAGTCCTATGAGCATACCTAAACTACCATATTAAACTTTTGTGGTTTTTAAAAATTATTACTTTATGGTTTTTAAAAATTATAGCAATTTGTTTTCCTTTTTTCCTTGAGATGTTTCAAAAAAGTGTTTTATTTCTCTATTAGAATCTCTATTTGTCTCGACAATTCGTTATGCCTGCAGCAACACATATACGGACCCGTTACGTATCGAGTTAAATTAGTTTGCTTTCGCTTCTTTCAAATTCATCTTACTCCTACACGTGGGTTAGGAAAGAGCTAGAAATGTGTCGAAGCGAGGAGAATTCAAATGTCACTAGACTTGAATTAATTAAGTGATTTAACCAATGCGATTTTATCTATAAAATGGGATTAGAAGGAAATTGCGCAAAGCTTTTCAACAGGACCCGTAAACAAATCAAATACAATCCATCATTACCCTTTTGGGCAAATTGCGGTTTTAGATAAAATAGTAGCAATCGAAATTTAGTGGTAACAACGTGCATGTAACTAACTATTTCGACATTTAAAGTTGCAACTACCTTTTGTTCTACTAAGCGAAATGACTAATTATAAACCTAACTTTCGAACCTGATATGTTTGTTTCGCATTCAGTAATCGTTCAAAAATCTTTTGATATGCTCTCAGTATAAATTTGCCATCAGTAGCAAAAATTATTTCGACAGTAAAATTGGATGCGGAATAAGTTTTATGGATCAGGCATGGTGGGCCGTCATCACCTGGTCGCATCACAATTCACACCATGCATATATACTATATATAGTAGCGGCAAAGAATGGAGCTCAACCAATGCGTCCACGTGTCGCCACCCCAGGTGAGGCCCCTCAAAAATCCAGAATTCGCGTTTAAGTCCTTTCGGGAAGATTAAAAATCACGTTTAGGTCCTTTCGGAAGTTTTTTTAAGTAAAATAGACACAAAAATTTTGAAATCCACGTGTCGCCACCCCAGGTGAGGCCCCTCAAAAATCCAGAATTCGCGTTTAAGTCCTTTCGGGAAGATTAAAAATCACGTTTAGGTCCTTTCGAAAGTTTTTTTAAGTAAAATAGACCCAAAAAAATTTGAAATTACGTTTAAGTCCCTACACGCGGTTTATAGCTGGATTGGAAATCGCGTTTAGGTCTTTTCGTCGATTTTTTTTAGAATAGACCCGAAAAAACCGAAATGACGTTTAGGTCCCTCCACGCGGTTTTCTAAAACACAAACGCGGATTCGTCAAGGGTTTATAGCTGGATTGAAAATCGCGTTTGGGTCTTTTCGTCAATTTTTTTTAAACTAGACCCGAAAAAAAACATTTGAAAAAAAAGAACCGTGGTTCCGCAAATTCAATTTTGAAAAAACTCGTGCCAGATTTTTCCCTCGCGGCGCGGCATCACGCGCGACTCAATCTAGTGGGCTTTAGGTGCGCCAAATATTTGCCATTTCTATGTTCTCACTACGTGCCTATTCTGAAAACCGAAAACTTGCACAAACATCTCCAAATCAATATTTCAACGACCTAGCTGAATGTTTCGTACGTTTCTATGTGCTAAATAAAAGAATTTCCAACGAAGTTCGCTGGAGGGCCATCTCAAAGCAAATCAGAATCTAGCGATAAGAAATTGTGGAGGACAACCATGGGATAGCAGAGGGCCAATACTTTAGATGATATTTTTAAGCATCAATAATTATACTGTCTTTGACATTTGACACAGGCTCTATTTAGGGAGCTATAGCTTTTCTGAAAAGATGTTTTTGTTTTTCTAGACTGAAAAGTGGTTGTAACTTTTTGTAAGAGACTTTTAACAAATAGCTAATTTCCCTTACCAATAAACTGCAAAAGCAGGTTCAGTTAGCTGAATGCTTTTGACTTTCGCTAGTTATATATGGCTTTTAGCTTATGCCAAAAATGATTTAAAAACTGAGTTGTTTGGGAGACTTACTAGCTTTTCGGAAGTTGAAGCTGATTTAAAGCTCCCAAATAGATCCACAGACTAGTTTGTTTGTAACCCGAAATACACTAACATAATAAGCAGGCAGCAACTTCAAAATTCTGCAGCAGCAAAGGGTAGCATAGATATATGCTCTACTTAGTAATGGTGATCTAACATAACGAAAGCCACAATACTTGCACGCTGCAGCTTCAATCAGATCACCAAGGCAGATGAGGTCACACTTAGAAGAACAAAAAAAATCAGCAGCAGCAACTTCATCTCTGTTAAAGCAAAAGCACTGCCAAGGAACTAGCTCTAACGATCTGGCCAGCGCTGCTTACATCTCCTTGCAGAGACGTGCATCCCTTGACCGTTGCTTGTGCACTGCACCACAAGGAACAGAGCATGATATCACAGTTGCAGGGCCAGTTTGATTTGAAACTAACTTTGCTGCACCTAAATTTATATGTGCTACCGATTCTTATGTTGGTATTTAGTTCGTTGTTATAACTATAGTTTGCCATACTTTTTTAGCCACATATCACACGTCATAGACTTTATTTTTTTATATAAAACATTACTACACTTGGGACGCTGAATTTTGTTGCTACAAAAAGTATAACAAGCCACACTTGCCTGTTATTAGTTACGGCAAAATTATATTCAAACCAAACAGATCCGTAACTTCAATCACACTTATACTTAAAAATGTTCAAGCTTGCCTGCGACAATTATAGGAGGACGACATTGGCGGAAAAAAAAATCAGTAAGATCGCCGCACCTACTACTGCAACTCTGCAAGCAACCAAGGAGATTCTCAGCTTTATGCGATCCTTAAAGAGAAACAGCAGCAAGTACAATATGGCAAAAAAAAATGTATTCAATGTATTAGCTTAACATCACTACAGATAATCAATTTAAATGCAAGAAAGGTTAAGTGGTTAACACAATAAGAATGACATTAATTAATGGCTCGCAAAAAAAAAAAGCCTGAAAGATCAACAATTATAACTGCTTTAAATAATGATCTCATGTTTTTTTTTTTTCTTTAAGCAGAATGTAATCTTGCAAGTGACATGAATAGCAACGCAAGCACGATGTTGCCTACTGTCAAACAAAATTCAAGACCTCTAGTTTATTACCAAATCATAAGTAATCCACATAATTGTGTAACTTGTACAGTTCTAATATCAAAAGTAAGTATTTTAGTGGGCCTTGTATTCAGGGAAATGCAATTGTCTATCTTGAGAAAAACAAATCTTTTTTACATGTAGAACTTCAGCAACACATCTCTCATGTCGATCTCATCTGTCTTTCTGCAAGGAGAGATCGATCGCTAGACCACATGCATTGGTCCGGCTGGTTTGGTCTGGTCTGGTCTGGTCTGGTCAGGTCAGGGTCAGGCCTCCTGCCATGCAAGAACCAGCTTTAATTGGCTTAACCAGGCAAGCATCGTTCGCTCCGTCGCATGGTGCCCAGTTGCCGTTTCCGGGAAAGGGAAGCTGCAGGGAAACGGCCGGCCGGCACGGCGACACAGCCCTCTGCTGCAGGATTCACGTACCAGCAAAAGCAGAGTACGTATCTCCACCTTGCCACCGCAGTGCCCCGCAGGGCCGTCTAGGCTTTCGATGCCACCATGGAGGCGAGAGGGTGCCTACGCGGCCAGGTTGAGTCCACGTGCGGCCGGGAAGACAACGGGTCACGGTGGGCGACCAAGGCGGTGGGTCGAAGCTATTATCACATCATACACCACATCTAGATTGAAGTAAAAGTAAATTTGGTTTATTTTGTGTTGACGCTATCACATACCTATTATACGTACGTCACACCACGATGAAGTATGACAGTAAAATCTAATAGCCCGTCTAGTAAATTAGATTGTATTTGGCAGTAAATTTGGTCCATGTTATATTGCTGCTATCACACGGCTACCATACGCAACGACGATGTATGACAGTAAAATCTAATAACGCAACTAGTAAATTAGAATGTATTTAGCAATAAATTTGACCAATTTTGTATTGTCGCAATTACACGGCCATCATATGACATGACGAGGTGCGATAGCAAAATCTAACAACACATCTAATAAATTGGAATGTATTTAGCAGTAAATTTGGTATATTTTGTGTTGCCGCTATTAGATGGACATTATGCACCATGACGACGTGTGGCGGTAAAATTTAACAATGCGTTTAGCAAATTGTAATGCATTTAATGCATTTGATGGTAAAAATCGATCCATTCTTGTGTTGCAGCTATCGCACCACCATCATGCGCCCGGTCGAAGTGTGGCAGTATAACCTAACACCGTGTCTAATAAATTAGTATCAATTTCTTACTGCCACTATCATATAGCCATAATGCAACATGGCTAGATATGGCAGTAAAATCTAATAATACATTAAGTAAATTGGTGGAAAATCACATTCATCTGATATTTATTGGCAATAATTATATCATTTTGTTCCTCTTGCCGCCAGTAAGCTACCAGTGGAAACTGTTTATGAATCGAAACTGCTAATAAAAAGCTATAGGCAAATCAAGAAAAAAAGATTCTAGTACTAATAAAAAAACCATGTTGGTTGGTTGACTACACCATTAATTGGTTTGGTCTTCGTACTAAGTGTGTGCACGTAGTTGGAAGCACTTGTGGTGCATGGAATAAACTATTTTACGCTTAGAAGTAGAATAGCGCTTCCATAGTGACTAGGTATCATGATCTAAAATGGATATTTCTCCTATGCATCATGTGCAAAAAAGTTTAAAACTTTTCTAATGTCATGTTTAACTACCTTATTAACTAGTCCAAACAAGTTTGCACTAAAATTCAAACTATACTTGCCTTTTTCATGGTAGTTTTGTTTAGATATGTATTGATTATATATAGAGAGTTTTTTGCTCGTCGACTTCAAAGCCAGATCATCCCGTGCTCGAGGCGATTTTTGAAATCCGTGATAAAATGTTCGATCTGAACCATTCATCTTCTTCATCTTGTTGAAATTTTTTTGCATTTTCTAAAATCAGCATTTAGAAAATTGTTTAACAAATAGTAAACAAATTCAAAAAAATACGAAATTTGGTCTGTAGCAACATTTCAACAAGATGAAGAAGATGAACCATTCGGATCGAATATTTTTGTCACGGATTTCGAAAAATCGACCTGAAGCACGAGATGATCTGTGATTTGAAGCTTACGGTAGCAAAACTCTCTCTCTCTCTATATATATATATATATATATCAGCAAAGCATGTGATGTAAATTCATTCAAAATTTTTGAATTCGAGTATATTTTTTCAAAAGTATATATTTTATTTGAATTGTTACATATGGCTATATAACATAAACTGGAATTTTTGAATATACCTGAATTTAATTTGAATTCGTGTATTTAAAATCATAGTGCACTGCCACTATGGTGTCCTATTTCAACATCCTATATATAGTGTAGCCGCACAGTTCACGTGAGGAATTTTTCTTACTGGGTATTTCGTAAGGAATTTTTCATGTGTAGGTGTAGACTTTTTTTCCCAGAAACCGGGTTCAAATGAGTTTCACAATACTATCTTGTTTTGTAAAAAACCTGACATGTACAAATACATGCACATGGACATGTGCACGCACCAGAATGCGTATGCATGTGCACGCGCTTACGCATCTTGCTCTTGGCGAGGGCATTACGTGCTGCCTAGCACAGTAGCACGCAAGTGTCGACCACCCACGCGCGGAGACGTACCCCCTGTCACATGTCAGGTCATGGCGGCACGATGCAGCTGAGTGACGTCAGCGCCAAGTAAGCCAAGGCCGCAACAAGGTAGTTGCGCCGGGATAGTTATTTCACCGAGTTGAGTCCGATCCACTTTGCTATCGGGGCATGTACTTCAGCATTTGGTTTTATGAGGCCTGAATGGATATGGTCATGAGGTTGAATGGGGTAAGGTTGGGGGATAGCGGTGAGCTAATTTTTTGTTTAATTGAATGAATAAGAATAGATAGGATGAGTCAATTTTTTGTTTGGTTGGATGGATCAGGATAGCTGGGCTAGTTGTAATCAATGTTTCGAATTTTGGTTTGAAATTTTTAGATAAAATATGATCGAAATTTGAATTTTTGGACAAAATTTAAATTTTCGAATAAAATTTGGCCAAAATTTGAATTTCCGGTAAAATTTGACTATAATTTGATCGAGTACACTCTCATACAACAAACCGGAAATATTAATTTGATCTTGAGAGAATATTCAAAAACACCATATCCTCTCCATACACTCATCAACAAAGATAACTCAAAATCTATGGATAAGTCCATTCGGCTTTTTTTAATAGCTTTATCTAGTATCTTGAGAGAATATTCGAAAAACTGGATGACCATATCCTCTCCATACACTCATCCAAACAATTAGATAACTCAAAATCTATGAATAACTATATCCCATCCACCATAATCCATCCAACCAAACGCTACCTTATTCAACGAGATTTTATACATCATATGCGAGAAACATATACACGGGCAATGTCAAACACCCTGTGTATACATTGAAGATCAGTTGTCGATCTAAACGGGAGGGCATGCACGCCCCACATTCAGCCAGCCGGTCATGCCCATGCATGACGCGACGAAGCATCCAGGAAGCAAGGAGCCAACGCGACGTCCGCCTTGAGAAGGATGCAGACGCAGAGCATGCGTCACAAGGCGAAGCTTTCGCTTGATTGGCGCCGTTGCATATATACTCGTACTTCCATAATACATACTCCCATATTTAATATATCACTTAAATAAACTTGTAATACTCTTTTATTACTTTCAGTATACTTCAATAATAATTATAAAATGCTCTATGTCGATTGCCGCCGTCTCCACGGCGGATAGCAGATCACATATGTCGATTATTGCAATACAATGTCACATATATCGTGTTGCAATACAGAAACATAGCAGATCACATATATCGATTGCCGCCATCTCCACGGCGGATAGAATAGTACCAATCAAGCCAAACCTTCTGAGACGAAAGCGCGCTCGGGAGGAAACATGCACGGCGCGGCGCTGCACACCTGCGTGCAAGTGCAATGCGTCCAACGGCCAGCACGGCGACACAGCGCTCTGACGTGCTGCAGGGTAGCTAGCTGCACGTACGTACGAACCGGCAAAAGCAAAAGAAGGCGCGTATCTCTGCAGTCCACCGCCCCAGCCCTGGTGATCCGCTGCTCGATCGCTCCCTCTTACACCTTGCTAGAGACCATATATATCGATCGATCTACCTTAGCACAAAGTTGGCAAAGCGCGCAAGCTGTACATGTCGTGGTAAATTGTTAACTCACGGCTGGCCTGGCCGGCCGGCTTAAAGTTAACCAGAGGAGTGGAGTTTTGCTACAAGAATAAAAAACGGAAACTAGAGGGGAGCGCGCAGCAGCTTCACGCATGCCGACGGTAGAGGTGGGCATCATGCTGATCTGGCACGGGTTTGTTGTGCTTCAGATCGAAACCGTGCTAGGTCATAACGGTCCATCGTGCCGTACCGTGTCGGCCCGGCTTGTCTTCGGTGAGCCCAGACACAACCTATTTATGTTTCGTGTCCGCTTCGTGCTGTGCTAACTCAGACTTGACCTATTTGTACTATTGCGACGAGAGGAAAAGATCCGGAGACGCACGGAATTGATTGTAAAAAAAAAATACACCTTATAAATTACTAATAGTATTGTCGCAAAATAGAAAGATGTTATTAGTAGTATTGTCGCAAACTGAGGAACGAGTAGTAGTATTTTTTTCTTAATAATTTTACCTAAATTTTTTAGTCATTTTTACCTACTTAACAAATAAAATCAGGTAATAATTATGATTGGTGGTGCGTATCTGATCCGGTGGTTGGCTTTAGGGGTGCAAATGGAGTGGATAATTCCCGACCGATCCGAGACCGAATTCGTTTAAAATCTGATTCGAATCCGAAAAAAATGATATCTGGTTATATCCGGATTCGAATCTGCCTATCCGAAAAAAATATGGGGTAAGATATGGGAAGAGAAGTATCCGATCCGTATCCGATCCATACCCGCATATCCGAGATATCCGAAAAATATCAGTGTAAATGAGTGAAATAGATATCCGATAACAGATCCGATAAACATAAACATTCTACATCATATAAGTTCATATGTTGATTGAAATTATACTTGGCTGCATATTATTTTTATATAGGGAAGGCAACTATTATTGAATTTGAAACACTTATATGTTTCCAAGGTTCTAGTAAAGTTTTGTGTATAGTTGATTGATCTTAATATACGCAACATATATGGTTTCTGCTTTCACGTATTATCCGACTAACTATTCGTAACTGAAACTAACCGTATCCGGAACGATCTGTATTTGCTCTGTATTCGCGACCGAAGTAATCCATATTCGTATTCGAATCCGGCACTGTCCGTATCCGATTCTATATCCGACAAAAAATTTAGAATAGGATATGGAATGAGCAAAATCCGTCCGTATCCGATCCATTTGCACCCCTAGTTGGCTTTACTTGCATGGCATAAAACTAGCTGGAAAAAAAAGAAAGAGAGTTGCTTTTATACTTGTCTTTTTAACAGTTATATAAATATTAAAGTATGAATGAATGGTAGATGATGATTACTTAACTCTTTGTTTACTTTAAGATTTGTGTAACTTATATTAGGAGCGTAAGCATTAAAACACTCCTGAAAAGAAATCGAATCACAAGTGCAAAAGCTTTAACGTGGTTGAGCTCTCGTCATTGATTAGTAATGTTGCTTTGTAAAGTGCAAGTATTTGTGCATGTGCTAGGGAGTTAAATTGTGATATGAACCATTAAGCATGTGTTGGCTAACTTGTTACGTACTCAATACCACTAATATTTCCCCATTAACTTAATGCAATTGAGGCCATGTACACAATGCTCGACCATCTGAACGCTCGTGGAGCAATGTTGTGGGAGAGAGAGCTTGTGCCATCAACCCCTAAAATTTCAGGTTGACAAGCATTCATGATAGAGGACTTGTTTAGTGAAATTGTAGCTGGATTGAAAAGTTGTTTTTATTTGTTGGGCTATAAAGCCATTGTAATTGATAGTTGTGGCTTTTCTTATTATTCTGTTTGATAAACTGGCTGCTGCAGATGTAGCTTCTAGAGGGCAACCGAGCAGGGAGGCGGAGCGAGCGAGGTAGGAGGCGGTTGAGCGAAATCATAGTTGAAAAACTCCTCCCCAGTGGCTATAGTTTTTTGGGGTGTTTTTGTTATGACTTAGCTTTCTAGCTGCTTTGCAGCCATACCGTTTTGGTGGCTTTTGACTAGGGATGGCAACGGGTATATACCCGCCGGGTATCGGCCACCCATACCCGTACCCGTCAGATGAAAAATCACCCGTTAATTTACCCGTACCCGACCACGGGTAGAACTTCTTCCCCATACCCATCCCCGTTCGGGTCCTTTTCACCCGCCGGGTCACCCATACCCGCTAATCTCTTGAGACACCGACTCACCGTGCGCCGTCGTTGGAGGAGGATGGGGGCGCCGCCATGTTCTCTAATCTCTTGAGACACCGACTCACACTCACCCACCTGAAGCCTCCTCCTCCTCGGTCCCGCGGTCAGCTGGTGAGGAAGGAAAGCGGCGAGGGAGTGGCGGAGAGCTGTGGCAGAGATCCCGGCACCCTACTCGATGGCTCGGCGGCTCGGCCCGCAACGCCCGCTGCCCCGCTCCAATCTCTTCCGCCGCGGCCCCGCCTGCTGCCTCTGCTGCTTGCGGCGCCGCCCGCCCGCCGCGCATTGCCGCCTCATAGCGTTTGGGCGCCATGCAGCCAACATTCGCCGCCTCGCTAGGGTTAGGGTCTTAGGGATGGTGTGGTGTCTGGACTCTGGAGGAGCCTGATCGATCGAGTCATCGCCTGGAGTCTTGGACTTGGACGCACAGAATCGCTCGCCTGATCGCCTCAGCCCTCAATGCCTCATCGAGTCATCGCCTGGGCCCTGGTGAATCGTCTGCACTCAGCTGGGCTTGGGCCGCTTGGCTAGTTGGGTTGGGTGATTGGGTCACTGCCAAACTGGGAATTAGGACCAGACTACAAATGTACAAGGTTGCTACACGGGTAAATGGGTAAACGGGTACGGGTGGAAGTACCCGTGCCGTGCATTCGCATACCCGATGGGTGAGGATTTTCCCACGTTAACGTACCCACGGGTTTGATAATTGGACCAGATTGCACCCTAATAGAGTAAATACCCATCGGCATCGGGTTCACCCATTGCCATCCCTACTTTTGACCTAAAATTGAAGCACACCCCTCCTCCCCCCCAAACAGCCTCAAAATAGGCTTGAATTTTTAAATACTATTTTTACTAAAAATTACATAAATAATATACTAAATTAAAAATTACAAATACACCCATCTGTCGCCAATTCAAATGGCGAACGACAGCTCTCTATAACCATAGTATATTTATAATTTTTTAATTTGGCACTGTAATTTTTTATTAAAAAATATTATTTCAAAAAATATTCGAACAGGCCTACCATAGTTTGGTCCCCTAAAATCTTCCGACTGACACGCAGGTATGATAGAATGGGCACACCACAATTTGCCCCGGAAATTCCTAACAACTGTCGTTGGCGCATCGCCTATAGTAGGATTGTTAGCGCCAAACAAGGCGACAATGAATAGACTGACAAATACCATTGTATTTACAGTAGCAGTTAATTTCGATTATCCTCTCTGAAGAGAGTTATTTCGGCAAAAATGGCTCCGCATGGGGTTGGAACTCTTTAAGACCTCTAGCACATTTTATTGTTAATAACCCATTCCTTATTTAATATCACAAAAATAAATCTGGGTAAAAATAACCTCACGTCGCCATACCAGTCAGCAGCGATGACGATACGGTTTTACGTGTCACCCTGGCAAATCGATAATGCGTCTCTCGTAGAATGAAACGCTCGGATTTTGAAGTATAATATGGAGGCCCCGATTTGCAACCCCACTACTAACATTGTATGACCAAGTTCATGCAATAGAAGCACTAATATTCATGTTACTCAATATGCTTGGCTCAAAGCCTCAAACTACTACTGCTGTTTTGCCAAGAGTGCCTTTTTTTTACACTTTAACGCACGGTATCCAAATAGCTTAGTTACTTTATATACACCACGTTACTCCCTGGCCAACAAGCGATACGAACGAGCGAAATCCGGAGCACAAACAGGGAGAAATCTCATGCATCTTTACACTCAGTACAGATATTGTACGAAAGAAATTTATCTGGTTCTGCACTGGCAGCAACCATAATAATCCTTTGGTAATCCATGCAAACGAATATCTGAGGTCACCACGGACGCCACTGCAGCCACAGGACAGGCACTCCTCGGCAGATATCTTCAGGGCTGTGGTTCGTGCTGAGGTGTAGCGGGCGAGTCTGGTGCAATGGAAAAATGCACTCCCCTTCCTTGCCCAGACTGAAGAATGAATGCCACCTCTGTAGCTGCCAAAGCAGCTGCCTCCTGGATATGCGTTCATACAAAACACCAAACAAGTTAATGATTTACAAAAGGCTCAAAGCAAACTTCAATCCATGTCGGTTGACCATGTTTGTTGAAACTAATCCTGTCGAAGTATCCATTGCATAATGCAAAAGCTCCATTAATGAAAGTGGTTCGAAATTTTCCCTCTAACAAGAAATTTTTACCCAAATAGCTTCCAAAACAGTTGAATGCAAAGATAATGTGTGCACAGACTGAAAACTAAAACTTTTGGCCATGCATAGGAGATCCATAACTCAGAAATCAATAGCATAAGTATCATTATTAACTAGGCTTATGACCTCGCTTGTCAAGAGGGAGAAAACAGATAAAGAAAAGATTCAAACAACTCATATACCATCAAAATAGGTCTACTGGAATTCAAATCTCTCAGCAACATGGCAATGTAGCAATTATAAGTTGTTCCCGACAAATCTAAAAGAATAGAAGAAAAGAAAGATGTATATATTGGCAATGACATACTGACCTGCCGCTGTCTGCGGTGCTGCAAGATACTAATTGCCCAAGCCATTATATAGAATGGTAGCAGAAAACCAGCAGCCCGTAGTAGAAAAAGCTGTCAATTAATGATGAATCAATACCAGGTTCTAATGAAATGTACGGAGAGGATATGCTAACAGTTAATTTTAGATAACATTCTTTCACTTACTGAAAACATTGCTGAAGTATCGTCGTTGTCTTCATCAGTTAGAGTCAATGCATGCCTCAATAATAAGAGAGCCATTAACTGAACATAGAAAAAAAGGGTAAGCAAGCCCTTCTGTACATGTTCAATTAACATAAATACATCTGTACTGCAGGAACTCACAACAAGAGCAGCAGAGCGACAAAAGGCAGCAGTGCTGGCATTCGTGGCAGAATAATCATCATATTCAGATTCCATGATGTGGTTCTGTGCAACTGCAAGGATCCTAGGATCACGCAAGTCAAATGCTGTACCAGTAATGGTCCAGCCACCACTGCACACCCCAAAGAAAGGAAGTTGCAGTTGGATGAGAATACTATAAGCATGAAATTTAAAAAAAAAAAACAAAGCTTATGGAATTGAAGATAGAATCAAGTATCCATGTCTTGAATGAAACAAAAGCACGGTCTCCTGCCTTATATCAATGGTAGTTTCGTCAGGATGGGGTCTGGGAGGTGCAGTGTACCCATGTTCATATGGCTGCAGTAAGGTATTTTCCAACAACAATTCAGGATCGTGTCTGGGTGAAAAGACATGATAAATGGTTTAAACACAATTTCACCTCATGACAGATTTCACATGTTACATCTCCTTTCTCATTGCACCATCGCTGTACACAAGCCCGATGAGCATACTGCACCACACAAACTAAAGATATGTGAGAACATTATCCATGCACATTGCACGATGCCTATGGGATAGACTCCATTTTTTTTTTAAAAAAAGAGTTTCAGAAACAAATCAGACAAGTATGACCACAAGAATCAACTCGAAGATCCATTCAGCTAGAATGTAAGGACTGGTGTGGACACAGACAGAGCTTGATTCCACCTTTCACATGCTTGAATATAATGCAAATACCCTAATTTGCTGGGGAGATGGTTCACAAAGAATATACCATTACTACTTAGCAGAGCAAATTTCATTCAGAGTGATAAATATTCAAGCAGCAGCTTACTTCAAATTCAGATTATCCAGACACTTGCTAGTTATGAAGTTACAATTGTTGCACTACCATGATAGTTTCATCCTACAGAGTGCCGACCCAGACCCAAGAAAAGATGCAATGATAACAGGAAATTTATGCTGTAGTTTTTTGTCATATATCGTAATACTCCGACTTGCAAGTCTTAAATTTTAATATGCCAAAATCATGTTATTCAAAGTGTGTTTTTCTTCTGAAACACTTCTCCTTTATTGGCTACTTAACAAAAGATTCTGGTGCCATGACACTTTTGAAACATCACAAATTTCATTAAGCATGTGCAATCTTTGTTGCATTATTAAATAATGAAATAGTACTTAGATAGCCGCAAGTCCCAAATAAGAGTCCCCACATTAGATCAATATTCAATTTCAATTTAGTTTTCAGACATCTGTGACATAATCAACCTAGGCCAAATTCACATTTGCAAATTGCCTATTGTCTATCTTATATGGCCCATGCACATGGTGAATGGAAAGACAAGAAAATAAGGTCCTAAGCATGACACCACAGAAAACCCATGAGGCACCTACCAACAAAATATGGATGCCGAAAGAGACCTATACCATGAAGGATAAATAATAGAATATAACTGTGTAATGAGCCAACAAATCAAGTACAGTTCCTATATAGGAAAAACAACAGTTTTTAATGAGTTCTTATCTGATGGGATATACTACTCTCTAACTGGTTAAGCTGCAGAACAATAAGATAACGAAAGCATCATCATTTTTTTTGGGTGGGCATCATCATATTCTGATGCATAGTTGTATGAGTACTCTAGTGATATTATCAATACAAACTGCAATCGGTGGATCATTGTTTTCCATCTTCTTTGGAAAGTTAACCAAATCAGTGTACCAAGCAATAGCCAACATTTCAAGGAGAGTGTTGACACCAAATCCGAGAAACAAGAAGGCCAGATTACAAACAATAATTACCAGACAACCACATATCACCGTAAATAACAAATAGACATGCAAATAAACCCTAATGAGTAACGACACAAGTTAATCTTATCTAATCACATTATGATGAATTAATAGTTGCAACCAAAACTTCAAACAAGCAGAGTGGACGGAATAATATGAACCTTCAGACTTCCCATGCAAGCACATGGGCTCTCTAGATTTTTTATGTTGTCTTCCTCCTGGCAAATGCGACACTCCACCTGCAGGAGCGGTTCTTCTTCAAGAGCAATGCTTTCACCAACTGCCACACAGGCATGCGCTGTAGAGTGTGGCCGTGCAGTGGCTTCCCCTGGTGAGGAGTTCTTGGCTTCCCCAGTGACCTCAATGGGTTCAGGCGCCATTAGGCGATCAACGTTGAGCATTAGATGATCCTTCATCATTGCAAATAACTAAAAAAACAATTCTTTTAGAAATTCTATTAGATCTGCTCAGAGTTCTAGATCAAGCATAGCATCCTGCTGAAAACAAAAAAATAAAGGGGTTCAACCAATCACATAATTAATTAGAAAACTACAGCAGAACAGTTATGAAACAGCTGAAAGACCTACAGTATAACAGCTATGAAGTAGCTGAAGAAACTTGCCTATTATCACAGAATGTGGCACCAGAGTCCTGACTCCTTGGTGAAAGATATAAGAGGCACCAATGGTTCGAGCTCCACCTTTCTGCACGGAAGTTATGCTATCAACAAATGTGGCAGCAGAACAGGAATATTGATAGCACATAAGTCATAACTCGTGTTTCACCACAAAATCAGCAGAGATGAGACACATCTTGAATATTAAACCAGCTAAAATAGGGGTAACGAATTTGTTCTGCGAATATTAGTGATCATCCCAACATTTTGAAGCAATAAGCTTGCTTCCACAAAAGAATGACAAACTAAAATTCTGAAAGTAGCCTCAAAATTGCCTCATAGATGAATCATAAGTACTGGAAACCAACAGTAAAACCATGGATATTACCCAAAAGACGGAAGGAAAATAAGATTTCTCTCCTCCCAAATTCTAATCACAGACCATAAATTATAAAAACGTCACATAAGCAACGCATTAGCCTCCAAAAATCAGCTCAACGTCTAGTAACTTATGGGTCAAAAACTGAAGAAAGGCGCCTTTTCAATACGAAGGTTGCAGCGGAAAAATCCATCATAGATTAAGATCACGTTACCCAAGAAAAAGGTTTCTTCGGTTGCCCCCTCTGGATTGATGAAATTGAGTGTGCTTCCACCATCACCCTCAATTTTATCAAACCAGAGGGGACAAAGCAATAGATGAAAACAAACAAAAGCAAATTTACAAAAGCACGCCCACCTGAATCCAAAATCCAAATCCCAGCACAGCGAAGCGATCAACGCGCGCGAGAAACCGATGAAATCAATTTCCTCGAAAGCTTCGCCCATGAAATGGCGCCTCAATCACCTCAACCAAGCACGGATTCGAACACCATACAACGCCCAACCAAAACCGAAACGAGACGCATCGAATACCTCCAATCGCGCAGCCGCAAACACCACGAATCGATCAAATAGCATCGAACCCACCGAAATCTCCCCCAAAATCCCCCTCTTCCCCACGAAATGCCGCATCCTAAGGGAAACCAGTCGCGCCCTACAGATCCCGCACAAACTAGCGGCCCTAGAAAAATCCACGAGCAAATCTCGCCTTTCCGACACTACGATTCAACGCCGCGACGAACAAATTGACGGAATGAATTAGCAGAAAATCTTGGGGGAAATGGATGCGGGGGAGGAGGAATAAATTTTCGTACCAAAGGTAGAACTCCAGTGCGACTCCGGCCTCGTCCCTCGATCTCGCCCCGAGGACGGTGGGCGCAGCTAATATATGTCGTCACAGAGAAGGAGGCTGAATATGGGGCCCACGGGCGCGGTGGGCCCGCCATCCAGCTAAAAGCGAGGGGACGCTCGGGGGCTACCAGGAGAGAGGTGGCCCACGGCGCAAGCCGGCGTTTTTTTTCAATTTTTTCTTATTAAAATCAGTTCGCTTTTATGACGTGGATAATTTTTTCTTAACTTTAATGATATTTATATTAAGTGATTTCGATAGGTTTGCATTTTCTCATGTTGAGATTCAACTCATGGAGAACCCTACAAGCCCCATGGAATTCAGGGCAAGAATCATCCCCGGAGACAAACCGATGCACCGGCCCTCTGACCTCGACGCAGCTCTCCCCTGCCATCTTCTTCATCCCTCATCACCCTCCTTGCCTTCGCCGCCTCGTCCCACGACCCGATGTCGGAGTAGACGTTCGTGACCATCACGTAATTCCCCCTTCTCCGGGGCTCCAGCTCCAGCAATATCTCCTGCACCTTTTCCACGATGTTAATGCAGTCCTTGGAGCTGTGCAGCAGGCAGGCGGTCAACAATGTCCTCCAGACAACCGGGTCGGCCTCGATGGGCATGCCCATAACAATGCTTCCTGGAGGCGGGCGTTGGGCCCTAGGGCATCAACCATGGCGCTGTAGTGCGTCATCATCAGCTCAATGCCATAGACATGCTGCATTGCTCGGAAGAACCGGCACCCCTCGTTGACCAGCTCGTCGTGGCTACATGCGCAGAGCAGCCCGAGAAATGTGACATAATTGGGCGCGACTGATGCACCGTTCATCTTGTCGAACAGCTTGAGCGCCCCCCAGGCCAATATATTCTCTGCAAACCCCACGATCGTCGCGCTCCATGTCCAGACATTCCGCGCTGTCATCCTCTCAAACAAGCGCCACACTTGGCGTACATGTTCACTGTCGCCGTGCCAAGCTGAAGCGTCATGTCCAGCCACCGGTAGACGACCTGCCCATGCGCCAACTTGCCAAGCGCCAGCCGCCAAGTTGCCACAGCATGACCACGAACGTTGTCTGGTCTGGCTCGAACCCGGCCTCTACCACCTCCGCGAACATCCCGACGCACCGGTCGTGGCGGTCGTTGTCCGCGAAGGCGGTGAGCGCAGTGCTCCAGGACGCCACGGTGCGCTGCGGCATTTCGTCGAACACCTGGATGGCGCGCGAAAGGTGGCCGCAGGCCGAGCACGCGGCCATGAGGGCGTTCCGGACGTAGACCATGGCGAACGCGAGGCCGTCCTTGACGGCCTCCGCGTGGGTGGAGGGAGCCCGGGGCCAGGCGCGCGAGGGCCTTGAGGACGTGCGGGACCGTGTGGGCGTCCAGGCGGAGACCGGCTGAGGCTGAGGTAGAGGCGGGCGGCGGCGGCGGCGCGCGGTCAGGCGAGGATGCGAGCGGGGAGAGCAGAAGGTTGAAGAGGTCGAGGGTCGGGGAGGGGAGGCGGCCGGAGGTGGTGAGGTGGGCGTGGAGCTTCCGGGGACGTGGAAGGGTGGCGGCGCCGACGGTGAGGGCGTGGAGAGCAGCCGGGGGAGCGGCCATGCCATGGAGGTCACAGGTCAGGGAATTTTTTTTATTTAATATTTATTTTAAATCTTTTTTTCAAAAGTAATCGCCCGCGCTAAAAAATTGCAGTTCTAGCCGCCCGTCGCCCCAGTACGGGGCGATCGCCCCTTACTCGGGCGATCGGTGCCCTGGCTAACGGCACAATCTCGGTCTAACTAAGGTATGCGAAAAATTAAAAATACACCTATGCCCAACCTCGGCGATCGAGTCATCAGAACAATTTTTTTTTTTTACAATTCTTGTGGTAAATTGTTTGTACAAAAATTGTTGCATTGAACCGGGAACAATTACGAAATAAAAAAACTTCTTGTTGTTTCAAGACAATGAAAAATTATTTTCCTTTGTTAGTGATACGTATCCCACTTAGGGATTTTCGTAGGCTCGTATAGTCCGCCGAATACGGTCGAAAAAATACGAGAAAAATCACGGGCGACCTACGCAACGCGGGCTACCACTTACATAGGGACGAGATGGCCGGACGTTGCCCCGGTCAAGTTGCAAAACCGAAAAGGCACTCGCGCCATTTAAACCGTGGAAATCATGGCCACTTAAGGGTTTTCGTAGCCCCGCGGGACAGGCCGGATGCAGTCCAAAAAATACGAGAAAAATCAAGAGCAACCTACGCAACGCGTGCTACTACTACCCTGAATTGCCGCATAAGAGACATTGACCAGTACTTCACCGCATCCATCACAGCCTCCTTGTCTTTATATACGGCCCCCTGCGCGACCTCGTTCTCATGATACTCCCATGCATCTCTGTTCCCTTCATGCATTGTTAGGTCTTCGAAATTATAATTAGTCCACGCACCGGGACAGCACCTCAGAGTATTGTCCTCCTCGTCCAGCGTTCGCCATCGGGACTTCTCATCCGCACGGTCCTCCTCCTCCATCAAGTCAACTATGTGCTCCACCTCCTCCCCCTCGTCGGCCTCCCCCCGCGCCTCCACAGCTGCCTCCTCGCCCCCCCGATCCCCTCGCCACCTTCATCATCGCATTGTTGCGTATCTGTCCTCCCCTCCTCCGCAATATCTACCCCGACATCACGAACCTCCGACACCGATGGAGGTACCGTACCAATCTACCAAAGAACATAAGCGGCCACCCCGCTCTCTGACAGTACCCAACATAGCTCCTCCATGCCGATGTCGCGTTAATAGGAACCACTCTCCATAAAAAAGTCTGCACAGACGGCTTACTATGCTTCTAACCCGCAATCAAACACTCGAGTATCCAAACCAACATCCAAACATCCACTCCAACAAACCCTCAGATGTCCTCTCTCTCTCGCCTAGATATACCCAGATGATCATTGAAAATGCCGACAAATCGACTCCATCCGGTCCCTGTACTATATCCCCATCTCCATAGAATATTTGAAAATACAATTTCTTCGACATGCTGCCTACAACGTCGAACCGAAATAATCATCATTTCTCCATCTAACCGCTATATAAATGTTACATTATATTGTCAAATTTTACTCTACTGATTTGTAACGGTGCCTGACGATATGTTCCTAGCCTACCATGTTTTTAAATATACTCTAAAATACTATGTATAAAACGAATGGTGATCATACTAAGAAATGCGACTATAAATAAGTAATTCGACTACCCATTTTTTCATTACGGAATTGCTACTATATATTATTCATTTGTCCTAATCTTATAAACTGTGTATATACATGATATATCGTACTTCCTATAATTTCTACGTCGCAATTTTCGAAACATTGCCCGCGTAACATGTGGCTAACCTACCATGTTAAATTAATAATATTAAATTTCTACCACATTACATTTCTAAATATTGACTAATATTTCTATTACATAAAATCTCAATATTTCTAAATACTACACAGTCCTTATATTTCTAAACACTACATACTACATTAATTTATAAATATTACCTACAAAAATCACCACATAAAATATAAACTAAATACTACAATTTCTAAATACTAAACAATACTAAATAATATATTAAATTTCTAAATACTATATATAAAATTTTCAAACTTACCGCAAAACCGAAGAATCAACTTTTTTTCACTCTTTTTCCCTTTCTCTTTTTCCTCTCCTTTCTTTTCTTTCTTCCTTCTCCTCTCTTTCTCTTTTCTTTCTTCCTTCCTTCTCCTCGCTTTGGCCGCTTCATTGCGTTGCTCTCGGTTGAAATGAGCACAAGTGTCGCTCGTCGGGTATTAAATGCCACCGTCGCTGGGGCCCAGCGACGCTTCACTCATGGGCGACGGCTGCGACGGCCGACGCAGCAGACGCTGCCCAACTGTCCCGAGCAATGGCCGTTTGTGACCGTTAGGGTCAAGACCGATCGCCCGGCGAGGGCGACGAAGCGGTAGATTTGCAATTTTTTTGCGCGGACGATTACTTCTGAAAAAAAGATTTAAAATAAATATTAAATAAAAAAATTCACAGGTCAGGTGCTCGACGCCAGTTTGTTCCTACAAGAAAGTTGGCTGCTTTTCGATTGGGCCAGGCTGGTTAGCCCAATGGGCCTCCTCCATGTTTTTATTTTTTCCCCTTTTTGTTCGTACTCCTACCTGAAAATTTCTTCTTTGATACTGCGCTATGAAACTATGGAAGTACGCAAATTACCCTGAATTGTTTGCTGCCGACCATGGAATTTAACCAAAACAGTAGGCAACAAAATCAGTCTTCATTCTCTTCTGACCAAATAAGTGGATAAAAGTCAGCCGAAGGTGCTTTTATGCATTAATATTTAAAAGCTACATAAATATTAAATCATAAATAAAAAGTTAGTTGCACTACTTAGGCCATATTTATTTAGGTTTAAGTTTTTGGCTTATAGCTTAAAGCTATGTTTTGTGTTTAAACAGCTTAAAAGTAATATGCTTTTATTATTAAGTGGATAATTTGATATTAGTCTAAGACAAAAATCAACTATTATTTAAATTTTAACTTATTAGCTTTTAAGCCAGTAAAAAGATCTAAATAAATGGGGCCTTAAAGTCAGGGCTTCAAATCTGCACGAGACTACTCGTCGATGCTTCTCATTGCAAGTTTCTGGCTGGTTATTAATTATTAGTGACGAACTTCTGGTCCAGTACCATCTGGTTAATCGACCCGGTGGTATGGTAAACCAATCGGAAACTAACTAAAAATCATCTGAAGACTCTGAACCATACCTTTTCTTGAGACAAAATGGGACTGAACTGAAATGAACCCTGTGAGTTTTTTCTTTCCAATTACGTTTTCTCTTTTAAAACAGATAGATCAGGTTATGATCCACTGGAGCACAGACTTGGATTGATCGGATCGGATTAAGCCTGTCCATGCGGCCTAGATCGCAGCTCACTACCGGAGGAGGGCGCAGCGACGACGAAGAAGATGATGGCTAGTAGCCGATGAAATGTAACGCAAAGATCTAATCCGTTTGCGACCTGAGAGCTTCGATAGACAGCATCGAATCTCAATTGAAATATGGTCGTCCTTACAGTGATAGGAAACTTTTGGTAGCTCAAACACAGTACATCTCACTGTAATCAAACAGCCATCTTGTACTTAATCACTAGCCACAACCACGCACATCACGTTTGGCCGCAGTTCATGACATGATAACTACTAGCTTTGCTATGGCACACAACATGCCGCAGTAACAGCTGATGAGTAATGCTTGATCCAAGTGATCCCAGCTCAGCTCCTACCCGGTGGCTTGTGGTGGTTGTTCGGACCGGAGGGCGGGTAGTCTTGCGTCTCCAAAACCATCCTCGCATTGATCATCGCATCATCATCTACTGGGACGAATCTCTCCATGTCCATCTGAAAGAATCGCGCATGAAAATGATCACCCCTTCGAGAGCGCAAAATATACTGGTAATTAAAGCATCTAAAGTGGATTGGAACTTTACTACTCCATTTGCAACATGGGAATCCTACAGAATTATGCAAAATCCACATATTCCGGCAAAATTCGTGCGTCGCAAACATGTCATAAAACCTTCTTTCCTTCGCGGAGGACCAATGTTACACGTACGGAAATTTTGTTATAATAATTGTGCAAAATATTGTGAATGGCACGAGAAGCGATGGAGGTCGATGTGCATCAGTTTATAAAAACTCATGAAAAGTGTCAAGTAAGCGTAGTATTTTCCTCTTCCGTGTCAAAAACAAAAAAAATGTAGGTTTTTCATATCAGAGACTGAACAGTGTGCACGCAAGCAAAGCGCAGGCATATGGGAGACAAGCAAATTAGCAAAGACGATAGAAGATTGCAATATTTGCAAATAAATGATAAGAAAATTAGATCATATGATACCTTTGGCTTTGGAGTACTCCCTTCAACCGATGGTATCTCACCAGCCTCTTGCAAGAACAGCCTCTGCACTCCTACACTCCACAGTGATGAATGGCAGGTTCAGGTCTTATAAGCCTATTACATCTTAGAACAACAGATGGCAGAATCATATTAAGCAGACAGTGAGGGATGCGAGCATTACTTGAGAGAGGCACAGCATTGGCGGGAGTCAAGAGGGAGAATGCCAACAAGGTGACAACTAGATAGACTGGTGCTGATGCTTTCTCCATTGCACTGATCCCTTAATTAAGGAGCACTATTATCTCAGGCCCCAGCGATCTCTTAATGGAATGGAATCCGATCTGTTGGCTTCAAGTGCCTCTTGGCCCTTGGACCTCTCCTTGGTGTCGTGCCCCGGACCCCCTTTTATTGCACATGTCATGCAACCTAGATCATTCGTTTCAGGAACCAAAGTCAAAAAGGCCAGGGGATTTGCAAAGTCTAATTGGTGGGATTGGACAATAGCCCAACCTTTTCCTGTCTTTCTTCCCCCTCCACTTGCTGTTGAAATGCTCCTATTAAGAAGCCTTAGCTTTCTAGCACCTCCCATAACACTTTTTCTAATCTGTCCTCCTCCGAATAAATTTGCAAAAATAACATGCTCCTTGACGGCGGAAGACGCAACAGGTAACACATGTCACTTGCCATGCCCGGGAGCTCGGTAGCTTTCCGTGCTTGCGGCAGGCCGACCGACCACAGAAGCAATACCGGACTCACCTTATTGTCGTGCTCCCCCAGCTCAAAAGAAGCTCACACGCTTGGCCCCGCACGCTCCAGATGCTCGGTAGCAGCTCTACCAAGCTCTCCATGCTCGAAAGAAAGCTACTGAGCTCCCTGGCACACGCTTTACACAGTTGAGGAGAGGACTATTTTTACAAATCTATTTTGAAAAGGTCAGATTTGTAAAAAAAATATTTGTGAGGAGGCTAGAAAAGCAAAGGACTCTCCTTTTAGTCCATATCTCGTCGGTCTATTTGCAACTGGCAATTGCATTATATGCCATTTGTTGAACGAGGAGAGGTGGTGTTTTTCTGTTAAAAGAAGACTAGGTAGTAAGTTGTAGTAAGGCAGTGGGTATGACTACTACATGGACCTTCTGTACTTTCAAACGTAGGTACCTGTTTGACAAAGGCTTTGCCAGTGTCCTTGATCCAAACTCAATAACTCCAGGAACAGCCCCAAAAAAACATTTCTACGGGTATAAGCAGAAACTTTCCTTGATGGGATAATAGAATAAATTTTCATGTTAGACAAAAATGCTTGGGTCGAACAAATTCAAGGTATGCAATTTGCGTTAGGAAATGTTTTGTTTGTCTAAATAGATATAGCCTCCATATCAAAAGTCAAAACAATTGTCAAATTTACACAACATTCTCAGATCTAGTACTACCCATTTTAGATTATGGCAGTACTTCAACATAACGGCGGTCACTGTCGGAACAAATTGGACGGCATTACCGATGACCATGTACGCAAAATTATGAATAAGAGCATCTCCGCTAGTGCCATTTTACCTATCTCTTAGCTATACTATGTCAGCAAAATTTTATGTAGATGAGAGAGTATGTGAGAAAAGAGAATGACAATCTGATCATACAAACCAACGTAAATTGTGATGGAGTGTGAGGGGGAAAATATGATGAAAATAATATAAAATAGTTAAATGAATAATTTTAGAGTGGAATTACTGGAGATGTGCATTGTCTCTAGTGCCGTCTCTAGGTGAGTTGAAATATTTAAAGACAATCTTAAGAGATGAACTATTGTACATGCTCTAATGCGCAGCAATGGCAAGATATTTTCATTCGGAGCTGTATGATCATCCGTAGTGGGGCATGCACAAGGATGAGAACCAGTGGCTGGAATTCCTTGTTTAGCGGCAGTGGAGACGTTTTGAAAGAAGCTACGGAAAGTGGAGGATCCTTTTGGTTCATTTCAACAAGTCCATAAAGCTTTTGTTTGTGCGTTGGTAAGTCCAAGACGAAAGTGCAAAATTAATGTGGTGCTGGGAAAAGCTGGTCTCTCTTTTATATTTGCAATGGGGATGGTATATGCAAATGCATTTTGGTTGACCAATGGTGAGGTCTCTGGGAGTTGTGTTGCTTTAAAATTGAGAATGCGGTTGATGATTCGAGAATGGTTACTTCATGGAGTTAAAAATGTGGAATGAGTTCGATGATTGGTGTTAGTTCATGAAATTTTTTAGTGTATATTCCACGTGCTTGTGCTAAAGTGCTAATCAAGCTTATATATGATCTTCACTCATGGTGGCATTTTTTTTATCCAACTAACTGATTTAAACTTGAATTTTCAAAGATTGTTGCAATATGATCCATATATTAACTCCTCAGTTTTTTTTTTTCAGAATTTTTTTGTGTTGATCTTGCTGCTTAAACAAACATTATATGCATGTGTGCACCTGGGAAATGGGTCATGCCTTTTTGGGCTGGCCCTCGACACGACCAATCCATCATGGCCCAAAGCACAACACGGCACGGATATCTTTGAGCCAGATCGGTACAACATAAATGATAGGGTGTGTTGAGTCTAGAAACTTAGCACTTTTGAGTGACTCGGCACAACACAACCTACTGGGCCCTGCTTGGCCTGGCACGATACAAATGCGATCCTATTTACAGCCCAACCTATTATCAATTATCTTACCCCATAGATCCAATCATCATCAAATACTATCTCTCCCTTCGCCTCCTCCCATAACCCATCCATTGCGGTCGTCGTCTCCTCGCGCCTCCTTCGTCCTCTCTCTCTCTTTCCTCTTGCCATCCTCCACCCCTACTTCCTCCTCACTCTATCACCTCCCCCCACAACCTTGGTGCTAGATCTAGTGGTCTTTAGTTACCCCACCGTCGGATACAGCCTTGAGGCCACGCCACCAGATTTGTGGCCTATCCTAAGGAAGAAGATGACGATGATCGGAGAAGAAGATGGTGATGATGCTAGATCTCGATGGTCCTCATCACCTTGGCATCGGATCTAGTGGTCTTCAGCCATGCCGCTGCCAAATTCAGCTTTCCCGCACCATGTCACCACTGTCCCCGATTACCATGTGTGCTTCTTCCCCGATGGTAACATCTTCCTTGCCTCCTGCCAAGCTACATTCTGTTCTTGTAACCATACTGGTAGGTGCCCCACTTGTCTTCGATTCATTTCCTCTCCTTTGCAAAAGTCCAAATGGATTGGACCAGAACTAGCACAGTACAGAAGTGGCACAGTGTGTCAATAGGTTATACCTAGGCTCACTAGAGGAGAGTCAGGCTGGCCCTACACATTGGGCGAGCTGTGATAGCATGGTATGGTCTAGACCCACGGCCCTTCGAGACTATGCCATGCTAACGGCTCAATACCCAGGTCCATGTGCACCTAAATCATGATTTGTAGTGTCCCCATATCGAAATGTGTACACTTTTTTTTTCAAAAATACTGAAGTGTGTATACGAAGATGTAGAGAAAGAAAAGCTCCGGTGCAAATTTTCCCCACCGTTGCCTAGTGCAGTGGCAAGGACCGAAGGACATGCAATCTATGCACAGTTCGCCAGATACGTGATAGAACTTGAAGTCTCAAGCCGGTCCATCACTACAAAGCTCAAACTACTAATCATTTTGTGTTGCATTACAAATCACAATCACACGCTAACCCTACTCGCTAAGTAGCCTAGCGAATACTACTCTACGCTTTTCGAGACGAGATTTGTAAGCTACGGGCCGGGCCGACTGTTAGCCCATAACTGATCATGGTGGGTGGCTAGCATCCTGTGAAGACGGATTATGTGGGCTAGCAAAAGATGGTTACTAGCAATGCTGGGCTTTGAAGATTACGCTAACTTTTTAGGGGTTTTTTATTCTCACCTTCCACGCTCCGTCGTGGAGAGAGAGATCCGATAAATCTTTAGACTCCATTTTCGAAAACAGGGATTAATTTAGAGAAATTTTATAGTATTATACTGGCAACATATAGTGAGTAATATAAATTATATTTAGTTATTGATTTGCTAAGAGTGTTTGTACTATGCTACTATGGAAGGAAATATAAATAAATACTAGCTAATTTGATAAGTTCTTTTTAGCTTTTTTTTTTTTGGGACAATGGCGTCATTTGCCACTAGGGTTTCGTGAATGTGTACATTTGCCACTGCAAACGAGCTAATTGCTCTCATACCACGAGAATGGTGTGAAATGAGTTCTATGTTTGTTTGTTTTTTTCGCCATTTTGACAAGGGTTGGCCACTACCAAATAACAGTGTTGCCCTTCTTAAGAAAATACAAAACGAGAAGGCGTCCACGGCGAGGATCGAGCTCCTTCAGCTTTCTTTATTTGGCCGCGTCGCGTCGGCACCGCCGCACGGATGACCGTGCGCACCGTGGCGAAGACGTACGGCGAGCGCCCTGCGCCCCCGGCGCATCGTCCACCTCCCCCGCTGGCCGCTGCACTTGCGTGTGCGTCTTGTGTCGTCGTCTACCTCCCTGCTGACCCGGCGGGCCTCTTGCATAGGCCCTGAGGGCAGGGTGGGCAGCCGTCCCAAGCCTCCAAAGTCATAGGGCCCTAGATATGCAACTGCATCATGGGCTTTTGATCCAGTTGCGAATAAACGTGTGCTGAATTGATCTGATGAGGGTCCAGGCAGGAAACGAACCGTTCGACTGAAAAATGTTACACTAAATTTACAGACACTTTCTCTCGTAATGGTTCATTTGATACCATGATCTTATTTCTAAATTAAAGATTATGAAATTCACTTTGCCAGATGGCGCATTGTCTGCTATGGAGATTTTCAAGCATTTCAGAGATGTAGATTGTTATCCTAATATCTCTATTGTTTATCGAATCTTATTTACTCTGCCTGTGACTATTGCATCGTCTGAAAGAAACTTTTCAAAATTGAAATTGTTGAAGAACTATTTGAGATCAACAATGACTCAGGAAAGGTTAAATGATTTGGTGACTTTATGTATCGAGAATAAGTTATTGGATGAGATTGATATTAATAGTATAATCGATGACTTTGTATCACAAAATGTTAGAAGAAATTTTTTAAGATGATGCCAAGTGCCAAGTGCCAAGTAAGTGTTTATGATTACAATTTACATTTGTCATTTCATAAGTTATTTCATAAACTTTAAATTGTTCTATAGAGATATTTTTGTGCATCGAATAGTAATTTCTTCAATGATGTGTGCTTATAATACTATATATATATATAATATATATATATATAGAGTTTACTCTGTCGACTTCAAAGCACGATCATCACAGTGCAGGCGATTTTTGAAATCCGTGATTTTTCGAAATCTTCTTCATCTTGTTGAAATGTAGCCACAGACCAAATTTCGTATTTTTTTGAATTTTTTTACTATTTGTTTTGTATTTTCTAAAATCAAAAGGCTGATTTTAGAAAATGCAAAACAAATAGTAAACAAATTCAAAAAAATACGAAATTTGGTCTGTGGCTACATTTCAACAAGATGAAGAAGATGAACGGTTCGGATCGAACATTTTTGTCACAGATTTAAAAAAATCGGCTTGGAGTACGGGGAGGATCTGTGCTTTGAAGCTGACGGTAGCAAAACTCTCTCTCTCTATATATATATATATATATATGAGAGGAGGTGGAAGGGCTTTCATGTAAGTTTTCGTCTCGGGCCCCAAGACCAGCCCTGACGAACAATGGCCGGCGAGAGAGCACGAGTGATGGCATGCACAACGCAAATATCAACTGCAAGGTTGGCGCAAGCAAGGGGACAAGCGCCAAGCAACGACCAAATACTCGGTGATGCATGGGAAGGAGTAGAGCTAGGTACGTGAAATTGAAGGGAGAGGAGAGGACAGGGAGAGAGGTCGGGAGAAAGGGTGAGGGCATTTTGGGTATTTTTTTTAGAAAAGGGCTGGCATTATGAAAATCCCTATTTACCTTCTTTATGTACTTTTTGGCTAAATTACAGTAGGATGGTAATCAGGTGGATATCTTCAGGTACGACTGTCATCCACCCAAACCTTAAACCTAAAACCATGTTGTCCACCTAAACCCACTAAACTTATCGGGCATAGATCTGTGTCCATACCCAAATCCAATAGGTACCCAATACCCAATGGATACCCATGGGTAGCAAGCTGTGCTAAAAACAAACAGTTAACATGGACTATAGGTGACCAATGATACTCTAATTTATTTCATTTAATCAGCACATCATGATGTTCAAATGAGTACTATAAGTTCAAATGAGTACATATAAGTTATTTAATGGCAAATACTACTCATTCCATAGTGTTTTCATAGATACTGTATAAGATTTTCGATGAACAAGATGATAAGCATTAGAGTAAAATGTGGGACAGTAATATGTAAGCTCATTCAATGACTAAGATAAAACAGAAGACTCAGTTGACTTACATTTAACTCAGTCATATAACATACACTTAACACTTATGACTACGATGATAGTAGAGATGCCAACATATAATAGAGCATCATCTAAAAGAAAGAATATGATATATACACAACAAATTCAGAGCATGATATATGTTCAACGAGTTCCTGAACATAGTATTATCTTTTAAAGCCTTATGTGTGTCTCAGTCTCTCATTTAGGTAGTTACGGTTTCAATTTTCTAATATATATCTTATAAAAAATATGGTCTACATGTCATAGGATACCCATCAAGTACTTATAGGTACAAATTGACACTCATACCCATCCTATGTTTTTATTGGGTATCTAAACCCGAAAACTCATAGGTTTGAAGTGCTACTCATGCTCACTCTTATCGGATCGAATACCCACGGGTACCCAAATCTATAGGTAAAACTGTCATCCCTAAATTACAATCCCGATCCATCAACGTAAATGGTTTTGGTCTACCCAAATAGATTTGGTTCAGAACTAGGCCTTCCAAATAAAGAGCGGCATGCAAACGATTTACAGTTTGAAGCAGCAGGTCACCAAATGAAAGGGCATATTTGCATTTGTCCTTTTTTTCTACGCAACACAGGTGCCTTTTGATTCTGAATCACGACTCATGAGCATGGATCAAAATCCTGCTGAAATTCGGCGAAATCTTGGATTTTGGCCCATCCGAGATTCATAATCCTGGCGAAATAAAAAAAAATTATATTACTACAGTGATATAAAAAATCTCAGTGAAATTGTATTTCGCCGAGATTTTGGCGCTGAGGACCGAAAACGCCATGTATTTGGTATTTATATGTCTGGATTTCAACCGCAGTGCATGTGGGGTCATAGCTTTGGTGGTAGAGTATGTCAAATCGCATATGAGAGGTGCTTGGATCGATTCCGAAGCTTTCCAGCAAAACGCACCATTTTTTGGCTAAGGTATTAAAATAAAAAAATATTGCCAAGGCTGGGCCAAGCTCCACTTCAAATTGTAAAAGGAGTTAGAGATTTTTTCTAGCTACGAACGAACTTACGGGTTTGAAAAGGACTGAGATTTTACCAAATTTCACTGAAAGCTTAGATTTTTTTTGATCGATTTTTGACTTTTTATAGCCAGATTTGGTCTAATAACCCTTGAGAAAGTCATCTTCCATGAAAACTTATTGAAAAACCGAATTTTTGAGACGTTTTAAAATTTTGGCAAAAACACCATTAGATTTTTATAAAATTGTACAAGCTTGATAGTGATCTAAAAAATTTATGGTAGTATCTTTAGTAGTGTAGGATCATACAAAAAAATTTCAAAATAATTGAACTTCATTTGTTATCTTTAAAAAAATCAAAGACAGAATGAACATAATTAGGACAGTAATCTTGTCAGAATTTTATAAGTTTTCTCGAGCGTGATCATTATCCAAAATTTTTATAAGAGCTTACGTATTACCTCAGTACCATTATATAAAATTATTAAAAATTTTAGACTTTTTGTTTGCTCAACCAAATCTATGTAAGCATTGAACTTCATTTGTTATATTTCAAAAATAAAAAATAGAAAGAACATAATGGTACAGTGCCCTTGTAAGAATTTTATAAATTCATTGGAGTGTGATCATAATTCAAAATTTTTATGAGACCTTAAACATTTCCTTAGCAATCTTCTATAAAAATTTCAAAATTTCTAAACCTTTCTTGATTGTTAAAGCAAATCATGTATTGATCATCAGACTTTTATTAGGACGTAGCATTGTCAAAATTTTTGAAAATTCTTTAACATTGGTCATCATCTAAAAAATTTATAAAAAATTACTGATACATCAAGACCATCCACAAAAAATTTTAAAATTTTATAATATGGTTTGAACCATTTTTCATTTAGTTGAAATTTACCGGTAAAGCTTTTATCAGGACAGTAGTACTCTCTGATTTTTTAAAAATTAATGAAGCTTGATAATCATATAAAAATTTTATAATAACATTAGTGATACATCATAACCATGTACAAAAAATCCAAAAAATTTTTAACATAGTTTGTTCCATTTTTCATTCGGTTCAAACTTACCGGTCAGCGTTTTATCAGGATAGTAGAAATTTTCAAATTTTTAAAAATTCCTCATACTTGATAATCATCTGAACTTTGTGTCAAGAGTCAAGACCCTCCACAAAAAAATTCAAAATTTTTGATGTCGTTTGAACTATTTTTCGCTCGGTGTAAATTCACAGAAATCTCGGCTAATCTCGTCGAGATTTCATAAATTTCGGTTGAAATTTCGTTTTTCTCGGTGTAAAAAAAACGAATTTGAATTTTTATTCTTTGTTTTTCATTCGAGATCTGTCCAAAATTTTAAAATCTCGATGATATTTTAGGATTTTGACCACCTTTAAAATATCATTCGAAAACAAGATTTCAAACCTTGTTCAGAAGCTCATCCAATTTCCGCATGGCCCTATCCAAAATACCAAACATCTAACCACGGACTGCCTAGTAAAAAAGCCTAGAAACAGGCGTGCGATTCCTCTCTCTCTCTCTCCTCACCGGGTGAGTGGACCGCGGTTGGCAGTAGCGGCGCCGGAGCGGCACGTTAAAATAGGCGTGCGACCCGGCCTGTGTACGCAAACGACCCGGGCGGCTTCGAAGAAGCCCACGGAACCACCACCTTCTTCCTATAGCTTCTCTATCCTATCTGCCCCTCCTCCTCTCTCTCTCTCTCTCTCTGTGTCTCTTGTACACAAGAAGAACCTCGCCATCACTTCGACTTCGGCCGCAATGGCCAAGCCGAGGTTCCTCGCCCTCCTCCTCGTCACGGCTATCCTCGCCCTCACCTTCTCGCGAGGTACGCATACATACGAGATCGATCCCTGCCATCTCGTCCTTCTTTTCTCATGTTGGTAAAGAACTAAAGATCAAGAGAATTTGACGTCCGTATGCCACGGATGGATGGATGGATGCAGGGGTGGTGGTGGTGGAAGGGAGGAAGGTGCAGGTGATGAGGGCGATGCGGCACTACGCGCGGTGGCGCTCGCCCCTCCACGGCTCCCAGCAGCAGGACGCGGCCGCCGGGATGGTGTCGACGGTATTGGACTACTCCGACCCCAAGCCCAACACCAACCCCCACAGCGGCGTCATCCCCCCGTCGGACCCCACCTCACCGCCGGCACACTGATCGGTCGCCATATCTATCGGCTACGCCTACGCATTTACATACATAAATATATATAGTACATGCATGTAGAAGAAGATGAAGGAGGAGGGATCAGAATAAAAAGGTTTTCGATCTCCTCCCTTGGCTTACGGTACGGTATACGGACGAAGGAGTGGGCGTACTATACATTTATATGTATGTATTTCAGTATACTACTGGTGCGCGTGAGCACGATTGAATTGGTAGGTTTCATCTGTTCTGTTCATCACCTTGTCTGTCTCGTTTGTAACGTAGGAATCCTACGCAGTGCGTAAGCTGTATCTGTCCTGCATGCCGCCCCTTTGTACAACCGATCCATGTGTTTTGCAATAAAATCATACGAATGTGCCATTGTTTGGAGAGTACCAACATAGCTACATGCTTTTTTGTTTGGCTGTCACTGTATATGCTGCTTCAGTTTGTGCATGTGTGTCAAGAATTTCTTACCGAGTGAACTGCATCTTTTGCATCATACCGGCCAGTCCAAAGGACAATTACATCACAGGGAAACTGACGGTGCCACTGCCAATGCCGCGGGCTGGAACAAAGAAAGCATGTATGTGTTATAGTGGCAGTACAGTACAAGTACTTAATCTGCATATCTGGCCAAGCTAGCTAGCACCAATCATAATGGTTTTGTACCAGCTAAACAGGAATGAAGTGGCAATCATCCCTTTGATTATGAAGTGAATCGTTTATCTTTCTCAGAGCAATTGATTAGGCCGCCCTTGCAACGTGCAATACGGCTTCGATCTCGGGATATAAAATTGCACTGATTATCTAAACCAATATATGATGAACGGGTGACTCGTCTGAAGCAGATGTGTTCAGACTTCAGACAAGTTTGGCTGCATGAGGAGATGGATGGGCTACATAGTACTACGACACTACTACCACGCATGATGTTTGATTTGCGGCTTAAATAATGTCATATTGTCAGTTCCTTTATGGTTGAATATGCATATCATGGATGCAAGCAAGCAAGGTGCATGATCGATGTAATCGATCGATTCATTGTTTTAATCTTGATCGACCGCAAAATCTCATCCTGGGACAACCTTACCCCTTATCTCACTAAATAAGTAGTTCAGCTTTGTCCTAGAATATAGCATGATATGCTTGCAACTGGTTGCCTCATCGTTTGCTTTCGCAGCGCAACATGAGAGCATGAGAATCATCCGGGTCAACTCATCGGGCTGCACATCGATGAACTGCCTTAGTTCTGGAGCTCTGCTCCAGCTTTTGATCGGTTAGTGCACTCCAATGGTTAGTTGGTGAGGATGTTGACTTGCGTCCCCGCTCGCCTCTGTTCGAGGCTTAGGCCTGACACATGTGTACATGAGAGAGTTGGGTGTAGCGCGTGTGTGGTGTGTGTCGGTGTGTATGTGTTTGTAGTTTAGATATTGTTTTTTTTTCTACAGTGAATAGTAGAGCTCTTGATTAAATTCAAAAAAAAAAACCATCCAGGTGCTTGTTTCTAACATCCTACTTAACCACTCTCTGCTCTAGTACTAAGATATAATCCCTCTGTCTAAGTTATAAGGCATAATTTTTAAACGGTCTTGTCCATACATATAGGGCGTATATCATATTTTAGTGCAAAATTAGTGTGATATTCCATATATATGTCTAATAAATATCTATTTTTACTTTATATTCTTTACATGCATGTATTGAATATAGTATTTAGTGATAATAATTAAGAATAATATAGTTACTTTTAATATCACTTTGGTCTGTGATAAGAAGAAATATGCTTTGTAAACTTGAACGGAAGAGAGTGCCCTTGTAAACGAATAAAGTCCAAAAATTTTCTGATAGCTCCATCGATCCTCTCGTCGAGGTGTTGCTGCAGCTAACTCCGGCTACAAGGAAGGTGTGACCAACCTGCCAACGGCAACCAAAGCAGAGCAAATATATTCTTTTGATTGGTTGGGGGCCTGTCGACGTCGTGATCACCTTTGCGTCGCTCGCTCATGCATCCATCCAATCCGACGGTGCTTTAAACAGTGTTTGTGAAATATCACCGTAGTTATCTTCAATAAAAGAAATAGAACGTCCGAACCATATGAATTGACTCTCGCAGAGAATGTGTCCGCGTTTGAGAGAGCATGAACTGTCGCAACGAGTGTACGTGCGTGCGACCCATCAGACGACGGACAGCACATGCACGCGCGCCTAGTCGGATCCAACAAAAGGTTGGCACGCTTTGAAGACCGACCTAGCGTAGCTTAACGGCCTATAAACAACATGGTTATAAAGCAGCTGAGAAACTAAACCAAAGCAGAAGTACTTCTAAAAGCTGAAACTGCTGAGGAGGAGTTTTTCAGCTGTGGCTTTGCTTGACCACCTTCTATCTCGGTCGTTCTGCCTTCTCGACCTCCGCCACTCCACCTCGTCGCCTCCACGTCACTTCCCCACTCGGATGCTGTTGTACTTCGTTATGTTGTTACCTCCTCGCTCGGTTAGCCCTCAAAAGTTACAACAAGAATGGGTTTATAAACAAAGATAACAAAAAAACTACACCGTCGGTATAAATAACTTTCTGATCCGATAAATCAAAAGCAATTTTTCAGTTCTGCCGCAGCTCTTTAAACAGAGCCTAACTTTGATAGGCTTGCATGCGTAGCCAAACAAAGAGAGAAGGAATCTAGACGAGTGATAAGATGGGATGGGTAGGATTGCCTAACTTCCTTTTGCATGTTTGGTCCATGTGCACAACCATCGTTCAGAGCCTGCGCTTAAATAAACTATCGAGCGAACGCTTGCGAGTCCACCAGAGGTGGACCCCAGGTACTGCAACAAATCGGTCAAAACGACCGATATTCGAATCACTACGATCAATCCAAACTCTGGTTAGTATTGTACTCACTTGGTGACAAATATTTATCGTGTTGGATATTAATATTATTTTCAAAACACAATTTTAATCACTAATTTTTACTATAATATACTTATAAATATAATAAAATTATAATATTATAGAAATATTTTTTAAGATAAATCTACGTATATGATTTTGATATATCTAATTTAAATATTTAGAAAGATATTAAAGTTTTGAAAGTTTTAATTATATATATATGTGCCAAACGACAACTTGTGACTGAGTGAGTATTAAACATGTAGCAGTGCATTTGTCGTGCAGGGTTGACATCGATCGCGTGCTTGTCGGAATTATAAAGATCGGTAGTCTTCACGTCGGCGTCGCAGGTCGCAGCGTCGAAACAGGGCTAGCGACAGCGGGATCGATCGCTCCACTCCTCTGTTCGGTATGGATGCTTGTCTTCTTCCCTCTAATTATCCTATAATTATCCTATACCGAGCGAAGAAACCGCGTGCGAGTTTTTGCCATGTAGGGAGATCGAACGAAGGGAACATGATGACTCGGCGCGTCGCCTTAAGGGCTCGCTCGGTCTCGTGTCCCATGTGGCCGTGTCGACCTGTTCGACCGAGAAAGGCTCGAGGATAGAGAGGCTTTTCCTTTAGGGGTGAAAACAGGATAGTAAATATCCGTTCGATTCGATCTCGAATCTGTTTAAAATCTGTATCTGAAAAATCTGATGTAATATAGGTTAGGATATAGGAAGAGCAATATCCGATCCGTATCCGAAAAATCTCATGTAATATGGGTTAGGATATGGAAAGAGCAATATCCAACCCGATATCCGGATAAAATCAGTTATTCTTCTATTAATTTGGTTCATTATTGGATAGATAGAATAGTTGTTTGATACTGGCACTAAAAAACACTACTTTGTTATTAAGCGTGAACTTCAACAAATCTATCAACAAACAAATAGAGTGATGACATAATGTTTTTACCTAAATTGATTTGTTCAACTTATTTGATAAACTTCTTTTCTATTCAAATTACTGGAATTAGTTGAGTCACTAAATTGCACCTCTAACTATACTACTATCTTACGTTGAAATAATTATGACTTGAAGCTAATGTTGTAAGGTTAATGCTTCGTTCGTTCTTTTACGTACACAATTATATACTATACTACTATCCGATTATGATATCCGATCTCGACCCAAATCCGTCAGGTATCCGCTCCGTATCTGAATCCCGAATAATCCGAATTCGTATCCATATCCGGGACATCCGTATCCGACTCCGAATCCCGAAAAAAAATATGGGACAGGATACGGGACAAGCAATATCCGCCCGTATCCGACCCGATTTCACCCCTATTTTCCTTGCGATTTTGTCGTGTGTTTTCATGTCAGTATTCGTGTGCAGATAAGATAACTTTGCATGGTGAGATTCTAGCTAGCTAGATGAGGCCGTTCGGTAGGGCTCTAGTTCATGTTCCTTTTTTATTCTGTTCTTACTTCTTTCGATTTTGAATTTCTGAAAAATCAGGAGTAGTTTTTGAAAATATTCTACTAGTTGGTTGACTCTCGATTCTTAAAAGAATTTGTTTAGTTTATCCTTGTCTATAATACCTAACTTGCACTTGCAACTTGATCCTTCGTATTTGCGTGGATCATTAGTAACTTAGAATGTACAATCAGCAGTTCATTTTTATTCACATTTTCCCATTATTTTTCCTAGTTTCTTGTTTCTACCGCTGGTTTACACTGTAGAGGTCACATAAGCGTAAAAGTTCTACACTGTAGAGGTCACATAAGCGTAAAAGTTCTCTGATATTCTCAGGCCGTAGATACATTGTGGTACTTCGAGATGTAGCGACAGCCGACACGGAAACAACTGGAAGTGAACCGACGACAGACAGCTCATTGCTGCAATGCTGCCCATGACAAACATATTTCAACGGCTGCAATGCTGCCCACAGTGACATTAAAGAATTAATAGTTGCGTGAGGAGCACTGCCTACCTCCCTTCAAAACTTCTCTACTTGGTCTCCAGATATGTACAAAGTTAGTTGACTTTATGTTTCAACATTCGTCACATCAATACGAAAGCGACGTACATAGTGAAAGGCCAGGAGGGGAGAGATCTCGCAGAAATAAACAAACATCTACAGAGTGCCACTGTGAACACTATATGAAATTGGATCGCCCTCCACCGCCACTGTGATTACTATATGAAATTCGATTACTATATGATATTCAACAGAACAATCCACAGAATCGTGAGCTTCCTAAGGTTTTTGTCACTGATGAGTGCCTTCGACTGACTGTTCAAGCCACGGATGTGCTTCTACAGAGGCAAGCTTTCCTGTCACTAATGAGTGATGGATGGCAATAGTTGGGGCCCTCCGACCATCTAGTAGGTTTCAAGTGATACATCCAGGTGAAAGTAAAACATCCTAGGTGAGAAAAAAATCGATTCGAACCTCAATTCCTAATTGACTTAATTTGGTCAAACATTTGCCTACTATCTTCATTGCCCAACTGTTTGTTTACACAAGGCTGGATAGAGATGGATGGCAGAGGCCTTGGACTTGGTGGTCCTTGCTCAGCATATACTACTGAATTTCTACCTTACAGCTTCTTCTTTACAGACCCTTAATTCGAGACCAAGAAGCAAATGTAATATATACGTGTACAGCTGTCATGGAGAGAAGCAGCTAAGGAATAGACGACAAGCTGAGCCCTATTCCAGCCCATGCCATGGTGGAACTTACAAAATGCTGAACATAGAGTCAATTACAAAAAGATGTGTTCAGGTACTCTATGCTACACATGGCTTATTGCATCCATCCTCAACCAGTGGAATCTATAGCTTCTGCTGATTGGGACAAAGGAATACATTCAACAGCAGAGGCCTTTCAGTATCTGATCCTTTTGTAACCTCAAAGAAATGGAAAACAAGAACCAATCCAAGGGAACCCCTCAGATCTGGAAATTTGGGGGGTAATTGGACGGGAGGACAACTCGAGGGAGGGGGTTTGAAGCCAAAGAACTACATATTTTGCACGGCAGCGGAATTAGGGTTATAGGGTGTTGGTAGCTAGAGGTGGGTGTTGTGCCAGGCCCAGCATGGGCCCATCGTGCTTCAGGTCTAAACCGTGCCGGACCATAACGGCCCATCGTGCTCGTCATGCTGGGCCGAGCTGGCCCGGCTCACCTTCAGCGAGCCCAGGCATGGCCTATTTGCTCTTCGTGCCTGCTTCATATCGTGCCGGCCCAAATCCGGCCCATTTATACTATTACTATGAGAGAAAATGATCACAGATTGATTTCTTTCTTTATCTGTCTAGGACTTCCTTTTTCTCCAGATGAAACAAAATCCTATTGTGTTTATTCTTCTCGATTTTCTTGATTCGGTTGTTCCTTCCAGTCACATGCATGCAGCCATGCATTTACTCCTTGATTTGCTCAGCCACACATACAATGTATACATGTTTTCCCTTCCTTTTCTTACTCCATTCGGAGTTTTCTTCCTTTACTCCTTGATTTGCTCACCTACACATACAACGTAGGCATGCACAGGCTGTTTCGAGCCGTGCCGGCCCGAGCATGGCCCGGACTGTCGTGCTTACCCGGGCTGCCCATCGTGCCCAATTGGCAGGCTCGGCATGGCCCGTTTAGAACAGTTCTATGCCAGGTCGTGGGTCGGGCTGGGCTGGATGTGCCTTGTGCTGGCCTAAAATGGCCCGGCCCAGTGCCCTCCTCTATTGGTAGCTAACCTATGCAGGAGGAGGTGTGTGCAGGGTTGCCTCCGGCTGTCAAGGATGCCGCTGTGGACGTAGGGTCACTGTTTGTCACGTAGACGCCAGGGCGTGGACGCGTGCGTGCTCACCTGGTCTCCTGGGTCGAACAGTGAAACAGAGAGAGGATGCAAATGGGTGGTCAGGGGCTGGGTGAGGGATGGGAGGCTAGGGGCATACCAGTGGGGCATTTCACGGGTAAAAAATCGACAACTTCAAGGGCCATGTACTTCGGCTGGGATGGTTCCCCATTAGAATCCTTCTCCTAGGCCACTCCTCAAGTCCTAGTTCATTTGGCTGGAGCGCTTCGCCCAGCTCCTTGAATCCAATTTTGGGGGAGCTAGTGTGTTTGGTAGGACTCCGGGTGCTCCCACTGAGAATTCAAGAGTAGCAACCCAACCGAACGTGCCTTTAGGTTGGTACTTTCTCATTTTGAGAATAGTCAATTTTTTTAACCTTGCTATATATTTTTTAAATATAGCCTATGTGAATAAATTTACAAAAATAGCCCATTCTTTGGTAGCAGAAGAAGCGGCATGTTACCAATCGCGTTTGTGTACCGCGGGGTGAAACTTAATGTTGACCTAGGTCAACAAGGCAGAATGAGATATCATGGAGCTCACGCAAGAAGGGAAGCTACGAGGCCAGCGATCTATTGCGGTAGGGGAGTGCATTAGGTGACTTGTGTTGTTTGATGGTGCTTCTGCATCGAGAAAAGAGCTAAATTTGTAATTTCATTCATCACCAAAAATGAAAAAAGTCTATAAGGACATCAAATAGGGGGACATGGTTTAGGTGCAATCTCATAGGTGTGAATAATCCAATCGAGACAACGGACGATCCAGATCATCCAAAAACATGTGCTACAATACTTGCTACATTGCCTGCTACAATGACAAATCGGCACATTGATTTTGCTGTAGTACCCCCTCGAAGATCTAGACCGTCGCTTTTCGATCGGATGGTCCCGCGGGGACTGCTTATGTTTCAGTCCCCACAGGACTGCAACTAAACCGCATCCCAAATAGAGCAAAGCTTCATCTTTTGATCTCTTTGTAGAGAACTTCACCACTTGAGCCTTTTAAGGGCTAGGAGTAAGACTTGGCCTTCGTTTGGTCAATTGATATCCTGACATAGTTCAAAATCTTGACAAAATTTCAAAAAGTTCATTCAAGATTTCGGATTTCGGTCGAAGGTGAGATTTGAAATCCCATCTAGATAAAAAAAATTGAAAAAAAATTGCTACAATATTTCCAAAATTTTCAGTGAGATTTCGGCAAATTTCACCAAATCTCGGGTCTTTTTACTGTATTGGTCAATAACCTTAAGAATATCATCTTCCATAAAATTTTATTAAAAACCCAAAATTTTGCAACATTTTATAAAAATAGCAAAAATACTGTCAAATTTTTATAAAATCGTAAAACATTGATCATGGTTTGAAAAATTTATGGTACTATGTTTAGCAACCTAGGATCATACAGAAACATTTCCAAAAGAACTTAACTTCATTTGTTACATTCAAAAATTCAAAAACCAAATGAACATAATGAGACAGTAATCGTGTCAGAATGTTATAAATTTGCTCAAGTATGATAATGATCCAAAAATTTTAGGAGAGCTTAAGCATTGCCACAGCACCCTTATCTATAAGTTTTTTATAAAATAAACCTGTTTTAGTTGCACAATAAAATATATAGAAGCAATACATGTAGAACTTTAAGTTTTGAAACCCATTTTTTTGAATAATTCTCTTACATGGTATTCTATGAACACTTCAGAACTGCGAGCACCATTATACAAAAGTAAAAAAAAATACTTTGAGCAATGGTGCAATAATACATCTTCGCAAGCCTGATGTGAAAGTATCAAAGAAAAAAATGTTAGATTAATGTGTGAATAACTAAGTAGCAACACCAGGGAAGAAGAACAAAATGGGAGGTGAGTGAACTAGTGTAGAAGTCTGAGTGAAAGGTTGATTACAATTTCTAGGTTTATTGTAATGAAGTTTTCTACTGGTGAAAAGCGATGGCTACATCATAACGGGAGAGCTTTGCTTGCCTTGTCGAGCGCTATCATATAATGCTTGGAGAGCTTTGAAACCCACTGATGTTGTGGTTGATGGCTAGCAAACTAGCCTTTTGATTCTCAAAGAATTACATTTCTACTTTTTCTTCATCTAATTCGAGTCTAGTGACATGTAGATGGTGAGTGAGCTAGTGAGGTGCCAAGTGATAGCTTTTGTCGAACGACATAAATCCATAGTTCAGTTTTAGTGTGCAGTTTTTGAACGTCGAAAAAACTTTAGCATGTACTTTTTGAACCTTGAATGATATAGTTTGTAGTTTTTAAAGGTTGAAATATTTTTTATGTTACCTTTTGGTGAAAAAAGATTGAGCAATCTATATCAATGCTCTTTCATTAACAAAGTAACTGATGATACTGAAAGACCATGTGGAGGTTTACTCGTGTTTGTGATGAGTAATTAACTGTATTTGAGCTTATGGTACACAAGTTTGAGTTTGATTTGAATAGTTTATAAACTGGTTGGGACTAGTTGTGAACCGGCTAGGATTGTTTTAAACTTATTGGGACTAGTTGTGAACTGGTTGGGAAAGATTGTAAACTAGTCGGGATAAATTGTATATCATTATGGCTATGTGTTAATTTGATTGCATATGTTGTTGGATATTGCTATGTGATGTGATTGCTTGTCGGTGATGGTTGCAGGACTTCAGAACTAGGCCATGATGAGGCGAAGGAGATCAAGATTAGGCTAGGAGAGCTAAGATTCAGACAGTCAAGGTGACACCAAAGATGACTGAGGTTAGGGAATAGCTGCAAACTGAGAAGACAAGTGGATGGTGTATACGCTAACTTAAACTCTACTCAAGCGAAGAAGGATAGTTGGATCGCAGGTTCATAGGTGGAGTGTTCAATTAGTGGTGCTTTGAGAGGTGTGTGTCAAAACCCGTTATGTTGTTAGGTTTTGGGTCAGCCCATGTATGATTTAGTGAGTTAATCTCAGCTCTTGATAAGGTTCCTTATAGGAGAATCAAGTTATCTAAGAATGGAGATTGCTCAAGTTAGGTTATACATAAAGGGGTGGAGGGGTGCCTCACCCCAAATCCTTAGAGAGGATTTTTTATTTTCTTCGTGCTCATGTAAGCTTTGCCCACCTGGTAGTGTGGTTTTGTGAAACTTTCTCTCAAAGCAATGCAAAATTAAATTTCTTCTATATTTTGAAATTTATTTTACTTCGTGCATTTTCATTATTATTACACTTTGAATTTGCCTCCCCTCCTTCTAAGTGTTTTTGGATCTTATGTCAAGAATAAAAAATTGTTGGATAAATCTTTTATAGATTATATCTCAATCATCTAGACAATTTACAATCTCTTCTTTTCAGTTTTTGCAAGAAACCAATTTAAGATCCTTGTAGATTGCGTTCTTGTTTGTTTGAAGAGTTGTTCATTGGTATTCTTACATGCTGTGATATGTGGGAGGTCATCTAAGATCATCTTGATCATTAATTCTCCACGAGCAAGTTAAGGGTGAAGTTTTTATTTTTGACTCGGTTTTGGTACAACATTCATTAAACTAGAAAAAGGTTAGAACTTTAAAGTCAATTCTTGTAATTGAAGGTTGGAATATGTTTCTAACATCCATAGAAAAGTGCACACAAAGTTTTATAGGTTTTGGATCAGCTGATCAAAAGTTACATTGATTCTTGTTTTTGAAGATCATGCTAATTTGACTATTACCCAAACATTGTTCATCCAAGTATTGTTCATCCAAACACTGTTCACCCAAACAGTGCTGGCGACCAGTTTGGAGTTATTGTTCATCTGACTAGTGTAGGTTATTGTTCACCCAAACACTGTTCATCCGAGCAGTTTGCTGTTTATTTTTCATCCGATCAGTGTAATTTTCATTATTTATTTGAGCACTGTTCATCCGACCTCCTGGTTGAGGGGTATTGTTCATTCAACCACCTATTTGGATTGTATAGCCATTTGTTCTATTCTCTTGGTGGTTTGAACTTTAGGGGTAAAATTTTATTTAGCTCCTATTACCCCCTCTAGTCATCTTTTTCGGTCATACAAATAACCTTTTTGTAATGCAGCTTTTTCCTGAAGCAACTTGAAACAATGATGTAGATGCAGATACTAACTACATTAGGTCACCTTTAGTGTATCCAAGTATTAGGGAGATGTGGATCACTATCAAGATCAAACCTCAACTGAAGAGCATACATCCTTTCGGCCATCATCTTGCAAACTCGATTTATTGGACAGTTGTCCTAGAACATGATAGCATTCGTAATTGCGTCGACTTGCTGGAGCTTGTATATGTCCCCTATTACTTTCTTATGTTTAATCCCTTTCTACTTTTTGTTTGTGGATGAGGTGTGTTGGCTGAATTAGGCAATATGCTGCACCGAGACAAGGAGGTTCGGGGTGATAGGGTCAATGAATTTGATCTATTGAGTGGGAACATAAATGATACATTATCTTTGTTAGAATTTTATAAATCCACTTGAGTGTGATCATAATCTAAAATTTTTATGAGAGCTTAAGCATTGTCTCAGTACCCTTCTCTAAAAGTTTCAAAAATTTTAAACTTTTTTTGTTGCTCAATCAAATCTTTGTATTAATCATTAGGCTTTTATCAGAACAGTAGCACTTTCATAATTTTTCAAAATTCCTCAAGTTTGATAATCATACAAAATTTTATAGGAATATTAGTGATGCTTCAGGACCATCCTAAAAAAATGTCAAAATTTTCTAATGTGGTTTAAACCATTTTTCAATCTGTTGAAATTTGCTTGTCAGTCTTCTGTTGCACTTTCTTAATTTTTGAAAATTTCTCAAGCTTGATCATCATCTAAAAATTTTATAAGAATATTATTGATGCATCAGGACTATACACAAAAATTATCAAAATTTTCTAACATGGTTTTCACTAATAGTAATTCTATCAGAATTTTTAAAATTTCGTCAAGCTTGATCATCATCTTAAATTTTATGAGAATATTAGTGATATGTCAAGACCATTCACAAAAAGTTTAAAAAATTTTTAACATCGTTTAGACCATTTCTCATTCGGTTGAATTTCACCGAGATTTCGGTAATTTTGGCCAAATTTCAGTTCAAAAATTCTGGATTTCAAATTTGCTTTTTAAATTTTGACCAGATTTTATCTAAAATACTGAGATTTAATCAAAATTTCGGATTTCACCTACCTCCAAGATATGAACCCAAAACAAAATTTCAAACCCTGCAGCCTGATGTATCTAGCCTTTCTTTTTCTACCTGATGTAGTATCTGCTAGCTAGCTGCCGGTTCGATCGACAGCTGCCTTTTGTCAATCGTCACTGCAAAATTTCTCTGGCCAGGTCCCTGGCTTAACTATGAGCTTTAGTTATTTCGTAAGAGCGTGACCTCGCGCAAAATCTATATATATATATACATGTCGAAAGAACTATCGTCTATATGATTTTGTGAGACAAAAGTCTTTTAAAATTTATGTGAGATTTCATGCGTTCCACATGGTTCTCGGGCGCAGGTAAGCTGTTGGTTCTCTCGTACAATTCACGTCACCACGTGGTTTTGCTTCAGCTTCAGAGAGTTGGAGACTCTTGGGTAGGGGTGCAAACGGATCGGATACGGACGGATTTCGCTTATTTCGTATCTTATTTCAAATTTTTTCTCGGATATAGAATCGGATACGGACAGTGCCGGATTCGAATACGAATACGGATTACTTTGGTCGCGAATACGGAGCGAATACAGATCGTTCCGGATACGGTTAGTCTCGGTTACGAATAGTTAGTCGGATAATGCGTGAAAGCAGAAACCATATATGTCGTGCATATTAAATACACAAAACTTTACTAGAACCTTGGAGACATATAAGTGTTTCAAATTCAATAATAGTTGCCTTCCCTATATAAGAATAATATGCAGCCAAGTATAATTCCAATCAACATATGAACTTATATGATGTAGAATGTTTATGTTTATCGGATCTGTTATCGGATATCTATTGCACTCATTTACACTGATATTTTTCGGATATCTCGGATATGCGGGTATGGATCGGATACTTCTCTTCCCATATCTTACCTCATATTTTTTTCGGATAGGCAGATTCGAATCCGGATCGAATCCGGATATAACCGGATATCATTTTTTCGGATTCGAATCGGATTTTAAACGAATTCGGTCTTCGATCGGTCGGAAATTATCCGCTCCGTTTGCACCCCTACTCTTGGGTCTTCGCTCCGTTACAAGTTACACACTAACACCGAGGGCGATGGCATCTGGATGTTTTTCTGGGCATGGCCTTGTCCGGACGTGGATTGGGCTTTCTGGATGACTAGAGAGCGCAGATAGGCCTGCACCACCGAGTTCGGCTATGGCCGAAAATTTGGGGCCTCGATGCCCATGGGATTCAACACATGACACAATTAAGCAGAGATATGTGTGCATAAATATAGCCCTGTCCGGAACGTCTTTCTTTGTTTCTTTTTTTTTTTCTGTTGAGGAGCCTGGAAGGTCACTTTTCTTAACGAAAATGTTAGAAACATGCTGAATGATTTTTTGGGATATCAGTTGAACTTCTAACAATTCAATTTACATCACGATTTGTGCATATGTCCCACCTCTGCCTTAGGCGAGAATATTCTTTAGGATTAGTCTTCACCTGGGTTAGGATTTGAGTTCACTGGCGCCCGGATTTAGAGGGAGAACGGGGCGATGGGAGAATAGGTGGTGGGTGGCGGCGGGGTGGCGGGGATGCTGCCGGCCGTATACTTAGGGGAGGGTGATGGAGGTCTGCAAAGATGAAAAGATCAGGAGAATGTTAGAAGGTGGAGGGAGGTCGTGGCAAATCCGGCGATGGTAGCCACTAGAGCGGGGAAGAACAGTGGGATAGGGGAGACGAATGCCAGCTTGCGGCATCAGCGAGGGAGGGGAAAGCGGACAGTAGTGATAGCGGTAGAGACAGGAAAGGAGGAGGTGGGCAGTGGCACGGGAGAGGGACTTGCCAGCTAGCCTCCTTGACATTGCTCTGACCCGACGAGTTGGCTGAGATGGGTCTAAGGAGGCAAGAGGTGGAAGGCGATGCGAAATAGGATCGATCGGAAGGCAAAGCAATGGGATCCAAAAAGGGGAGTAGTAGTAGCAGAAGCAGCACCGAATGATTTTGTGGGAAAAAAAGAAGATTTTTTTTTGAATGATACGTAGACAGACCTTTTTTAATTTCCTTGTGCAGGCTGTCCATTGGTCTCCTGGTCAACTCACGTTTTGGGTCAGCATGGGTTGTTTGGGTCAAGTAATGTTCAACAGTATATAAAAAATGCTAAAGTGTTAAACTGACCCAGCAACTATGGATCAGAAGCTGCATGTGGCTGGCTGCGTCAAATTCACATAATCACAGACGATCAACGATCGAATGAGCTTTCCTGGGGCAATCTACGTCCTAATTAACAAAGGCACGGATAATTTTGTACTGATTTATGGGGTACTAACGATTAGTATTTTATTACAACAATAACAGTCAGAGCTGACAGGATCACAAGGGTTGATTAATTGTTGATCAGTTCGTCACGGAGAAACGATCTAGTCTTGACGCACGCATTGTTTCCCTGCTACTCTTTTTTTTTAATATTACTAATCATGCTTTCATCTTCTTCCAAAGAGAAACAATTTCTGTTGATACAGTTTTCTTCTAAGGCGAAGTAAAACTGCCCGCGTATCTGGAGAAGAAAGAAGCTGCCAGTCAATTAATTAGAAACTTCCTTCTTTCCTTTTGATATTGTAGAAGCTTTTTGCCTTGGAACGGCAAAAACCACAAGAAAAGGCTTCATCTGCATTGCATCTTTTCTTTTGGAGACGAAGCAATAGTTACATTTTCTTTTCATCATGCGTGCATTTTTAATTTCTCCTCTCTTGGAGACGAAGCAATAGTTACATTTTCTCAGTTCCTTCTTCGCAAGTCACAAACAAATAAACAACGCGCGCACACACAACGCATATTGACCAGTCGATCGAAAATTCTGTATCACATGTGCCAACTGTTTAGCACAGACAAAAATAAAAGGCACAACATTTTAGGGAAACAAAAGCGTGAATTATGAACCTAGCTCGTTGAACGGCTCATGCATGAGAGTCAATGGAGCATTCCAGTGTTAAGAAAGCAATCGTTGTCATATGCGGAAACGGAACAATCAGAGTCAGGGTTAGAAAGACCGAAAGTTCAGGTTGCAGACTAGCGCTAGAGTTGCCGTTTATTCTGTAGTAAATCCGGCAATAGTAATCGCCTAGTTATGTCCCGCCATAGCTAGATGATTCACTTTCCTATGTATTGTCCAATACCATGTATATCATCTGTACTCTGAATATAAATATGAGATGGCTCAATTGAGCCTGTGTGGTGTTCCTTCATCCCAGTTTCATTTACATGGTATCAGAGCCAAACTGATCCATCCACAATGTCGACTGCTTCTGCTCATTCTTCCCTCAACACCGCCACCTCTCCAGCCATAACCTCCACCTTTGCCGGTTCAATGCCAACTCCGGCGTTTAGTCAGTATGTGACCGTGCGCCTCACCAGGGAGAACTTTCTCTTGTGGAAAGCGCAGATGGTCCCATATCTCCGCAGCCAACAACTTCTGGGGTATGTTGATGGAACGGTGAAAACTCCACCTCAGTTCATTGCTCAGCCATCTGGAGAGGATGTTGCTCAGGTTGAAAATCCTGAGTATATAATGTGGTTCCAGCGTGATCAACTTGTGTTGAGTGCTCTCCTCTCCTCTCTGACAGAGGAGATCTTGGGCCATGTCCTTTTCATGACATCTTCGGCTGAAGTATGGACAGCTCTTGAAGGGATGTTTGCATCTCGATCTCGAGCTTGCCAGATGCAGGTGCGCTTCCAACTTGCAAACATGCGCAAGAAGGATCTCTCGATCTGAATACTATCACAACATGAAGGTCTTGGCGATACGATGATGACCATTGGTCATCCGCTCCGTGAGGATGAAGTGATCTCATATATTCTTCACGGGCTTGGAGATGAGTATGATGCCTTTGTCATTGCTATGACAACCGTAAGGTAGCAATCTCTCCCCAGATCTTTATGCGCATCTCCTCAGCTATGAGTCGCGCAAGGAGCATTAGCATGGTGGTGACTCTTCCAACATGATGTCTTCTGCCAATAGCGCCCAGAGGAGGACGCAACACTAATCGGGCGGGCGGACGAGGTCGCGGGTGGCGTAAACTACAATGGCGGTCGCAACAACAACAACAACAACAATAATGGCGGTCGCACTAGAAATGCTGGATCCGGTGCCCGTCCCATTTGCCAGATTTGTGGCAAACCTGGGCATGATGCACTACGGTGCTATCAAAGGTTTAATCATGCCTATCAAGCAGAATCTTCACACACGGCAGTCCGCCTCTGCTGGAGGGGGCGGCCAGTATCAAATTGATACAAATTGGTATGTTGATAGTGGCGCCACTGATCACATCACAAATGACCTTGATCGGTGACCATCAAGGATCGCTACAAGGAGGAGACCAGTCACAAAGTGGCTTCAGTGCGGTTTGTCTATAGCTCATACCGGTTATTCTTCTGTGAATGGTCATGATTGTATTTTGCATCTGAACAATGTTCTTCATGTACCTAAAATCGACAAACATCTCCTGTCAGTTCACAAATTCACCCGTGACAACAATGCATTTTTTGAATTTCATCCAACCTTCTTTTGTGTCAAGGATCAGGCCACGAGGAGAGTTCGCTTCACGGGCATTGTGAACGCGACTCTACACTCTTGCTTCCACACAATGTCCGATCAATTGCGCCAAGCACCGTCTTCTACCAAGTGTTCTTCGATCAATGGCATCGCTGCCTTGGACACCCCGTCTAATGTGGTTGAGTCTGTTCTTAAGACAAATAAAATCCCTTGTACTCAAAATAAAATAGGTCATGTGTGTGATGCCTGCCAACAGGCAAAAAGTCACCAGTTGTCCTTTAATCCCTCAAATCGAGTGTCCTTATGTCCTCTTGAACTTGTTCACTCGGATGTTTGGGGGCCTGCTCCAGCATCAGTCAATGGTTTTAAGTATTATGTGAGTTTTTTGGATGATCATAGTCGTTTCTTGTGGATTTATTTGCTTAAACACAAATCCGAAGTTGAGAATGTCTTCCTTCAATTCCAAAAGCATGCTGAGCTACTCCTTGGCCATAAAATTCGCACTCTTCAGTCTGACTGGGGAGGGGAGTATCATCGCTTGAACAAACATTTTGCAACTGTTGGTATCTCTCACAGAGTTTCCTGTCCACATATCCATCAACAAAACGGTGTTGCGGAACGCAAACATCGACATATTGTTGAAGTTGGGCTTGCTTTACTTGCTCAAGCATCTATGCCACTTCGCTTCTGGGACGAAGCCTTCTTAACCGCTACATATCTCATAAATCGAATACCCAGTCAGTCCATTCAACGTGAAGTCCCTCTCACTCGACTCCTTCATGTTCAACCTGATTATCACATGCTCAAGATCTTTGGCTGTGCATGTTGGCCTAATTTGAGACCATACAATTCCAGGAAACTCTCTTTCCGATCCACACAATGTGTATTTCTTGGTTATAGCTCACAACACAAAGGTTACAAATGCCTTCATCGCGCCACTGGACATGTCTATATTTCTCGTGATGTTATTTTTGACGAGAATGTTTTTCCCTTTGCCATTGACTCCAAAAACACCATCTCTCCAATAAGTTCTTCTCATACCATCCTGCCATTTTTTGCCTCACCATCGTTGTTTCGTAGTCGCAAAATACTCATGCACCAACGTCGATGAGATAACTTCGGTTGAGTCTATGGATAATTCCTCATTTGAAACCACTAATCTACCTTCGAGTCTCGGCAGAACAATCACCGATCCCTCGCTTTCCGCGAAGAACCTCGTCAGTGTTGTCACTCGGCTACAAAATAAGATTGAAGCCTCGGTGTTCATCGATGGCACTGCCCCTACTCGCTTCACAAGTGGGCTTTCCATGTGGCGATTGCTGAACCAATTAGTCACTGGGACGCTCTGAAGAATGATCTGTGGCGCGCTGCTATGGACAGTGAATTTCAAGCCCTATTGAGGAACCGCACTTGGCGTTTGGTTCCTCCACAAGCAGGGAGGAATGTTATCGATGCTAAGTGGGTTTTTAAGCTGAAGTATAAACCAGATGGAACAATTGATCGGCACAAAGCTCGTCTCGTTGCAAAAGGGTTTAAACAACGTTATGGACTTGACTATGAAGAAACGTTTAGTCCTGTTGTGAAGCCCACTACAGTTCGCCTCATTCTCTCCATTGCAGTGTCAAAAGGGTGGCATCTCCGTCAGATTGATGTAAACAATGCATTCTTACATGGGACTCTTCAAGAAGAAGTCTATATGCGACAACCTCCAGGGTATGAGGATCCGATTTAAACCTCACTATGTCTCGCAAACCGAAAAGGCCATCTATGGACTCAAACAAGCTCCACGCGCATGGTATTCCAAGCTTAGTGAAAAATTGGAACAAATTGGCTTTGTTTCTTCAAAGGCTGATACCTCTCTGTTTGTTTATGACCAGTCGGGAACAACCATGTACATGCTTATGTATGTGGATGATATTATCATTGCAAGCTCATCCAGAGTGGCTACGGATGAACTTATTGCTCGGTTGTCGGTAGACTTCTCACTCAAGGATCTTGGTCAATTGAGATACTTCTTGGGAATTGAAGTGATACCGGATGAGTTAGGAATTGTGCTTTCTCGGCAAGTATGCTCGAGATTTACTTCAGAGAAGTAGTATGGCAAAATGTAAACCAGCCCTCACTCCTTTAGCCCTGACAACCGACGCTAGAGGGAGGCTCGGCCCTTGGAGACAAGGAAGCAAGCAGATACCCAAGAAGATTGTAGGAGCTCTACAATATCTCACACTTACCCGACCAGACTTATCCTATGCCGCCAACAAAGTTTGTCAATACTTAACAAATCCAACTGATGTTCACCGGCAGCTGTTAAGAGAGTGTTGAGGTATGTTCAGAGTACAATCGAGTTCGGTCTAAAAATCAGAAAGAAAAGCTTGGAGTTCTCTCGCCAGACGCAGATTAGGCAGGTGCCCGATGATCGAAGGTCACAGAATGGCTTTGCGTCTTCCTTGGCTCAAACTTGATCTCCGGAGTTCTAAAAGCAACAAACCGTCTCACGCCAAGCACGGAAGCAGAGTATAAGGCCGTTGCCAATGCCATCGCAGAAATCGCTTGGCTACGCTCTCTTATGAAGGAACTAAGGCTGTTTCACCAAGACCACTAGTATTATGGTGTGAAAATCTTGGTGCCACATACCGACATCAAATCTGTCTTTCACGCAAGAACCAAACACATAGAAGTAGATTTTCATTTTGTTCGTGAGAGAGTAGCGCCAAACCATCGGAAGTTAAGTTTGTTGTGTCTGAAGATCAAGTGGCTGACATCTTCACAAAGGCTTTGTCGCGAGTTCCGTTTGAAAGACTCAGGTTCCATCTCAACCTACTTTCAGTTGGTTGTGATCGAGGGAGGATGTTAAGAAAGCAATCGTTGTCATATGCGGAAACGGAACAATCAGAGTCAGGGTTAGAAAGACCGAAAGTTCAGGTTGCAGACTAGCGCTAGAGTTGCCGTTTATTCTGTAGTAAATCCGGCAATAGTAATCGCCTAGTTATGTCCTGCTATAGCTAGATGATTCACTTTCCTATGTATTGTCCAATACTATGTATATCATCTGTACTTTGAATATAAATATGAGATGGCTCAATTGAGCCTGTGTGGTGTTCCTTCATCCCAGTTTCATTTACAAACCACGACATGTCTTTGAATCATTACTGTACTTGAAACTTCCCTCGTACGTGATTTGTAAAGTATCTCCTGCATTCCATGATCAGTCAGACGATCCATAGTAACTCCTACGGCGACCCATGCTATCTATCCAACAACCGCTAGCACGTGGAGTGGTGGCTGCACTAGCTGAATTTTTTCCACTGTAGTAGCCTATTGAGCGATTTTTTTATAAAAAAGTAGCGTTGTGCCGTCAATTTTGTAAAACTGGCCCCTGTTCGAGCGCAAAAGATCCGATAGTGGCACGTGTCACCTGCTATGGTCCCCTAACTCGAAAGTACATCACCAGCGATGCACTGTTATTGTTGTGCACTGCACTGTATTTGCTATGCACTCGTATCTCTTTCGCACTATGGTAGCGCGAGAGGATGCCTTCCGTGCTCTGTAGCCACGGTAGCGTATCCTTCCACGTTCGTGACTGCCGGTGTGGAGCCAGGCAGATTCCACGGTATCTGGACACAGTAGGGATACGTGTCTCATGTCGTGTCTTTCGTGGTGGATGAGAAGATTATTTTTACAAAAACATTTGTTGAAGGGCTAGATTTGAAAAAGAAAAAAAAACTAGGGAGCTAGATATGCATAGCATTCACACTAGCTCAACGAAAAATCCACAGTCGAAAGTGACGCGAGAATCAAACGTGAGGAACGTAACGAGTAAAGAAGCGGTAAAAGTCTACCCTGCTCAGCCTAAGGGTATGTACAATGATACATGTTAGTTGTCTAAAAATTATGCCATATAGATTTTAGGTGATGTAGAAGAGAGAGAAGGAGGAAAGAGAAAACTGTTGTCTACTATTTAACAGACGGTCCTATAGACAGCTTTCTATTTTATGTACCATTATATAAACAGTTTGTTAATCGGATAAGAGACTATTACAGACAACTATATAAACGATCTATTATAAAAGTTATTTTTATTGCTGTCTATAAATAACATAAAGATGTATTACATACCGCTGCTATCTTTACTGTTATACGTCCTCTAACCCGTGCACACAGTCCGGTCAACCGCTATGTGGATCACCAACCTTCCTTCACGTCACGCCCGTCCTCCGTTCCACCAGGTCCGTCCACGCACTAACCACCATGCACCCTATCAAAATCAAACTGACTCAACAAGAGAAATCTAAGTACAAGGCGAAAGCGAACGGAGGAGCAGTGCAGCACGGAAAAAAAATTCTATCGCACCTGGCACCTACTCTAAAAACTCGACACGTGGAAGTCACAATCTCAAAGCACTCTTCTTCCTCCTAAAAACAAGGCCCATTTCCTCTCCCAAAAAAGAAAAATATTCCCAAACTGACACTGTAGCAATGGAGATTGCAGAAGCAATTAGACTCGATTGGAACCATCATCGTCAACCGGAGGTCACGAAGTTGCCATGCCGCAGCTAGCTCGCTCCACTGCCATCGTCGGATGCCAATTTGCTCCACCATCACGATGTAGCTGCTCCGATGCCACTGCCCTCGCTACGAGACTACGGCCATGCGGGTAATGCGACGATGGCATGGTGGTTGCGAGGGCGACACGATGTAGCACAAATAAATATTAGCAGCATTTTGGTATACAAGCAATAGCTTGCAACTCGGGAACCAAAGTAAAGATTAAGTGAATAATATTTTGCATAGTTTGCACAAAACAGAAGTCTTTATGGAAACAATAGGTCGGTGTTGACAAAGCAAAAGTTCCAAAATTATCCCAAATCTTCATAATTATGTAGCCGATGACCTGTTTGGCAGAGCTCTAGATTTCAGTTCCACCTTAGATCTAAAAATTGTAGGCTAAAATAAAGTGAATTAAGTTTTATATTTTTAATCTAAAATGTAAACAAGATGACTCATCTAAACACTTTTACCAAACACAGCTTGAGCACAGAGACATGCAAGCCACCTAATGGATCTTCCGTCACTTGTGCCTCGTTAAAATCTAGCCTTTAAGGAGCGGAGAGCACCCAAGTTTCCGGGTTTTGTTGAAACAAGAGATTTATACATTCACCTTAGATAATAGAAAGACTTCACTGAAGAATCTCTAGAATGCATAGAATTTGCCCACCCTGGTTAGGAGAAGATACTGCTACATAAGTAGTGTAGCTAAGCTTGATATTTATGTATAAATATCACAAACAAGATAAATAGTAGATATATTAAGTACATCTTTTACCTCATAATGCCTTGGAGTGCTATCTTCATTTGTGCAATCTTCAGGTTTGTCATCATTAGAACAGAACTCAACAGCAACCTCGCTCTTCATGAGATCGTGATCCGTATTTGATATGGGAACACCAAATATTGCCGGTTTGTAGTAGCCCAAATGACGGACTAGATGGATCTGACTCGTTGACAGACCGTGGAAAATATGCTCCTTTCAATTTCCACCAGCGTCGTACAGCATCCCTAGCAGCTACGACGTGATGGTGGAGTAAATTGGCATCCGGCGATGGCAGTGAAGGTTTGAAATCTCGTTTTCGGATGATATCTCGAAGGTGGTCAAAATCCTAAATATTACCAAGATATCGGATTTTCGGATAAATCCCGGACGAATACAAAAACAAAAACTCAAATTTGCTTTTTTTTTTGCACAGAAAAAACCAAAATTTTAGCTGAAATTTTTGAAATATCGGCAAGATTTGTCGAGATTTCGGTGAATTTGCACCAAGCGACAAAATGGTTCAAATGAAGTCAAAAAATTTTAAATTTTTTTGTGAAGATTTCTGACACATCAATGATGTTCCTATAAAACTTTTAGATCATTATCAGGTTTGAGAAAGAACGCTGACACGTAAGTTTGAATTAAATGAAAAATGGAACAAATCATGTTAGAAAATTTTGAAATTTTTTTGAATGGTTTTGAAGCATCACTAATGTTCCATAAAAATTTTAGATGATGATAAAGATACATAAATTTTTGAAAATTCGGATAGTGCTACTGTCGTGATAAAAGTCTTACCGTCAAACTTCAGCCAAATGAAAAATAATTCAAATTACATTAGAAAATTTTGAACATTTTTGTGGATGGTTTTGATGTATCATCAATCTTTCTATAAAATTTTTATAAATGATCAAGCTTCAAGAAGTTTCAAATTTTTGACAATGCTACATCCTGATAAAAGCCTGATGATCAATATATAGATTTGCTTTAGTAATAAAAAAGGTTTAGAATTTTTAAAAATTTTATAGAAGGTTTCTAAGGAAATTCTTAAGATCTCATAAAAATTTTGATCATGATCACGCTCGAGTGTATTTATAAAATTCTTACAATGGCACTATACCATTTATGTTCTTTTTGTATTTGATTTTTGAAGCATAACAAATAAAGTTCAATACTTACATAGATTTGATTGAGCAAACAAAATAGTTGAAAATTTTTGATAATAGTATGAGGCAATTCTTAAGCTCTCATCAAAAAATTGGAACATGATCACACTCGAGAAAATTTATAAAATTCTGATAAGGTTACTGTCCCAATTATGTTCATTCCGATTTTTTATTTTTTAAGATAATAAATGAAGTTCAATTATTATGAAATTTTTTTGTATGATCCTACACAACCAAGGATAGTGCCATAAATTTTTCAGATCATAATCAAGCTTGTAAAATTTTATAAAAATCTAATAGTGTTTCTACCAAAATTTTAAAATATCTCAAACATTCAGTTTTTCAACAAATATTCATGAAAGATGACTTTTTTTAAGGGTTATTGGACCAAATCCGGTCAAGTCCGACGCATAAAATTTCAAAAACCCGAGTTTTCGGCGAGATTTGGTGAAATCTCTCCAAAATTTCTGAGATTACTATAACAATTTTTTTTTTCAAATTTTTATACCCGAACGGGATTTTAGATCTCGTACCCGGGCAAAATCTGAAATCTCAGCCGAGATTTCTAAGATTTTAGTGGTTTTTTGAACCATGGTGGAGCGGGCTAGCTGCGGCATGGCAACTCTGTGACCTTAGGTTGATGATGATGGTTCCAATGGAGTCCAGTTGCTTCTGTAATCTCTATTGCTACAGTGTTAGATTGGGATTTTTTTGGGGAGAGAAGATAGGCCTTGTTTTTAGGAGGAAAAGGAGTGCCTTGAGATTGTGATTGACTTCCAAATGTCGAGTTTTTAGAGGAGGTGCTACATAGCTTATATCACACGAGTTGTGATACGATTTTTTTTACAGAACTAGCTCTTTATTTTTTTTCTAACTTTAGTTTACATTTGAACAAAATTATAAATCTAGCTTACTTTTCAATCATACAAGATCAAGAAATAACTACATCAATCCACTATGATTGAATAGCAAGGTAGATGTCTTGCTGTGATATAGAAACATGGTAGGTATATATCACGGTCTAAGAGGGACTAGATTTACAATTTTATTTTGATAAAAACCATTACAAGAAAATTGAGCCAAGGGTCAGAAAAAACTTCTTGCAGAACGAAAGGATGGCAGCGCCTGCGTGGAATTCCAACTTGCGACTCCAGACGGGACGGGGACGGACGGACGCCGTTCAGCGGCACGCAAGTACGCAACGCATCGATCAACCTGTCAAAGTCTCCTTGGTGTGTCGGACCGGACGTTCTTTTCTCCCCCCTATTCCACGTCGCGAAGCTCCCACGAAACACCGTGAAAAACACCCGCGCGCACGACCATCTCCTCGCTTTCCCACAACTCCGCGACCGCTCGCTCGGCCCCGCATTTCCACCCACGACCCACCGTTCCACGCCTCCCTCCTTCCGCGAACCCTCCTCTCCCGCTTTCTTGAATCTTCCAACCCCACGCGACCGCCGCTTCCCTCCCAAATTCCACGCACGACAGCAAGCGCGCCTGTTCCTCTCGCCTTCGCTCCCGCGCCTTTCTCGCGCAGCTGCGCTATATATGCGAGAGAGATCTTCAAACCCTGCAGCATCCAGACGCAAGTTGCAGAAGACACACGAACGAGCAAGGAACAGCAAGGCAAGTCAGGAAGCAGATAGCAGAGAAGGAATCAAGAAGCAGAGAGGAGAATATATGGAGATGGCCTTGTCGTCGGCGCCGAGCACTTCCTACTCCTACCACAACCTATCCGTGGCGCAGGCCGTGGTGACCCTCTCCATCAACGTCATCATCGTCTGGCTCTCCGCCGTCATCAAGTCCTCCTCCACCGCGCGCCGCCGCTCGGCCGCCCCAGCGACGACGGTTCCGGCGCCGGCAAGAGGAGCCGAAGACGCCGGCGGGGTCGACCTGGATGTAGTTCTTGGCGTGATGGGCGCGGGCGGCGCCGCGTCAGTTGGGTTCGAGGAGGCGGCCGCGCTGTTCGAGGAGGACGAGGCCAGCGTCGAGGAGGCCGCGGCGGCGTTCCGCGTCTTCGACCGCGACGGCGACGGGTTTATCGACGCCCGCGAGCTCGGGAGCGTGCTCAGGTCGCTCGGGTTCGCCGCCGGCGTGGCCGCCGCGGACTGCCAGCGCATGATCGACGCCTACGACGACGACAAGGACGGCAGGATCGACTTCCAGGAGTTCCTCAACTTCATGGAGAGGAGCAGCTCGTGAAATAGACTGGATCCGTGGATCTGATGATTCGGTCGAATTCTTTGTTTATTCATTCTATTTTGTATTTTTCTTGGCCCGAACGGAGCCGAATGATATATTCAATTAGAATCTTTGCACTGGTATGTCATGTTTCATGGATTATCAACTGTGGAGCAAAAGAGCTATGGAATTGTTATTCAGTCACCTGAAAACTCACAAAATTTAATCGAATTATCACACCTTTGGATTGGCGTGAATATTCGTGCTTAGAAGGGTTGTCGCCTTCTTCTCTGGCCGCCAGCAGTGGCGGACTCTTCAATTGAGACGGCGGATTAAGCAGTGCCCCTCGAGCTTAGAGTAGGCCTATGCTGGCAGTGGTGGTGCTGACGGATCTGCCAACCAGTGGTGGTGAGGGCGACAAATCCAGTTGGGCGAGCCGTCAGAGACCGGAAAGAAGGTAGGGCGACAGTGAGGATATGACGGAGGGGGTGGTAGACGAGGAGGGGGCAACGTTGGAGGCGAGGGCTTGCACAAGCAGCCACGGGTTGGAGGTGGTCACCGATGGACCTTGCCTCGCAGCGGTCCAAGCTAGGTGGCGCAGGGAAGCGGTGGGGACTGGGGGTGGGGGGTGGCGACGACTGGGTGGGTAGGGTTTGGGTTAGAGAGTTCATAGAATTTGGGCCATAAAATGTAGATATCTGTGAGAAAAAATGACTGATGGATAAGAATAAATAATCAAGCAACTAATGCCTAATAAACGTAAAGAGTCAAGACTAAGGATTTATAGATCAAAAATCCCATCCTTATTCGAGAGGAAATGGAACTGTACACTACTACTCAAAACGATCATAAACTAGGGGTGTTCAAAATCATATCGAACCGAACACCATACAGATGGTTTTAGGGGTAGGTGAATCCTTGTGCGCGTATGTTGGTGAAGCTTTTTGTGTGATTTTAAAGCTAGATAGATTGTAGTACCGCACTAGTTATCGTTGTTCTTGGTTTACATCTTGTAAATTGATGACTATTTATCTACCATTATTCTTTCACGTGAAAGATTGGGGCTAAGACTATCACCTGCAGCGATTTCCCTTCCCAGAATCCCTTCCCACCCCTGACAGGAATCCCTTCCCAGATTCCCATCCATTCCCAGCATACATCTCCAACAGCATCCCTTCTAGAATCCCTTCCCATCCCTTCATCCATATTTTAAGCATATACTTTAACCGCCAAAGTTTGTACCGTATTTTATACGAGAGTGTATTTGACTTGTTTAATTATAATGTATTCCGTACATTTTTTGAACGAAAAAAATGTTTTTATAATAGATGAGGTTGCGTCATATAAAAAAAGTTATTTGCATTATTGTTAAAAAAATAGTATATACATAATTTCAATGTGTTGCTTACTGGACAAAAAAGTAGCATGTGCAGAGGTTCCTTGTTCTGGAAGGAGCTGTCACTTCCCCACAGCTGGCTTGTCCTAGAAGGAGCTGTCACTTGCACACAACTGCCTTGTCCTGGAATGAGCTGTCACTTGCCCCCAGTTCCTTCCATGAGAAGCTAGATCCAACATCCTCCATAAAAAGGGGAGGCAGGGTGAAGACATACCATCAACACGGCATTGGCTTTGAAGGAGGTTGTGTGTAGCTCTGCCTTCATCTCATTTGAGAGCTAGCAACAACCATGAGTTGGTTTCATGGTGGTCCGAGCATTTCTCGGCGTGCTCATCAACTTATGATGCTGGAGGACGAAGAGGACGATCTCCTTGTGCGCATTATCATTAAGGAGGAGGAGGAAGAAGAACAAGAGAGCGTCCCACGGTGGGGGGGCTCAGTTCCTGGCCGAGCGGTGGTGCACCGAGGACACCTCGAGGGTGCGGCGAGGCTATACAATGACTACTTTTCCGACACGCCTGTGTACGGTCACGCACTCTTCAGGCGTAGGTATGTGAGAGGTCGTGTTTTCCGGCTATAACCCCTGTTATTCTACTAATTTGTGCTATGCTCTTCCAGGTTCCGGATGAGCAGGAAACTGTTTGTTAAGATTGCAAGTGCCGTCGAGGCCCGTGATGGTTCAAGCAGAAGAGAGATGGTGCCGGAAGGCTCGGCTTGTCTGCTCTTCAAAAGATGACCGCTGCTATCCGTCGACTATGTGACGGTACCTCTGCCGATGCTACTGACGAGTATGTTCGTATTGGAGCCAGCACTGCCGTTGAAGCCCTAAAGAGGTTTGTTAGGGCCGTAGTCAATATATTCAAAGATGAGTACCTCCGAGCCCCTACTCAGGCAGACACAGATCGTCTGCTTGCCGTTGGGGCGATGCGAGGATTTCCGGGAATGCTAGGAAGCATTGATTGTATGCATTGGGTATGGAAGAATTGCCCGAAGGCACTGCAGGGCCAATTTACAAGGCATATTCGCAAACCCACAGTAGTTTTGGAGGCCGTGGCCTCATACGATCTTTGGATCTGGCATGCCTTCTTCGGTATGCCAGGTAGCCTCAATGACATAAATGTGCTGCATAGATCTAACGCTCGTCCTGTGTTAACCGATGGCGAGAGCCCGATGTCAACTACACCATCAACGGCAATACGTACACTACGGGGTATTACCTTGCCGACGGTATTTACCCAGAGTGGGCGACATTTGTTAAACCAATCCAGGCGGCCCGAGGGAACAAGCGGGTCCATTTCGGCAATGTGCAAGCTTCAGTGCGCAAGGACGTCGAGCGAGCTTTCGGTGTCCTTGAAGCTCGATTTGCAATTGTGAAAGGGCCTGCCAGACTGTGGGACGATTCCACCCTACACGACATAATGACTGCTTCTATCATCATGCACAACATGATTATTGAGGACGAGAGGACGTTCCCCCACAAGACTTCATATATGACTTCATGGATAACCCAGTCGCAATATCAAGGTCGTCTACCCCGTCTATCCTCCATTTCATCGAGGCAACACAGGCAATCCGTGATAGGAATAAACATCGCCAGCTTATGAACGACCTTGTGGAGCACCTTTGGTCCATTCATGGTGGGGACTAGGCGTCGATATGTCAGTGCCTTCTCTAGTTTGATGTACACATTAATCTAGTTGTTTCAGGTCTTTATGTGTTGTATTTGTGTACGCATGTTGTAATGGAATAAATCATCGCCACGCATTGTCCATCTACCATAGTGCACAACACAATGATGACAACAAAAAATGTGAAAGTAACACAATCCATAACAAGTACTGTCATTAACGTAGTCCATAACAAGTAGTGAAAGTAATAGAGTCCTGCAGGAGTACTGAAAGCAACATAGTCCAAAACACATAGGGAGCACAACCCAAATGTTTGCACCGTCACGGCCCGTACCTACTGGCTATAATCTCCTCCTTGCGACGCGTGAAGTACTGCCGAGAAGCCTCATCCATGCTGTTGAGATCCATCGCCATTATCTTGTCCTCCTCTGCACGCTCCATGACGGATACCTCTCGACTCCATATATCCGCTAGTTTAGCCTTCAGAGGGCGATGTGTGCCACCATCTCAGATACTTCCGGTCACCGTGCCGACCGATGACGTCTCGCTCGCTGCACCCGTGCTCGAGCCTTCCTAGCGCATCGCGCCTAATCGGCCTAACTCGCCGAGGAGCACCACCGACTCTGATCGCTCGCGACAGATCGGAATGTCCGTGAAGCGGAGTAGAGCGTCTTTGGGCCACATCCTGCGCTTCTTTCGCTTCCATCTAGGTAAGCACACCACTTGGTGCTTATCGAGAGTGGACCAAAGGTGCATAAAAGCGCATTTACCTTCCCTCAATATCCTTGAACATCTTCATCGCCATGCCAATCTTGCAATGGTGAAGTGAAGGAACACGTAAGTGCAAATAACAGAAAACACACTTGGGAAAAATTAATTGCAACTAATATCTCATACTTACCCTATCATCCACAAGATCGCATTTGGGTGAATATTGTCCACCTTCGCATGTAACCCGCAAATTTGCTTGGACTCCACACTTATGGTTTGCCGCTGGTTGATTATAGCCTTCGAGATCTCGTAGTCCGCTTCCATTGCAATTATCTTCACAAGATTTCACAATTTTCCCCAATAGCTCGCCGCAGATTGATCTGTCCCAACAATAGAGTCTTGGCTAACATTAAGCCATGCCGACAAGAGTGTGTCTTCCTCCTCTGCCTTCGCTTTTTCCTCAAGTCTTGTTTACGGACTTCTTCTTCTTACCCTTTTGTGAGGCCCTCTCCGCAGGAGGAATCACCCCAACCGGGTGAGAAGGACGATTCGGGATGGGTCAAAGGATCCATACCCACAAAGCGCCCCCATGCTACTTGGTGGTGGCCCCAGATAAATGCAGTTCATGTTATGAACTCCTCGTTGAGCATACTCAATAAATGGATCCATAATATCCCTGTTTACAAATTCCATGACAAAGAGGGTTAAGTAAACAGTACAGAGAATTAACAATAGAAAGGTGTCACACATGGCAAGTTGTCACATTCCAGCATGAACATTACATATTAGTACACACGACACAAAACAAGAGACATGCCAAGTTGTCCCATTCCACCATAGTTCAACAGACACAAAGACCATACACAGACTAGTTTAGCGATAGTGCACAAACTTAACAGTACAAAGTACCATAGACAGACAACCGTAGCTAACATCATCCAACATAATTCAACAGACACACCACCATAGGCAGACAACCATAGCTAACATCTACCACACGTATTAGCGGCGGGGATGTCCCGACCGGTCCGACTCCCATCCATCGAACTTGGATCCCTCCGAGCTAGCCCCATCACGGCCGGTCTCATAAGGCACCGTGGTTCGACATAGTCGCAGGAGAATGTCGCCGTGGTCGACGCCCTTTGAAGGATCATCATCCCCATGATGGCTGCATTCTCTCTTCTTCGCGACAACCTCGCAGCTCGGAGGCTCGGTTGTCCAAGCAAGTAGCGATGGCATCCACACCGAGTAGGGCATAGTTCAGGTCGATGGCATGGCAACACTTGTCGGGCTGAAATTGTCTTTCACTATCTTCCTAAGACCTTCGACCTCCAACTCAACTTTTTCTTTCATGCTTCGGAGAAATGCTAGGAGTGTTTGTTGATCCATCTACGAGAAATGTGTTATGTCAGTCTACAATTAGCTAAACAATGCCTTAAACTCACCGCTAGTTACTCATGATGCTAAGAAATTACTCGTGATGCTAAGATCATACAGATGCTCAAACATCATAGAAATGCTCAATCTGGAGGCATATAACCAAAGAATTCTTGTGTATGTGTATGAATATGTGGCAAGATCGGGGTACAAAGGCTCCATGGCAAGAAGTAATAAAATCATTATCGCACATCCAAGCGATTCACTATCTTATGAAGCATTCACGTAAAAAACAGTAATAAATGGAAATAAAAGTGGTAGCATTGCCAATCATCGAAGATTTAGCTTAATACCGATCCATTAATAACAGCAAAAGGATTTCCATTCTAGTTCTCAGAACAATAGACAAGAAGTGTCCACAATCAAAAATATATACAGATGACTCATTTATTAAACCGCCACCGTGGGTAGTACAACCAACACCGAATGATATGGCTAACCCAACAAGGTCAAATTAAAACACTCATTAACCTAAACAAGAGGGAAATCGACACTTCACTAATTGAAACCCCGACCATCGAAATGACAAAATCTTACAGTACATCTCAAAACTTCACTATTTGTTACATCCTCCATAATTGTAAGAACTTCAAGATTTGCTCATTAAATCACAAATCGTCAATTTCTTATAGCAAAATCGACAACTTCATTAAATCTGAAACTTAGCACAATCTGTTATAGCCAAATCTGAAATGTTGTAAAACTAATAATGAAGTAAAGCACGCTACAAGAATGTGTTTGAATCGAGGTAAATGTATGAAAGTTCATTAACATTGAATCGAGGTACATATATGAAACTTCATTCACATCCAAATTTCTAGACCATTTCAATGAATCGAGGTACATATATGAAAGTTCATATACATTGTTCATGCATGAGCTCATGAGCTTAGTGAGTGAAATGTCCTAATCGACATGACTCTACAATAGATTAAATTCATCGACAAAACTGGAAATCATGGTGAACTACGACCTTTACTATCGCCTAGATGATGTTTGCTCCGACACTCATATGAAAGCTAAACCAGCTAATCCACAGATCGGAGCATTTGGGAAAACCAGCTAATCCAACACTCATATGAAATCATTCATCACAGATCGGAGCACACCACACTGACATAGGGTGAAGTGAGGGGGGAATCAAGCAACTCATTCATCACCGATCTACACCCAAAACCCTAAACCAGCTAATCCACCCCAGATCGGAGCAGCACCGTGCACCATTCACCCCTTCGCACAACGCCGAAAACCCTAAAGCAGAATCGCCATCGCACATTGAACACAAAAGTCAGGGGAATCTGGGGGAAATTTCTTGCCTCGCGTGGACGCGGAAGGGGCCTCCATCCACACCGAAGAAGATGCCCGCCTCCTCAGAACCACCGGCGTTACTGCGCCTTCCGCCACCGTTGCCATCGCCGACTTCACGGCCTCGCCCCGGTTCATGCCGCTCGTGAACTCTTCCCAAGCGGCAAGATGAGCCTCCAACCGCTCGTCAAGTGGACGGGAAACGAGAGAGGGTCTCGACCGATCGGGATTCTCTCTCTTGTCCGTTCCGCGTAGGACCCCGGAGGGGATGCCGCTGGAGACATGTTCGCGTTCCCGTCGCACTCTTTTTCCCATCGCGAAGGGACGGGAACCGGGACGGAGCACGCTGGGGATAGTCTAAGCAGCATTATCCTAAGGAGATCTTAGACATCTCGTAATACGTGACTACCGCAAGGTCTCGTGGCAACAAATCTCGAGTGCAGTTTTATACTACCACACACAAAGGATCACCTCTGGCGCCTCATCTTAGACCGTTTTGACGTTCACATGAAAACTTATCCATAAAGGACTAGGAAAAATTATGCTGATACAATCACGGATGATTAGTTTAAAACAATCATCTGTGATAATCACGGATTCTACAAAGCATATGATGTAACATGTTATGACAGACGGTTTCTTTTAAAGAAGCCGTGTATAATATACCATAGATGGTTGTGAAAACAACCGTCTATGAAAGTAAATTTATCACATATGGTTTTATGTTGAAATCGGCTATAATAACTAGCTAATTGGGAATCGCGCCGGGTTTCTGTGAGAATTTACTATGCTCTTCCTCTCCCCGTCGCCTCTTCATTAGTGAAATTTTAGAAAATGACACCCAATTCATGTGCCTTTCAGCTCTTGTGTATGACATATGGGTCCATCTGAGTCTATGACAGTGGGCCAGGGTGTCAAATACCGAAAAAATGAATTTTAAAGGTGGCAAGTTCTGAAATCTCTCTCTTCATTAGGGCTAGAAATTTGGCTCGTGGCTTGCAGCTCGGCTCGGGCTCGGCCAGGCTCGGCTCAGCTCGGCTAGGCTCACGGCTCGGAGTGAGCCCGAGCCGAACCTATTTTGTGGCTCGGTTTTTTCAGTGAGCTGGCTCAGCTCGGCTCGCGAGCCGCTCGTTGGCTCGGCCCAATTGGCCCATATGAGCAAAACCCTAAGCGATACATTCTGAATTTTGAATTCTTGAACTCTTAAAGATGCAATGTCAGTGTTTCTGTTTACTAATTGTTCTACTGAACCTCTAGGTTTACTAATTCCGAATGCAATGTCAATGTTTACTAATTCCAAATGCAATTTCTTGAACTCTTGATGATGAATGCAAATGCAAATTCTTTTCCTCTGACAGACCCTGTGATATGCTATGCTGAATTTTTGTTTTTTTGTTAGTAATATCTTGACTTTATTACTTGAAAGCTATGTTGTTTGGTCATTTCTAAAGTTTTATATTAAAACTTGAAAAAAAGGCTCCTATTTGATGGTCTGGCTCGACTAGCCGACGAGCCGGCTCGCAAGCCGACCTCGAGCCGAGCCGATTTTTTGGGCTCGTCTCAGAGCCGAGCCTAGCCTATCTTGGCTCAGCTTGCCACTTGACCGAGCCGAGCCTGGCTCGGCTCGACTTATTTCCAGCCCTACTCTTCATCTTCTTATCATAGATGATTTTACGTTGAAACCTCCTATAATAACTTGCAAATTGGAAATCAAACCGGTTCACTATGAGAAATTAATATACTCGTCCTCTCCCTGTTGCCCCCTTCATCTTCTTAATGAAGATAGTTTTATGTTAAAACCGCCTGTAATAACTTGAACAGTTGTAAATTTGGAATCACACCGATCACCGCGAGAACTTTATATGCTCTTCCTCTCTCCTTTGGCTTTCCATCTTGTTCTCAAAACCTCACATAGATCCACTATCATTTTGAAATCGCATTCGCTATAGTCCATCCTTTTCTCAAGCTTCTTCATTGTTTCCTTGTCGATCATCTCGTTGCTCTGGTTCGTTCAACCCTCTGATTCACTTTGTATTTTGGTCATTCATAGTTTTATTTGATTGTAACTAGGTTGTCATATTCTAGTAGTATTTCATACCTGAAAATAATTTTTTATGACTTCTTAATAATTTATGTAATAGGTTTAATCATGTGTACTAACTAGGCTATGACTTCTGTAATAATCTATGTTAGATTGTATTGATCGACTATTTTGAAATATGTTTAGTAGATAGCATAATTATCATCCAATGCATTTATAGTTACGATATCGAGGTTCATATCTAGTCTTTTAAGATTTCGAAATATGTATTAGATGAATCCTAATTCTAATAGGAGTAGGATTCTTGTTTACTTTGAAGGAGAACTAGGGATGCTATATAAACCTAGATGGTGATTGTGGAGAACCTAAGCAACTAAGAAACCACAAGCTAACTCATCCAAAACAAGAGGTGTACAAGAAGATTAGAGGTTAAATTATTCTTTAGCACTAGATTCTTATACAGAGCAAAGATCTAAAGGTCCTAAAAAGTTCCAGAGGTTGTGAGAGAGCAATAATCCCTTATACTTTTTTGAGATTGTACTCAAAGAATTTGTGGTCAATTTCATAAAATCTTTTCTCTTTCCTCGTGGTTGCTTCAACGTCGTTATTTTGGTTATCTCTACGAGATTCATTATTTTCGTTCTTGAGAACGTGCACGCTCGTATCTTATCGCACAAAACTCTGATTTGATCTGGGACAGCTATGCATAAGAAGGGTTATTAGAGTTTAATAAGTGGTATTAGAGCCAAAGCTGGATTAATCAGATTTATGAGAATATCGTTAAAGAGTTAGGTGGCCCAAAATCAAGATTGATATTTGAAAGTGCATCTAGGCCCCTCAAAGAGTTTTGGTGATTTATGGCAACACAATTATGTTTACTAACGATGCAAGTGAGATTCTATGCAGTGATCAAGAAGATGTCATCGTTGGAAAGGCGATTGGAGATCCCCACCATATTTAAAAATTTGAAAAGGCGGCATCAAGACTTCAGTTGTAAATCTTTTATTTTATTGAGTCTAAGGATAGCCGTACTATTAAGGGGGATACGACGGAAAATCGCTTCTAGGATATGCTTGTGCTCATAGGATGAAAATTGCATCTCAAAAGGTTTTCAAAACAGTGCATTTCCTATTAATTGGCTCTCCTGGCCGAGGAGGTCAGTCCGGAGTATCCGGACATTTAGTCCGGACACTCCGGGGAAAATGTCCGGAGTATCCGGGGATAAAATCCGGATACTCCGAGCTAGGGTCCTCGGTTGCTTTTCTCTGATAAGTCCGGAGTATCCGGACATTTAGTCCGGACACTCCGGGGAAATTGTCCGGAGTATCTGAAGATAATGTCCGGACATTCCGAGCTCACCCTCTCGGTTGGAATAAGGAGTTGAGTCCGGACACTTCGGACTAAATGTCCAGACAGTCCGGACTTAGCGCAGCACTCTTGTAACGGTTGGATTTTGGATGGGCTATTTAAGCCTTCACTCCAAATCTACCCGTTGGCACTTCATTCATTGCAGCATTCAAGTCTCAAACTCTCTCTCTCACTCTCTTGAGCCCTAGCCTCTTTTCCCCACTTGAATCTTTGATTTGGTTTGAATCTTTGGGGAGAAAAGAGGGGATTTAAGTGCTTTGAGCTTGCTTTGTTGATTCTTGAGCACAAGTTCATCCTCCAAGTTGATTTAGCGGCATATTTGTTACTCTTGGAGTTTGAAGGGCTCCTAGACGGCAAGGAGTCACCGGGAGCCTCCAAGTCTTCGTGTGGAGAGCCCTATGCTTTGTGAAGGCAAGTCTCGCCTCCAAAGGAAAGAGGCAAAAAGTGAAGACCGGCGAGTGCATCGTGCAACACCGGGAGGAAAGGGGTCAAGAGGGACCCGGGCTTTGTGCCTCCTCAACGGAGACGTAGGATTCCCTTCAAGAATCCGAACTTCGGTAAAAAATCATTGTCATTGTATTCTTCATTTGCTTGAGCTAGGGTTTGTTGTTCTTGGATCTTTAGAAGCCCCGATCTACCTACTCATTGTGTTTGGCTCTAGATCTATACTTTTATTGGGTACCTGGTATCATTTAGAGTATTTGTATTCAGCTAGATTATTGAAATCTTGCAAAGATTTAAAATCCCTCCTCGAGCTATCCAGTCCGGAGTATCCGGATAATTTACCCGGACTATCCGGACAATTAGTCCTGACTATCCGGACAAAATCCTCTGACGATCAGGACTCTGTTTCTCGAGATTTTATTTAATTGCAAAATTTTAATACGCCTATTCACCCCCCCTCTAGGCGACATATCGGTCCTTTCAATTGGTATCAGAGCCAAATCTCCGTAATTTGGCTTAACCGCTAGGAGAATCAATATGTCGCAAGAAGATAAGAATACCGAAGCCCATGACCAAGATAAGGGCACGGGCTCCGGTATTGGGGTTGCAATTCCATTTGATTATCATTCCCTCGGTGTCTCAAGCTCTTCCTCATATGTCTCCGTGCCCTCCGGTCGAGCGCCTCACTTCGATGGCACTCACTATGCGGCATGGAAACATAAGATGAAGATGCACTTGAGATCGCTTCACCCTTCTATTTGGAAGATTGTGCAGACAGGTTTCAAGCCCAATGATCCCGAGAATCTTACTCCTGAAGAAGATAAAGATCAACACTTCAATGATTTGGCAGTCAATGCCTTATTCAACGCCTTAAGTGATTCCGAGTTCAACCGAGTCGATGGACTTGAGGAAGCAAAGGCCATTTGGGATAGACTCCTAGTGAGTCATGAAGGGATTTCAAGTGTCCGTGAATCGAAGATAGAGCTCATTATTGGTGAGCTAAGCCGGTTCACTTTGGAAGAAGGAGAGTCCTACAACAAGATGTTTGACCGGCTAATGGTGCTTGTGAATCAAGCCAAGGGACTTGGATGTACTGATCTTTCTGACAAGGCCGTGGTGAAGATAATACTTCGCGTGATCACTCCCACCAACCGCAACCTTGTTCAGTTGATCCGAGACCGGCCCAACTTCGACACTTTAACACCTCATGACGTCATTGGCCGGCTCATGATGGACGAGATGATGGTGAAGGAAGCTGAGGTTGTGGAAGAACTCAAGTCGGGCAAGAAGAAAGGTATTGCCTTAAAAGCCGCGAAGACCATGAGAGAAGTTGAGGAAAGTGCAAGTGAAGATGATGAGCCAAGTGGCCCTCTAACCAATGAAGATATGGCTTTGCTTGTGAGAAGATTCAACAAGTTTCTTAAGAAGAAGGGCTACAAACCGGGAAGTCACTCCAAGGGTAAATGAAACAAGTCAAGAGGACGACATTCAACGAGGAAATGCTATGAATGTGGAGAACCCGATCATTTTATCGCCGAATGCCCTCATCGAGAGAAGAAAGAAGAGAAGCCATACAAGAAGGACAAGACCCGGGGCAATGACAAGGAAAAAGGCAAAAAGTTCAAACATTACAAGAATAAGGGGCAAGCACACATTGGAGAAGAGTGGGATTCAAACTCCGACTCCGACTCAAGCTCCGACTCCAATGAAGGAGGAATCGCGTCTGTCGCCATCGCCGTACCCTCTACTCCGACAACGTCGAAGGGCCTCTTCGACAATTTGAGTGATGACGACGACGACGCTCCAATGTGCCTTATGGCTAAGGGGCGAAAGGTATCAATTAAAACTTCATCCTCTTCTATTGTTGACTCATGTATGGATGATAGTGATGACGATAGTGATAATGATTGTGTAATCAAGTCAATTAAGGACTTTGACATTCAAAAGTTAGATATGCTTCTAAAAGATATTGAAAAATTGGAGGAAGCAGTCGAACAAAAGGAAGCTACTCTCGAGGCTCAAGAGGATTTGCTCATCCTCGAAAAGGAGAAGAATCGCGAGCTAGAGAAGAGCTTATCTTTTGAAAAAGAGAAAAATGAGAAATTAATTGAGAATTCAAAATTAATCAAATCCGAGGTGACTAGTCTCTAGATCACCAATGCTTCACTCGAAGAGGAACTTGCTAAGGCAAAGGACGCTTGCAAGGCTCTTGAGTTGAAGCTTGTTGATCTCAAGAATAGCCCTCCGATTACCTCAACTATTAACTCCAATTCTTCATTACCTTCAACTAGCAATGGATGCGCTAGGTGCTATAATATCAATATTGATATTTGTACCACTAACCTTGAGACTTTGCAAGTACTTGCTCATGAAAATGAGAAGCTCAAGGAATGCTCAAGATGGACTACAAAAGTCCTATAAGGCTAGCAAGGGACTAGAGGAGTTCCTCGGTAGCGCAAAGGTAACCCCATGAAGCATGGGCTTGGTTATGTCCTCCCAAGGGCAAAGGAAATCACATTGTGGTTGCGTCTTTGAACAAGCCCATTCACTTCAGTAAAGGGGAAGCAAACTCTAAATATAAGGCTCAATCCACTTTCTTTGCTTCTTATGTGCTTAAGAGGACTAGCCTCGGTAAAGTAGTTGCTCATCACATTGGGGGTAAGCCCAAAAATGCTTCTAGTGCGCGATCTATTTGGGTCCCCAAATCACTTGTCACTAACGTGCGTGGACCTAAACAAGTTTGGGTACCAAAGAGCAAAATCTAAATTTCATTTTGTAGGCCTACATCTCCGGTGGAACAAGTTGGATCTTGGATAGCGGATGTACGCATCACATGACCGGAGAAAGGGCAATGTTTGCGCATTTGGAAGCCAATGGATCAAATAATGAGAGCATCATCTTTGGCGATAACGGAAAAGGTGAAGTGGTAGGTTTAGGTAAGATCTTGATTACCAATGATTTTCACATAAACAATGTTTTACTTGTTGAGTCGCTAAGCTACAATTTGTTGTCCGTTGCTCAATTATGTGAAGCGGGCTACAATTGTGTGTTTAGCGATAAGGGTGTGGATGTCGTTAAGAGGGATGATGGTTCAATAGCCGTTAAGGGACGGTTGAAAGGGAATCTCTATCTTGTAGACTTCACTACGGATAGAGTTAATCTTGAAACGTGCTTAATGGCTAAATCTAGCATGGGTTGGTTATGGCATCGCCGGCTTGCCCATGTTGGTATGAGGAACCTTCACAAACTTCTTAAAGGCAATCATATTCTTGGATTAACCAATGTTGTCTTTGAGAAAGACAGGGTATGCAGTGCATGTCAAGCCAGGAAGCAAGTCGGTGCTTCCCATCCCGCCAAGAATGTGATGACCACCACAAGACCTCTAGAAATGCTTCACATGGACCTATTCGGCCCGATCGCCTACATAAGCATCGGAGGAAACAAGTATGGTCTAGTTATTGTCGATGATTTTTCGCGTTTTACTTGGGTATTTTTCTTGCATGAGAAAAGCGAAGCCCAAGGAAGCTTGAAGAAATTCATGAGAATGGCTCAAAATGAGTTCGACGTGAAGATCAAGAAAATTCGGAGCGACAACGGCACCGAATTTAAGAATACCGGTGTTGAGGAGTTTCTCGACGAGGAAGGAATCAAACACGAGTTCTCGGCTCCCTACTCCCCTCAACAGAATGGGGTAGCCGAGAGGAAGAATCGAACCCTCATCGAGATGGCGCGCACGATGCTTGACGAGTACAAGGTCTCCAACATATTCTGGGCTGAGGCCGTCAACACCGCGTGCCACAGCTCCAATCGACTATATCTTCACAAGTTGTTAAAGAAGACGGCGTACGAGCTCCTCACCGGGAAGAAGCCCAATGTGTCCTACTTCCGAGTCTTTGGGAGCAAATGCTACATCCTCAACAAAAGAGCTAAGTCTTCTAAATTTGCTCCTAAAGTAGATGAAGGATTTTTACTTGGTTATGGATCAAATGCTTACGCATATCGGGTTTTCAATAACACCACCGGTGTAGTTGAAATCTCGCGTTTAACATTTGATGAAACTAATGGTTCTCAAGTAGAACAAGTTAATTGTGATGAAATTGATAGGAAGAACCTCCATGCGAAGCAATCAAGAAATTGGCCATTGGGGAGGTAAAACCGTGGAGCAGATGCAATCCCGAGCACCCCAACCCGAGTGTCGGGATAATGTCCGAGTATCCGGACAAAATCTCCGGAGTATCCGGACTTAACCCCGGACATTCCGGACAGCAGTGCTCCAAATGTTGATCCTTCCTCTTCCATTTAAGCTCAAGATGGTTCCAACACTTCTCAAGATGATGGAGGTCCTATTCAACGTATAAATGCAACAACCCCTCATCCGAGAGTTCATCAAAGCATACAACGCGATCACCCAGTCGACAACATACTTGGAGACATTAACAATGGAGTATCCACTAGATCTCGACTTGCAAATTTTTGTGAATTTTACTCTTTTGTGTCATCTCTTGAACCACTGAAGGTAGAAGAAGCTCTCCAAGATCCGGATTGGGTGATGGCTATGCAAGAGGAGTTGAACAACTTCGAGAGAAACCAAGTGTGGAAGCTTGTTGAAAGACCCAAGCAAAACGTGATCGGAACCAAGTGGGTGTTTCGGAACAAGCAAGATGAGAACGGAATAGTGACTAGAAACAAAGCACGGTTGGTTGCTCAAGGCTTCACGCAAATAGAAGGTTTGGATTTCGATGAAACATACGCTCCCGTAGCTAGGCTTGAATCTATTAGAATATTACTTGCCTTTGCTACTCACCATGATTTCAAGTTGTATCAAATGGACGTGAAAAGTGCCTTCTTGAATGGACCACTTTCCGAAATGGTCTACGTTGAGCAACCACCCGGTTTCGAAGACCCAGAGTATCCGGACCACGTCTACTTTCTACATAAGGCTCTTTATGGGCTTAAGCAAGCACCGAGAGCTTGGTTTGAGTGTCTTCGCGATTTTCTCCTCGAACAAGGTTTTGTAGTCGGAAAGGCCGACCCTACCCTCTTCACTAAACATATCGATGATGATTTATTTGTGTGCCAAATATATGTCGATGACATTATATTTGGATCTACTAATGAACATTTATGCAAGGATTTTAGCAGGATAATGACTAAAAGATTTGAGATGTCCATGATGGGCGAGTTAAAGTTCTTCCTCGGATTTCAAGTCAAACAACTCAAGGAAAGAACTTTTATATGCCAAACGAAGTATATCAAGGACATGCTCAAGAAGTTCGGCATGGAGAACGCCAAGCCAATCAAGACGCCAATGCAAGCCAACGGACATCTAGACCTCGACAAAGAAGGTAAACCGGTCGTCAAAAGGTATATCGTTCGATGATCGGCTCTTTACTCTATCTTTGTGCATCTAGGCCCGATATTATGCTTAGTGTGTGCATGTGTGCACGTTTTCAAGCCGCTCCCAAAGAATGCCACATGGTGGCTGTAAAAAGAATCTTGAGATATTTAGTGCACACTCCTCATTTCGGGCTTTGGTATCCTAAAGGGTCATCATTTGAGCTAGTCGGATATTCCGATGCGGATTATGCCGGATGTAAGGTGGATAGGAAGAGTACTTCGGGGACATGTCAATTCTTAGGAAGATCCCTTGTTTCTTGGTCCTCTAAGAAGCAAAACTCCGTAGCCCTATCCACAACCGAAGCCGAATATATAGCCGCCGGGAGTTGTTGTGCGCAATTGCTTTGGATGAGACAAACTCTAAATGATTATGGCCTAACCTATAACCATGTGCCACTTTTGTGTGACAATGAGAGTGCCATAAAAATTGCCAACAACCCCGTCCAACATTCCCGTACAAAGCATATTGATATCCGCCATCATTTCCTAAGAGACCATTCCACAAAAGGCGATATCGATATTCAACATGTGAGCACAAATGATCAATTAGCCGATATATTTACCAAACCACTTGATGAGAAGAGATTTTGTGAATTGAGGAGTGGGCTAAATATTCTTGATTCTCGCAATTTGGCTTGAAGGGTGCACATTATTGATTGATGCTTGGAAAATGTTTTAGAAAAGTTTATTTGGTCCTTTTCTCTAATCTTTTTGTGTTGGATGAAATATTTGATCTTCGGATCAAGCCCAATGTCATGTGACTATGGATTGTTTGATTATGTGTTCGCTAGTCACATTGTGCAAAAGGCCTTTAGGACTACTTTTCTCAATGCTTCAAGTCATTCATCCCATTCAAATCCTTGAGACTCCTCTTTGGATCCCGAGCTGTCAGCCCGGATAGTCCGGACTAATTGTCCGGAGTATCCGGACAAATTGTCCGGAGTATCCGGACTAAATGTCCGGAATGTCCGGACTGAGATGGCTGTGGGTATTTAAGCCCGTGCGGGGGGCATCTTTTCTCTCTCTTCTCTCAATTGTTTCAACCGCATCCTCCTCAAAACTTCGCCCTAGCCGCCGCCCTCCGGTTCTCCTCCATCTCCGGCGTGTTTCTCACCCCTCGGAGCCTCCGGATCAACCTTGGAGGGCTTGGGGAAGGATCTCCCTCGACTTTTCTTCATTTTGGTGGTTCATCTTTGTGGTTTGACATCTTTTGCCCTAATCTCCTTTTGATCCTTGAAATACCTTGGGTTAGGGCTCCTTTGCTAGAGTACATTCATATTCTTGTTGAAATCCTAGAATGTGCTTTTAGAGATTCCCCATTGGTTGCAAGTTAGGTTTTTGGGTTGAAATCTGTACAGCCCGGACTATCCGGACATTTTATCCGGAGTATCCGGACTATACCCCGGACACTCCGGATTAAATCCCCGGAGTATCCGGAGTAATTGTCCGGAGTGTCCGAGCTGTACCTCTCGGTCCAAAAATATAAATTGCAAATCTTACCTTCTTGCGAACCCTTTTTCACTTCAATCCTTGTTCCTCCTCGATGGCTTCTTCTTGAAGGAGGTTCAGTCTTAACAAGCGCCCAATTGAGTCACCTCCTTCCTCCCTTCCAGCGCTCCCAAGAAGAAAAGGCAAGGCGTGAGGAAGATCACCATGCTCGTGCAAATCGCTTATGGCTCCTCCTGCCGCTCCATCTCCCGCTCAAGCTCCTCCTCAAGTCGATCTGAGGAGACTCTCGCGATGAGCATCCCGCGGATGCCCATGCAAGGCGTCGTGAGCAGAAGAAGAAGCAGTTTCAAGAGTCAAGAGTGGCGATTGGTCCACTTGAGAAGCTTCAACCCCAGTGGAGATATCCAGGCCAGATGATGCCTCTTCGTGTGGTTGATTATCGGGTTGGGTCTGGAAAGGGCAAAGCGATTGTAGCTCAAAGGAACAAGGACCCACTCGAGTTTCACCAAGACCAATATGTCGACAAGCGGTTCTGGAACAGATTCCACTCAGATTTTTATGAGACTGTTCTCCTTCCAATGGAAAATCCTGTGATGCGCATGAAGCGGATTGACTGGCTCTACATGTCTGAGGCACAGAATCCCATCTTTGATGAAGTTATCCAGATTTGTGAGAGGCATAAGGTGAAGGACCTCATGAGCTTTATGTTTTCTTGGAATGATGAGGTAATCATGCAGTTCTATGCCACTCTCTACTTTGACAAGAAGCAAGATGCCATTTGGTGGATGACCGACAAATTGTGGTATGTGGCCACCAAGAGGACCTTTGCTAGGATTTTGCATCTAAGGTCAGCGGATGGTGATGCAAAATTACATGACAAGAAAGTGATGGCTCCTGAGCAACTTGAAGACCTATATGATTCATCTCAGCATTTCGTGGTTGGCACTATAAAAGGTCTCAAACCTGTGGCTGCTGTTCTTCTGAGGCTTCTTCGGGTCACTCTATGGCCTAAGGAGGGTGATGCGTCCGCTATCAGTTCCTATGGGCGTAATTTGCTATATCACTTGGTGGAGCGCACTCATGGATTTGATGTTGTTGACTTCATTTGGGAGGCCATCCGTTTCAACTCCCTCAGCCATTCCAGCAGCTGCGGATATGCGCCATTCATCATGGCTCTTATTGAGCATGTCACGGGCCTTGACTTTGTCAAGGATGTGGATCACCTTCCCTACAAGGTCCGTGCACCTTCAGCTTCTGCTGCTGCTCTGTTGTCCCCGTGGAGAAGCGTCCCCGGGGTCGTCCTTCCCGAGCCTCTACCTCTGCGCCTCCTCCAGCTCCTGCGCTAGTTCCAGCTCCAGCTCCTGCAGTTTCTCCCACGGGAGAAGGTTCTCCTCGCACTAGCCGCGACACTATCAAGAGGATGCTCAAGTGCTTGTTTTGCTTATGCCAGGATGTGTCTGAGCAAGTTAAGGAGACCCGTCGTGAGCTGCGTGAGCACCGCCGTGAGTTCGCGCCTCGCCGCCCGGCCAGGTGAGATCTTCCACCAAGAGTGAGTCCGAGTCGGCTCGTGTATCTACAATGGATTCGCTACAGGCGGCTCTTGACCTTCCACCTCCTGCACCTCAGGCGAGCGTTAGTGGCAGCGACGACGACAGAGGAGGAGGACTATGAGCCTTCAGGCGACGAGGAGTGATCTTGTGCCGTAGTCTCTTTTTTTTGGTGTCTTGATGCCAAAGGGGGAGAGAGAGTTGATTTGGTTCTTAGATTATTTATTCGTCTTTGCCTTGGTTGAACTTGTGTTTTTAGTTATGATTGTGATCGTGAACTGGTTATGATGTTGAACTACTTTGCTTATTGTTACATTTGCTTTTAGCAATGCATTTGTGTGATTTCATGACATATCTACTTGTGCAAAATTACTTATTGATTATCCTGTCATATTCTATCGTAAGCAACAATTTAGGGGGAGCTCTTGCAACTTTTTCTCTTAAATATGTGCATTTCAATCTCTACTTAAATTTCTCTAATGCACGTATTTAGGGGGAGCTCCACCCTCCAAGTATTTGGTTTTCCAAATACTATATCATTTCAAATTTTTATCCAAATTCAATTGTGTTGTCATCAATTCACCAAAAAGGGGGAGATTGAAAGTGCATCTAGGCCCCTCAAAGAGTTTTGGTGATTTATGGTAACACAATTATGTTTACTAACGATGCAAGTGAGATTCTATGCAGTGATCAAGAAGATGTCATCGTTGGAAAGGCGATTGGAGATCCCCACCATATTTAAAAATTTGAAAAGGCGGCATCAAGACTTCAGTTGTAAATCTTTTATTTTATTGAGTCTAAGGATAGTCGTACTATTAAGGGGGATATGACGGAAAATCGCTTCTAGGATATGCTTGTGCTCATAGGATGAAAATTGCATCTCAAAAGGTTTTCAAAACAGTGCATTTCCTATTAATTGGCTCTCCTGGCCGAGGAGGTCAGTCCGGAGTATCCGGACATTTAGTCCGGACACTTCGGGGAAAATGTCCGGAGTATCCAGGGATAAAATCCGGATACTCCGAGCTAGGGTCCTCGGTTGCTTTTCTCTGATAAGTCCGGAGTATCCGGACATTTAGTCCGGACACTCCGGGGAAATTGTCCGGAGTATCTGAAGATAATGTCCGGACATTCCGAGCTCACCCTCTCGGTTGGAATAAGGAGTTGAGTCCGGACACTCCGGACTAAATGTCCGGACAGTCCGGACTTAGCGCAGCACTCTTGTAACGGTTGGATTTTGGATGGGCTATTTAAGCCCTCACTCCAAATCTACCTGTTGGCACTTCATTCATTGCAGCATTCAAGTCTCAAACTCTCTCTCTCACTCTCTTGAGCCCTAGCCTCTTTTCCCCACTTGAATCTTTGATTTGGTTTGAATCTTTGGGGAGAAAAGAGGGGATTTAAGTGTTTTGAGCTTGCTTTGTTGATTCTTGAGCACAAGTTCATCCTCCAAGTTGATTTAGCGGCGTATTTGTTACTCTTGGAGTTTGAAGGGCTCCTAGACGGCAAGGAGTCACCGGGAGCCTCCAAGTCTTCGTGTGGAGAGCCCCGGTCGTTTGTGAAGGCAAGTCTCGCCTCCGAAAGGAAAGAGGCAAAGAAGTGAAGACCGGCGAGTGCATCGTGCAACACCGGGAGGAAAGGGGTTAAGAGGGACCCGGGCTTTGTGCCTCCTCAACGGAGATGTAGGATTCCCTTCAAGAATCCGAACTTCGGTAAAAAATCATTGTCATTGTGTTCTTCATTTGCTTGAGCTAGGGTTTGTTGTTCTTGGATCTTTAGAAGCCCCGATCTACCTACTCATTGTGTTTGGCTCTAGATCTATACTTTTATTGGGTACCTGGTATCATTTAGAGTATTTGTATTCAGCTAGATTATTGAAATCTTGCAAAGATTTAAAATCCTCCTCGAGCTATCCAGTCCGGAGTATCCGGATAATTTACCCGGACTATCCGGACAAAATCCTCGGATAGTCCGGACTCTGTTTCTCGGGAGATTTTATTTAATTGCAAAATTTTAATACGCCTATTCACCCCCCCTCTAGGCGACATATCGGTCCTTTCAATATTGATGATGGGGAATCAAGTAAAGAAATTTGACAGTAGAAGAAATTTTATTGTGTTGCAATGTGTGGTAAAGAATGTCTTTATCTAGCAAGAGTTAATCAATGCTCTTGAAAGGGACAAACTGTAAAAGACGTCAGCCGAAGATTAGAAGGTGTGAAGCGGAAGGCTATAAGTACAATCCATGCATCTATATCTCTCTGACGAGGTAAAGTACTCAATGTTAAAGGAGAATTCATCAATGAAATTATGGTTCGACTTAGAAGATTTGTATATGGCAAAGTCGCCGACAAGCTGGTGGGTACTGAAAAGACAACTTTATAGGTTGTGCATGGAGGAAGGTACACAATTCTTTGATTATCTCAATGTCTTTAATAAACTTATACACATCTAATTAGTATGAATGAGAAAATTGAGGAGAACGATAAAGTCATCATATTTGTGTCATCTGTAGCACTATCAAAAGAGCAGTTGGTGATGAATATTCTTATCGAAAAAAGCACTCTCAACTTCGATAAGTCAGTTGCATACCTATTGGAGGCAAAGTTTTTGAAAAAGCTACCCAAATCTTCATCCTTGGGTGATCCAGAATTGGCTATAGTACATGTTGTAGACAAAAGCAAGAGTTACAAGGAGGGCAAAAGCAAGAGCACATGTTGTAACATTCCAAACTTCGGGTTTTCAAAAATTTATATTTAAATTAGTTTTTAAAAAATTTTACATCAATCTTATTTGATTAAAGAAGCTTAATTTAGAATTTTTAAATCTAAAACAATTTAATGTGCCTTTTGTATGCATCAAGTAATTTAAAATTTAGTTTTTACAGTGTTCTTTGTATCTCAGGAAATTTTCCAAATTTGAGATTCGCTTAAAACTAATTAAAATTATTAATTTAAATATTTGGATGTTAATTGGATTTTTATTGGATTTCTAATTTGAATTATTAATTGTTCGAGCAATTCTATATCCAAATTCCAATTCAAACCTTTCCTTTGAAATTCCATTTAAATTCAAAATTTGGATTTTTCTCGGTGTTCTAATTAACCTTGCATCCATATCCTTCTGAAATTGGAGTTCAATTCTTTTTCGTTCGCAAAGCCAAAATTTTAAATTCGGTCCTTATTCGAAATTTCACCCGAGTTCCAAAATACTTCAAAAATCTTGAAACCCATTGCATTAGGTTCCAAATATTCTATAATATTTTTGGAATTTGTTCCAGGATTTATAGAATCTCTTTGGTATTTTATCTCTCGCGCTTCCATCAAATCTATTATTTTCGTCCTAAAATTATCTAAATTCCAAAATTCATCCAAAATTAGCGAAACCAATTTTATTGGGTTCCATTTTATCCTTTAGGATTTTTAGGATATTTTCTGGCATTTTTGGAGCTTGTTATCTATTTTATCTCGCGCGCTTTTGATTTAGCACTATTTATCGTCTTCAACCTCCGGCCATTCCCATGAACAAAGTTACCCATGTCTAGCCTCATATTCAAATTCTCATATCTTTTGCAATTCTCAACGAAATCAAGTGAAGTTTGTTGCAAAACGACCGTGTCATCAAGAAATTCAATTCCCCTGCAATTACCCCCTCTGAAATCAAGTGAAACGGTCACTGCAATCAATTCTTTTCCGTTTCTTGTTTAAGCCATAACTCTTTCGTTTCTCCTTCCCTCAACGTGTGTGACCACCCAAAATGTGCGTCTCAGTCTCCCCCAACACGGTGCTCACCCTTGCCCTCCATTTCCGGAACAGTTGCCCTTCCAAAATTCGAAGAAATGGTTGCCGGACGTCCTCCGTTGGCATCACCGTGCCATCTTTTGATCCGGTAAGGAAAATTGACTTTCGTTCATGTCATCTTGTGTGCATTAGTATGTAGATCATAACCCCTCAAGAAAATCTAGGTTTCATCAAGAATCGCACCGGGAATTTGCGTTCGTTCGTCGCAAATTGGACTCCGTTCGTCGTCGATTCCTCCCAAACTGGTAATCCCCAATCAAATTCCTTCTAGATATAGCCTAGTATGATCTTACTCTACGCCGTGCTCTCGCTAGTTTGGGAAAATTCCGCGTTTTGTCATGTTTTTGGGCACCATGCCATCCAAACGGTTTTTGATCGCGTTGGCCGTCGTCCTCGCTGCCGCTCCGGTCATCCCCGTTGCCGGCCGTCGATCCCATGGGCATCCCCGCACGTTGCCGCGCCCACCCCACCCCTTGGCCGCCTTTTTCCGCCGCACAGCCACGCCGCCGCATCGTCCCGAGCGCCGCCCCACGTCGGCCGGTATTGGCATCGCGTTCCTCACTGGCTGGGTGAGTTTTTCTAAGATTAAACCATGTCACCTCATGCCCCACGGTACCATCTGTCTCCCCTCCAAATTTGATGCAGTTTCATCCGCGGAATCAAAAGTTATGGCCGTTCCAATCTCAAATCTTGTTTCTGCCCGTTCTTCTTTGTATTTGTGAATTTGATCGTGAATCTTTTTCTGTAGACTCCTATTGATGTTCTCTACGTGGTGCTCATCCTAACTCAAGGTTTTCCCCACAGGATTTGTGCAGAAAAATCAATCTTCCTTGATCAGATTGCGTTCCAATGGCAGAAAACTTCGTCGCGCGTTCCCCGTTGATCCAGAAGGTAAAACTCAAATCCATTCATGTCATATTGTGCCAAATGTTCCCAGATAGCTCTCTGTAAAATTTGGTTAGGTTTCATGCTGTACCTTAATAGTTGTGGTAGTTTGATCTATTAGCTCCGGGAGCCGTTCATCGGCAGTTTGTGATCAATCCGGTGGGTCACCGCCAAATCCGCCTACACTGTTGAGTTTGTCTCGTCGCGTTCTATGCGATGGACACTTCCCCTTTGCTGTTGCATCTACCGAAATTCTTTTTATTTGTCGGCCGCCGCCTTTTGCCGCCACCGCGCGTCATCTTGCGCTGCCAACCATTTTGGTTTGTCGTGGCCATGTCATTGTGTCCAGTAGATCATTATTCCCTGTTTTGCTCATCGGTGAAGTTCATTTGATCCCCGGTTGCCATCAAAGTCATATTCTAGAATCTAATCGTCGTCTTTTGGCCTAGTCCTTCGTATCGGTGCGCGTTTTGGTTCGCCATCCTTGGTAACCTTTAATCGCAGAGCCAACCCTACCGTTCTACCCTATGTCAAGTGTATCCATCCTTGAATCGTTCCGCTGTTAATGCTTCATATTCATCGTTAACGTTCCACCGCTAACGCTCGCCGTTAACGTTCGCCGTTAACGTTCCACCGTTAACGCTTTGCTCTCATCGTATCGCTATCATCGCATGGGTGTATACAAGTGGAAGCCCTAATGTGATGTCCTTACCTTTTCTATCGCCTTATTGTGATCTAGCCCATCACGTTGAGTTCAGCCTCGTATTCCTGTCATCACCGCCTCGTCGTCGAGTCCCGTCCTCGATATAAGACTAACCTCCGGATCGAACCGTAGTGGATGTCGATCCCATCCGTCCTTGTCTTATCCTTGAAAATATAACCTGCCATTAACCTAAAATTCATTCGTGGTCTTGGTCGATAGACCATTAGCCACATGTCATATTCTTGTGCCAGACCTAGTCTATCAGTCTATCTTACTTTTGGTTGACTGTGTTCGATCAACAAAAGTCAACCTCGAGCATCTGCTTAGTTCATGGTGAACTAACGTAACTTCGTGGACCCGGTCTATAGATCGAGAGTCCATATGTCATCGGCTATCCAATCAAGATAATAACTTTGGAAGAAATATTCTTCGGAATATCATTCCTTCTTTCCCAGTTATTAATCTTTCTCTTTGGTGTATTTTCCGAAAGCCGTTCTCTTTTGTCTAATCATCGACCTAATTCATTTAAGTTCCTAATTTCATCTAAGCCGTTGTGCCCAATGCTATTCGTTCTTAATTTGGAGTTTACTTGATTTGCTTTTTGAGTTTTGTTGTATTTGTGCTTGTTTATCGTTAGACGTGTTGCTGGAAGTCACTCGAAGGAGCTGAGGAGCAAGCAAGCGGAGATTGAAGATCGAGGATCAAGGATTGAAGATAAAGAGTAAAGAATAATAAAAAGGATTAATTCCTTATTTGCCATTGTAATTTGGGGAAGTCCTAAAATGTGTCAATGACATGTGGGACACAATGAGTGGCAAATAAGGGATGAGGTAAACTTTTAGTGGCATATGAGGATTTCACCCTAAAAAAAATTGCAAGGGCCAGGCAAGTTATGCGTTGATTATGTTGAACCTACTTTCGAAAATTATATTGATTCAAACTATTGCATGCTAATTTAATAGAATTGGTTTTGAATAAATTCTGGGATTAGTTAAATGCCTAGTTGCTGTATGCCAACTTGTCGTATATAATTGTAGGCCATGAATCCTTTGTCACCCTAGATTGTGGATTAATAGTTGGACATTAATAATTTGCCAACATGGGTTGATTAGACCGTATGTAATGTGCTTAGCCCTGCCACGTAGATTTGTCATGATTTTGGAAAATTAAAGTTAATATTGACTTAATGAGATATGGAACGTGTTTTTGGGAATGTGGCATGTGTTATTGAGTTGATGATGGCACGTGGTGCATGGTAAAGAACTGGGGTGGGAAAATAATTTAGATCGGAGCAAGTGGCTAGAGCAAGTGTGACTGGGTGGGCCTGTGGGGCGGAGGGGTTTGTGCAAGTCTTGCTCTGATCAACCCTAAGGACTTAACCTTGCGAGCCTTTGACCTGAGTCATTCATACAACCACAAGTTCCGGAATGGGACGGACCTAGTTGAGCAAATTGTGAAATCTATTCTTCGGTACTATCGTGGTGGAGTGAGTCCTGGGTGTACGGGTGGTAAAACTCACAGGCGCAAGAGGGGGGCCTATTGTGGAGGTGTATCCCTTCAGTGTTGAAACCTTAGCGGGCAGTATTGGGTTTAGACGGATCTTTGGAAAGGATTTGTTATGATCGCTCATTCGCATACTATTGTATGGCGATTTACGGCTGACGTGGTGAGTTGATTATATCTTGTGGGTAAAGTGTATAATCTCTGCAGAGTGTAAAAACTATTTGAATAGCCGTGTTCACGGTATTGAACATTGCTCGGGGATTACAGTCAAGGGTTAGATTTTGATAAAAATGAGGTTGAGAATGTGGACAATGTGATATGAAAATTGGTTAAGGATGAGAAATGTTTTACTTGAGAATGATTGCGAAATTTATTATTGGTATTACTTATTTTACTACTTTTCAATCTACTATGATTATTTGTAAATGCTGCTTTATTGCAAAAGAACCATTCAGCCATTCCTTTGGAATAAGCCATGCATGTAGTAATAGAATTGCATTCTGTGCATGACTTGTTGAGTACGGTGTACTCACCCCCCTTACAAACAACAAATCATCAGATGAGAAGATGACTACAATTTCGAAGGAGGAGAAGTTCCACGAGGAGGCGAATATCTAGGAGTTGAACCTTGTCAGTTGCCTGTGGCATATTGGTGGGATTCACCGACGTTTTTCGTTCCGCTGCTGTTCGTTTTACTCTGAGTTGAAGCCATCTAGGCTTCACAACTGTAAGTTGACCTTAAGATTGTTCAACATGTTATATTAAAAGATGAATTCTTTATTTATTATTCCGTTGTGTATGATTGTGATATTCATCTTTGTTAACTGTGAGCACTAGCTACTGATCCTGGGACTAGTGCTGAAAACACAGAGGGTTTCCGAATTGTGAATTCGGGTCTCGACACATGTGTGTGCTATCTATGTGACGAGTAAGGTTATATGATAAATGACTATCCAAATTTGAAGTGAATGATGGGTGCATGCCCAATGGCAGTAGCAAAATTTGATTCAGACATACTTGTCTTCAGTCAACCATGTACTTCTCATAGATAGATATTAAATTCAGATTATTGCTTTCATATATATTCGGCGAGGGAGATGTTTGACGAAAGATCTCTACGCTCGGTGCATGGAACTGTTCAATTGGCTGATTACAAGGAGTATGCAATTATTGAGGTGTGAATAGTTACATTGGAGATGTATGAATATACGATGGAGCACATCGCATATTGTCAACAGTTCAGTATGTTCCTGGCTTAAAAAAGCTAATATCTATGAGGTTACTAGAATTCGAAGGTTGTGAGGTATCATTTTGAGGTGGAGTCATGCGAGTTACTTACAAAAGTCAGATAATCATAAAAAAAATATCTGAAGCAATGGAGGATACCGATTGATGGGTAAATCCTTACTTGTATGAAACAAATTGGATGCCCAACAGAGAAGTGAATCAAATTCTTTTTTGCTAATGGTCCAATTAAAAACTTATTTTTTTAGTCCAACCTATATACCTATAGTTTCAAGGACTTGTCTAATTTGAAGTCAACTTGCTATAACTAACCTTAGACAAATGTAACTTGCTATATTTTTTATGGCAATAAAATTTAACATCACAAGTATAGCAAAGTTTGGCAAAAATTTGAGTCAATGACATGTGGGACATGGGACTAAGGAAGTATGGAAAGCTACAATTGGGGCAATGAACCAAGCAACCATCTGGGAATTTGTTGCATGCCTAAGCTTAGACACAACAAAGTTAGTTTTAAACCAAATAGGTTTCTAGTACGTGTGGCCAAACAACTCTTACATAAGTACGTCTAGTGAAGTTTTGCAACCTAAGTTTCAATCCAACCCAAGTCTAGTACCTAGAAATTAAAAGACATGAAAGTAAATACAAAAATAAAAAGAAACAAGTAACAATCAAATTTTTGGCCGATGTCTTGGAGCTTCGGCGTTCTTCCTTACTTCTTGTTAGAGCACTCTCGAAATAGTACCATTCCGACCTGAAATCGTGTAATGAATCAAGTCACCTATTCGTGGTAGTCCTTATCCACTCTAGATAGGTGGATTCTAAACCTTCACAACACCTTCAATGCCTTTCCACAAGCTCCTTGTTCTTAGAAGGTCATCGAGAACCACTTCTTTAGGTCATCTATTCTAATAGTATTGTAACGTATTCCGTGATAGGCTGGTAGGTACTGCACTTCATGGCCTGTGTCAGATGCAATAGTGAATACGCTACAGAACCTGCTACGTCATCTTTTTTATTGTACTAATATCGATCCCAACCTTTATTTTTTGATCCGATAGCTTGGAAGCAAAGTCACAGTTCTGGTTCTCTTTGTATATGACAACCCAACACTAGCAGCTAGGCTTTATATAGATGACAAGTGGACCAATTGGGAACCAGGCGACAAGAGTGATGCTTCGATGGAGCTAGTGATGTGGGACGAGCAGATGGCGACATTCATCTAGGCTCGTGACACTAGGTCCTTGGCTAGATGGCGGAAGATGGGACGAGTTGGGGGAGGTCAACCGCGACGTGGGTGAAGGGGTGTAGGACATGGAGGGCGGTGGTCTCCTTGTTTAGTAGGATGAGGGTGCCGTCGGTGAAGCCAATGATCTAGTGGTCCCAGAGCTCCTGTAGGTGGGCACGGAGGCGCCTGCCGGTGGCCTTGTAGAACAAGGTGAATTCATAGACATTAGTCGGGCGGATGCCATCGCTATCGCAGAGCAAGACCCAGCCGCTCGGGTGGAAGCGCACTTCCCATAGGATGGGGTTGCACACGCTGGGCATGGACACGCACTGCTTGCATTGTGAAAGGCCATGTAGTTCACGTCCGTCGCTAGTAGCAGCGCCGCAATGAGGTCCATCATGTTGAGGTGGAGCACTCGGCTGTCGAATTCATCCCTTTTCTAACTCCTCTCATCTCGTTTTTGCAAATTTGGCATCCACATGAAATTATCTGCAGATTTGGACCCTTTCTTATAGTGGAAGGCTCTCCCGCACTGGGGAGCATGGTAGTCGACGTGCTGCAAGAGCAGGCTGCGGGAGCGTGGGACAACTAGTTCCTGCAGCCAGGTAGTGCAGTAAACAGGTCAGTGTCGCAGTCAGGGAGCGCGGCATTCGGGCTACCACGGTCTAGAGGCACAGGAGGTGGTCGGGATGCATGGGAGGCCAATTGCCATAGATGGGAAGCGTGGGAAGCTCTTTCCACAGTAGGGGAGCACAAAGGTGACATATGTCACATTTCGGTTCTTTCGCTATTAGGAACGAGGCCAATTATGCAAATATGTTTGTGAGGGGGCTAAATTTGCAAAAATCGAGGAGAGAGGAGTTATAAAAGAGATGATTTCCTAGTTGTCACGTATGTAAAAACTTGAGGAATTTAAATTTGGGAGCGCGAAAGGTGACACATGTCACATTTTGGTTCTTTCGCTATCAGGAATGAGGCCAATTATGCAAATATGTTTGTGAGGGGGCTAAATTTGCAAAAATCGAGGAGAGAGGGTTAGAAAAGAGGTGATTTCCTAGTTGTCACGTATGTAAAAACTTGAGGAATTTAAATTTGGAAGCCTCTAGCCAATTGGACAATCTGCGGTAGAGATTTATGGATACCTCTTTGCTAAGTTATATCCCATGGCTCAAAGATGAAAACTGGACTTATGACGATTGGAAGACCATAATGCAACCATGACCTTAGACGAGATCAAATGACTGGGATCAATTACTGTCGTTACTGTTTACCATGTTGGATGTTTATCGTTTATTGTTTAGCATAATTCTCTGTTATTATTGTTGCATTACTTAATTCCTTTTAAGCCACTGTAAGTGTAATTTTGAGGGATATCAAAAGAAATGATACCATAATTCGTTCTTACTTTACTAGTATTCTTATTTATTTCCTTTCGGTTTTTCTTATTACCTTATGGCCCCTTTCGGGACAGCTTCTGTTGTGTAGGTTCTGGATTATAGGAGAAGCTGCTTCTGATTGTGGGTGAATCAGGCCAAGTTGGCTGCATGTCGAGGTGGAGGATCATACCGGCAAGAATCAGCAAGAATCAATGAGAATCAATTGGCGCATAGATTCTGAGTCTATGTAGATGACATTTTGGTTGTGGGAAAAGCTATCCAGAATCTTCCCGTTTGGTAAACAATATGATTTTTTTATTCAGAAGCTCAGCAGAAGTTGTCCTAAAGAGAGCCTATCTATTCTCAAATCCTATCGATTTAATCCTAGTTTAGGATAGCTTCTAATTGTGTAGATTCTAGATTCTTCAATAATCGGGTGGGTGACAGCGCTGTCACCCACCCGATTATTGAAGAATCTAGAATCTACACAATCAAAAAAAGTCTGAAACCAAGCCTCTGAGTCATATTCCAAATTCCAATGAATACTAACACTAATACCTCCACCCCTCCTCCGTGGACTAGCGCTCAAGGATTCAAATTTTGTTTTTGAATAAAATCTCGCTTGGGACCGAAATCCAAAATTTTGCCAAAATCTAAATATTTTGGACAAATCTTAGTCGAAATTCAAAAATCAAAATTCAAATCTGGTCCATTTGCAATAAAAAAAATCCGAATTTCAGCTGGTTGACCCAAAATTTTGGGCGAAATAGCCAAAATTTTTGCAGTTTTGCACTGGCCAAAAAGTAGGACAAACAATGACTAAAAATTTTGAATTTTTTTGGAGATTTTTTAAATATTTATGATATTTACATAAAAATTTTATATAATTATGAAGTGTGTGGAATTTTTAAAAATTCAAACATTGCTACTATGCTGACAAAAGCTGACCGACAATTTTGAACTGAATGAAAAATAGGACAAACCATGTTAGAAATATTTGAAATTTTTTGTGCATGATTGTAACATATCAATGATCTTTTCATAAAATTTTCAAGTGATGGTAAAGCCCGAGAAATTTTAAAAAATTTGGAAAACGGTGATATGCTGATGCAAAATGGTTGAAAGTTTGTTAGAAAATTTTGGAATTTTGATTGGATGGTTGTGCTGCATCATTAACCCTGCTTTAAATTTTTTAAATAATTATCAATCTGTGAAGTTAGAAATTTTAGCAGCATTTTGACTGAAATTCAGAGTTTGAGAGTCACAATTGAAAACAATCAATGTATATTAGCATGACAATTAATAGGTATGAAATAAAATCGATACATATGATAAATTATCTCATATTTGTATCGCAATAAAATAAATGTATATTTGCATGATGTACCTATGAGTAGTAGTACCCTTGTGGTGCAAACTCCACCTCCGCGTTATTGACAATGATCTCGTGATACCTCATCTCGTGTTGTTACTTGTATTCTTTCCAGATCATGTCCCGTGGTAGTCAAACAGACTTCTAATGTTCATAATGAGCCATCCAGTTGCTATAGTTCTCGGTCTGATAAAGGCGCCTAACACTGAGAGATGAGTGTCGTGCACACGAATCGACGTATGGATCAGTGTAGTCAAACGGTCAAGTGATGCTCGATTCATCATAACTCTATCTATAACTGTACCTACCCTGATCCTCTCCATAGAACATTGAACTGTACCCACTATACTCAGTTGAAAGCCCAAATGATTGGAAGACTGGCTGCTACACCATAAACCTGCATCATCCTGTGCTGTGCTGCCTGCCACCCACCCCCACCACTCGACGCGCCCTTCCCCTTACTATGGGTCTACCTCTGTGAGCCCCTCCTCAGAGGCTACCCCTTGTTGTAATCCTACCAGCGATTGTGGCTATTCCGGGAGATTTTGGGTTAAGTGAGAAGGTATTTGTTGGCATACTACTCCAAGATGTGTGGTTTGTTTTTCACCCTACAATCAATTCTATCTAGCTCTATTGCTTTTTTGTTCTGTGAATCTCTTTCTACTAACTAATGATATGTCATTGCATTTGTTTCATTAGCTGATTCAAATTCCTACAAGTTACTTCCAAAGAATTTAACTGGCAAAAAGCTATGGTATTTTACACTTCCACATACACCTTGTAGACTTAAGTGCCGATGCACATTAGTGATGAACAACTTGGACAATATCAATTGGTTGGAACATGAGATTCAATGCTTCTAACGGGTAACGAACCAGAATTCAAAAAACAGTAAATGCATACCCAATTTTTGTGCACCCAAATTTTCGGTTCTGTAACCCGAAATTTCACTTCAATGCCCCGAAATTTCACGTCAGGGAGCCGAGATTCACCTCCTGGTGACCGGACACGGTCGGACTTGGCCAGAGTTTGGCCAGATTGGAGAGAGGAGATGAGGTATGTGCTTGGGAAAATGAAAGAGCAGAGGGGAAAGTGAAGGCTCGTGCGTTGTATGTGAACCAGAAACGATTGTTGAGGTGGCATTAAAACCAATGTGGTTCACAGGTATAAAACAATTTAGTTGTCAATCCTAAAAGCCACCAGTAACCCTAGCTCAGTGGTAAAGGTGAAGTCTAGCAAACACAAGGTCTGGAGTTTAAGTCCTGACTATGACACTTTCTTTGCACCTTTTTTTTTGAATAGTTTAGAGTATGAAAAAATTATGAAATTTTTTGTGGATATTTGAAAAGTATCGATGATGTTTTCATAAAATTTTGAGATTAGATCAGTCATAACAAATTCCCAAAAAATGTGAAAGTAGTACTTCACAGTAACTTTTTTTTTGCATAGTTTTAAACATGCAAAAATTATGAAAATTTTTGTGAATAGTTGAAAAGCATCGATGATGTTTCCATAAAATTTTGAGATTATGATCAACCCTAAAAAATTCCCAAAAAATATGAAAGTGGTACTTCACAATTTTCGAACTTCAGAGCGTGTGCTTGTACCGTATACAATTTTTGATTGAACAACCAAAACAGGTTTACATTTTTTGAAACTTTTACACATGGGTTATGAAAGAATTATTAAGCTCTCCTAAAAATTTTAGATCATGATGAAACTTGAAAAAATTTATAAAATTCCGACATGGTTACTACCTCGCTATACTAATTCTGTTTTTTATTTTTAAAATATAACAAATGAAGTTAAAATATTTTGAATTTTTTTGTATGATCCTGCACTTCTTAAGATAGTACCATAATTTTTTTATAGCATGACAAAACTTCTTCAATTTTATAAAATTCTGATAGTATTTCTACCGAAATTTTAAAATATCTAAAAAAATAAAATTTTTTGATAAATTATCATTGAATATCACTTTTCTTATAGGTTATTGATGTAATTCCGGTCCAATCCAGCAAGAAAACAATAAAATCCGGTTTAAACGCCTAAAATTTTGCTGAAAAACAAAATTACTGTAGAAATTTTAATTTTTTTAATCCAGCTGGTGGCCTGAAATTTGAAATTTCGGCGAAAATTCTTCGGCTCTCAACAAAATTTTATTCCTAGCTGGCGCTTGCTCCCCCAAGGCCCATCGAAAAGAGACGCCTAATTTCCCCCGAATTTCCCGAAACCACACCAAGAGCCCGCGAGACTTGCGCCCCCGGATAGAAGCCAATCGGTTTCTCTGCTCGTTTCCACATTGTCCTGAACATCCCACCACCGCCACTCCCTATGCAAGTATGCATATCTCACCGCCTTCGTCCCCGACTTTGAAAAATCGCCTGCTATATCCTAGCCTGATCCGGATTCAGAGAAGACACCTACAGCCAAGGAGGGTAGGATGGAAGCAGGTTAAGAAAGAACCTTTAAAAAAACCGCAGAAAAAAACGCTCACCGGTCGCCGGCGTTGAACGGGAGAGCTAGGCGAGGGGAGCCGCCGGAAGCGGAACGAACCGTATTCGAGATTTAGTTTGGGGCCTTTGGGCCGGGCCATTGGTATTCGAATATGATTTCCACGGGACCACTAAGGCCCATCTAGGCCCATATCAGCCTCATACTCGGGTCGGCTCGGCTCTGCTCGGCTTATTCCATCTTTGAGCCTTGTGGCCTTCTCGGCTTCTCCTCTTTCACGCGGCGATGCGGAGGCCGTCGCCGTCGCCGCCTCCGGCGAGGCCCCCTCCTTTCGCTGCAGCAGCAGCCGTTGTGCTCCTGCCGGCCATCTTCCCCGCGCTCTTCTCCCAGTTCGGCCGCTCCTTCCCTTCCCTCTTCTCGGTGCGTCCCCTCTCCTCCTCGTGCTCGTCCTCTCGCGGTTTGATTATTGATTCGTGCTCCGCCGGCCATATTGTTGGATTAGTTCGTTCGGTCCCGTCGTTTGGGATGCGCAAGAGTTGGATATGTTTTAGACGGATTGGTGAGGCTGTGGTGGAATATATGTGGGGGTAAAATGGAGTGATTAATTCATTGAATTTTTGCTTGTTTTTAGGGAAATAGACTCGTTAGTATAGTATTTATCCAGAGTATCGTAGCTGGTGTGGAAATTAAGACCGTCCTTGACTGGAAAATAATAAGTATGTAAACTACTGTGTAAAGAGCTGGATTGTTTTGATAGATAGCACATAGCATCATGCCTGTGTACGTCCACTCGAGCTTTTGTTTTTGGACAATGGTCCGCTGCATCGTTAGGTTACTCGGTTTGTTGTGAATTGTGTGGGATAGTATGCCACTATTATGACAGCATGGAACAATTCATGTACTGGCTTACTTGGCTTATCAAGAATATTTATTGCAACTGAAGTAGATTTTTAGTCAAAAGCTCTACAATCTTTTTCATTTTAAGGTTTGTATGTGGATTTTGTCAACCTTGTGCAGGAGTGGAATGCCCCTAAGCCAATGCATGAGTCCCTTCTGAACAGGGCTTTGCAATGGACAATTGTGAGTACCCACAACTCAGTTGGAAACTGGAATGGCTATGTTGAAGGCTATATGTAACTCGTTTTCTGTACAGCCAGACGAACAAAAGAGAGAGCTCTGGACACCCTTGCCATATCAGGGGTGGAAACCATGCTTAAAGTCATCAATTGTTCATGGTAACTTACTAAAATGACATGATTAGGTAATGATGTGCCTCCTGCTGTTTTAGCAATCAGTTTCGTAAGCATTTGGTTTATAAATGATAGGGTTACCTTTGGAAACCAGTGGATACATCCAAGTATTTCTTGATGGTGGACTGAACCAGCAAAGAATGGGGGTAACACGCTTCTTGTCTACCAATGTTATGATTTTATAGCTTAAGATAACTTGCATGATTGAGGCTTTTGGATTATCCAGCGCTTTCTTTTGTTCTTTAGATATGTGATGCAGTTGCGGTTGCTAAGATTCTTAATGCTACTCTTGTTATCCCACATCTTGAAGTAAACCCTGTTTGGAAAGACTCAAGGTGCATTTGGAGTTTTGGTGAATTAGCTTGTTATTTTTTTATCTTCCTCTGTTGAATACTTGAATTTGAGTTAAATAGCTTAGTTGTATATTTTTCTGCTGCAGTTCATTTGAAGAAATTTTTGATGTGGATCACTTTATCAACACCCTAAAAGATGAGGTTTCGATAGTCAAAGTTGTGCCAAAAGAATTTTCGTGGAGCACAAGAGAGTACTATGGCACAGGCATCCGTGCTACAAGAATAAAAACTGCACCTCTTCATGCCTCAGCAAGTTGGTATCTGGAGAATGTCAGTCCTATCCTGCAAAGGTTTGTGAAAGGTTATATTTGAAATGTTTCTCTATTCATTAAACATGTGTTTTGACTCGCCGGAATTGCTTGTGTCATATAATCATTTCTCCAAACCTTTTGTGTTATATAGAAAAGTCTCTCAAAAGTTAAAGGGTAAGTTCTATAGAACGACGATTAGACCTACGATGTTATATGGAGCAGAGTATTGGGCGATAAAAAAATATCATGTACAGAAAATGAGCGTAGTAGAGATGCGAATGCTGCGGTGGATCTGTGGTCATACGTGGTGAGATTGAATCCGTAGTGATGATATAGTGATAGGGTTGGGGTAGCATCAATGGAACAAAAGCTTGTCTAAAATCATCTGAGATGGTTTGGACATCTCCAACGGAGGCCTCTTGAGGCACCGGCGCGTAGTGGAATTTTAAGTCGTTGCGAAAACATAAGAAGAGGCAAAGGTCGACCGAGACTGACGTGAGAAGAAGTAGTTAAAAGAGACTTGCGGGATTGGAACGTTTCCAAAAATTTGGCGTTGGATAAGAGTGCATGGAAGTTAGCGATCTACATACCGGAACTATGACTCAAGATCGAAGATTTAGAGGTTTTATTGGGTTTGATTGGATTTCTTTCCTAGCCGACTCCAAAATGGTTGGAACAAAAGGCTTTTTGTTGTTGTTGTTGTTGATTGGGTTTTATTCCTAGCCTAATCCAATTTGTTTGGGACAAAAGGCTCGGTTGTTGTTCATGATGGTGATGATGCTTTGTAATGACTTTGTATTGGTAGCTGTTTGAAATATTGCATATTACTAAGAAATGGCCATTCATGTTTAGCCCCGGTTGACGGCCACTGAGCTAGCTCTATTGTATTAACATGGCATCTTATCATTGCTTAACTTTGTTAGTTGGTTACTTTGTGAGCAGAATCCTTTACCGGCAATCTTATCTACCTGCTGTTTCCTTGTCAGTTATGGCATTGCAGCCATTGCCCCCTTTTCTCACCGCCTTGCATTTGATGATTTGCCTGCGGATATTCAACATTTGCGTTGTAAAGTTAACTTCCAAGCTCTGGTTTTTCTGCCTCACATTGTCTCACTGGGGGAGACTCTAGTGAAGCGCTTGAGGTCTCCAGTCCAGGGGCATTCCAGTGAATATGCCCAACAAGTTGTAGAAGAAAACATAAATCAGGCTGGAAAATATGCAGTTTTGCATCTCCGCTTTGATAAGGTAAATGGAAGAACTTCTGCATCGGATGTTATACATGTACTTTTGTGCTCTTCAAAGCATTACTACTCTGGAACATCTCAATCTGACTAACTTCTTTCAGGATATGGCTGCACATTCTGCCTGTGACTTTGGCGGTGGCAAAGCTGAAAAATTAGCTCTGGCTAAGTACAGGCAAGTTATCTGGCAAGGGAGAGTATTAAATTCACAGCTAACTGATGAGGAGCTTCGGAACACTGGACGCTGCCCATTGACTCCAGAAGAGATTGGGCTGTTACTGGCAGCGCTTGGCTTTGACTTCAGAACACGACTCTATCTTGCTTCTCACAAGGTTTGACTCTTCTGTGCGCTTTCTCATTGTTGGTGATGAAGTTGAGAAGGTCTAACAATGGCATGCATCACCTATTAAGGTATATGGCGGGGAAGCAAGGATCTCTAGCTTGCGCAAACTTTTCCCACTGATGGAGGACAAGCGGAGCCTTGCATCTGAAGAGGAACTTGCTAATGTTGAAGGGAAGGCTTCTCTATTAGCAGTTCTTGATTACTACATCAGCATGCACAGTGATATTTTCATCTCTGCTTCTCCTGGGAATATGCATAATGCATTGGTAAGTTCCATTGGCTTCTGTATTTGCTAGATTACCGCCTTTTCTTTAGTAGTCCTGAGTCCTGACTGGAAGATTTGGTTGATTTAGCTGGCTCATCGGACCTATAAGAATTTGAAGACCATAAGGCCAAACATGGCATTGCTTGGCCACATCTTTGTGAACAAGAGCATGGAGTGGCCAGAATTTCAGCATGCTGTACAGGCAGGCCACAAAGGTAGACATGGGCAAATCCGGCTGAGGAAGCCAAAGCAGTCCATCTATACTTACCCTGCCCCAGATTGTATGTGCCAAGGGTAGATTGCTAAATTTCACATCAAAGACTAAGATTCTGCAGTACACGGACTAAAGGATTATGCTTACCGCCAGCTAATGTTACAATGACGTTCCAATTATTGGCAGTTGCTAAGTAGGCAAAGCTTCTTGGGATACAGATATTGGTTCTGAAGTTTTGGTCGAGTCATTTAGCTCTTTCAATCGAATCTTAATTTTTATCAATTTGACGTTGAAGCCTAGAAGTAATCCAATCCTGTTCCAAGTTACATGTGAAGGTTGTAGTTTTGCGACTGATGCTATATGTCTGTGACTTGACAGCCATATTCTATGTTTTTTCCCCTTTCCATACTCCAATCTGTCCAGATGTTTCAAGTAACAGGAATTCTTGCTTGTGAACTGTAACCAGTGATAGCACACTGAGTTTCCACTGTTCGACGTCAACATCCGTTTAATAGAAACAGGTTTATGCAGCTCTACGTTTGTATCGATCATCATCACATCAAATTGAGACACATGCGCTTAAAACTATCACTTGCCATTTTGAAGGGGAAAAAAAAATCAGAAATGATATCACAAATTCAGCTTCAATTGGAAGCTATTGGTGAATCCCACAAGAACAAAGTTCCACCACACAAAGATAGAGATTGCACATTTTGCATTGCCCACCGAATCCTCCCCTGTACATCCTCTGCACCATTTGTTTGAAGAAATAGGAGAATTTGCTCTCCACAAAATTAATCCAACCACTTGAAACCTCCTCGGAAATCATGAAATGTGCAACCTAACCGGAGAAGGTCTGGATGGTGTTGTGCCATGGCCCATGGGTCAGACAGGTGCTGCAGCAGGTTCTCAGATTTCCCCTGCCCGGTCACATTGTGTTGCACCAGGAACGCCAACTTTGCCAATCTCCCTGAAAACCATCCAAACACAAACATAAATTCCAGCATCGGTTTAGCAAACAAGAGCTGTTCGATCAGAAATCAACGGTTGAGACCACCCTTAGTGGTAAGCAGGAGCCAGTCTCTCGCATGATCGCATCTCAACTGGTGATTCCACGATCAAAATGGCAGCTCATTTCCTGCATCCCGAGTTAAACCATGTACCGTTGGCGCTCTCCTTCGCCTCGAGGGTAGGGGCGAAGTTGAGCAGGTTGAAGACGCTGCCGGGATAGCGCACTCGTGCGGCGGGAGGCTGTAGCTCTTGAAGATGGGGTCCTGGTTGACGCAGCCGGTGTTCTTGATGTCCTGCCACCGCCGGATCTGGACGTAGTGGGAGAGGATGAACTCGACGACGACGCAAAGTTGGTCTACCTGCCGGCGTCGTACCATGCTCCGTCGCGTTCAGGAGCCCCGCATTGGTGAGCACCTCCGGAAGCAGCATCCCCGCCACGCCGAGCATCGCCCACCGCCCGTTCACCAGCTCCGCCTGCACGAACCGCCGCAGGTCCTCCGCCAGCCCCAGCGGGTCGAACCCATTGTCGCCAGGCAAGCTGCGCAAAACAAAACTCACGAGTTGTAGTGCAACCGTACTGCATAATTTGGCCGCCGGTTTTAGAAAATCAACACGCATGCATGCAATGTCATTCATGTGTTCTTCCTATATATATGCTGACCTGCCGTCGAGGTAGGCGGGAGATGGCCAATCTCAACCATTCATTTAATTTCTTACTCCTCACATTAATAACACCTTTCTTTCTCCTCCAATTAATAACACTGTTGGTGGGGTGAGGTTGAGATTTAGCTAGATGGACACGTAGCATCCATCGGAGTGGGAATGCACATGATTAAATTTACATATCTTCTCCACAGAATTTATTTCCCCTATGTATATGCTGACCTGCCGTCGAGGTAGGCGGGAGGCCAGGGAGCCACTGGCCTTTGGCCTGGACGGCGACGTCGCGGCGTGTCGGCCTGGACGAGAAGTACGCGCGAGACCGAGGCTGCCGGAGCTGCCGAGGAACCGGGTCTGATCAGTGACGAGGAGCAGTGACCGACACCATCGTTTCTTCTGGTAGTTTTGGCAGTACGGCAGGGGGTTTCTGGTTGGCTCGCCTCTTTGCTTCTGTGGTTGGCTTGGCTCTGCGTTGAGCTGCACGCGGGTCATATTTAACTATTTTATACTTTACCATATATTTAGTTTTTAAAAAAGGGTGCTATATGGCAACTGGTGCCATATAATTTTTTCCGTGACGAGCTGACGGCGTTCGGCCTGTGGATCTTGGCGCGATGGCACGGTTCGACGGCTGCGATTTTCCTGTTGGTGGAGATTGGACGGCCCATTGGGTTGGTTTACCCGGCGTTATCCGGATGATGGGTACGGCGGCTGCTATTGGTCGCCGGAGCGCACGTTGGGTTGACCTGGCTGCCAGGCTGAACGGTCGACGGTGACGTTCTCTACTATGTGCTGGTTTCGGCCTCTTTCGACAGACTTGCAGTCTTGCAGAGCAACCCAGTAATATACCCGGTATTTCCTACGTCTTCATTATTGCTCTCGCCAACGAAAAAAAAAATCAGGGGAACACATGAACAAGGGACATAACGTGTCATTCGAATCTAGTGTACTATACCAAGGAACAACACAAAACGATACAGAAGTTGATGAGCTCAACACATGTATCAATGAGTAAAATTAAGAGACTTTTATCAACCTTAGAACATACCAAAATTTACATTGAGTTGATATTTCAATTCCTTAAATTTCTGATACTATTGATGCTATCTCAATGTAAATTCCTTGTAAGAATAGTAGAAAATCTCTAATATTAAACATCTCAGTCTATGAAATTTCTAATATTAAACACCTCAGTCTATGTGTTCCAAACGGCGGTTAATACCATTACCGTGGCATCTGCTGCAAAACTTCAACGGCGGATAAGGAAACTTGGTCCTATCGCACAGATGTGTAAGGTGTGGGAGTGTACAACGTCCATATCTTCTGCAGGAACCGTTGCTGACATTTCAAAGGCCTAACACGAGACAAAAGTGGAGGCCTGCCCTTGCCTGTTTTTGACATTTTAGTGTGTTTGTTTTAACTTTTGATTTTGGATTCTGACCTTAAAAGCAGAATAAAAAATAAATAGTCCGATTCTAAAATCCGATTCTCACAACCAGCCTACCTATATACTCCCTCCGTTCTGTTTTATAGGGCGTATAAAACTTTTGCCGGTGTTCCATTTTATAGGGCGTCTTCTAACTTTTGTTGCTTTCATTCCAAAAGTGCCCTTCTGTTAATGCCTGCATGCACACACGTGAGGCTTCGTTATCTGCATATAATTACTCGCTTCGTTTAGTGGAGCCAGCCCACCATCCGGATACTACGCACAAGAAACGGAGCGACGATGGCCATGCGCGCGCGAGCGACTAGTTTTTCATCCGCGCGAGCGAGAGACTAGTTTTTCATTTCAGCTAATTTTTCATCCGCGCCATGCATGCGTAGAAGGCCGTCGTCTTTCCATTCGCGCTGTGCATGCGTACAAGGCCGTCGTCTTTCCAGCCGCGCCATGCATGTGTAGAACGGGATGGAAGGCATGCAGATACTGCGCACAAGAAACGGAGCGACGACGGCCTCCTTAACTAGCAGCACTAATTAGGGGCAAATACGCCAAACGGAGTGAGTAGTTTTGTTGCATTGGTCTTTGCAAGAAAGTTTATACGCCCAACAAACGCGAACGGAGGGAGTATATTAGAATCCACAATCCACCTCATATGTGCTTTTGGATTCCAGATTTTAGAGAATCAAATTCTCTACAATCACAATCTAGAATAAGATTTTAGAGAATCCAAAGCAAAAATAAACATGCCACAAACTGTGTTCTCATGCATAGGAGTTCTGACATAGACGCATAATGTCGCTAGCGTTCAAGCTGTTGCAGAATTTGTTCTTCTCTTTTTTTCTCTCTACATGACCACATCCCTCTCCAGAGATCCCCACGACTCCGACCTTGCTGTTGTTCTCACCATCCCTATACCAATGCTACCATTCATCTCCTCGCTTCACTACGTATTTCTTGAAAATGTTCCCGGCCGCAAAACTGGGCAAAAAAAAGTGCACTCAATAAAAATGTGTTCCCATGCAAATAATTTTAGATAAAAAACTTTTTATTTTTCCTTCTTTCAACCACTCGACTGTTCGAGGTCCACCAGCGCACCGCACTGAATTCGACATAGGAAATAGCCGCATATTTCTAAACAAATTGTGAAATGGCTACCACTGAAAATTTTAGGCCTTTTGCTCTCATTTCACTGGAAACACTTCTGCTATTTCCGGTATTAATTTTTTAACATTTTATTTCTACCATGCAAAATCATCACCGACAAACACGCACCCTCTAGCCAGCAGAGGGACAGACAATCATACAAACCGGCCCAGTATGAAAGTACATACATGTTCACAAAATGAGGCCGAACATCTTATTTATTTCCACACACAAAAAAAGCCTGAGCCCATGAGCCCACATCCTAAAACCCTAGGATGTCCCAAGGCTTTATATACGCTCGCCATGGAACTCCAAAATCCTCGCCCACTCTCCACCGTTCGCCGCCTCTCCAATCCCTTCCTAGCCGGCAGCCGCGCTTGTTTACTTCGTTTCATCGATTTCTCCTTCTTCCCTCCCCCTACTACTTCCTCGGATGGTTCGTTCGTTCGTTACTCTTTGCGATTTGCAATCGCTTCTTCTGTTTCTCCTCTGTTGGCGGTTTCGGATCTGGGATGGATGGGGAATCCATGGGAGCAGGTGATGAGAGCAAGACAGGGACATCAGCACCCTCTCTTGGGAATGATAGACTAAAGTCTTTAATGGGAATCTCTCTGATGCTTCTTATCTCCCATGCCAAATTTCTTTATCTCTTTCCTCTCTTTTTTGGCGTTCTTTTAATCCCCCCTTTTTTGCTTGGTTTCTGTTCTTGATGGGAGTATGTTTTAGTTCGCTGTCGACTCTGGGATTTGATTGGCTGCCATGAGGCATGAACGCACGTATTACCGGATTGTTCCGTGACGATCTAACAAACACTGTAACTACCACTGAGGCAGCTTTAGATTTTCGATTATTTGGCGTTCATGGTGGTCGGTAAATTCTGGTGAGAGTTTTATTTGTCTTACGTCTTTACCTCGATGACCTGTGGATTGGAGCAAATTGCTGATGATGGTGTTAAATATACTTCGAGCGTTTCGCCCTGAGGTGAGCTTACAATACGAGGCATTTGCTTCCAATGCATCGTCAGCACCAATCGGATTTTTGTTGTGGAAATTCCTCCTGGACTCTTTTTTTTAGACGAAATAGCAGCGATCTTTGTTCTCTGTATTTGATTTGGACATAATTAAAGCGTCAGAATTTTTTGTTGGGAGCTAGCACTGTTATAATCGGAGCATTAAAATACTAGTCTGCCTACCAAAGTGGAAGGTTCAAAGGAGGACGTGGTGAACACCTTAGAATGCGAAATCAGACTCTCAGCAATCGGCTGCAATATAGGCTTCACTGGATATGTAAGAACAGTGTAAGCTAATTACAAAATAAATTGTGCTCCAAACTGGTGCTACCTAAAAATGCTCAACTCAATCGAACATCTAGAGTTTCCTTGTTCCAGATTCGTTGTCATGTATGGAACGGTGTGGTCACAACCATCTACTTGATTATTTGAAGCACAAGTCGATTAGAATTGATATGGTGCTTGCACAGAATAAGCTGACCGCGCCATCGCTGGTTTGCTACTGTTCCTTACACACAAACCATGTCAGTCAGCGCGGTCCCTGCCATGATCTTCTCTACCACCCATCAGCATGTGGAAAATTAAAACCTTGTGAATTTGCCATTGCAAAATGCAGTGTAGAATTAGCCTAAATGTCGCCGCTGGGGATATGTAGGCCCGGAACTTCCAGGTTCTCGATGAAATAGCATCGAGAAGCAATCTTGAGGTGGATTTTTGTGAGAAGCTAGCACATAAACAAAAGTATACCTTGAAGGTTGAAGGGTGAATGGAATTACCCGCAAATTACCACTGACCTACCCCGTCCCTCCTCATCCTGAGTCACCAGACGCAGTCCTCTCCCAACTCTAGCTGCCAAACGCAATCCCTAATCTCCCCCGCCCATGGGCACAGTGCGGCTCTCCGCCCGCACCGACACCGCCTCCTTTGTCTCCTTCGCTGCTTTCTTGCCTCGCTCGATCTCGTCGCTCTCGACTCCTCGACCATGAGGTGTGCCATCGGATGAAAACCTAATCTTGGGGAGTGCCTCTGTGTCCGAGGGCGACTACTTCGGCATAGTGGAGGGCTCGCTGGAAGAGGGCATCGTACAGCTCTGTAACATGCTGGATCTTAAGCCGTCGTTTACCCCCAAGAAGGGGAAGCCTTTTGTTAGCTTACTGGGTTAGTGATTAAGGATGACAATCGGGTATGACGGGTAAAGTAGTGCTCCCCATACTCATGCTCGTTAGCCAAAATCTCATCCACGAGTATATCCGCAAAAAGTCACAAGCGAAGAATCTGTCCATATACGTCACTTGTGGGTATACCCATTTACTCGTCACTATCAAGTCTTTCTAACCAAATGACACTATAAGTTAATAAGTTATAATTTTTTTGATGAAATTTTAGGAATTAGCTATATTTTATGAATTAAAGAATAACTATCAATGATTCAAAAATTTAAGTGCACATAGGAATTAGAATTAAAATAACACATACAGACAAATGACACACAGATGCTCAAATTTAACAATTAAAATGAAAATAATTCATCAGTCATTACACATGTTCAAGTTGAACAGTTAAAATAGAAACTATTCATCAGTTATTACACACATTACAAATTGCCTATCGCGGTATCACCAATCACAAATTATTAATATGAGGTACAATAAATTGGGGATTGGGGGGGGGGGCAACTGGGCGCATATTATAGCTCACATATCAGTAGAAGATGGTAGATAATCGGGCGGAACGGGTACAGGTGGAGCTCCCCTATAATTATACCTGTTTGCTCATCGGGTAAAATTTGGCCTTTATAAACATACTCGCGGGCAACAAAAGAGAAACATACCCACCTTTATTAGAGTTTTTACCCACGGATACACGGATAATCAAGTAAGATTGCTAGTGCTACGCTTAGTGTTGGATTGCGAATTGCTTACTATAATTCTTTAGCTATACTTATTTTGGAACTCTATATACCATATGGTGGAAGGTCAGTATCTGTGGCCTGCGTGTAGCATTATCAGACACAATAGAATACATGCTGTTGCTTACGCACCAGTGATGTGCTCATAGAGTTGCTTGTTTTCATTTTTTTTACATGTATCTTGAGAGCTAAGTAGCAGTGTGGTGTTAATGCTCAAACCTGGTTAAATTCAGGTGAATTTATTCTACTATAGGGAGTACAATTTTACAACGGCGTGTGATTAGGATCATGTTGACGAATTATGTGGACCTTTTTAGATTCTTTCTGGAAGGAAAAATGTCAATTACCTAGCACCAAATAAAAGCATACATTGTTAAACAATATCAATTACCTAGAACCAATAAAGCAATAATTGTTAATCTATCATTTTAATTTTTTTCTCGATGTGCTTTAGTTCTTTATGACAATCAACTTCAGGATTTGGTATTATACTCAAGGGATTTCTCAATTCTGTTGTGAGGTGAATGCCAAGGTAGACATGCTGCATTTGTGGGTGATAGAATTTGTAATTACCCAAGCATTTGAGCAACTAGTTGTAGGTGCTAGATCCAATGCCATTAGAATTATTGCCATTGCCTGTTTTATTTTCTGGCTGTTTGTTCTAGATTTGTAGTTGCTAGTTCTATCGATAATTCCCTTTTCTTGACCTAATTAGAAGCGAGAACAACCAATGTTTTTTAATTATTGTTTTTGTTCTCTTTCTTGAGTTGCAATATAACAATGATGTTCTCTGTTCATTGGATAACGATATATTGCTGCAGGTTCTGGAGAAACCACTACCTGTACCAAATACGCATATTATCATCAGCGCAAGGGATTTAAACCATCACTGGTTTGTGCTGATACATTCAGATCTGGTGCTTTTGATCAGTTAAAACAGAATGCAACAAAGGCCAAGATACCTTTTTATGGAAGGTTCTCTACATCTACAGCTCTAATTATTGGTTAAAAGCTTGTCTAAAAAATTTACAGTAAAGAAAATTGATGTCTTTGCAGCTACATGGAATCAGATCCGGCGAAAATTGCTGTTGGTGTGGAGACGTTCAGGAAAGAAAACTCTCATCTCGTCATTGTTGATACAAGTGGACGCCACAATCAAGAGGCTGCACTCTCTAAGAAATGTGTCAAGTTGCAGAAGCAATGGTAGTACAATAACAATATCTCAAAAATTCCCAAGAGGAGGAACTTTCCATAAGCTAGAAAGAGTTAAGTGTCTTCCTGTATGAATAGTTCTTTTTTCTCTATGATTCGAACAGTTCTATGTTGTTTTAATTGTAATGGTATGAAAATTTTGAGTCTTTACGCAGTCGTTAGTCCTGTGAAAAGAAAGGCAAATGATACTCAGATTCATGATCTTGCAAAAAAAAAAAACTCCATAAATTTATGTATATATGCAAATGAGTAATACATAAATATAATTAAAGTGTTACAACTAGAAGTAACAAGGTCTATTTGCTTTCAATCCTCAGCTTTATGGTTTTTGGAGTCAACATGCTAGCCAAACGTTTTTTGATACAGCTCCAGATTCTCAGAGAAGTTGATTTTCAGATAATCTAAAGTAGAAGTTGGATAATAAGAATCTGGAGTTGTACCAAATAGGTCCATAGTATGTACCCCCTAATAGGCTAAATTGGTCAACTTCAGATCTTCCTTGCAGGTAAATATCACGTAGAAACTCGAATTGAGAGCAAATTTCATGAAAACCATAAGCTTCAGAAGACTCCAAAACAGTTTTCTTACCGCTACTTGCTTGCATTACCCTTGCGATTCTCCGCGCGTTTCACATTTCGAAGGGACACCTGCTACTGGCCATGTGCTCACCAAGACACTGCTCTCTCGTGAGTCCCGTCTTCCCAAGTGAAAACTGTTCACGTATATAGCTTCGGTTTCTGCTTTTGCAAATTTAGCTTCTGTCCGAGAAAATTTCCTGGTTAAGTACGAAAGAACCTGCAGGGAACATCTCTCCTGCCACGCTACGGAACAGTGGTTGAAAGGCTTTACCACAGCTGCCGTAGCAGGAGCCTGCCCTGGAAGCGCAGCGCGGCATGTTGATGCAATGTAGTGTGCTGCCTGTGCTAGTGTTGAGCAGTATCCGGGCCAGAGGAAGTCTGCTTCCCTGGGTTGCACTCATCGATGGCCTCCACAAATCCGCATACACCCGATCAACCACTGTGCCTGTCGGGCCCATCTACAGACTCTTCTTCTATTCACCTCGTCTTGTCCATTCAACATATATCCATCCAGGCAGCAGATCCGGTGCAGTCCTCGAAATACCGATTGATCGGGTTTGGACGGCTAAAAACACGAATTTTTTTAATAATATATTTTTATTTGGAATTTCAAAAATATTCCACCGAAATTTTTTTTCAGAATATACCTCATGCATACGTTAGGCGTGCGGCGACAGAACTAAATAGAAAAATACACGGCGACAGTGCGGTAGCCGTGGCCTCTGTCGCCACGACGTCGCGGCGACGAGGAACCGAACGGCGTCTGTCGCCGCGCGAACGTCGCGACGAAGCGAAAAACACTGTCGCCTGACGAAAGTCTTGGCGATAAGAAAATCGACCGATGGTCGTGGCGACGAAGCTGGCGCGGGTTCTGTCATACGATGGTAGTCTTGACAGAACATTTATATGAGCGATCGCGTCTGATTCTCATTTGTGCGCCGAAAGAGAACGAGAGAGAGGAGAGGGAAGAAAGAGGGAGAGAGGGAAGAGAGAAGGAAGAAGGGAGATTCTGCGCCACGGTTTTGAGGTAAAATTTTGTTATTTTTGTTGTTTACTTTTCTTAGCGATGAAATTATGATATGTTAGAAATAGTTAGATCTAGAGCATTGTAGCGATAAATAGTGGTAGATTAGAAATAGTTTTAGATGTATGTTACGGATAAATGTAGGTAAATTGATAGGTCACACTAGTTCTAGTTTAGAAAATTTAGATATTTTTTATGGATAGGAGTATATCGGTATATATTGAAGGAAATATAGTTACTGAATGAGTATTTTTTAATATATAAGTACATCGATCTGAATGTATATATTGTTAGGAATGAATTTTTACGGATAGGAGTATATCGGTACATATTGATGGAAATGTAATTTTTTTCAGATATAACTACATCGATATGAATTATTAGGAATGTAGATGTTTTTACGGTTAGATATATATTTTCGTACCATGTAGGTATAGTTATGTTACGTCATAGTATTTTTATGCGGAAGATAATTAATTAAGTGGGTGAATGAATGAATTAGCAGATATGGCGAAACGAGTTCCATTTAGGATTTATTATGGAGATGGGGTTGTAATGCATGGTTTGGAGGTGCGAGATCTAAGTAACATGCAAGATGTGGACGAAGTTTGAGTAGGCTCGGAGCGCACATTTGGGTCCGTGTTGAAATGGTTGTATTATACTTTTCGGATGGAAGAAGACAAGTGTGAGTTGAAGGTATTTTGCCTATGTAGTGTAAACGACACTATTCTTTGGGAGTTAGTTGAGCTAAAGGAATCGCATCGTGGAGATCATATGTGAGGCGCAGAGCAACGGGATGGAATCGAGTGCTTTTAGTGCGAGCATATGAGAGGATGTTGCCCCAATGAGCGAGTTGGGCGCGGTGAGTGTAGTCGGCCTCAAAATGAGCTCGGCCGGTGACACTGAAATTGGGGATCTAGCCATGAGCAACATGTTCACAAAGTGGTGAAACGAGTTGATTTCGGAAGGATGATGAAAATGTTGGCCAAGAAGCGAGGACCGGTAGACGAAGGTGAGCAAATTGAGGAAATAACAGCTAGGATGGAAGAGGAAGACCTTGAGTCAATGAGAAGCGAAGAGGAGGACGGCGATGAGTCGGATGAGGAAGATGGAGGAGGCAGGAGCGCTTGTGCCAAATAGAGTGGAGCACGACAATTTGAAAATATGGTTGTCAATGAAATGAGGGAGATGCCTTGGCGATCTGATGTTAATGAGGTTAGGCATAACGGTATGTACCCGACAAAAGAGGTAGGCGAGGATCTTAGTGAAAGATTGGGCTCTATCATTAAGAAGGACTTTCGGGGTTAAGAAATCCACCCCAACACCTTTCTGACGTGGTGTGTGAGATCCATGGGTGTCCGTGGAGAGTGCAGCGTACAAGCCCAAATGGGGCACCCATTGGATATGTATGAAGGTTGAGCGGCATAAATGTATGGTGAGAAGCAATGATGGCTCACGAGAACCTATCATCCGGGTATGTCGCGAACATCATGTATGCAGAGATAGTGGAGAACACGAGTTTTGAGCCCGTGCTATTATCCGGCGATCGAGAACGGATATCGATACACAATTAGCTATGGGAAGGCGTGGAGGCGGCGAAGGCACTAAAGCGAGGTTTGGAAAGTTTGAAGACTCGTACCACAACCTCCCGCCTTTGCTTCGGTTGTATTCAGGGAAGAAATCACAGGACCTACTATGATTATCAAGATTGTCCGTCGGACAAGTGGCCAACTAAAATGCATCGAGGAGAGTGTTCTTCGCATTCGGCGCTTGCATTAAGGCATTACATCATTGTCGTCCGTTGTTGTGCGTGGGCGGCACATTCTTGACCGGAAATCTGAGAGGGCAAATCTTGACGGTTGTGGGTGTCGATGGGAACAACCAGATTCTGCTTGTTGCCTTTTCCTTCAGTAAAGCGAGAACTACGAGAGTTGGTACGTGGTTCCTCTGAAACCTAAAGATCGGGGTGGTCAAAACTTCGTCCAGTTGTGCGTCTTTGCATAGCGAGCATCTTTGGGTTGCTAGTGCTATCAACCACCGCAAGCAGGGAAGATGAGCCATTCGATGGCACGACTTGTAGAGTCGATGGTGCATGAGGCATTTGGGTGCAAACTTCTATAAGCAATTCAAGAACAAGCAAGCGATGAACATGTTCAAAAGACTATGTAACTCCAACCGGAGAGGAAGTTCGAACTCGTGGAAAAATCTTGATGACCGACAAGGAAACACAAGGAGCGAGAGCGAACAACGATGGCGCCCGATGGAACACAAGAGCGGTGAGCCTCTTTTCCCCCGCCAGCAGAGGGCGAGGCGACTAACCGTCGTCGGAGGCAAAGGCCAATCAAATGTTTCTCGAATTTGGATCAAGCACGAACCGAAGAGAAGTGGTCATCGTTATATGACACACATGGTGCGGATCACGGTGTGATGACCACTAACTGCGAAGTTTACAAGCCGGGTAATCTGAGGATGAGGTGTCTTCCATTGGTAGGAATTGTCGAGGAGTCTTGAGGGTACAACCAAGTACTTTGTGGACAGGCATGCATTTCTTGAGATAGTAATGAGAGATGAGAAGTTCTTGTACTCTTCGATGATCACTAAATACATGGATGAGAAGGCTCGAAAGGCGGCCAAACATAGAGCTATCAAAGTTGGTGCCGATTACCTGCGCCGAGGTGATCTGCGGGATAAAGGAAGGCGTGGAACCAACGGAGGGTTGTCACTCGAGAGTGCATCTTCTGGTGAGTGCAAATGCTCGTGCAACAAGCCATACCTTTTGCATAGGCCATGTTCTCATGTTATAGCTGCATGTGCTTTATTTGGAATGCAACTTTGGTACATACCTATCTGAATATTACATGAAGGAAAGGGTGATGGCAACTTGGGGCGAGGAGCTTTATGGTTATGGTGTTGTGGGTTCGTTCACCACAACTCCTAGTGTTGATGAAAGGTTACGGGTCCACGATTTTGATGCGAGAAGAGGGAAAGCGAGGCGTCGAAGAACAAGGCGTATAAGAAATGACATGGATGAGTCGGTCGGCAAGCGTGAAGAAATGCTCATTGTGCAACCAACGAGGACATACGTGGAAGAATTGCGGAGCACAAAGAAGAAGGCGAAGGAGGAGATGGTCACCCGACGGTGGGGAAGGATCGTCCTCGCGAGGATCGCCGAGACCTCATCGCACTGGATGACAAGCAGTTTGCATTATCATATGTCGTATCTCAAATTTAAATTTAATCGATGTAACGTGTGTTGTATGAACTATACTTTGTACCTAGCTGTTGCGAGTGTTGTGGCTTCATAAATTGTTGTAATGAACTTCTCCGTTTTTTATGTGCGTATCTGTTTCAATATATTGTTGTCATGCTTGCGTACTTTTACGGACTCTTCATTTTACAAATGTGTTTTGCTCTCACTTTCATTTTTTAGATTGCGGTATGGCTCACCGGCGAGGAGATGACGAGTGGCCGTCTGAGTTCTTGGACCATACGTCGTAGTGGTCACCGTGCCCGCATAGCCACTGCTGTCCCAGATGACGGAGGGGACCCTGTGCAGCTGGGCGTCCTTCGACCTAGACCAGCTGCGCACACCTGGACGCTCGATCCGCGTTGGATCCCCAGGTAACATACCAGTATTTAAATTTGTAAACATGTTTGTTCTAGCACCGTGACTACCGCAGCACTGATATCAATTACATGTTTATGTTTCTTAGGCTTCGAGCATCGGGGCTGCTGCCCCTCGCCCGGATGGTGGACCTCCTGGGACACCGGTTCCCTTACGACCGGTCGCTGATCACCGCTCTGGTGGATCGGTGGAGGCCGGAGACGCACACCTTCCATCTCCCTGTCGGGGAGATGGCGATCACTTTACAGGACGTCTCCTACCTCCTCGGCCTCCCGATCGCCGGTGCGGCTGTGGTGCCCAGGCGTCTCCCCGATGGCGGCCGCAGATTGCTGCAGAGGTTCGCGGTGTACTACCACTGCCGTGTCAGGACCTTCCGACCACACGCCGCGGACCGACCTTGAGGTGGCTTATGCAGTTTGAGTGCGTAAGTAGCATTTCGAACTAAATTGTGTACGCGTCTTGCTTGAAATAACAAGTGAGCTTTATGTTCTGGCGTGAAGCGGTCGTCGAGCCACCAGACGGCGAGAGGCTCGCCCGCCACTGGGCGTACCTCCAGGCTCTTGGTGGACCATGTTCACGGCGTCCCATGGGGATAGCGTGTCCACGCTTTGGTGCGATTCGCGAGAGATCGCGGGCGCACCTGACGCCGTGCCCACGATACTCGTGGGGCTCGGCGTCTTGTGCGCCACCTACCGTGCACTCTGCGTCGGGTGTACCGGTTCGCCGAGGGCTCGATCTTCGGAGGATGTCAATGTTGCTTTCTGATTGTGGCGTCTGAGAGGTTCGAGATCGGCCGGCCCAGATCGACTGCGGCTGTGGTGGGCACGCGGCGGTGACGTCGGCAGTCCGACCATGGGCACCATCCGGTGCTGCGGCGAATGCGATATTGCAATCACGTGTTTGATATTTTTGTTTAACTTTTACGAGTACTAACGGCGTTCTATCGTGACTCTGACCTAGCTGGCGCTTTTGTTGTCGCGGGTAGCCTACCCGATTAAATCGCTTGCGTTCGACCACCTCACCGCGACCACGTTCATTGGGCGCCCGTCTGTGACGCTTGAGCTGCAGGCGTCGTGTGGCGGGTGGCTGTCCACCCTTTGCACACGAGACGCTGTCTTGGTTCACCGTCGGTTCCTCGTGTTCGGCGTCCACGTCGAGGGCTCTGTTGTCCATCGTGTGATGAGGCGGTTTGGTCTCACGACAGTGTTCCCGATGCACGCGTCCGTGCGATCCCACCCGCGCCCACTCGTAAGTTCCTGTATTGATGTTTTATAATTATTCTTTGCGTAATGCTATCTAATAACGCTGTACTTATTTTTCACCCACAGCACGATGGGAAGGGCGACTGCGACCACCCCCAAATGCGCACGTATCTTTGCCTTGAAATTTGAGGAGGGAGCCCCCTCGAGGCGTCTCGTCGGGTGCGCCCTACGACGTCTTGACGCGTCTGCGGCGTACGCGAGTGGTACACTCCCGGACTTCGTGTGCGTTTGGTGCGTGTCGACCCGATCCTCCTAGACACGTTCCGTGGTGGCGAACACGTACCCCTCCATATGGACTCGGTTAACGCGCTTTGATGCGTTCGTCATACCTTCGATATAATTTTTGTGCTAACTAATTCATAATTTATTTTGCTAACTAATCCGTAATTTATTTTGCGGTAGCGTCTTGCACTATCGGCCTGAGGAGCTTCGCGGCTTGTACACTCGGTGACCAGCGGAAGGGCGTGGCGAGACAGGCGTCACCCTTTACGTCGGGAGGTGTGCGGACAGCTCGACCGCGCCCTCGGTATCGAGTCCGGCCTCCCTACCGTCGGAGGCGTGCCGCTTAAGCGGGGCAGTGCGCCAGTGCGTCTTCACACGGTCCCGCCCGCAGCTGCGAGAGGGCACGCTTCAGAGCTGATCGGTCTTCGGTGAAATCTTGAAATGCCTTGTTCAAGTGTTACAATCACGTATTATAATGCTCAAAACAATTCTTTATTTGGTGCAGACCCGAGCACACTTCTTCACGCCGCGCATCTTGACACGCTCTGGCGACTACGACGGCGAGGCGATGCCCAAGACCCGGAGGACTACCGTGATTACCTCTCCACGGGCGTCTTTGGGGTGGGGCATCATCATCACTGGCCGTCGGACCGCCACCACCGACGCAGCCTAGTCGGCGATGCGGGCGCCCGGCACGCCGCAGAGCTACTCGGCCGCATCGCGACGCCTCGGCTAGGCGCAGAGGCCCCACAGCGCGCCTCGTGCAGTTGGCGTACTCATGGGACCCGTGTTCGGAGGAGGAGGCCTCCCGAAGCGAGGCGGCGATAGTTTCTTTTGATTTTATTATTGCCAAGATGTTATGTACTAAGTGTTTCATTTGAAATATGTTGCACTTGCATTTGTATTTTTGTAAACTTAATCTTACGTGCTTAGTTGTTCCTTTCATCGACTAGGCGCTTTGTCACACACCTAGCACCTTTACTCCTTTGGTAGCACCTTTACCACGAAGACACGACAACGAGCGCAATGACTTTTCGGTAGCGATGTGACTACTCGCTAGCGGCTTTACCAAGTCGACACGACAACACATGCAACAACTTTTCGGTAGCGATGTGACTACTCATTGCTAGCGACTTTACGGTGAGAGCGACATCACGCCATTAAATGACAACACGCGCAACACGCCATGAAATGAGAACACGCCGCAACCGCCATGAAATGACAACCGCGCGCACACTGCGGCAAAATTGTAATTGTGTGGAGTAACCCTCACCACCACTATAAAACAGTCCGAGGGGTAGACATCCAACACAGCCAAACCACAATGTCGTTCTCTGTCGCCTCTTGACAGAAGCGAGGTCATCCCCCAATATCCGGATGCGATGGCGTCGGCGCCGATTCTGCGGAGTTGCCCCGACCCAAATCGTCGCAACCTCACGGTGAAGATGATGCAATCTACCCATGGAGAGGCGGCCGCGCGCTCCTCTTGTTGTGGCCGCACCTCACGAGGTAAAACTCTGGTGTCCACACAATCTGAGGTAACACTACCATCTCATGCATCGTTCTTTCTTTTCTCGGCTAACGACCGGTGTTGCTTCTTCCAATGGATCGGCGGGCGGACAGCGTGATTCTGAATTTCTCTACAAGCGCCACAGCGCCTACCCGCTTCGCCGAGAACTTCACCCGGTGGGAGGCCGCCAGGATATGTCCCTTTTCTAGATCGGCGAGCTCGGGGCGGTGTGCAAGGGCCCAACCAATCGGTGAGTTTCATCGTCATACTCTTGTTAAACTCACAAATTAGTAGTTCTAAACAGTTCATCGCACACAGGAGTTCAAAAGGACACTTGCGAATGTGGTCAAGTCAGCGGAGGAACCTCCTCCGGGGCCACCCGAAGCCCGGCGTTTGCGTACATGGCACAGGAGGTAGTGGTTGATACCGCCACGGTGATCTAGCGGACGGAGATTCTACCGGTGCCCTTGGCCGAGGATGAGCGGTCTTGGTACTTCAAGCTGGGTGGACCCGGGAGCGTACCCACATCTCATGCTTCTGTATGGGATAAGCGGGGAGCAACCCTCTCCGTGGTGCCACTACCGCCGTAAAAGCCAAACCCGAATCGCCTACGGTGTTATGCAGCGACCAAAGCGGGCATCTTGTATTATCGCAGGACACGCTTCCGTTGTTCAAGGATAAGCCCAACACAAAGCTCTGCACCATATAGTGGAGTCTGAGCGAAGCAGGCGGCGTCTCCGCATGTCTCTGCCAGCAGCCAACCAGCAGAAGTGCAGGAGGGTTCCTCTTCTCGAAGAAGAAGGGACAAGGAAGCAATGGCCGAGAGGTCCGCAACACGCAAACAAATCCTTGACTCGTTCTGCAGACCATCCGGGAACCGGGTGGTATTAACATAGGGGCGCTGGGAATCGGGATGACATGCCCATATGGGAGGCGAAATCCACATAAACAACAACCAAAATTTAAGTCTTATACACCCGGCGTCGGCATAGGCCACCCAATCGGTGACAGTTGGGAGCATCTGCGGAACCCCATGGAGTTCTTTCATAGTAGGGATTGAGCGGTGTCCGAGGATAAATCATAAAATTAGAGCGAATCGGGGTAATATCACGAAAATGTATGACATCATTCATTTTGTACCCGGATAGGCGAACGATCATTTGTTCCACCATGACGAAACAGTGCTTTTCGTTAGTTAGTTAAATCCTTTGTTGTAATGCCCTTGTAATATCATCTAATCTATTGCTTATTTTATCATCTGAACTTTTGGTGTATGTGCCCTTATATAGTATTGTTTGAATTTTAAAAAATTCCTCATATCTTAAAATAATTTGAAATTTTTATGGTAATATCACTGATATATCAGGAACCTCCATAAAGAGTTTCAAAATTTTTCGACGTCGTAAAAGTTTCCATGGTTTCGTGGCCGCAAGTGTTTTTTCCGATTTTCACAACAAAATGCCGAGGCAACGTCCGGCTATCTCGCCCATACGTAAGTGGTAGCCCGCATTGCGTAGGCCGCCCTTGATTTTTTCTGTATTTTTTGGACCATGTCCGACCTGTCCCGCGGGGCTACGAAAACCCCTAAGTGGCCACGATTACCGTCGTTTCGTGCCCGCGAGTGCCTTTTCCGATTTTGGTAACAAAATCTTTGGGCCAACGTCCGACCATCTCGCCGCACGAAGTGGTATGCCACGTTGCGTGAGCCTGCCGTGCTTTTTCGTCATTTTTCTGCCATATTCGGCGAACCTTACGAGGCTACGAAAACCCCTAAGTAAAATGCGTATCACTAACGAAATAAAATAAATTTTTCCGATTCATTACAGGACAATTATGTACAACCAATTTACAACAAAAATTGTCAACAAAAAATATTAAATACAAAAAATTCAGTATTCTTGTAGCACGTTAAATGCGTGCGACAACCTCTTATAGCACTTTAAATGCGTGCGACAGTGCCTTTTCGCTTCATCATCACCGTTAAGCATCTTGACGACGCCGTTCGGTTCTGTCGCCGTTAAGCGTCTTGACGAGGAGGCCACGTCGGCGCCGGGCACTGCCGCCGTGTATTTTTCTATTTAGGCCTGTCGCCCGTCCAACGTCGGCAGAGGTATATTCTGAATTTTTTTTCGTGGAATATTTTTGAAATTCCGAATAAAAAATGTATTATTATAAAAAAAATTCTAGAAACACTGCACAGATCATTTAATGCTTTAAAAATACTGTTCATAATACTATAGCAAAAACCACTGTTTACCTTATTTTTACTGATTTGGATCATCTGATACTCCAATCGAAAGTCCACATCTATAAAAACCATTTAAATTGCAGTCCCCGTAGGAACGACACATGAACTGCTTCCATCCATCCAACGTTCTCACTGGTTTGAACATATGTTGCTCGGAAACGCAGTACGGAAGAAACTGTGTTGTGGTGCAGTTTTCCTCCTCCACGAACGAGGGGGGAGAGGTCTTTGACAACGCCATCGACTATGGGGAGGAGGACGAGGTACTGCAGGAGGTGCCCAATGAGTTCTTCTGTGTCACCAGGTTGCTATAGCCATCGGACGAAAACCTAATCTCGGGGAGTGCCTCTGTGTCCGAGGGCGACTACTTTGGCACAGTGGAGGGCTCGCTGGAAGAGGGCATCATAAAACTCTGTAACATGCTGAATCTTAAGCTGTCGTTTACCCCCAAGAAGGGGAAGCCTTTTGTCAGCTTACTGGGTTAGTCTAATTAAGGATGACAATCGGGTGTGACAAGCACAAGTAGTGCTCCCCATACTCATGCCCGCTAGCCAAAATCTCATCCACGAGTATACCTGCAAAGGGTCACAAGCGAAAAATCTCGTCCATATATGTCACCTGCGAGTATACCCGTTTACTCACCACTATCAACAGTCCTTCTAACCAAATGGCAATATAAGTTAATGAGTTATAATTTTTTGAATGAAATTTTAGGAATCAGCTATATTTTATGAATTAAAGAATGACTATCAATGATTCAAAAATTTAAGTGCACATAGGAATAAGAATTAAAATAACACATACAGACAAATGATGCACAGATGCTCAAATTTAATAATTAAAATGAAAATAATTCATTAGTCATTACACATGTTCAAGTTGAACAGTTAAAATAGAAATTATTCATCAGTTATTACACACATTACAAATCGCCTATCGCGGTATCACCAATCACAAATTACTAATATGAGGTACAATAAATTGGGGATGGGGGAATTGGGCGCATATTGCAGCCCACATATCAGTAGAAGGTGGTAGATAATCGGGCGAAACGGGTACGGATGGAGCTTGTCAGGCCCCAAAATTCGAATTCGGCTCATGCGGCTAACATTAGCGCCAACCAAGTGTTTGGCCGTAATTGAGATCAACTTTCGACTTCAATGAATATCCTAAACTACTACTTAGAAGAATTTCCAAACTTAGCAAAATTTAAGAGTTAGAAATTTCAGGTTACGAGTATGGTTTTCATCAAAGTTTGGAGCCTCGTAACTTGAGATTTATAATGATCTAGAGTGTGCAAGTTAGTAAAATGAAAACTAGAAACTTTTCTCTATACAAGGGTAGAGTTTTGAGCCCAATCTAACATCAATTGCTAATTTAAATCATTGCATCAAAATTGAATCTAAGTGCTGAAATTCTGGGACTTAGCCATTCTAACTTTGCTTACTAGTGGGGTCAAGTGAGCAAGCTCTCCTCCCTGCAGCCCTCCCCGGTGGCGCCTCCCTCAGCTCCTCCAAGCCGGCCTCCCTCTCCCTCACAGAGCTCCCCTATATCTACACCTGTTTACCCATCGGGTAAAATTTGCCCTTTATAAACATACTCGCGGGCAACAAAAGAGAAACATACTCACCTTTATTAGAGTTTTTATCTACGGGTACACGGGTAATCAGGTAAGATTGCTAGTGCTACGCTTAGCGTTGGATTGCGAATTGCTCACTATAATTCTTTAGCTATACTTATTTTGGAACTCTATATACCATATGGTGGAAGGTCAGTATCTGTGGTCTGCGTGTAGCATTATCAGACACAATAGAATACATCCTGTTGCTTACGCACCAGTGATGTGCTCATAGAGTTGCTTGTTTTCATTTTTTTACATGTAGCAGTGTGGTGTTAATGCTCAAACCTGGTTAAATTAAGGTGAATTTATTCTACTATAGGGAGTACAATTTATGATACTCAGATTCTTGATCTTGCAAAAAATTCAAAAAAACTCCATAAATTTATGTATATATGCAAATGAGTAATACATAAATATAATTAAAGTGTTACAATTAGAGGTAACAAGGCCTATTTGCTTTCAATCCTCAGCTTTATGGTTTTTGGAGTTAACATGCTAGCCAAATGTTTTTTGATACAGCTCCAGATTCTCAGAGAAGTGGATTCTCAGATATAAAGCAGAAGTTGGAAAATAAGAATCTGGAGTTGTACCAAACAGGTCCGTAGTATGTACACCCCCTAATAGGCTAAATTGCCGTCAACTTCATATCTTCCTTGCAGATAAATATCACATGGAAACTCGAATTGAGAGTAAATTTCATGAAAACCATAAGCTTCAGAAGACTCCAAAACAGTTTTCTTACCGCTACTTGCTTGCATTACCCTTCCGATACTCCGCACATTTCACATTTCAAAGGGACTCCTGCTGCTGGCCATGTGCTCACCAAGACACTGCTCTCTCGTCTTCCCAAGTGAAAACTGTTCACGTATATAGCTTCAGTTTCTGTTTTTGCAAATCTAGCTTCTGTCCGAGAAAATTTCCTGGTTAAGTACGGAAGAACCTGCAGGGAACATCTCTCCTGCCACGCTACGGAACAGTGGTTGAAAGGCTTTACCACAGCTGCCGTAGCAAGCAAGAGCCTGCCCTGGAAGCGCAGCGCGGCATGTTGATGCAATGTAGTGTGCTGCCTGTGCTAGTGTTGAGCAGTATCCGGGCCAGAGGAAGTCTGCTTCCCTGGGTTGCACTCATCGATGGCCTCCACAAATCCGCATACACCCGATCAACCACTGTGCCTGTCGGGCCCATCTACAGACTTCTTCTATTCACCTCGTCTTGTCCATTCAACATATATGATATATCCATCCAGGCAGCAGATCCGGTGCAGTCCTCGAAATACCATTGATCGGGTTTGGACGGCTAAAAACACTGCACAAATCATTTAATACTTTAAAAATACTGTTTATAATACTATAACAAAAACCACTATTTACTTTATTTTTTACTGATTTGGATCATCTGATACTCCAATCAAAAGTCCACATCTAAACAACACATGAACTGCTTCGATCCATCCAACGTTCTCACTTGTTTGAGCATATGTTGCTCGGAAACGCTGACCACCCGCGCATGCCCAACGCGGAAAAGGATATAGGCCGGGCAACGTGAGCGCCAGGCTTCGAGCGTGCATGGCGACCGAGGAGTCCACCCGCGGAAGAAACTGCCGTCGCTCCAGGAGTGATTTTAGATCAATCCATTCAAGAAACTGGAAATTGTAACATTTGTAGCATTTAGCCCTCAAACCATACGCCACTTCAGAAGACCAAAGCAGAACATAGCCAAAACAATCAACAACAGGAACCACAATTACGGCCCTGTTTGGGAGAGCTCCAGATCCCAGCTCCAGCTCAGAGCTGAAACTTATAGGCTAAAATAGAATGAATTAAGTTTATATTTTTAGTCTAAAATATAAACAAGATGATCTACCTAAACACTCTTAATATTCCCACAGCTCCAGCTCCATAAATTTCTGGAGCTAGAGATACCCTGCTCCACCAACTCCACAAATTTTGGTGGAGCTGGAGCTGTCCCAAACACCCCCTACATCTTGCCATCCACCAAATTACTAATATAGAGAGCACGAGATTTCAACTCTAAAATATTGCCTTCTTCCTGAACTTCATTCATCTTGTGTTCTCCCTGAGGTGTGATGCCCCAAGCTCCAAAAGAAGAGGTGCTCGAAGCCTGATCTCCAATTCCCTGCAAAATTGATCCAGCTTGGCCATCATGTCTTCCCTATACAGTGGCCTCCAATCTTTCAAAGCAATGAGAATCCTTCTCCATACCATTTTGACACTTATCCAACACTGACAACGAAAAATCATATCATTTCTGTTATTCCATAAACTCCAAAGTGTAGCATCACAAATTGTGTTCAAAGCAGCATTTTTCCTATTACTAAACCAAAAACGAGCAACATATTTATAATTGTAACCGATGGTCAACTCAAAGAAATCACCAATCAAGTTCCAAATACTTTTAGCTGCAATACACTCAAAGAAAAGATGAATAACAGACTCTGGTTCATCACAAAAGCTACAGCAAGACCCTTTATCCAAACCTCTTTTTAATAAATTATTTTTAGTCATTACTTTGTTATAAGAAATAAGCCAAAGAAAGAAATGAATTTTAGGAGGAACAAACAAACTCCAAACTGTGGGAATGAAAACCGGTAACACTCCTCTAAAGTTTAACATCACATAAAGAGATTTAGCCGAATAGATACCATTACTGTTATATTGCCAAACCAAAGCATCCTCTTCATTAGCGAGCCTTATGGTATTTGCCACTTCTACCAGCTCAAACCACCTGATTAGCATGGTATCACAGAAAGTTCTCCTAAACGTACAATTGACATTAGAACCATCCCAAATTTTAGCAATCATAGAGCCTTTTTCGTTAACTAGTATATAAAGATCCTAAAATTGAATAGCCAAACAAGAATTACCAAACCAAATATCCTCCAAAAACCTAACCTGATGAGGACATCCCAACCATGAATACGACCACTGCCCTTTCTCGCCCGGCGACACATTCGTCCCCGACCTTCGGTGTTTCGGCCGCTACTTCATCTACGTCGCATGGAGGGCTTAATCCAGAAGCACGGCTTTTCCATCCACCTTTACTAGACCGGCACATCGAGACCACTCGCCAAGGACAGCCCACATGCCAAGGAAGGCCCACGTTGAAGCCCATTTCGTCGTCGAGTCCGGTTTGGCCATCCAACAGCACATCAACTTCAAATCGGTGTATCTCGGGCTCCCGAACTCCGTTTTCGACGTATGACCACTCGTTTGAAAGCTTAGGAGACAAAATTTCTAATGGGTCTAGTCCCATGGCCAAATTCCTTGAGGAGCGATGGAAAATCATAGAAGATTTTCACAGACTAGAACTTCAGGGTGTTGTGCCACCTTTCTTTTGGGCCCATGTATCTTAGGGTTTTTGGGGTGACTGACCTATGCATGGGTGCCTCTCCCCTGACCGCCGCTATATATATGTCGGCTATTTCTCTTCTATATTTAGGTTTTGTTGCGTGTGGTAGACTCCCTTGTGCGTCCCTCCTCATCTTGCGTGTGTCGACTAGACCATCCAACACGAGAAACAGAATCTCACCTTTGTTCGTGGCTTTTGATTAATCCAAGTTTCAGATTGCTTCTCACTTATTCTTGCATGTTCCTCGATTGCTAGCAGGGATAAGGATCTATCGCGTTTGGACGTGGTTGATCGACTTGAGTTGGTGGCGTTACGATTGTTGGTTCCCTTCCTCGCTGGTTGGAAGCCAAGATCACGAGTTCATCAACTCTTAAATCAACGTATCGTTCTCATCAGAAGATCGGGCACCCCTGTGTGTGCATCATAACCTTAGCTCCATTCCCAACAAACCATTTATAACCAAATTTAGTAGCCTGCATTGCCCAAATAACCCCTTTCCAAAAAACGGAAGCATGATTAGAGTCAGAAAGAAAGATGTTAGGATTTTCAGTTTTATACTTATACTTAATCAAATCCTTCTATATCTTATTCTCATTATTACAGAACCTTCTAATCAAGAAGTAAGAAGACATATGTTTAAATCTCTAATATTAGGAACACCAAGACCACCATAATCCTTCTCCATACACACTAGATTCCAATTGGCAAGATGCAGCTTATTATGCCCTTCATAATCATTCCAAAGGTGCTGGCCCACCGTTTTTGCACTACACTGCCACGGTTGCAAACACGCGTCACTAGCCAGTCTTTTTGTGCTCGGTCCAGAGGCTATTTCCGCAAAAACATGCACATCCAGGCTAATTTTTCAAAATAAATGGTGTATGGGTCTACTGCATTAAAAATTCCCCAAGTGACCCTTATACTTTCATTGGTCACCATCAATCTGGGTTTACTTTACTGAACCGACTTGCAAAATCGACAACTGCTCGGCACCGATTTTTGACAAGGAACCACAAATTGCAAAGTCAAACTTTTTGAATTTGGTGATCAAAAGGTGGTGAAAAAGCAAAAAACGACTGGTTTGACCAATTTTCGATTGGTTTTATTCGATTTTTGATCTAGATCAACACACTCAAGGACCAGTTTTTTTATTTCAATTTTTGACTGATTTTATTCATTTTGACTAGTTTTGTCCGATTTTCAACCTGTTTACATCGAAAATCGACGCACTCAAGTATAATTGAAAAAAAAGGAAAATTGAAAAAATGCAAAAAAATCTAAATAAATTCCAAATGATCTATAAAACACCCAAGAGAAACTTCAATAATTTTTTAATTCATTTAGGGCTTCTAGAAAATAAAAAAACAACAATTAATAAAAAGGAACAGATATACTAGATTTTTATAAAAATTTACAAGCTTTTTCATGCACCGAAATTTTAATGGTATCATAAACATGTCCAAGAATCATGTAGTAATTTTTTCAGAAATATTAAACTTCATTTAGTGCCCCTAGAAAATCAAAAGTAAAACAGCATATACAATGACAGTAGCATTATCTGAATTTTACAAAAATCCACAGGTTTGATCATCATCTAAAATTTTTACAACATCATTAGCATTACCTCAGGATCTCACACAAAATTTTCAAAAATGTATAACATGATTTGATAGCTCAATTAAATCAGGAATTGCTCACTATTTTGCCCATTTTTTCTTTTTTCTATTATGTATATTCGGATTTGCTTAAAAACATCTCCCAAATTCGTTTTTTCAAACAAATTTCATCACGTATGTCAAATGGCTATTAATACTAATTTTAGGGAACTTCTGGATAAATTTTTTTTTCTAAATTTACTAAATTTTTTGAATTTGAATTTGACCGGTTTACTGACAGGTTCCAAATATCGAGTCAGATAGATACGGTCGAAAATCACGATTTTCATTGATTTTTGAAACCTGACCACTGCCTGCTTGATGCTGCATTGCACGTCAAGCGCGGTGAGAAGCTGGTTATTCAAAGCAAGCTATTCATCTGCTGCTAGCATTATCTTCGAGGTGAACTATGATGACGAGAACAAAACATACGTCGATGGATGATTTCACCAGTTAAAACTTCAGGGTAACTAAGAACACACATCACAGCTGAGTGCCCTACATTTGTACTGACATGTATGTAGACAAATATCCAGAGCTCAATGGCATTTGACTGAAGCTTCATTTGCCGGCAGCGCTTGCCTCAAACTTGCAGGCCCCTGTTTTGCACTTCTCGTCTCTGGAGTCTGGACTGACCATGGACCAACACAGCCTAACTCAGGCATTTTCATGTTTACAAGGACATGTAATTATCTTGTATGTTACAAAAGGCGGCATTTTCGTGTTAATTTAGCGGCTACATTAGTAGGATGCCAGATTTACTAGAACATATTTTTGGATTATAAGTTAAGGACCAACTTAGCGTCCGGTTAACAAGTTAGTGTACCTAATAAAAGTCGGTCTTCTCCTGAAAACTTAGGGAAAGGGTGGAAAGAGTGGGGGCCAAGGAGGGCCTTGGTCCCATGAAGCTCTGCCATTGGGGATTAGTCACCATAGAAGATAAAAAGAATTATTAGTTAAACTTCAATCCGATCTGCCAAAAAAGATTAGTTTTTTCACAACTATTTCTCGCTGCAGATTTAGTTGTTTCCTGCTGCATAACAGCACAACAACCGTAAACTGGCCGGCCAGCTTTGGCATAGACAGGTCAGGCATGGGTTTGAGCTTAACCTTGAATCTTCCTAGCCGAGACGACCTAGCTCGGACCTGGGTCAAGCAAGGCTACTACGCAGGAATGCAGGATAATTACTTGGCATAGTGGTAGCAACAGCAACAGACGAACAGCGAATCAAATCGAAAGTGTTTGGCTCGCTTTTGACCGTCTGCGACGTACTAGCAGTCTATCGTGTCCGTGAAAGAGTGAACTGTTCGGCGAGCAGTAGAGCTAGCAGTTCTTGAGTTCAGTGCGTGTAGCCGCAGCCTAGAGGCGAAGGGCCGGTTTAGTGGAGTTTTAGATCAGTTTTATTTGAGATTTGAATTTTATAGACTAAAATAAAGTGAATTAAATTTATATTTTTAATCTGAAATATAAATAAAATAATTCATCTAAATATTTTTAATAGATTCATAGTTTCAGTTCTATAAATCTATTAAAACTAAAAATATCTAGTTTTACTAGATTTATAGAAGCTCTGACAAACACACCGAAGATTTGAAAGAGGCCGGCCGGAGGGGAAGGACACTGGCTCACCGAGGAACCATGATCTCTGGACATGTCCTTAGCCTGCGCCTAGTTTTGACTCGACAATGGGCAACACCCTGATTCCCCGGCTTTTTCTTCAAACATTTTCTGCAATGAAATGGATCTCTCTCTCGTTCTGTCACTTCTTGCCATTTGTGATCGGGCACTGTAGTCTGTACTTGCTTAGCTGCTGGGCTTAATGAGGAACAGTAGGATCTTGCATTCGGTTAGTGCTTGCGAAATACAATATATATATATATATTTTTTTTTTAAATAATAATTTTTTACTCAAAATTTCAAAAATATAACACAAAAAAATTACACAAATATACCTTTGTCGCCCGTTGGTTGAACGAAATACAAATATAACCCAACCAACGGGCGATAGGGGGCTACGTCGCAAGATCGACAGGCGACAAGAGGCCACGTCAGCCCCCAGCCACCTGTCGCCCGATCAACTAGCGACAGGGAGTAAATCCCCCGATGGTCGGGAGCGAGGAGGCGCTTGATCGCCTCACCAGCAGGCTGACGAGGATAGTTTTAAAAAGCGCTCGGTCGATACTGTGCTCATTTGAGCGAACGGGAGGGAGAAAAGAGAGAGAGGAAGAAAGAGGAAGAGAGAGGAGAGAAGAGGAGAGGAAAAGTGGAAGAGAGAGAAGAGAGGGAGGGTTTGCGTGACTATTTTGAGGTAAATTTTGGTTATTTATTTTTTTAGCAGTAAATTATGGTAGATTAGAAATAATTTTAGATCTAGGTAAATTGATAGGTTACGGATAGATCTAGCGAATTTAGATATTTTTTACGGATAGGAGTATCTGGATATATATTCATGGAAATATAGTTAGATCTAGATAATCTATATGTTGTTAGCAATGTAGATGTTTTTATAGATAGAAGTACATCGATATATATTCTTAGGAATGTAGATGTTTTTTACGGATAGATTTATATTTTTGTAGCACGTAGATATAGTTATGTTAGGTGTCACAGTATTTTTTACGGAAAGTAATTAATTCGTAGGTGAATGAATGGATTCACAGATATAGCAGAACGAGTTCCATTTAGAATCTATTATGGAGAAGGGGTTGTCATGTGTGGTTTAGAGGGTGTGGATCTAAGTAACTTCCAGTATGTGGACAGAAGTATGAGTAGGGTCGAGGAGCGCACATTTGCTTCTGTGTTGGAATGGTTGTATTATACTTTTCGGATGGAATAAGAGAAGTGCAAGTTGAAGGTATTTTGCCTATATAGTATCTAAAGCGATCCTATTCTTTGGAGCTAGTTGAGCTGAAGGAACCGCATCGTGGAGATCATATGTGAGGGGCGAACAGCAGGGGATGGAATCGGGTGCTTTTAGTGCAAGCATATGACAAGGATGTTGCCCCCCAACAGCAGTTGGATGCCGGTGAGTGTAGTCAGCCTCAAAATGAGCTCAGTTTCAGTGACACCGAAATTGGGGAATCTAGCCGTGAGCAGCATGTTCAACAATGCAACGATGACATCATTTGCCAAAGTGGTGAATAGGTTGAGTTTGAGGAGGATGATGAAAATATTGGACAAGAAGCACGGGGACAGGTAGACGAAGGTGAACAAATTGATGAAATAACAACTAGGATGGAAGAGAAAGACCGTGAGTACAGCAGAGCAGAAGTGGAGGACGACGATGAGTCAGATGAGGGATGGAGGTACGGAACCGCTTGTGCCAGCTGAGTGGAGCACGCATCAATTTGATAAGCTGGTTGTCAATGAAAGCAACAATATACCTTGGCAGTATAGTGACAATAAGGTTAGACCTAACGATGCGTGCCGACAAAAGAGGTGTGCGGGGATCTTTGTGAAAGATTGGGCTTTATCATTAAGAATGACTTTCAGGGTTTAGAAATCCACCCCAACTTGTTACGACGTGGTGTGTGAGATCCATGGGTGTCTGTGTAGAGTGCACGCGTACAAGCCCAAATGGGGCACCCACTGGCTTTGTTCGAAGGTTGAGCGATATAATTTGTATGGTGAGAAAGCGATGATGGTTCACAGAAACCTGCCATCCGGGTATGTGGCGAACATCATGTACACAGAGATAGTGGAGAACCTGAGTTTTGAGCCCCATGCTATTATCCGAGCAATCGAGAACAGATATCAGTACACATTACCTATGGGAAGGCGTGGAGGGCGAAACAGAAGGCATTAGAAATGAGGTTTGGGAAGTTTGAAGACTCGTACCATAACTTGCCCGCACTGCTTAGTTGCATTGAAGGAAGAAATCCTGAGACCTACTATGATTACCAAGACTGTCCGTCAATCAAGTGGCCAACTAAAAGGCATCTGAGGAGAGTGTTCTTCGCATTCAAACCTTGCATTAAGGCGTTCTATCACTGTCATCCATTGTTGTGCGTGAACGGCACATTATTGACCGGAAAATCCAGAGGGCAAATATTGACAGCTATGGGCGTTTGAAAGGACAGGGGATGTCGCCTAGAGGGGGGGTGAATAGGCGAATTAAAACTTTAAAACTAGATCGCAGCGGAATAAAACAATCCCGAGGGTATCAGCCCGGACTATCCGAGCTTTGATCCGGACACTCCGGTATTTCCAGACTATCCGGGGTTAGTGGTGCGGATACTCCGGATTGGTCACCCTGAAATGCCGAGGGGGTCAGCCCGGACTCTCCGAGCTTTTACTTCGGATACTCCGGTATATCCGGATTATCCGGGGTTAAGTATGCGGAATGTCCGAGTTGGGTACCTCGAGATGAGATTTCAAATCTCTTCGACTTTTAAGCAATCTACTTGAATACAAAGAATCTAAACACTATCATGTACCTGGAACAAGTAGAGATCTAGCCGAAAACACACTAGAAAAGTAGATCAGGCAATTTCAAGATTCAAAATCAAATACTAAAGCACGAGTAAAAGCAAACTTGGAGCGATGATTTTTCACCAGTTCGGATCCTTGAGGATCCTCGTCTCCGTTAGGCGGCTCGGTCACACTTGAGCCGGGGTCTCTTTCAACCCTTTTCCTCCGGTGTTGCACAAATGCACTCATGGTGCAGCTCAGTCACACTTGGCAGGGGTCTCTTTCAACCCTCTTCCTCCGGTGTTGCACAAATGCACTCTTGGTCTTCACTTCTTTGATTCCTTCCCTTGCAGAGGCGAATCGGCCTTCTAAACTTCCCACGGCCAACCACACAAAGCTCCGGTGGCTCGTGGCGACCTCCTAGCCGTCTAGGAGTCCTCAACCTCAAAGAGTAATAAATGCTCACGAAGAACAAGCTTGGAGATGAAATCAAGTGCTCAACAACTCAAATCACACTCAACCTAACACCTCACTCCTCAAACTCTTCCCTACCCTTCTCTCAAAGGGGATCACTTAGATCTAAGGGTAAAGAGGTGTTTTGGGGGCTCAAGAACAAGATGGTAACCCCTCAAAGCTGCAGGATAACGGCCACTTTGAAGATGGGAAGGAGAGGGCTTTAAATAGAGGTCCCAAAAAACTAGCCGTTTGAACTGCGCAAAGTCCGGATACTCCGGACTTAACCCCGGATACTCTGCACAACCCGGATACTCCGGACTTAACCCAGATACTCCGGATTGACCAAACCGAGAGAACTAACCCGGATACTCCGGACTTAACTCCGGATACTCCGGATTGGACTGAGCAGCCCGACGAAAACGAGCATAACTTTTGACTCCGGACTCCGATTTTAGTGATTTTGGACTATACCGAAAGCTAAGAACGAGGACTACACAACCAAAAAGGTCTTACTACCCAAATCTCAAAATATAAATCCAGATTTCACAAAGAATCCAAGAGAGACCTACAATTCTTACTTTCCGGCACCACCAACACCACTCTCTCTCGAAGTTTCGCAAGGATGGATCACTTGAGCACTTGACACATCTAAAAGTCATTCGACATCGCATCCCTCTTAATAGTACGGAAATCCTTATACTCAAATTAAATCAAAGATAATACAAGTCTAGAAATAGTCACTTGCCGTCTTCTTTCTTAATGCCGGTGCATGAAGACCTTCACCATATAAATGATGACATCTTCGCCTTGTTCAACTTGACTCGATTCACCTCATGAGACTCTCGTCCTATCAACCTTGACTTTATCATCCTCTCCGATGATCTCCCCGCCAAGTCAATCTTGACTTAGTCCTCAACTCTTGGTGACACCGCCGTCTTATTAACCTCGGCTTAATGATCATCCTCTAGGATACCTTGGTCGTCATATACACACGGGACCTAATTCTTTCCAAACCACTCATGAAAAGCATTAGTCCCAAAAGCTCAATAGATATGAAGAAATTGATATTTGTGAGCAGTTGATTACCACAAGTGTTTCATATAAAGAAGCACAACATAAATGGAAACACTTGACATAAGAAATGTTCTCTATTAAGTGCATCATGATGAATATGTAATTGATCTATATGCACTAGAGAGATAATTGCCGATATGATGAATCAATTAAATCATGGCAAGGATCACAATCTTTACTTAAATGAAGCACATGATAGAATATACACGAATTGTACATGTGCAACTAATATTTGGAATAAGAGTATATATGTGATCCAGCACTAGATTAAACTTCACTAAGAGAATTGCATGAGAAAATATACAACTAAAACATGCATGCACCAAGTCAATCTATAGCAATATGAAGTTTAACTCTAGTTAATACATGCATACTAAAAACAAAGCACATAATGAACTCAAATGAATATATATGCACAAATAAATATGACATGAACCAATGTGCATATAAATAATCAACATGCTACTTGGAGTTCACTATGCATTTGCACAAAAGGAATGCAATAACAAATATGGAAGAGATACCAAAATTGCATACCTTATCTTTGCTTAACCATCCCACTTGATTTTCCTCTAAATAGATGAGACTGATACTCAACTAGGCAATAACATGTTAGTCTCATAGCAATATAATCATATTAGAGATTTGTCATTTGTTAAGCACTAAGTTAAGCATTTACTCAATTACATATATTGTCATTATATGCGTTTGTCATTAATCACCAAAATAACATAAGTGCCTAGATGCACTTTCAATCTCCCCCTTTTTGGTGATTTATGATAAACCTATTATCAATTGCACCAAATGACAATATTAAGATATTTAGCATTAAAATAAGCATGAAGAAACAATAAGAGATCATACTTACAAATTATCCCTTTTTGTCAATCAATTAGGAGACAATTGATAAATCCATAAATTCTCCCCCTTTTGTCATTAATCCCAAAAAGGTGCTTAATAGATCCTTATTGTTCATTCAGTAAAGTCTGTTCTCCCCCTTGATTGCACACTCAATAAAAAGATTGGGGAGAACAAAATAAAAATAAGGAGCTAGTGATAGGACAATAATATTAAGCTCCCCCTAAATCTAGACAAGATAGGATACCAATTATATCCAAGATTTAGGTAATAGATGTTTCTAATTATACCAATTTAAAGTAGTCATGATTCACAGGATATAAGTGATGCTTAAACATGACACATGAATATGATTTCACATGGAGAAGATTTATTCTTTAAACATCAAGATCATATAGCAAATTTATATAATTTAAGCACATGCTCATGATCAAATTAAATTCTAACAATCAAGATCATATAGAGAAGATTACACAAGAAGGAATTGCTTATATGATCACAAGATGTATACAAGATCATGAATCAAAATTGTATAAGGCCCTGTTTGGAAGTAATGTATTTTCATAGTTTCTAGGTAATACCATGGTTTCTAAGAATACCATGGTATTTTATACCATGAGGTGTTTGGTTACTATGCCAAAAGCTATGTATTAAAAACCATGGTTTGGTAGATACCATGGTATTTTTGGAGTATTTGAAACTCCACTCCAACCCAAAGTTTTCATGGTTTTGACTAGCTTCTTGTCTATTTCCATTTAAATACCATGGTTTGTGATGTTGCATCCAAACAGTTGGTAGTTCCAAGAAATACCATAGTTTTAAAGGAGTTTGGTAAAACCATGGTATTCATGACAAAACAATTACAAACCATAGTATACCAAAACTATAGTTTTGAAATACATTGCTCTCAAACAGGGCCTAAGTAAGATGCACTTTCATGATCAAGAATTTCATAATCTTATCAAGGGCATACCTCTTTGCAATGTGTCACCCATATATACCTTTTAATTCTTGATAATGCTAAATGCAAGTTAGATGACACTTCAAAATAATTTAGGATTAGAGGATACCTCTCGAAAGATACCAATTAATGATACCAATTGAAAGGTATAACACCATTTAGACTGACACAATTTAGCATAATGGTGTGCAAAGACATTATTGAATATGGTCAAAAAAGAAACACGTCCCTTTATCGATTCTCGTCCACCGCATGTTCGAATCGGTCATGATCACCGCACCCGGCCTTAAATCCCTCGGACTATGGAGCTCCTCTCCTTTTCCTTCATCCCACCGTCGAAGATGACCCCTTTTCCAATACCTTGAACATCAATAGATAAGTACACGATTTTCGGGAACAAATATCTTTCAACTTGACTCAAGTTAGTTTGATAATGTCTAAGTACAATATGCACGATATAGATGATATACAAGACAATACTCTTTGCACGCAATTTGAAAAAAGTCAAGATACCAATTGAAGATTTCAATATACCAATTTACAATAAAAATATTTGAAACTCATTCAAATTTAATCTTGACATCCACTTGTAAGAGATACAATGAGTAAAACACGTTCAAACTCACTCTTGAACTTACAAGGGACATTTTCTCTTTTCCATAATAAGCTCTGAGTTATGCAAGAGAGGAAACATTTTGAGGCTAAGATACAATTAAATCCAATTTCTAAAAGAACTTAGCCAAAAGATGCACATTCATTAGAATGAAAACTTAAATAGATATGCTCCACTTTAAAGCTTGGAGCAATGAATAAGTTCACTTAGTTTTCATCTTGAAAGGCTTGCCAAGATTCCAATTTAAAATTCTCAAAATCTCAAAAGATGCAAATAGCAGCACAAAATCGATAATAGATTTTAAACCATTGCTCAAATGCAAAAATCATCAACGCAGAAAAGATCCGTCTCGAAATTCTCTTCGAGGGCTATGAAGGCCGAAAATTCATTTGAGCAAAGGAAAACCTCGAAAACTTAAAAATAGTGAATGCTAAACCGAAGGTTTCGGGAAAAGAAATCTCGCTTTGCAATGGTCCTGAGGATGAAAACAACAGCAAGTGAGCTCCCAAATAATTTTAGATGAATCATGGAGCAATAAATTGAGTTACCTTAGTTTTCATCACAAGAAAATACTCAAATCATTTTAAAGGTAGGCAAGATTTCAAAAGTGCAATGTGCTGAAAAATTCAGTTTTGACATTCCATTTAAGCTTTTTGACAGGGCTGAAATAAGGTTCAAACAAGGTTCATAAATTCTGAAAAAATTAGACAATGAAGTCCAACTATGGAGGATCAAAATATGTCTGAATACTTTCTTCTGATTATGAACCCATTTGGAGATACAAAAATCACAAAACAGCCCCACAATCAGCCTAAACCTGAAAATTCAGCAAACTGAGCATTTTAAAATTGGCTCAAAACTTTATCAAATGAAGTCCAATAGCCATGAGATTTTTCAGAAATGTTCCATGGACATCCAAGAGACTTGTACAAAAATAATTTCTCAAATATCACTCTCCAATCAAAAATTAGATCAAAATGGGTATTGGAGGTTTGATTTTGACACAAAGTCAAAAGAAGTCAACATTCTTACAAATGAGTTCAAATAAATTAGAAACTTTTCAGATATGAACTCCATATAAAATAGAAGGTTTTCCAATAAAAATTTTCAATAAATCAATTTTGCTTTGAGAAATGTGGTGAAATTTGCACTTTAAACACATAAAGGATAAGAATCTTCACCATTTCCTCAAAAGGGCAACCAAATGAGTTTTGAATGGAAATGTGCCCTTCTATGGCTTCATATAAGTTGGAGAGATGTTTATAAGTCAATTTGCATAATCAAATCCATTCAAATCGTAAAATCCAACTTAATGTGAGAGTATGCCAAATAAGATCAAAAGAGAGAAAAAGGCATAACTTTTTCAAATTAAGTTGAAATAATTTGAAATTGTCCAGAAATATACTTTGGACTCCTAAGAAACTTTTTCAAAAAGTAGTCTCCAATCAAAAGATATGCCAAATTTTGCTTTGTAGGTATGATTTTCAATCAAAGAGAAGAAAAGTCAAAACTTTTTCAAATAAAGTCCAAATGATTTGAAACTTTCCAGAAATGAACTTTGAACTATTTAGAAGGTTTCTCAAATAGAATTTTCTCAAAAGTAATTTTCTTTCAAAAGATATGGCAGATTGCGCTTTGTAGGCAAAAAGAGAAGTTCAATTTGCACCGAATGCTCAAAATGCAATCCGATTTGGATTTCATGGAGATTTGAACTTTCATGGCTTTGTATGAGTTGGAAATACTATTTCAAGTCAAGAAGCACAAAGAAATCCAACTCAAATAGCAAAACCCGCGAAATACAAGAATATGTCATTTTGGGTCAAATGAAGAATTTTGGCCAAATTCAAATAGCTATAACTTTTGAACGGTTGGTCGTTTGGAAAAATTTTGAACTAAAGAAATGCTTAAAATGACCAACCCTATGAGTTTTGTATTGACCACTTTTTTCAAAAACTTAATAGATTTTAACTTATGAAAATATTTCATTTAATCCAAAATCAAGATCCTATAAGATCCATTTGAGGCCAAATTTGCTATTTTGTTTCTAAAATAGGAATTTTTACTCTAAAAGCATTGTAAAACATTTGAAATACATATTGGAGAACTTTTATAAAGCTTTTCACAAATTTGGGCCTTTTAAATATGAATTTTGACTTTTGACCTAAATAGTCCTTTTGAAGAAACAATAGAAAAGCAAAGTCAAAATCCAACAACACAAAAATTCAAATTAACCAAGGGATAAGATATAGAGATTTAAATTTTGTGTATGAGTCTAAAATACCATTTTGAACCAAGATACTACACAAGATCCGGTCCAAATGGAGAAACTCACTAAGTGCAATAATATGACCATTATGGGTCAAATATAGTTTTTTGGCGAGTTTCAAAATCAAATAACTTTTGCTAGGTTGGTCTTTTGAAAATCTTTTGAACACAAGAATTGTTAAGAATGACCAAATCTAGGTTTTTCATTTTGGAATTACTTTCAAAATCATTTTACATATAATTCTATAAAAATTATAAGTTTAAATCCAAAACAAGATACTAGTAACTAGATTTTGATCATGAAACTCATTTTCTTTTCAAAATAGATTTTGTGAAGCCAAAACCTTTGAAAAACGTTTCAAATACATTTGTATATATTTTGCAATTAGTTTTTCACAAGAATACTAATAGTGTACAAAATTTTGACTTTTGGCTAAATGGCTTGATTTTGAAAATATATATTAGCACTTATATAAATATGGGCACATGCTGGGCTGCTTAGTGCTATCAACCAGTTGCAAACAGGGGAAGAGGAGCCATTTCTATGTCCTGACTTGCAGAGTCGATGGTGCATGAGGTATTTGGGTGCAAACTTCTATAAGCAATTCAGGAACAAGGAACTGATGAACATGTTCAAAAGACTATGTAAGCACAACCAGGAGAGCAAGTTCTGAACTCTGTGGAAAAATCTTGATGAGCTGACAAGAAAACATAAGGAGGAGACGAACAACACTACTGGTAGTGGAACGCAGGAGTAGGCGGAGCCTCTTTTCCCCTGCCAACAGAGGATGAGGTGACTAATCGTCATCGGAGGCAAAGACCAATCAAATGTTTCTTAGACTGGATCAAGCACGGACCGAAAGAGAAGTGGTCACTGTTATATGACACACATGGTGCTAGATACGGTGTGATGACCATTAACTTTGCAGAAGTTTACAACTGGGTAATGCGAGGGATGAGGTGTCTTTCGTTGGTAGGAATTGTCGAGAGAGTGCTGAGGGGTACAACCAAGTACTTTGTGGACAGGCATGTAGCTGCTGACATAGTAATGAGAGATGAGATGTTCCTATACTCTTCGATGATCACTAAATACATGGATGAGAAGACTCAGAAGGTGGCCAAACATAAAGCTATCAAAGTTGATGCACGAACACTGCGCTTTGAGGTAATCTGCAGGGATAAAGGACGGCATGGAACCAACTAGAATGTTGTCACCCAGGAGTACATCTTACAGGCTGAGTGCAAATGCTCGTGTAACAAGCCATACCTTTTGCATAGGCCATGTTCTCATGTCATAGCCGCATGTGCTTTATTTGGAATGCAACATGGTACATATCTATCTGAGTATTTTATGAAGGAAAGGGTGATGGCAACTTGGAGCGAGGAGCTTTATGGTTATGGGGTTATGGGTTCTTTCACCACAACTCCTAGTGTTGATGAAAGGTTCTGAGTCCCTGATTTTGATACGAGAAGAGGGAAAGTAGGGCATCGAAAAACAAGGCGTATCATAAATGACATGGATAAGTCAGAAGCTGGCAAATGCGTGAAGAATTGTTCATTGTGCAACCAAGCAGGACATACGTTCAAGAACTGCTAGGCACAAAACGAAGAAGATGAAGGAGGAGATCGTCACCCGACGGTGGGGGAAGGATCATCCTCTGCGAGGAGTGCTGCACGACACCATCGCATTAGATGAGAAGCAATTTGAATTATCATATGCCATATGTCAAATTTGTATTTCATCGATGTAACATGTGTTGTATGAACTCTGTTTTCTACCTAGCAGTTGTGAGTGTTGTGTCTTGACAAATTATTGGAATTGTTTTAATATATTGTTATGAGCTTCTCCGTTTTTTATGTGCGTATTTGTTTCAATATATTGTTGTGATGCTTGTATAGTTTTACGTACGCTTTTGTTTATATGTGTTTTAATTATAACTTTCATTTTTGTAATTTACAGGTATGGCTCACCAGCATGGAGATGACGAGTGGCCTTTGAGTTGTTGGACCCGGTCGTTGATCGTCGTCACCATGCCCACTTCGCCACTGCTGTTCCAGAGGAGGGAGAGGATCCTGTGCAGCTCGGTGTTCTTCGACCTAGGACACCGCAGTACTCCTGGACGCTCGATCTTCGTTGGATCCCCAGGTAACATATTAGTATTTAAATTTCTAAACATGTTTGTTCTAGTGCTGTACTGATCTTAATTACATGTTTTTGTTTCTGAGGCTTCGAGCTTCAGGGTTGCTGCCCCTCGCCCGGATGGTAGAGGACATGGGTCGTCGATTCCCGTTCGACAGGTCGCTGATCACCACTCTGGTGGATCGGTGGAGGCTGGAGACGCACACCTTCCGTCTACCTGTCCGGGAGATGGCGATCACTTTACAGGACGTCTCGTACCTCCTGGGCCTCCCGATCGCCGGTGATGCTGTGGTGCCCCAGGACATCGATCTGACGTGGCGCCAGGAGCTGCTTCAGAGGTTCGAGGGTGTGTTACCACCTGCTGGGTACCAAGCCTTCGACAGTATACACGGTCCGACACTGCGGTGGCTTCGACAGTTCGTGGTACGCAACTAGCCTTTAAAACTAAATTGTGCATATACTGCTTAAAATAATAAGTGAGCTTTAATTTACAGGCATCACAAATCATCGAGGATGCGGGCGAAATCTGAGGTCACCCGCCACAGGCGTACCTCTGTGGCTCTTCTACCGTGCATGTTCTGAGCTCCCATGGGGATAGCGTGGGCGAGCACCTCGTCCGATTCGCGAGGCGATCACGGGCGCACCCCTTGATCTTTGTGCGCGATACTCTTGGGGCTTCATTGTCTTTGTATGCCACGCATCGTGTGCTCTGCGACAGGTGTGCCACGGTTTGCCGACGACGTGACTTTCGGAGGATGTCCACTGCTGGTATAGCTGTGGGCATACGAGAGGTTCTAGATCGGGCGGCCCGACATCGACCTGCAGCCTCTTAAGCATGCAGGCGATGATGACATCGTCGGTCCGACCATGGGCAGCATCTGATGCCACCGACGGGTAAGATATTGCAATCACAATTTTCGTCACTACAGCCTAGGTGGGCACACAGGACGGTGTGGATGGGCTACCCCCAGTTCGTCGCTGTGTTCGACCACCTCACTGAGGACCACGTACGCTGGACACCGTACGCAGAGGCAGAGGTCCAGCTTCGTGTGACGGGTGGCCTGTCCACCCTTTGCACATGAGACACGGCGTACTGGTGCATGCGTCGGTTCCTCGTGTTCGACGTCCAGGTCGAGGTCTACGCTGTCCATCGAGTGATGAGGCAGTTTGGTCTATAACAGGAGTTTTCGGTGCACGACAACCGTGCAGTCCCACACGCAGTCCACACGTAAGTTCCCTGCATCGTTGTTTTTATAATTATTATTGTGTAATGCCATCTGATAACGCTATATTTATTTTTTATCCACAGGTAGAGTAGGAAAGGCACACATGGGACCCCCCCTAGCACGTACGTATGGCGCCTTGGGTTGAGGAGTGGGGAGGAGCCCTGGAGGACGTCCACGCTAAGGCTGCGCCGTACAACCCGCAGACGTACCACGCCTACCGGGCGTGGTACACTCCCCGTACTCGTCTGCGTTTGGTACGTGTCGACCCCGATCCTCCTACACACGTTCCTAGGGTGACAGACACGTACCCTGCCCATACCGACTCGGCTTCGCACAGTTCGGTACGTTGCATCCTATCTGCGATCTCATGTAATCTTAGTTAGTAACTGTGCTAACTAATTCGTAATTTATTTTGTTTGAATGATGTCTTTGCTCGATTACTATGAGTCGAGGGCCTTCCTTTCTCGTCGACGGCGGACTTGAGGTGACGAGATGAGGTGACCTCTTACTTCGTGAGGTTTCGGGAGAGCGCGAGACGCGCCCTTGAGTTGGCGGGATGCCGCACCCCTACCAAGGTGGCTCACGGTTTGCCGCTTAGCGGAGGCAGGGCTGCGAGAGGGCGAGCTGTTGGACACGCTGGAGGTGAGTACTGAGATGCACTTATCACGTATTACAATCACGTATTACAATGCTCTGGCTCACGGTTTGCCGCTTAGCAGAGGCAGGGCTGCGAGAGGGCGAGCTGTTGGACACGCTGGAGGTGAGTACTGAGATGCACTTATCACGTATTACAATGCTCTCAATAATTCTTTATTTGCTATAGGCTCACAGGCACGGTTCTTCCCGCGTATAGCTCCACCTGCACCTAACGACTACGAGGGGTAGGGTGATGATCCAGATCAGGAGGACTACGAGCAGAACTCTGTAGCGAGGTTCCTCGTCGATCCATATGAGCCTGGATCATCACAGCTGCATGGAGCACCACCACCGACGCAGCCTTCTCAGCCCGAGTACGCCACACCTCTAGCTAGACCACAAAGGGTCCACCGCACGCCGACGCAGTTGATGTACTCATAGGGCCAGGTTCGGAGGAGGCCTACCCAGCCGTGAGGAGCTGCCCATAAACGGGGCCGACAGCAGTGTCGGTGTTTCGTACAACCGGCAAGTAAATTTGTAAGTATAGGGGCCGCGCGCTCCCTCTCCTTGAATGGTTAGACGAAGGGAGCCCAAGATGTATACTGGTTCATCTTCTCTGGCCGCCTTCCTGAGACGAGGTCCGAGTGGTCTTGGGGCCCCGATCAAAGGGACAAGAACAAGGTGGAGTTGATCGTCGAACAGATCAGGGCCCAGAAGGACCGGGGCCTGACTGGCGATGTCGTCGTGCGCGCATTCATGAGGATGCGCGTGCAGCCCTCATGGAGGTCGCCCATGTTCGATCTGAGGCGTCCGACCTGTGAGGATGGTGGAGGCGAGCTTCTTGCATCGAATTGGAGGCAGGTGGTGGCCGGTCTTTGGGAGGAGTGCCACCGTGGCGGTGGGCGGCCACCCCGAGCCTTTCTCGGCAGAGAATCCCCCGAACTTGGTAAGCCGAGTGACCCTCTTTTCCTTCCTTCCTTCTCGGCCCTTGGCACATTATCTGACCAGAGCCTTCATGGTGCCTAGGGGTTGGGCAGGATGGTCTCCGGTCTGTTGCCGGAGAGAAGCGGCGAGAAGGCCAAGGCCGTCTTGAGACCTTGCAAAGATTTAGTCCGCCCAAGAAGAAGCGGAGGGAGGAGAAGAGGATGAAGAAGAAGAAGGAGCGCCTGGCGAGGACCGGCGAGGTGAGGAGGTCTCCGAGGCGACCATTGCCGACCGGCCCGGTCTTTGGACCGGGGTTGGGAGGGGGCGGTTTGGGCCTTGGGCTTGTTTTTCGCCCACAACGGCAGACCTGCCCCTTGAGTGGGGGGCCCCGGATCCCCGGGAAAGGTGATGGTTCGGGTGACCCGGGCCCGGGGCGGGGATTGCGAAGGCCCCCCCGGGGGGGAAAAATTGCAAGCCGGCTTGCACTTTGTTTGTAATGGAGAACGTTTTTCGCTTTGGCGGTCGGGCCATTTCTGGAATAATTTTACCCTTGGACCCTTTGTAAATTTGGCGTGGTTTGAAAGGGGGGTTTTGGGGCGATGAAATTTTTGAAAAACCCAAAAAAGGGGGCCGGGGGGGGGCTTTCGCGGGAAAGGGTTTCCGGGTTAGGTCCCTGCGGGCCTTCCTTTGGTCCTTCCGTGGGGGGTGGGGGCTTCTGTCGGGTTTTGCTGGGCGCGTCGGTGGGGGCCCGTTTACCGAGGGAAAGGAGTGCCCGGGGCATGGATCGGCCCCCGGGCCTTTTCCAAGCATCCTCAAACCGATTTGGGTACCCTGGGGTTTCTTTTGGGGGGGTGGGATCGGGTCCCGCGGGATGTGGAACTTCCCCGGCTGCGGGTGTCCAATTTTCCCATGGGCTTGACCGGGGGGTAAAGATTAGTGTTTGGGAAAAATTTTAGGAAAACCGGCCGACGGGGTACGTTTGGGCCCCCAGAGGGTGTGGTTATGGGTCGTTTCCCCGGGGGCCCCAGGGAGAACCTTTTTCCGTTGGCGGTCGGTGGTCCAAAGGGCGAAAAAAGGTCGGGGCCTTTACGGCCGATCCTCCCGTCGGTTTTTGGGGGGTTTTTTTTGGGGGGAAAACCCCCCCCGGGGCGGGGGGTGGAGGTCCCGGGGGTTGGACGTCCGCCCTTTAAAAAGACCCGGGGTGGGTACCAAGACCATTTGCCTTGGGGTGTCTGCGGTTAGGTAATGGCCGGGGCTCCCGGAAATTTGGGAACGGGGAAAGGGCCGGCCCTTCGGCCCCAAGAGATGGATGCCGGGTCCCGGCACTGGGGGGGATTACCCCTTCCGTTTTGCTTTGGCCCGCCACCGAAGTTCCCGCTTGGAAAGGGGGCCTTGTTTTACGGCGGCGTTCTTCTTCTTGTTTCTTGGGGTCTGGTTCCCACCCCGGGCCGCCCGCCCCCGGAACGGTCCGCGGGGCCAACGCCTGCCGGGCCCGGGGCCCAAAATTGGGCCAGGGTGATCATCGACCTCCTTCGCGGGCTCGCCCCCGCCGGCCCGGACTTTAAGGGGCGGGGCCGGGGGGAACGGCAAAGGCAAAGGGCCCTCAGCTGGGCGGGTCTTGAAAAACCGGGGGTGGGAAATCTTGGCTTCGGCCGGGCTAACCCCGGGAGGGCCCTTGGGGGGAAGCGGGACCTGGCCGGTCCCCCCGGCTGGGGGGCTTGGGGGGGAGCCTTGGGCCGGACCGAACCGTCGGGGTTTGTCCCAGGGGCCCCCTTCCGCGCCTTGGGGTTACCGTCGAAGGTGCCGGTCGGAGGACCTCCACGACGGTGAAGGGCCCTTCCCACGGAGGGGACAACTTGTGCCTGTCCTTATTGGACTGGACCTGGCGCAGGACCAGGTCGCCCACGCTGAAGGACCGACCACGAACCTGACGACCATGGTAGCGCCGCAGCGTCTGTTGGTACTTGGCCGACCGTAGAATGGCCACGCCGCGCGCCTCGTCGAGCTGGTCGATGGAGTCTTGCTGCGCGTCGAGCCCCCGTGCCTCGTCGAAGGCTTGTAGTCTTGGGGCGCCGTACTCCAGGTCGGTCGGTAGGACAGCTTCCGCACCGAACACTAGGAAGAATGGTGTAAACCCGGTTGACCGGGTCGGTGTGGTCCGTAGGCTCCAAAGGACGGAGGGTAGCTCGGCCACCCATCGCCCCGCGAACTTCTTCAGTCGGCTGAAGATTCGCGGCTTGAGCCCTTAGAGGATCATGCCATTCGCCCGCTCGACCTGGCCATTGGTCCGCGGATGGGCCACGGGAGCCCAGTCGACGCGGATGTTGAAATCATCGCAGAACTCGAGGAACTCCTTCCCCGTGAACTGCGTTCCGTTATCGGTGATGATGGAGTTCGGGACTCCAAACCGATAAACGATGTCGTGGAAGAAGTTGGCCGCCTGTACGGAGGTGATGGTGGCGACCGGTTTGGCTTCTATCCACTTGGTGAACTTGTCCACCGCGACAAGTAGGTGGGTCAAGCCCCTGGGCGCCTTCTTGAAGGGCCCGACTAAATCGAGTCCCCAGACGGCGAATGGCCAGGTGATGGGGATCGTTTGCAAGGCTTGCGCCGGGAGATGGGTCTGCCGAGCAAAAAATTGGCATCCTTCGCAGGTGCGGACGATTTGCTCAGCGTCGGCCACGGCGATCGGCCAATAGAAACCTCGGCGGAAGGCCTTCCCTCGAGGACATGGCCTTGACATGGTGGCCGCAGCCGCCGCCGTGGATGTCGGCATTTCTTGCCTTCCTGGTCGCCATAATGCACCGGAGGATGCCGGGCGCTTCTCTTATCTGGTCTTCCTTGACCGGATCGAAGGATTTTGCCCACCGAGCGAGGCGCCGGGCCTCGGTCGGGTCGGCGGGGAGCGATCCGTCGGTCAGCCGGTCGAGGAAGGGCTTCCTCCAGTCGGAATCGGCAACCAAAACGTTGCAACCCGACCCGGACGGTCCCGTGTCCGACCGCTCGGCGGTCGGATCGGTTGCGCCCGGAGGGTCGGTCGCCTGCTCAGTCGGTGGGTCCGGTCGGACGAAAGGTTTGTGGAGGTCGGAGACAAATATCCCAGGCGGGATCGGCCCCCTGCTTGAGGCGAGATTGGCTAGGTAGTCGGCCTCATTATTGAAGCGTCGGTAGCTGTGGTGAAGCTCGAATCCCTTGAATCTTTCCTCGAGCCTGCGCACCTCCCGGCAGTACGCTATCATGCGGGTGTCACGAGGCTCTGAGGCCTTCATGACCTGGTCGACGACAAGCTTAGAGTCGTCGTGTACGTAGAGTCGGCGCGCGCCGAGGTCGGTAGCGATCCGGAGACCGTTGACGAGTGCTTCGTACTCGGCGATGTTATTGGTCGCGTCGAAATGTAACCGGATGGCGTACTGGAGCTTGTTTCCAAGCGGGGAAACAAGGACGACCCCAGCACCCGCTCCGCTCTTGGTGTAAGACCCGTCGAAGTACATCATCCAGTACTCGGGGTCTTCAAGCGCCGGTGGCGCCTGGGCTTCGGTCCACTCGGTGACGAAGTCGGCCAAGACCTGTGACTTGATCGCCGTCCGGGGGACGTATGATACGTCGTGGCCGTTGAGTTCAAGTGCCCACTTGGCTATTCTTCCCGAAGCATCGCGGTTGTGGATGATCTCGCCAAGCGGTGAGGAGGTCACCACGGAGACGGGATGCCGGTCGAAGTAGTGGACTAGCTTCCTTTTCGTGATGAGCACCGCATAGAGCAGCTTCTGCACCTGCGGGTACCGAGCCTTGGATCCGGAAAGTACTTCACTAACGGCACACCGCCATTGTTACTTTTGAGCACATGGCCTTCTTGCCCGCTCCTAACGCGCCCGCTAACGACGACCCGTGGCGGCGATGTAGAGGAGGAGCGGCTCCCCTAGTGCTGGGGCGACCAGCACCGAAGGTGAAGTCAAGAACGCCTTGAGTTGGTTGAGGGCTTCCTGCGCTTCCTTGGTCCAGCTGAAGTGGTCGGACTTCTTGAGCAACTTGTAGAGCAGTATTCCGCGCTCACCAAGGCGAGACACGAAACAGCTCAAGGCCGCAAGGCATCCTGTCAGCTTCTGGACCCCCTTCAGGTTGTCCACCGGGCCCATCTTTCTGATCGCGGAGATGCTCTTCCGGCTGGCTTCGATGCCCCGCTCGGAGATGATGAAACCCAGCAGTTTTCCTTTGGGAACCCCGAAAACGCATTTTTCGGGGTTGAGCTTTATGCGAAACCGGCGGAGGTTCGCGAAAGTTTCTGCTAAGTCGGCGACGAGATCGTCGGCCTTCTTAGTTTTGATGACAATGTCATCGGCGTGCGCCTCGATGTTACGGCCAATTTGGTGCGCGAAACACGTTTGCATACATCCGGGTATGTAGCGCCCGCGTTCTTCATACCGAATGGCAACGTTACGTAACAAAACGAGCCGAACGGAGTGATGAAAGAAGTCACGAGCTGGTCGGACTCCTTCATCGCTATCTGGTGGTAGCCTGAGTTGGCGTCCAGAAAGGATAGGGATTCGCACCCTGCGGTGGAGTCGACGACTTGGTCGATGCGAGGCAATGGAAAAGGGTCCTTAGGACATGCCTTGTTCAGGCCCGTGTAATCAACGCACATTCTCCATTGCCCGGACTTCTTTTTTACAAGGACGGGGTTGGCTAGCCACTCGGGATGGCGTACCTCTTGAATGAACCCCGCAGCCAGAAGCTTGGCAATTTCCTCTACTATGATCCTGCGCTTCTCCTTGTCGAAGCGGCGCAAGCGTTGGGCTACTGGCCTTGAGCCAAGTCGAATGTTCAAGGAATGCTCGGCGACCTCACTTGGGATGCCTGGCATGTCGGAGGGCTTCAAGCAAAAGACATCTCGATTGGCGCAGAGGAAGTCGACGAGCGCGTCTTCCTATTTAGCGGGGAGCGTGGCTCCGACCCGCACGGTTTTGGCCAAATCCTGGGGATCGACCGCAACCTCCTTCGTGTCCTCGGCGGACTGGAAGGAACCGTGCACCGATTTGCTGGAGTCGGGGGCAGACTCGAGGTTTCCCTCCGAAGGTTTTCGAGCTCGGCGGACGTGATGATCGTCGATGCGAGCTCACAACTGCTCTGCTCGCAGTTGTAGGCGAGCTGAAAAGATGTGGCCATGGTGATTACTCCCTGCGGCCCCGGCATTTTCAGCTTAAGGTAGGTGTAGTTGGGGACGGCCATGAACTTGGCATAGCACGGCCTCCCCAAGATAGCGTGGTAGGAACACAGGAACCCCGACCTCAAAGGTGAGGTCTCGGTCTGAAAAGTTCTCCGGGCTCCAGAAGGTGACAGCGGTCGACACGCCGGCGGGTGGGCTCTTGGCGAGGATAGATAGCCGTGGAAAAGCGCCTTGCTTGGTCGGAGACTTGGGTGTGGCATCCCATGGCGTTGAATGTCTCAACATCTGAGATGTTGAGATCTAGCTGCCGCCAATCCATCGGCTCCTTGGACGGCGCTGGGTCCTGACGGGGCGGCGACCGGCGGATGCTCGCCACAGGTGCGGGGCGTGGTCGGGGTGGTCGGTCCGTCGAAGGTGATCGGGGACTCCGACCACTTGGAGGTATTTGAGGCTGCGGGAGGGAGGCAAGTGTGTGGACTTCGGCGGTGGGCGAGCTTGAGTCGCCGCTTGTCGGGCGTAGCACGCCGATCCGCAAAGATCATAAGGTGGCCGTCGGGTTCAGGGAACTCGGCGTCGCCTTCTTCTCCTCGGCTTTGGTGCCGAAGTCGCTTTCCTTTGCCGTGGTGACTCTCGAAATAAGCGCTTGAGGTTTCGCAATCCTTGTACTTGTGTTTGATGGGGTACCCGTGATGCGGACACGGGCTATCCATTAGCTGCTCGAAAGTGGTTGGCGCGCGCCACGCTTCTGCTGCTTGGCGGGGCGATCGGCGATCGCGACCACAGGGCCTTCGAGCCTGCTTCCTCCGTTTCCGCTTGTCGAGGCGGTCGGAGAAAGCGGCGGCGTCGGGGCCGAGTCGCGCTAGCCTTCCCTTGTCGAAGATGGCCCCGGCCTTCTCGCCGGGCGTGGTTAGTGGCGATGTCTAAAGCTCATTGGTGGTTACGGGTTTAAGCGCAGCCAGCTTGTGGACGAGCTTTGGAGGTGGTGCGTAAATAACGCCCGACAGCGTCGGCGTCGCGAATGTCGGGAGTTCGTTACCTTTGTTGGGAGAATCGCGGGATGTAATCCGGAGAGACTCCGGAACTCTTGCTGCGACCCTTACAGTACCGAGGAGTTTCGGGGTGCTTATAAGTGCCGTGAAGTTTTCGACGAAGAGGTTCTTGAGGTAGGCCCAGCTCCTGATGGTGTTCGTGGGCAGGTACTCAAGCCAGGCTCGAGTCGAGTCCACAAGGTAGATGGGAAGGTACTGGATGATGAAGAGATCATCTGTAGCGCCTCCCGCTCGGCATGCGAGCCGGTAATCTTCCAGCCAGACACTGGGGTTTGTCGCCCCAGTGTATTTGGCGATGTTGACGGGCGCCCAAAATCGGGCAGGGACATCCGCATCGCGGATCTCCCGGCCGAATGCCCAAGGTCCAGGGCCGTCAGGGCTTGGGCCGCGGGCGTGGCGTCGGCCGCTGTCAACGGCCCGTGACCGGGCCGCCTCGTCCATCACCCTCCTGTGTGCCTCGAGGGTGTCCCGGACGTCGCGGCTGTCGCCTAGGCGCCGGCGCACCAGAGTGCGCGAGGCCTGGGGTCGCTCGAGGAGCGGTGCCATCCTCGCCGGACCTCGCTGGTCCCACTCGTCGGCACGGCTCGGGTGGCTCGAAGAAGCCCCCGAGCGATAGGAGCTGGTGCCCTGCATGTGCTGCACGGCCATGCGCTCCTCCAGTCCCCGGAGGTTTTGGTACTTGACCTTGGCCTCACAGGTCTTGAACTTCAGGAATGCAGCGAGCAACTGCCATCGTCTGCAGCCCGACATTTTGGTGGCGTGGGGAAGAACGGAGACCGTCAAACCCCTCGGCAGTTAGTCTTTGGACTGGCGTCTTGCCTCTGCCTTGCGCCGCCTGGCGTGGGGGCTCCGGTGGGGCTGCTCCAGTCGGCTGAGTTTGTCGGTGAGCCCTTTGAGCCTCCAACAACTTTCATGGCTATTCTGAAGCTTCAGCGCGATGAGCACCGGAGTTCCTCCGCCACCACCCGCTCCTCGGCGCGCCGGGCGGTGGTTCCTGGACTCACGGGGGTTGTGGCCGAATCGGCAACGCCCACCATGTTGCACTCGCGAGAGTACAAGTCGTCCGTAGTGTGCTCCACGTCGGAGCTGGAGTCGTCGCTGGAGGAGACCTCCAGCAACTCGTGGACGGAGGCTGGCGTATAGCTAGCCATCGCCATGAATCGTGAGCCCGTGGAGGGCGAAGCTTCTGCCCGTAGGGGCTCACGTGCGCTGCTGCTGGACGCGACACAGCAGCACCCGAGCCCCGGCGTCGAGGTTCGTGCAGAAGCCTCAAGGCGGAGGTCACCGAAAGTGTCAGTGACAGGGTCTAGGCTTCTGGCGGAGGCCTGGACCTGAGAGGCGACGGGGGCGAGCACGAGTTCTCCCACTGGAGTGGCGATGAAGTCAAGGGAGCCGAAGCGGATCCTGCTCCTTAACGCGAACGTGCCGTCGTGGGTGAAGAAAGCCATCAAGGAGGTGATTGGGAGTCCAGAGACGAAGATGATGGCGCGCGAAGGCCCCTACCTGGCGCGCCAACTATCGGTGTTTCGTACAATCGGCAAGTAAATTTGTAAGTATAGGGGCCGCACGCTCCCTCTCCTTGAATGGTTAGACGAAGGGAGCCCAAGATGTATACTGGTTCAGGCCAAATATCCCTACGTCCAGTTCGTGTGGTGGTTTTGTATTGATCGGGGTGTGGCGGTCTACAGGGTTACAAGCGGGGGCTAAGGACAGGCCCTTAGTGTTCGTCCGAGTGGAAACTCCCGGGGAGTTCGTCTGGGTCGGATGGTTCGGATGTGGATGCGAATGAATGAGAGGATGCATGAATGCTCGATGCCCTTCCTGAGGCCTGCCTCCCTTTATATAGGTGGAGGGCAGGTTACACGGGAGTTTTGGAGAAAAAAAGGTAGAGTGCGCTTCGCCTAGGAGTTCTGGTCTTTGATCTTGATGATTGATGTGTCCTGTTGCCCCCGCCGTGTTGGTAGACACAGCAGACGGCGCCCGTTGGGAAGGTGCGACTGCCCTCTGGCGCTGTCGACGATGACGCCACGTTCGCAGCGTTCTCGGCCCGTCTTGGGAGTGAGTGCGCCTCCCTGTTGCGCCTGATGGGACGGATGCCTGACCTCGGGCGGCCCCAGCCACCACAGGAAGAGCCACCCCTGCAAAGATTGCCGCGTGTCATGAGGCGGCGGCGGCCAGGCCGACTGTTGACGTGGCGGAGGTCGCAGAGTTGAAGCCCGTAGGGGCCTCGGCTTAAGTCCAGTCGAACTGCGGGGCGTCGGACCCGGTGCAGGTCGAGCCTCTGAGCGTCGGACCGGTCCGGCAGGTGGAGCTGCGGAGCGCTGACCCGAGGCCAGGCCGGAGTCGTCTCGATGGGCTTGCCCGAGGTCGGGGATCCTTTGTGACCCGACGGGGCCCCTGACCAGATCGTGGCCTCAGAATGGCCCATTTGGTGCTCCGTGTGCCCGGCCTTCGTCTGCGACGTTAAATGCAGTAGAGAGGGGATGATCTTGAAATAGATATATGCTTTGCTGTGGGGTACCCCTGGTACGGGTATTCGTCAAGCAGTTTCTTTTATTTTTTATTGTTGGTAGTATACTATGTATTTAGTTAATCCTTCGAAATATGTTGTACGAACTATTGTATTTGCATTCTTCATACTTTTAATCTTATGTACTTAGTTAATCCTTTCATCAGCTTTGTCACACCTAGCAGATTGGACAACACACACCTAGCTGCTTTGTCAGAATGATTGGACAATACTCTGCTGCTTCTTTTGGTGAAGCGACAACATGTTGCACCCGCTTTGATTGAAGCGACAACCTGGCGCACCAGCTTTTCGGTGAAACGACCTCACCGAGGACCACGTCACCGTGGCCACGTGTGCCTCTTCTGATTTTCACAACTTCATGCTGGGGCAACGTCCAGCCAGCTCGCCCATAGATGAGTGGTAGCCCATATTAAGTAGGTCACCCGTGATTTTTCGCGTATTTTCTGGGCCATATCCGGTGGGCCCCACGAGACTACGAAAACCCCTAAGTGGCCACGATTTTCGCGATTTCGTGGCGGCGTGCGGCTCTTCCGATTTTCGTAACTTCGTGCCGGGGCAGCGTCCGGTCAGCTCGCCTATACATGAGTGGTAGCCCGCGTTGCGTAGGTTGCCCATGATTTTTCGCGTATTTTCTAGGCTGTATCTAGTGGGCCCCACAAAACTACGAAAACCCCTAAGTGGTCACGATTTTCGCGGTTTCGTGGCCACGATTTTCGCGGTTTTTTGTGTACTTTCTGGGCCATATCCGGTGGGCCCCGCGAGACTACGAAAACCCCTAAGTGGCAACAATTTTTGCGGTTTTGAGGCCGCGTGTGGCTCTTTCGATTTTTGCAACTTCGTGCTGTGGCAACGTCCGGCCAGCTCGCCCATACATGAGTGGTAGCCCGCATTGCGTAGGTCGCCTGTGATTTTTCGCGTATTTTCTTGGCCATATCCGGTGGGCCCCGTGAGACTACGAAAACCCCTAAGTGGTCACATTTTCGCGGTTTTGTGGCCGCGTGTGGCTCTTCTGATTTTCGCAACTTCGTGCCGGGGCAATGTCTGGCCAGCTCGCCCATAGATGAGTGGTAGCCCGCGTTGTGTCGGTCGCTCATGATTTTTTCTGTATTTTCTGGGCCTTATCCGGTGGGCCCCGCGAGGCTATGAAAACCCCTCAGTGGTCACGATTTCTCAAATCACATGTTACTGTGGAAAATAAGGTAAGCCACACTTTTTATTGCGACATAAAACTGGGATGCGCACCACAAACAAGGAAAATAATGGTTACAACTTCACATCTACTGAGTGGATCGAGGCCACTTCCCTTTCACCCATACCTCCGGTGGGGCTTCTCTGGCACGATGTGCCCTCTCTCGTTCCTCTCTCTCTCGTCCTCCTTCTCCTCCGCTTCCTTTCGACGTGCCTCCTCGCGTGCGGCGTCACGGCCCAGGCTTGAAGTCTGCTGAACTCCTCATCCCGGTTGGCTTGATCAAGGAGCCTTTGGTCTTTGGGGTTGATCTCTATGTCAAACCACTGCTCAAATTCACACAGTGGTGGAGGCGACTACATGAAACATAAATTAGCAATGTTTCACTTACAAATATTACGAAACATGTGTGATTGTTACCAACTCGCGATTCTTTAGGCTCTTCTCCGGCAGGTCGAATTCGTAGTTGCAGCACTTCCAATACCTTCTCTTCCAAGTTGGAATTTCCCAAGAGTGGACAAGCCTGCAAGATCTCCGCACAGACACATCGGTGGGACAACTTGAGCAGTCGAAGAGGTCTTGATGCGCTGATGTTCTTGCAGCCACTCCGAAACACCTCCCTCTTCTTTCGCCTTCTCCTTTTCCTTTCCACTTTCACGCTTTGGCATCTTTTTTCCTTTTCTTCTTCATTTCTCTCTTTTCTTCTCTGCCTTGATTGATTGGGCAACAGGGGCGCTTAGGGTTGGCGTGGCCTCTCGGCTGACAATGGCGTGACCAACAGGCAAGGGTATATTGTGTAATTTTTTTCGTGGTATATTTTTGAAATTTTGAATAAAAAGTGTATTATTAAAAAAATTTCTATATATGAAGCCTGTTTCTTACTTGTGGAGTACGTACTCCCGCACCGCTCCACTGTTGATGATTTTGGAAATACGTACAGGCTAAATGGGTCATTTTAATGGATACATCCAGATTAGTATGCATGATACCCTTTGAACCGAATGGTTTAATTAAATCATTTTTTTTTCATTCCGGCTGCATGCACAACAAACCGCTTGAAAGAAGGGAACATGCACGCTGTTTGTTGCATCACGCAATCGAAAAGGGAGTACGTGCTCTTAGTACAAAAGCATTTTCATATATATATAGGAAAATGATTCCATACTCCTGAGTGTATGTACTCCCACCTCTAATATACCATTTAAATGATGTTGTTATACCTCTTTATCTTTTTGAGTATACTCTAATACTAATTATAAGATACTCCAAAGTGAGTTTGATGAAAAATTTCATTAAAATCCACCCTTTAAAGCATAATTTGTTTACATATTACTTATACATATGGAAAATGGTATGTAGCAAAAAAATAAAGAGTCTGATGAAAATTTTTAATCATGTTGTATTGGAGTATCTTAGAATTATTATTAAAGTATACCGAAAGTGATAAAAGAGTATAAATTGTTTATTTAAGTGGTATATTAGAGGTGGGAGTATGTACTCCAAAATATGCAGTCAAACCCGAAATGCTATATTTTCTTGTCTTAGCATAGAAGTTGTCGACGTTTGGGAAACGGATCCCCCGCCGAGCTTACTTGTTGAATGAGGGATCAACCAGGCCCCTTTTCCGCGAAGGGTTTGCATCCGAAGAATGCCGTAAGAGGACGGTGCTAGAAAGAGCAATGGACACAAGATTTTTATACTGGTTCAGGCCACTCATGATCGAGATAATAACCCTACGTCCAGTGATCTTACTATTGCTTGGATGCTTAAAAGATGCTCGCGTGAATTTGTTGTGTATGTTTCTCTATGCGTGTTGCTTGTTAGCCTGTCAGCTCCCTCTCTTCTCCCTAATCTACAGCGGGGGTATTTATAGGCGACTGCAGTAATTATAACCGAATAACACACCATTACTGTGCCCGAATGTGGTCGTAACTACCTCCCTTGATTTTTGCCACACTGTGTCGTGGACGTAATGGGCCTAGATCGTGGCCTAACGGTCCTTCAAACCGCAGCGTAATTATCACCACATCGTCTTTATGGACCGAGCATGACCTTCTGGTCATGCTCGGGGTTTTCCTTCAACTCTGGCCGACCGTCGCACACAACTGAGCAAGCACGCTCAGGAAATTAAGGCGCATGCTCGAGGACGAGCTCGGACATGGTCGGGGCAGACCCACCAGCCAGTCTGCTCGAGGATCTTCCTTAGGGATACCATCCAAAGGGAAGTATGGTCGCCGAAATCCAGCTGCCGGGGTGTGATGGTCTTTATGGGAATTATCCAATCCCTAACAGAAGTCTTTGATAGAGTAAGTAACATTACTTCTACTTATGATATTTGGACAACCTTGCAAGAAATCCATGAGGGTACCTCTGATGTTATGGAGGAAAAATATTTTGTCATTAGAGAAAAATTCGATCAATTTAAAATGCTCCCTCATGAAAATGCTAATGATATGTTCTCTAGGCTTAATCCTATTGTTAATGAACTTAAAGGTCTTGGGACTAAAATTTCTGATGTTGAGATATGCAGGAAAATGATACGGGTGCTGCCACAAGCATACCATAGTCTGATCACCTACTTATCCAATAGTGGTGATCTCAAGAGACTAGCTCCTACGAGATTTTGGGCAGGATTTCAACTCATGAGCTTACCTTGGCCGAAGAGGATGCTCCAAAGAAGAAATCAATCGCTCTCAAAGCCAAGGAGAAAGTACAAGACTCCTCAGATGATGAAGATGGTGAGGAGTCAAGTGATGATAAAGATGAGGATGTGAAGAAGTTGGCCCTGCTCATGAGAAAAGCTAACAAAATCTTCAGAAGGGTTAACACTAAATATAAAGGAAGGTCTATTTCTTACTACTCAAAGAAAAACCCTTTTTCTAACATTATTTGCTTTGAGTGTAATAAAAAATGCCACATAGTTGCCCGATGCCCTAACAAGAGTAAGAAGAAGGGCAAGAATAAGGGCAAAGATGATGAAGAAGAGAAGAAGGCCCATGACAAGTATAAGAAGAAACACTTTAAGAAGGGCCACTCCAAGAAGTACTCAAGAAAATGAAAGGGGGAAGCTCATATCGGTGACAAGAAACTAGTGCGACAAAAGTTCAAATGTTTCTCCCCGGAAAAGCAAGTTATCATCCGAGAGGAACTCGACAAGCTCCTCAAGGCCAACTTTGTTCGAGAAGTTGAGCATTCAGAATGGCTAACGAATCTGGTCATTGTCAAGAAAAAGGGGGGCAAATGGCGCATGTGTGTCGACCATACCGGCTTGAATGTCGTCTATCCCAAGGATAATTTCCCACTGCCCCGCATAAACCAGTTGGTCGATGCAACAGCGGAGTCCCAAGTGATGAACTTTTTAGATGCCTACTCAGGCTACCACCAGATTAGCATATCCCCTGAAGATGAAGAGAAGACTTCCTTCATTACCCCGTTCGGCATGTTCTATTACACGACCATATCTTTCGGTCTCAGGAACGCTGGAGCAACCTTCCAACGTCTCATGCAGAAAATCTTTCCAGACCAAATATGATGCAATCTTGAGCTCTATGTGGGCGACATAGTGGTCAAAAGTAAGCTCGCCTCGAGTCATGTCTTTGACCTTGAGGAAACTTTTTGTAACCTCAACAGACATCAAATAAAACTTAACCCAGAAAAATGTGTCTTTAGAGTGAGGGCGGGCAAGGTGCTTGGCTACATGGTCGGTCCACAGGGCATCGGGGCAAACCCAGAAAAGATTGAAGCCATCAAAAGCATGCGACCACCTAGCTGTGTAAAGGAGGTCCAAGCCTTGACCAAACGAATGACGGCTCTAAGTCGCTTCATTTCCCGGTTAGGCAAGCGTGGATTGCCTTTCTTCAAGGCACTCCACAAGCATGATGGTTTCACCTGGACGGAAGAAGCAAACCGCTCTTTCGAAGAGCTGAAGCAGTACCTGAGACATTGCTATTATATTTGGCAGCGACCCCGCAGGCAATAAGCGCAGTCTTAACAGTGGAAAGGGGTGGAGCACAGTGACCAATCTACTACATCAGCGAAGTCTTGCATGGACCAAAGGAGCATTACCCCGAGGTCCAGAACCTCTTGTACTCGCTGTTCATGGCCTTCAGGAAGCTGCGACATTATTTTCAAGCCTACAAGATTATGGTCCCAACCAACTTTCTGCTTAGGGAGATCCTAAGAAATCAAGACGCCAGTGGTCAAATAGCGAAGTGGGCCTTGGAGCTCACCGAGTTCGAGATCGAATTCCCAACTCACACGGCGATCAAGTCCCAGGTCTTGGCAGACTTTGTAGCGGAGTGAACGAATCCATCGCCACCTACTACCAAGCTCGATAGATCTGAAAAAGATCGTTGGACCATATACTTTGATGGGTCTCGTGCCTATGAACGCTTAGATGACAATGCAAGCGCAGAAAAGTACGGGACTTGAGAATTCCTAAGGTCTCAGGTGCGAAATACAGGTGAAGAGTTTCTCACCGCCGCTGCCACCCTATTTAAAGAGGAGAAGCGAACGGACTCGATCGTTTGAATATCGAAACCGCTCCTACCCGTTCGCGAACCGGCGCATGGAAGCATGACTTTCGAAACCATCCAATAAAGGCACGGTTCCCAAAAAATTGTTTGAACCATTGCCGCGAGGCTTCGCGAAGAAGGAACCATCACGATCCTTTGATCTTCTCTTGCAGAAACTTACATTGGTGGTCGAGCCGGTAACAGGCTCCTATCAACCATGCTTTCGTTTGCAAGCGGGACACCTTTCGGATCTCTGACGATATTTTGTCGCAAGATTCGATCCCTCGTTGAGTCTGTAGGCTCAAGGGGAAGGCCCCGCCAAGTAGTTTTCCACTTGAGCCTCGGGGGCTAGCTATCGGGGATTGGATAATCTCCATAAGGATTGATATACCCTGGCAGCCAGCTTTGGCTAGCCATGCATGCCCTTGGATGGTGTCCCCAAGGAGGACCCAAGCTCGCCTACAAGCACACAAGCTCGTCCCCGAGTATGCAAGCTCGGGTATGCGCAAGGATCGGTCAGAACTGGGGAAATCCTCGAGCATGATTGGAAGATCATGTTCACCTCACAACGTCTAAGTGGCGATAATTACGCCATGACCTAGGGCCATTATGCCCACAACGGGAACATGGCGAGAATCAAGGCTGCAGTTACGGCCACGATTAATGATGTAAATTGTGCATTATTTGGCTGCAGTTATTTTCAAGTATCTTGTAAGCTATAAGAATCCCCGGTAGATCGGTAAGGGGATAGATGGAGAAAAAAGAAAGCAAGACACAAAAACTCACAGATAAACACGAACCTTCCTGTAAGAGTTCAAGAGCAATAGTGAAATCACTAGAGTAGGGTTATTATCTCCGTCGTGAGAGGCCCAAACCTTTAGAAACCTTTGTCTATTTTTCGAGTATCCCTGATCCTAAGAGCATTCTCAAGACACAAACCCTTCACCAAAAAGGGGCTCTGTTGATCCCTCATTCAACAAGTAAACTAGACGAGGACCTATTTCCCAAACATCGACAATATATATATATAACAAATATATATAACTAGATAAAAAGGTAGAAATTAATTGCTGTTAGACCCAAATATGATTAGATAGTGCTCATAGAGATACCAGATCGCCTGGGATTAGTTGGCACCTCTCGCTAATCAGGATTTCATCATTTGACATTACGCAAACCTATTTTAGTTGGGTAACCATAGTTATGTGGGAATAGTGCCAAACTATCATGCAGTAAAAAGATAAACATACTGTTTGCACCAATATTTGGTAGTGCGGTTTAATCGGTAGTCCGAGATCTGCAGAATATAGATAGCACACAACCTGAAGATATTTGGAAACAGATAGGATTACTTAGGAAACCAGAGCCGATACGGATTCTGTTGTCAACGTGTTGTATTAGGACTCGGATAAGCCAAAGGATATATAAGATGAACCCAGGCCGGCTAGGAAAAGCACAATTCAATCAAATTTACATCTACTTTTGTTTTTCCTGTCAACTAGTCTTAGCTTTGCATTTTAGCTTTGTAATTCGATCCTGATCAATAAAGTTGCGCATCGCCAATTATTGGTCTTCATCGATTACGCCCTAGGTTCGATTTGTTCTGATTTTGTTGTGCATCGCCTTTTCAGAGCTGATTTGCCTTTACCCTTCAATTAGCCTTGATTGGCTAATTATTGATTTTTTTGACCTGATCGGCTTTTGGGTGATCGGGGTTAAGCCGATCGTCACCCGAGATCGACTTTGAGTGAATTTCATGTTTCTTCCTTATCGATTGCAGGGTCAAATCGGTTGGCACACTTTGAACCAGGTGTTCATCTGGTGTGCTGAAGCTAGAAACCCTACTTCAAGTTTTTGGCGTCAACACACTCTTAGCACGCCCAATGGGACATGAAAGGATGTATTTGACAAACAAATCAATTCCACCAGCCGACGTCAATACTGAAGCCATAATCGTCCCCACATTGGATGATTTGACCCCAAAACAGCGTAAGAAAATTGAGGATCAAAAGGCTGCTCTAGAGGATATGATGTTGGGCTGCTACTAGAAGACCCGACATGGGGTTACCCAGAAGACTGTGCTACCGACACTAAACCCTCTTATAGCGATGCAGGCGTCTCAAGCAACCCGGTAAGTCGATAAATGCCCGCTCAAGCTGAGCTATTGACTATGATTGAGCAATCTATACATCATGCGTTAATTAACCAATCATCGGCTTTGGTCACAACCCTAAAGTCGATGATAGTGAATAGCATTAAGACGATTGCTCAAGAGTTGGCTTCATCTGGAAGTCTGCTTGATCCGTTGCAAGCGCTGCCAACATATCCCGTTTATTCAGTGGCGCAAAACGCCAGCACAGTGAAAGTGTCGGCTCCAATACCTTCATTAATGCAGACTCAACTACTGTGTTGACGCCAAGCAACACCTGTTCTGGCGGGATTACACACTACCACGGATACACTGACGCTGCAAAGCTGAACGTGTCGGCTAATTTGCCACCATCGGCTCCGTTCCATGTTTTTACACAGCCGGCTCCTCAGCCGATCAACCCTAATAGGGGTCCTCAATTCCATGAATTGATCCCACCCAAGAATCCAGCTCCGCATAGAGTAGTCACATATGCCGAGGCTTTTGTCCCTTTACCAAAACCACTAGTTGGAAAGACCGATGGGTATGATTAATTTCCTCATCAATATCAATCGGCAACCCGAGTTTACACTCAGGGGGCAGGATGCCAATTATGGCCATAATTGGCACAACCCCAGTGCTCTGTCAGCCAACAATGTTAATTGAGCCGACCACATTTCCGTTGTGTCAAGAGATCAATTCGGCTTACAGCTGAAGGGGAGGGTTGTCGGCTACAGGAAGCCATACCCAGATTATATAGATCGCATGCCTTATCCACATAATTTCAAAGTCCTCAATTTCGCCAAGTCTGCTGGAGATGATTCTGTTACCACCCTTGAACACGTCGGACGATTTATTGCCCAATGTGGCGAGGCTGGCCAATCCGACAGATTGAAAATTAGATTGTTTCCGTTATCCTTGTCAGGGACTGCTTTTACTTGGTTCACTGATCTACCCCCGAATTCGGTCCACTTTTGGAATGATTTGGAAAGCCAATTCCATGAATATTTTTTCTCTGGCAGTCTTGAGCTTAGAATTTCGGACCTAAGTTCTGTCCAATAGAAGTTTGGTGAATCAGTAGCTGATTATATTAAGAGATTTAGGGAAGTACGAAATCGGTGCTTTAGTGTCACACTGCCTGATGACCAATTAGCCGATTTGTCTTTCTAAGGAAAAAATTTGCTGGGCAAGAATTCTCTAATCTAAGCCATCTGCTTCATCGTGTATCAGCACAGGAGAGCCGATACCCTGATAATAGGGGGTTTAAAGATAAGTTTAGAATAAATGGTAATAATAAAGAAAATGCCAAAGTTAACATGGTCGATTATAATTCAAGTTTAAGCCTCTAAGGATGATGAAGCAGAGGTAAACATAGCCGAATGGATAAAGAGTTCTAAAAAATCGCTAGTCTACTCATGGCTTAAGCCGACGAAGAGTAAGACAAAAATCAAATACGCATTTGATGTGTCCAAATGTGGCTGCATATTTGATTTGTTGTTACAGGAAAAGTTAATACAATTACCTGAGGGGCATGTCATACCGTCGGTTAATGAGATTAAAAACGAAGGCATTGCAAGTGGCATCACTCTTTTTCACACAATACTAATGACTGCAATATTTTCCGTCAGCAGATACAGTCGGCTATTGAAGACAATCGGCTAAAGTTCATGGATCAGCCTGCCATGCAAGTGGACGTCAACCCTTTTCCTATCAACATGGTCTAATGCTCGTGCAAGGGTAAGGAACCAATAAGTGAAAAACATAAACAGGCTCGACAGGTCGACATCCAATCTAGCTCGAAGGGCGGTGAAACTCTCAAGATAACGATCGGCTCATTGCAGATAGAAGCCGATCGGGATGGCAAAAACTCCAAAACTGTTAAACCAAAGGGGGAACCACAAGTCGGCCGATGGTATAAGGCCGAGAGATCACCGCCACAGAAGCCAGTGAGTAGACCCAAGCCAAGATTTTCTCAGTTGCTGGAGAAGTATGAGAGAGTAAGCAATCGGCAAAGGCAGTGCCTCGTCGGCCCAATAACCTATACTGGCCAGACAACTTGGAAAAGGCCCATCGACGGTGCCCCTTCTGGCAGTTTTGGTGGGAGAGGGGGTAGCATTGCCATCACCACGTTCATGCCCAATGGAGCATTACCCTCAAGATGATTGGTCGAGACAATCGGCTAAGGATAGGCTATCCGGGACAATAAGAAATCGACTTGTCCAAAGGTATATGAAGTTGATCCAGGAACAAATCTCCAAGCCGGATCAGGCTAAAAAGCACATGGAGTCCACAGTGGCAGTAGATGATCTGGCTGGGGAAATCGGAAAGCCGATCGAACCGAAACTAAGGTGGTGTCCGTCAGGACTTAGCCGATCCCAGCGCAGACGACTTCAATGCCTAAGGACCCAGGAGATTAGAGAGGTTGAACAGGAAAAACAGAGAGATCAATTATTCAACGAGCTGCAGCTGATTAAAGTTGTAAAGCAGGAGTGGAGGAGAAAAGATCAAGCTGATGAAGAGTCGGACTCCACAGACGATTTGGGGTCGCCGATGATTCGCGACGACACACCCCCCATGGACATCAATATGGTGTTCACCTTACCAGCCGAATTCAAAATAAAAACTGAATCGGCTAAGGAAGCATTTGCTCAGCTGTGTGTGGGTGCGCAGGATGTAGTCTTTGAGAAGTCGCGTGATGCTCATCGGCACCTAAAGCCGTTATACTTGAAAGGGCATATAAATGGCAAGCCGATCTCAAGGATACTGGTGAACGGGGGAGCTATCGTTAACCTGATGCCGTATACCACCTGCAAGAAATTGGGTAAGTTTGATGAAGACTTGATCAAAACTAATATGGTTTTAAACGACTTCACAGGTGTCGGTGTACTTTGCACCAGGGTACCCTCTCGCCGCAGATTAGTGGGCCCAAGAAGCGGCCTGGCCAAGCGTGTCGGCTCGACGGCGGCGTGGGCGATCATGCCTGCTTTCGCCAGTGTCGACCCACGGGCGGCTTTGGCGGCGGTGGGCGATCATGCCTCGCCCGGCGTTAGCCCACGGCGACACAGCAGCGGGTGGCGATCATGCCTGCTTTCGCGGGCGGGAAGCCCACGTGGCGGCCTGGCGAACAGGTGGGCGATCATGCCCTGCCCGCCGGGCGTCGGCTTATGTGGCGGCCTGGTGAGCGGGTGGGCGATCGGGCCCCACTCGTCAAGCCACGAAGGCAACCAAAGGAATGAGGAGAAGGCTTCGCCTCTAATTCTCCTTCCCCTAACACGCTGTGTCAGGGACATTGATTATGAAGAATTCTGCTATCGACACGACAATGGCCCATCCCTCTGACGCCTCTCACCAAACCCGTCGCAGGAGTGTCATTTCCCGAGCGAAGCCATACAGCGGCATTAAATGGGGTTTGAAGGATAATGCTACAGCGACGGGTGTAATAAATGAGTCGTGGGTCGGTGTGATAAGACCGCAATGATGGGTGTAATTAATGAGTTGTAGATCAGTATAGCGTCACCTTCTCACATGCCCGGGCCAACCCCGTCTATATAAGGAAACTCTGGTGCATGGAGAAGGGGGAGCCAGAAGACTCATCCAAACTCGAGACCAGAGAACCGTTGTAATCACCTCCATATTTCCTCAACAAAGATTTAGCAGGACGTAGGGCTATTACCCGTGCTGAGGGCCTGAACTTGGGTACATCTCTGCGTTCATTGATCTGTTGATCCCTGGAATCTCTCGTGTGAGAGTCATTAGGGTTTCCAGCCACGAAGACGCCCTCTACCGAACCCTACCTTCCATCCTGGGAGTAGTCAACCCTGTCCATTGATGGGATCCTGTCCGGCAAAATACGCTGACAGGGGCGCGCCAGGTAGGGGGCTAGTGGTTAGCTCACCCGGCCATCCCTCCGGTGGATTCGAGTCTTTTGTCTGCGGGAACCGCGCATTTGGTGATGGCGGGTTCACACTCACAGCAACAAGAGGCGGCAGAGGCTAGCAGCGCCCAGAACACGCCCCGGCACTCTCGTCGGATGAGGGATCGCCTCACACCGCCCCCGCAGGAAGGCGGTGGTCCCCCTTGGCAGCGGTTGAACCTTGATTCGGCGTCGACTGGCCATGGAGGCGACCACTCCGGCCCAGAACCTGCACGCAGTTCGTCTCCTCCTGGACCACCCTCCGGTGGAACTTGCTGGAGACACCCGACCATGCCGTGGCTGTGGGACATTGCTAGCCTCATAGATGCGGCCCAGCTCCGCGTAGGGATGCTCGACCGGTCGGGGACTGTCGGTACCCTTTGATCGAGGGTATATGTCGATCGCACCCAAGCATCCAACCGCCCAGGCAAGAAGCGCTCTGGCCAGGAGGGCCAGAGTAAGGGAAAGGGCGTGCAAGAAGAGGGTCCCATCTCCGCGAGGAGCCGGGAGGACCTGAGGGTTCATCTGGAGAAGCGTCGCCAGTGGCGCGGTGGTAATTTGCACGATCACCTGCAGTGTCATCGCGCTCGCGACGGACGGATGGCCCCTGGGGGTGAGAGTTCCTCTCACGACTCTCGCCTTCAGAGCGAGGAGGAAGTCCGCTCCTCCGACTCTTTGGGGAGTCGTGATCCGCACTCCCCAGCACGTGTCTCCGGGCCGGGGTTCAAGTGAACGGCAAGATTCCTCCTACGGCGTCGGATGCCAGGCGTTTTCCCAACGGCTGCGCCGTGTTGCGTGGCCCGAAAGGTTTTGCTCGGCCTTTATCGAGAAGTACGACGGCACCACCAACCCGGAGTTCTTGTAGATTTTACACCACGGTGGTGCGTGCCGCTGGCGGGTCTGAGAAGGCCATGGCCAACTATTTCCCAATGGCCTTGACGGTGTTCGCCCGGTACTGGCTATTGAACCTCCCGCAGGGATCAGTGCGCTCGTGGGAGGAGTTGTGCGACCTCTTCGTCGCCAACTTCCAAGGCTCCTTCGCACAACCGGGCGTGGAGGATGATCTCCATGCCCTCGAGCAGGAAAAAGGGGAGTCGTTGCGCGACTTCATTCGATGATTCTGCCACTATCGCAACACGATCCCCCAGATTTCGGAGTAGTCGGTCATCATCGCCTTTCGAAGAGGCATTCGAGACCGCAAGATGCGGGAAAAGATGGCGACCCGCAACATCGCCACCACCTCCGAGCTCTTCTCCCTGGCGCACAAGTGCGCGCGGGCAGCGGAGGCTCGTGGGCCGGTGTCTGGCGCCACGCGAGGATGCGGCGGGGACGAAGCCGGGACCTCGAGGGTCCGGCCTGCGAGCAAGAAAGCGTGGAGGCACAAGGCGGGTCCTGACCGCTGAGCGCGAGCATGAAGAGCGCCCGGCTGCGAAGGCACGACCGCCGTGACCGACGGGATGACCGCCGCGACCGACGGGATGACCGTCGAGGCCAGCGTGATGGTCGCCGTGGTCGGAGAAACGATCACCACGAGGAGAAGGAGGGCAAGCCTTTCTGCCCAATCCACATGACCAACACTCATGACCTGGCCAGTTGCCAGGTTGTGAGCAAGATGGTCGAGCAGTGGCTCAAGGAGCGCCGCCCTCACGACGACGATCAAGACGAAGACCCCACCCCGCTGGCTTTCCAGCAGGTGGACCACGCCGTGGCGTACATTCATGGTGGCTCGTCCACCTACCCCTCCAACGCGTCCTACAAACGGCTAAGGAGGGAAGTCTGCGCTACGGTGTCGAGTTCAGGGGCGTGTCGGATGCTGAAGTGGTTGAAGGAGCCGATCACCTTCAGTCGGCTGACCACCCTGAGAGCATTGCCGGCATAGGTTACCTTCTAGTCGTGGTTTCACCCACGATCCGAAATGTGAAGCTCGGACGAGTGCTCGTGGACGGAGGGAGCTCCATCAACCTCCTGTCCTTCAAGGCATTCCGGGCACTCCAAGTATCGAGCCAGGAGCTGCGCCCGGCCTTGCCCTTCTACGGCATCGCCCCGGGGGTTGGCTCGATCCCCCTGGGCTAGGTACGCCTCCCCATCACCTTCGGGGAGGAAAGCAACTACCGTACGGAGCTGGTCGACTTCGAAGTCGCCGACTTCGACCTCCCGTACAACGCAATACTTGTCTGACCGGCGTTGGCCAAGTTCATGGCGGCAACCCACTATGGATACATGGTGGTGAAGATACCAGGGCCTGGTAGCCCCATAGTCATCCAGGTGGACAGGCCAGAAGCTTTGCGCTGCCACAAGCACGCACTGGACCTGGCCGGTGCCACCTGCGTGAAGCCGGCTGATGCCGCCTTTTCAGGAGCCCCTTAGGAGTAGACCCGCACCTCGCCCGGCTCAGTCGGCGAGGTAAAGATGGTCTTCCTGAGTGAAGGCGGGCCCGAGAAGATCGTCTTCAATGGCGCCAGCCACAGCGCCAAATAGGAAGACACGCTCATCACCTTCCTCCGGTCTAATTCCGATATGTTCCCCTGGCAACCGTCCGATATGACTAGGGTCCCTAGGGAGGTGATCGAGCACCGACTGGCAATGCTCCCCGAGGTGCGCCCAGTCCGTTAGAAGATCCGCGACAGACACCAAAGCGGCAAGATGCCATTCGGGAGGAGGTAGAGAAGCTGCTACGCGCAGGGATTGTACGGGAAGTCTCTCACCCCGAGTGGCTTGCCAACCCTGTGCTCATCAAGAAGTCCAACGGGAAGTGGCGGATGTGTGTCGACTTCACCGACCTCAACAAGGCCTACTCGAAGGATCCTTACCCCCTGCCGCACGTCGATCTCATCGTCGACTCGATGATGGGATGCGAGCTGCTGTGCTTTCTGGATGCGTACTCGGGGTACCACCAGATTAGCATGGCGGTGGAAGACGAAGAAAAAACCGCTTTTGTAACCCCCATGGGTGTTTATTGTTATATCAGAATGGCTTTTGGGTTAAAAAATGCTGGTTTTACTTACCAACGTGCCATGCATATTACTTTCCATCCACAGATAGGGCGCAATCTTGATGTAAATGTCGATGACTTGGTTGTGAAAGTTAAAAAAAGTAAAGAACTGACTGAAGACCTAGAGGAAACCATCGCCAACCTCCGGAAGAATTACTTAAAGCTCAACCTCGAGAAATGTGTGTTCGGCGTGCCCTCCAGAAAGTTGCTAGGGTTCCTCGTGTCCAGTCGGGGCATTGATGCCAATCCTGACAAGATAGCAGCCATTGAACACATGAAGCCGCCGGTTCGGCTCAAGCAGGTGCAATGCCTGGCTGGTCGCCTGGCCTCCCTTGGGCAATTTATAGCCCGGTTGGGAGAAAGGAGCCTGCCCCTATTCAAGCTGCTGAAGAAGACAAACCACTTCGAGTGGACTGAGGAGGCTCAACAAGCATTTGAAGACTTGAAGCAGTACCTCTCCTCCTCGTCAGTACTGGTCGCCCCCAAGCCCGGTGAACCATTGCTCCTGTACATCGCTGCTACCCAGCGGTGGTGAGCCTTGATCTTGGTGGCGGAGAGGAAGGCGTCGAGTTGATCTACTACATCGCAAGGTGCTACGGGCGAAGACGAGATACCCGCAAGCACGAAGATGTTGTGCGCCGTCTGGTGGCGTCCGAGAAGCTCGACACTATTTTCAGGGGCAAGAGATCACGATGGTCACTGCCTACCCCCTGCGAGAGATCCTTCACAACCGAGAAGCTGAAGGCCGCATCACCAAGTGGTCGGTGGAGCTGGGGGAATTTTGTCTCATGTTTGTACTCCGCACCGTCATCAAGAGCCAGAAGCTGGCGGAGTTTGTTGCCGAATGGACTCCCGCTACTCCTGAAGCTGAAGAAACACCCGCACCTTCCCCCTGGACTTTATTCTTCGACGGCTCCTTCAGGCTCGAAGGCACGGGGGCTGGCAGAATATGGATAGCACACGGCCTGAAGATATTTGGAAACGGATAGGATTACTTAGGAAACCAGAGCCGATACGGATTCTGTTGTCAACGTGTTGCATTAGGACTTAGATCAGCCAAAGGGTATATAAGATGAACCCAGGCCAGCTAGGAAAAACATGATCCAGTCAAATTCACATCTACTTTTGTTTTTCCTGTCGACTAGTCTTAGCTTTGTAATTCGATCCTGATCAATAAAATTGCGTATCGCTGATTATTGGCCTTCATCGATTACGCCCCAGGTTCGATTTGCTCTAATTTTGTTGCGCATCGCCTTTTCAGAGTTGATCTGCCTTTACCCTTCAATTATCTTTGATTGGCTAATTACCGATTTTTTGACCTGATCGGCTTTTGGCTAATCGGGGTTAAGCCGATCGTCACCCGAGATCGGCTTTGAGCGAATTTCAAGTTTCTTCCTTATCGATTGCAGGGTCAAATCGGTTGGCATGCTTTGAACCAGGTGTTCGTCTGGTGTGTTGAAGCTAGAAACCCTACTTTAAGTTTTTTGCGTCAACACATACACATAATAAAAGGTAAAGAAGGTATGGTTAAAAGGGAAGCCAGCCAGAAAACCTCCTCCCCAGTTCATTTCTCCCCAAGCCAACTAAAACCAAAGTCAGAGGCAAGAGGCCAGAAGCAAGGGGGCCAGGAACCAAGCAAGCCAGAGCCAGCCCTCCGATTCCTTCTTCCCCACATCCACATTTCCCTAAATCCGCCCAAAGCTAGCAACCAACCAAAACCAGCCGAGACCACCTCAAAAAGTAAGGCCATCGCCACCGAGCCATCCAAGGGCAAGCAGGAGCACGCCAAGAGCCAGCAGCAGCTAAGAACTAGGTGCTATGCAACTGGCCTAGAACCCTTCCCCAGACGACCAAAGAGCAAGGAGCCGGTCACATTGACATCGACCCTAGCCACCAATACATCACACCATCATAGCACCACCCACCTCTATTCCCAAACCTCAACATCACCAGGTGCATATAGATCAATACTTTTCCTACCTTTAGAGACCAAGTGGTCAAATGCAGTAGGGACAGTAAGTAGTAGATGGGTAGAAATACTAGGGGTCTTAGAGGAGTAGTCATTGTAGGGGCAACGCCATGCGTGCCCGACAACCGCCTCGTACTTTCGGTGTACGAGAGGTTCCCGGGTTTCATCGCAGCATCACCAAACCTTGGGCAACAACCCGCAAGAATCATCATCAACTAGGGAAATAACTCAATTAGAACGAATCAACTAAGCAAATAAATTATTGGTATCTCTGTAGGAAGAAAAGGGGGGGAAGAGAGGGGTAACTAGCCACGAGGGTGGCAACTGTGGATGAGGAAGAGGTCGATGGCACCAGTGTTGAGACTAGGAGGCTGAGGAAGCGAGCCGGGCCAAGGTGGCCCTAGGTAGTAGGCCCGGGCATTAGAGGCGTGTGGAGGTGAAAGCTGAGAGGCCCTGGGCAATGCGGCCTAGGGTAGTAGGTCAACGGCAGAGACCCAAGCGACGAGGTTGAGGGGGCCTCGGGTGTGCACGGGACAGAGGAGGCCGAGCGAGGTGAGAGGGAAGGAGGAGGCCAAGTAGGCCGGGTTGAGTGGTAGCGTAGGGCGCCGAGTGGTGTCGACGATGGGAGATCGGGTAGTGATTCAACGCCATGGGGGTAGAGAGAGGGAGGCGTGAAGGGAAATGAGAAGGAATGGATAAGAATGAAGAGGCTGGTTCGGCTAGAGTGAGGAAAAGAAAAAATAAAATAAATAACCTTGCTAGTGTTAACTCACCTCACAAAATCATTATGACCCCGTTAATACTAAGAAATAAAATCTAATAAAAGGAAGGGGATGCATGCCATTAGATAACAAGCAACTAAATAACACTAGGAATAGCCACAATATTTTAAAGCAAGAAAAACAATGCAGCAGATCAAGTAAGCACTTGACCCCAAAATTTTAACCGTCAACACAAAAATAAAATACACCGTAAAAATATTCAGACCCCAAAATAAGTTAGAGAATTGGATGCCATAAAACCCATCAAAATTTAATATTAATTGGAACATTAATATTTCAAAATTTCAGGTGGTAAGCTAAATCAGGCAGGAGGTCACCTCCAGAATTTGCGTGAGGACGATTATTTCAACTCAGTTTTTGGTAAGCATTTTTTGATCATATTTGAGTAGTTTTAATTAAAATATTTGGTTATATGTGATATCATCAATGTATTGAAAAATCTCTTTTTTAAGAAAAACCCTAAAATAAAAGCTGTTGGAAAGATGGATAATTGTGAACTAAGGCAGTGATTATTGATGTGCTTGGGATGAAAGAGCTGGTAATGTGTGTATCTATATATATACAGACACACCTCATGATCATCCCACAATGAGACATACCCATTCTTCTCAACTTCGAAATCGATCATATCAGATATATAATAATACCAATCGGATGATTCTCAGCTGCAATACTTACACTTTTTGCATTCACTTTCACTGGTTTAACATCACCACCACAATCAACTAGCTTGTTTGAGAGAAGTTTCTTTTGAAGTGGATACCTCAAGACCAAATATGGCCCGTAATAATCTAGCTTGCGATATATATATATGATGATTCGCTTGCTATCTGAGGCGCTAATTTACCTACTAAAATATCAACAGTTTCTACCCGTGATCCAAATTCCATTTCTGTCCAAAGACCGATGGGCTACGAAGTGGAGATGATGTCGTCGTGTCATTGCTCGTGATGTCTTCACCAGGATTTTACTTACCAATGTGAAAGGTACCGTGCCAGTGGTTCTATCATTTAGATAGAGAGTGATCTTTCCTTCTTGTCGAAGAAAGATATGACGTTGGGAAGGGAAAGGGACTAGAAACGTTTTCGTAGCCTTGGGGCGAAGGGCAGAGAGTTCCGTGATCCAGTTCTTTGAGCATACATAGGTTGAGGATGGAACTCCTATAACAATCGATGTGGAAAAAGGCAACAGCCGAATACAAAGCAGAAAAAGCGAGTGAGATCTTGACTTTCTATTATCATACAACATAGAAGTATTTAATCAAATCAGAAAGAGCCCTGGGATTTGACCAAAACGGCATAATTGAAAGCTCTCGTCTCAGTCGCTCGCCTAAGAAAAGGTGTGTGTATATAGGAAGACTTTTCCGTACTCTCAAGAGTACATACTTCCACCTCCAATATACCAATTAAACGAAAGTGTTATACTTCTTTGTCACTTTCAGTATAATCCAATAATAATTCTAAGATACTCTAATGCGATATGATTGAAAAAAATTCATCGAAATCCTTTATTTTTTTGCTATGTACCCTTTTACATATGTAAAAGGATTAATATATAAACAAATTATACTATAAAGATTGGACTTTGATGAAATTTTTCGTAGAACTCACTTTAGAGTATCTTATAATCAGTATTAGAGTATACTCAAAAGGATAAAAAGATATAGTAATATCATTTAAGCAATAACTCAAAAGGATAAAGAGGTATAATAATATCATTTAAGCGATATATTGAAGGTGGGAGTACGTACCCCTATGAGTATGCTACGAGGATAACAGAAAGGGGGATCAGATTTACGAGAAGGTGGAGAACTATCTAAAGGACTAGGTCAGTAGTGGACTGGAAGCCTCGTCGATCCACTGGGTATTTAACATTTATGAATATTAATTATGTTATACTTAGATATTATGCATGACTTTATGTCTCTGGACTTGTAGCCCTACGTGGCAATGTATTGTAATAAATTTTCATTTCAGACTCTAATTATTGTTCTGCTGCAACACTCTGAACACAATGTATTAACTGATAAACTTTTGGGTGTTCCCGATATTTTGTTAGCTAATATATCAAAATCAATATAATTACTTTAAAATAATAACGGTATTAGTGTTGTTACTCTGAATTAATAATACGAGCCGCTACAATATAGCCATGACCTAATCCCCTCGAAAGTAGGACAGGGAGACCAGAGCAATTAAAGGTTACTGTTACATGACCAAAAGGAAGTGTAGGGAGGTCATGGAGCTTCATGCTCCTACAGGCCTACGGCTATGGAAACCTGGCTCCCCCCACAGTGCTGGCACACTTACTGTCGTACGTCGTGTGTCCAATCCAAGACCATCAAGTGGCTAGTCCAAACGCCAAGAATTGAAGCTTCATTGGCCTGCATAAGAAGTACCAGCAGTGCGCCAATGCTACACTTGTAAATCGTAATACACCCATAGTCTTCTTTTACCTTGCTAGCTTCTTGGCGCCAACCTCTTCCTCCGCCCTGATCTGCAATGTGATTTCTCAGTGCGTGTATGCAATGGCTAGAATCATTTCTGTCGAACGAGGTTAATTCTATGTGCGTTTATGATCATCTTTCAGCTCTTGCATGTGGGGAGGAGGCTAGCTGCATCGTGTCGCCAAGGATGACTTGCCGGCGTTTGTTGACCGGTAGGAGGAGAGCCGGCAAGTCATTTCTGGCTACATGTTTGCCTCCTCCTCTCATGCAAGAGCAAAGATGTCAGATTGACAATTTGAGATGCATGCAAGCGCGCGTTCTGAAGTGCATTAATTTGCTGAGAGAAGCAGTGCGAACAGATACTAAATCGGCGCAGAAATTGGATTAGGTATGATAATTTTTCTGTCATATCATGTCGTTGCTGTTAGTAGAATGTTAGACGTGATGATTCTTTGGTTTTTGATACCTCTAGTCGTATATCGATGACTTAGCCAACAGATTTTTCTCCGTGAACTGCTTTGAATCTTTTCTGAATGTTACACTCTTCGTCTAAGTTTATAAGGTGTATTTCTTCATGGCACATAGACTAATAAGATATTTAACACAACTTATTATCTCTAATTATTGTCAATAGGTGCTATATTCAATGTGAGGAGATGTTACACTTTGTATTGGGATATGAAATATGTCTTATATTATCGATAAAACCATATGAATTATTAATCAAGTACATCATCTTATGCTTGTGTGTGCATTCCTTAAAAGTGTATGAAAAGCTATTACAGGGGAGATATCATATCCTTTTCTGTTGTCGAAGCATTCAGTCCATTTCGTAGTTAACTGGCTTCTTTATACATGTTACTATGTACTAAATTAAGATCGAAGGAATAGTAACTACACATCTGCAATACGATATGTTCATCTTGTTATTCAACAGGATCAGTACGTACTGCATGATGGTAGGGTTTTGACTCTTTGACAATGATTTCTTCAATGCTAATTAAAACATGCATGCTAGTTATCGTGTTGAAATGTCTATATATATATATATACTTGCTCGTAGAAGTAGCAAACCGGCCTATTAGCTCAGCTGGTTAGAGCGTCGTGCTAATAACGCGAAGGTCGCAGGTTCGAGACCTGCATGGGCCAGGTATTTTTCACATTTTTAAAAATTTTGCACAAACATCTGATTATCATGTCATCGGCCGCTTCCGCTAATACTTCTCAAGATCTTTTTTTTAAATCTAAACAGTAAGAAGCCTTCGAATCAGATGCAATGCTGGGTAAATTTTCATTGGAGTGACTATATAAACAATTAAACATAAGTGGACCGGCCTTCGTCCGACGCCGAGCATGCGTGCCCAATCCACCTCTATACTACTCTCAGTTTTTATCATTTTTAAAAGTAAGGTATTACTAAATTATTTTTAAACTCTTGACACCTTTAACCTTTGAATTTTTGACAACTTTTGATGCTATCTAAAGAAATAGTTTAGTACCTACAAAAACAATAGAAAGTCTACTAATACTGGCCGGATACATAGCACGCCAGGGCCAAGGCTCCCCTACGTACGTATACCCGTCCGTGCACGTACACGTCTCTCTTGCCACTATAAATTGCTCGCTCGCACCCTTTTCCGTGCTCGCGGCACACCGATCGATCGGCCGGCAAGAACTCCGCCGCTTCCGGCCCTACGCACAGATCATGTACGTGCATGTGTATGCGTGCGGTTCAGGATCGATGGGAGGCACTGACCGCGCGACGACGGGCTACCTTGCCGCCGCCGCCGGGCTTCCGGTTCCGCCCGACCGACGAGGAGCTCGTCGCGCGCTATCTCGCCATGAAGGCGGCCGGCGCGAGCTTCGCCTCCCCCGCGGCCCGCGACGTCGATCTGTACAGGTCGGAGCCGTGGGACCTCCTGCTGCCGCCATGTGAGTGGCTACCGTCTGCATGTAACACTGAGGAAAACTCCCGCATACAGATACACGTACGCCATTGACGTTTTGGCAGCAGGTGATCCGACGGCGCCCTCGCCGGGAGGGGACTAGGAGCGCTACTTCTTCTGCACGAGGAGCGTCAGGTCCCCGTACAGCCTGAGGACCGACCGGGCCATGGCTGCCGGGTACTGGAAGTCCACGGGGAAAGACAAGGCGGTGCTGCGCCACGGCGGCGGCGAAGGCCTCCCCTAGGGGTGAAGACGGCCTCGTGTTCTACAGGGGCAGGGCGCCCAGGGGCGAGAAGACCAACTGGGTCATGCACGAGTATCGGCTGTAGCACGGAGAACACGCTTCATCCCACATTTAAATCATTTGCTTGCGTCGCGCGCGCATTCAGAAACAGAGGGAACAAAAACAACGTACGCCCTGCTTATTCTTTAGAGCACCTCTAATGGTATCACTTTAGCTAGTTATAAAGATGCTATCTCAGTATTTTGTTTAGGTGGAAGAAAGAAAATGAAGAGAGATATAGACCGGCTACTAATGTATAGCTAGACTATAACTGATTCCAAAGCACTTATTATCTATTATATGTAGGTCAATATTTAATTTTATAGACAATACTATAGCTAATTTATTATTGAAGATGTTGTCTATATGCTATCTATAGATAATATAGATATTTCTTATAGCTAGTATCATTGGAGTGGAGATGCTCTCACGATCTCGCGTCGAACTTCACAAAGTCATTGGCGAGTAAGATTTTTGAGATCACTTATTGCCTTATTGGCGCTTTCGTCAGCAGTGATGAACGACGCTGGCCAAAAGATACGTTTCCACGTCGTGGCCGGGCAACAGTGTATAGATTCTAAGATATTGTGTTTGCCTTCCTACCATTTGTAGTGTATAGATCTAGATGGTTATCTCGAATCATATATGTGCTCTTAAGATTGATCATGTGCATTGCTCTCTAAATGCAAAATACTGGAGGGCATGTGGAGAATGGTAAGAGCAATGCATGCATATTACCCTTTGTTGGTGTCAAAACTTGACGAAAGTTTATCAGCCACAACACACCAGACGAACACTTGATTCAGGGCGTGTCAACCGATTTGACCCTGCAATCGGTAAGGAAGAATAAGAAATTCTCTCAAAACCGATCGTATAGAATAATCGGCTTAGATTTAATCAGCTGAAAGCCGATCAAATAAAAAATTAGGATAAGTCTAACTAGCCGATGAGGGCTAGTCAGAAGGTAAAGGTGAATCAACCCTGAAAAAAGTGATGCGCAACAAGATCACAGAAGACCAAACCTGAGGGGCGTAACTGAAGATGATCAATAATTGGCGATGCGCAACTTTATTGATTAAAATTGAGTTTCAAGAATCTAAATTACAAACACTACTCCTAGTCGACAAGAAAATAAAAGTATATTTGTTGGATGGATTGAATTTTCCGCTAACTCTCGTCCAGTTTTTATACCCATCGGCCGATCGAGTCCTATTACAACACGTTACAAGATATAATCCGTATCGGCCTTAATTGGACGGTTTTTTTCTTAAAATCTTCACCGTAACCAAATATTTTCAGATCTTTCCATATCGCGGGTCGGTTGCGATTCGTTGACTCCACCCTGTCAATTTTGACTATACTTACCAAATTTGAGTGCAAACACCCTTGATCTCTGATTGATCAATTTGGAATGATTCATACTACAATACAGAATATTAACGAACAATTCTACTTCTTCCTCCCTTTTTTCATAACTATGCGGCAAATCTCTTTTTATGATAATTTTGAAATATAATCTATTATATTGTTTCAAGATATAAAAAGAATCTATCACCTTCACTCTTAAAAGTTATAAATTCCTACATTAATTCAAACAAAAAGAGAAATATCTTCGCTGCTTATTTCGATGGTGTAAATTGTAACCATGCAAATTAATCAAATATATGTTAGAATTGTTACATTTGTATAAGAAATACTCGAAGGGTACATTGGAAAGATCTTTGCATGGTTACATTGGAAAGATCTGTACAAGCAAAAAGAGAAATATCTGTGCCGCTTATTTCGATGGTGTAAATTGTAACCATGCAAATTAATCAAATATATGTTAGAATTGTTACATTTGTATAAGAAATACTCGGAGGGTACATTGGAAAGAAAAATCTAGGTACATCACACTACTAAATGCGGTTTTCTTCTTTCATTTCATGTTGCATATATATTGAGCACGATTCTGTGCTGCCTTGTCGCGATTCTTCGAGCATTAGCTGAAGGCCACTCCCTGTATTTGGTTCCTGATGTACCTGAACTCCTGAGGTATTCTGCACTGCCAGGCCTCTCTGGCTACCACTAATACTAGTTAAGCTCATGCGCTACGCTGCGCCATACGAAATTTGGTCGTGCGACTGTGCTGTGTGAAATTTAGTCCGACGGTTATTTCTGAAAAAAGGTAGCCAGGGTTGCGCGATATGCTGCGCGGTATAAAATTTGGTTGCGCGATGCTGCTCCATTCAAAGTTTGGTCCAATGAAATGTGATTTCAGTTTTTTATGTTTTTTTTTTAAAAGATGGGTTGGTAGGAGCCGTCATCGTAGATTGATAGAAGCTATCGGTGAATTTGTTAGATTTGTTTTGGGAGAGAACCGCGGAAGAACCTAAATGTAATTTTATTTTTTTATGTAAATTCGGTTTTCTTGTTTTTTTCTCTAAAAAGCAGGCTACTAGAACAATGGCAAATTTGTGGATTGCTACAGCTATCGGTGAATCTATGGGATTTTTAGAGAAAACCTTTCTTGTTTTTTTTCCTAAAAAATGGGTTGTTAGGAGCCACGGGTGAATATATAGATTACTATAAACCGTCAGCGAATCTATGGGATTTTTTTTAAGAAAACCGGAGGGACCTAAATGTAATTTATAGTTTTCTTCGTTTTTTTTAAAAACGAGTTTCTAGGAGTTGTCGACGAATCTGTGGATTGCTATAAATTTTTGGCGAATCTATTGCTTTTTTTTGGAAGAAAACCGTGATGAGACCTAAAAGTATTTTCTTTTTTTTTGGTCCACTAAAAAACCGATTTCTTAGGAGCTAAACGTAAATTTATTTTTTCAGGGCTATCCTGTTAAAAACCGCCGGGAGGGTCTGAATGTAAATCGCAGAGTGACCTAAACATAATTTCAATTTTTAGGGTCTATTTTGTTAAAAAAATCGACAGAAAGATTTGAATGCAATTTCAAATTTTTTAAAAAACCTTCTCACGAAGGAAGTTGACGTGGCTATCTTGGTAGAGCTCTAAACATCTTCACTTTATATATATATAAAGGTATACATACATGAGTACTCCAGATCCTTGAAATGACATATCACTGTCATGATCTCCGCACACTGATGAGTGATATGGCTGAACTGTATACAGTGGAACTGAGGAAGAAGAAAGCCCCAATCGACTGCTCTGTCAATATACGGCTTTCTAACGATGATCGATCACCTCACAAAATTCCGCTTTGGTCGTTACAGTTGTAGCAGCATCCCAAGCGCCAAGACCCAAGACGCTTACCTGATAAGAAACACGTGTTTGCTTCGTTTCATCGCCTCGATCCGGCGCCGGCGCGAACAAGAGAAGCGAAGCATGCATGTATTCAGGACACGGGTGAAAACGGTCTGTATACAAATCGATATTGCTCTTTTCATATTTAATTCATATTTTTTCTAGACTCAGGATCGGATACGAGCTAATCAAATACGGATATAAATCCGGATTATTAATATATGGATGAGACACGGATATGATGGATTTATATCAAAAGCAGATAAAGATATATAGATAGTGCACGTATATATAAAGTAATATATGTTGAATCAAACCACACAATTATATGCGTTAATGCGGGCGAATTCTCGATGCCTCGGGCCGAATACTAAGCAGCAATAACTAACACCAAAACATACCCACACCGACGTACAATAAAAACACTACACAAATACACAATTAAAAATAAATTTGAATTCCATGCTTAACATTTCAATAAAATAGATAAAATATGTCAAAATAATAAACGTAGTGGAGAGGTAGAAAACTTAATACATAATTAAGGAATGTTTGGTGCATCCGAGACTATCATATTTTCATCAACAATAGAATAAAAAACTGAACCTGTAAAAAAGGAAATTGCACATGTAAATTCAACCTCTTCATCATCCATTTCTATTACATCAAATTGAGTTCAATCAATTAATCACGACAAATAGCAAGTAACCACTATCCTTTTCAGTTTTTCATACAATAACAACTAACAAATAGCAAGTAACAACTAACAAATAGCAACCCTTTTCAGTTTTTTCATACAGCAATAACTAACAAATAGCACGTAATAACGAACAATACAATTAATAATCATTCAACTGAATTATCAACCATCATTCAATTTCTATGATTCAATCAAGGCATCAAGATCATTAGATCAACTAATCAACTCTTGAATCTTGATCAAGCAATACAGAGGCACTACACATCAAGATCATTAGATCAAGCAATCCCCTCAAGAGTCAAAATCATTAGATCAAGCAATATAATCAACTAGTGAATACTGATCAGGGCATCAAGCAATACACATCATGGCATCAAGATCATTGGATCAACTAATGTTACTAATCAACTACTGACTACTAAATACTAATCAATTACAGTCGGGACTCGAGTCGTGATCCTGGTGAGCGAGAGGGTTGGCGAAGCAGCGGCGACAGTGTGGCACTGTGGCGGCGTGGCGAGTTGGGAGGCTGCATCTGGCGGAGTGGCGGCGAAGGAAGCGGCGGGGCCGGCGTCTGTGCTCGAGGCCAACCGCCCAGCGTAGCTATAGCCAAAGTAGGTCCACCGGCCGAACACACACGGCGGGAGGGGCGGCGGCGTCTCCTTGGCCCGGGTGCACGTGGCGGGAGGTCGGGGCTGCGGTCGGCGTCGACGCCTTGGCTCGGAGCCAGTGGATAGCCGGGAGCGGCGACGCGGGAGGCCAAGAACCAGGTCGTCGGGGCGGGACGCGGTGGCCGAGGCCGAGCGCCGAGAAGCGTCAGGTCGGAAGCGGGCTGAAACTTCGGGATTAGGCGTCTGTGTGTGCGGTCGCGAGACGCGAGGCGGGAGATTGGGGATTGACGGCTAGGGTTAGTACTCGGTCTTTGCTCGCTATTTCAGTGGGCCTCGGGCCCGGGCCCCAGTGGCCCGAGGCCCAGCTCCACCCCTGATTATATGACCATAGTATCAAGTCATATATCAATAAAATCCAATAGATATCATAGAAAAACTATATTACTTAAGGATCAATAGAACCAACTAATTGTCAATATAAATGGATTGTCGTAGAAAATATATGATGAATGGGCTGAGTCTTGCTGATATCCGAATAGAAAAAAATCTAGATATCTTTTTTTGAAAGAGCAGCAAGAGAGTTGCCGCAAAATTTATTAAGAAGGGAAAAGAGGGGTGGCCCCGTTTTTATACGGAAAAAACCGGACCCGAAAAAACCTTACAACTTACATATTAAAACACCAGACTACCGACTACTCACATAGATAAACGCCAGAGTACCTACAACTCACACTCCCTAATACCCTTATCATGATCCTACAAACACCACGCTGATCATGGAGGGCACACCTAGAAGGCATTGAGCCGCTAATTCATATGAATTGTGTGCCATGCAAAACCATGGCCTAACACGCATCCTTGATCGATGAAGCTACCGCTTCGGTTGTTCTACTCTTCCCTGAAATATCGTTGGTTTCTCTCGAGCCAAAGGTTCCACAGTAAATTAGTAGCCCATCCAAATCGCGTCTTTTCTCCCTATCATATTGGCTTCTTAACCTTCTCCACCACCTGTATATCGAGCCGTCGTGACTCATATTCTTCCACCGGTCGAGATTTCCCCATCGTAGTATAAGGTCCCATACTTGTCTAGCGAAATAACAGTCTTTACAGAGGTGACTCGTTGTTTCCGGAGATGCGTTGCAAAGGCTGCATATCGCATTGCATTGCCAACCCCTTTTGAGCATGTTATCAGTTGTTAGAATTTTGTTGTGAAGCAATGTCCATGCAAAAAATCTACATTTAGGTTCAGTTTTGGCCTTCCATATTGGCGAGATCTTCATCTTGCGATGCGATGTCAAATTGCACAAGGTAGGCACTCTTTGTTGAGTATTGCCCATTAGCTGTCTAACGCCAGGTTATTTGATCATCCCTCTGCTCATCTCTGTTGACTGATCGTATTGCTTCATGAAGATCTACAAACTCCCTTACTTCATTTTGAGAGTTAATCGGAGTACAGAGGCGGATCCAGTAATTGTTTGTCAAGGCTTGTTGAACCGAGATGTTCTTTCTTCTTGCCAGTTGGAAGAGGGTCGGTGCAATGTTTTTTGGGGCTCTTCCTTGTACCCAACTTGATCTCCAAAAGTCAGCCAGTTTACCGTTTCCTATCGTGACCACTGTTGAAGCATTGAAGAGTGTTATGTCCGTTTGATCACAGGGAAGTTCTAGTCCCGTCCAAGCCCTTTCGATGTTTTTCCATTTGAACCAAAGCCACCGAAGTCTAAGCGCGCGGGCAAACCAATCCAAATCCTTGATACCTAGGCCCCCTTTATTTTTTAACAAGCGAGTTCTTGGCCATTTTATCAGCGATGACCCCCTCTACGCTTTTCGGTTCTTTCCCTCCAAAGGAAACTCCGTCGAGTTTATCGATACATCGAATCAACCATCTTTGCACTGGGAAGACAGTCATATGATAAATTGGTTGTGATGTAAGCACGGATTTTACTAAGGTTTCCCTTCCGGCTCTGGAAAGTAGTTTACCTTTCCATCCCGCAAGCCTGTTGCTCATCTTGTCAATCAGAGGTTGAATTTCAACTCGCCTTAGCTGCCTGATGTGTAAGGGGAGACCAAGATACTTCCCCGGGAAGGTTGAGAGTTTTCCTAGAAATATGCTCAACAAATCCTGCACTAAGTCTCCTTGACATCGGATCGGGTAAATTTCAGTTTTGGAGATGTTTATCTTCAGACCGGAGCATCTTCCAAACAATTGCAGGATTCGATTCAGGGTTGTCAGCTCTTCGGTGTTTGCATTTAGAAAAATTCCAGCGTCGTCCGCATACAATGAGCAGCGAAGTTTTGCTGTCTGCGGGAGCACCGGTTTGAGGATACCTCTATTCGCTGCCAATTCCAGTAGGCTCTGTAGGGGATCAATTGCGAGGATGAAAAGAAGGGGTGATAGGGGATCACCCTGTCGAACCCCGCGTGCGTGTCTTATCGTCGCCGTTGGCTCTCCGTTGATTAGAATTTTTGAGGATGAAGTTCTGAGAATTGCAGCCACCCATTCGCGCCATTTCCATCCAAAGCCAAGAGCCTGAAGGACTTCAAGCAGGTAGCTCCAATTGAGTGAATCGAAAGCTTTCGATATGTCTAACTTGATGAAAAGAGCAGGCCTCCTCTCTTTGTGCAGTTTTCGGATTACTCTTTGAACGTATAAGAAGTTGTCGTGGATGCATCTATTTTTTATAAAGGCGTTCTGTGAGATTGAGACCAAATCATCTAGCTTAGGGGCAAGCCTATTTGCCAGAATTTTGGTGATAATTTTCATGAAGCTGTTTATAAGGCTGATAGGCCTGAAGCATTCCAATCTATTTGCATGTTCAGTTTTGGGGAGTAGGACAATGTTAGCTTCGTTGAACTTGTGCAATTTTTCATGACGCATATTGAAGAAGTATGTTATTGCTTCCACAAGGTCGTTTCTGATGATATTAAGGCAGGATTTGTAGAATAGGCCAATGTATCCATCAGGTCCTGGGGCCTTCTGAGTAGGAAGTTCCTCGATGGTGGTAATGATTTCCGCCTCAGTTACCTGGGCCTCAAGCTCGCTGAGGTCTCTTGCACTGTATCCCAAGGAATCCCAGCGCAGCGCGGCGTCCCTTACACCGTGTTCTCCCAATACTTTTTTGAAATGCAGGTATGTTTCTTTCAGTTTGTCCTATTGGGTGAGCATAAGTCTGTCGTCCTTTTGCAGGACTCGAATGAGATTTCTCCGCCTTCTTGAGCTGGCCATCAAGTAGAAGAAACGGGTATTGGAGTCTCCCAAACGAATGTTTGTAAGTCTAGCGTGTTGTCTAGCCCTTGACTTCTGAATGGCAGCTAGACCGAGAAGCTTGGTTTTAAGAATTTTCCGGAACTCAAGTTCATCTGGGGATAGCGGTCGTCTTTCTTGAGTGCTTTCAAGTATAGTGATTATGACTTGAACGAGCGCTGTTTGTAGCGCTAGGTTTGCAAAAGTTTGTCTCCTCCAATCTTTTAACGCCTTAGCTGTTCTGATCATTTTGATGTTCAACTTTAGCATAGCGTCGGTCGTATGGACCGGTTGTGTCCAAGATTGAGAAACCGTCTCCTGGAATCTAGAGATCTAGATCTCATCCTGTATGTACCAAATATTGGCTGCTCAGAATCCGATCCTAAATCTAAATTTAAGTACTTGGATACTGTCTCAAATCCAGCCAATAGTAAAATATTGTCCTGATCAAATTCGTCTTCAGATCGAATGGAAAATATCCGTCCGTTTTTACCCCTAATTCAGGATACATGCAAGCTTGAGGCTTGCACGGATCAACAACTGCCATTACCAAACACTGTTTGTCCACGTTTAGAGAGGTAGTAATTTTACTCATCGCTTGTTCAATTACTGACTGATGTAGGGCTCTAAAGTCTGCTATTAATCGACGGAAGAGTAGTTAATTGAGGCTAATGATGGGGCTAATCTTGCATGAAGACCTCAGTCAAAGTGCTTACTAAGGGCCTGTTTGGATCCATTAGCTCTAATAGTTAGTTGGCTAATGGCTAATAGCTGGCTAATTATTACTTGGGGTTGTTTGGATCTACTAGCTAATAGGTGGTTGGAAATTTGGTTGTGTGTGCAAATGTCCATTATATTCTTGTATTAATTAGCTGTTTGCATCTTTTTTTTTGGCTACTGTACTGTGGTGGAGGGGCCGAGGGCAAATTGGTCTTTTGACCATCCATTAGCTGAAATTAGCAGAGGAGAATCAGGTAATGAGATAACTATTAGCTAAGTTATTGGCTAATTATTAATTGAACTATTAGCTGGGTTGTTTAGATCTATTTCAGCTAATTTTAGCAGCTAACTGTTAGTGCTAATGAATCCAAATATGACCTAACGCACACAGTGGAGACTTGCGATAGGGCCAGGCGAAGTTTTTGCTGACTGCAGCACAGTAGTTAAACGGACACGGCTGTAGATGTAGGGTTTAGGCTAAGTTTAGGAGTTTAAAGTCAGTTTAACTTTTAAAAAGACAGTAAGTCTCTAAATAGCATAACTTTTAAGCAATTTTTTAGTATAAATTAGAAGTCATATTGTCGGGATTAGATAATTTCCATAAAAACCATTATACCCCGGCAGCCTGTTTTCGGTTAACTATGCATACCCTCGGATGGTGTCCCCGAGGAAGATCTTCGGATGTGTTAGCTAGTGGGTCCGCCCCGACCATACTTAGGCTAGCTCGTCCCCGAGCATGTGCCTTAATCCCTCTAGCATGCTTACTCGGGCGTACACAGCGGTCGGTCAGGGTCGAGGCAAAATCCCGAGCATATCCGACAGGTCGTGCTCGATCTATGAAGACGACGTGACGATAATTACGCTACAGTTTGAAAGACCGTTATGCTACGATCTAAGTTTATCATGTCCACGACACAGCATGGTGAAAATCAAGGGAGGCAATTACAGCCACGTTCAAGCACAGTAATGGTGTGCTATTCGGCTATAGTTGATGCAGTCGCTTATAAATACCCCCGCTGTAGATTAGGGGAGGGAGAGATCAGACACACCGAATACACATAAGATTCCTGTACAAACTCAAGCAATATCAAGATCCACTGCAGGTAGGGTTGTTATCTCGATCGTGAGAGGCCCGAATCAGTATAAAAATTCTCTGTCCATTGTCCTTTCGAGCATAGCATCCTAAGAGCATTCTTCGAACGTAAACCCTTCGCGGAAAAAGGGCCCTGATTAATCCCTCAATCAACAAGTAAGCTCGGCGAGAAACCCATTTTCCAAGCGTCGACACATATATAATTAATAAAAGTCAAAAGCTGAAAATTTGGTTAGAATTGATTTTGTAGTTTATTACTTAAAAAAATTAACTATTTATCAAACGACCTCTTATTAAAAAAAACAACGATTGCTTTTTAGAGAAAAAAATAAAGCCAGGTTTTAAAAAAAAGCTTAAGCACTCCAAACATGTCCTTATTAATGCGCAGCTCTAAATAAATTGCAGGCGAGATTCATTTCCCGACCCGAGTCCCCGTAAAATTACGACGTCGATAGGTACGGATACCAAACGAGATAGACATGGAGCTGTGCACAGGGTTAACAAAACCGAAATTCAAAAATCAGTTCGTTTTTTGCGGTACCGTTTTCATAAAAACCGCTTAAAAACCGTCAAAAACCGAAAGGTTAAAAAATAAAAAAAAAATCAAAAACCGTTCGGTTTTCAACAAAAACCGCAGGCCACGGTTTTTCATGAAAAACCGTTCGGTTTTCACGAAAAACTAACCCGACCAATTGAATGTTCTTAAAAAACGGTTTTAAGTGGTTTTTAACTATTTTCAAACACATAAATTTTTCCAAATTTTTTATTTTTTTTAAATTTTTTTAATTAGACCGGTTTACCGAGCGGTTTTGGATCTCAAACCGAAACGGTAAAGTCGAAAACCGTGATTTTCGAGTGATTTTGTTAACCCTGGCTATGCATGCAGGTTTGCAGTGTGAGAGCCGTTGTTATTATTACTGACAAGTTTCAGGTACATGTAAGCTAAATTTTGTACATTTTGTTATTATATATATATTTTAATAATTTTATTGAACATCTCAAAATGATATTTATAGATTTGTCATGAAAGTATAATTTTATTAGGTTTTATAAATCTATTATATTCTTTTATGGTTCAAGGATTATTATTATTAGACAATATATCTTTGTAACATGGGCTTTTCAGTACACACACGTGCATACCAACTAATAAAAGTTATGAAAAATTCTGAAAAAATTGTAGATATACTTCATAGATTACTCTACCTATGTATAAAATTGTAGGTTTAAATTCATTATATATCAAGAGTTACAAAAAAGAGAAAATTCTGATAAGTTTAAAAACTCTTGATATATAATAAATTTGATCTTGAAACTTCATACATAAATAGAGTAATCTATAAAGTACATCTACAATTTTCTTCAGAATTTTTCATAACTTTTATTAAGTTGGTGTGCACGATTTGTACACGGAAAGTCTATGTGCATGAATATATTACCTTATTATTATTATCATCATCAAATGGCTACAAATAGTAAAGTTAGTTTCAAAATTTCCACCAATAACAGCTAAAAGTCGATACGCAATTCAGCTGTAAATTGTCGTGCGATTGCTGAGAGTTGTTCGGCAAAATTATATATGACAGCACTCAAACAATTTTCAGTGAATATTTCGAATGCCATCAAAGCATCCGGACAGGAAAAGAAAATAATTTTCAACTGAATTTGGTATTAGTTCTCGTGTTTCAATTCTCGACTTTCTCAACCGACGGCAGAGTTGATTGCTCCTCCAAATCAAAAGAGATAAAATTTTGGAGACGGAGAGAAATGATTTTTTTGAAGCTACTGAGAAAGGAAGGTCTTCCACTTCCAGGGAGAGAAAGAGTGAGAGATGAATTCGGCCCAAGTTAACGTAATTTTAGAAATCCAGCCCAGCGGGCCGCCTAAACGACGGCGTCCATCCCTCCGGTGTCCCGTCCCGTCCAATTATCTTGGTCGCCTCGTCGTCGTCGCCGCCGCCGCTTCGCCTTTATCTCGATCTCAAGCCTAATCTCTGGGTTTTGGCCTCTCCAAATTTCCAACCCAATCCATCTCGCACCCGCCCGACGACCGCGGATGGGGAAAGACTCGAAGCCGAAGGATGCGAAGGGGAAGGGCAAGCAGGCGGCCGGCTCCTCCGGCGGCGACGACGCCGGCGGCGGCAAGGGAGGCAAGGGCAAGGGGAGCAAGTCCGCCGACGGCCTTGGCACCTGTACCTACGTCAAAGGTATCTCGGGCTCTTTCTGGCGTGGCAGTTTTGTCTCAAGGTGGCAAGATCGGGTTCGGAGGTCGGCGAGGCTAGTTTTGAGATCTTTGGGTTGCGGGGGCAGTGTCCCGGGTCGTGTAGACGGATTTGTTCGACGTTGGTGGTTGGGGTTAAGGGCAGGTTCTAGATTAGATGGGCATTAGCCTTGTTGTTATACCAAGTTGATGTTGGGTTTGAAGTCTTCTTTTAGACTAAAGGCCTCAGTCCCTGCTTTATTTAGGAAGCATAAAGTGCCGTGCTGTAATCCTGCTGGGTAAAAGCTTTGCATTGCAAGAACAAACAAAAGAGACTAGAACATTTAAAGTCCCATCACTAACAGATTAACTGCAATAGCAACTCAAAATTATGGGATAACTTGAAAACAACTATCAAAGCTGCACTGAAAACTTGACTATCAGCTTGAAGTTCTTGTTATACTATTTTGATGGCTTGTTTGATTGGATATTCGTGTTTGACTTTTTTTTTTTTGGGTTTCTTGACTGTTGTGTTGTTGTTCTGTCTTTGCAGCTAGGCATGTACTGTGCGAGAAGCAGGGGAAGATCAATGAAGCGTACAAGAAGTTGCAGGATGGCTGGTTGGACAACGGGGACAAGGTCCCTCCTGCAGAGTTTGCCAAAGTAAGCGGTCAATTAAACCATCTAATTATCCATGTCTTGAAATTTGTGTGATTTGCTCAAAGCAAAAAAGCCTTGAAATAGTCAGGAGTTTGGTAGATTAGTTGTTGTTTTTGGTTAAAACTTAAAAAATGAATGCTTTGGGATGTTTAGACTATTAGAGGATTGCACCATCTGCAATTGGCATGATACGTACAGCTGTGCACCTATTCTTGTTAATGGATTTATGGTTTACCTTGTTGTTTGTGTGTGTGTGTGTGTGTGTGTGTGTGTTTGGGTAATTGAATGAACTTTAGGTTGTCTTGTGCTGCAGTTAGATAGCACAACCTGCAAACTATTTTGCTGTATGTCTTTGATGGTTGAACTTCCAATCTAATCACATCAACCATGGTACTTGAAAGTTAAATGCATGCTTGGTTTTATATGTCTGCTGGATTTGCACGTCTGACTGCCGTAATTTCGTTTGTCTCATGAGAAGCACATATGGTGTGTTTGGAAAGTGAGTCAAAAGACGGGGTGAATTTTTCTGGTGTGGTAATGTTGCATGTAGGTATTGTAAACAGAGCTCGATCTATATTGTTAAAAATTGATGGGGCCAAAGATACTGGTGGTAAATATGGTTACAGACACGAGTGATCTCATACTGCTTGGTGGCAGTACCAGTTCCTGACTGGTAACTGGTGTGGGTATCTAACTGACGGACTGTGGCAGGGCATCTTGGGAGCTTTTACTTGGACAGGATCAAGCTGTTTTTCTGTAGAAAAGCAGTATAATTAATGAATTTTCCTTAATTCATTTGTTTAAAACAATACTTTTGTTATTGTCTTCACAAGCAGGAATAATGCAGAACTTGGAGTAAAAATGCTCTGGTGCCTAGTCTCTAAGCAAACTGGTTTATCAAAATTGGGCGGCTAAGATATCTACTTTACTTGCCTGTTATTGCTGGAATTAGGAGTATCTGTTACAAATGGTAAATGCTAATGGATTGAATCTGCCGAGGGTCAGTTGTTGAATGATAGTCTATGAGGGTTGATGCGCTTTTTGTATGAATCAATCTAGCCGGGGCATGCTTGTGACTCTTTTAATTTTCCATCATGTAGTACAATCCGCTTAAACATGTTGTTTATAAACTGTATTTCATAAGTGCAACACGCCAACACTATAGACACAACGACTAATACTTCATTGACTTCCATAACTGTTGTTTTATGCTGCAGATAGCCCAAGAATATTCTGAATGCCCGTCAGGAAAGAAAGGTGGAGATCTTGGATGGTTTCCACGCGGCAAAATGGCTGGCCCTTTCCAGGATGTTGCATTTAGCACACCTGTGGGAGCTACCAGTGCACCATTCAAGTCAACGTATGTGTCCTATCACTGTTTTTTCACATACTTAGCTTATTGATCATGTAAGTAGTACCCATGTCGTGAGTCCTGGTCTGGTCTGTGCTCGACTAACAATTAGGCTATTATGTTAGTGATTTAGAAGTAGAAAAAGAATCTGAGATCCTCCTTTTATATTATAGCCTGGTGTCGTTTGCTCCTTTAGTTTCTTGATCGTCAGCCTCACTCTTTACATCTTTTATGATGTTTGTCGGTTTCTTATGCAGGCACGGGTATCACATCATCCTCAGTGAAGGAAGGAAGAACTGATTTCATAGTCTGATTCTGGTTGGAATGGAAGCACGTCAGGCTATCTGAGAATGAGATGCCAATGCCACGTGTCTTCTCTGTTGATGTTAATAAGCATTGGACTCGTGTATTGTGTGTATAGCTATTCTCATACTGTCCCAAAAGAGTTGCCAAAAAAAAGTGCTTGCTGTAAGTAACCTGCGATGCCCGATATGACATATCTATTTGGGATAAGCTCAGATTTTGCATCTGTTTGCCTTTTAGATCACTATCATTTATCTCCGTCTGTTCAGCGACGTGTAGCTCTTGTGGCCCTTGCTATAGGCAGTCCTTCACGGAGGCCTCGTTTGGAACGCAGGAATTGAGCTGTTTTTCGTGAAATTCCTGTAAAATTTATGCATTCCAAACTGGGGCTGAATGGCTGATTTGGTGATAACCCTGGCCTTGAGGCAGCAGTTTGCTGTAGCTTCCTCACCTGACTCCTTGAGGTAACATAACATGAACCTTTGGTGTCGGCAGCAGTTTGGTTTAGCTTCCTCGCCCTGACTCCTTGAGGGTAACATAACATAAACTTTGGTATCCGATCGTAAGTAAGGTTCAAAATCTAGGGGAAATTTTAGCCGAGATTTTAGGTGTCAGCTGGGGATTAGATTCTAAATCTTGGCCTAATAAAAAATTTGAAAAAAGTCAAATTGCTGTAGTATTTTTAGAAAATTCGGCAAGAATTTGGTAAATTTCACCGAAATCTCGATAATTTTGACCTGATTTTGACTTTTTTGGATCGGATTTGGATCAGTACCTCGGAAGAATGTCATTTTCCATGAAAATATTTGAAAAAAAAATTAAGACATTTTATATAAATAACAAAAACACTCTTGTGTTTTTATAAAAAATATACAAGTTTGGTCATGCTTTAAAAAATTTATGGTACCATATTTAGCAGCCTAGGATAATACATAAATTTTTTTTAAAGAATTGAACTTCATTTGTTATCTTTGAAAAATCAAAACAGAAGGAACATAAATGAGACAATAATCTTATCAGAATTTTATAAATTCGCTAGAGTGTGATCATGATCCAAAATTTTTACGAGAGTTTAAGCATTACCTCAAAATACTTCTCTAAAAGTTTCAAAAATTCTAAACCTTTTTTGATTGCTCAATCAAATCTATGGAAGTAATACATATACTCAGCCAGACTTTTATCAGGACAGTAACACTGTCAGAATTTTTTAAAATTATTCATGCTTGATAATCATATGAAAAATTTATAGGAACATTTAGTGATCCTTCAGGACCATACAAAAAATTTTCAACATTTTATAACAAGGTTTGGACTATTTTTCATTCGGTTGAAATTTGCCGTTAGCTTTTTATTAGGACAGTAGCATTGTCCAAATTTTCGAACATTCCTCAGACTTGATCATCATCTGAAAATTTTATAGGAACATTATTAATTCATCAGTACCATCCACAAAAATTTTCAAAATTTTATAACCTAGTTTGGACCATTTTTTCATTCAGTTGAAATTTGTTGATCAGTCTTTTATCAAGATAGTAGCATTGTTAGAATTTTTAAAAATTCCTCAGACTTGATCATCATTTGAAATTTTATGGAAACATCAGTGATTTGTCAAGACTATCCACAAAAATTTTAAAATTTTCTAACATGTTTCGATCATTTCCACTCTGTTGAATTTTATCGAGATTTCGATAATTTCAGTCGACATTTCGTTTCAAAAATTCCAGATTTCAAATTTGTTTTTGAATTTTGACTAGATTTTGTCTATATCTGAGATGTAAATCGAAAATGAAATTTCAAACCCTAACCATAAGACGTCTACTATATGCGGTTCATCCAATCCACCGTGTTGATGCACGAAGATTTTAATCATCTGTTATGCTGCGGAGTATTTGCTCAGATTTTAGCAATTGATGGATAGTAGGTATGGGTTTGGGCAGGGATATTAGTAACTGATTTTCATTAGCAAATTGCTAATATAACTCCCCATTTGAGTCCGGCTACACATGATTTTAAGCTTAGCAATTTAGCGTAGACCCAATCAAGAGAAAGCAGTTTTGCGGGAGTTTGCATGTTCGGTTTCCATTAGTGGGAAAATATCAGAAATTTTGAGTTTGGGGAGCTGCGGCTAGGTTGTAAAGTTGACTTTAGTTTACTGGGCTGTAAAGTAGTTATAGCCGGCGATTGTAGCTTTTCTTGAAAGTCCGTTTGACAAACTACCTAATTGTTGGCTACTGTAGCTGTAACTAGTGTTTAAATGATTGAAATAACTTTGGGAGTTCTGAAGGCTTGTCTGAATGTTGATTTAACTTAAATTTTAATGTTTTGGATTATATTTGCGAAAATATTAATGCTGGTTTAACTTAAATATTGATGTTTTGGATTATATTTGTGAAAATATTAAGTGATTTCCCAGGAAAGACCACATAAGGAATACTCTCACTTTGCCGGTGTATCAAACGCCACAAATTTCCCTATGTTAGGAGTCTTAGGCCTATCACAATGTTAGGCTGATCATACTTTTACAAGAAGTAGCAGTTCTCAGAGTCCCTTGATGAACATTTACAATAAGCAGCTACATTAGGCCATTGTTTGCTTAGAATTCAACCAAGAGAAGTAGTAGTGCTGATGTACTCCAAACTTGAAGTAGTGTGTTCAAGCTCATGTTTGCGTGGAGTTTCAAGCATGGAAACACATCCAATTAATTTCAGGAAAGCGTTGATGTCTTTTTCTCAACAAAAACTGATTTGATAATCTAACTAACCGTGCTAGGCTGCTAGCAATAAACCTAATCTATGAGCACAGTCTAGACCAAAATCCAGTCTATTATTAGGAACCTTAATTCATCTCGCGAATCATTCACAAATCTTTGATGAATCAACGCAGGAAGCACCCTAGCAAGAATACTCCCTGATTAACTACTCGGTCAGCAACAAACCTAAGATCGTGAAGAACAACAGCAAGAGCCCAAAAGAAACAAAAATACAATCTTTGTCTACAAAATTCAGAGGGAGAAACGAAGCAAGCAAGCAGACTCACATAGTTGATCAACCACCGCAGCGAAACCGAACCCAATCCAGCCAAGGATGCCGCGCGAGCCAAGAACGTAGGAGCAGACCTTACCCACCCACGCAGGGGGTTAATTGAGATTTTGCCATTCCATACATCGCGTTTCGCCATAATGCCATTAGTCACGTGGACTTCTTCATAATGCTATCCCGAATGCGAGTCTCACCGCCAAAATGCCATTTTATATTTTCTCTTATATTTTCCTTTTCTTTTCCCTCATGAAATGACTCTTTTGCCCTAACGCAAACTAAATACAATAATATCAATATCAGAATTTTTATAAATAAAATATAATATATATTGACTTGAAATTATTAAAATAAAATATAATAGCCGTAATAAACCTCTACAAAAAGTTTGAAAAATAATAAAGTTGAATTAACCATTTTATAAAATCAAAAAGCGAATGGAATCAAAAGCAATATTAGCAAATGTCGAAATTTTATAAAAATAAATATAACTGATAAGTGTCTGAAAATTTTATGTTAGTTCCCAACAATTATTATTATTTCACATAAAAGTATCATATAAAATGAAGTTTATTTGTTATCTAATAAAAATAAAAATCTGAAAACTAAGTTTTAATGCAGGCTGACCTTGTCGAAATTCTTGTGATTTTTCTCGGACAAGATTTTAATCCACCAATTTTTCTGGATATCAATGCCTATCCCCGGATCTCATTCAAAAAGTTTTGAAATTTTCAACTTTAATTGATAGCTAAATTTAATGAATCCCATGCCTTGTACAGTAGTCTCGTTCTTTTATTTTGCAGGGGCAAAAGAGTCCTTTCACGTGGCAAAATGAGGGAAAAGAAAAGGAAAATACAAGAGAAAATATAAAATGGCATTCTGGCGGTGAGACTCACGTTCGGGATGGCATTATGACGAAGTCCACGTGACTAATGGTATTCTGGCGAAGCGCGATGTATAGAATGGCAAAATCTCAATTAACTCCCCACGCTGGCAGGCACTTCCAGCGACGCACCAAGAAGAGCCAACAGGACCCGTTGGCACCCAAATCGCTCAACTAGCCCCCGCGACTCCACAACCGGAAGCTCCGCCAAGCCTCCTGATTGAGCCGCCTTGGAGCGCGGCGTGGCAGCGAGCGTTCGCGAGTAGGAGAGAGGGGACGGGGGAAATGGCAGTTCTGGTTGAGAAAGGAGGCCAAACGGCGAGAAAATTGATTATATGCCACTCCAAAGATGAGTCCTTGCTCAAATGTCACTTTAATCGTGGATCACTTTAAAATGCCACTTAAAACGAAGCCTTCTCGCCCACGATGTCATTCCGGTTATTTTGCTGTACATAAATTTAGTTTTGACCATTTTGCCTCTCACTCAGTACCTCTGGAGTTCATTAATCATTAATCATGTGCTTTTAGTACTCCGCGCTGCATCTTTTGATAATCAAATCCATCTTTTGGTACTCCACGCTGCATAGGGTGTAGACTCTAGACATCAGTAGTACCTCTGGAGTTCATTAATCATGTTCTTTCATAAAGTTGGTCTGTAGGACTCAGGGAATGTACTTCATTCTAACTCGCAGTTCACTTTTAGGTTCGCTAAGTTACTGTTTCCCTCAAAATTCAAGATTCTGTACCACTGTTATTCATGCACATGGTTTGCTAGTTTGATGTCTGTGGATTAATAAATGCCATGATTGAGCAATATTCTCATATAACATTTGCCTTCCTTTTTTTTATCAAATTAAGATTGTCTACATTTTGCATGCTATGTCTATCTGCAGAAGGTGCTAAATCTGGGAAACTGCTATGCCTTGTATAGGTCCTAAAGTTGTCTAAGTACTAAAAGATGGATTTGATTACCAAGAGATGCAGCGCGGAGTACCAAAAGAACATGATTAATGAACTCCAGAGGTACTGACTGAGGGGCAAAATGGTCATAACTGATTTCATCTGCAGCAAAATAGCCAGAATAGCATCGTGAGCGAGAAGGCCTCGTTTCGAGTGGCATTTTAAAGTAATCCATGATCAGAGTGGCATTTAAGTAAGGACTCATCTTTGGAGTGGCATACAATCAATTTTCTCTCAAACGGGAGAGGTAGAGGCCGAGCAAGGCCGCGAAGGGGCGACGGGCGAGAGGCGGGGCACCGGGGAGGCGGAGGCCGAGTGAGGCACGGGCGAGGAGGAGGTTGAGCGGAGGGAGGCGCAGCGCTCGAAGCACCTCGAGGCTGGTTATGGCTTTGAAAGGGTGCTGCGGCTGAACTGTACGACAAACCGTTTGGGTGTGTGTGGGGGCTACTCATATGCACTCCCGCCATATATAAGCGGCAAAACCAACGGTCGTCTTCCAATCCAACAATCCGCCACCCTCCGCACCCAACTTCCCCGTGCCCGTCTCCTCCCCGCGCGCCATGGCCACTGCGGCACTGCCACGACCTCCTCCTCCCGCCCTGTCTCCTTTCCGGCCACCGCCTCTCCCCCCGCCTCCCCAAGAAGACGTTCGCGGCGGCGTCCGCGCCTTTGGACGCCGCGCTGCAGGACTTCCGGCGGTGGCTCTCCTCCCACGGGGCAGAAGCGGGCGCGGCGGCGCCGGCATCCGTGCCGGAGGACCTTGGCCTCGTGGCTGCGCGGGACCTGCTCCGTGGCCAGGTCGTCGCCGAGGTGCCCAAGAAGCTCTGGATGGACGCCGATGCCGTCACCGCCTCCGACCTCGGCCGCGCCTGCGGCGGCGAGGGGGACCTCTGGCCATGGGTCGTCGTCGCGTTGCTTCTCCTCCGGGAGGTCGCGCGCGGCGCCGACTCGCCGTGGGCGCCCTACCTCGCCATCCTCCCGCACCAGACCAACTCCACCACTGGTGAGTGAGGTGGCGCAGATCGCTCTCCATGTGTTTGATGAAATGCTATTTGCCGCTTTGGTGGTTCTTCACGACCTCACGTTGTGCCGTGCTGATGCGGTGATGCCTTTGGGTGGTTGCTTCGTGCCTCCAGTGCAGGTCAGAAGAGGAGCTCTTGGAGATACAAGGTGAGGGTGCAATGCAAAAATCCATGCCTTTTCTTTACAAATTCGAACTTCTTTTGCGGACTAGTGGTTACTGTTACTAGCTTAAGTAACTTTGTATGCTTCTGTCCCTTGCAGGAACACAGTTATTGAGCACAACAATGGGTGTGTGAGAGTATGTGCAGAGCGAATTTGATAATGTTGAAGCTGATATCGTAAGCATGAATAAGGAACTTTTCCCTGGTATAACATTTGATGATTTCCTATGGGCATTTGGAATACTCAGATCAAGGGTGTTTTCAGGGCTCCGTGGAGGTAAGCTTGCTCTCATACCACTTGCTGATCTGGTAAGATCTTGAAATGCAAACTATGTCCAATATGCTGCAAACCAACTTACTGTTGTAATCTTGGTGGTTAATTTTCATGTAAAGCGTTCAAATATTTTTCATTATGGAGTGTTTTTCTGTTTTTGCCTAAATACATCATAAACCTGGATGATTGGGAATCCATCCTGTTATAATCATTTGGGTGCTTTGCCAAATCAGATAAATCACAGTGCTGATGTTACTTCAAAAGAATCTTGTTGGGAGATCAAAGGAAAGGGCCTTTTTGGTAGGGATGTGGTGTTCTCCTTGCAAACACCAGTGGATATTAAATCTGGAGAACAGGTATACATGAAGTTCCTTTATTTTGTAATATAAAATGTCCTCCAGATGTGCACTAGGCACAAGTGCATAACTTTGCCGTAAATTTAATGAGTTTCAAGTGAATAAGCCTGAATTGTGCTACATACAAATGTATAATGTTTTGACAGATATATATGCAATACGACCTGGACAAGAGTAATGCTGAATTAGCAGCTCACTACGGGCTTACCGAATCAAACTCATCAAGGGATGCATGTGCTCTAACACTGGAGATCTCTGAATCTCACCTATTTTAATGGAGACAAGCTCAACATTGCAGAGTTAAATGGGCTGGGGGAGATTGCATACTTGGATGTTGTCCTCAGCGAACCACTTCCCCCACAAATGCTTCCTTGCGATTACTTTGTCTTGGGGGAACAGATGTGTTTTTCTTGGAAGCTCTTTTTAGAAATATAGTTTGGGACCAACTTGAACTGTCTGTGAGTCCTGACAATGTGGAATCAATATGCCAAGTCATCCGAAATTCATGCAAATCTGCCCTTGCTGCCATCACACCACAAAAGAAGAGGTTTAACTATTAAACAAAGAATGTTATTCTTTTCATTTTTGTTTAGTTGGTTGTCTCCTAATCAATCTTATAAAACATGCATAAAATATTCAGGATGAAGAACTATTGAAAAGAGAAGATTTGCCATTGGAGTGAGGGCTGGTGAAAAGTAAATACTACAACAAATTGATGATATTTTTAACCAGAGGGAGCAAGAATTGGATGGCAACATATCTGGCACATGGCAACAAATTTGACTATAGGCAGGAAAGCTGTACAGTATCTATAATTAAGGTGATATGGATCATATCGTCCATCATACTCCTAGTGCAACATGTTGCATGCTTGCAGCATCAACATCCCTCCTTTAACCTGAGCTATCTCAGAGCACAAGCACGTTAGTTTTAAGACTCTCAGTATATCAATCAGCACTAAAACAGTGTTGGCGTGCTGGGTTGCATTTTTGTCATTTGCTACAGTTCAGCTTCAAGACTTCAACTCTTATGCTCTGTTCATTACAATCATCTTCTGCAGCTCATGTTAATCAGTGTGTCATTGACCATGCCATATGGAACGGGACTGCCCTTCTTTTCATTTACAGAGCTGGTGGCCCAAAATTATGCCAATTAAAGTCAAATTGGCTGAACCTTCACTTTCCTTGGGAAGCAAGTTGAATTTATCTGAATTTTCCTCCTCTAAAGCTCATATGCCAAGGGCTTTTGAGATGATGAGCCTTCGGTACTTCCCAGGTGCAGCAGAATGGTTCGTTATGTTGATGACTGACAAACCAAACCACTGGGGTTCACAATCTGTGAACTGGGCTTTGTTCAACTGCTCTGAAGTCTTGAATCTAGTCTAATGAGCCAACTCTTAGGTTTCAACAGTTTTGAGATCATTTGGTGGCTCCCATGACCAATTCTCAGGACAGATTCTGGCGTATCTTGTGGGTTTAACACCAATCTTAATCATATCTGCATAGAGCATCATGGCATTCAAGACATAGCCAAGTATGCACTGTCCCCGAATCAGTAGTGTGTAAGTGAAACTATCAGGCACCATACCAGATTCTCTCATGCAAGAGAAGAACTTACCAGCTTCACGGTATTGGCCATCTATATAGAGACCATATATCAAGGTCATATATATCACGCTGTTTGGGATTGAATGGTCATCCTCAGCTGTAGAGTTTGACAAAAGGGATGAATATCACCATGCTTCTGCCCTGAGTACTCCGTGACCAACTTCACTGCATCTTGAACCCTATTCTCCCTGCATAGACCATCAACAAGAACTGACACTGTGATTGCGTTAGGAGAAATGCCTTTCTCTGCCATCTCCTTCTGTAACCCAAAAGCAGCATCTATGTCACCATTCTTGGCATGGCCATGAATCAGAGCCGTGAACGTCACCACATTAGGTTTGACCCCTTTAGCTACCATCTCCGTGTATATAGCCATTGCTATTTCCATCTTCCCTTCTTCGAATGCCCGTCTATCAAGGAGGAGTATGTCACCACATTGGGCTCAATTCCAACCTCACTCATTCTCGTGCATGTTGCGAGGGCTTCCACCAGATTTTCATCCTTGCAGTACTCATCAATAAGTGCATTGTAAGCAGCAGCATTCAGATTAATACCAGATTGCCTCATTACTTCAAGAAACCTGGTTGCTACCTGCACTTGCCCTCCATCACAAAGGCCTCGTACAATTATGCTGCAGGTAAACTCATCCGGGCACAACCCTTGGCGAATCATATCCTGATAAACTGCTAATGCTTCTTGTGCATCACCAGACCTGAAAGCCCCATCAATCAAACAGTTGTACACAGGCACAGTGGGAGCAACCCCATACATGGGCATGTCAAGAAATATCTTTTTCGCTTCACTCATCCTATTCACCCAGCAGAAACCGTCAATTAGCGTTGTAAAGATCACATCATTTGGAACAAGGCCACACTTCAGCAATTCTTGATACAACACAGTTGCCCGGTCGACATCATCTCTCTTGCAGTGGGCGCTCATCACTGCATTGTATGTGTGAAGATTAGGCTGCATCCCTGCTTCCTTCATTGTGACAAACAGCCGCTCGGCCTCGCCGATGCAGCCCTCCTCACAAAGTGCACATATCATCGTCGTGTACGTGACCACACTCGGATCAATCTGTCTTGCTACCATCTGATTCCAGACCTCCCAAGCCTTCGCCACAGCACCCTGATGCCGGCATGCGTTGATGAGCGTGTTGTACGTCACCACGCTTGGTACCAACCCCCGGCTAAGCATTTCATCGAACAGCTCCCAGACGCGGCCAAACCTGTGGGCTTTCACAAGCCCGTCAAGAATCGCGTTGCAGGCTGGCAACGCCGGCAGCGTCGGCAGGCGGCGGAAGACGGACAGCGCCTCGTCGTGGAGCGCCATCTGGGAGAGGGCGATGACGAGCACGCCGAGCGCGGGGGCCGGGGAGCTGGAGGTGGAGGCGAGCGCCGCGAAGGCTATGGCGCCGGGGCTCGGGCTGGCGAAGGAGGCCTGGATGAGAGATTTCGTCAAACGAATGGCGTGCGCGAAGTTCTTGGCTGCGGCTAAGCCGTGGACGGCCGCGGCGAGGCGGGCGGCACGGTGGCTTGAGGGAGACGGGGCGGCGGCGGAGGAGAGGCTGTGACGGAGGCGGCGGTGGTACGGAGCGAGGGACTGGCGGCGGGAGAAGAGGAGGCTCCGGAGCGGTGGGGAGAGCGGCATGAGGTTGGCATTGGGGTAACGGGGTGGCGGCAACTCTGTAGTATTTGACGAGGGATTAGGGAATTTGTTTTTCTGTCTCGCGACGATGTGAGAACAATAGCTTTTCATTCTAAGCGGCCGCTGGTTTGAACTAGAAATATTTCTACAGCTGTACAAACTTCACGTGTATAGTTCTATGGGGATATATCCAGTGCAATCAGGACTTTGATGTAATCACCGTGCAATCCAACTAAGAAAATTTTCAAAAAATTCTATAACTTTATATGATTATTTTTATAACAATCGTCAATCTAACGTATAAATTCAAATTTTTTTAAAAATACAGTACAAATAGTTTAAATATAATTTTATATGAATAGAACTAATCTTCTCGTAGGATCTTGAACATAAATAGTTCAAATTTAACAACCGAAAAAGTGATTCCCACATATTTAGGCCTCGTTTGGGAGGGGGGATTAAATTCAATTTCAGCTTTTAAAAAGACGGTAAACCCTAAATAGCTTAATTTTAAGTGGCTTTTCACATAAGCCAAAAATCATATAGAACTAACAAAAGTCAAAAGCTAAAAGTTGCATTGGATTTGTTTTTACAGTTTATTACTGAAAGAAATTAGTTATTTATTAAACAATCTTCTATAAAAAGCTACAGCCGCTTTTCAACTCAGAAAACCAAAAAGGCAGCTTTTCAGAAAAGCTACAGCTTAGGAATGAAAACAGAACGGAAATGGTCGTTCGTTTCGTTTCCATATTTTTATCGGTAACGGAAACGAAATTAAAAACCCCGAAAACGGATACAAAATGGATAGTGACCGAAACGGATGCAAAACAAAACGTAGTGGATACGGAAATGAAAGTGGAAAATTCCACAAAAACATAATACATGATCACAATATGACCACAAAAATAATGTAACTCATTCCATCTTCAAAGTGAATAAAGAATAATGTCATGTTCACGGGTATCACTAGAAAGTTATTTCTAAATTTGTTAGCTGAAGGCTTGCTATTTATCCCCTAGATTAGACTATCATGTCCTCTATATCATTATAATCGACATCCTCTTGCTCCTTCAGTTATAAAGGTGTAATGCCCTAAAATTTGTATATTATTGTTCAATGTTCATTAATGATTTTATGAGATTTATCATAAATTTTCTGAAGTTTATAAATGCCATTTTGCTATTTTTAGATTTATAAAATTAATTTATTCAAAAAATAAAATCAAAATTAATCTAGAAATAATTTACATAGGTTCAAAATGTTACAAGTATTTTTGTGATTTTTTTGAATTTTTGAACTCTATTTGATATTTTCTATAAAGCTATTTGTATTTCTGAAATTATTTTAATTCGAAAATAAATGTAAATTCTCCATTCTCCTTTTTAAGCCAAGTGGGCTAATTTTTCAATGAAATTTCCGTTTACGTTTTCGTCGACAATGGCTCTCTCGTTTCCGTTTTTGATAAAAAAATTTTCCATTTCCGTTTTCGTATCGATATTTTTCATTACCGTTTTCGAAGAAAGACTTTTGTTTCTGTTTTTTTCTAGAATGGTTAGAAATTATGTTTCCGTTTTCATCCCAAGCTATAGCTCCCCAAATAGGCCCTTTATCGATTTTGAGGGTGCTAGTACATGTACTCGGCACTAGGGTTTAAAATTTCATGAAATCTCGGATTTCGACTGGGGCTGAGATTCAAAATCCTGGCAAAATGGAAAATTCAAAAATTAGGGTTTGCTGAAATGATTCGATAAATTTTGGTGAAATCTCGGTGATTTTAGCTGAAATTTTGATATTTTGGACCGGTTTGCATGTTTTTTGTACCAGATTTTACACCAATATTTTTTTGTAGAGAATTATAATGCCTTTTATGATGAATAGATGTGAAAATTTTGCAAATAAAAAAGATATACAAATTATGTAACCCTAAACCCTAAATTGAATTTTTGCCATAAATAATGTATTTCAGCCTAAACCTTAACTTGAATTTTGGCCTTAAATTATATTTTGGCTTAAACCCTAATTTGGATTTCAGTTTTAAATTGTATTTTGGTCTAAACCTTGACTTGGATTTTAACTTTAAATGATGTATTTTGACCTAAATTTTAAACCCTAACTTAGGTTTCGGCCTTACATGCTGCATTTCGGCATAAACGCTAAACTCTAATGTAACATCCCGAAAAATTTAAAAATAGGAAAAATAAAATTTTTGAAATTTAAAAATAGAATCAAATACAAATTTAAATCTGAATCAAAATTTTAATTTAAAACAATGTCCTTTCCTCATTTTCATGCAATATTAAAAGCCTAATCATGAGAATAGCAATATTAAAAGCCTAATCATGAGATTTTTACCCTGAAATCCTGACAACCTTATATATCTCTGTTAAAAATATCAAAAATTAAAACTTGCATTAGTGAATTTTAGAAATTCAAAAACAGAAAAACAATAAAATCAAAATACTAATGTCAGAATATTTGGGAATTAAATATAAGAGATAAAATCTTGAAAATTATGCATAATATGAAAAATACTATTTCAGATCTTTATAAAAATTTTCATAAAGTAATAAAATCATTTTGATCATTAATGAAATATAAAACCGAATAAACAGAAATTTAGAAAATGCATTGTCAGAATGTTAATAAAATTTATATCCATAGTTTTTGGCTGAAAATTTTACTAATGACTTGTCCTTACCTTGCCGACTAGTTTTTGGCTAAAAATTTTACTGAAGACTTGTCCTTACCTTGCCAACCTCAGTAAAAATCTTCACAAAATCTGGAGATGAGTTGGTATTCGAAACATGCGGATTACCCCAGCCCTGTCTAGAACTCCTCCTGTGTTGTCCCGTTTCGGTGACTTACAGGTGGGCCCCAGTGTCTTGTGCTCGCCAGCTGTCCCCTGCCGACCTCACTCACTGCCAGCTCACCCCCACACGTCAGCCAGCACAACAGCCTCCACAGTTCTCTTCTTCTCCCGTTCCCTCACCGATCTCTCTCCCACGTAAAGATCAGCTCGCCACCACCTCCATCCTTGTCCTTAACTGCGCCGCAACTCGCGCCCGAGACCGACACCTTCGCCAGCCCTCTGCCACGGCATCTCCTCGGCTGTTGTGCCCTGCCGTGCGTTGAATCACCAGCGAGATCGCTTGGCCGACTCTCCCGCTCCGCCAAAACGCTGCCACGACACAATCTGGGCAGCAAGTTGCGAAGCCAACTTGGTACCTCTCCTGCCAAAGCTTGCCACGACAACCATTTCCACTGGGAATCACTGCCACGGCAAAGATCTTTCTCCCGATTGAATCCAACGGCAACCAGCTCCCAACCGAACCGCCTCATCTACTGATTTAAGCTCCTCATCACCTCGTCAAGTACCTCAGAGCTCCCCTCAGCTCGCCCCCGTAGCCAAGACACCGCTCGGCCTCTACTTCTTCCTCATCTCCGGTGAAACCCAAATTTGGGGATAAAGCCAATTAAGCCACCACAGTGAACCCTCACCCAAATCATTTGACCCGAAGCTCCTACACCACACCTAGTACCAATCCCCACCATTAATTCGTGATCTTCTTCCTTGGCGAGTCGCGTAACCGAGCTCCTTCTTCCGCCATGGGTGCTCACGGTGAGACCTCACCTCCCCTTATTCTTCCTCTCGAATAAAGGCCAAAACGGAACCTTTGGACCTCACTGATACTCAACCGGCCATTATTTCGTAGGAATCACCGGTAGTTCTTGAGCTCCGCCTCGTTGACCATGGCGCCGCCGCTGGACCATGGTGGTGAACCCTTTCTGGCCATCTCCGGTGGCAATCAAGACCACCCTCGCGTGCGCCAAGACAAGATATAGCCTGCAGTGCAACCTATTCCACTGTTCGGCCAGTGCTCATGGCCGTGAGCCCGATTGCCCTTGCCCTACTCTCTATCATTGATCCGCTCGGCTCCTCGACCCTCTGCCGAAGCGGGTCCCACTGTCGACCAAGACGCGCTCGGCTGCTCTCGCTACCATCTGGGACCCGGTTGTCAGCGCTTGCATCCAGCCTCAAGCCATAAGAGGAAAGCGTACTCTTGCTGAGAAAGCGCACTTTTCTTATTTGGCAATTTTCCATTTTCCAGTATATTTCAAACCCAAAAATATTCAATTGCTTATAACTTTTGAACTAACTGTCAAAATAAAGTGAAATAAACTCCTAAATTCATATAAATTCATGTAGATTCAAAATATGTAAAAATATTTTGAAGTTCAACTCTGTTTAGAATTCGAATTTGAATTTAAAGAAAGAAACCTAAATATGCTATTCATAGAATTTTTGCAAATAAGCTCCAAATTAAGTAAGATAAATTTTATCAGAATCCTTATACCCTTAGGAACTTGAATATGTAAAAACATTTAGGGTTCATCATAGGAAATATTTGTGTTATTATATAAAGTAAAGAAAAAGCTAAAAATTAATCAAAATAATTAATAATTGTGTAAATCTGAAATTTTGATAATAAAATACATGATCATAGAATTCTAAAAATTTATAAAATAAAGGAAATGAATTCATAAAACAAGAAACAGTATCATTGCTAACTATATAAAATCAATTAGAAACCAAATACGTAAAATCATAAGAACTCAAACCTTAAACCACACTTGCTTTCTATGATTTGTTTCTATTTGGATTTTCATCTGATTTCTTTTTGTCCTTATTGAAATCTGTTATTTGTTATTTGTTATGTTCTTCGTTCGCGACGTGTAGAATCCGATGAAGCTACTTCCATCATTGACTACGACAACAACTTCGTCGTAAACAGCAAATAAGCAAGGCAAGCACCCCCTTTGATCATGTTGATCCCAGTTTATAAATGTTTTCATTGAATATGCTATTTTCATTAAATGCTGATGCTTTGTGGGTACTGGTAGATATACCAGCTGTCTTATGAAATTTCCCTTAGTATTGACATGTGAACCTTGATAACCCTAGAATTATGGTTAGACAATATCTGATGTCAATTTGGGTATATGCGATGATTAATAATTATGCTTAGCCATGCTTTAGATTTGGGATAATCACTTGCAAAAATTGATCAGATGAAACTTGGAACTACTGAGACATGATGATGGTTATTGGTATTTTGACTAAAAATGAAAATAAAATTATGTTTTGATGTGGGCAATTATTGGCAATAGCCGGAGGTGCATGGACTTGCACGTAGTGTAGGGGGAGATTATTGCCCGTGTCGGATTAAGGACCGAACTAATTGTACGTTATATCCAAGTATTTCCGTACAACCACAAGTGCTGGTATGGGACAGACTTAACCTATTAAGTTACTTAAAACTAGCTTTGCACATTGGTAGGCTGGAGTAATACGATCTGTTTCTTAATAGATTGCTCGGAGGGGCGCCCACACCGAGGTGTTGGGAGTCACGTTTGCTGATACAACGGTGTACGCCGTATTGTGGAGAAGTTCCATCATTTCTATGTTCTGAATTCTTCTGCCATAGTATGGGTTTTAAATCTGATGGTGCAAAGTTAGGGTTAAGTAATGTAACGGTTATGTCATGACTCTCTGCGGCACACCAAAGGAAGTGTGCTAATGATCTGCACAAAGAGGCAGTCATGTCTTGTGGGTAAAGCTGTACACCTCTGCAGAGTGTTAATCTTTTCGAAAAACCGTTCCCGCGGTCATGGGACACTTGGTGCGCCTGCATTAGTTAGCAATTTTGATATTTTCAAAATGGATTGGATACATTTGTTGGAAAGTATTTGTCTCAGATTTTGGCCATGTGTTGGCAATGGATGATTCAATGGTCACGTCGTGGAGGACTGTGAGTTATTACTTATACTTTACTTGTTTATTACTTTTATATCAGTCAACTTGCTTTTATGAATTCCTTTTGCAATTACTACTTGTTTTACAATTTAAAATTGGTTTTATGCAAATTAACTGTAGAAACCTTTCTTTTGAAATGGCCTGCATATATTGTAGGATTTGCAAAAGTCTTGCTGAGTATGCAAGTACTCACCCTTACTTATTCGTTGTTTTTAGGTGAAGAATCAGATTAGCTCGATAAAATATAATTGACGCAGGATTCGGGATTATGCTGGTGCTGGTGCTAGTTGAGCTATACATGGGCGTATGTCCAACCGTCAGGAGAATCCGAGGGCCTTTTAGATCTGGTTCGAAGCTATCGTTTCACGAAAGTATTAGATGATAATGTTTTTCTAGAACAAATATTTCTTGCTACGTGAGCTTACTATTTCCAATTCATTCTTACATTGATACGATGGTCATATGGTTTTTAACTAGGTCTAGTAAAAAATTTTAACACACAGTCTCTCGGTAGACGATTAGATAGCGTCAATACAAAACTTATCCTACAGCCACGTACTTGCACCATCTTATGTTGCTTTTCCTCGATCTCGATTGTTTTGACCAATTTTGTGGTGCATATGCAACTGATAGCTTCTTGTCCGCATGAGAGGAGGCAGCAGTTTCAGCTGGCGAATCGATGCTAGGATGGTGGTATTCCGTTGTAGGTTAGACAACAACGAAAGCTGGCAGATCAAGTTAGGTTTTGGGGAAACAACATCTAGAGTAGACAGTGCGAAGTACGTTAGAGAAGCTCCAAATCCTACAAAAAAATAGTGAAGGACAAAAGACTGCTACAAAAGGCTAGGCTACATCAACACTGATATAAATGTCTATGGCTGCATCGGCACTAACATAAAAGTACTTAAAAAATAATGTAATAATAATGTAAATATTATTTTGTATTTGTTAGTAACTATTTAGTTATTAATACCGCATCGGTACTGGTTGGTATGTACTATTTCGGTCCTTAAACCGATACAAAGTAGCTATATATACCGTATCGGCCTTGATACCGGTCAATACCAGTCATGCCGGTTTTGATACCGATCAATACCAATCATACCGATGGAATTAATAATATAGTATATTGAACTAAATGTTATATTTGACAATACGACTATGTATTTAGAGTAATATTATAAGTGAAATTTAGTGTACATACAGTTAAATATGTGTATATAAATATATATTATTATATTAAAACCGCAACAGTATGTACTGAAATGTATCATTCCAATAGCTAAACTGATATAGCCTCCGATAAAGTATTGACAAGTGTGGTACCATCAAACTGCAACATTTGTTCTTAATTTAGTCGCCGTAGAGCAGGTACAATAACAAAGCCCTTACTTACTCCATCTCTCATCCAATCATTTAGAGTAAGCAATAAATCTAGTTTGTACAATAACTATATGTAAATGTTATCTCTAGAGAAACATTTTTAACTATAACATTAAAACTTGTATAATAACTATCTCTTATGCATGTCACCTAGAGTAAGCATTCTTTCTCCAACACACCAACACAGGCTTTTGGCTAGCTATAGTACGTTGTTTCCCGTGCGATGCTGGCTACTGTATGAGAGCCAGTTCACTTCTCTCTTCTCTTATCCCATTCTTTTATATAGAACAAACCTAGTGTGTGTGTATGTATAGGAAGCCGAAATGGGGCACCGTGGTGCCTTGACACCATAATTTTAAATGCGCGAATTTAAACCATATTCAAGTATATTTTTCAAAAATTTCAGTTTTAGGGTATATATCCATCCATAACAATTCAAATGAAACACATGCCTTTGAAAAAATATACTCGAATTTAAAGATTTTAAACAAGTTTGGATCACATGTTTTGCTGATTTATATATAAAATCAACACATACCTACAATTAAACTATCATCAAAAAGGAAAACTCTAGTTTGAATTTCAGTTCAAACTTGTTTAAACCAAGGATAGAAATCTCGACAAAATCTCGAATTTCGGATCTCCACGAGATTCAAAATCCTTCTGGAGTTGAAAAATAATAAAAAAAATACTACAGTAATTTTGGAAATCCCGCCGAGATTTTGGGTGTTTAGGGCGGTTTTCTCCCCTTTTTTTTGATCGGATTGAATTGATTCCGGACCGGATTTGACTCAATTTTTTTATGGAGCATTGTAAGACCATCTATAAGGAACACATGTAAAAAAAAGTGAAAAAATGGAAAAAAAATTTGTTGGGAGTTGCCAAATGTAGTTGAAGGTATAGAGAGACTGGTCTGTTACCTTGATGCATGTAGCCTGGCGTGTCTGACTCTCAGTTGCTCTTGCTCCTAACCAGACTGTGTCCATGACACCAAGTGACTGAATTGTTGGCTAGTTCATTGTCAGTGTGAGCCGAGATTTCACCGGAGGCAGTTTTGCTTTCGCCTTGTTACTACCTCTCACTCTGGGGAGATTTTTCTTGTGAAGATTTTTCTGCAGGGAGTATTAAGCGATGCTTAGAAAACCATGTTCTCACAGGCGTGGGGTGACGCGTCAGGCCGCCGCCGTTCGTTGAGTCCAAATGGCAAATGTTATCCAAATTCCAAAGTCCAAACCACATCAAACGAAAGGGCCTGCGCGACCGCGGTCATGGCGCGCACTTGCATCTCCAGCGCGGCAATGTAGTCCGACGCCTTGGCGAGGAGTGCAGGGGACGGCAGCTTCCGACAGCCGGGCGCCAGCTACCCCAGCACCTTCACCTTCCTCGCCAGCGTCCGCTGACCGGTGGTCGCAGCCGGCGGGGGCAGGGCCGGGGCGCGGCGGCGGCAGGCGCGGGAGTCGAGGATGGCACGGCTCCACCGCGAGCACCCGCGGGCGGCGACGGTGAGCGCTCGGTCGGCCGCGTCGCGCACCTGTCGGCCGTGAGCCAGGCTGCAGTTGAGAAGGTGTCATGCTAACTCTCTGCATTCTACTATCACTTTTTTCACGGTTGGAATTCTTGTCCTATCGCATGACCTTATTTGCCAATGACTTCAGAGTTCGTAAAATTAAATTGTATTGCCACATTGTTAGTTCTTTGTGTGACATTTGGTATGTTGCATTCGAATAGATAGGATAATATATTCTACCTTACCAAATCACTTGAACTTCATTTGCTGCATTTGAAAAGTAAAAAACAGAATGAACTAGATCAATATTCGCATGCGCTACGAAAAATAAAATTGGTAATGAAACATAAAAGTCAAACAATAAAAGAAAATTATGCTACAAAATCAAACATCTATTTCTCCCGATTACAAAAGTTTTTATGGTTTCTTCTCCGGTATGAATTAAAACCAAATATATTGTACGTAGCAATATATATTACCAATCTCAAAAATCAATCAATCATTTTTATCCCTTTTTGTAATTTATATTACTAGCTCGTGTTCCTCTTCCTCTCGCCATGCCTGCAGTGCGTGCTCCTCGATGCCGTCGACCTCGTCTTCCACGTCGTCTCACTCGTCCTTGTCATCCACCGCCTTCGCAGGGGTGACATGGGGCTTCCCAGTCACGAGGCTGCTTATAAAGCCATCGCCATTCGGACCACTAGCGCTCTGCGATGTCGCGCTCGGGGCATCCGCCGTCCTCCTCACGCTCACGTTCTTCCTCCTGCCGAGCACGCTATGGCGCGCTGTGGAGTCCGCCTTTCTTGCCGCCCACTTTGTTGCACACGCTATGGCCGCGTGGTTAGTCGCCTCGGAGAAAGGGGCCGCCGCCGCCGCCACCCAGCCTTTGCACCTCCGTGTCTTCGGAAGGTCCATCGCGCCAAGCGGTTCGCTGCTCTTCCCAGATAACCCTCTCGTCTTTGTCGGTTTACTCGTCTCCATGCTTCTAACGTACCTAGCCATCACTGGCTTCACCGGCCATGACGTCGGAGCCTAAGAAGATGAGCCAGAAAACACCAGCGCCGAGGCACCCGCCACACCATACGCCGCCGCGTCGTTCCTTTCTCTCGCAACGTTCAGCTGGATCAACCCATTTATCTCCAAGGGGTATGCCAATGACTCTCTCACCGTCGATGACGTCTCACCGGTGTCGTCGGGCAACCGCGCCGAAGCGTCATACGCTTTGTTCACGTCCAACTGGCCGGCGCTGGGGTCATGGCACCCGATGGGCGTCGCGTTTGGTTGTCGCCGGCGCGATTACTCTTATCGATCGGCGCTCCTCCTCTGCCTCACTTATTGATCGGTTATTGATCGGTTAAATCGAGTTCATTCGCCATGGCGGCACGACATGGGAGATCTTGAATGAATTCTCTTGATTGATTTTGTGAAAACTGTACAGCATATATAGAGTACAAAAGGAATGATTAGTTGGCTATTAATTACCAGCAATAATCAGAGATTTTGCTATAATAATCACCAATATTTAGAGAGATATAATTGGCTATAAATCAGGAAATAATAATTAGTTATAATGATCGGTCATTATTAGAGATATGGCATCGAGGGGGGGCTAAGAAGAACGGACCGCTTGCCACCAACTGTAAATTTATATTAAGTCAAAATTGTCGGTTAGCGTTTTATTAGGACAACAATAATGTTTAAATTTTTTAAAATTTCACAGGCTTCTTAATTATTTGAAATTTTTATAGCAACATCATCAATGTATCAAGAATCTTCAGAAAAAATTTCAAATTTTTTTTGACTTCGTTTTGACTGAAATTCAAATTTTACTTTTATATTTTGTCTTGAATTTGTTTGAAATATTGAGATATCGTTGAAATTTCGTTCTCCGCCACGAACGATATTTAGAGCGAAAACGAGATTTCAGTCCTTGGTTTGAACTAGTTAGTAAACTGATTAAATTCAGTATCCTAAAAATATATAACTGAGGCATACCTGCCCTAAGGCCATTCATAATGGGAGTTTCATTCTCATTAAATGATATGACACATCATCATGTTTGGTGACATGACAAGATAATTATGAACTAGTAAGGCTATTCCCAGTAAACATACCCATTTAATGATTAAATTGAGGAAGATACCACTTGGGCACGAAATCATAGACATTGAAATTTGAATCATCTAAGTGGCCCACAATTCATACTCTCATACACATCTAGCATTTAATTATCTTGTGAGGACTAAGAAACAATCCATGATATCATACATTGGGATAGTTGTATCTTCTATAACATTATATGATATGGCAACTTTGGATATTGTGATAAGATACAATGCACTGTGAATAGCCTAAGAGAGTTTTATCTAGATGAAACTCAAAATACACGGTTACTTAGATAAAAATTGATAACACTTTTGAAAACTGAAAAATAAAATTATGCACTGAAAATGGCCTAATGAGCTACGAAACAATTGGGAAGTTCCTTGCCAGCTTGGCTAGTTATTTTTCACCGAGCCAAGCGCAGTCGCGCGCAGATCAAACATGCCGAGCAAACCTCTTCCTCTCCTCCCACCCAACCTGCCTCCTCACATTCCCTACTCCCGCAAGCTGCAGCAGCGCCTCTACCTCCTCGCACAGCACATCCGCCGCCTCCCCCTGGCCACCACTTCTCCCTCCGCCGCCCGCCGCGCGCTCGACCAGCTCCATGCGCAGGTGCTCCTCAACGGCTTCCCCCGCAAGCGCTTCCTCCTCGCCAAGCTCCTCTCCCTGGCCGCCGCTGCTGCCGACCTCCCCTTCGCCGAGTCCCTCTTCCTCTCCTCCCCGTCCTCCCCGCAGCATCCCGCGTCACCCACCCTTGCCAATCTCCTCCTCCGCGCTGCCGTCACGTCCCGCGCGCCGCCTCGCCAGCTCCTAGCCCTCTTCTCCCGCCTCGTTGACCGCCACGGGTTCCGCCCCAACGCCTTCTCCTTCTCCACCCTCCTGGCCGCCCTCCGCGCCGCGGGTGCTGGGGTGCTCCCCTACGGAAGCGCCCTACACACGCGCGCGCTCGTTGTCGGGGTCGCGCCGTCCAGCGCGCACGTGATGACCAGCCTCCTTGATCTGTACGCGGTTGTCGGGCAGTTCGCGGACGCACAGAAGGTGTTCGACGAAATGCCGGAGAGGACGGTGGCGGCGTGGAATTGCATGCTTGCCGCGTACGTGCGGTGCCGTGAGATGGATGCGGCACTGCGGTTCTTTGGTGAGATGCCTGGGAGGGATGCGGTGGCGTGGACGACAGTGATCGCTGGGTGCGCAAATGCTGGGAGGGCAGCGGAGGCGGTTGACCTGTTCTGGAGGATGAGGAAGGCAAGGGTCAAGGATGACACAGTGACGATGGTTGCCTTGCTGACGGCATGCGCGGAGCTAGGGGACCTGCAGCTCGGACGATGGGTACATGCGCTTGTGGACCGGGAATTGCGGGAGAGGCGGACGGTGTTGCTGGACAATGCATTGGTCCATATGTATGTGAAGTGTGGGGCTGTTGAGGACGCACACCGCATGTTTCTTGAGATGCCAAGGCGGAGTACTGTTTCATGGACTACAATGATCTCGGGGCTTGCGATCCATGGTCGCACCGAGGAGGCACTAGACTTGTTTCACAGAATGCAAGAACGTCCTGATGGTGCGACGCTGCTTGCAGTGCTGTGGGCGTGCAGCCATGCAGGTAGGATTCTCGATGGACTCCGATACTTTGAGAGCATGGAAAGTGTTTATGGGATCACCCCAGATTCACAACACTACGGATGCATAGTTGACATGCTGTGCCGTAGGAGACGATTGCACGAAGCACTCGAGCTTGTGAAGACAATGCCGCTGCAGCCTAATGGATGCAAGAGGATGCAAGAGCAATCTTGAGCTCGCAGCTAAAGTGATTGATAGATTGATTGAGCTGCAGCCAGAGCGAGCAGCTGGGCACCTTGTGCTGCTGTCAAACATGTATGCCAGCGTTGGACAGTGGGACCAGGCTCGGATGATGAGGGAAAGAGTGGCTGAATTGAACGCTGGGAAGCCTGCTGGAAGAAGCTGGGTGAATCCAAACCAGTCCAGCATGTTGGTAGCATACTAGCATGAGCTCAACTGATTGATCGGTTTCACTTACAAGACTTCACAGTAAGTGTCGGTCCTTTGTGTTCCTCATTCTATGTGCAGTAAGCATCAGAACTTAAAGGAGCATTGCAAGTATGTAACGATCAGGATTTTGAGTTGACATTTTGCTTGCTGTGGTATGCACATGCTGTACTCGAAAAGTTAAGATCTAGAGATGACAAAAGGATCAGCCTGAAGCAAATCTTCTTCGCCTTCCAGTGAAGCCATGAAATTATGTCTATTGCTGCTCCTTTTCAGGTTAGCAAATGATACGTTTTCACACAGCATTAACTGTTTAATTTTGTTTGCAGTACTTACCAGGTAACACTGCTAGAAATGGACCACAGTTCCCCAACAGTGCTGAAGCCAATGTAGGGGCTACAGTGAAATGCAAAAAAAATTCATCATTTTGGATCAACAATGAATGGCTGAAATCTTTTTTATCACTGTAGCCAAAATGCTTTTACTATAGCATTATTTTTGTGTGGTGCTGTAGCAACAATCCATGCCATTGGTTCGTAGATCCAATGATGGGGAGCATGCTTTCTGCATATCACTGTAGATCTTGTCCGCTAGAAACATGTATTACTCAGTACATTATAGCTTTTTTAAGGTAGTAAATTATAATTCTATTAATGAGATGTGTAAAGTGACATCTCGTTTGATCTTATTTATTGTGGTGAAAACTATTTATAACAGCTCACCTTATTGTCACAATAATCATGAAACACTAACGCAAATTCGTAGTAGAAATACAGACACAAGCTGACCTAGGTCATCTCATTTTTCTTTCCTAAATCTTCCTGGAGGTACAAAAGCACTAATCTGGTATCAATTTGAAAAAAAAAATTGCTTCAATCTTCTCTTCTATGTGAAGCTATGCTGTATATTGTTCTTTATGTCGACATGTTGATATTGGCTGAGTTCCTTCTGGGTAAACTGAAATAAACTATTTGTTGATACCAGCAGAGTCGTTTCCAATGTCACTCGAGAAGCTTATTGCACGTACCAATGCCAATTGCAGCAGCAAGATGCCATGCAGCATGGATATAAGGAGTCCCTGGTAAGCAATCATCGGCAATAAACAGCGCGCCTCCTAATAGAGACGACATCTTGTGCAGGTTATGTGCCATTCTGAGCTCTGGTTCAATTGATGCTCTTCTTGCAAAGGAAACCTGCCATGTAGGAAAAGTTGGATTTATCCAGCAAGTTTCCTTTCGAAAAAGATCTATCCAGTAAGACCGTCATTTGAAAATTGAAATGGTTTGTTTTAGAGAGAACAATATGGCAGGTCATTTAGACAACTTGCCTCCATCATTCCGGTGTGGACAGCTGAAACCATCAAAGGCTGAAACGGCAGGAGCAACGTTGAAGCTGCCATGAGTAGTCTCGGGTTTTCATTCCTAAGTGCCCTGGATAAGCACTGCATGAAACACATACATGTTTGCCATGATAAGCAAATTCTGATAATTTAACAATCACCCAGTAAGGAAATACGACTTACCAATGTAGTGGTAGCAATCATAGTGTAGTCTGCCCACCGCAGAAATTTTCTGATTTCTCCTTTGGAAGAGTGATACAAGCTTGAAGCAATTCCTATGCCGACCAGCGAGTTCGCGTAGAGCGCAGTGTTCAAGTTCTTCCTGCAGCACTGGGTTCATGGCTTGTTAGTAGATATATACTCAGCAAAGAAAGAAGAGAATCATCCTGTTTCAGAAGGTGTCTTGCCTTGGAGTCTGCAGTCCAAGAACGATGAAGGGCAGAGAGGTGACAACATTTGCAAAGGTTTCACCGGCATGCTTGTCACCTGCTCAAAGAAAACTGTCAGACAAAGGAACTCCACTGAACAATGGATATTGGGATACTGGTTATTTGGACAGATAAAAGTTCTCGTACACGTAATGCTACGGTGGATGGGCTTCAAGCGTGAGGGTCTGTGCTGCCATATTCGCCTGCAGCTAGAAAAAAGACGTGTCAGTCAGATGCCATTAGTCTTAGTACTGCTGTCAACTGTAGCTGTTGGGAATACTGCTGTCAGATATAGCTTACCGGATCAGCAATCTTTGCTGCTGTGTGCCGCCCTTTTGTGGCTCACAAGCTGACGAATCAATAACGCTGGTCCGAACGGCTTCATCGTCGCTCTGTGCCTGTTGTAGCGGTCGACGCCCAAGCTGTACCCCGTAGAGGCCATCCAAGACGCCTGGAGGTTTCCTCTCATTCATCTGGTGCTTAATTAGCAGCCTACTTAGAGCCTAGTATGATCGAATTATACCTGAGCACTGCAAATAGACACAGCTGCTAAACTCGAAAAAAAAAACTAGTTCCAAGCCTAACCGGCCGGCCACCCCCCAAAAGCAACAGTTTAATTCGTTCATCGATCATATATAGGCAAGCTATGTGTGCCATGGTTGTTCAAGAGGGCTGATATCCACACTCCGAACGAAGTCATAGTAAAACTAGAAGGCGCACCTTAAGATTGCGGCCGATTGCAAGCTAGCTACGTGAGATTGCAGGAAGCAAACGGCCGGTGGGCGGCGCGGATCTCCTGCCTCCTCTCCGATGGCCGGCGGGCCGGCCGGCAAGGAGATCAATAAATAGGCGGCGGCACTCGCGCGTGTCCGAGGGGACGACGGGTGGGGGAGGGTTTGAATGGATTCTAGTGCGCGAGACGCCCAGAAATGGGAGCGTGGGATGCCGATTCCAAACGGATCTTCGACCCGCCGGCGCGATGCGGAAGCCAGGGGAGCCCGAGCGCGAATATTCTCGCGAGCCGCGCGGGATCGCCCACGACCTGCGGGGCCAGTCATCAATCACATATTTTCCCAAGGAAGGAACGGCTAGGCTAGTACATGTTAGTGCCGAACCCCAGCGATCAAGACGCAACACAGGTTAGGAAAACGTTGCTGCTACGAAATGCTTCGGACCAAGGCCATTTCTCCTTCGGATCGGGAGTGAGGCTGGATGGGCCGGCACATGGAAATCATGGGAGAAAAACAGAATTGGATGTTATTTGGATCTTGGATTTCGAACCGGCGATATTGAAATTGTAAAAAAAATCGATCGAAATTTGCGAAAAACAAATGGTTTTGAAAGTTAAATAAATTTGAAATCTAATCAAACCATAGAGCGAAATTCAATAAAAAGCGAAAACCGCTCGAAAAGCGGAGAATTTCTAACGGTTTTCGCAAATATCGACGACATGTTGAAAAAATAGAAAAACATCGAGAAAAATTGCAAAAAAATATTGTAAAATTCCAAAGTTCGTTTTTTCAAAAAATATTCATACCAAATGTCATAAAGCTATTAATACTAATTTTAAGGGGCTTTTTGCGATAATTTCTTTCAAATTTTCTGAATTTAAATTTAAACTTGAGTTTATAATCGGATAAACTGATATAAAATATGGAAATCCTTTAAAGACTTTTCCAAATCTCAGAATCTTCAATCAAAGAGCACCAAATACAAGAGTCCGGAGGCAATACGAGCAAGTTTCGCAGATTTCGAGTGGTTTTCAAGGAAGAGTAAAACCCTACAGAGTACTCGATGCTGTGGTGTACGTACCTGACCACGTCGCACTAACAGGACGGCCACCTGGAGCTGTCCATCAACTAGGCTCGGCTTGATCATGGCCGGTAGAGCCTCCAATCGGTAATTTTTTCGCTGCTGCCAGCGGCGGTCTCTGGTGACTGAGTGGTGACTGGTGACCCTACCGAGTTCATCATTTTTTTTTCTAGTTTTTCATATAATTTTTTTACAAAATTTAATTCTCTATCAAACATAATTATAAAAATACCATATCTTCCGTACAAAATTTAATTCTCTATTAAACATAATTGTAAAAATAGTCTAATTTTTTATCACAAAAACGTCAAACACATGACACATATCACCTTTGATACTCTCTTTTCGGTACTTTTGCGATCGGAGATAGGGTTATTTTTTAATTGAGTTTAAATAAAGACTATATTTATATAAGAAATACATATAAAGACTAGAAAAGTAATGATTTTGATTTGTGTCGCTCAATACATCAACTTGACAAAAGTTGCCTCTCTCACATTTTCCCGCTACACTTGTAGTATTGTTCCCATGATACCTCCTCACGTGCTCATTTAGGTTCCTCAGTGCATGTTCAGCTCGCAGCAGCTGAAAGGACTGAGATGTCGCCTAGAGGGGGGTGAATAGGCGTTTACAAATTTTAAATCGCAGCGGAAATTTAAACTTCGGATACTCCGAAATTAACTTCGGACTGTCCGAGTGGTTCGGATAGTCCGAACCTAATTTCGGATATTCCGAACTGGTTCGAGCACAAGAACCCTAGAAAATAGATCTAGCAAATCTAGAGTATGAATCTAGGTTCAAATGATGTATTTTGACTAAGATTACTTGCAGGAAGATAAATCTCACCAATATCTACTCTAACAACCTATTAAACCCTTAAATCCCCAAAGATTTAACTAAGCACAGTGAGAGTAAGTGAGAGACTCAAGAACCAAAGAGACAAACCGAATTTTTCCCAAGTTCGGATCCTGAGGATCCTCGTCTCCGTTGAGGCGGCACAAAGCCGGGGTCTCTTTCAACCCTTGTCCTCTAGGTGTTGCACCAAGCACTCACCCTTTAACTCTTTGAATCCTTCCCTTGCGGAGGTGGATTCAACCTTCACAAACTTCCGGCGGCGTCCCACACGAAGATTGGGGGCTCACCGGTGACTCCTAGCCTTCTAGGAGTCCTCAACCTCCAAGAGTAAAGAATCTCGCAAGAAAATCCGCTTGAGGATGAACCACGGGCTCAAGATGAACCACAATCACTAGATCTATCAATCTCTCCACTTGACCTTCCTCTAAAGATTCAAGAATCAAAGATTTGAGGGAGGAGAAACACTTAGGCTTGAGAGAGTGAGTGAGCTCTTGAAAATGTATTGAATGCACTGGTACTTTGGTAGGTGGGAGTTGGGGAGGTATTTAAAGCCTCTCAAAACTAGCCGTTTTTCACTTCAGCCCGAGACTGTTCGGACAGTCCGAACCCTTGTTCGGATAGTCCGAACCATTTGGAATCAGGGCTACGGACACACGGTTCGGATAGTCCGAACGACCCTTCGGATAGTCCGAACCAAATAAGATTAGGGCAACAGAACGCACTGTTCGGACAGTCCGAACGACACTTCGGATAGTCCGAACCAAAATGACTTAACCCTAACCGAGGGGGTTCACTCGGATACTCCGAACACATGTTCGGACATTCCGAACCAAAAAGACTTCAACCAATAGAGAGGGTTAGCTCGGATACTCCGAACCAAGCTTCGGACATTCCGAACCAAAAAGACTTCAACCAACAGAGAGGGTTAGCTCGGATACTCCGAACCAAGCTTCGGACATTCCGAACCAAAAAGACTTCAACCAACAGAGAGGGTTAGCTCGGATACTCCGAACCAAGCTTCGGACATTCCGAACCAAATTTTGCCTGAGCAACCGAGGGGGCCAGTTCGGACATTCCGAAAGTTTGTTCGGATACTCCGAACCATTTTGAACTTATTGCCCCCAAGACTTTACACATTGACCCATATTTAGACTAGGATTCATCCTTGAGCACATTGGATCATTCTAAAACTATTTCTTGCCAAATCTCTCTTAATAGTACGGCAATCCTTAAACTCAAGTAAAAATTAAAAAGCATATACAACCGTTGAGTTTAACCGACGCCCTTTCTTCTCGAATTTGAAGGACCTCTTTCCTTAAGCGACTTTCCCATGAGCGTAATCCTCTGTTCACAATACTCATAAAGCTCATTAGTCTCTTAATCTTGTTGTCATTAATCACCAAAATCACTAAGGGGCCTAGATGCACTTTCAATCTCCCCCTTTTTGGTGAATTGATGACAACACGATTAGATTTAGATAAAATTGAAATGAGAGAGTATTTGGAAAACCAAATACACGGAGAGGCTCCCCCTAAATGTGTGCATTGAAATAAATTGAGTGGAATATTAAATGCACATATTTACGGGAAAGTTTGCGAGAGCTCCCCCTAAATTCTTGCTTTCAAGAGAGTATAACAAGATATATAACCGATAATTTGCATAAACAAATATGACATGGCATGGCATCACACAAATGCATTGCTAACGAAAAAAAAATGACATTAAGCAAATAGTTCGACATCAACAACCAACAAGCATCCAACAAGTATAAGCAACAAAGGTTCAACTATCAATTATCAAGCACATAAGCAAGCAACCACAAACAAAGCGAGAAATAAATAAATCTAATGACCCTCACTCCCCCTTTGGCATCAAGACACCAAAGAGGTCACTCCTCGCCATCGCGTGCCGTCATTTCTTGTCGTTGCCTCGAGCCAAGACATCTTCGAGAGTCGCCTCATCGTCACCAAGAGGGCGCGAAGTGGCGGAAGGTCGAAGAGCTGCCGGTTGCGAATCAACGATCGCAGAATCAGACTCTGACTCGGACTCCTCAGAACACGACAAGTTGAGTTTTCCTTTGATCACATTGAGCTGACGGCGAGTGTCGGTGATCTTCTCATTCATCTGTTTGATCTTCTTGTGGTTCTTGATCCCAAGACAGAAAATAGCACGAAGCATGTTCTTTATGGAGCCGCTTGGGGAGGAAGGATCACCTGCAGAGGGCCTCGCTGAAGTTGCACCTGACCTGGTAGTGGGCGCTGAAGGAGGAGGGACTGGCTGAACTGGAGGAGGTGGAGCCTTGATCACACGGACACGGCACATGCTCCACATCCTTAGCAAACCACAAGCCTGAGATGCTCTCAACCATACGCATCACGTATGGAGCGAATCCGCAACTGCTGCGCGGGCTAAGGGAGTTGAGGCGGATCTCTTACCATATAAAATCAAATACATCAAACGGCCTAGAACCCTCGCCGATCCTCAAAAGCAGGTTCCTAGAGTAGGAACTGATGTTGGTGGTGTCTCCCTCCTTGGGCCATAAGGTCTTCCTTAGCAACTTGTACAGAATAGCATAGAAAGGCTTCAAACCTTTTGTGGTGCCCAGCTTGAAGTTCTGAGATTCGTCGTGCAGAGGAGTCGGATCATTAATCTTCGGAGGAGTCAAACACATGCGGCTTGTCCAGATTGTCCCAAACCATCGATGGAAAAACCAATGCGACAAGAATTGAGCCTTGGTCAATTGCATAGTAGAGCCCATCCACCATGAACCACATAGTGCTCTCAAAGATCTGTGTCAACATACAAGGTAGCATAAAAGCTGCGCCACGACTTCATTATTCCATTTGCACGAAGGACATGATCTCTCTCAGATTGGCGCTCTGGCAAGAATCACCTCATTGAATATCAGGTCCTCCTGTGCATGCCCACGTAATCCCGATCAATGTCTTGCATCAATGCCATGGGTTCTTTTTCTCAGCAATCACAGAGTCGTAGAAATCCTGTTGGAAGTGATTCCAAAAACGCTTGTCCACATAGTCCTCTTGCAAGTACATCTGTGTCCGACTTTTGTGTCAAGTGACTTCCTTGCCTCTCCTTGCCCAATACAATAATCCACTTTCTTCTTAGGAGTGACACCCATTGGAGTAGCACGAACAATGGGTGAATCTCCAATGGACCGATCAGCGCTCCTTCCCTGCGCTGAGCCGCACACTTAGCCGCCTCAACCTAGGCATGGCGGCCCGAGGATCCTCAAGACCACCGCCTCCCGACTCTCATCTCCTTGTTCACCACCACCCGACTTGGAGCACCCTTATGAGATGTCTTCTTCCTCTTCTTGAATCACTTGCATACGCCTTCCTACTGACTGAGCGAGAGGAGACTCGGGAGGAATCTGAGGGGATCAACGGGGCCGCCGAGGAGCCACGGGAAGATCATGCCTAGCCTTCTTTGAGCGAGCCGCATCAATATCCGGATCGCTAGAGCGAGGATTGCCACCTTGAGAGGATCCATCCTAAAGGTATACAAGGGTTGAAACAAGATTAGACACTAATTATGACCTAGACGACCAATAAAGAGTTAAAATGAAGTCACATCCTTGGATAGTCCGAAGTTATCTTGGATAGTCCGAAGGTTTCTTCGATAGTCAGAAGTTTTCATTAGGATAGTCCAACCTCTTGGACATTCCGAATGGAAACTCCTGACATTCCGAGGTGACAATTCACAAACCCTAAATTATCAATCTAGATAATAATTCAACAATGCTAAGGTCTAATCGTGGGGAGACTATCCTAGCAAGGCCTAGTATAGTCTAGAGTTCAAGAGTTCTCAATTTGGGCGAGAAAAGATCGAAACAAGGATAGATTCAAACCAACCTTTTGGAGATTGAAGACCGGGGAATCCGAGACGGATTTGGGGCAAACGACGGGTGGAGATGAGGCCCTTGACCTTGAGGAGGATCTTGGCGCCCCCAAACCACAGAATCTTCGGCCAAAACTCGAGATCCGGGAGGAGGGGCGGTTTGGAGGAGAGAGAAACTGAGATGGGAAGTGAAAAAGAGGAAAAGATGAAGAAGGGACTCGGGTTGGCTTAAAAAACCCGAGACCCCACTTCGGACAATCCGAACTTAAGTTCGGATAGTCCGAACCAGTTCGGATAGTCCGAATAGAATTTCGGACAGTCCGAACTGTTTTCTCAGGATGGCATGAAAACAAAGGCAGGAATGACTCCGGAGCGAGAAGTAGATGAGAGGACCTAATGAGTCAAGTCATCAAGTGATCAGCAAGCCATGCAACAGTTCAAACCATGATCACAGGATGATTGACAGTATCCGAAGATCAAAAACCAATAAACACAATAAGATAAGAGAAATAACGCAGATAAGATTTTCAAAAGACCCTTTGCAATCACCAATCAAGTTGTGAGCATATTTCAAGCCAAATTGCGAGAGTCTAGAATATTTAGCCCACTCCTCAACTCACAAAATCTTTTCTCATCAAGTGGCTTGGTAAATATATCGGCTAATTGGTCATTTGTGCTCACATGATGGATATCGATATCGCCTTTAGTGGAGTGGTCTCTTAGGAAGTGATGGCGGATATCGATATGCTTTGTACGGGAATGTTGGACGGGATTGTTGGTAATTTTTATGGCACTCTTATTGTCACACAAAAGTGGCACACGGTTATAGGTTAGGCCATAATCATTTAGAATTTGTCTCATCCAAAGCAATTGGGCACAACAACTCCCGGCGGCTATATATTCGGCTTCGGCTGTGGATAGGGCTACGGAATTTTGCTTCTTAGAGGACCAAGAGACAAGGGATCTACCTAAGAATTGACATGTCCTCGAAGTACTTTTCCTATCCACCTTACATCCGGCATAATCCGCATCGGAATAGCCAACTAACTCAAATGATGAACCTTTTGGATACCAAAGCCCAAAATGAGGAGTGTGCACTAAATATCTCAAGATTCTCTTTACGCCACCAAGTGGCACTCTTTAGAGCGGCTTGAAATCTTACACACATGCACACACTAAGCATAATATCGGGCCTAGATGCACAAAGATAAAGTAGAGAACCGATCATCGAGCGATATACCTTTTGGACGACCGGTTTACCTTCTTTGTCGAGGTCTAGATGCCCGTTGGCTTGCATTGGCGTCTTGATTGGCTTGGCGTTCTCCATACCGAACTTCTTGAGCATGTCCTTGATGTACTTTGTTTGGTATATGAAGGTTCCTTCCTTAAGTTGCTTGACTTGAAAGCCGAGGAAGAATTTCAACTCGCCCATCATGGACATCTCAAATCTCTTAGTCATAATCCTGCTAAATTCCTTGCACAAGTGTTCATTAGTAGATCCGAAGATAATGTCATCAACATAGATTTGACACACAAATAAATCATCATCAATGTGTTTAGTAAAGAGAGTGGGGTCGGCCTTTCCGACTACAAAACCTTGACCGAGGAGAAAATCGCGAAGGCACTCGAACCACGCTCTCGGAGCTTGCTTAAGTCCGTAGAGAGCCTTGTGTAGGAAGTAGACGTGGTCCGGATGGTTCGGGTCTTCGAAGCCGGGTGGTTGCTCAACATAGACCATTTCAGAGAGTGGTCCATTCAAGAAAGCGCTTTTCACGTCCATTTGATACAGCTTAAAATCATGGTGAGTAGCAAAGGCAAGTAGTATCCTAATAGATTCAAGCCTAACTACGGAAGCATATGTTTCATCGAAATCCAAACCTTCGATTTGCGTGAAGCCTTGAGCAACTAACCGGGCTTTATTCCTCGTCACTATTCCGTTCTCGTCTTGCTTGTTTCGAAAGATCCATTTGGTTCCAATCACATTTTGCTTAGGCATTTCGACAAGCTTCCACACTTGGTTCCGTTCGAAGTTGTTTAACTCCTCTTGCATAGCCATCACCCAATCCGGATCTTGGAGTGCTTCTTCTACCTTAAGCGGTTCAAGAGAAGAAACAAAAGAGTAAAATTCACAAAAATTTGCGACACGAGATCTAGTCGATACTCCTTGTTAATGTCTCCAAGTATGTTGTCGACGGGTGGTCTCGTTGTACACTTTGGTGGACTCTGATGAGGTACTGTTATGTTGATTCTTTGGATTGGACCCTCATCGTCTTGAGAGGCATTCGAGCCGTCTTGAGCTCGGATTGAGGAAGAGGGAGCAACATCCGGAGCGTCCATCGTCGCGTCATGAACATCTTGAGTTGAAGTGCTTGGAATTTCGTTTTGCTCGAGCGGTCTTACTTCTCCGATTGCCAATTTCTTGATTGCTTCGCACGGGGGTTCTTCCCTGTCAATCACAACACGATCAACTTGTTCTACTTGAGAACCGTTAGTTTCATCAAATGTCACATCACGCAAAATTTCAACCACACCGGTGGTGTTGTTGAAAACTCGGTATGCATAGGCATTTGATCCATATCCAAGCAAGAAACCTTCATCTACTTTAGGAGCAAATTTAGACGACTTAGCTTTCTTGTTGAGAATGTAGCATTTACTCCCAAAGACTCAGAAGTAGGACACATTTGGCTTCTTGCCGGTGAGGAGCTCGTACGCCGTCTTCTTCAAAACCTTGTGGAGATACAGACGGTTGGTACTATGGCACGCAGGTTGATGGCCTCCGCCTGCATATGCTCTGAGACCTTGTACTCACAAGCATCGTCGCGCCATCTCGATGAGGGTTCGATTCTTCCTCTCGGCTACCCCATTTTGTTGAGGGAATAGGAGCCGAGAACTCATGCTTGATGCCCTCTTCATCGAGAAACTCCTCAACCCTCAGAGTTCTTGAATTCGTGCCGTTATCACTCAATTCTCTTAATCTTCACCTCAAACTCATTTTGAGCCCTTCTCATGAATTTCTTCAAGCTTCCTTGAGCTTCGCTTTTATCATGCAAGAAAAATACCCAAGTAAAGCGCGAAAAATCATCAATGATAACTAAACCATACTTGTTTCCTCCAATGCTTATGTAGGCAATCGGGCCGAATAGATCCATGTGAAGCATCTCGAATGGCCTCGAGGTGGTCATCACGTTCTTCGCGGGATGAGTAGCTCCGACTTGCTTCCCGGCTTGACATGCGCTACACACCCTATCTTTCTCAAAAACAACATTGGTTAATCCAAGGATGTGATTGCCTTTAAGAAGTTTATGGAGGTTCCTCATACCAACATGGGCGAGTCGGCGATGCCATAACCAACCCATGCTGGATTTAGCCATAAGACAAGTTTCAAGGTTAACTCTATCCGTAGTGAAGTCTACAAGATAGAGATTCCCTTTCAACCGTCCCTTAACAGCTATTGAACCATCATCCCTCTTAACGACATCCACACCCTTATCACTAAACACACAATTGTACCCCGCCTCACACAATTGAGCGACGGACAACAAATTGTAGCTTAGTGATTCAACAAGCAGAACATTGTTCAAATGGAAATCATTTGTAATAAGAATTTTACCTAAACCTACTACTTCACCTTTTCCGTTATCGCCAAAAACGATGCTTTCACTATTAGTTCCATTGGCGTCCAAATGAGCGAACATTGCCCTTTCTCCGGTCGTATGATGTGTACATCCGCTATCCAAGATCCAACTTGATCCACCGGAGGTGTAGGCCTACAAAATAAAGTTTAGTTTTTGCTCTTTGGTACCCAAACTTGCTTAGGTCCACGCACGTTAGTAACAAGTGATTTAGAGACTCAAATAGATCGCACACAAGAGTTATCTTTGGGCTTACCCCCAATGTGACAAGCAACTACCCGACCTAAGTTAGTTTTCTTAAGTACATAAGATGCAAAGAATGTAGAGTGAGATTTGTACTTAGTGTTTTTTGCTCTTAACAAATTGATGGGCTTGTTTAAAAGAGCAACCACAATATTGCCCTTTTTCCTTTTGGTGGAGTGTATCCAAGCCCATGCTTCATAGCTGTTACCTTGTCGCTACCTAGAACTCCTCTAGTCCCTTACTTGCCTTGTAGGACTTTTGAAGTCCATCTTCGAGCATCCCCTTGAGCTTCTCATTTTCAAATGCTAACACTTGCAATGTCTCAAGGTTAGTGGCATAAGTATCAATATTGACGTTGTAGCATCTAGCGCATCCATTGCTCGTAGAAGGTAAAGAAGAATTGGAGCTAATGGTTGAGGTAATCAAAGGGCTATTCTTGAGATCAACAAGCTTCAACTCAAGAGCCTTGCAAGCATCCTTTGACTTCGCAAGTTCATCTTCGAGTGAAGCGTAGGTGATCTCAAGACTAGTCACCTCGGATTTGGTCAATTTTAAGTTCTTAACCAATTCCTCATTTTTCTCTTTTTCAAAAGATAAGCTCTTCTCTAGCTCACGGTTTTTCTCCTTTTCGAGGATGAGCAAATCCTCTTGAGCCTCGAGAGTAGCTTCTTTTTGTTCTACGACTTCCTCCAATTTTTCAATATCTTTTAAGAGCAAATTTAATTTATGAATGTCAAAATTCTTCATAGACTTAAGCACGGTGTTAACATCATCATCATCACTATCGCTATCGTGCTCATCTAGACATTCATTAGCAATGGAAGGAATGGAGTCTTTTGATGATACCTTATGCCCCTTCGCCATGAGGCACATAGGAGCGTTGTCGTCGTCATCGCTCAAGTTGTCGAAGAGGCTCTTCGACGTTGTTGAGGCGGTAGGCACGGCGATGGCGACGGAGGCAATTCCTCCTTCCTCGTCGGAATTTGACTCGGAGTCGGAGTTGGAGTCGGTGTCGGAGTTCCACTCCTTTCCAATGTAGGCACGACCTTTGCCCTTGTACTTCTTACTCTTCTCCTTGTCCTTGCTCCGGTGCTTATCCTTCTTGTGTGACTTCTCATCTTTATTCTCCTTATGCGGACACTCGGCAATGAAATGGCCGGTTTCACCGCATTCATAGCATCTTCGGGTGGAGTGTCTACCCTTTGATTTTCTTCCAAAACTCTTAAATTGACCTCCTTGTTTGAAGTTCTTCTTCTTAAAAAATTTGTTGAATCTTCGCACAAATAGAGCCATGTCCTCATTTGTCAATGGACCACATGACTCTTCGCCTTCACTTGAACTCTCTTCGCTTGGCGTATTACCTTGATCGCCTTGAGGGCAATGCCTTTCTTTTGCCCGACTTGAGTTCTTCAACCACTTCGCTTCCTTTACCATCATCTCATCCATCATGAGCCGCCAATGACATCATGAGGTGTCAAAGTGTCGAGTTGGGCGGTCTCGGATCAATTGAACAAGGTTGCGGTTGGTAGGAGTGATCACGCGAAGTATTATCTTCACCACGGCCTTGTCCGTAAGATCGGTGCATCCAAGACCCTTGGCTTGATTTACAAGCGCCATTAAGCGGTCAAACATTTTGTTGTAGGACTCTCCTTCCTCCAATGTGAACCGGCTTAGCTCTCCAATGATAAGTTCTATCTTTGATTCGCGGACACTTGAAATTCCTTCATGACTGACCATAAGCCTATCCCAAATGGCCTTTGCTTCCTCGAGTCCGTCGACTCGGTTGAACTCGGAATCACTCAAGGCGTTGAACAAAGCATTGACTGCCAAATCATTGAAGTGTTGATCTTTATCTTCTACGGGAGTAAGGTTGTCCGGATCAACGGGCTTGAAACCTGTTTGCACAATCTTCCAAATAAAGGGTGAAGCGATCTCAGTGCATCTTCATCTTATGTTTCCATGCCGCATAGTGAGTGCCATCGAAATGAGGCGCCGGCCGAGGGCACGGAGACATAAGATGAGGAGCTTGAGACACCAAGAGAGGTATAATCAAACGGAATAGCAACCCCAATATCGGAGCCCGTGCCCTTGTCCTGGTCATGGGCTTCGGTATTCTTCTGATTATCCGACATCTTAGATTCTCCAAGCGGTTAAGCCAAATTACAGAGATTTGGCTCTGATACCAATTGAAAGGACCGAGATGTCGCCTAGAGGGGGGGTGAATAGGCGTTTACAAATTTTAAATCTCAATGAAATTTAAACTTGGATACTCGAAATTAACTTCGATCGTCCGAGTGGTTCGGATAGTCCGAACCTAATTTCGGATATTCCGAACTGGTTCGAGCACAAGAACCCTAGAAAATAGATCTAGCAAGTCTAGAGTATGAATCTAGGTTCAAATGATGTATTTTGACTAAGATTACTTGCAGGAAGATAAATCTCACCAATATCTACTCTAACAACCTATTAAACCCTTGAATCCCCAAAGATTTAACTAAGCACAATGAGAGTAAGTGAGAGACTCAAGAACCAAAGAGACAAACCGAATTTTTCGAAGTTCGGATCCTTGAGGATCCCACGCTCCGCTGAGGCGGCACAAAGCCGGGTCTCTTTCAACCCTTGTCCTCTAGGTGTTGCACCAAGCACTCACCCTTTAACTCTTTGAATCCTTCCTCATGGAGGTGGATTCAACCTTCACAAACTTTCGGGCGCCCCACACGAAGATTGGGGCTCACCGGTGACTCCTAGCCGCCTAGGAGTCCTCAACCTCCAAGAGTAAAGAATCTCGCAAGAAAATCCGCTTGAGGATGAACCACGTGCTCAAGATGAACCACAATCACTAGATCTATCAATCTCTCCACTTGACCTTCCTCTAAAGATTCAAGAATCAAAGATTTGAGGGAGGAGAAACACTTAGGCTTGAGAGAGTGAGTGAGCTCTTGAAAATGTATTGAATGCACTGGTACTTTGGTAGGTGGGAGTTGGAGAGGTATTTAAAGCCTCCTAAAACTAGCCGTTTTCACTTCACTGAGATCGTTTCGGACAATCCAACCCTTGTTCGGATAGTCCGAACCATTTGGAATCAGGGCTACGGGACACACGGTTCGGATAGTCCGAACGACCCTTCGATAGTCCGAACCAAATAAGATTAGGGCAACAGAACGACCGCTCTGGACAAATTCAACGACACTTCTGGATAGTCCAACCAAAATGACTTAACCCTAACCGAGGGGGTTCACCTTGATACTCGAACACATGTTCTGGACATTCCAACCAAAAGACTTCAACCAACAGAGAGGTTAGCTCTGATACTCGAACCAAGCTTCGGACATTCCAACCAAATTTTGCTCGAGCAACCGAGGGGCCGCTTCGACATTCCGAACGCTTGTTCGGATACTCCAACCATTTTGAACTTATTGCCCCAAGACTTTACACATTGACCCATATTTAGACTAGGATTCATCCTTGAGCACATTGGATCATTCTAAAACTATTTCTTGCCAAATCCTCTTAATAGTACGGCAATCCTTAAACTCAAGTAAAAATTAAAAAGCATATACAACCGTTGAGTTTAACCGACGCCCTTTCTTCTCGAATTTGAGGGACCTCTTTCCTTAAGCGACTTTCCCATAAACGTAATCATCTGTTCACAATACTCATAAAGCTCATTAGTCTCTTAATCTTGTTGTCATTAATCACCAAAATCACTAAGGGGCCTAGATGCACTTTCAGCAGCGGCTTTGTCAAACAATCTGCGTCTGAGTGGTCGTAATGCAAGCGTTATCATGGTATACTAGTACCTACTTCAGTAATCAATGTGCGGCTAATCAGAGTATGACGTGTCTAGAACATAAGAATTTTATAAAACAAAAGTGTTTTACACTAACGAATTTCTGATTCTTAGATTGAAATCTTTGCGTTATAAATGGACGGACGAGATGTACCGAGATCGACGAACTCCACCCACTAGATCCCGATCCAACCGTTCTTGACCGCCAGACGGTTGGAATTGGACCGGGCTGCCGCTCCATGCCCCAAACCGTGGCCTATCCAGATAAGGCGCCACGGCCACCTGCCGTCCAAAGCACGCCTGCCCCCCATGGAAACCACCGCGTCATGGCGCGTCCTCCCCCCTGCCTCCTCTCCGCCTCCCCCTCTGCTCCAACCCAGAAGGCAAGCACCCTTCTCCTCGTCTCCTCAGCACCCGGCCATCTCCAAGTTCAGGCTCCTGTGCCTCCTCCATGACATGGTCTCATCTCATCTACCTCAGCTGCACAAACTTGCCACCAGGAATCTCGCCTCCAAATCATACCATTTGTGACATCTGATCAATGTTCATTGTTGCTTGGTTCTTGCATGCGTAGCCTGCTCCTGCCGCTCAGAGCTCGCAGCTGCAGAAGCTGGCGTCCGTGTTGCAGTGCGGCGCCATCTGAGGGCAGCAGTACGGGATCCCTCCTATCCTGCACCATTCACATTTCAGATGCATGGGCATGCATGCATGATCGCGGTGCAGCGAATTTTTTCTTGTTTTCTCCAGGCTCCGGCTGCGTTGTCCGTGACCGGGGAGGAGGACATCGACATCCTGGCGATCCTGCCGCCGGTGGCGTCGATCGCCTCGTGTACTTCCTCGTTGCTCCCGTGAGCGCTAGCTACAGCTGTGCTTCAAAGCTATTAATTTCGAGATGAGTGACGTGTGTTTCGGTGGTGTGTGTTGCGAAAGAACTTAGATGATCTCAACCACCTCTTCAATCAAGCAACCGACACAACGAGAAGAGGCACCTATCTACGAATCATCGCCTCCTAATCTCTCAACCTCTAATTGTAATCCGCGAACGGGTGCAAAACCACCCGTTCATCATGTATATAAGCATTGATCATGAATGGAATAAACACATGAGTTCATACTCAACATTGTTCATTACATTTCTAAACTAAACACGTTATCAGCCCATAGTTCTCCACTGAGTTCCGAAAAAACAAAAATAGAAAAGGAAGTACAAAACGGCGATCAACACGGTAAGAATCGCAATGCCGATGCTCACCATCAACTACGCCGTTTCCATCCTTCTCGACACGGTAATCCGCGAGTTCCACCGCTCCGTGCGCCTTGGAGTCTTGGACCGTGCCCGCCTACGCGCTGTGATCCGCCGCGCCTTGGTTAGCCTTCGTGCCACCGGCGCCTGGGTTCCTCGACATGGCGGTTTTCCTTGTCGTCGACGCGCACGGGCCTGGGTCCATCTCCTCACCACCGTGGCTGCCTCGAGGCTGCCCTCGCCCACGCCGGTTGAAGAAGCGCCGCCAAGGCGGAGGCTCCCAACCCCGGCTCCACCCGGCTTCGACTTGCGCCCCACCATGGCGGCAAGATTCGGGGCGCCACCCTTCTTCACCGGCAACGGTGTCTCCGCCCCACCTCCGAACGCGATTCCTCCTCCAGATCTGGCCCTCTTCGCGAATTGGCACCCGGATCTTCACCTCTCCAGTGGCGTGGTGCCAGGGCTTGGCCTCGCCGGCTCCTCCACCCTTCCCAATGGCTTCGGTGGCGGCGGCAGCAGGTTCTTCTCCTCAGATGAGGGGAGGGCTCCCACCACTGAGCATCACTGGAAGAGGGGGAGGGGGATACGCCGCCACGGCCAGGGTTCTTCTCTACGGCCGGTGATGGTGGCAAATCGGGGCATGGCGTCGGCTGTAGCTGCGTTTGAAGCAATGGCGGCGGCACTTGCGGTCAAAGCAGCAGCGGCGGAAAAGAAATGGGGAACGGTTAGGGTTGAAACCCTAACCCTAACTGGCCGTTTCTCCTCGGTTTTATACGACGCGGGCGATGGGCGCTTGTTGGACCGGATTGGCGGCCCAGGCCCAGGCTGCAGTCTGCCCTGTCTCGCACGTTTTGGGCCCCTTCGCTGGCTCAAGCCCACCTGCCGATTCCCCCCGCCCCCCCTCCCAATACCCCCGACGGGCTTTCATGGGCAACAAAGGTGGCAGGCCAAATTCAGCCCGTGGCCTGTTATCTATTTTACTAATTTTGCTTTCAGTATTTTCAGCATTTATGCATTTTAGTCCCTGTATTTTACAGTATTTGCATTATGTTGTGTATCAGTGTTGTGTCTTTATATTTTAACACCCCTGATGTTATTTGTAATTATTATATGTAAATGTATATATGTGTTTGTATATATACTTATGCATATATGTACATGTTGTATGTTATTAAATTTGCAACTTAACAAATTGCATTTTAATAACTTTAAATTCTCACAATTAAGTACCACTTAATTGTCCAAAATTTTAAGCAAAATTTAAAAACATGTCTTACATTATATTTGAGAATAAACACAAGGTGATGGAGACTAGGGCATTGGCTGCGTCTTATTCAGTTTTCTGAATATTTCTGCCTAGAGATCATGCCTTTTTGAACAGCAATTTAAATTGCCCATCACTATGAGGTCTACATCATGTTCCAACTTGATGATTACCTATAAAGTGTTATCTCAAAATAATGCTTTTGGATATATGGTCTACTCCATTTATAGAGATTACCTTAATTATATGGTCTACTCCATTTATGGAGATTACCTTAATTTATAGAGATTACCTTAATTATATGGTCTACTCCAACCATCCAAAACATAAGATATGATTTAAAATTTGCACTTAAATATTACAACACCACCATTAAGGTTTTTAAAATTTACCAATATTTGGTGAATTAATAAAATCGATGGTTATACCATGTAGGAAATGCAAAAAGAGTTTGAAGAACTCGCCCTTGATGGGAGCAATTATCCTTCATGGGCATCGGATGTCAAAATTAGTTTTGCATCTTGAGAGATTTCAAATGCGATAAATGAACTGAAGGAAGGGCCCTACGGTCCCTGATCAAATGAAGTACATTGCCTTACTTTTGTTACGCACTTCTATCCATAAAGATCTCAAGAAAGAATATATTTTAGAAGAAAATCCTCATGTTCTGTGGGTTGCTCTTAAAGATCGTTATGAACAACAGAAGGAAATTATATCTCCTGATGCACATCATGATTGGAATCACCTACGCTTACAAGATTTTAAATCTGTGGCTGAATACAATCATGTTGTTCATAACATCTATAGTAGGTTGAAGTTTTGCGAAAAAGAACCAACGGATGCAGAAAAGATAGAGAAAACTCTATCTACTATGCTTCCAGCGGACAGGGTATTGTGCAATCAATACCGGAAAGAAAAATATCAGGTTTATTCCCAGTTTATTCATACATTATCTCAGGCTGAAAAGAATGATGAACTTCTTGTTAAGAATCATAAGTTGCGCCCAATTGGTTCAACACCTTTGCATGAAGTTCATAATGTTCAGAATAACGCTCCGAATAAAAGAAAGTTCAATGGATCTCCATCTGGTAATCTAAAGAACCCCTCTGGTAGACACAAATTCAACAAGAACCGCAGACACCGTGCTAACAAAAAGGCACATGGCAATGCACAAACTACCTATGACAACAAAAGACTTTGTCATAAGTGTGGTTGTAACATGCATTTTGCCGCGACTTGTCGTACTCCAAAACACTTGGTCGATCTTTATCAGAAATCCCTCCGTGATGGCAAACAGAAGGCACCAAGATACGAAGCACACTTCAATCTTACTACTGAGACTTCAAAGGAGGCTGGTTGTTCGTCTTCGGTTCCCAAAGAATCGCCAAACAATAAAGCCCTTACTCAGCAAGTGGATCTTCCTGCAACGGACGACATGCTCATTGAGTACACCTCGGGTGACATGTATGAAGATTTACCTTAAATCTCCATGTCCGTGATTATTGTCAAATAGTATTATATGTTAGAGTTTGAAAACTGTTTGTAATTTGGAGTTGTATATTTATTTGTGCAAACTCATATGTATTGTAATATTGCACTATTGTTATGTTAAATAGTTAATCTAATATGTATGTATCACTATATGTGTAGAATAAAGAGTTTTAATTAATTCTTGTTCTTACTATAGATGTCTCTTGAAGTCAATTCCTCGGAGGAGGAACTATGCCTTGTGGACAGTTGTACCATAAACTCTATACTCACAGAGATAAAATATTTCCAAACTCTTAAGAAAAGAGAAGGAAATGTTTTAACGATCGCTGGTTGTGATGCGTTGATAGTTGGCTCTGGTTGAGCCATAATCACCCTCCCTATGGGTACACAGATTACAATCAAGGATGTTTTGTTGTATCCTGATTCAACTCGTACCTTGTTGAGTTATAGAGATATTCGTAAGAATGGTATTCATGTGGAAACACATGAAGAAAACAAAGAGGAATATCTTCTCTTAACTAGACTTACTAGATATGGCAAGCAGATATGCGAAAAATTCCAACCCTCGACTCTGGATTGTACTATACATACATTAAGCCCATAAAACATGTTGCATACAAGGTATTTTTTCAAAATGTCGATGCATTCCAAACTTGGCATGATCGACTTGGGCACCCCGGTGTCGGGATGATGAGAAAAATTATCACCAATTCTATCGGTCATGATTTGACAGCTACAAAATTTCTCAAATCTTCAGATTTTGTATGCACAGCATGTGCTACTAGGAAATTGATTTTAAGACCTTCACCTCTTAAAATCTGGGCTGAACCACTTAAGTTTCTTGAAAGAATTCAAGGTGACATTTGTGGTCCGATTGAGCCAACCTCTGGACCGTTCAGATACTTTATGGTTTTGATTGACACATCTACAAGATGGTCACATGTGTGCTTATTGTCCACACGAAACCATGCCTTCGCGAAAATAATGTATCAAATTATTAAGCTGAAGGCACATTATCCTGAACATCGGATTCAATCGATCCGAATGGACAATGCTGCTGAATTTTCCTCCCATGCTTTCAATGATTATTGCATGGCTTTAGAAATTCAGGTACAATATTTTGTTCCATATGTCTATACTCATAATGGTTTGGCTGAATCGTTGATTAAAAGAATCAAGCTCATTGCGCATCCATTACTGATGAATTGCTCATTGCTTACGTCATGTTGGGGTCATGCAGTCTTACACGCTGCTGACTTAATCCAACTTCGACCAACTGCATATCATGATTCTTCCCCCCATGCAGTTAGTATGTGGGAATCCACCAAGTATTTCCCATTTGCGTAAGTTCGGATGTGCGGTGTACGTTCCGATCTCACCACCTCAACGTACTTCTATGGGCCCTCATAGAAAATTGGGGATCTATGTGGGATTTCAATTTCCGTCGATCATTAAGTATTTAGAACCTCTTACAAGGGATCTATTTACTGCTCAAGATCTCGATCAGATATTCAATGAGGAACATTTCTAAGATTAGGGGAGATTTCAAGTACCAGAAAGAATGCCGTGAAATTATTTGGAATGCTCAAAGTATTTCATCCTCGGATCCACGTACTCAAGAAACCGAACTCCAAGTTCAAAAATAATTGGTTTGCAAGATATTGCGAACAACATGCTAGATGCATTTACAGATTATAAAGGTGTCATGAAATCTTTTATTCCTGCAAGGAATGTGCCTGAAAGAGTGGAGGTACCATATAAAACCACTCAACCTCCGATTAGCAATAAGAGGGGGAGGAGTAAGGCCTCCAAGCAGAAAAAGGTGATAAATGCAGATCAACCTATGGTTGATAGATATCAAAGTGGACTTGATCCACAACCCTCTTCGGCTACGCGCATTGCTGAACTTGGGACATCGGATAAACCCAGATCCATCGTTATGGGAAATAATGATGAATCTCTTAGGGTGAACGAAATTGCTATAAATTACATTGAGACTGGAGAGTTCTTTGACCGAAGAACTATAGTTGTCGATACTTATTTCTCTGAGTAGATTGCTGACATCCTGAATGATCCAGATCCTAAATCCATGGCAGAGTGTAGAAAACGCTCGGACTGGAATCAATGGAAGGAAGCGATCGAAACAGATATTGCCTCGCTTTATAAAAGAGAAGTATTCTCGGAAGTGATACCCACACCTCGTGGCACCTTCCCTGTAGGATACAAGTGGGTTTTCATACGAAAACGAAATGAAAATAATGAAGTGGTGAGATATAAAGTAAGGCTAGTAGCTCAAGGCTTTACGCAAAGGCCCGGTGTTGATTACAATGAGACTTATTCTCCGGTTATGAGTGGCATAACTTTCCGATATTTGATATCATTGGCAGTTCAAAATTGTCTATCTTTGCAGTTAATGGACGTAGTGACAGCATACTTATATGGGTCATTGGATTCTGATATTTACATGAAGGTTCCTGATGGAATCAATGTACCGGATCCACAGGCAAATCGTAACATGTATTGTGTAAAATTACAAAAGTCATTGTATGGCTTGAAGCAATCAGGGCGCATGTGGTACAATCGATTAAGTGAATTTCTTTCTTTAAAGGGGTACACTAATAATGATGACTACCCATGTGTTTTCATTAAGAAATCCTTTACAGGATTCTGTATCATTTCGGTGTACGTTGATGATCTCAACATCATCGGCAATGAAACTGATATTAATGAAGCACGTCATCATTTAAAAATGGAGTTTGAGATGAAGAATTTGGGTAAAACCAAATTTTGCTTAGGTTTGCAACTTGAGCATTTACCTTTAGGAATTTTTGTATATCAAGCTACTTATATTCAGAAAATATTGGAGAAATTCAATATGGATAAGTCGTATCCATCCAGAACCCCTATGGTGGTCAGATATCTAAACATGGAGAAAGACCCTTTTCGACCTCGGGGTGATGGAGAGGAGATATTAAGACCTGAGTATCCTTATCTAAGTGCTATTGATGCGCTCATGTATCTTGCAAATAGTACCCGGCGGACATTGCATTTGTAGTGAATCTACTTGCAAGACACAGCGCTGCTCTCACCAAGCGTCATTGGTCTGGAGTGAAGAATGTATTTAGATATCTCAATGGTACAAGAGATCTTGGTCTTTTCTATGGAAGAAACCGAGATTCGACTTTGACTGGATATACAGATGCTGGCTATTTATTTGATCCCCACAATGCCAGATCGCAGACCGGCTTTGTATACTTACAAGGTGGAACAGCCATCTCTTGGAAATCTTCCAAACAAACTTTGGTGGCAACCTTTACCAATCATTCTGAAATAATTGCATTATATGAGGCCTCCCGAGAATGTGTTTGGCTTCGCAGAATGATAAACCACATACTTTAGTCATGTGGTCTTAGTTCCATTGAATCTCCAACCATTATCTATGAAGATAATGCTGCCTGTGTTATTCAGATGGAAACAGGTTATATTAAGAGTAACATCACTAAGCATATTGCTCCAAAATTGTTTATCCCCATGAATTGCAAAAGAGTGGAGAAATAAACATTCTACAAACTAAGTCATGTGATAATCTTGCTGATTTGTTTACAAAGTCTCTACCTTATTCTACATTTTCTAAATGTGTCGAAGGAATTGATATGAAACGACTTAGAGATTTGCAGGAGTCAAGGGGAGTTTCTCTCTCTGATAAATAACCTGTTTAACATTATATTGTACTCTTTTCTTTGTATGAGTTTTTCCTCTTTGAGGTTTTCTCATGTAAAGTTTTTAATGAGGCAATATCAACATAGTTTATATATCGTATCATCTATTTTTTCCCACTGGGTTTTTTAGAGGATGATATTAGGCATGTCAGGTTCATCGACAAAATAATTCCATATTGATCTCAGAAGATGGATTCAATCAAAGGGGAGTGTTGCGAAAGAACTTAGATGATCTCAGCCACCTCTTCAATCAAGCAACCGACACAACGAGAAGAGGCACCTATCTACGAATCATCGCCTCCTAATCTCTCAACCTTTAATTGTAATCCGCGAATGGGTGCAAAACCACCCGTTCATCATGTATATAATCATTGATCATGAATGGAATAAACACATGAGTTCATACTCAACATTGTTCTTTACATTTCTAAACTAAACAGTGTGCAGCCAATCATCATGAACTGGATGACGCTGAGGTGGTACAAGCGCAACTTCGTCGAGACTACCTGCAGTTCATGTTCACCTAGCTCTTCTACCCCGCGTGAGTTTCCTGCGTGCCTCTTAAAAGACCCTGTTTGGAATAACATGAATTTTTCTTAATTACTGTAGAAAATAAATTGCTTTTGTGAAATTTCTGCGTTGGGTCTAACAGTTAGCGCTTACAAACCATATATGAGGCAAGTTCGAGTTGTGAATTGTGGTGAATATAAGGGCGATCCCAACCTCCACCTCGGCTAGATCCATAGAATTAATTACGCCCAACTAAGCAAAAATCTGATGTGGTATAGGAATTAAGGAAGGGAGAGAAGGAAAAACGAAGAAACCGTGTCTCATGCAAGAAACTGGTGGCACCAAGACGCAAGAAACTAACAAAATATGTATTGGACATTTCTCTACCGACAAGGCGTGTTTGTGGTGCATGCATTGGTTTATTGCTCTCTCTCTCCTCTAGACACTACTCATGGAAACCATGAGTTGAGAAACTATGTATTGATTTTTTGCTTTCTCTCTTCTCTAGATACTCCTCATGAAAACCATGGGTTGGAACTGCCCTAATGTCTCAATTAGGCAATATAGAATCTAGATATAGCATTTGTATCTAGTACGTGGCGTGCAAAATTCGGCAGTACATAGTCTGTCTAGGGATTGGTATTTAGTTCTGTTGAGAGTCCAAAGCAGTATCATCCTCGTCCAAACCATCTCATAGAAAACAAACACGTTTCAATTTTATTGGACGTTCGCCCGTCTCCGAAGGAAGCGGATCGTCTCTGCGTCCGTCTCTCAATTGACCTTTAGCCGGGCTAGACGAAGCGCAACTCCTTTTCAAGATTTCTTTGTGGGCTTTTTGAAACGTTGCACAGAGAGAGTCTAGCTGGGCCGAGAGTCACATTTGCTCGTGTTATTTTGCTTGTCGTCTGGGCCAAAAAAATCAAGAAACTAAAAGTTCATGGCATACTCTTATACATCGATGTATATGCGGATGTGAAATTGTGAATGGCCTAATGGCATGCACTAGACATGTAGTCTCTAGTTCTCTACTCTCTAACAGCATCAACTGAATCCACTTTCATTCAAGTCTGTATATATCAGCATATGTATGGTTTTGCAGGATGATGTTCTGGGCACCATTCATCAACTTCAGGAAGTTCCCAAGGGATCCAACCATGAAGTACCCTTGGTCCAAACCAAAGGAGGGCACCCCGCTATTCAAGGACAGAAACCCGCCTATAGACTCCTACAAATAGTGTATTCTTATCGACTCACGAGCAGCGTTTCTTTACATGGATCTGTAACGCAATGTCACATTCTACTTGGAGTCTTGGATGTCTCAAGCAAAAGCGATATCGCGCATAAAAGAAAAGGAATGAATCATGGATATTCTTTGTATATAACAGCCCCAAGCATCCAAGCATATTTTGTGCTTGAGAAAAGACCGCGTGCAATGGTGAATGGCCACGATGCTGGCAAAAGTATACTGCCAGTTCATAGGTTTTCAATCTTATATGCTTACCTATACTCCTTCCCAATCACCAAAAAAAATGCCGCTTATGATCTTCCAGAATATTCGATATGCAACCTGGACCACAACATCTGCCAAGTTATAATAAGATGGAAGTTTTATGTTATGACAAGTTTTACTCACATCATTTTCACATGTACATTTTAAATATCGCATTGTGGCTAAAGACTAAATTTCTAATAGCTTTATTGATCGTGTAACGTTACTTTTTTGTGACCAAAGATAATGCCTAATTGTATATTGTGAAGTATATGGTCGAGCTTATACCCTTTCTAAGCTGCAAGCAAGTGGAGTAGGAGTATCAAACAAGTCTTTAAATTAGAAACTCCCTGCCCAACCAATTAATGGATGCAATGATAACACTTATCAGTATTACGATTGCAGCATATTAGCCTACCTAGCTAGCCGGTGCAGGGCTCAAGTAAATCTCCTAAAAATAACTACAACTACACCCTACAAGCAAATATTTTTCATGTGTTCGTCCTTTTTTTTTGGCCTAGAAAAGGAGACGATGCTTTATATATAGGAAATTTTGTTCCGGGGGAGAGGAGCAAGGAAAAAGCGTGTGGTACTCACGTCATAATGGCTTGGTGATGATATCAAGTTCACGAGGGGCCCACTTGGCCACTTCAGTGGTGGATGAAAGAACCTTGGTGCTGCCATGTCATCTCCAATTCACATCCACGACGTGATCTCATCCCATCCATCCGTCCATCTCACTGCCCACAAACGCAAAGAAATTAGCACACCTCTCCCTCCATTAGCAGTTAAAGGTTTGTAAACTAATTAAACTAGTCACTTTGCTGCATATTCAGAAGACTGGAGTCTGGAGTACACATGCATGCATGCAAAGCGGTCTATATTTCGATTGGGTTGGGTCCGCCTGGCTAAAACTTGCTGAGTCAAAACTCGACAGCCACACGAGCCGTAAACACACATGCAAATGACGCAACGATGCAGCACATACGAATTCAGACAAAAAGAAGGAGAAAGGGACCAACACAAGCGAACTAAAGACAACTTTCTTCTCGGCCAACTTTCGCGGGCACCCTTTCCGCCCAACCCATCCATCCATCCATCCATGAGCAGATCGACAAACTTATGGCCTAACTCTAATAAAGATTAATTCGATACTGGAGTTAACGAGCTTAAAATTGAAATAGATTTATTTGAAACGAAAAAGTATTAACGGAAACCGGCCTGATAGTGGCTAGTTAGCTCGAATTTGAAATAACCACTTAAATGATTAATAAAATAATTTTGTATCAAATTATATTAATTTTGAAACAAACTCGATAATAAAGGTTAAACTGGTAGCCAGTGACCGATACCACCGCGTCCCTGCCGGGCCAAGATACGTGCAACGAATCGACAGGCGTACATTTCGGCTGGCGAGCGATGTTCTCAGGGCATGTACAGTGGTAGAGATAGTGATTGTCTATAATACATCTCCATGTCATCTATAGATAGTACTAAAGACAATATATATAATAGATTGTCTATATAACTATTTGGAATGATCTCTCATATAATTAATAGATTATTTGTACAATAGTATATACAATATAAAGCTGTCTATAAGATTGTCTATTAAATATTCCCTCCGTTTTTTTATAAGGCGTATTTTGACTTTGCACAAGGATTAAGGTTGCGTTGAAATTGTGAAAGATACGAGAAAAAATAACTTAGATGCCCCACTTAATTATCTTGGAAGATGAAAGATATACTTTGTGTGGATGGTAATGAATAAATGCATATGGATGAGAGAAAATAAATAGGGGTATAGAAGAAAAGGTCTCATTAAATCTAAATGCAAGTCTTACATTTGTAAACAGGATCATTCAAAAAATAGGCCTTATAAAAAAACGGAGGGAGTGGTAGACAACATCTTTTTCTCTCCTCATCTTCTCTCCTCTACATCATCTGAAATCATGTATAACATGCTCTTATAGACAGTATACATGTACCCTCTCCGTTTTTTTATAAGACATATTTTAACTTTGTATAAAAATTAAGATTGCATTGAAATTGAAAAAGAAACGAGAAAAAATGACTTAGATGACACCACTTAATTGTCTTGGAAGATGAAAGATATACTTTGTATGGATAGTAATGAATAAATGCATATAGATGAGAGAAAATAAATAGAGATATAAAAAAAAAATCTTATTAAATCTACATACAAGCTTTATATTTATAAATAAGGCTATTAAAAAATAGGCCTAATAAATAAAACAGAGTGAGTACCATTGTATCTGTTCTCAGTGAGCGTGAGTGCAGGCAGCAGGCAGGCACCGGCGCGGCAGCCTGCACCGCGCACAATCATTCGGTCGCGGCTCGGGCCGCGCGCGGCGCGGCACGGCACGAGAAAGGTGGGAGGAAAAATAACTGCCGCGCGCGGGCCGCGGTGGGCGCGCGCCACGCACCTGCCGAAAAGCCGAGCGCGGAGACAATCGCGCAGCGGAACAGCAGCGGCGCCTCGCGCGGCTCGGCACGGCAGCATCGAGGGACGAAACGTGGCTCGCGCCCAGGTGCGCCTTTTCGCTCCCGTTGTTGGTTCGGTCGGCTCGTTGGCTGCTGCCCAGGCTAGGGCAGCGGCAGCTAGCGCGTGTGCACGGTGAATAGCGGTGTAGTAGCCTGCCTGCCTGCCTAGCCTTGCCGTAGAGGGAGGGAGTAGTACTGTAGTAGACTAGAGCGAGCTCGCTCTCTGCTCGGCTGGGTCGCGCTGCTTTATGTGATGTCAATGCAGGACAGAGCTTGTGCTGCCAAACCAAACGGTGGTGGCATGGCATGCATTGCGGTGCGGCAGTGCCATCCTGCTGTTCCCTAGAGCTGGCACTCCGGGCTTTTTTCTATTGACTGCGCGGCAGCGTTGGTCGGCTTTTTTCTATTGGTGGGGCTGCACTCTTGGGTCCAAGTAGAGGTGGGCGTCGTGCCGGGCCGGGCCGGCCCGGCACGGGCCCATCGTGCTTCGGGCCGGAACCGTGCCGGGCCGAAACGGTCCGTCGTGCCCACCGTGCCGGGCCGGGTCAGCCCGGTTCATCTTCAGCAAGCCCAGGCACGGCCTATTTGCGCTTCATGCCTGCTTCGTGCCGTGCCGGCCCAGGTCCGGCCCATTTATACTATTGCGACGAGAGGAAAAGACCTAAAAACACACGAAGTTGATTGTAAAAAATATGCCTTATAAACGAGTAGAATTATAGCGATCGATCGATTGTTCTGCCAGCAAAAACTCTTGCGCTCGATTAATTGTACCTCACTTGTCATGATTTACACTTGTACTCAGCTTGCACAACGGTATTGGGTATTTGGATGTGTGCTGTAGCTATGCAAGCATTCGACTAGCCAAAACCGCAAGATCTACTGACTAAATCATGCAGCAACCAAAGCCATGCACATACATACAGCCGAGAGATGGGCGTCTCGTGCTCACCCGCACCACCGGGGATGCCGCTCTCGCCAACCGCTGCCTCCAGTATTTGGTGAGGGCGCTGGCGAGGCGCTTGCGGCGCGCACGAGGCGTTAAGCGTGCAACGGCAAAGAAGATCGGGCTATGTCGTGGGTCGGTGTCGGCGTGCCACCGCCAGATTGGTGTGCCGCCGCCGCCGCCCGGCCGAACGCGACAAACGGTCGGGCCGTGCCGTGCCGCCCGTCGTGCCGCATTTTAGAACCCGGCACGGCCCGATCTACAGTGCCGGGCCGGCTCGGCACGGCCCTCTAACGTGCTAGATCGGATTTAGATCGTGCCGGACCCTCCGTGTCTTGGACCGGCCCACCGAGGCACGGCCCATATGCCCAGGTCTAGGTCCAAGGCCCGTCCTGCCTGCCGATCGATGCACCGTGCATAGGTTTCAAACTGCGCCTCTATTTCTATACTCGTACTCGTACCACTACTTCCGTATTTGGTACTGCAGTTTCTAAACAATGCGAAGACACACTTCGGTTATTCAGGATTTGACGAGAAGTAGTTATTCTATGCTTGTGCCTCGGCGGTGAAACAAGATACTAACTCAAAATTATAGAAAGAGAAAAACTATACTACGGGTATACAATTTTACGTAGAAGCAAGGAATAAGCCCAATTTATAACCTTGAACTTAGACCTGGTTTTAAAACGTTCAAATCGGTATCTAGAACTTACGAAGCCACTCAATTTACCCCTCGGATCCAAACCATAAGCTAGTACAGAAAATCTTATCATAGACAGTTCAAAAACCTCATCACAGATGGTTTTGTGAACCGTTTATAATTATGTGTCATTAATAATGACGACTCATCACTGATGGTTTAAAATCAGTGATAATAACGACTCATCACAGACGGTTTACGAATCATCTGTAAAAAAATATCACGGACGGTTCTTAGTGTAAACCGTTTGTGATAAGTAGATATCACGGACAGTTTTTCCTAAAGAATTATCTATGATGTTATTTTGTGTTGATATACTTTTTCTGTTTACGGACCAGCCTCTAGAAATGCTAGCCATGTCATTTGAAACAAGCAATTATAGGTTACATAACAAGTATATTATCACATCCATTTTAGAAATCAACTTAGACTACATATTACGACGAGGAGTAATTTTAACAAAGGACAATCTTGCTACAAGAAATTAGAAGGGGAATCAACAATGTTGTTTATGTAATTGTAATGAAACAATTCGACATTTATTTTTTGATTGCCAACACTCAAAAGTTATTTGGCGAATTGTACATATTGCTACAGGCTTATCACCACCAAGGTCTATGTCTCATATGCTTAGTAGTTGGTTAACAGGCATTGAGAAGTGTCAAAAAAGAATGATTCTTGTGGAGGGTGCTGCCCCATTATGGGCTATTTGGTGCACACGAAATGATCTAATATTTGAGAAAAAATAATATTCTTCTTTCATACAGGTCATCTTCAAGGGAACGTACTAGATGCGGTTTTGGACATTATTACAGTATGAGGACAAAAGGGAGACCATTCGACTGGCAAGTAAGACATTGGAGGTTGTGGCGTTAGATATTTTTGCCAAGAGTGGATGGAGAAGCAATCATAGAATTTGCTTTTAATTTTTCGGCTCTCTTTGTTTCTTTTTCTTGACAGATATATGACTGTGAACTTGTACAACTCGGTTGTGTGCAATTGCAGAGACCGGATTTTAATCCTTTATAAAAAAAAGACCTTAGATCCCTTAATCAAACTTACGAAAATGTAAATTATGGGCTCCTAGGGATCAAAATGGAGATAATGGGGAATGCTTCTTTATTGGCCAAGCGGTTTTGACAGAGTGCACGGTTTACAAGGTGATCAGAATGATCTTAGGATGCTAATCATTGATTACTAAATGCTTGATGTATTCAAATTCTAGATGCCAGATTGCAGATTCTCGATGCTAAACAACATGGATTGGCCCCCTTTTTATCCTTGATGAAGAGGCGGCAGTTGTTATCAAAAAGGGCATCATGTAACTGGAAGACACCTTCCCGCCAAACGGTGTTTTCTCTTCGAAAGGTGCCTTTTTCAGAGATAATTTCCAGATGATTAGGTATACCTGTCAGAAAACTGTCCGCATGAAGACATGTGTGGGGATAATCATTTGTCTATGGCCAGTTCACTGGTCGGGGTGACCATTTCACTAGTCGACGACGACCAGTGTGAAGCAAGGTTTTGACCATGTTTTAACTAAACTAGTCAGAGATTTAATTGTTCATTTAGATAGGGATGGACTTTTTTTAATGTATTATGGGTTTTATGTCTCGTGGGTTCATTAATAGTGTATAGTCACGAATAATATTAAGGGTTTAATTAAAAGATAGGTGTTTAATCCTCGTCAACATACATCACATCTATTTCAGAAATCAACTCGGATTACATATTACACCACACACATCACATTCATTTCAGAAATCAACTCAGATATATTAACAATTGAATGCATAAGTACAATTTACAAATTCACAATACAAGTTTCACAAATTAACCCAAGTGGTAATTCATAAATAACACTACTCCTCAAATTTGGCATAGTAGAACTCGCCTTCTGGATTGATGACATCATACAATAAAAAGAAATAGAGTTGTTCTTGAATTTTGATCAATTCAGTTTGTTCCAACACATTTGTAGTGCATTTTCAAACCTCATTGGTGAGGTTTTGATTGTATGGAGGAGTTGCATGTTTTGGTAAATGTAAAATCCACATAGTCTGTTTCTATTTTCCTGCTAGTGGCACTGCAAATATAGAATTGGTTAGTGAAACGACCTGCATTTTTACAAAAAATGCAAAAATAAAAAACTAATGTGCATTCAGTACTAGTCCCATGATCAGTAACTAGTACACACATTTACAACAATTGGAATCACAACCATACATCACTTTATTAAAGCGGAAGCTATTTATACAATATAATTTTACAACTTAGAGCATATGTATATGTAGCACAGAAGAAGCAAGATCTTGTAGTGTGCCCATCCAACCCTCAGACAACTAACAAGACATAAATTCCTAGAAAAATCGCTTCATCGATATTTCCGCAACCTGCGACGAAAAGAAATCTTCAGAGCTTCGTAATCACCTAAAACAACTTAATAAGCAAGGTTGAGTACTTTCGTACTCTTCAAAGTTTAAGGTGGTATTTGCAAGTACAATAATGCAAGTTAAATTAAAGAAGGTTTCTAGGTTAATTTTACATAAAACATAATTTAATGTGTAAATCAACTTGCAATTTGTAAGAGCAAGTTTAATTGATAAGAAATAAGTAAAGCATAAGTAATACTCACAATCCTCTGAGAGCAACGAATAATCCAATAATCCAATCCTACCGTAACCATTTCTTTGTCAACACATAACAATTCATCCAATAATCCAAAGTATGAAGTCCAACATTGTCGGTCTTTTGACGTAAAGTGACAGTTGCAAAACAAGTTTCTAACAAAAACCCATTTTTAGCAAATACCAAAATCTAACATGTATCAGTTCACCAAGACTCCCATGACCACGAGTACGGCTAATCAATTAGATTTACACTCTGCAGAAGTGTACAGCTTTACTCATAAGACATAACTAACTCTTTGTGCAATTGATAATTAGCACACTTCCTTTGGTGTGCCGCAGAGAGTCATGACATAACCGTTAAATGACATAGACCTAACTTTGCACTAGCACCGATGACGAAAAACCTTTGTTATGGAAGAAGAAATATATATATATATATATATATATATATAGGAAGCCTCTTTTCTACTCCCGGGAGTAAATCTCGTGTAACGGAGGGTATGTACGCGTAGTATACGAGTATATAAGATCATCTAGGTGGTATGTACATTTTTTCAGAGGTGGTATGTATATGTTTTGGACATACTCCTTTTTATGTGCGTATATGAAGGTATTTGCAAAATATGCTAAAAATTATGGACTCCCTTGCAATTTTTTCATATGGCTCACATTGGAGTATCTTATAATTAGTGTATGAGTACACCCAAAGTGATAAAGGAGTATTTCAAGTTTGTTTAGGTAGTATTTCAGAGATGGGAGTAACTACACCCGGGAGTAAAATATATTTTTCCTATATATATATATGTATATATATATATATATATATATATATATATATATATATATATATATATATATATATATATATATATATGTATGTATATGTGTGTGTGTGTGTGGCACCGTTTTTTCCCATAGCAAAGCGCACCCTATTATATCGGTAAGTATTGTTTCCAACACCACAGTGAGGGCACCCCTTCGAGCAAATCTGGAAAGGAGAGCCTGTACTACTTCGGCCTACCAATGTATAAAGCTAAATCTATATAACTTAATAGGTTAAGATTGTCCCATTCTAGCATATGTGGTTGTACGGATTTATCTTGGATCATACAATACTATGTTCGGTTCTTAATCCGACACGGGTAATACTTCTCCCTACACTACCTACAAGTACATCCCTTGCACAACCGGCTATTGCCAATAATTGCCCGCATCAAAACCATAGTTTTATTTTGAGTTTTTATTTAAAATATCATCAACCGATATCATGTCATAACCAACATTTTCAATTTCTCAAGAAACAATTTTGATTTGATCATATTCAACATTGGTACTAAAGCATGGCTAAGCATGGTTAAATCACATATACCCAAAGTGACATTATATATTGTCTAACCTTAATTCTAGGTTTATCGAGGTTCACATGTCAATACTTATCATGGAAGTTTCATAAGATAACTAGTGTATCTACTAGTACCGCAAAATAGGGAATTTACAGTAATAAATGCATGCAAGAAACCATTTGATAAACAGAAGAAAAATTAAATATTGGGATCAATATGATCAAAGGGGTATTTGCCTTGCTTATTTGTTATTTATGACGAAGTTGTAGTTGCAGTTGACGTGATCGATGATGGAATTAGCGGCGTCAGATTCTACATGTCGTTCAATAGAAAAATAGTAAATAACAAACTTTAATAAGGGCAAAAAGAAAATAGACAGTAAATTAAATAAAGACTTATTATAGAAAACAAGTATGGTTAGGGTTTAGGTTGAATGACTTCACGTTCTTGTGTTTTAGTCAGTTAAGTGTACATATTCAAATTGTTAACAGTTTGAACGATGCATAATTTCTTTTATGTATTATCTATTCTTATCTTACGAATTCAAGAAGATAAAATTATGTATTCCATTTTATGCATAATTGCTTTGATATGACATTTTAAAATTTAGAATTGTGGTTCTAGTGATTTCTTGATATTATCTAGAATTTTATGCATTTTATTGTTATAAAATGTTATTATTGTTGTTTGTCTAATACGTATAAAGATTTTTCCAATAAAATAAAAATCAAGGAAAATCCACAAAAATTCAAAAAATACAGAAATATAATCAATAAAAATAATTAAATTCTAAAGTTTAATTTCTTACTTTATTATAATTAAATTCCATTTTGGACGTCCACGCGACAACGATTTGATGGCTCACACACGCAGGCGACGCAACGCAAAGGCAACCAATGGATCAAGATCCAACAGTGGTGGTGCGATGTGGCTAGGGTTTGGCCGGGCAACTGGCTCCGCGGGCCGGTGGCACGGAAGATGGGCCGGGTTAAATAGGTTTTGGCTCAACACTATGCGGATAGTTTTCAATTCTTTTCCAAATAAAATAAATTAGCAAAATAGATAAAGCCCAAATAAATAGCAAAATTATCGGAAAAATTCCAAAAAAATCCCAAAAAATATTTGATTAGAACTCAAATAAAATATTTCTAACCAAAAATTATTGACACTTTTCCAATAAACAAATAAAACATGACGAGAGGCTTAATTACATAAATGCAAAATAAATTAAATTAAATCTAGAAAATGCATAAAAGCATAAAATAAAATTTGAACTCAAGAAATGCAAAAATTGGGGTGTTGCACCACATTAGCGCCACCTTAGAGAAATTCACCCTGGTTTGAGGTTGTAAAGTTGATTGTTAGTTTAAGGTTGAAAATTAAACCGATGTCATAGTTCAGGTTTGTAAATTGGACTCATTCGCAGAAATAATAGTATAACTATGATCCATCCGATCTAGCTGATTGAATGCCCAGATTCGCACTCTCCACACCATGTAACGCATAGCCAACCACATAAATATCATCTGCACTGACACAACCTCCTCTCTCTCTCTCTGGAGTGATCAGTGCGGGAGAGCATGACGGCGTGTAGGAGGGCAGTGGCCGCGGTGGAGTCACGGCTGTAGAGGAGCTCAGTGGTGCACGAGAAGGCCAGACACCACGTTGGCCACATAGGGGTACAATCCAGAAGGAGCGGCGGCTGCCCAGCGGCACGTAGGAAGTTGAGCGACGCTAGTGACCATCTTCTAGCTTCTATGGCAAACTTGCGGGACATGGGAGTGCGTGCACATGCCTGCGCATGGCCACATGCAAGCTCAGGGCTTGACAATGAGCATAGTCACATGACGGGGTAGGGCGTGGGTGTGTGGATGGAAGCAGGACATGGCGACAGAGAGCAGGCCATCAAACATATGCCTGGATTGAAACTTGCTTAGAATTTGTCCGATTTTTGAAACTTTTGGTGAAACTTTGCTAAAGCCTGTGAAACATTTCTAAAACTTGCATTGTTGAACTTTTTCTGTAGCACGTTGAAACTTCGATTTTTTAAAATAATTTTTTATTAATATTACAGAAAATAAATGCTCAAAAAATTACAAAAATATATCTCTATCGCCATTCCAACTGACGATAGATCATCTATTGTCAAACTAATGAACGATAGAGTGTCGCATCGGCCATTGCGATATCTATCACTATTTGAAATAGGGACAACCTCTCTCATCATTTCAAATAACGACAAAGGCAAATAATCGTCATTTGAAATAGTGACAGATGCCTTGCATCCTCTGTTGCTATTTTAAATGGTGATAGAAGCCACATTATTTAAAACAAAAATGATGGGCCAAAAGAGGCTCAGATACTTTTGGTAAAAACATAAAGAGAGGGAGAAGAGAGGACAAGGATAAGTAGTGGTGAGAGAACATAGAAAGAGGAGAACAAGAGAGGTTGTTCATGAATAGATCTCTCTATTCTAGACGAGTATTCTAATTATTTGAATATTTTATTTTGAAACCATGGTAAGTTAGTAAATAAAACGATTGGATCTATAGTTGTACTAGGTAGTAGGTAGATGGATAGATAGTTTTAATTTAGATATATAGTTATTTAGAGTAGTTTTTCATATGATGTATCACTACTGGACAACCACATATCACAGACGGTTCACAAACCACATCACAGACGATTTTGTGAACTACCTATATCAAAGTGTCAACGATGACAATAGGTTATCACAGACGGTTTTTGAACCATCAGTAAAAATTAACATCATAGACGGTTTTTGAACCATCTAGACTAGAACCGTCTGTGATGAGAGCTCAGCATAGACTGTTCTAACTTAGAACCGTCTGTGATATGCTCTTGTCATACTAGATGACATGCCCTCTGAAACAAAAACATTACATAATAATATAGAAAAATATGTCTTATTATTCAAGATACTGTTTAAAGTTGTATAATGTAATAAAAACACTATATTAAGATGTAATGAACAGAATACAATAAAGAATTTTAGTCAACACACTTCAACATATGTGAGAAGCAGACTAGAATAGAAAGTGTCCAATTTTACCATAATTTGGATAGCCGAAATTTAGGTGTGTCCAATTTTACCATGACTTGGATAGCCCAAATTTAGCTAAGTGTCCAATTTTACCATGACTTGGATAGCTAAGTCATAAGTGTCCAATTTTACCATGATTTGGATAGCCAAAATTTAGCTGTATTCGATTTTACCATGACTTGGATAGCTCAAATTTAGCTAAATTTACCAATTTGGCTCCTGGGGTGCCGACCGTCCTGCCGCTATCCGCCACCGTAGAGCGACCTCGTAGAGTGGCTGGCTCTTGGCTTGCATCCAGATCCTAGTGCCTCCGACAGTGCATAGCACGATCCCAAGTACCAGGGGCGGTGCGCATAGGGTGAGTAGGATCCAGCAAAGGGGAAGAGAAAGATGCTATTGGTCGGCGTGAGGAGGAAAAGGAAGGAGAGCAGAGCTGCGATGACCAGGGCACCAAGTAGCAGTCGACTAGGGTGAGGAAACCGTCAGTGATGTTCCCCTCATCACAGACGATTTTAGCAAAAATCTGTCTGTGATGTACCCGAGACTCATCACTGACTGTTTCTGCAAAAAACCGTCTGTGATGATACTTCATCACAGATGGTTTTTGAAAACTGTCAATGATGAGGAGTCTAATATAAGTCCTTTTGTAGTAGTGTATTGTTGTAGATCCATTACTTTGTTGTAGTAGTTAGTTGTAGTGCACCGATTAATTATAGAATATTAGGTCTGCTAGTTAGTTATATTAGTAACATGGAGATTATTTTTTTGAAGTTTTATTTATTCCTCTAGTACGTAGTTGCAATAGTTCTGATGATAAGTAAGGTGGACGTGATTAGGTCATTCCATCAGAGTGGAACGTATACCAATTTGACAAATTAGTAGTGGGTGAAGGTTGGCTAATGGTATGGGAATATGAACTGAATGGTGTTAGGCAAGGAGCATTGTACAAAAGAAGGAGCTGCAGTAGGCAGTCAAGTTTTTGTCAGTGTCGTTGAGTAGGACATTCAATGTAGCGAAGTCTAGCCGGTGTGTATGTGATGTAATTGTGAAGTGTGAGATAGAAGGATGCTTACGGCTTCATCTATGCATACCAACCTAAGTGGGACACCTATTGAAAGTGTTCCATAGTTGTTCCACACATATGCTTGGTGACAGAGTCCATACAATCCCATAGAAATGTGTGGTTTCTGAGGAACATGAAAGATGGTGTTATGGGCGATCGACCTCTAGTTTGGGTCATATATGATCGACATGCCTTCTTATTGAAGACAATTGTGCAGCTACAACAAAGGGAAGTCAAGCTTTATCAATGGCCTAATTTGAAGGATTTTTTAAAAATAATACATTGTTTAAATAATTTTACAAAAAATATAATAAAAATAATTACAAAAATATACCTGTCGACGATTCAGGACAGGGGTCCTTCGCCGAGCTTACTTGTTGAATGGGGGATCAACCTAAGGCCCTTTCATCAAGGGTCAGACGTCTGAGGGTATGCCGAGCTACGGATCGGGCGGATAAGACAATCAGAAGCGCACAAGGGTCGTTTTTATGCAGTTCGGACCTCTCACGGAGGAGATAACAACCCTCGTCCAAAGGATTCACTAATGAGTAAGGAGTGGTTACAACGTGCTTGCTCGAGGGCCTCGAACTAGCCTAAGGACTCCAAAGGAGAAAGCTCGTATGCGAGTATGTGTGGTACCGAAAAGTCCACCCTCGATTACATCGTGCGAGGGGGTATTTATAGAGGATTTACAGAGACAAGATAGTTAATCTGGGCGCCATCAGAGGACGAGGCGGTCGTGAGCCGCGCCACTGCCGGTACCACGCGACGTGGGAACAATGAAGCGAACCAAGGCGGCGCGACCATGGCGTATGATCCCAAGGGTGATTCCTCGAGCATGCGGCATTTAATGCCACGTCGCTTGTCATGAGCCCCGAGCTCGGCTTGCCGGGGATCGGGTAGCCCATGAGCAAGCTACCAAGGCCGGTCTGTGAGCGCCAAATGAGCAAGGCCATGGTCGATTGGCACCGGGCTTCAAAGGTCGCCTTGGGTACTGTGTATCCAATCCCCGACAGCTTAGCCCCGAGGCTAAAAGGGAAAAGGCCTTGCTAAGGCCCCGCCTTGAGCCTCTAGATTTTTGAAGAGGATTGAGTCTGCAACTACGAGCCTCGCGGTGCCCGAGTCGCCCTAGCTCGGGGCGAGAATTTGTGGCGAAGGTCAGCAGCGTCTCAGGCAATCATGCTCGAGGGCGGTGATCTCACGGCGAAAGACTGCCGCGGCATCCGAGCTACTACGCTCGGGGGAAGGGATCTCGCAACGAGACAAGGCCTGTTGCGGCATCCGAGCAACTGAGCTCGGGAAGAGGTGCGCCCTAGCGGGACCGAGTGTACTTGGTCGAAGCTCGGGCCAAATATCGCTTGTGAGGGGTGCGCGGAAAAAAACTGCAGCGGTTCCTTCCCCGCGAAGCGTCACGGTGCGGTTCTAACAGCTTTTTGGGAACCGCACCTGGTCAGGCCCGCTTCACGGGACGTGCCGCCACGCGTCGGCAATCGGCCGTCGTCACCAGCCCGTTCGGCTCCTCCGCCTAGACATAACCGGCGGGAACAGTTCATTTGTCTTCCATTATTCTCACCGCTTGCGATGAACACTCCGCCAAAGAAAAAGAACTCGACGGCTCCCAAACTTCCTCTCTCTCTACTGCGGCGGTTCATCTTCTTGGGTCCTTCCATGGCGCGGTTTGGGGCGAGCAAGATCACGGTGGAGAGGCTCCGAGTTTTGGAGGAACTCGGGTACCTGGACGCCCACACCTGGAGAATCTCGGAGGGCGAGGGGGCCCCGGTGCCGCACGACGACGAGATAGTCTCGTGCGACCTCTACACCGTCAACGGGCTCCGGATGCCGGAGAGCGAGTTCTTGGGGATGTGCTTGAGCAATGCGGTGCGAACTCACTCATCTCAACCCCAACTCCATCCTCGTCTTGAACGTTACCACCTTCTGCGAAGGCTTTGTGGGCACCCTCCCACGCCAAGTCTCTTCTTCCATTTCTACAATCTTTTCAGACCGGGCGGACTTCCCCACCGGCGCTTTGTATTTACCGCGCCCATCCGCTTGCTCGAAGTTTCCCATCTTCACCCTCAAGGACTCCGTCATGGTGGGCCGACCATCGGTTCTACCATGGAAGCATGGGACAGTCATTGCGCTTCTTTCGGGCGGCGCCTAACGCCGAGACGCCATACCACGGCCGACTTCGATGAGGAGCAGATCTTGATGACGATCCACGAGCTCACGAACATGGGGCTCGCCGGGCGCGACATCGTCCGCGACTTCCTCCGGAATAGAATATCCCCGCTGCGGAGGAGAGAGCGCCCCTTTTTCGAAATCACCGGGTGGGACGACCTCACCCGCGAATCCGACTCAGGTATGCTCTCCTGGCTTGTGATAGTTTTGCTTCATACGCGTTGCTCGAGCTTGTGATGACATTTTGCGTGACGCGGCGACAGCCCCGGGCTACCACTGGGTAGAGAAGAGGGTCGGCGAAATGTTCGGGACTCCCAAGGGCAAGGAGCTCGAGAAGAAACGCCAAGTCCCGCTGAACGTGCTCGAGCGGGGCAGCGTGGTAAGTGTCTCTGGTTATTCATGCGCGGGGAAAATGTCCGGGATTTACTGAGTATTTGCGCGCGGGAACAGCACCCGCGCCTTTCCTTACGGCATTCCACCTCCTTGGCGGGAGAGGATCGCTCGAGCTGGGCGTGGCGAGCTTAAATCAAGGCGGCGGCGGCAAAGTGCCTGCCCTGCGCTCGGACCAAGAAAGGAGGAGCAAGAGGCCGGCCTGCTGCTGACGCAGCATCCGGCTGCCGAAGAGGCAAGCACGGCAGCAGGAGATCCTCGAGCGGCACATGGAGTACGCCGATCGGATGGAGGAGGTAAGCCGCCTGAGGCTTTGGCTGAAGAATTATAGCCTGGAAGTTCAAATCGAACAAATCGCGGCGGAGGGACGATTGATCGGAGGCATGGTGCAGATCGAGCGAGAAGCGCTAGAGAGGGAGCGGGCCGAGACGAAGGACCAACTCGCGCGAGCTACCAAAGCTCGGGAGTTTGGGATCGTCAGCCGGGCGAAGCCTCTCGCAACGGTACCCAGGCATCAGGGAAAGACGCTGGAGGGGGTCGACATGGAGACAGTCGACCCTAAGCTGGCGAAGATCACCCAGTCCGCCGAAAAGACGGCCGAGCTGGTAGTTCTAGCGGCGGCGAACCCGCCCGCGGGCGACGAAGAAGGCCCGACCAAAGGTGGGCATCGATCCCTGCCCTTGCTTTGTTTTTTCTTTGCTCTTTGTTTTGCGCTCCCGGGCTAACCCCACTCACCCGACGTGGACGGTTAATAGCCCGTAGGGCCTTCCCGGACTACCGCCAAATAGCTCACGAGCTCGCCCGTCGTGCCTTAGCGGGTGTGCTATCTGCTGCCGCCGACATCGTGATGGCCGAAGGCGTGGGAGCGGCGGCGAGCACGGAAGGAGGAGAGAAGGCCGACCCATGCCCCGCAAGGGGTGCTCAAGAAGGCCGGCTCTCCGGCGAAATGCTGCCGACAAGACGGCACACGCCCGGCGAACCGCTGCTTGGGGGATAGCGGCCTGAGCGATCAACATGCTCGGGAGGATAGCGGCGGACCCGAGCGGGCGCGCTCGAGAGTGGGCCTCGGTGCCTCGGGGCCGGACAACATGCCCAGGAGGAGGATTCGCCACCTCGGACAATCCGCCCTTCTTCAAGGATTCGGGCCAGTCAAGACACCTCTGCGGATCCCTACGACATTCAAAGTAGGGAGATTTATGAGAGGTTCCGGAGAATCTGCGCCGACGTCGCCGAGGTGAGAATTGCCTGCTACTGCAGTAATTTTCCTTCTCTGGTTTTGTGGGGTCCCGCTTAGAGTTTTCTCGCTGCTGCACTTCTTAAAAAGTCTTTGGCCAATTTTGAGGAAGTGTTGATCGTCCCGACACCTGGCCCGCTTATATGAAGAAAGCGGGCCTGACCACTAGGCTGGAGGAGAAGGTGGGCGACCTCAAGCTCGCGGACACCATAATCGTGAAAAGATGCTGCTGGCGAGCAGAAGTCGCCGAGTCCAAGGGGAAGATCCTCGCCTAGAGCAGAAAGGTCTGCTCTCCGCCAAAGCCAAGGAGGCGCCGCCGCTTCCGAGAAGAAAGTGCTCGCGCTCGAGCAAGAGCTGGAGCAGTGGAAGAAAACGGCCAGCCTGGCAGAGGAGAGTCTTTCCCTTAGCCGGAACAAGGTCCTTGGGCTCGAGCAAGAGCTTCAATAGGAGATTAGCATGCCCGGACCCTCGAGGCCAAGGCGGCTGAGCTCGAAGTGTCGCGCCAGGCCGAGGAGGAGCTAGATCGAGCGGGCGCGGGCTCGCTGTTGGAGAAGGATCTGGCCGTTAGCCAGGACCTGGCTCTCGGGCTCGAGCAAAAACTTGAACAGGAGAAGCAGCGTGCTCGAGCCCTTGAAGCCAAGATAGCCGACCTAGAGCGGGCAGCGCGCACGGCCGCCGCCCTCGCCGAGCAAGATAAAGAAGAAGTCGAGCAACTCCGCGGAGAGGCCCACGAAGGTCGCGACGCCCGGCGAAAGGTGATCGATCTCGAGGCCAAGGTCATGAGAGTATAGGCAAAAGCTCTCCGTCTTTAGGGGCGATCACCGTGTGTAGGGTTATATACTTTTTTGCCTTTCTTTGAGGCGTAACTTCTTCTTTACTTGAATGTTGCGTCGTGATGACGCTTCTTTTTCTTTTTTTTTTGGTCCTTCTCTTGCTTTCCTTGCAACAGATAGGCGTGAGATAGACACGGTGTAAGTTAGATTGATGCATGAGCGGCGTAGGCCGAGGTTAGTTGAAATGAAATGACTCGCGCATGTACATAGTGCTTAAGAGCGAGGCGTGCTTTTGCGACAAGCTATGACTTGGCGACAAAAAGTATTTTCGCTACGATGTCCTGCTCCTATCCGAGCCCCATTGCGAATGAAACTTCGTGCACTGGGTTGCGAGCACGAGTTTGTTTCGCGAGAGACGAGATAAAGCGCGCTATACCTCCGACCAAACACCGGCCTATCCGGGTGACAAGCGTGGGTTAGGTCGGTGGAGAAAAACAAGCGTGTCTCACAACTTCCTAACACTTTGCACGCACGGCCCTAATTCGCGAGCATGGTGGCGTGTGGAAGCGCGGTTCTTGGGACATGGTGTGCGGCGACCATGTCGCTGGCCGGGCTAAGTTTAAATGCCGACCAAAAGGGCGTCTGCTTATGACTTGTATCGCGCGGCGAATGGCTATCAAGCGGACCAAGGTCGGCTTATCGAGACCGGGCGCCTTTGGTGGTAATTTTTAGCTACCGGGCATTGGTCGTGGTACCTTGTGCCATTCCACGTCTTGCGATCCGAACTCTGCGAAGTGAGAAGTGTTTAAGCGAACGAGTTGCATCGATTCAAAAGGTCGTGAATTTACAACATAAGCGTGGGAAATGGGGCATGAGCTTTTAAATATAGAACTTCTTGCAATGGTCAATGTTCCATGAATCTGGCGAGCTCATGCCCTCCTCCTCGTTGTAAAAGGACGGATGACCCGGGCGTGACAATCAAACGACAAGTGAATGGTCCTTCCCACTTGGGTGATCTTCGGTAAGGTCAAGGTCGAGGCGGCGCTCGCGACCTTGGTGAATGTCGTCGGCCAGGTGCACTCTTAGGGATCCGAGCACGATTTGGCGGGAGGATGGCCTCGGCACCATAGACGAAGCCGAAGGGCGTTACCAGTAGCTCGACTTCCGATGGTCTTGCCCGACCAAAGGACGGAAGGGAGCTCGTCCACCCATGACCCGCCTTGCCGGGAAAGGTCTCTGAAGACTCTTTTCTTGATCCCTTGGAGCAACTGGCCGTTCGCTCTTTCGGCTGCTCCATTGCTCTGCGGATGGGCTACAGAGGCGAAGCAGATTTTTGTGCCGATGTCTTCGCAGTAGGCCCGAAATAGTTCGCTGGTGAACTGGGTGCCGTTGTCTGTGATGAGGCGATTGGGTACCCCAAAGCGCGTCACCACATTGCCGCGGAAAAATCTTTTGGCTGCTTGAGCCGAAATGGTTGAAACGGGCTCGGCCTCGATCCACTTAGAGAAAGTGTCGATTGCGACGAGCAAGAATTTGCAACCCTTTCGACCACGGGGGAAAGGCCCGAGGATGTCAGCCCCCCAAGTCGAGAATGGCCATGAGAGTGGGATGGTTTGCGCTACAGTAGGGTCGGTTTGGTGGGACTTACTGGCGTGAAACCGCACGCCCGAAACAAGTTGCCACGATCGCGAAAGTCCGTCTAGCGCCATAATAATAGTACCCCAACCGAATACCTTGCTCACGAAGCGTCCGGGAAGGACGAGTGGGCCCGCGACATTCCTTCATGGATATCTCGGAGAAGGAACTCGCCCTATTCTCGAGATATGCACTTGGAGAGGACTCCAAGCGCCCCTTTGCGGTACAAGGCACCGCTCACGAGCTTGTAGACGATGACCGCTTTTGCAATGAACGCTTCGGCTTCTTCCTCGGACAATGTCCCATGGGCGAATATCGATGAATGGCGCCATCCAATCCGCACCTTGCTCGAGGAAGGAGACGTTGTCGACGCCTCGATGCCTCCTCTACGAGGGAATGGAGGGCTTTCAGAGATGCTCGGCTAAGCGCCCGGTCAAGGGGCATCCGGGTGGTGCCTCCTCTACAAAGGAATGGAGGGCTTGTGCAGATGCCGACTAGCGCCCGGGCAGACATCTGCGAGGAACCGACCTTGGAAAGTTGGTCGGCCAGGGAATTATCCTTCCTGGGGATGTAGAGTACTTCGAAATTTCTGAAGTACCGCTCCATCTTCCTCACTTCAACCAAGTAAAGCGCCATTGAGCGATCGGAACACTGATACTCCTTGTTGACTTGGTTGATGACCAGCTGTGAATCGCCTTTCACAGTCAGCCGCTGGACTCCGAGCGCCTTGGACGCTCGGAGTCCGGCCAAGAGGCCTTCATACTCCGCCGCATTGTTTGTTGCGGGGAAGTGTAATTGAATGACGTACTGGAGCTGATCCCCTTGAGGGGACACCAGCACCACGCCAGCCCCCGAGCGTTCGAAAGCTCGGGAACCGTCGAAGTACATGGTCCAGCGACCGGTCTCAGATTCGTGGTCCTTGGTGGTGGGCTGGGCTGGGTTTGTCCATTCCACCACGAAGTCTGCTAGAATTTGAGACTTGATCGCGGTGCGGGCAGAGAAGTGGACATCGAACTCTGCGAGTTCCATGGCCCACTTCGCTATCCGGCCGCTGGCGTCCAGATTTCTTAGGATCTCCCTAAGCGGAAAGCTGGTCGGGACAACGACCTTGTGAGCTTGGAAGTAGTGGCGTAGCTTCCTCGAGGCTACGAAAGCAAGTACAAGAGTTTACGACCTCGGTAACGCTCCTTCGTCAGTGCAACACTTGCCGACGTAGTATACCGGACGCGTCCTTCTCGCTCTATCACAAGACCGCGCTTACGGCTGGGCGTCGCTGCGAGTATAGCAAGCGGCTCCCCGACCTTGGCGTGGCGAGATCGGAGGGTCGGCAGTATCGCTTGACTCCTCGAAGGAGCGGTTAGCTTCGTCTGTCCAGGCGAAACCATCATGCTTGCGGAGCGCCTTAAAGAAGGGCAAGCCGCGCTCCCCTGACCGGGAAATGAAGCGGCTTAAAGTGGCCATACGTCCGGTCAGGGTTTGAACCTCCTTTATCGAGCTTAAATGCGCATTCTTTCGATGGCTTCGATCTTCTCGGGTTGGCGCCGATGCCTGTGACCGATGATATACCCGAGTACTTTACCGGATTTTACACCAAAAATGCACTTTTCGGGGTTAAGTTTTATTCGATGTCTACGGAGATTACAAAAGGTCTCCTCAAGGTCGGATATATGGCCCGAGGGGATTTTACTCTTAACTACGATATCATCTACATATACTTCGTGTTAAGCCTATCCGCTCTCGGAAGGTCTTTTGCATCAAGCGCTGGAAGGTCGCCCCCGCGTTCCGCAGACCGAAAGACATGGTCGTGTAGCAGAACGTGCCGAAGGGCGTGATGAAGGAAGTCTTCTCCTCGTCCCCTGGGAACAAGCTAATCTGGTGATAGCCCGAATATGCGTCCAAAAAGCTCATTACCTGGGATTCCGCCGTCGCGTCAACCAGCTGGTCGATGCGCGGCAGGGGAAGTTGTCCTTCGGGCATGCGGCGTTTAAACCAGTGTGGTCGACACACATGCGCCATTTGCCCCCCTTCTTCTTGACGATGACCGGATTCGCCAGCCACTCCGTGTGCCCGACTTCTCTGACGAAGCCGGCCTTGAGGAGCTTTTCGAGTTCTTCCGGATGATTGCTGTTTCTCGGGAAAATCGCCTGAAGTTTCGACGACGAGTCTTTTGCGAGTGAACAAATAGTTTGTGCTTGATCACCTCCTTGGGACCGGGCATATCGGACGGCTCCCAGTAACACGTCCGAAGCTCCCGGAGGAAGGTGATGAGCTCGAGTTCCTATTTGGGGTCTAAAGAAGACCCCAAATGGAGGACCTTGGTTGGGTCGGCCTCGTTGAGAGGGACCGCTTGGTTTCTCCTCCGGCCGAGGGTAACCTTAGGTAGGGAAGGTCTTGGCTTGCAGTCGGGAACCATCTTTGGGTAGCTGCCGACCATGTCGAGGACTTCTCGTCGCAGCCGTGGTCAGCCTGTGGTGCGCCCTTCACGCGATGGCACGCCTTTGGGTCCGGGGACCTTTAGGCGATGATAGGCGTGATGCGTCTGACCATGAACTTGGAGAGGGCGGCCTGCCCGGGATGGAGTTGTAGGTCCGACCAAGTCCACGACGAAGTTGACTAGCTCGGTCCGGAAGTTCGCGGTGTCCCGAGCGTTACGCAAGACGATCTGGCCCAAAGGCTTGATCGAGGTGTCGGGACAATCTCAAGAACGGACAGATGATGCTCTTGATCTTGGAACGAGGGACCTGCATCTCGTCCAAGACCGAAACGGATATGAGGTCCAAGGAGCTCCCGCCATCGATCAGGACCCGGCCGACTTTTGCGTTGTTGATGGTCGGGCTCACGACCAACGGGAGCTTCTGGGGTTTGGTCATTCCAAGGGGACAATCATCCTTGGAGAACGTGACGGGCAACTCGGACCACTTGAGCTGCTGTACGGGGGGCCTGCCTTGGGCGATGTGGCCGACCTCCCGCGCGGCCTCCTTTAAATCCCTTCGGGATTTGTAGGCCGAGGAGCCCCCGAATATGACGGCGATGTGATTATGGGGCTCCTGGTAATCCATGTCGTCGTCGTCGTCGGCGGGGCCTTTGCCTTTGCTGCTCTCCCCCTTGCTCGGGAGAGCCGGCATGGGGCCCTCGCCCTTATAGAATTTCTCCAGGCGATATGCCCAGGTCCTACAGTTGCGGAGGTCGTGACCGGCCACCTGATGGAGCGGGCAGAAGCGGTCGCCCGTGGGGGCGCCTTCTTCGCCGCGACCCTGGCCGTCGCGACCTTGGTCATCCTGGCCTTGGTCGGCGTCGCGCTGGTCGCCGCGCCGCGGGCGCGGCCGACCACGCCCGCCCGTGTTTGCCGAGTGGCGGAGCACGAGCCGGCTCGTTGCTCTCGGCGGCGCGACCATGTCCCAGCGACTTCTTCTTCTTCTTAACCTTCTTCTCCGGAGCCCGAGGGTCTCTTGCTCGGCGCCCTCGGGCCGAGGCGGTAGCTTGCCCTCATCGAGTGCTTTCTTCCATTGCACGGCTTTTGTCGGCGTTAGCGTGAAGCGATCGGCCATAATGAATGGCGATTCGTTGGCGGCGGTGTGAAATGAATCTCCAAGTCTTGTGTGAAGCGGGCGTCCACGGACCCGAACTTGAAGGCCCGACCACCGCTTCGTCCGAGATGCTCGGGATGGAGTTCCTTACCTTTATGAACCTTTGGGCGAAATCGCGAGGCATTTCCTTGTCCGCTTGGATGAGCCGCTCGAGGTCGCGCTCGTTGCGGCGAGTGTAGCAGCTTTGAAGTTTACCAGAGGGCCTCGAGAGCTGCCTCCACGAGCGGATCAATCCTCCTTCGGTTAAAGAGCAGAAGTCTGGCGAGCCGTCGAGGACCGTGGGGAGGTAGCTAGCCATGACCCCTTCGTCTCCGCCTACGCTGGATGGCGGTGGAGTAGATCGAGATGAACTCATCGGGTTTTGGGTCCCGTTAAACGCTTCGATGTGGCCGGGCTTGAATTTGCCCGCCACTTGACGCCGCGAGAGGATCCGAGAAAGCCCGACATCCAGCGCCGCCCATCATGGCGAGCCCTCCGGTGTGGCGATGCGTTGCACCGGGCCCAGCGGTCCTTGGCGCGCAAGGTGAAGGCGAGAGAACACGCCCTCATGCGGTGCGACGATGGCGGGTTCGATGTGGAACATACGGGCGCTCACGGCGGTAAGGCATGCCGGAGCCGTGAGGCTGCCCTGAAGTACTCCGGACATCCTCACGGCGGTCTTGTGGCGATTCTCGGGGTTCCCCGGCGAGCTTCGGAGGCCCTAAGCCGAGAATGGCGCTAATGTCCCGGGAAACATCCCGGGGCCCTTGAACGCTAGGAGGTCCTGGGAGCCCGATGTCGGTGGTGAGCTTTTCCAGGTTTTCGACCACGAGGGCCCCCATGGCCGCCAGGTCCGCCTGGTTAGCGAGTTCGGAGGCGCGCCGCGGCCCGCCATGGCGCTGGCGGCGCCGGCGCTCTGAGGAGCAGCGGGAGGCGACCTTGGAGGGCGGTGGCGCTCGTACTCCGGGGAACGGTAACTGGGGTCCTCGCGAGCCCGGTCTCCGACCCCGGCACCAGCTCCGCCGTCGGATTGGCGGTGGACGATCTCCGGGTTCCTGCCCGGGGATAGCTCCGGGTGCTCCTCACCATCGTTATGCGGCGAGGAGGAGAGGCCCGGAGAGCGGCCGTTCTCGTGGTCGCCCTCCCTTCCCGCCATGCGACGCGGCGGAGGACCAGATCTGCACGGCGACACCGAAGGGTGTCGTGACGACGCGTCCCTCGGCTGAGCTTCGAGACGGCGGGCGAAGCGATCAGTATCATAGACCGCCAGATTCTTCCTCATAGCGAGGGTATCTCGCCGCGAAGTGAGGAAATGCTCGCGCTGCCGCACCAGGGAAAGACTCCGGTTTCGGTGGCTATCTCGATCGACCGCACCACCCATGCCGTCGCTGGCGTAGTATTCATCGCCGCCCTCCACGTCGTTGAAGACGCAGAGGTCTTGATTGTCTTATGAGTTTGGCATCCTCGGGATTCCTTGCGTATGACTTCGTAGCGTCCCCACGACGGCGCCACCGTCGGCGATTCGGAGACAGGGTCCTTCGCCTAGCTTACTTGTTGAATGGGGATCAACCTAAGGCCCTTTCCGCAAGGGTCAGACGTCGAGGTATGCCGAGCTACGGATCGGGCGGTAAGACAATCGAAGCGCACAAGGGTCGTTTTATGTCCGGTTCGGGCCTCTCACGGAGGAGATAACAACCCTCGTCGATGGATTCACTAATGAGTAAGGAGTGGTTACAACGTGCTTGCTCTGAGGGCCTCGAACTAGCCTAAGGACTCCAAAGGAGCAAGCTCGTATCGAGTATGTGTGGTACCGAAAAGTCCGCACCTCGATTACATCGTGCGAGGGGTATTTATAGAGAATTTACAGGAGATAAGATAGTTATCTGAGGGCGCCTCTGTAGAGGGCGTAAGCGGTCACGAGCAGCGCCACCCGTCGAGTACCACGCGACGGGGAACAATGGGCGAAGACCAAGGCGCGAGACCATGGCAAAACAGATCCCGGCGGTGATTCCTCGAGCATGCGCGGCATTTAATGCCACGTCGCTTTGCCATGAGCCCCGAGCTCGGCTTGCTCGGGATCGGGTAGCCCATGAGCGGGCTACCAAGGCGATCCTGTGGCGCCAAATGAGCAAGGCCATGGTCGATTGGCGCCGGGCTTCAAAGGTCGCCTTGGGTACAGTGTATCCAATCCCCGACAATACCTCTGTTGCCATTTTTTTTACGACAAACCTTATGCCGCCACTTGAAACGGTAACATAAGTTTTGTCACCCAATGAAATTGCAAAAATTTTGCACTGTTCATTTGTGACTGTTTGAAATGGTGACAGATAAACAGTGCAAAATTTCGCCAATTGAATTGGCGATAGATGTTTGTTCTGTCACTGATTGAATTGGCCGACAGATTACTTACTCACAGATACATTTGGTCGACAAGGCTAAGACTTCTGTCGTCATTTCAATTGGCGATAGAATTTTGTTGCGAATTCATTTGGCGACAGAAGGCTTGTCGCTAGTTTATATGGCGATAGAGCTTCTGTCGTCAATTGAAATTGTGACAAAACTCTATCGTTAATTGAAATGATGACAGAGGCATATTTTTGTAATTATTTTTCGGTATATTTTTTTTATAAAACTATTTAGACAGTGTATTATTTTTTTTTAACAAAAATCTAATTTGAAGAGTATGCATGCAGTGCATAGGTGCTAATTTCTACAACTAATTCAGGAATAAGGAATTAAGAGTATAGGTATAGCAATGATCAAATGTATGCGAGTGCAATGAAAATGTAGAGCCTAGCTTAGGACATAATATCCAAGATAGATGGTTTATGAACAAACAATACTGACTATTGCTTACAAAGTCTTTGAGGGGGAAAGAGATCCAATGCAGTAGTAACAAATGCAACTTTAGCATTTGTAGATTCATGGTTGGATCAAATAGTGATGGCCCGAATTTGTCGTAGCATTGTTTAGAATACAATGTGGCAACTCATTACTGTATCTAGCGTTGTAGCTAAGGGATATTCAACGATCTAGACTATCAGTTCGATCAAATAGTGTGAACAACCGAAGATTGCTTAAGTTATAGTCTCATATAACCTGCGATTATAGAAACATACGTTGCTTTCTACCGATATAGCCATTTATGGTTTCTAGTGTTGTACTATTAGATATCATAATTAACCCAACAAACCACCAAATCGTAGTCCTGATGTATGACAGGGTGACTACCCCCTAGTCACATCCCTGCATCTTGGTGTATGCAAAACATAATACTCCAACACCAACAAAAATAATAATAATAGTAAAATACAGAGAGCAGGGCCCCCTAGCTCAGCTAAGCCACTCTACAGTGCCGTACACCGACCCCTGGCTTGCCTGCCGGCCTGCTCGCTCGCCGACGCCGTCACGACCACTACCGTGCCGCGGCGCCAATAGGCACGATAAAAAGCCACCTCCCCCCGTCCCTGCGCCGTGGCCACGAGAAGCGAGCTTAAAAGGCGACCCATATTTGACTGAGAGCTCGGAAAAAGAAGCAGCGGAACGGTCGAAGCCGCCACCGCCGCCACCACCACCTACCATCACAAAGCCAAGAACGCCAAGGTCAAGAAGTCCATAGCCATGTGGGAAGGAGGCGTTCACGGGAGCCACGAAGCGGCCGCGCAGCTGCTGCCGTGGCTCGGCCCGGGAGCGTTCGCCGAGCCTGCCGCGGTGGGGGGCTTCGTCGGCGCCGCGGGCGGGTACGCGTGCGACGTCGTCGGCGGGCAAGGCGGGCTGTTTGGGTTTGGGTTCGAGGCGGCTGCGGCGCAGCAGCAGCTCGCGGCGGAGGCCGGGAGCAGTAAGGCGGTGGTTTCCGGGCTGCTGGGGAGCCTGCAGGCGGAGCTGGGGCGGATGACGGCGCGGGAGATCATGGACGCCAAGGCGCTGGCGGCATCGCGGAGCCACAGCGAGGCCGAGCGCCGGCGGCGGCAGCGCATTAATGGCCACCTCGCCAGGCTCCGCAGCCTCCTCCCCAACACCACCAAGGTGATATATATATATATATATATATATATATATATATATATATATATATATATATATATATACGCAAGAGCATGCATTCAGCTTCTCGATTGATTCTCTTCAGCAAAATATAATTTATAAACGCATCAAACAACTCCACACATGTGCCGTGTTGGTGATCTGTGCATCCATCTCGATCGACGATCTTGTCGTCACTGTTTGTCTTTTGATCTCGTTGCATAACATGCACCAACTCGAGTGCTCGATTTGATTCGTGCTTGCGTGCATGGTGGTAAACTGGTAATAGCTAGCTAGGTGCAATAATGGAACAGTGACGGATCGATGGGCCTACGGTGATCATAGTGTGCAAGAACACAGTGAAACAATAATTATGACTAACAGGCAGGCACTAGCTAGTTCTGTGATCGATGCAACCTAGCTATATGTAGTTATGTCCCTTTGATTGATTAGGTCATTCAAGAAAGTCAAATAGCAGTAGCTAGTTTCGATCGATTTCAGTTGCATGCTGTAGCAAGATGTAGTTTTCACCCATGCCATGCTTGAAATTAAGCGAGCTCGAAAGATCTAGCACTAATTAACTAGGCTTTAGTTTTCTCCTTAACTAATGACAAGTACTATGAGCAACTAGTAGGATTAGTACGTCGTCAGAGAGATAGGATTAAAAGTGCATAAAAGTATCTGGATATAAATATACGAACATATTAAGCAAGGATAAACACCATTAACAAAGTGGTGGCCTGCTGGGCATTAGTGGAAATGGGGCAGGACACACCATATGTGCTCCCGAACTCCTGACAAGACAAAGAGGGGGACATAAATCCTTCATGCGGCCGGGAAATCGCTGCTTCTGCTTGGAGAACAGAAACAAGAGAGACTTCTGCACCCCTGTGCGACAAGAATGCATTCTATATCGTGTCGACTAGCTCAGAAGTATGTATATACTCCTACAGTCCTATATGACACCAGTCACACTACCTTGCACACCTACACCCACCTCGCGTGTCAAAGCTCAAAAAGACATAAGAATGCAGAGAAAAGCTAAACCGCAACCGCAGTTCTTGTAAGCTTTTTCTCCACGCTCACACTAGTTTGATCATTCTGCTAGCGTGAGTGCTTTTTCTCCATCCTGTTCAAACGCCTAGACGAAAATGGGTGCTTCTTCTATGGATGGATTGATATTCGCACAGGTTGTTCAAGTTGTGATTGTACGTGTGTCCGCTGTTGCCTTCATGCAGACGGACAAGGCGTCGCTGCTGGCCGAGGTGATCGAGCACGTGAAGGAGCTGAAGCGGCAGACGTCGGCGATGATGGTGGCGGCCGCCGTCGCGTGCGACGACGACGACGACGCCGGGCCCGCGCGGATGCTGCCAACGGAGGCCGACGAGCTTGCTGTGGACGCGGCCGCCGACAGGGAGGGGCGGCTCGTCGTGCGGGCGTCTCTGTGCTGCGAGGACAGCCCGGACCTCATCCCGGACATCGTCCGGGCGCTCGCCGCGCTCCGGCTGCGGGCGCGCCGGGCCGAGATCACCACGCTCGGCGGGCGCGTCCGGAGCGTGCTCCTCATCACCGCGGACGAGGGAGCAGTGGAGGGCGACGAGGATGACGGACATCTGAACGGCGACGGCATCGACAACGAGTGTGCCGCCTCTCACCGGAGGCACGAGTGCATCGCGTCGGTGCAGGAGGCGCTGCGCGGCATCATGGACCGCAGGGCGGCGAGCAGCGACACGTCGTCGTCCGGCGGCGGTGGCAGCGGGAGCATCAAGAGGCAGCGCATGAACTACGGCGCGCAAGAGCAGTGCTCGGTGTAGTTTCTTGTAAGTGCCGGCATTAGCTAAAGCGCGAAATATTCCATGCATGCAGATGTAACTTACTAGAATAGTCGTCATACGTTTTAGCCATTTTCAAGCTTTGTGGGTGTGTTGTTGCCATGCATGGTATGAAATTGCATGTGTTGGGAAAGGGGGCTGTGTTTAGTTAATCTTCTTTCATATGGAAGGGTGATATGTGTGTACAAATTGATAAAATGATTGAGTCTGTAAAGTAGGTTCTGTAACTTGATGACCGCGTCTTCAGGGTATGCATGGAGCGTGCCACGGCTTGTGGATCACTGATCCGATTCTCATGTAAACCGTTGTAAGTCTGAGTATAAATACAATGCCATCCATCTTGGATTGGCACGGTTTGGCAAACTTCTTTACAAATGTACCATCCTTCGGGGTATTGGCAGGCATGGTTCCTTGATTTTCGTTTTGGTTAAGTCATTCATATTAGATCACTTGGAATTTCCTGAGCAGTAGCTAGCGGAGGTGAGTCAGGTGACTCCACAGGTAAGGTTCCCTTGCCCACCACCACCAGCCGCAACCCTTGCGCCTGCGTCCACCTCGTCGCGCCGCCTGCTCGCTGGCCTCCCCTTCTGCCTTTCCGTCGCCCCACCTCCCTCCCTTTGTCTGCCGCCACTGCTCTCTTGCCCCTCGTGCGTCGCCCGCCGCCCCCAGTTGTTGGATCCAGCTGGCTGCCCTTGCTTCGTCGTCACCATATTCGGCCACCGTCACCTGTCCCCGACCCGGCGATGCTAGATCCGGCCACACCGCCCATCTCCGACTCATCACCGTCGGTCCTTGCCGCCGTCATGTGCACGACCACGCCGTCGACTTGTCCCCCTCGTCGCTTCAGTTTCGCCGTCGACCCTGAAGTTTTGGTCGCAATGCAAGCACACTCCCAGCGCCGCCACCCGCAAACGGGCTCGTCGTAGCTACGCCAGGGGCCGGTCGCCTACTTCCCTACCATCACCTTCGTCATTGTTGGCCCACGCCCTAAAGAAAACTCAAGACATGGATTTGTTCTTTGGAACACACAGGAGGAGAAGAATAGACACAAGAAGATAGGGACGCTACAACCTCTTTTTCTTTTTTTTTTCTTTTCTTTTCTTGAACCGATTACATGGAAATATATGACACAACACGTGGCACCAACTAACCAAATCGCACCTAACTAGAGATAATACTATATCTTTTAACTCACATCACTAACAAACTTGCCAACTAACTCAGCTAGCTAACAAATTAAGTCAAGATTAATTTCCAACATTCTCTTCCCTAATCTTAGACATAACGATTCTTACTCGTTGAGGTAATTGGTCTCAACTACTACTTACCAAACTCATATATACTCAATACAAGATAGCGAACACATTTCAACATTTCGGACTCATCTTTGACGGACTTGACTCTAGACGGTGAACACATTTCTTGAACATCCCAGACTCATCTCCCACATACTCTACTCAGGACGGTGAATACATATCTCTTCAATGTCCCAGACTCATCTCCCATGAATAGGGCTGGAAAATAAGCTCGTGGCTCGTGGCTCGGCTCGGGCTCGCCCGAGCTTGGCTCGGCTCGCACAGGCTCGTGGCTCGGACCGAACCCGAGCCGAGCCTATTTTTCAGGCTCGCGAAAACACCGAGCCGGCTCGGCTCGACCACCGAGCCGGCTCGCGAGCTAAACCGGCTCGGTGGCCCACCCCACCACCCAATAGCCCATCTCCTTTTTTTTCCTGACGGTTGGTCTTCACTTCTCCTTTCTCTAGACTTCATTGTCTTCACTCCAGCCCCCTCGAGCCCTCACAGCCATCCCGCGGCGCAGCTGCCAGCTTCCCTCCCCACCTTCTTGCGCACAGTACGCAAGGCGAAGCCGCAGTCAAGTGTAAGTCGAGTCATTGGACTACGGATCGAGTCACGGACGACGGGACGAGGCGAGCACGCTGCTGCCGGGTCGCGACCTCCTCCGGGCCGGAATTGGTAAGCGCCGCGCCGCCGTGTCCCCACCGGTTCGCCGCTCCCACATGTGTCCCCATCTAGCTTTAGGAACTCGGCCGAGCAAGGGATCGCGCCAAAGGACGCAGCGGCGAGTTGGTGGTTGGAATACGGATGTGGATGCCTTCCGAAGATCGAATCAGCGCATGTGCGACGCGACATCTGGAGTTGCCCCAGCCGCGTCTGCTTTGGCGTTTCAGCAAAGCGAGATTTCGGGGCCAAAGGCAGTGAAATGTCGAGGCAGAAGACTACTCGAGTTCACAAACAAAAAGCTCATTTGCTTTGTTCTGTACTTCTGTTGCAACTTGCGAAAGGCAAGCTTTGATCTGCTTCTTGATACGCAGTATGTATCTGACTTTGCTAATTTGCTTCGACTCCAGGCTTGTGCGGTGTAGTGGCTCGGCGAGCCAACGAGCCGGCTCGCGAGCCGACCTCGAGCCGAGCCGGTTTTTTGGGCTCGCCTCAGGGCCGAGCCGAGCCTGGCTCGGCTCGCCACTACACCGAGCCGCACCGAGTCAAGAGCCGAGCCTGGCTCGGCTCGGCTCGTTTCCAGCCCTACCCATGAACTCGACTCAGAACGGCAAACACATGTCCTTAACGTTCCGGACACACCTCTAAGAGGCATCACATCTTCGTAGTTGTCGGCCTTGCATCGATGTTTTCTAAGTGACCAATAACGGCTTCACATCGATTCTTCTTGTAATGATGGTCGTTGCTACCGCCATTAACTTCAAGTCAAATCGTCTCATGACAGCTCGCACTGTTGTTCGTGCATGTTCCCGTGATGGCATCGCACGACTACCTTGCCTTAGGACAATGAACATCACCATCACCAATGGCTTTGCAATGTTGATCTTTGGTGTGTCATCATCGTAGCACCATGATACACTATTGGCCACCACCTCGCATAGAGTTTTGACGTTATCGTAGCCTTTCGCTGCCAGCCTCAGTGACACCATGTTTCTGGTGTCACCCTGATCCTCAACACAGTGGCGGAGCTAGGCCTTGGGTCACTAGGGCAATGGCCTGAGGCTTTGGTCTAGTAACAGCAGATATCCCCTTATATATGTAGAGACAATTTTAGCCCAAAACAGTATTGTCCATGGTCTACTAACCAGCTCGAGATGTCCAGGGTAGCTCATATTCCTTCCCTCCACAGCGTACCAGCATAGCGTCACTGTTGTCCATTTTGGCCCACTGTCCGGAGAAGCTGAGAAACCCTATGCCTATCAAGCTCACACCAAGCTCTCCCTCCATATTCCCTCATTGCTCACTCGACCATGTAGCCTCCTCTCTCTCGCTCGCCTCGCTCATGCCTCGTCTCACACACATCTCCTCGTGTCGGCTCCTTTCTCTCACTCGATCATACCCCCTCACATTGCATCCTCTGTCTGTCTCACATTCACACGTGCAGACGAGATGAGGGCTGAGGTGTTGGCTATGCAGCGGCAGTGCAAGCTCTGAGACCATGTGCATTGTGTCCTCAAGTCGGCCGCCAACTCTAGGCGATTTTCTCTTAACCTTTTACTTTGTTGCATTGTATTACCCGTATTCGGAATTGGACAATTAGGGATTAATTGATTGGATTCAATTCGATGTAATACAGGTACATGATGAAGAGAACCAAGACGTTGGCATCATATTTTTCATCGCAGTTATAGTCTAATCAATCACATTGAAAAGCAACATGGTATGCTATAGTGAGCGATATGTATTTACAAACATTAAAGATAACAATATTTTGTAACATTTTCAAATTATGATGTTTCATAAGCAAAAACTACCTAGTGGTCTTCGTGTTAGTGGTATGATACATTCTTGTTTTGCAATTTGCATGTAACATCACAAAATCCAATAAAAATGAAATTCAAATATCTAAGTTGAATTTGATTTACATTTGAATTTGTATCTTTTCTAGAATTTCTAGATTTTTTTGCTTAAATAAAATAATTTTTTATAACCCAAATAAGGGTAATTTAATTCAAACTCCAATCTTTCAATCACAACAAACTCTATAAATAATTTATTTAAATCCTAAATGTCCCCAATAACCATCCTAAAAGTTTCAAAGAGTTTTGGATCTATTTGTTAATTAAAAAAGAAATTGAAAAAGGGAACACAAACCTTGACAGATTTTTATAAAAATCCTTGAGCATGATCATGATCTAAAAATTTTTAAGTACCATCCTTAGCACCTCAAATATCTCTAGTAAAATTTGAAATGGATTTCTACTTCATTTAGTCCCTTTAGAAAATGAAAAAATAGAAACAACTTAAATGATCTAGTAGCCTTGTCCCAATTTTATAAAATTTCTCAAGTTTGATCATCACTTGAAATTTTTATGGTCATGAGACGTTCTTGGTATTCCATGTCAAAAGGGGGTCTTAACATTACATCATTACTTAACTTTATAGTTTTGTGTCTCTAATTTATATGTGCCATTTTGTCTTTATAGGTTCATATTCTTGTACTATTGTTAATAAAGATATGATAGGTTTGGATGCACCAAATCTAGACATTTGGTGTTAGTTATAGCCGCTAGTTTTTTGCCCGAGGCTTATCAGAATTCTAGCTCCGCCACTGCCTCAACATAGCATCGGACGCCACCATCTTCTCTTCTTCTATGCCGAACCTCGCTCTGATACTAATTGTTGGCCCAGGTCCTAGAGAAAACTCACATATAGATTTATCCTTTAGAACACACTGGAGGAAGAACACGCACAAGAAGATGGCGACGCTGCAATAGCTTAGTGCCTGTTTTCTGTCTTTTGTTATTCTCTTTTTTTAAGAATAGATTACATGGAGATGTAGGACACAACATGTGGCACCAACTAACCAAATCGCACCTAACTAGAGATAAACTCTATCTCTTAATTCACGTACCTATCAAACTTGCTAACTAACTAAACTAGTGTTGGCGCCAACAAACTTGAAGTAGGGTTTATCTGCAATAACACACCAGACGAACGTCGGGTTTTGTAGTTCGAGACGTGCTAACTGATTTGATCCTGCAATTGGTAAGGAAAAACTAAAATATGCTCAAAGCCGATCTAACAGAACAATCGGCTTAGATCTAATCAGCTAAAAAGCCGACCAAATCAAGGGTAACGATAAATCTAATTAGTTAATTAGGACTAATCAGAGGGTAAAAGTAGATCTTTTCTAAAAAAGGTGATACACAACAAGATCGAAGAAAAACAAACCTAATTGGAGTAATTGAAGATAATCAATAATTGGTGATGCACAACTTTATTGATCAAATTAGATTACAAGATAGAATCTAAATTACAGGGGCTATTCCTAGTCGACAGAAAAGTAGATAAAAATAATATGTTGGTTGATTGGATTGTGTGTGTTATTGTTTGCTCGCCTATAGCCATCTTTTATAGCTATCGGCCGATCGTATTCTTTTTCAATACGTTGCAAAACCATGATCCATGTTGGCATTAATCTGGATGGCTCTTCCTAAAATATCAATCATAACCCAAAATCTTGAATATTTTTCCATATCGGATGTTGACTATGAAATGTCAACCCTTAGTCTAACAATTTTGACCATCCCTGCCAAATTTTGGTGGAAACATATGCCCCCATTTTTGGAAGATAACTTGTTATCTTCCAAAAATCTTAGCTATAGGCTTATGTGATATCGGCTTGACATGATATCTTCGCTAGTAACCATCGTATTAATGGCACCATAAAAATCTTGATACATATATCGTGCGTTTTAACTGCACGTGTCTCTTTGAAATTCTTCATGCCATTTCACCTTTTTACCCCTCCTTATAAATATACGGTCCCCACACTATTATTTTCACACGCACGAGCTCTCAGAATGTTTGACATCAGCTTCTTCACTCCAGTTGACAAGCTCCTCAGTGCACCCACTTCCACCTATCCCAGTCGGCTTTCTCCCAGATCGACTGAATGGATTTCAACCAGGTACTCATCCCAATCCCCAATAGTGTTGACCAGTATTACCTAGGCCAAGTAGGAAACCTAGATTTCGATATGGTCATTAATCAAGAAATTCCGCACCTCCCCTTATTGGCTTCCGGACATAATATGGAGGGGTGGAGCAAGAGCTTTAGAGCCTGGCTGATAGCGCTCAAGGGATGGAGAAATTGGTATAACTGAGTGGCAGCTCAAAAGAGAGAAGTATGGGAGAGGATGGGGGATAGCCGAGTGCCTCCCGATTTCTTTAACCGATCCAGAGGCCAATGAGTTATTAGTGGCCACGGCTTGTTATTTCTGGTCAAACACTTTTGATGCTTTCTTGTTCCGAACTAGTCTAGTCGGCCCAACTTTCCTGGATGTGGCCCAGTTGTGCTGCCTAAGGCCTGACAGAGAGCAGATATCGGCTTTTAGCACCAAGCCGAAGTTCAAGTTGATCATATCCAAGGGTGAAGGTTGGGGAAAATATATCGGTAATAATAACAAGGAAACTGGGCCTATATCGAACGAAGAACACATTACTTTTCTTAATCTTTGGCGGGATCATTTTATTTTCTATGGAGCATCCTTGGGGATGACTCAAGTATGTCAAACTGTGGCAGAGCAGCTGGTGGAAGGTGTTCAGCTGGCCTTAGGGAAAATGCTGCTAGGGGCAGTGTACCAAATGCTATATATTATAAGGAGTCGGCTTTTTACGAGTTTTGAAGAATTTACCATTAGCAACATAGGAGGTCCGATGTGGTTTGTGCAAACTTGGCTTTACTACCTGTTCAGTCGGTCATTTAATTTGGATCCAGCCAACGATACTCCCTTTCCTAGAGAAGAAACTCTTGAAGACGCAGAGCCTCAATATAGAGCAAGCTGATCCTTCGGCGAAAGATTCATCTTGTAATTCGAGAATAAGATAAAAATCAATCCTGTTGGATCGAGGAAGTATCTGGTATTCTTTCCTCAGCTCGATAGCAAAGACTTTAAGTAATAGGATTTCTTCAGTTACAGCAACACAGTTGGTTACCCGTGGCCCTCTTTCCTGCACTTGGAAGCCGACAATTCCTTAATACCTCAAGAAACTCTAGATCTTTACAAGCTATTCATTTCCCCAAGTATATTGCATGTCGGTCTTCATACTAGAAATCGGACATTCTAGCCCTCATACTAGTTCACCATCCATCAGTTTTTGCCAGACAGTTGGGCTTTGGGCAAGTGAACCCTACTTTTTAGCTCCTAGATCAACTCCCACTTCGAACTCAGGTCCACAATGCTACAACAGCCAAAATTGTTTTGGAGATAGTCGATGATCTTCAGATCCAAGACTTGCCTCACTTCTTCCTGAACTCTCGTCAAGCAGGGGGTTTCTCGTCATGGTGGTTGACTATCGCGGAGGCTTTGCATTTGGAGAAGGCACTGTCGGCAATTATTAATGATTTTTTAATCATCCAGAGCTGACGGTAGCCTCTAACAGCAAATTCTAGTAGCGAGGCTAGTTCATCTAAATATACTAACTCAAGTTTAGTAGATATTACTAACGAGGTATCGGCTTGAATGAGTTCTTCGTTATATGTACCTTTAACTCTCCCCAAATACTTTTTTTACTAACCAGCTAGATTTCCTTCTTTAAGACAAAGGCAGCTAGGAAGAAGCCAGCCTCTGGCCCATCGGGTAGTGGCCATCAGACCAAAAGGCAGCACCAATCAACCGGCCTAACGGGGTACACCTTTGGCACGCTGGGTATCCAAAGTCCTTCCTTGTAAGACTTGGAGAAACAACAACAGCCCAGTAAGTATCCTTTGATCGGCTATAATTTTCTTTCATCTTGAGTATCTCCCAACAACTAAAACTTGTAGCTGACCAATTTTTAGAGAAGAAATGTGCGAAGTCTGTCAAGGTTCTTGCCAACAGAGGCTCCAAGACTCAAGAGCAAAGTAGTGAAAGTCTCCCGCATTCTCCTCATGCATCGGCTACGGGAGGGGTGAGTTATCCCACAAACCTTAGAGATTCAGTAATTGCATCGGCTTTATCTTATTTCATTTTTCTTTTTAGCTGATCGCATCAACACAAGTAGCGAGCATCCTGGCCGATCTGCCAGTTTCCTTGTTCGAGCTTCCTTCTCCATCCTCTCAGCCGATGCCACCGGCCCCCGTCGCCACTCCGCTCCCAACATCGTCCGACCCAACAAATTTGTTGGGTTTCTCTTTAGATGACCTAGAAGATACGGAGGTGATGGCCACAGGCGACTATCCCACTGACATAAGAAAAATTCTTGAAGTGTCAAAGGAGGCGTCACCCATGGTGACTTCTACACCAGGCATGCAGGAGTGGCTCAATAGACTTTTCAACCAAGTGATGCAACTAGAAGCCGATCTCCTGAACAACACCCAACCCCTTTGAGATGTTATGGCTACCGTGGAAGTTGATATGCCTCTGGAGACCATAGTTGCGCTTCTAAATGTCTGCCATTTAGATGATAAGAAAGCATAAGTTGAAGTTGCTAGAGCCAGGATTGCTCAGAGAGAAGCGCAGGAAGCCGATCAAAAAGCTACTTGACCAAATGGTGGCGGAGGCCAGAGCGAAAAAGATCAAGTTTGATGCAGATGCCTTGGCCCTCAAGATGAATAAGGCGGCTGTTCAGAAGCTAGAGTCGACCAAAAGACTTCTTGAGGAAGAGCTGGCCGTCCTGACCAAGCAAATAGCCGATGGCTAAGCAGTGATCTCCGCAACAGCCTCGTTTATCAAGGAGCAGAAGCTGAGATTGCTTTAGCCATTGTTGGAGTTAAGAAGAAATTGGCCAAGATTGTCCCTGTGCCTGGAAGCGCCAAGGAAGACAACAGAATTGTCGACAAGGTGCAGGAGACTATTGCAAAGGCTGCGGGTGCTCTATCAGCTCTCGGCACAAGGCTTCCTGGCTCTGGCTTTCAATATTAACTCTTGTAATGAATCAATACTTTTGGTTGGCTTTGCTTGGAACTATGATTAAAAATACCTTTGTAATTAACCTTCAATTGGCTGTTTAACCGATTGTTTTATTAATGCCTTATTTTCATGATGTCTGTAATCTAGCATTATATCTTTTGCTAGAATTAACTGCATCGAGTTAATTCGACCGTTCAAGTGCCAAAACTTCATGGTCGATTAGGAAACAATCCAAATGCTAGGATAGTATTTCTTTAATTATTTCCCATACGTGATCACCTTAGGAAGCACCACTCCCTCCAACGTTTCCAGTATGTAGGAGTTTTCATCAACAAGCTGATTTATCTTATACGACCGTTCCCATGTTGGGGACCATTTACTAAATCAGCTATCCTGAAAGCTAACAGGCAATATAGTCTTTCAAACTAAATCGGCTTCACAAAAGGACATAGGCACTACCTTTTTGTTGTAGGTTCTAGCGACCTTTTCCTTATTTCTCTTAAGTCGATCTAAGGTACACAACCGTAACTCTGCCAAATCATCTAAGTTATCAACCATCAAATCCTTATAGTCTTGAGCTGATAAACCATTTTTTCTGTCTACCCGTATGGAATCGATGTTAATCTCTACAGGCAAAACGGCTTCTTGACCATAAACTATTTGATAGGGTGAAAGCTTCGTTACTCCATGATATGCTAGCTGATCTACCCACAAAGATTCCGATAGTGTTGCATGCCAATTCCTTGGTTTTTCATAAATTTTCCTCTTAATCAACTTAATCAACGTCTTGTTAGACGATTCGGCTTGACCATTAGCTTGAGTATAATAGGGTGATGAATTCAACAACTTAATACTCAAACTTTTAGCAAAATCCTAAAACTCATCGGATATGATCACTGTACCTTGATCGGCCGTGATGGTTTGTGGAATTCCAAATCAATGTATAATATGCTCATTAACAAATCCGATAGCTTCAATGCTCGTAACCTTTTTTAGTGGCATAGTTTCAACCCACTTGGAAAAATAATCAGTTGCAGCCAAAATAAACTTATGGCCTTTGCTTCAGGTAGGAAATATTTGACTGATTACGTCTATGCCCCAGCCTCTGAATGGCCACGACTTAATAATAGGGTGTAAAGCCGATGCTGGAGCTAATTGTACGTTGCCAAATTTTTGACAAGTCTGGTATCCTTTATAATATTGAAAGCAGTCCTCCAACATTATTGGCCAAAAATACCCTATACGCCTCAGTATCCACTTTATCTTATAAGTTGATTGATGGAACCCACACATGCCTTCATGCACTTTGCCCATCGCAACTTTAGCTTCATCAGCTCTAAGACACCTTAGTCACAAGCCTTCTAATGTCTGATAGTACAATATGTTGTCAAAGATTACATACTTCAAAGCTTGCTGCCCAATTTTTCTCTCTGTCGGCTTAGAAGGATCAATCAAATATCCCATTATTTTTGTTCTCCAATCAGCAATGTTTATGCACATTACTGTTTTCTCAATTGGCTCACATTCCTCAATTTGGCCAAAAAATTTATAGCCTGATACTTGTTGTGCTAATAAGTTGGCCTTGTCATTCAGCTCTCGAGGAATATGATTAATAGAGAACGAGGTAAATGAGCCAATTACAGCAAGGCATTGGTCTAAGTATTTAACTAGAATTTCATCATAGCAATTATATTCTCCCTTCACCAGCTGCACAACTAATAAAGAATCACTATAGGCCTTAACAGTGTCTACTCCAATATTTTCAAGCAGTTGCAGGCCTCTAAGTAATGCTTCATATTGTGCTTGATTATTACAGCATCGGCAATTTAGCCGAAATACAAATTTAAAACTATGTCCTTTGGGTGAGACCAGTACTATTCCAATACCATCACCCTCTCGACATACCGATCCATCAAAATATAACTACCAAGGGGCTATGGACACTAGATCGGTAGTAGTCTCATGACCTATTATGAAATCAGCTATAACTTGTCCTTTAACCGCTTTAGCAGATTCGTAAGATATGTCAAACTCGATCAGCACATAGACCCATTTGCCAAGTTGACCTTGCAGATTCAGAGCTAACAGCATGTATTTTATGACATCGGTTTTACTGACTACTTTACAAGCCGAAGCTAAAATATAATGCCTTAATTTTGTGCAAGTAAAATATAAAGATGTCGGGACCCGAATCTGTAAATCCGGATCCTTTGTGTATTCTGCACTAGTCCAGAATCACGCTAGTGCACACAGGCTAAACAGGGTTAAAGTACCACAATCATATACAGCGGAATAATAATAAAGTACTTCAAACATGTATATAAACGGGTTGCACGACCTAATGGTCACCTTACAATAGTTTGCCATGTAGGGCTTACATTAGTCAAGTATCAGGAAAATAACAACGGAAAATAAAAGCTTGATGAACTAATCACTTTGCCACAGGCAATTGACGAGGCTCGCGTCCTAGTTCTCTGGCTCCTCAGCAAACTCCTCCTCCCAAGCAGGTGTAGGCTCCTCCTCTGGTATATTGTTGTTTGCAAGGGTAAGTACACACCGTACTCAACAAGTCATGCACAGAATGAAGCTCTATTACTACATGTATGGCTTCTTACAAAGGAATGGTTCAATTTGTTATTTTGCATTGAGTCAACATTTTAACTTATTATATATTTGGATAGAAAGCAGCAAAACCATATAAATATAATAAGTTTCTCAAATTGTTTTTCCACATATTTTTGACACACAGTCTTGAATCAATTTCACAATTATCCCTGGCACACAACCACTCATCCCCATTTTATTTTCGAAGATCTACCCCTTGCCTGTAATCCCCGAGCTCTGTCCAATCCCGCGGACACGGCTATTCGAATAGTTTTGCTACACTCTGCAGAGGTTGTACACTTTACCCACAAAATACAGTCGCTCACCACACAGGTGATTGATCGTAACAAAGTTTTTCAGAAACTTCCATCTAAACCTATGAATCTCTCCAGTATTGCCTTCCCTACCACTTCCCTCACACAGAGCCGAAGTATAGGACAGGCGAACACCGTTGGATGGGTACTAAGCTGTAGCACAGGTACGCTCCCCCACACAATTACACCCTTGTGTAACTGCCGCCCTGAGGTATCAAAGGAAAGATATTAGAACCTTACTAAACTAGGTCTGTCCCATACCAGATATGTGGTCGTATGATTAACTCAGTTCAAAGGCTTGCAAGGTAAAGTCCTTAACTGACCAAGACAAGACTTCCTTCTTCCAAAAGTTTGGCACATAGCCACCTTATTTGCCACATAGGCTCCTCCTGGCACAAAGCCTCGGTCCACTTGCCCCAGTCTAAATCATTCCTTACCCCGATTATTTTACGGTGCAGCACATGCCAGTAACTCAACCTCCATGTAGAACCACACAGATTTCCACATTTTAACATCATTACTAACAACATCCCACCATTTACCAAAATGCTTTCACTATTCCTTTAGTCAATGTTGCTTTTGTATTTTAAAAGATTACTCACGATATATGCAAGGCTAAGCAACTATCCACGGTCTAGCCTCCCGTATTGGCATATCATTTCATCCAACTAATAGTATCAACTTAAGGTGACAAACAAATCATGGCATACAAATATTAAAGTCAAGGTGGCAATAACAGATAGGTTGATTAACTAATCTACCCAAATTAATTAAATCCATTTTTAATTAATTTAGCATGCATAATTTGAATCAAAATACATTTTTAAAACTTAGGAGCAAAATGATCAACGCATAACTTGCCTTCAAACAACTGCTGATCCTGATCTGGAACTGGATCTTGTGCTGAGAATTCTCCCTCGAAGCTTTCTGATAGATCAACTTCTACGCGTAACAAGCGGATATATAGTAAATATAAATAACAAAGAGCATTATCAACTCTAAAAATTCCACAAAAATCACCAATAAATAGATCTTGATTTTACAAATTTTTAGAAATTGGAATCACCCCAATCAGAGTTAAAACACAAAAGTTATAGCCTTTTGAAGTTTTAAATAAACAGAAAATCACCCCAATTGGGATTTATGACGTCAGCATGACCTAATGATGACGTCAGCACCGAAATGAATTTCGGCTGAAATATTTTTATATTAAAAATTATTTATGACATCAGCGATGACACGTGGCCTAATTGGGACGCGACACGTGTCGTAACCAGAGGCTGCCACGCGTCACGCGCATGGACCCAGTCCACGGTGGACTGATGGTACTGTGCATATGCACTAGCTGACGCATGCACTGGCATCACCTGGTACGGCCCCGCCAATCACCGATCGACACGCGTCGCGCACAGGTCAACTGAGCTTAGAGTAATCTCGACCGTCCATTCAAAATGAACGGCTAGGGTCAATCACCACAGAACGGGTGAGCATTAGCTAAAACGTTGTGACGAATACCCAGGACATGGGTACCCCCAGCGGCCCAGGAGAAACGAATGGGCCGCCTCGAAGCCCAAAATTCGACTTGAGGCCCCGCTCAAGGATGCCCGGTTTCCGACCAATCCGACCCCAAAGGCGCCCCGACCGCGCTTATAGGACAGCGCCCCTGCCCACGACTAGGACGACCGAAAGACAGTCCGACCCGTGGGTCGGATCGCTCGCGAGCTCCGGTCGGGCTTAGACCGTCTCTGCCGGAAAACAAACATCGGATCATCGAAACCGCCTCGTCACCGTCACCTACCTCTGGTACAACACTCAAAGATGACCGCACGAAGGCGGAGGCCCTTTCCCGAGGCGTGCGTGGTCAAGACAAGCGCCAACTCATCGCCTCGAACATGAACAAATGAGGGACGCGACCTCCCGAGGCGACTCCGGAGCCAGCGCCTAACGCCAAGACACGACGCCGGCGCAGGAGGCAAAAGGCCGCTTCCGTGAAGTAGGGCACTCTGCCACCCTGCGTGTCGACCGGCCCGGAGTGGGACATGCAACCACCTGTCAAAGGCCAAATCGAGGGACCAGACGCCAAGGCGTAAAACCAGACTCCCAAGCGAGGGGCACCCCATCCTTCTTTTTTCCAGACTTATGTAACCTACTTCCCGGGCCTTATAAGGGGAAGCAGGACCTCCGAGCAGGGAGGATTAATCGATAGCAACACTTAGGAGCTCTGACGCTCTCACGACCCTAGGCTCCTCGTGCTCACAATCACCTCAGCCTACTTCCACGCACGAGGCGCTCGAGGCCAGACCTCGTCCCTTGCTTGTAACACGGTGAAACCTCCTGCGTCAGGAGCAATATACTACCACCTCACGAACTGGAGTAGGGATTTTTCAGCCCGAACCAGTATACATCTTGGACCCCTTTTTTGGTCTAACCATTCAGGGAGCGGGATCGCGCAGCCCCTAGACTTACAAATTTACTTGCTTGCCATTTAAACACCAAGCGCATTGGCGCTCTGTAGGGGCCTCATGGCGTCATCGCCGTCTCCGGATTCCCATACGCCCCTCGATGGCTTTTTCACCGCGACAACACGCCGCCAAGGCTGGATCCGCTTTGGCTCTTCAACTTTGTCGCCACCGCAAGGAGAGCTTGTACTGGCCCCGCCACCTCCTAGACCAGGCCCCATCGGGCGCCTGCCCCATCACCGCGCTTCGGCAACCTTCGGATCGAGGCCCTGCGCGGTCTCGCCACGCCGAGCTTCGCCACGTATGGGCCCATGCGGGCGGCGCCGTCGCCTCCCGCAGGCTCACATTTCGTGGCAATCGCCGGCTACGCGCTGGCCTCCATCCACGAAATACTGGAGAGCTCCTCCGACCACGACTCTAGCTCTGACACAGAGCACGCTTCGGAGGAACTATATTCTCGTGAGTGCAACATGGCCGGTGTGACCGAGCAGCCGGCCGCGACTTCCCTAAGCCAAGAGGTCCACCTCCAACAGACCGGCGCGAGAGGCGGCCACCAGCAACAAGTCGGGCATCCCAAGCCCGCCACGCACGAAGCTTCACCAAAAGACCAGAGCTGGAGGCTCAAACACCAATCTTGGCAAAACACAAGCCGACCAGTGCCGAGCCGACTCGAGCCCCCATAAGCACTAGGGTACATACAAGACGCGCACGCCAGTACACCAACAATCGGTCAAGGCGGGACGCCGTCCCATAATTCCCCTTCAAGCCAAAACCGCCATGTCATGGATGTTGCTCGCGGCATCCCAGAGCTAAACGAGCCCGAGGTTAGGGCCACCTACCAAGCACCTTCGAATCTGTAGAGCGTGGTCTGCCGACAAGACGCGTGCTAGCCTCCCGGCTCATCACTCGGGGTCCCATTCGCCTCCGAGCTCGCTCACCAAAGTCCGTGAAGACCAAGCCAGCACTGAGCAGCCTCGGCCTCAGACACTCCGGCGCGCCCGGACTCGGCCGCAACCACGATTACGCGACACCTCGACGCTTGAAAAAGGACGATGGGCAAGGCGTCTTGTCGCAAGTCACGGACACGCAAAGCGCCAAGAATCGCAGCTTGAAGCCCGGACGCCCAGATCGCAGTATTCTCCCGGAGATCCGTAGGCGGATTTCGCCCGATTCCGGCGCCACAACATAGCCAAATACACGGGTGACAAACCCCGACGATGGCAGAAGACTACGGCTCGCCAAGCTGGACGCGGCGGGCTACTAACGATTTTTATCATTCAAGATCCCCATTTACTCGGGCGGACTCGGCTTGAGCTCGGCTCGAGTACTTGCTCTGGAACCATCGAATCGGGCCGATTCAAGAGCGTCTTGTTGAATTTCCGGGCACTTATAAGCGCCTCGAAACTCTTGGGACTGAAAAGCAAGCGGCGGTAAGAAATGGGAAACGCCCGACTATATCTCGGCGCTTCCCAAAGAATGCAATGAACTCCCCGACATTAGCGACGCCGACGTCGTTGGGGCATTCATTTACGGCACCACGTGCAAGGCCTTGGTGCATAAGTTGGGTTGCATCAAACCCAAAACCACCAAAGAGTTGCTGGACATCGCCACCAACCACGCCTCCGACGAGGAGGTCGTGAGGGCCATCTTCGATAAAGGGAAGGTCAAACGAGAATCCGGCACCGAACCTGCCGCCCCCTCCGACCGCTTCGACAAACGAAAACGGAAGGGGAAGCAGGCCCGCGAGGGCCACATGGTCGCGGCCACCGACCGCCCTGCCAAGCAGCAGGCGTGACAGGCGCACGACCACTTCGAAAAGTTGATGGAAAGCCCGTGTCCGCATCACGGGTATTCCGTCAAACACAAGTACCGGGACTGCGAGCTCCTGAAGCGCTTCCTCTCTGGGAACCCCACGCAACCGCGGGGTAAGGGAAAGAAGCGTGACCCGGCACCGGAGGCCGGGGAGGAGAAGGCAGATGACGGGTTCCCGGAGCCCGACGGATGCCTGATGATCTTCGGCGGTCCGGCGAGCTACGCCGATAAACGACGGCAGAAGCTTGCCTATCGCGAGGTACACGCGGTGAGCCCCGCCGTTCCAAAGTACCTCCGGTGGTTGGAGTCCCCGATTACCTTTGATCGGAAGGACCACCCCGACCACATCCCGCAACCGGGAAGGTACCCACTCATCGTCGACCCCATCGTGGGGCCAAAGCGCCTTACCAAGGTGCTTATGGATGGTGGCAGCGGTCTCAACATCATGTATGTTGAGACGCTCGACACGCTGGGGGTCCCCCGCTCGACCCTGCGGCCGAGCAAGGCGCCCTTCCATGGTGTCATCTCGGGCCGACAGGCCTACCCGCTCGGGCAGGTCGACCTGCTCGTCACCTTTGGGGGACCCGAAAACTTCCGCACTGAAAACCTCACCTTCGAGGTTGTGGAGTTTGCAGGCTCCTACCACGCTATCTTGGGGAGGCCGTGCTACGCCAAGTTCATGGCGGTCCCCAACTATACATACCTGAAGCTGAAGATTCCGAGGCCACGGGGTGTGATCGCTGTGGCCTCATCCTTCCAGCTTGCTTTCAACTGCGAACGAAGCAGTTGCGAGCTTGCTTCGGCGGTCATTGCATCCGCCGAGCTCGATAACTACCGGAGGGAAACCTCCGGGTCCGCCCCTGGCCCCAGCAAGTCGGGACCCGGATCCTTCGAGTCCGCTGAGGACACGAAGGAGGTCGTGGTTGATCCTGAGGACCCGACCAAGACCGTACGGGTGGGAGCCGCCCTCCCCGCCAAATAGGAAGGCGCGCTCGTCGACTTCCTCTGCGCGAATCGAGATGTCTTTGCATGGAAGACCTCCGACATGCCAGGCATCCCGAGGGAAGTCGCCGAGCACACCCTGAATATCCAACTTTGGTGCAAGGTCGAGTGCCTAACGTCTACCGCTTGACAAGAGAAGCCTTGAGCTCATAGGGAGGAGGTAGCCAAGCTTTTGGAGGCAGGGTTCATAAAAGAGGTGCGCCACCCTGAGTGGCTTGCAAACCCTATCCTTGTAAAAAAGAAGTCCGGGCAATCGAGAATGTGTGTTGATTACACGAGCCTGAATAAGGCATGTCCCAAGGACCCTTTTCCTTTGCCTCGGATCGACCAAGTCGTCGACTCCACCGCGGGGTGTGAATCACTGTCTTTTCTGGATGCCTACTCTGGTTACCACCAGATCGCGATGAAAGAGTCCGACCAGCTCGTGACTTCTTTTATCACTCCGTTCAACTCATTTTGTTACGTAACGATGCCTTTTGGTCTGAAAAACGCAGGCGCTACATACCAGCAATGTATGTACACCTGTTTTAACGATCAAATTGGCCGTAACATCGAGGTGTACGTAGACGACATCGTCGTCAAAACCGAAAAGGCTGGCGGCCTCATCGCTGACCTAGAAGAAACTTTTGCGAACCTCCGACGGTTTCGCAAAAAGCTCAACCCCGAGAAGTGCGTTTTCGGGATTCCCAAAGGGAAGCTCCTCGGCTTCATCATTTCCAAGCGCGACATCGAGGCCAACCCGGTAAAGATCTCCGCAATCATGAAGATGGGCCCGATCGCCGACCTAAAGGGCGTCCAGAAGCTGACCGGATGCCTCGCCGCCTTGAGCCATTTCATGTCGCACCTCGGCGAGCGCGGGATGCCGCTCTACATGCTGCTCAAGAAATCCGATCAGTTCACCGACGGGAAGCTCAGAAGCCTCGACGACCAAGACTTTCTCGACCTCACCCCGATTCGCTGCCCGACGCTTAGCGTAACCGCTGCTCCTCTATATTGCCGCCACGACCCAGGTCGTAAGCGCGGCACTCGTCGTGGAGCGGGCGGAAGAAGGCCATGCGCTCAAGGTAACACGGCCGGTTTACTTCGTCAGCGAAGTACTCTCTGAGTCCAAAGCCCGTTATCCGCAAGTACAGAAGTTGCTCTATGCGGTGCTCATCGCGAAGAGGAAGCTGATCCATTACTTTAGCCAGCACCCCGTCTCCGTGGTAACTTCCTCGCCGCTAGGCGAGATCGTCCGCAACCACGACGCTTCAGGAAGAATAGCTAAGTGGGCGCTCAAGCTCAATGGCCACGACATTTCGTTCGTCCCCAGGACAGCGATCAAGTCGCAGGTCCTGGCAGACTTCGTTGCGGAGTGGACCGAAGCCCAGACGCCACCAGTGCTTGAAGACCCCGAGTACTGGACGATGTACTTCGACGGGTCCTACACGAAGAACGGAGCGGGTGCCGGAATCGTCATCGTTTTCCCGCTTGGCAACAAGCTCTAGTATGCCATCCGTTTGCTCTTCGACGCTACCAACAACACCGTCGAGTACGAAGCCCTCATTAACGGTCTCCGGATCGTGGCCGACCTCGGCACGTGGCGGCTTTACTTGCATGGCGACTCCAAGCTGGTGGTCGACCAGGTCATGAAGACCTCGGAGCCGCGAGATCCCCGCATGGCAGCGTACTGCCGTGAAGTACGCAAACTTGAGGAGAAGTTTAAGGGGTTCGAGCTCCACCACAGCTACCGACGCTACAACGGCGAAGCCGATTACCTTGCCAACCTCACCTCTAGCAAAGGACCGGTTCCATCTGGGATCTTCGTCCACGACCTCTACCGGCCATCCATCCGATCGACCCAACAAATAGGTTTAAGAATGACCACGGATACGGTCAAGGCCAACCACGAACGATCGGTTATGCACCGTTCGGTCAGCCACGACATACTAATGGCGGACTCCGACTGGAGGAAGCCCTTCGTCGACCGCTTGACGGACGGATCACTCCCCGCCGACCCAACCGAGGCCCGGCGCCTCGCTCGGTGGGTGAAGTCATTCGTCCTGGTTGGGGAAGACCTCTTCAAGAGGAGCCCCTCTGGGGTCCTCCAAAAGTGCATTCTGGCCGACCAAGGGAAAGAGTTGCTGCTCGATATCCACGGGCGGGTGCGGGTCTGCCACGCCACCACGGTCCTCAGGGGAAAAGCCTTCCGGCAAGGTTTCTACTGGCCAACCGCCGTGGCCGACGCCGAGCAAATCGTTCGCACCTGCGAAGGGTGCCAATTTTTCGCCCGACAAACACATCTGCCTGCGCAAGCCCTCCAGACGATCCCTATCTCTCGTGGCCGTTCGCGGTCTAGGGACTCGACCTGCTCGGACCCTTTAAGAAGGCGCCTGGGGGCTTCACCCATCTTTTTGTCGCAGTGGACAAGTTCACCAAGTGGATAGAGGTGAAGCCGGTCGCCTCCATCACATCGGTGCAAGCGGCCGACTTCTTCCGCGGCATCATTTACCGGTTCGGAGTCCCGAACTCCATCATCACCGATAACGGCACATAGTTTACGGGGAAGGAGTTCCTCGAGTTCTGCGACGATTTCAATATCCGCGTCGATTGGGCAGCCGTGGCCCATCCGCACTCAACGGCCAGCCGAGAGGGTGAACGGCATGATTCTTCATATTCAAACCGCCAATCTTCACCGATCAAGAAATTCGCAGACGGTGGGCGCCGAGCCGCCCTCCGCTCTTGGAGCCCGTGAACCACGCCACCGCCGACCGGTTTACACCATTCTTCCGGTGTTCGGGCGCCGGGTTGCCCCGCCAACCGACCTAGAATACGGCGCCCCAAGACTACTGGCCTTCGACGAGACTTGGGCGCTCGACTCGCAGCAAGACGCCGTCGACCAGCTTGATGAGGCGCGCGATGTCGCCGTCCTGCGGTCGGCCAAGTATCAGCAAACGCTGCGACGATATCAGAGTTGTTAGGTCTGCGGTCAGGCCTTCAACGTTGGCGACTTGGTCTTGCATCAGGTTCAGTCCAACAAAGATAAACACAAGCTTTCACCTCCGTGGGAGGGCCCCTTCACCATTGTGGAGATTATCCAGCCCGGTACCTACCAACTCAAAGATGCCAACGGCGACGTCCTTTCGAACGCCTGGAATATCAAAAAGCTCAGACGGTTCTACCCATGAAGTTTACCCTTGCCAAATGATTGGCTCCCCGACCTACGACCGAACGATTCCGGCGATACAAGGGAAGGGAACATGAAGGCCGAAACGCTGAGTAAAACAAGGTTTTCCAGAGAGGCATTACATTCCCAAAGGAAACACGAGCACACATTACAGAAAGAAAACATGAAGAAATACGAGCCCACTCCTACAACTTATGCTACCCAAGGGTAGAAAGGAGTGCAAAAATCTGCAAAACAAGGATCGGAGTACGATGACAAAAAGCGACGCCCAAAGGTTGTGAGTTGCTCGCTCAAGACGACGAGTTCAGGGCGAGTGTGCGGCGACTCTACTCCAAGAATCTGGCCCTGAAGGTGCCGCCTCCCGAGCTTTCGCATCCTCGCCTTATCATCCGAGACCTCCAGTGCCTCCGTCCTGCCATCGCTTCCGCTGCCTCAGATTCGCCCGCTACTGGTCGACTCGCCAATCCGAGCGACGGTCGCCACGGGTCAAAGGAGGCGTGACCGGCGCAGCCGAAAGAAAGACGCATTCGCCAGATCATGACCTTCGCTTCTTCATGCAAGGGAGCGCCACGAGCGTGGGGCAGTCCTCCAGGCCTCGGCCGCCGGTGAGGCTAAAGGCATATCAGGAATACAGGCCTGCAGCTGCTCGTCCACACACCCCTAGGGGCCTTTAGGCTCCCGCCCATGCTCTCATAGGTGGTGGGAGCATGGAGAGGAGGACAAGACGCGAGAGTCAAGCTCTCACGCGCGGGCCGCCCATCTCGGCCGCTCGGGCACGTGACCGCTGGGCCACCACTTCATCTTCAAGACACTGAAGGCGGGCTCAGCAGAGCCGACGCCTGGCCCAAGGCGGCGGAGGACGCCACGTGGGAGGCCAGGAGGCATGCGACTCGCTAACGCGGCCCACCATGCTGGCCGCCTGCGCCTCATCGCTAAGAGGTTGCCTGGCCACGGAGGGGCGCGCTGGTGGTAGGCTGGCGGCGCCCACCCGGCACCACTCTACCCGAAGTCGGACTGCTAAGAGCAAGGGCGAAGACCGCCACGACCTTGAGACACCAGATTCCACCAAAACAGCCAAACAAAGGACTTACACTTGGGAGGGTTCAGATGTAAAAGGTCATGGTAGATTGAGCTGCCGCTCATGTCATGAGGAACCTACGCCCGCCGAGGCCTCTGGGGACCGAACTCGGGGACTCGCCTCACGGACGCTTACAGCCTCTCATCATCGCCGCTTCGCCGCTATCGCACTCTCTCAAGCTTCTTCAAGACGAACTCGGAAGGCAAGAAGCGAAGAAGGGCAAAGCGCTATGGTCGGGGAGCTACCATCGCGCCCCGTATCCCATATTTATAGGAACAGGACGAGGCGGCCTAAGCAGTCGCCGCCTCGCATGCCCCGCCATGCGTCCCGTCGTACCCACGGCTCCACGTGAGGACATGACGGTCATTAAAATCCCACTCCGCATTAAATGGCGACGGGACGACACGAGGGCGAAAGACGCCACCTCGCGCAGAGACGGCGCGACCCTTCGGTTCCTGCCCCCGGAACGGACTGGCCACGCGGATAGACTGCCATGACTTCGGGATTTGCGCCCACTCGCGAGGGTCGGTGACCCGACTGGCCTTGGGCCCCGCCCAAAGCGGCAACTCTCCACTCGAAGGCCACGCCTACGCCCAAATGCCACGGTTGCTAATGGCGCTTACTTTAAGAGGGTGGTACCCGCGTGGGACGACCAATGGTCGGACGAGAACGCTCGGCCCTACGTCTTTTGGTTGCCTCGCGTTACCATCTAGATGCTGACACTCCGATCCACGCACGAAAGGCCCCTACGATTCCTGAGTGCTACAATCGCTCTAGTCGGCGCACGTTGCAAAGAAGAAAATGCGAGCAATAAAACCGCAAGATCAACCAACATGCCAAGTCCGGGATGTCCAGAATATGTACAAATATTACACCGCAAAAGTAAATGTCAGGTGCCAGCTCCTGGAGGGTCCCCAAACTAGATGGCGGCGTCGTCGTCGGAATCGCCGCCGCTCGACGCTTCGCCCGGCGTCCATGCACGACGTTCGCCGCCGCCGCCGCCGCACTCGCTCGCTGGCATAGATCTCTTCGATCCCGGCGACGGTCGCCATCGGATCGAAGCAGACACCACGGCTGGCAAAGCAAGCCAGCACGTATTCCGCCGCCAAGGCGGTGACTTCCCGCCCTTCGCGAGCGGAGCGCTCGTTCAAGGCACGAGGCAGGTCGGACAGGGCGTCCGCCGCCACCGTGAGGCCAAACGCGTACTGCGAAGGGGAGCATCTCCGCGGCCCCTTCAGGTTCACTCCCAGCGGCTCCAAGCTCCGGGCGATGCTGTCGTAAGCAGGAACAAGTATGGACGAAAGGTTATCGCGCAAGGCCCAGCGATCCTCGTGCATCCTATTAACCTCATCCTCCGCGTCCTTGACGCGCGCCTGCAGCGACGACACAACCTCGCGCATCCGAACAAGCTCCTCCTCTGCGGACTGGGCCCGGGTCCGTTGGTACGCCGCCTCCACCTCTTGAGCAGTGGCTGTTACAGCGTGAATGCCCGGGGAGGCCTGCAGCCGCGGAGAAGCATGGGATGCAGCTCCGATGACGCCGCGGCAGGCGGCTCGCGAGAACCCGAGCCAGAGACACTGAAGAAAGAGCCAAACAGAAACCCGTGTCAGCAAAAGAAGATACCGCTCGTCTCAAGACCCAAAGAAACTTACTTCGGGAGACGATCCCGGATGCGAAAAACCGACAAGGGCAGGATTATCTCGCCCCTCACCGTGGCCCTCGACGAGCTAGCTTCAACCCGCGCCCTCTTACCGGCCCTTCGATCTTCGCTCGCATCACGCCCACCTCCTGTCATCTCCCTTTTGAGAAAGGAACTTCGGGACAAGCGTGGGGAAGGCGAAGAGACAATGAGAAATGGCAAAAATAAACCGCCCTCATCACCCTTCACGCCCTATTTTTATGGTCGACGCAACGCGGTCCGGGCAAGCGCCGCTTCGGGCGAAGCAACGCACGCGCCATCATTCTCTCTGTTCCAAGCCGGATGCAACGGCTATTAATTCCCCACTACGCATTTAATGTCGATGGGACGCCAGCGGGCAGAAGGATGGCAGTCCGGCACAGGAGCCCAAAAAAGATAAGGCACTCTACTCTCGGTCTCCCTTACGCTTATTTTGAAATCCAGCCACGCGGCGTGACCACAACTTGGTCCCCATGCACGCGCCGGGGCTCGGGGATAACGCCATCAAGACATTCAAGACGGGTCAAGGACCGGACGGTGTCAGTTCCCCTGGTAACTCTTGACCCAGCGCCACGCCCAACGCCCAAACTACTACGGCCGAGTGGTGCCTTATGAAAAAGGAAGTGCTCAGACGGATTTACCCATAGTCGGTCAGAACACCCCTTCCCGCCCAAAGTGTGAGTAGACGCCTTTTGCTCCTGTGGTTCGTTCCCATCCTCTCCGCGCTCTCCTTGAAAAAATTAAACACGCCAACCTACGTCCGAACAACCCCTGCGGTTTCTAGGGCTATGGTCGCTGGGTATCCACTAGCACAAGGAAGCGCGAAGGGCCAGGTCGAACTTACGGTGGCATAGAAACAAACCCCAGCTCATTACACATCAAAGTTTTCACATCTTTAAAAAGTGTCTAACTTCATTCATATTCTCCGTGGAGGACGCCCTGCGGCGATATCCGGTCGGCGATCGTCCGGGCATGCGGTTCGACCTGGAGCGTGAAACGGTCGACCTCCTCGTCGGTCCGATTCCCAGCGATCCCTCTACTGATATTATCCAGGTCAAGACCATTGTAGAAGGACATGGTGCAGACGAGCGCGGAGGAGGCCCCAAGGGCGGCACTTTTGCTCACCGAGCTCGACGCAGTTCCCAAGACGCGAGCCACTTTGCCATGAAGCGAATCCAGTTCTCAGGCGGGCCCCGAAAGCACTCGGCCGCAGCATACTGCCGATCCTCTCTAGGGCCGCCACCGTGGCGGCTCGATCGACCGCCCTCCGCCACTTGTCGTGCCTGCCTCGGCCGCCTTTGCCGCGTGATTGCCGCCACACGCCTCTACCGCCAACCTCCGCTCTGCGACTACGAGATTCTTCGCAACTCAAGATCGGCAGAATCAAAAGGCTTCGATGGACGACGCTGGAATTAACCAAGACGCCGATCCTTACGGTACCGAGGAGTCCATTATAGCGGAGCTTGGCCCGTCTCCTCATCGCTTTTTCACCGCAGCCATTTCTTCCCGAAAGGTCCACAGCATTGCCGGCCTCCGCCAGGGAGGACTCTAGCTCGGATACCCTCGCCCTCAAGGACTGGCTCGTCCGGCGCTCCTCCTGCAAGGCCTCAGCAACCTGATCCAGCGCCTGGCGGGCCTCTTTCGTCTTCGATTGCTCGCGTGCCACGGCCTCCCGAGCCTCGTGCAGCTCGAAGCCCAACTGGTTGCGATCCTTTTCTGCGGCCATCCTCTGGCCGTACAGGCGCCGGAGGAACCCGGATTTATCATCCGACCGCTCCCGCAGACGCTGCAAAACGCCGACGTCCGTCAACCTATGGCGAAATTCGCCGAAAATTGAGATGAAGGGTCCTTAAGTTCGGCTTACCGTGCTGGTCAGATCGATCCCCCCGGTGATTGCGTCCAGTGCCTTACTGGAGGACTCAAGGAGATGGTCCAGACCCGCCCGGATCTGGTCCATTTCAGCCCTGGCTCGCCGAGAGCCCTCCCGCAGGGACTCCCATTCCCCGATCTCTGCCTCATCATCCAGAACATACAATGGCCTGCCAGACGGGTCATTGCCCGGCCAGACCAATGTGGGCAGGACCGGTCGAGGGGACCCACCCGCGGCCACCTCGGCGACCTACGTCGGCGGTGGAACGTTTGCCGCCGCCGTTGGCGGGTCGGCGGCGACCATCGCCAACGCTTGGGCCGTCCCATCCGGCGAACCCCTGAGCAGCGATGGCAGTGTCGCACCTAGTGCCAAAACCGCCCCGGACGGCGACCCTCCCGCGGCCGGCGGCGGAAGGTCTTCCCCGCCTTCGTCAACCCCTAACCACGGCGCCGGATCACTGGTAGTTGCCGGGGTCTCGTGGAGTGCCGCTCGCTAACGGCTCGATGTCCAGATACCAGCGCAACACGTGCGTCGACAATGGCGGCGGTAACGCTGCTTATTGGTCGCTCCAAATTGGCCGGCGCTTCCTCGGCTTCCACCAACGGCAGGGACGGCGCCGATCCAGGCGGGGCCGCTGCCAAGTCCGCCACCTCTGTCAAGCTTTCCCTCGTAAAGGTCCTGAGCACAACGACCGGACAAAAATGGCTCAGGCCAAACCAACGCAACGCAGCCTAGGAGCAAAAAGCACTGACCGCGTCGAACGGGTGCCGTGCAGCCGTGCCCTCTTCGCTGGTCTCCCTGGCGAAGGTGAGTCACCCCTTCGCCTCCCCAAGGGAGCTTCGGCCGGGGGTGTCTCCGCTCGGGGTGCCACGACGGCGGCGCTTGTACCAATGCCCTCGCCCGGGCTACCGCCTGTCGGTAGCCCAAAGTCAAACACGGCATACGGGTCTTTGGGAACGCTGCCGTCACTGGAGGACGATTCCGCACCGACCGCGGAGAGGATGGTCGATTTGGAAACTTCCTCATCGCGCGCGACCCTCGCCGCACGCTCCCCCCTCTTCTCCTTTCTCCTTCTTTCTCTCCGCGCTTACGGCGGATTCATTCTTGTGGCCTCGTCACAGACGCAGACCCTCAACGCTTTTCCCCGTGACCATGCTCAGAAGAAGCCCTGCCAGTTCTCGGGAGGTACAAAGGCACCACTTAGACCAAAATACGAGGGGTTAAAATAAAGGGGGAAGGGAAGGACGAAGAGGAGGGGAACCGCCCGAATTACCAGGTCTGGGGGATTCTCTACCGAAAAGGGCTCGGGAGCACCACCCGCCACCACGGTGGCTCTCCCGATCAAAACGGCGGCCACCCGAGCCTTGACATCCGAGGCAGGGAGGTCCGAGCAATCCATCCTCATGGGATCGAGCGCTCCCTTGTACGCGAACATGGGGTGCGGCCTATCCATGAGGGGCTGCACGCGCCTCGCCATGAACGCACGAACAACGGCATCTCCGGTCAGGCCTCGCCCCTTCTCAGCCTTGATCTGCTCGAGAATCACCTCCATCTTCCTCTTCTCCCTCTCATCGGGGCCCCAGTTCCATTCCGGCACCGCCTCGGGATGCCGACCGGAGAAGGCTGGGGCGATGTCCCCCAAGTTCCGGGCGTAAAACCACTTAGAGTGCCACCCCCAGTTCGACGTGGGCAGCTTCACCTCAATGTACTCACGTGGCGGTGAACGCTTGATTGAGGGCGGCGCCGCCAACCGGCGCCGATCTTGCCGCTTCGATTGCTTGCTTCTTCCACGATCAAGATTTGGAAGAAGTACTTCCAGAGGGCCCAGTGTGGCTCAATCCCCAAAAATGATTTACACAACGCAATGAAGACCGCTATATGAAGCACGCCGTTGGGATTCAGGTGATGCACCTCCACCTTGTAATGATGGAGAAGCCCGTGAACGAATGGGTGAAGGGGGAGCCCAAACCCGCGCTCGAAGAGGGACGCGAGCACGACGGCTTCATCACCACCAGGCTCTGGAACTACGGCCCCAGTCGATACCCTCCACCGCGAAACATCCCGCGGGGGGAGGAACCGCTTCTTCTCCAGGCCAAGGATGCGGGCGGGGAGAGTAGAGCATTCTGGCCACGACATATCCGACGGAGAAATCGGCGAGCGAAAAAGGGGCGGAAGTGAAGAACTCCCTTCCTGAATCTTTTCCTCTTTCTTTCTATCTCGTTTTCTCGCAGGCGAAGCAAGGGAAATAGGGCAGGATCCGCCCGACCGACTCCCCCGTCGAACCTATAAGGGCCCAAACAGACGCCGGATGAACAAGCATCGGCCAGACGAACGACGCCTCAAGCGAGATGGCATGCGCTTCACGCCCCCAACCGCTACGCCGGTCCAACGGTACGTCGCATCGATTCCCGATACCCTTTACATTCAAACCTGACAGGACAACAGCCAGCGAAGGACCTTCCAGACGGCAAAGACGTCGCGCGACCCCTCTGCCCGCTTCGGACTAGGTGAATCGCCCGTGACAAGTGAAGGGCCCACCAGACTGCCACAGTCTCAAGAGCCGCAAAGGGGCTTGACAACTCACGCCCAGAGCCCAATCAAACGTTGTGGGTTCCGAAGGCCTGATCCACCAAGTGGATTCAACGCCGCCCCAGCGGAGAATCGAGCAAGGGGCGAGGATAGGGTGAGCCCCCAGCGGGCCTCTAGCTGGGACGGCGAACGACCCAATCACCCTGAGTCGTATCCGAGACCATACATCACGCTCACCCGTGGAACCCATCGATGGGAGGCAGCCCGCTGCGCCCTAGGTCGACGGACAACCTAGGGTCCGATACGGGATCGAGTAAAGAAAGGTTCTCATGGGTCGCCCCCAGTGGGCCGGGCGCCCGCGCCGGGATAACGCTCGCTCGGAATGATCCCCCTTGGGGAGATCACCAGGGCCCACTCGGATAACCCGTTATTAGCTCGCGCGAGCACGGCGTTCAAACCAACGTATGGCAAACGCGCGTTAGCTCACCCCCTCCAGGTCCCACACCTGCGGACGGGGCGTACGCATGGGACAAACAACGACCGCTCCTCCCAGGCAGCCTCGCCCGACGAGGGCGCGGGACGGACGCCCTCCGCCTGGCTCCGGCATAACGCCGGCCTCGCAGGCGGGTCGAAGCCACGACGTGCGCCTGGCCACCGGAACCTTGCACAAGGTGCCCCGTCGTCCACGCCAAGCCAAGGCAACGTCGAGGCCGTCTCCGACCCACCCGGGGGCTCGGGGGTTCCATCCAATGGATAGCCGCAGCGCACCGCCGATCAAAGTGCCTCGGCGTAGGAAACCCCAACCGGGTCTCCGACCCGCTCGGGGGCTCGGGGGCTCCATCCACCGGATGCGCTCGCGCGCACCCGGTCAAGGCCGACCAACCGAGTCAGTCGGGCACAGACAACCGGGACAGCCGGCCGGCCTATTCGAAATACGCCAGTGGATGCGCTCGCGCGCACCCGCCGATCAAGGCTGCCTCTATGCGTAGGGTTTAAACCCCCCAACCGGGTCTCCGACCCGCTCGAGGGGCTCGGGGGCTCCATCCACCGGATGCGCTCGCGCGCACCTGGTCAAGGTCGACCAACCTAGTCGGTCGGGCACCGACAACCGGCAACCGCCGACCAATTGGAATACGCATCCGCCACGCCAAGACGACGCTGCGTTGGCCGAATCCACCAACCAAAGTGAACCCCCGATCGGTTCTCCGACCGCCGGGGCTCGGGGCTATTGATTTAATACCGGGACATGGGTACTTAGCGCCCAGAGAAACGAATGGGCCGCCTCGAAGCCCAAAATTCGACTAGAGGCCCCGCTCAAGGATGCCCGGTTTCCGACCAAACCGACCCCAAAAGGCGGCCCGACCTGCGCCACAGGACAGGCGCCCCCCAAGCCACGACTAGGACGACCGAAAGACAGTCCGACCCGCGGGTCGGACCGCTCACAAGCTCCGGTCGGGCTCAGACCGTCTCCGCCGAAAAATAGACATCGGATCATCAGAAACCGGCCTCTGTCCTGGTCACCTACCCCGCTAGTACAACACCTCAGCATGACCGCACGAAGGTGGGAGGCCCTTTCCCGAGGCGGTAGGTGGCCGAAGACAAGCGCCGAACTCATCGCCCGGACATGAACAGCGGAGGGACGCGCACCCTCCCGAGGCGACTCCCGGAGCCAGGCGCCTCAACGTTAGCACACGACCGGTGCGCAGGAGGCAGGTGCGCCGTTTCCCGGTGAAGTAGGGCGCTCCGCCACCCTGCGTGTCGACCGGCTTGGAGCGGGACATGCAACCACCTGTCAGGCGTCAAATCGAAGACCAGACGCCAAGGCAAAAAACCAGACTCCTAGGCGTAGGGCACCCCATCCTTCTTTTTTCCAGACTCCCATGTAACCTACTTCCCCAGGCCTTATAAGGGGAAGCAGGACCCTCTGGAGCAGGGAGGGATTAATCGATAGCAACACTTAGGAGCTCGGACGCTCTCACGACCCCAAGCTCCTCGCACTCACAATCGCCTCAGCCAACTTCCACGCCCGAGGCGCTTGAGGCCATACCTCGTCCCTTGCTTGTAATACGGTGAAACCTCCTGCATCAGGAGCAATATACTACCACCTCACGAACTGGAGTAGGGATTTTTCAGCCCGAACCAGTATATATCTTGGACCCCCTTTGGTCTAACCATTCAGGGAGCGGGATCGCGCGGCCCCTAGACTTACAAATTTACTTGCCGGTTTACGAAACACCGACACGTTGACACGCGGCGTAATCTGGTCCACACATCATAATCCAACGGCCACCAACCTATGCACTACGTGGCTCAACCAGAGACACTTATCTACGATCCAACGGTGATATTTTACCCGAGCGATGCTGTCGGTGTTTCGTATACCGGCAAGTAAATTTGTAAGTTAAGGGGCCGCGCGTTCCCTCTCCTTGAATGGTTAGACTCAGGGAGCCCAAGGTGTATACTGGTTCGGGCTGAATGTCCCTACTTCCAGTTCGTGGTGGTTCTATATTGATTTGGGCGCAGCGGACTGCGTGATGTTACATGCGAGGGCTAAGGCCTGGCCTTGAGCGCTCGTCCGAGTGGGAGAGGTCGGAGTGAGCTAGGGCTGTCCGTTCGTAAGTGCTCGTGAGTGCTTTGGTCTGCTTGTACAAGCTTGCCTATGCTCCCCTCCCCTTCCTTGTGAATCCTGCCTCCCTTTATATAGGCGGAGGGGGCAGGTTACATGGGAGTTTGAAGAAAAAAGGATGTGGTGTCCTACGCCTTGGAGTCCCGGTCTTCGCTCCTGGTGACTGACAGGTTCCTGTTCATCCCATACTTGGGTTGGTAGACACAGCAAGCGTCGTTCCGTCGGGAAGGGGCGCACCTACCCTCTGCGCGCTTGTCAGATGCTGACGCCATCACGCTGTGCTCTGGTGTCGCCTCGGGAGGGAGCGCGTCTCTCCACTGTGTGTGATGGAGCGAAGGGACTAGTGCTTGACTTTAGCGGCCTCCTGGCCACCTTGGGAAGGAGCCACCTGCCCCAGCATGGTCATCGTGTCCACGGGGCAGGTGACCAGCTTGAGGTCGACCGGCGACGTGGCGGAGGTCGCTGGTCGAGCTTCGTTGGGGCTCGACCGAGGCTGTGTCGGACCGCAGGCGCCCGACCAGGCAGTCGAGCGCCCTGGTGGGCTTGATCGGGGCCGAGGATCCTTCGTGACCCAACGTGGCCTTAGGCCAGAGCTGGGTCTAAGGCGGCCCTGGTATGAGTATTCGTCAGATGCACTGTTGACCTAATCAACGTGGCTTGATCTGAGCCGCATACTAAGGATCTAACGGCTAAGATTGAATCAAAGCAAAACTACACCGAGCGATCTGAACCGTTCAATCTAATCCAACGGCTAGGGAGTGAAGATGGTGTTTACTGTTTAGTGGCGACGTGGCAAGATCCGGAGCGTTTGGCGGTGATCGGACGGCGGACGAAGCTTGGCTGACGGTGATGTCGCGGCGGCGCAGACCTTGCCAGAGGGGAAGAAGACGATGGCAGCAACTGTGCTGTGAGGCTTCTCCGGCAACAAGAGATGGAGTATTAGACGCGTCTCGACACAGGGAACTCGGCGACGACCTCGGAGACGGCGAAGATGGACCGGTGACGGCGCAAGAGCGACGAAAATGTCTCGGGACTATGGCGAGCTCAAGCGGCAACTACGAGGAGTTTCGGGAAGAAAGAAATGGCGCAAAATGTGTGGGAAGGAACGCTCTACGATGTGCACTAGGTATTGAAGAGGGAGAGGGAGCACACCGGCGATAATGGCGCGTGGAATCTCCGGCCATAACACACGGCGGCGGCGTTTCTGGAAACGTCGGTGAGGCGACGTGGTGCAATCTACGCTGTTCACGTGGCGATGAATCGACGACTGCTAAAGCACAATCGACGTGGCTGCCTCGGAATCGCCCGATCCAAAACCAACGGTGGATTTCTAGCACCGATTAGGGTTCCACGGTTTGGGCCGACAACGAGCACAGTAACGGGCTCGACCCAGCACTGTTCACTCCAATTTTCTGATTTTTCCAATAAAACAAATTCCAAAAATCCATTTAAATCATTTGAGGCATTTTAAATAGCAGAATAATTCTAGAAAATATTTTGGAACATTTTGAACTCAAATAAAATAATTTCATTATATTTTGCAAGAGCGTATTCATTATTTAATTAATTTCCAAAGAAAGGTTAAATTCCAGAAATTCCAATTAAATCCAAATAAATTCCAAAAATTCTCAAAAATTCAAAATAACTTATTAAATTCAAGATAGACCAAATTTTGGGATGTTACAAAAGACAAGCAAAGTTTCTCTACGAAGGGATACTTGATCTCAGCATCAAGTAATTGACGTATTAAATAGAAAATTACCCTCTCTTTATCATCAACTTCTTATGCTAAAACGGCTTCAATAGTCTCCTTCTCAGCCGATATATATAACTTGAATGGTATACCCTTTTGTGGTGTAGCCAGAACCAGTGGATTGGTCAAATATTCCTTATATCATTAAAAACTTTTTGTTGATCGGCTCCCCATACAAATTCTTAATTATCTTTTAACTTTAGTAATGGGGTAAATGCACGAATATAGCCAGAAAGGTTTGAAATAAACCGCCGTAAATAATTAATTTTGTCGATCAACTTTTGCAAATTCATTTTTACACATCGGTGGCTTTGTCTTGGTTATGGCCCGTACTCTTTCTTGATTGGCCTCAATCCCTCTCTCATGAACATGAAGCCTAAAAATTATCCAGTCGACACACCAAAAGCACACTTGTAAGGATTCATCTTCAAACCGTGTGCTCTTATATTATTGAAGACTATTTCCTAATCGCTAAATACTTTAAATCTTTTTTAGATTTTACAACATCATCATCAATGTGAATCTCTACAATCTAGCCGATTAGATATTGGAAAATCAAATTCATCGCTCGCTGATATGTTGCACCAGCGTTCTTTAAGCCGAACGTCATTACTGTCCACTCAAATAACCCTATGGCACTAGGGCATCTGAAAGCAGTGTTTGGTACATCGGTTTTTGCCATGAATACCTAGTTATATCCAGCATTGCCATCAAGAAAACTAATAATTTTATTCCCTGATGTAGCATAGATAAGCATATTGGCTATTGGCATCAGATACTCATCTTTTGGCGCGGCTTTATTCAAATCCCTAAAATTGACGTATACTCTGAGTTTATCATTTTTCTTCATAATAGGAATGATATTGGAAACCTACTCAGCATATTGGCAAGGCTTGATAAACTTGGCTTCCAGTAATCGTTCAATCTCTTCTTTTTATAACATTGTACAATGCCGGATTAAATCTTCGAGGAGACTGTTTAAACTGTCGATATCCTACCTTTATAGGTAACTGATGTTCAACAAGTGGTGGCTTAAACCAGGTATCTCATGATATTCCTAAGCACAAAAACCCTCTCGCGTATCGGCTTTTTATAGCTCTATTATGATAATCTTGTATTGGCCCAGACAGTCTATCTTTAGCCGACCGCCTTGGCCAATCATCTTGGGGGTAGTGCTCCATCGAGTAAGTGTACAGCGATGGCAGAGCTATCCCCCTTTCCCAATACAATTGCCAGAAGGGGCATCGTTGATGATCCCTTTCTAAATTTTTAGGCCAGTACAAATTATCTAGCTAACGTGCAAGATAACACGACCTATTGCTCATTCTCTCATACTTCTTCAGGGTCTCTTTACCGCTTGAGGTGGACTGGATGTCAACATGTCGAGCTCTTTTTAGTTCTTCACCCTGCATCGGCTCTTTCCCATTTCCTGAGCATTGCACCATGTTTATGGGAAAAGGGTTGACATCCACTTGTATTGCCGGCCCGACTGTAAATTTAAGCCGACTGTTTTCTATAGCCGATTGTATTTACTATAAAAAATATTGCAATCATTAGTATTTCGAGAAAAAGAATGGTGCTATTTGCTATACCTTCATTTTTTTATCTCATCGGCTAATGGTATAACATGTGCTTTGGGTAGTTGTATAATCTTTTGTTGTAACAATAAATCAAAAATACGATCACACTTGGAGACATCAAATGCATATTTTACTTTCGATTTACTCTTCATCAGTTTAAGCCAAGAATATACCAAGGATTTTTGGACCCTTTGACCCATTCAGCTATATTTATTTCTACTTCATCATCTTCAGAGGACTCACTTGAACAATACTCTACCATATTTACCTTGACTTTATCTTTATTATTATTTATATTGAACTTATCCTTGAATCCTCTATTGTCAGTAAATCGATTTTCTTGAGCCGACACCCAATGAAGGAGATGGCTTAAATCTGTAAACTCTTCTCTGTTAAATTTCTCTCTAAGTAGGGGAATTAATCATTGGAAAGTTAAATCGGCTAATTGATTATCAGGCACGGTGACACTAAAACACCGATTTCTAACTTCCCTAAATCTTCTAATATAAAGGGTTACCGATTCTCCAAATTTTTGACAGATAGGGTTCAGATCAGAAATCCTAAGTTCCAGACTACTGGAGAAAAAATATTCATGGAATCGGCTTTCCATGTCGTCCCAAAAGTGGACCAAATTTAGAGGTAAACTTGTAAACTAAGTGAAAGCAGACCCCGATAGTGACAATGCGAATAACCTAATCTTGAGCCCATCGGATTGAACGGCTTCGTCACATTACGCGATAAAACATCCGACGTGTTCCAATGTAGCCATGGAGTCATCCCTAGAAATTTTGGAAAAATTAGGAATTTTAAAATTATTTGAGTACGACCAGGGATTACAAAACCGTTTTTCAAAATTCGCGTCGAAATTCGTGGTACGGTTTTCATAAAAATCGCGTGAAAAACCGATCGGAAACCGTAAAAAACCGAAAGGTTTAAAAATAAAAAAATTTGAAAAAAATCCAAAACCGTTCGGTTTTCAATGAAAACCGCGGTTTTTCACGAAAAACCACTCGGTTTTCTCGAAAAACCGCTCGGTTTTTGACGAAAACCGACCCGTCCATTTGAATGTTCTTCGAAAACGGTTTTGAGCGGTTTTTGACGAAAAACCGCTCACATAAATTTTTCCAAAATTTTTAAATTTTTAAATTTTCTTTTTTAATTAGAACGGTTTACCGAGCGGTTTTGAATTTCAAACCGGAGCGGTAAGGAATTTTTGATAAATTTTCTCAAACTTTTTAAATTTAAATTTGAATTATATTGATTTATCTATTGATTCCTTTTGTCAAGCCGGATCGGTACAGTTGAAAATCTCGTCGGTAATGTGAACCTGATGGGAACAAAACCAGAAGCCGAAAGGACAAAACCCGACAAGATGCAGCACGGCGGCGCGTGAAGTGAGGAGGACCATAGGCGCACCACACTTCGTACATACGTACCCACCTTTCATCCTCAGGTCACGTACCATTCCGCTGTGTGGCTAACGTTACAGGTCGTTGTGTAAACAGAAAAAGGGTCAGAAAGAAGGCAGAGAGAGAGAGAGAGAGAGAGAGATACATGATACATCATGGAGCGTCGGACAATTAACGTTGGTGGCTGTTGCAGTCGATCGATCTCGAGGGGAGACGTCATTTGCGCAGCACCATGGTTTGGCACGAATGCACACGATAACATTGGCAGCCTCAGGGAAAACGACGGGCATAGCGCATCTTGAATCTTGGCGTGTCCACTTACTTATACAAGTCAACGTGCTTTTGCGTCGATACATCCCACTGCACTAGCGGTGGATCCGGTGGGTGGGCTCGCCCTGGGAGGATGTCGTGCAACCCTGACAAGGACGCGCGCGGAATGGGTCGGCCGGCCGGGCGCTCTCACATCGTCTGCAAGTTGCTGTGCCGGCTGAGGCTTTCCATCCGTTCCGGTGGTCGCGGTGTTTCCGTGGGCGGCAGGGCATTATGAATGGCCCGGCAATTCGCTGCGCGCGACAAGCCCAGGCGGAAAACAACCCGGAAACGTTATACGCCGCCCCGGCCGACGGCCCATTAACACGTGATGCGCCGCGCGAGACTAGTGACGTTTTGGGTCGGACCGCGCGAGCCGACGAGAGACAAGTGCCAGGTCTTTTTGTTTTTTCCTTTTCCTTTCTCCCCGTTCTTCCTTTTCATTTCGTTGCAACTTTTTTTTGCCAGATATTTTTCTCTAATGTAAATTTTTAGCCATTTTTTTTGTAATATATATTTTATTTATTTTTACTAATTGCCTTAATTGGTTCCACTAATATTTTTTTATGAATGATGCTTCTATATATCACTTTTTTCAATATAAATTACATAAAATCTTGAAGTAAGTGAACGGATAAGCAATTACAATTCATCTTTTATTCATGCTTTAATGTTTGTGATGTTTTCAAATAGTGATACATAGAAGCACCTCTCATTTTCTTATTTAGGGTGTGTTTGGCAGAGCTCCCAGCTTCAGCTTTCCCATGAGAAGCTAAAGAGCTCTACTACATAAAAAAAAATCAACCAACTTCACGTAGGAATCTGAGGAAGTGACTTATGTTTTTTAGCTTGCAGTCTAGGAGCAAAAAAACCCGCTCCCCACCTGATTCACAACCTCTTAGTTATAAACCTCTCCACCAAGTTCATAACTATTTCTCAGACTGAAATCACTTCCACCAGAGAATCGATTCCATAGAGAATCAGGATCTGAAGTTCTGCCAAACAGGCTCTTATTCAACTAATAGGTTTTAATTGTACCACTGATAATTTTTATTTCTGTTTCTCCCGAACTTCGCCGATGAATTGTTTGAACATCGTCAATGAATTGTTGGACCATTAAAATCAAACGCATGTACCATTGGCAATGGTTGTTATAACTTATAACTTAATATATGTGGGGATGGGGTTTCCGTGGTCATCGGCCCATCGTAATACCCATCGACATCACGCCATCACGGTGCGTTGTGAGAGCGTTGGCAACTTGGCGTGGGCGGCTGCGATTACAGGTGCAGATCACACTGCCAAGACGTGCGCCCGGCAGGAGCAGGACCGTCACATCACGACATCAGTCTGCTGATTTGAAATGCTGGAAATTACTGAAGCTAATACTGTACGCAGGCTTCAGACCTGGAACTGGAAGCATGGCTACTTGGCTAGTACCTAGATAGCGAAGTATCACGCGCACAAAATAGACTAAATGGCTATATGAGTAAAGCTTTTTAAGTCACCTTCAACTTCCAAAAAACCGAAGCATTTCAAGTAGTATATAGCTTTTAAATGATTTTTAGCATAAACTAAAGTTCATATATGATATGTAAAAGTTAAAAGCTGAACTTAACTTATTTTTATATTTTATTATTGAGAAAAATTATATATTCATCAAATAATCTTTTATAAAAAAACAACAGCTATTTTTTACTTAAAAAATGTTACAGCTCTCCTGGACACAACCTGAGATTGATACTGCAGTGCACATATCAAGACGGTGGGGGCTCGATTAATTACACTGGCCTTCGGGCAAGGTGCCAAGGTTACGCACTGTGTGAATATCGGGTGCAATCAATGGTAAGCATGTACTGGAAAAAAAAAGAGAGGGAACACCAATATTGTAGAAGAATTCTTTTTGGCGAATAGTATTGTCGATGAGCTCACCCCTACCGCTCAGTTTTAAAATTACCTAGCCCCAAATCCTGTGTAATTGACCGGCTCCATACTAACAATGTAAATATATAGATACTTATATATTAGAGAATATAGTTATATTAGCCACGCAACTCTATTTTCCATATCTGATCTTAATCTATGTACGTACTGGTGAAAGTCCTTTTATTTTTGTTTCTGACTTATGGTAGCTCTTTTTTAAAGATCACAATTATTGTGAGATTTTCTTGCTTGAGGATATATTCAGGTAGTGAAAATCATCAAACTTTTAATATCTTGAATAATTTTAGTTTAACCACCAAATACACATGAATAATTCCTAAGTTCGTTAAGGCAGTTCTCAGTTTAGCAAACATTTACTCATTCAAATATCATGTTCAGACTATTTTCAATTTTGTGTAATCATGCCAAAGGCTCCAATAATTGCACGGCCCTTTGTGCTCGTTGCGATCATGACAATCTATCTATTATATTTCTGAAGGAGCTTCCATGCCCGTTATGAGATTGTAGAAATTCTCACCTTAATAAAAAAAAGGAAAAATGTATATGCTTATTTTAAGGTCCACATTGTAATGGTGCATATTAATTAATTAGATGCATAATATAGTTGTTACAATTGTATAAGAAAGAAATTAACATATATACATGTTTAAAGCAATACAAGTATATTTTGAAATATGTTTTCGGATGCATATTGTGGAACAACACACTCAAATGTTTTAGGTGTTCGAGTGACTTTTTCATTGTTGCACAAGATTTATTTTTGCTGAAACAGTTTCTTGTATTTGTTGCACTAATGATTCTCATTAGTTGCACATGTTGTCTTCATTTTGTGTTTTGTTGCATTGGAGCCGGTAAATTGTTTCAAGCTCAGTAACTATTTGTTACATTTTATCAAACATTTTCTAGATCACAATCGAGATTCATATCTTCAAATGGATCTGTGAGTCGTCAAGCATCCGATTGTTTTGCTCGCTCAGGACGATATGGACGCTAGTCCATCCCTTAATTTCTAGGTCATGAACAAACCACCATATCAACTTGAGTGCCTAACCATTTTAGCTAGAATTACTGATCAAGCTTCAAAGTGAGGTGAATTTTGCGCAGCTACGAAGAAACAAACCTAATGCAATAATGAAGCTTGCTAAAAAACAAACTAATGAAATGAGGCGTACAGATTGCTCATCTTTATTTCTTTTGAGATCTCAGATTATTCAGCTATCACCTATCGTCAAAATCGTGTGTGGATAGAAGAAGCTCACATACATACAAGCTTGCATGGTTCAACATTTCGACTGCGCCCGCGCGGTTGGCAGGAAAGCGCAGCAGATCGATCGATCAACGAGCCCAAAACACGGGGTCGGCCGGGCCTACGCACGTCGTGGTGTTTTAATTAGCTAGCTAGGGTTGCTCCGCAGCTGTTACATAGGGCGCCGACGCGACATAGCTGATCCTCTCCATCGATCGGCCGTGCGCCGTGATCAGTGGCTTTTTCTATTGTTCAGTTCATCTCTTCACCCCAGGAACTAAAGAAAAGAATTCTATACATTATCCGTTGTTCAATTTATTACTCTTTTATCTTAAGATCCATACATGCATGTACATATTTTAGAGAATAGAGAATACAATAAGAAACCGAATAATATGAATATTAAGACAAGATGGACGGCGGATGAGATAGAAGGATGTCCTTATTTCCCAGGCTAATTAGTAGCTTTACTTAATTACCACGGTTACTCAAAGCACCTTGTACTTGCCATGCGTTCTCGTCAGGCGGAAATGCAATATAGCGAGGCTAGCTTAGATTTCATGATCATTCACGTTCATTTTAGTGTGTGCTACCACTGTTCAAGCGAATGGTGCAAATGCATGCCACGACGTGCTGTCGATCGCCGTAGCGTAGACCAAAGCCCATACGCACGCATACATGCTTCCATCAGTGTTTCGGTGACACGGACATGCACATGAACAATTTCATCAGAGAGAGAGATCCGCAAGGCAAGTACAGTACTTTGGCGGCGACCCAATCAAATCAAGAAAAAGCTACTACTGATCGATCTCATATATTGTAAATCTGCAGTAGCCTAGCTAATAGGAGTAGTGTACGTAGCAGCGTGCATGAAGTATGTAACAGTGTATGTACTATGTACGTACGCGTGCTCGCACTGCACGCAGAGATGCCAGGACAGCATGCGTTAATTGTAAACTCAAGTATACGTACGCGCTATTAATTCCTTGATGCCACTATCTAATGGCCGACGGTTCTCTTAAAACACAACTGCTAGCTAGCTCTAGCTAGAGAGCAGGCTCAATATATACCGCTCGATCTCCTCCATATCGTCCACTCCATATATCATATCTCTAGCTATATATATGCATATCGATTGAGGTTTGCTTCAAGCGCACGCGTCCTCTTCAGTCCAAGAACTTGCACTCACACGCAGGTATGTTGTTCGATCGTTAGCTTTCTATATACATATACCATACGTCTCGCATGTTCTATAAATGTTTCTTTTCCTCCCTCCTTGAACATACGATTTAGTGGCCAACTAATTCAGCATGAGCATGCATATGTACATGGCTCTTAATTTTTCACATATGGAATCCCTATTTGCATATTACATCTTTCATTATTTCTTGTTTGTTACAGTTGTTCTAGTCTCTGTTTAGTATAGCAGCATCCGTTGTAGATACTTTTAACTAATTAAGATGAAGAAGTGAAAAATGAAGATTAGCTAGAAAGTGAATCATGTTATTTACCTGTACAAAACATATATAGTAGTAATAATCAATCTCTCAAGCTATATATGTGTAATATGTACTACTTAGGATTGGATAACGAAACTAAGAAATTAATTAATGCTAGTAAAGAGATATGTCATGCCCAAGGAGGTCAAAATTTGAGATGCAATAAAGTATATAAAGGAAGGATGTATCCTCCCCATTTAACATGAGCGGTATATATATATGTCTAGAAATATAATTCATAATTTATTTTCTTTACCATGATCGAGGTGTATATATATAGTCAAAGCTAAGCGCATTAAGCAAGACAGCCTCTCTTCAACTTTTAAGAAAATAAAAGAGACAGATTCTCTTTAAAAGATACATGTACTCCAACAAGCAGAATAAAGATAAAAGCAAATAGTCAATGAGTGAAAAATGAACACAAAGCTCTGTGTGTGTGTGTTGTGTGTGTGTGTGTGTGTGTGTGTATATATATATATTCTGGTTAGATACTGCTTTCATCATTTGTGAACTAAGAAAGGCAAGGCCCAGATCACACAAAGCAAAGACTTTTCTCTAGCTTATTTAATTAGGAGCTGGGAACCACTGATTGAATTGCATTCCTTCTTTATACAATTTTATTTGCGAACTTGACATATTTAGTTGGGATTATTGGGCATGCAGTTAGTCGATGTTAGCCATGCTTGACAACTTGTAGGCAAATCAGTGGATTTAGCTCCAATATGCAGAAAAATATTTTAAGAGAATAGCATTATCATTAATTGTCAATTACCTAGAGTATTAATTTGGCTTGGTAAAACCAATTGCATTTTGGTGAGTAGTGTTTCTTTGCATCAGCCTCCCAATACAAACTACACAAATCTTGAAGCAAAGGAAAGGGTAATTAATTACTATCCACCATTCATTTATGCTTTAATATTTGTATAACTTTCAAATACTGATGCATAAAAATACCTCCCCCTTTTTAGTCATCCCCTAGTCGTATTTATCACTGACAAGATGGGTCCCAACTATGTAATCTACATTCTCAGCATTTTATATCCTATATTGTGTATGATCAATGACTATTAGTTTTATAATATCATAGGTAATTTTACATTTACCGTGTATATATATTTTAAATATAACTACATATATGATAAATGTAAGTTATATATCTTACGTTGTGTGACTAACACATGCCATTAACTGACTTCTTAACATACATATAATGTTCAAAAGGTTGCATTAGTTAGTATTATATTTGAGGGTTCAAAAGTCTGCATTAGTTATAGTATTATATTTGGGGGTTAATCAATTATATAAACCCATTCAAAGAAATTTAGGCGCTTAACTCTCCAAACAAAAGCAGATAATGTGTTCAAAAATCCATTTTTGTGCCAAATCAAGAGCATTAGTCTACTGGTAAACAATCTGGATAATTAGTTTTTACACGACTTTATTAACTCTAAATCAACCCTGTCAATTTCCAGAAGACATATGAAAGAAACCAAGAAGTTAAGAATTTTCCCTTCATGTTTCAAATAGCGCGCATTTTGAAGTCAGGTGTTAATTATGAAATCACACCAAATCATTCTAAATCGCCAACACCTTGGTTCTACATGATGAAATTATGTTTGTTTACAAAATATCAATGCTTACAGTAAATTGGAGAAGCATTTACTGGTTTACTGCGGTTAGTTTTCTTTGGCCTCGATGTTGACTAAATACTGCTGTTACACTTCTACTTCACTTCAATTAATATTATTACTTTTGGCTGAATATTTGTGAGGTTGGAAACTGCAGAAATTTTAGTTAATAAAGAAAATCTGAATTTCTAACTTCTTTCCCAATATTCTCAACTTAATTTGTGATTTTATATTTTAGCCATGTTTTAAAGGGCACTTCAAGAATCCAGCCACCAATCATTATCCAAATCAAGAAATGCACTCGCAAATGATTGCATCTGGAAAGATATTTGAGATATCCATATACTTAGTGGAAGTAACTGGCTAGCTAGCTATTATCTGTCATCTAGCCGCGGAAGGAAATGAGACTATTTGCTTGTGCCGTTGCAACCTAAATTAGGAAATCCTTAATTTACACAAAAGTACAAATGAGCTTAAACCAGGAAATCCTTAATTCAAATGAAGTTTTTGCTAATGTGTTTGATCATACATTAACTGCATCTGCTGAATTTTGTCTACAACAAGTGTTTCCTTTACCTGAAATAATATATAGACTATGCAATCCTTTCGATCAAAATCTTGGACCATTTGATTAACTTTCTTCGTGCATTCTACTGTTATCTCATGAGTCATGACTATGCACTCAACAGTCAACACAACCAATTTTCACACTAGCTAGCATATATAGGACTACGTCAATAAAAGCTAACTAATTAATCTTCAAATTAAGACAACAATCAAACAAAGACGGATCTTTCATAGCTAGTCGGAGCAAATTAAGCGCAAGAACAACATGAAACAATAAGATTTTGTCGATAGTACCAACGGTAGATCAGTACACCTGCATATGAACTAACAACACTTAAATGCTTGACAGATCAAGACCTAATTAAGCTGATAGATACTAGAGAAACCATGAAATTCAACCTGGAACTAGTATTGCATACCATCAAAGAAATCGCCGTCTTCCTCATAGTCGCCATCATCGTCGCCTTCTCCTCCGTTGCTGCTCATCATCTCGCCGAAGTCGTAATAGTACTCCTCATGCATCGGCGCCGACATGACGCGGTCCACCAGCTCGCAGCCTTGCTCCATGAGCTCTGATCCACCACTTCTGGTCCTCATCTTGTCCGCATCCCCTCCCCCCTTCCCTGATCCAGTAGCAGCAGCCTCCTTGAGCCGGCGATCGCCACGCTCCGCTGACGTCGGCGACGACATGCCCGCGTCGCCGCTGGCGTTGCTCTGCGAGAACTCGGAGAGCCGGTCGATGGACGTCTTGGACTGGGTGAGCAGCCAGTCCACCGTCTTGCTGGCCTTGTCGAAGCCAAGCCGGTCCTGCAGCGCGAAGAAGTCGCGTGCGACGTCGAGGGACAGCCGCATCCGGCGGTCGCGGATGCCCTGAGCCGTCCGGATCTTGCTGTGCCGGTCCGTCCTGAACGGCCGCTTCCGAGTCCTGGCGTGGTCCCCGCCAGCCACAGCGTTTCTTGGCACCGGCGCCGCCGTCGTCCCCGAGGCCGGGTCAGGAGCCGCCCGCGGCGGCCTGAGCACCGCCTCCAGGGTCTCCGAGTTGAACTGGCCGTGGCCGGGGAAGAGGAGATCGTAGTGCTGATCCAGATGCGCGGGTGCCATGGGGGGTTCTTGGGAGATGCAGAAATGGTGAGGGCTAGGGTAAGGTAACATTTGTGTAGTGCTTGTACTAGTAGCTGATGATCAGATCTAGTTCTGGTACTGTTAATGCTTCTCCTTCTCTAGTCCTCTTCTTGTTCCTCCTCCTCTTCAGACTATATATTGGAAGTGACTAGGTAAGATGTTGATACCAGATCAGATCAGGATGGCGTCCATTTCCATTTCTGTGAGCATCAAGCTTAAGGGGATAGAAAAGGCTAGAGAATGAAGGGAGAAAAGGTTGGAGGCAGCACAAGAAGCTGAAAGATGGGAGTGAGCTAGCTAGCTATAGGTATTAGTGGACCATAGAGTGTGGGTGGGTACGCGTTTGTTTGTTTTTGCCAGTGACAATGCTAGCTGCCGCAAGGTTACGGGTGAGGGTAGTGAGGGCTTTTGAGCAATGGCGTCGCTGTGGTGGCTGGACGGCCATCAACTGTTGCGTCACTACTGAAGCTAGCCTGGGTTAACGATGCAGCAAGCAGCTAGCTAGCTCAAACTCTATAGCTAGCTATCTGAGGTTGGTGTGCTGGTATATGGAGAGTTAGGAAGGGAATGATGAAGGCATTATTGTGATCGATCGAGGGCTACAGTAGTGTATTGTAGAAACACGTGGGCATGCACGGCGTCTATACATATTTGGGTGGTCTCTGCATGCAGCAATATGTGTATATGTACGATTTTGTATGAATTATGATGTGTAAGTACGTTTCCACTAATTAAAACGATGTTAAACGAACCCGTTATGTTCACAACGAGGATTAGAAATTATCATACTAAACAGAGAGTAAAAAAAAAGATCCACTATCTTATAATGGTGCAGTAATTAAGATATCATACTTCAACTCTATATCAGGGCACTTAAGTGTATCTAACTGTTTGCAACAAGATTTGATAAGTGTGGTCAAAATTGTCAGGCTAAGGGTTGATACATTATAACCGATATCCAATATGGAAGGGTATTCGAGATTTTTTATTATAATTGATATTTTAGGAAGGGTCGTCCAGATTAAGATCGATATGGACCATGTTTCTACAGCGTATTGGAAAAGGACACAAATCGGCCGATAGCTATAAAAGATGGCCAATGGCAGACGAGAATGACACAATCCAATCAACAAACACATTGCCTTTATTTTTCTATCGATTAGGGGTAGCCTCTATAATTTAGATTATCTCTTGTAATCTGATTTGATCAATAAAGTTGAGCATCGTCGATTGTTGGTTATCTTCGATTACGTCAATCAGGTCTGATTTTTCCCGATCTTGTTGCGCATCGCCTTTTCCGGAAAAAATCTACCTTTACCATCTGATTAGCTCTAATCGGCTAATTAGATTTATTTTTATCTTTGATTTGATCGACTTCTTAGCTGATTAATTAGATCTAAACCGATTATTCCGTTAAATTGGCTTTAAGCATATCTTTGTTTCTCCCTCACCGATTGCAGGATCAAATCGGTTAGCACGCCTTGAACTGTAGAATCTGGCGTTTGTCTAGTGTGTTGCTGCTAATAAATCCTACTTCAAGTTTTTGGCATCAATACACTTTTGTCACGCCTGGTGGAACACGAAGATGTCTTCATCTGGTAAGACGATTCCGCCATCTGACCTCAACATCGAAGTCATAATCCCTACATTGGATGATTTAACGCCAAAGCAGCGCAAAGAGATTGAGGATCAGAAAGTTGAGTTGGAGGAGATGATGTTGAGTTGCTATCAGAAAACTCGACGCGGCGTCACTCAGAAAACTACATTGCCGACAGTTAATACCCTTGGAGATGCAGGCGTCACAAATAGCCTGGAAAGTTAATACAAGGCTTCACAGGCTGAATTATCGGCTATGATTAATCAATCTATACATCACGCTTTAATTAACTAGTCATCAGTTTTCATCATGACCTTTAAGCCGATGATAGCCAATAGTGTTAAAACTATTGCTTGAGAGTTGGCTTCATCTAGGAGCCTTCTCGACCCAATGCAAGTGTAACATCCCAAAAAATTCAAAAATAGGAAAAAAAATGAAAATTTTAAATTAAAAAATGTAATTTAATGAAAATTTTAATTGGAATCAAGAATTTGATTTAAAACAATATCTTTTCCTAATTTTCTTGCATTTTAATATTAAAGAAAAGAAAGATTTCAAAATTAAAACCGCTATTTCCAAAACAAATAAACTATAAAAAAATAAGTTTTAAATATGATCTTAATTTGAATTTGTATTTTCTGAATTTTCTAGCATTATTGGTTTTCTCGAGCTTTTGCTTTTAAAAGAAAAAGTCATATGTATTGAAATGGTAAAATGGTAAAAGTAAGAAGGTAAAAGTAAAATATCAACAAAATATCTGAAAAATAATATTAAAATAATGGAACACTCCAGAACTCTAATCATGACATTAGAGATAATCTGCACATTTAAAATAAAAAGAAAAGTTATGATAATCATGGGATAATAAATCTAATCTAGATCTTGTTAGATTTTTGTGGAAATATCTAGATCTTATCTTGAGCTAATATTTTTACCCTTCCAACCTAATATCTTTGTCTACCTGTGATAAAATATAAAAAATAAAATTTATATTTATAGCCTTTAAAAATTCAAAAACTGAAAGTGAATAAATGAAATACCAATGGTAGAATTTTTATAATTTAAATATCAAATATAAAAATATGAAAATTTTCAATAATATTAATAATACCATTTAAAATCCTTGAAAAAATATAAATAAAATATTAACCTAATTTTTATCCTTAATTAAATAGAAAATAGAATAAGCAGAAATTGAAAACTGTCATTGTTAGAATTTTAAGAAATTTTATATAATAAGTTTTAACATGAAAATTTTTCTGGGTGATAATATTTACCTTTCTGACCTTTTTCAAAAAGTTTTAAAAATAATTTAATTGAGTTGGTACCTGTAATCATGGTGTCAAGCAAATCTGTCCAAAAGCTGTAAAAATTAAATAAAATCGTGTCGCTTACATGTGGGCCCGGCCAGATTTCTTCACCTGTGCTAACTTCTTCCCCTACCAGCTAGCCCCCGACCTATTAGCCACTTATCTCCGTTTCTCCATTCTTCTTCCTTTTTCTCCCCTCTTCCTCTTTGTTCTCTCTCCCACGCACAGCCCCAGCTCCACCGCCTCGCCATTTTGTCGCCTTCCCATCGCAGTTTTGCAGCTCAAGGCACCGCCAACACTCTGACACCTCATCACTGCAGCCTTGGTCAGTGTACCCTCACCTACGCTGAGCAAAACCCGAGAAGATCTCTTCGCCGTCGCCTTTGCCAAATCGTTGCCGTGGCAAAGCTTTGACCGCAGTTTTCCTGACGCAGCAAGATTTTGGCAGCAACCAGTGCCAACTTGCCCACCCCTTTGCCAGAACACTGCCATGATAGCCATTTTCGCTGGAAGTTCCTGTCGCGGCGACAACCTGCAGACTTTGGGCAGAAGATTTGTGGTGCCGCATAAGACTCCCGTTCAAATATTTCTCTCGCCACCCTCATCGGTTATAAAACTACTCAGTGCCATCTAAAGTAGCGTAAAAACTCAGAGCCTCACCCCATTTTCCTTAGCCACACTAGAAAATCCTTCATCCTTCTCAAGTTCGGCGAAAGCCCGTGGAAAGGGGAAAACTCCGACCAACCTCTTCGGTAAACCACAACTCGAATCAAATAGCCGCTGGCCTCCTCATAGACCCTAAAGTATAACACTGCTGTAACATTCCATTTTTGAGCTTTTTTAAAATTATGGTGAAAAAAATTCTTTTAGTGCAAGTAAATCATTTGAATCAAAAGTTTAAGTCTAAATGAGTTCAAAATAATTTATTTAGGTTCCAAATACTTAAAAATATTTTTGAGAATTTTCTAAGATTTTTCCTAAATTATTTACCATTTAAATTGGCTTTTCTTATTTTTCTAGAATTTCAAAATTGAAAAATTCTTTTTATTCTCCTTTTCCTCGTGGGCCGCATTTCCCGCGGCCCACTCCTGTTGCTCCTCTGCTCAAACCGATTTGTGCCACGTCAGCCCACCTCCATCTCCCGGCCCAGCTTGCTCAGCCCGCTGACGTGCGAGACCAGCTTGTCAGCCACTTCGTCTCCGTCTCCACGCTAGCCTCCGCCTTCGCGTCGAATCCTACAACCGCCGCCACCTTTTCCTCGGCCGTTAGCGCCGTATCTGCCCCAGAGACCTTGACATCCACGTCTATAATGCCCATTGCCTCTTTCCCCCTTGTCTCGTCGCGTTTCGTCACTCGTGCGTCGCAAAAATCCAAACCTAGATTCGGGTTGCGCTGCCGTCCCGAGAACCTCTTCACCACAGTTTACTGCCGCTGGTGAGCTTCTCTGTCATCGTTTTGGTTACCATCAGATTCATCGCGGTGCCCTCTCTCATTTGCCCCAGATCCAGTTGTGTTTCATCACAATTTTGCACAGCTGCAAAGTCGTCTTCTCTGCCTCTGGTGCCGCGCCGCTGCCGCTGTGTTGCCGCCGCTCCGCGTGCAGTCGTGCCGCGTTGGCGTCCGCATCGGTGCCGTGTTCGTGCCATGTCAGTGCCTGCACTACCGTGTCGCCACTTCGCCCCGCCTCCCGCCGCGTCAGCTACGCCTCATCGCCCGCGTTGCATCACCCGCCGCATGGTATTCACATGGCTGCCACCGTGCCACGTCAGCCCTAGCCTGCCACGTGGTGTTCACGTAAGCGTGGCCTGCGATGTCGCCTTTGGTTATCTCGGTGCTCTTGGTCCATCGTAGACCGAGCCAATGACATGTGGGTCCCACATGTTAGTCGATATTTATTTTTCTTTTTCCATTTTTCTAGAAAATCTCAAAATTCCGGGTCCCACATGTTAGTCGATATTTATTTTTCTTTTTCCATTTTTCTAGAAAATCTCAAAATTCCAGCCAATCACATCTTGCCATGTGTCAGCCTTTTTGATTTTTCTGAATTTCTGATTTGAGAAAGTTCCAAGAGCCCGTTCTCCCTCGTCTGAACTCCGACTCCAGCGATTCAAAATTCTAAATTCATGATCTATCTTCTAGTACCATTCTTTTCTATTTTTGATTTTTTTGATTTTGTTTTATTTATTTGTTCTCATTTCGCGTATAGACAATGCAGTCGAAGCTCAAGCGAATCAGCAGGCAGAAGTGGAACCAGCAGGAGGCAGCGAAGGCAAGTCTTCCTTGAACATATTGATCCCAAATTTTATGAAAAGCTTATGTTGTTTTAAATTATAAATGTTTACTTTTATGCAATGTACTTTAAATGTAGTGTTAAGGTTTAGCTAAATTCCAGACTTAGTATATCCTCATTGACATTAATCATGACGAATCTTTGTCACCCTAGATGATATTTGCTACTTTATCTAGTGATAGCCAATAATGTAGCATTGGATAGTAGAATTGCTTAATCCAGCTTAAACATTTCGATATTATGCCACTATGGGAAACTTTTCAAACATTGTTTAAACTTATTTGTGAAAATGCGGCAATTGGTATTGCTGCTATTATTTAAATAAAATAAAATGGAAATGGCTTAGACTAGGACAGCTAGATGTTTGGTGGGTGCTGGATGCATGAGACCTTGTAAAGTGAATGTTCCGCCCTAGTCAATTAAGGATCGAAGCATGTATTACCATGGACCAAGCATTACCATACAACCACAAGTCTAAATGGGTACGACCTGGCTAATTAATTTGTGTGTCTTGTTATTTGCTTTTCCATTTGGTGGGATGTGGGTGTCGGATGGAGACACTTGTAAGACACAAGAGGAGGCTTCTGTACTGGGTGACTAGAACCCTAATAGTGGTGAAACCTTAGCGGACGAAGTTAATAGTAGTGTTATGCATTGTAAAGGCCTTGTCATGATCTATTTGCCGACACACCAAAGAAAGTGTGTTAATTGCATAGCAACAAGAGTCGATCATGTCTTCTAGGTAAAGCTGTACACACTCTGCAAAGTTAAAACTACTTAAGTAGCCATGCCCATGGTCAAGGGCAGGCGAGGTACGCTTGGGCATTGTAGATTTTATAGTTTTGTTTTAAATGAAAATGATGGTTTGAGAATTCGTGAGTGGATAGAACTCTCGGATTATGGTTTGGTGGCTGGAGCCAGTTAGATGGTTGGAACCTATTTAGTTGTTATATCAAATGCAATTACTATTCAATTACATTTTGGTCAACTGATGCTTTGTGAAATTACTACTGGTATTTAAAGTTAAACTTTGCTTTATACTAAAAGAGCTATATTATACCTTCAATTGTTCAACCATGCATATAGTTATCGTGCATTTACTACTACAAAAGGGGTTATATTAGACACGTCATCACTGATGGTTTTTTTTGTAAAACCGTCTATGATCTGTTTTGGGCACATCGCAAATGGTTTGTGGTTGAAACCGTCTGTGATGTCTGATTATCACAGACGGTTTCATCCACAAACCGTCTATGATGAAAGCGAGAAGTTCACAGTCGGTTTGTAGAAAAAACCGTCTGTGATGAGGGAAATATTACAGACGGTTTTATCCACAAACTGACTATGATGATAGGTATAACTTCACAAATGGTTTGTGGATAAAACAGTCTGTGATATGTCCCTCATCACAGACGTTTTTATCCTCAAACCGTCTGTGATGATCAATTAAAAACAGAAAACTAGCAAAACATGCCTTACAAAAGACTATTGGATTAATATGAGAATTAGATTGTTGCATTATATACAAGCTTCTTGCTGGATACAAAAGTTTAACTAGTTTGTTGCTGGATACAAAAGTTTAACTACAAAAGACTACAAAAGTTTTAAAAAAGACTACTTAATTAGTCGACTCATCATCGCCGGAGTCATCGTCGGAGTCGGAGTCGTCGCTCAGACCGTCTGGGTCCTCACTTTACCCGGCTCTGTCAGGGTCATCCTCCAGCTCCCAACTGTTATGATAGCCCTCCAACGAGTCATAGCTATCGTCGGAGGAGGAGGCCGGTGGTGGACACTTCTGCACGATGACGATGCTTGAGGCGGAGGTGGCCGGAGGGGTGCTGCCCGACACGGCTAGAGGCGGATGCGACATGTAATGGGTGGCAGGCGAATTCATGGATATGGCGCTAGCGTGGCACTGCAGCCATTCCTGCAGGAGTCTCGGAGGTGGCGGAGGTGAAGGGTTTGTCGAAGGCAGAGGGTTTGTTGGAGGAGAAGGTGGTGGCGGTGGCAGAGCCTTCGTTGGAGGCCCAGCGGAGCTAATAGAGGAGGAGTCGGAGGGCTCTTTCAGTTGCTCATAGCGGCATCGGATCAGAGGGGATTTCTTTGTTTTGCTAATCGATCGAGTGTAGAGGCGGCCGATCAGCCTCTCTCTTCTTATAGCCGTGGAATTGCAATTAATGATCTGTATTGGGGAAACGAAATGCCGCTTGGAACACGGTCTTTCAAGTGGAATTTGAATAGATGGTTTTAATTCTCTTGGAAGACAAGACGATCAACTCGAAACACTGCACGCATCTGCATTGGGAAGACGAAGGAACATGACGGATGGTTTGTGAATAAAACTGTCTATGATGATATAATCGCAGATAGTTTTATCCAAAAATCGTCTGTGATGTCAGGTGACATGGAAGATGATTTTGTGCAAAAACCGTCTGCGATGTCACCTGACATCACATACAGTTTTTGAATAAAACCGTCTACGATTAGATCATCGTAGACAGTTTTAGATGATCAATTCTGTTTTCTATGAAAGAATAGAGAGTCTCGACCACCTCTATATTTTTAGGGTTTTCTAGATATATCTAAGGTGGCTGCTATTGAGAGGCGTTCTTTGTAGATTCTTGTGCTCTAGGTCATCTAAGGTTAATAATTGCTTCAAATTTGACTTACATTTTAGATCTAGCTTGGGGGAAATGAATCTGCATTCTACATCTAGCTTGTTGTAGATCCATTTGTTCTCTGTGTTGTAAAGTAGTAATTGGTTCAAATTTGTATTATATTTAATATCTACCTTGGTGAAGAGGGAAATGAAGCTGGTTAATTTGTTCTCTGTGATGTACAGAAGATACATTTGGTATAACTTTGTGTAGATTCATTTATACCTTTTGATCTAAATTAGTAATTGGTTTTTACATGCATCATTTAACACCTATTGTTACATATGTAGCGTAGATGGACCGAAGCTGGATGTAAGCTGAGAACTGTGCGAGCGTTGAGAACATTAATGGTGTCTCTCCTTTTAGAAGAGCTGCAGAGCAAGATATGTTGAACAAGAGGATGGAATTTATGTCTTGTCCATGTATTGACTGTGAGAATCTACAAATGTTTCGAAACCCAGTACAGATAGAAGCACACTTGATTCTACGGGGTTTCAAAAGGGGGTATACATGTTGGACTAGTCACAGTGAAGAGCAGATTACGTAGACACCAAGTAGTACTACCATCGTTGACGAAGTCGACAATACTATAGATATCGTCAACGATACTTCGGACGATATCGACTATACTTTGGATGACAATCTGGATCAGATGCTATGGGATGCAGAAGGGAACCGTGATGAGCGGGAGTACATAAAATTCCGGGGCTTGATGGACGACTCGGAGAAACCTTTATTCCCGGGTTGCAAGTCCAAATACACAAGGTTGTTGTCCGTGCTGGAACTGCTCTTTGTCCCTTGGAAATGGAAGTATAAAGAATACATGCCTATATGAATGACTATATCCTGTACTGCAAATAATACGTAAACTTGCATGTATGTCTGGTGTGCAACGCATTCCGGTAGAAGCGTAAAGATAGATTGGATGATGACGAGGAGGGAATGAAGGTGAAGAAAGGTCCTCCCGCTAAAGTGGCGTGGTATCTACCTATAATTCTCCATTTGAAACGTTTGTTTGCAATCCTAAAAGAGGCAAAATTGCTTCGATGGCACTCGAATGAGTGTAAGAACGATGGAATAATTAGGCACCCTGTTGATTCGACACAGTGGAGAAACATCGATAGGAAGTTTGAAGAATTTGCAGCGGATCTAAGGAATATAAGGTTCGGATTGAGTATGGATGGAATGAATCCTTTCGGTAACATGAGTAGCCGTTATAGCACTTGGCTCATGAATCTCTATGTGTACAGCCTTCCTCCTTGGTTGCCTATAAAGCGAAAGTACATATTGATTTCTATACTCATCCAAGGCTCGAAGCAACCTGGGAATGATATTGATGTGTACCTAGCACCATTGGTGTAAGATCTGAACACATTGTGGGCTCCTAGGGTGCAGGTATGGGATGCTCACAAATGAGAGTACTTCACTTTGCGTTGCCTGTTGTTCTGCATCATAAATGATTATCCGGGGCAGAGTACAAAAGGAGCTAAAGCATGTACTCACTCCTTGGGTAACACCGAGAGTGTTTGGCTGAATCACTCATACAAAACTATGTACATGCATCACCGTAGGTTCCTTCGAAGGAATCACCCATACCGTAAGATGAAGAAATAATTCGACGGCATGACCGAAGCCGCTTTAGGTCTAAATCCTTTAAGCGGGACAGACATTCATGATATGGTTAAGAAGTTGGATGTTGTGCTAGGAAAGGGACGTAAATAAAGGACCCGTGAGAAGAGCATGTGGAAGAAGAGATTATTATTTTGTGACCTACCTTATTAGGAGCACCTAGAAGTTCAGCACTGCATCGACGTGATGCATGTAAAGAAGAATGTCTGTGATAGCTTGATTGGGCTCTTACTGAACATTAAGGGTAAAACAAAAGACGGTATGAATGCACAGCTTGACTTGGTCGATATGGGCATCAAAGCTGAGTTAGCATCGAAAGAGACAGATAAAGGCCGAACATACTATGAACCTACTTGCTATACTCTGTCCAAAGTCGAGAGAACCGAACTGTGCCAGTGCTTGCATGGTGTGAAAGTTCCATCCGGTTACTCGTCCAACATGAAGAGACTTGTTTCGATGCATGATTTGAGTTTAACTGGCACGAAGTCCCATGATTGCCTTATGCTTATGACACAGATGCTCCCTGTGGCAATTAGAAATATTTTACCAACCAAGGTTTAAGAGATAATCACAAGACTATGTTATTTCTTTAACACAATTGCTCAGAAGGTCATCGATCCTGAAGCACTAGATGCTCTGCAGGCCGAGGTGGTAATGATTCTATGTAATTTTCAGATGTATTTCCCTCCGACGTTTTTTTGATATCATGGTTTATCTCATTGTTCACCTTGTGAGGGAGATAAAGATGTGCAGGCCTGTGTTCCTACGTAGCATGTACCCGTTCGAGAGGTACGTGGGAATTCTCAATTCCTACGTACGGAATCGATTTCGACCGGACGGTAGCATTATTGAAGGTTATGCAATCGAAGAGGTAGTCGAATTCTGCGTGGATTATGTGGCTCAGGTTGAACCGATAGTTGTGCCTCGATCCCACCATGAGGGGAGGCTCAAGGGCATCGGGACCATTAGAAGGAAAGCAATTACGCTTGATCTGGTTGCGAAAGCCCATTTCACAATTTTGCAACACATGGCTGTTGTGGCCCCGTATATCGATGAGCACAAGAATTGGCTACGACAAGAGAATCCGACGTGGCAGGAGTACTGGATCATCAAACATCATAACTTGTAGTTCAAAAGATGGTTCAAGGAGTGAGAATCCATTATTGAAAGCACGTCAAGTGATACGCTGACATGGTTGGCAAAAGGGTCAGCTTTTACGGTTGTAACATGGAAATGATATGACTTAAATGGGTACACATTTTACACGAGAGATCAGGACATGAAGAGCACAAACCATAATAGCAGTGTTCACATCGATGCGCTAAATACCGCTGGATTGACAAGGAGCTCGTACTATGCGTTCATTGAGGAAATTTGGGAGCTCGACTATGTACTATTCAAAATCCCCTTATTTTGGCATCGTTGGGTTAACCTGTAGCACGTGAAGGTTGATAAGTATGGCATCACAACTATGGACCTTGAACTTGTCGGATACCAAGACAAACCATTCGTTCTTGCCAACCAAGTTGTTCAAGTCTTCTACGTAACCGACCCATCCGACAAGCAGCGCCACGTTGTTCTTCAGGGAAAAAGGAGGATTGTCGGAGTCGAGAATGTGGTAGATGAGGAAGGATATAATCAGTTCGATGAGTTACCTCCTATTGGTATCGGCGTCACAATCCAGGAAGACCAACCTGAGGAAACAAGCTACACACGTTTTGATCATTGTGAAGGGCTAATTTTTGTACAAAAGAATAAGTAAGTGGAGTTGTCATGAGGTCTTCATGTATATACCAAGTGTTCTTGTATTATAATTAATGAAATATGCATTAATTATAATTACTGAGATGTATTGATTAAAATTAATCAGGTGTATGTATTATGATTAATTTTAGTACATGACATATGTTTGTATGGCAAAAAATAATAAAATGGTCCATCCCAAATGATTCTGTGCTTGAACCATCTAGGATGACTTTATCTCATCGAGCCAGTTACAGGATTGAACCGTCTGGATAAAGTCATCCCGATGGTCAAAGACCGATGCAGGATGACTTTATCCTGCAGTTCAATCCTGAACCGCTGGATAGTCTTCCCACGCCATTCAATAAGTCTCGCACTTGCCATTCACCAAGTTCCGCGCACACTTAGTTTATTGCAACCCTAGCTATTGCGAGCCCTCTCCCTCAGCGGCGCCCTCCCCCTCAGCCGTGCCCTCCCCCCTCGGTGGTGCCCTCCCCACTCGGCCGCACCCTCACCCTAGCTCGGTGGTGCCCTCCTTCCTCGGCCGTGCACTCCCTCCTCGGCGATGCCCTCCCCCCTTGGCGGCGACTCTTGGCCGCGCCCTCCCTCTCGGTGGTGTCTCCCCTTCCCCTCGGTGGTGTCTTCCCTCTCCCTCGGTGGTGCCCTCCTCCCTCCCTCGTGCCCTCCCCCCTCGATGGTGCCCTCCCTGCTTTTTGGTCTCCATTATTTTGTTGCCTTACTTGTTCGATGATGATAATGGGTACTGTGATGACTAGAACATTTATTTCTGTGAACTAGACCTTGAACCATAGGTTTAAACACTGAATAGATTATATCTAGCTAATAGCTTATTCTTGACTGTTATTACCTTTCTGTCAGCACTTCATTATATATACTAGCTGCTGGTTTAATCTTTATTGTGCTATCAATCATAGCATTTTGGTTTAATTTCTGATATATGTGCAGATTGAGATTGTTATATCAGTACATATGCTATTTATATGCTTAGCTAAATACACTTTGTTATCTTAACTATTACTGGTGTGCTTAAAGCCTGACTGAGTGGATCAGTTTTAATGCTATTGTACTGCTTTAGAATTATCTTGTTCAAATGCTGAACTGGTAGTCTATTGTTGATTCAGTTAGTAAGTGCTTAATCTGAATATCAAGGTGGTAAGGGTTCAAGGACTTATTCACCGAGTTAATTGTTAGCCCATTCGTGATTGCGATTAATGGTTTAAAATCTTCAATCAACCCTTATCTGAGAGCAATATAATACAATCTTCATTCAATTTGTGATAGAAGACATGATTTGTTGTATGAATAACATAAAATTCATTTTATGTATCAGCAAATTCAGCCATTAAAATATTTTACCGTTCGTGATTGTGAATGAAGATTCAAAAATTTGCCTCTCTTAGCCTTGCATGTGCAAAATAACTCTTAACTTACCTTCTCTTAAATTTGGCTCTCTTAACTTACCTACTCTTAACCTTTCATCATACAAGATGGCGTCTCCTCAATCCTCACTGCCAAAGGGATCTGATGACGTGCCCAACGTAGAAGGAAACAGACGTGGTATAAGAGGGCTTAGTAAAAGGCTTCAAAGCCGATACACCATCACGGCGATCAATCCGTGTGATGGGGCCCCTATTGCGCCTCCAAAGGCTGCGGCAGCTTTCCAGGTTGTGTGCGGGATCGTTGAGCATGAAAGGGTCCCCATCACCTATCCATCCTGGAAGACACTAACAGATGAGGAGCACGATAACCTGGTGAAAAATATTCGTGTCGTTTGAGCTTCCACAAGACGCCATGCCTGCATTGCGACGGTACGCGTTGCTAGTGGCGGGAAAGGCGTGAAAGAACTTTAAGAGCGTCCTCGTTGCTAATTACGTCAATAAGGAAATGACTCTATTTTATAAGTACGTGTTCGTCTTTGAAGACGTTTGGGGACAATTTGTTGAGTTGAAGATGACGAAAGAGTTCGTGCTTCAAAGTGTGCTCACAAGGTCGTCTAGTCAGAAAATACACACCCACACAGATTCGGCTCAATTGGGTACGCGGGTAAGATGGCGCAATGGATGAGGGAGGACGACGAGGCAGTCCAGAAGGAGGTCATGCCACCATTTGCCTTGATCATCGACCCGCGTGCCCAAAACTGGGTAAGAGCGAGGTTACGTCACACTTCTTCGGGCGGTGTGTCCTTTGTAAACCCCGCTGATGAGGAAATGTCTCAATGCCTAATATCGTTAAGCATGGAATCTTTCCAGGGCTCTTTCATTTCGAACAGAGAGAAAGACATACTCTCCACGGCCTTGGAAAACCTAGGCATCCGGGTTGCACCCGAGGCCTAGGTGTTTTCATTCCCTGAAAATTGGGATTCCCACAGGACTTGGCCACGTACCGGAGTAGGAAGAGAAGCAAAACCGAGCATGAGGAACAACTAGTAGCCTTGATTAAGGAAAGGGTTGAGGAAAGACTTAGAGCGTAGTTCGATAGTCAGCTACGAAGCCTCGAGGAAAGGATAGTGCAAAGGGTGGCTAAGGAGAGGCAGGCACGGAACGTGCAAGCCCAAGAAGCACAGGTACAATTCAGCCCAACCAATCGTTGGAGCAGCTGCGTGTTCGCCCCTGAGACAGACGTGGATAAAGCTAGATTTCCTCCTGATGACACTCGGGTAACATGTCTGCAATACTCCTTACATAGACTTTAATGTTGGACGTGTTAGCTAATTACTTATGTACCCTTATGTAGGTGGTCACGCCGTGCAATCTGCAAGTATGGCTTGCCAACAGCTCTGTTCCCCTGCAGGCTGATTGGGGACAAGCGTATGCAACCGGTGTAGGGGCATTAGTGCACGGTCGTACTGTAGAGCCATGCTACGCGAAGGTCCATGTCGATGGCGTACATGAAATTTTTAAGGCCGTCACGCTAGACATGCCCCCAAATGATGAGATCGTCACACTAGGGGATGCCATCGGTACATTCATTTAGTGGCCCAAGAAGAACATCTCCTTCGACGCCTGCCCAGTAGAACCGAAGCTACAATCAGTCCTAGAGGTACCACATGTTGCGCCGGAGCTACCAGCACTACCGGAGCCATGCCATGCATCACAGGAGCCCATCAAATCGGCTATCGTGTCTCGTCCCGCGCAGATCGTTACTGCAGTAAGGGCCGAGTCGTCTCCTGCGAAGATGAAGTTTGGTAGAAGGTGACACGGAGACAAGGGAAAATCGAAATGGACCACGTCAGCCCATTGGTGCAACAATTCGAGCTGGGCAACTGTTCGTATCGGATGAATGCAAGGAGACACTTTTGTTAGGCTGCGTTCGATTGCAAGAATGGTACATGCAATAAGCCAATAAACCAGTGGCACAACGGACAACGAGTATCTCGGTGAGCTTCAAGGAGGAGTATTTCTTACACCAATATTTAGATGGAATCTTTGTGGTTGGCTTCACCGACTTGTTTGATATGTACAACCTCAAAGCGCTCGACGCCTCACTCATAAGATGCTGGACAATGTAAGTGTGTGCAATCACTGTCTACATTTATGACGCACCGATAAATATCATATATATATCATCCTTGATTTGTATGTGTAGATACATGATCCTAGAAGCAATAGCAAGGGAACAGCTGGTGGGTTTTGCCGACCCACACATGGTGTCCAAGCAAACCATGGACGAAAATAAAGAAGTCATCCATGAGTATATGGAAAAAGTACTGCTGACTCATTGGGACAAAAAATTCATACTTTTACCCTATAACCCTGGGTAAGTGCTTCGTCAAGATGCTATAATCGTTGATTTCTACTATATATCTCACCTCAAAGTTAGGTTCAGTGACCATGACGACATACTTGTGTAGGTATCACTGGGTTCTACTCGTAATTATACTGAGATAGAATCGGGTAATTTACCTTGATTCCAAAAAGGGCGGTACCTACGATTTGAAGCCTATTAGAGATTTTCTCAACATGTCATTCTGTGTCTACAAATCAAGGGGAGGGCCACACAAGAAGGGCCCGGCCACTCTAACGCATACTTTTAAGTTTTCGGTATCTAATATTACGCAATAATCCTCACACTCCATAATAATACCTTCGGAACTAATTAACCTATTTTGTTTTGGCAGTGCTACCAACAGCCAAAGGGCACTGACCTATGTGGATTCTATGTTTGCCACAACATGGCACTCCTTATTAGTTCTATGAAATCATGTGCTGAAAAATTGGCTTAATGGTGAAATTGGCATTGCAAAGTGGTTGTGATCATGGAATGTGTGGTGTTCGTGCATATGCTATTTCAAATGATTATTTGATATGCTTGTGATAGCATGATAACAATTTTGCTTGATGAAATGCGTTCGTGTGAGTGGTTGCATGGATTAACTTTGAGTCAAGTCGTGGGCTTGTGCTCGGATTCGTTTCTTGTTTATTCATGTGCATATGTTGCTCGAGGGAGAACGTGGTCAATGACTGGATCGGAACTAGGCTCATAGATGAACTGAGGTTCGGGATTAGGTTCAGGGCGGAATCGAGGTCATGGTGGTCGAGAATGTCATGCGGAATGTTCGGGTTAGAGAACAGTGCACATGAAGGCTGGTTAGTCATGTGAGTATGGCATGTGGGCTGTATACGCGTGCAGAAGTTGTATTGGGCCATGCTGGGCCAAGTAGAGTTGTATGCAAACTCATTATAAATAGGGGGAGGTGTCTTTTGTTTATATGAGCCAGGTATTAGGGTTTGTACTCTTTTGTTTTAGAGTACTGTAACCAGAATAGAAAAAGAGAAATAAAAATCCTTTGCGACTCGAGCATCCTGTGCATCTAGGTGAGAGTTTTCTTGATCTGGCGCGCCTTTTTTTTATTCCCCTGGCAGTTGTGCGCGCAAGTTGGTTTTCCTGCAGCTGAAGACGTCCTGGCCGACGGCGCATGCATGTGTGACGGCTGTGCATGCTTGGAGCCTGGCGACTAGTAGTTTGTGCTGGATGTCCTTGTGAGTTGTGGCCAGAATTTTGTTTCTTGCGGCAAGAACGTCCGGTGGCTTTTGTTTGGTCCGGCGCAAATTCTTGTTTGGTCCGGTGCAAGGCTCGTCGTTTGGTCCGGCGCAGCAAGACTCGTTTGGTCCGGTAGCTGTTTTTTCTTGTAGTTTGGTACGGCGTCTGAAGGCAGTTTGGTCCGGTGGCTGAAGACTTTTTGTAGCAAGAGCTCCTGGCGTCATTTGCTTTGCATGAAACTAGAAGCATTCTTGTGCCGTGACTAGAAGCTACGCCAAAACATCTTCCTGGCCGTAGGGCCGGAAAATAAGCTCTTGGCTTGGCTCAGGCTCACTCGAGCCTGGCTCGGCTCGCACAGGCTCGTGGCTCGGACCGAGCCCAAACCGAGCCTATTTTTCAGGCCCGCGAAAACACCGAGCCGGCTAGGCTCGACCACCGAGCTGGCTCGCGAGCCAAACCGGCTCGGCGGCCCAGCCTAGGCCCATGAGCAATTGAGCATCTGTTGATTCTTTTCAGCCCTCAGTCCCTCACAACTGAACTGAGCCGTCTCCCGTCCTGTCCCCGTCCCGTGCGCAGGGCGTAGCGCAGTTCCCCCCACCTTCTTGCGCAGGGTGGCGTAGCGCATGCAGCAAACCGGAGTCGCTACCTCGCCGGACTACCGGATTGCCGGATCGCCGGACTGCTGGATCAGTAAGCGCACCTCCCCTCATCCACTAATCCAAGTGCCTCAAGGGCTCAAGGGTCCTCGCCGCAGATTTGCTTCCGCCCTCTCTATGGCTGCCCTGCTGCTGCTCTTCCTCCTCCTCTCGTCGCTCCTCTCGTCTGTGCAGTCACCCATCTGCCTGCCCCCCTCCTCCGCCCCCGACTCTCTCGCGCCCTCCAAGCCGCGAGCGGGAGATGAACGGTGGCACGAGCGAGAGATGAGTGGCGACAAGAAGACCGGCGTGGTGCTCGGTGCGTTCACGGCCGCCGCGGTGGTGGACTGGTGGGGCTGGCCGCCGTCGTCTGGAGGAAGCGCCAGGCCAACATCCGGCGCTGCAGGTAGCCCGACTACTCCGCGCGCCTCGAGCTAGTCTGATCGATGGATGCTCGCTCTCTCCAGTCAGGGGGGATCGGAGATGTTACAGCTGCCATCATACGACTAACGTGCAAAGAGAAGAAGACGCATCCACTCCATGGCCATGGTTCTGTGATGTGTCTGTATTCCTTCTTGATTTATCGGTGTTAATTAGATGATTCTTCATGAATTCTTGGTGTTGTTGGCAGGAATAACGACAATATTTATATGGTGATGACCATAAGTTTTTTTGTTTTACACATTTGTTATACTAGAAGTACGATATATAGACATTTTTCTCCTGGATTTGATTGGATTCAAATGAGATCGACCATGAGCGCATTGCTATTAACAGTATCTAGATCCATCTCTCTCTTGGAAAGGATCTATGTGCAGTCCCTAGTGGCCTAGTCTGATGGTGCGATCACACTGCTACAGCACAATATTTTTTCCACAACATTTTCGAAAGATCTAGATTGGTGTTTTTTTGATCCAATGGTCTACGCTGACAAATTGCGTGGTTGTTAGAGCTTGAGATATAGATGCAGGTTAACTAGAGAAGATCTCTTTTATACTTCCTCTGTTATTGAATATATGTAATTTAAGGTTCATGCATTTTCACCAAATCACATCTGTAGAAGACTATATTACCCATATTCATTATATTTTTGGATGCAGTGTTTCACTTAAAGTTTGAGTACACACACGTTAAAATTTGGCAATTGGCATTTGCAGGCATGGAGATGGAATCATCCGTGGCGAAAGCGAAGGGGTCCAAGGGGAAGAGGTCCTCAGCCCGGCCACGGCTAGGCATTAGTGGTGCCCCTCTAGCCAAGCCGGTAAGCATGCTTAGACTTAGTCTTAGCTAAGAATCTATATCTATATGCTAAAAAACATAGAATAATCATTATGCCAGTATGTGACGTGATTTTTGTTACATGTTCTCTGGTTTTATGCGAGGAAAGGGAACAAACGACTGAAATTGAGGAAGAAGATAATTCTTATGACATGAACGATGAGATGTCCGAGGACGAGATAGCAATGCTAGGTGATCAAGAAGAGGGTGAGCATATGACAATTGAAGGCTCCGAGGAGGATGAGGATAATTCTAGGGATGCTAGTCTTGGTAGAGCTCGTCAAAGAGGGAAAAAGCGACAAAAGGGGGTGAAGGTCAAGGGTGAAACATCATCTAGTGTTTGGGATGTGTTTACAAAGATGAAGGTGCCATCTCTGACTAAAAAGGGGGTGATGATATCAAAGGCACAATGTAGGTACTGTAAGACGTTGTATTCTTACAAGCAAGGGTCAACTATGTCACATCTATTGAGACATACGAAGAAATGTGATACGTACTTGAAGTCTTTGGCAAAGAAGCGAGATCAAACCCTTCTAAACTTTGCTCCTTCGAAGGCAGGTGATTCTGGATCTGGTCTCCCAACTATTATTGCTCCTAGAGATTATAATCATGAGCAAGTTAGAAAATTATTTGCGAAGATGATAATAGTTCATGAGTACTCGTTCAGGATGGTTGAGCATACATGGTTTAACGTAGCAATGAAGTATTTAAATCCTGCCTATGAGTTCATTGGTAGAAAAACAATTAGAGCTGAATGCATGAAGGTATTTCAATCTGAAAGAGAATCACTAAGAAAGGTCCTTAAATATGTGGATAGCATTGCCTTAATCACTGATTTATGGACATCTAACCAAACATTGTCCTATATGTGTTTAGTTGCACACTACATTGATAATGATTGAAAAATACAATGCCGTGTGTTAAACTTTTTTGAGTTAGATCCTCCACATACTGGACTTGTCATAGCTCAAGCTGTTTATGAGTGTGTTGCTGCTTGGAAGATAGAGGATAAAATTATTTCCATCACTTTGGATAATGCTTGAACAATGATGTTCTTTGTTAAGTGGTTTAAAGGCAAAGTTTGTAGCTAGACAAGGCAATGCTTTCCTCGAAAAATATTTTCATGTTCGGTGTTGTGCTCATATTATCAATTTGGTAGTGAATGATGGGACAGCCGTGTTAGCACCTCTCATAAGTAACATAAGAGAAACTGTGAAGTATATCAAAAAGTTCCCTTCTCGCTTGCATAAATTTATCGAAATTTGTAGATCTCTTGCATTGCCAATTGGGGAAGGGTTGAAACTAGATGTATCAACAAGGTGGGGTTCAACATATAAGATGTTGAGTACTAGCATTGCATACAAGGAAGCTATACAATCATATGCTGATATAGATGCAAATTATAGATGGGAGCCTACAGCTGCAGAATGGGATTTGTTTGTTGCAATTGAGCCAATCCTTGCATCTTTAGCTAAAGTTAGCACTGCATTCTCAGCTTCAACATATCCAACAACAAATATATTTTATCCTCATATTGTGGATGTAAAGATTGCTTTGAGGGCAGCAATGGTTTCTGATGATTTCAATTTAAAAGAAATGGGCAATGCAATGATGGGAAAATTCAATAAGTATTGGGAAGACAAGAACAATATGATGGTGATTGCTACTATCCTAGACCCAAGGTATAAGATGAGATATGTGGAGTGGTGCTTTGGTAAGATTTTTGAAGCCTCAAAAATTGAAACTGAGGTAGCAGATGTTCGTGAAGAGTTAGATAGGCTATATGAAAAATATAAGAGGGAACATTGTCAAAGGAAGACTGCTATGAGTAAGTCTTGTGGAGCTTCATCTTCATCTGTTAATACCTCTTGCTCTTTACCATCCGCCTCAAGTGAATTTCAGTCCTTCTTATCATCTACTTCTGCGAATCCATCAAAGAGTGAGTTGATCATATATTTGGATGAGCAAAATGAGGATTTAGGAAACAAAGAGTTTGATTTGCTTCAATGGTGGAAGTTGAATTCACATAGATTTCTGGTGGTGTCCAAGATGGCAAAACAGTTCTTGATTATACCGACGACCTCCGTGTCTTCAGAATCAACTTTCAGCATAGGGGGTAGAGTTCTAGATGATTTTCGTAGTTCTCTAAGTCCATTTATGGTGTAGGCATTGATATGTGCTTCTAGTTGGATTAGAGGTGGACATGATGATAATATGGCTCCTATATTTGTGGTATGTTCATCTTACATTTATTTTTCTTTAATTCATGGCTGGTTTGATTTGAATTAATTTGGTATGACTAATAACTTGTATTTTCAGGAAAAAGATGATGAAGATGATGTTGAGACAATTCCATTTCCTACAAGTGTGATAGAGAGCAACTAAGCAACTACTATTATTTAGTAGTAACTAGTAAGTTAATATTATTCACTGCAAATACATGAATTATTGTATAAATGTTTAATTTTAGATATCTTCTTTGACTTGTGGTTGTAGGTTCAAAACTTGGATTAGTGGAGATGATCAAATGGAGCATGGAGGACAGGAGGGGAGAGAAATGCATGATGATCATAATTCATGATTATTTGTGTTGGATCGTCTATTTTGTTGGATCATCTATTTTGTTATTATTTGTATTACGTGCTGTCATTTAGTTTTGGAGCATGTGATGTTGGTTGGATGATTGGATCATCTATTTTGCTTGAGACTTTGAGCCTTTGAGGCAATGTTATGTACTTGATTACTTGTGTTGGACTTGGACACTTGGACTATTGGTTCAAATAGTTAATCCTTGCTTCAAATTTCTTAGTGCTGCAGCATGTGCTTAAAACAACTGTCATCAAGCATTTCGTGCTCTGAATCAAGCTGCAGGTAGAATACTTTATTTTAGCTGCTGATTTACCATTCGTAGGATATTAATATGAATGGTCGCATTTGTTCACATTTTTATGCATCACGAAATCGCCTCCTAAAGCTTGATAATTATTCACAATCATCATTATTGTTTTATCTTTACCTTTTTGCAATTCATAATATCACTCAGAAATTTTCTAATTATTTGGTTTGTTTTCTATTGTAGAAAACAGTTGGCATGGGAACACACTCACCTTTTTTTTCAATAGTTCACCTTACGAGTTCTGACACATCAAGGTTTGATTCTTTACATTTCAAATTTGTAATGCAATCTTGTTGCATTGAACAATATCTTGAGTTCATTTCAAATGTTTTTTATCTACCACATGCTTATTTAAATCTCATCTGTCAATCCCACTTAATTTAGTCAAGCCCCCTCAACCATGTGCTGTCAAAAATCAAGAAAACACAGTGAGGGTTAAGTTAGCACATGATGTGTTGGCTACATGGCGTAGAAAAGATGGCACAAGCAAGAAGCACCCAGTGAAGGTTAAGTTGCCTTTGATATTTTTCTTGCTTGTGAATCTACTGCTCCATAATATGGCTCTAGCTTAAATTTTGTTTCCTGCAAGTTCTAATTTAGCATTTGAGCTAAATTTCGTTTTGGTTGCTAGTATGCAGCACTAATTGTTTAATCGTCTCATAAGCAGTCTTTGCATGTTTCTGTAAATGATTTTGTTTTCGCTAAATGTAGAGCAATGTAGCATGTGTGATCTTCAAATTTCCCTAAATATGAAATCATTTGGACACATCTGTTTAATTCCAGAAAGTTGATAGGTGGAAAAGTCATGCATTCCTACATATTTTTTCTGACGTACAATCTGCATATATTGCTTGACTGTTTTTGTACACTATTTGCATGTGTAGCCATGCGCTTCTATCTATAGATAGTAGACTCAATATTGCTCTTCCATCGAGTAGAGAGTGTCGCAGCACTTTTGTGTTTCATTCTTTCTGCACTGGTCATTAGCTTCGGATTTTTAGTAGCACCTGTGCTGTTTGATGTTTACTGTTTGATGTTGAGCAAGTGTATAAACTCACTAACTCAGAGCATGCCTTGGCTCGGTGAGCCAACGAGCTGGCTCGCGAGCCGACCTCAAGCCGAGCCGAGCCGGTTTTTTGGGCTCGTCTCAGGGCCAAGCCGAGCCTGGCTCGGCTCGCCATTAGACCGAGCCGAGCCGGCGGCCGGCTCAGCTCGGCTCGTTTCCAGCCCTACTTGGCCGATCGTGCATGCACGCAAGAAAAGAAAAGACGCTCCTGAAGACCGGCGCATGCAGGCGACTAGAAAAATTGGAGGCATTTTGATTTTCATGTTTGCGGTCGACGGGACGCCACGACAAAGAAGCTTTGTTTGATCAGTGAAAAGCTTCTCGGTCAACAAGCGATGAAATTTTTCCTGTGAACATATCTCGATAATAAAAACCACGATTTGCAACTCGATGTGTTGGTAATCTCGTTCTTCGTTTTCGATTTTCGTTTACATGCTTGTTTCCTTTTTAGAGTGATTCATAGTTTCATCATAATAATTTTGATTTGATCCATTCAAAATCTGTCTAGGGTATCAAGTGATTGATCTGAAAAGTTTGATTGGTTAATTCTTCATAAATCCTGATTAATCTTGTAATTAGGTTAGATCAATTTTCGTCATTATTTGTTATAGTCATCTTGCGAAGGTCATAACTCTGGATCCATAGATCCGATCGAGCTAATTCTTGTTGGGTTAGTTTCAATATTTAATTTAGTTTCTACAGTTAAAATTTCATGTCAATCTAATGGTGGGATCTTCAAAATTTTCTTTTTTAGTAAATATGTATCATTCTGTTTTTGTTGAATCCGAAACAGGCAATTTGAGTTCGAATTGGGGTGTTTCAAAAATCATCAAAAATTTGATTTTAGCTTCCACACAATCATTCACCCCCTTTAGATTGCTAGTTTAGTATATATCGATCCTACAGGTTCCCAGTAGACCAATGTCGTACAGGTCTGTCAATTTTGCAACAATTGTCTCTATTTATCAATTTATATACACGCGAGACTTTACTCTTCTCATTGACAAGCTTGGCAATACGTTGAATCTGTGTTAGAACAGGCTGGTCTGCTAGCTATTCAAGGATAGCTTTGTGCCTTCTTGCTACGTGAGGTCTTAAATCCAAAGGACAGATGCTTCTCAAGGCTCAATGAATCATGAGTTGTGAATTTGTTACTTACCATACATTCAGATTAATTTGTGAACCTTGTGCTATGAATTTGTCATTTCTATTTCTGAATCCAATTGGTTAGTACATATGTGAGTTGACTTATGAAATGGTTGCGCTGTACATATGTTGTAATGTGCGATCTGAGTTGATATATGAAATGGATGCGTTGTATGTTGTGTAACATATGATTGGAGTACATTTTTTAAATTTATGTCATAATGATATGCTGGTCATGCTGTGTACTGTCTTTTGTTTCAGAGAGCATGGCTAGCAATTCCTGAGGCTAGCCAATAAATTAAAATTTAGTAAAAAAATAGAAAATCAATATCACAGATGGTTCTAACGAAGAACCGTCTGTGAAGAGGCATAAATTACAGACGGTTCCGCTGCCGCACCATCTATGATGAGGGCATCATCATCACAGACGGTTTCAAACTGGAACCATCTGTGATATGTGCCTCTTCATAGACAGTTTTTTGTTAGAACCATCTGGGATAAGTCCATCACGGATGGTTCCTAAGTGGAACCGTCTGAGATGATACAACATCACAGATGGTTCTAAGTTGGAACCATCAGTGATGAGTTTTTTCACAGATGGTTGGAAAACTGTCTACAATGACTCTTTGTCATCACTAACACTTGCTTATAGACAGTTCACAAAACCGTCTGTGATATGGTTTACGAACCGTCTGTAATGACCTGTTGTGCAGCAGTGATTATGTTTACAAGACTTGCGGAGTACATTTTGTGCTTACCCTTGCAATAACCCAACTTTCCACAGAGGAGTGCACAAAAGCTGAAGGTGACTAGGAGTTCTATACTTGTGGTTATGATGAAGGCGATCTGGATTACTAAGACACGTACCCTAGTCGATTGCCTTTTGGGCAAATAGATGGGCTCATTCTGCTGCTGTTATTTTTTCCACTATTTCTTATTAAACTCAAGCCATAAGGCTGCTTAATTGTAATAATTGGCCATAAGGCTAATACCTTTTTGCTTAATTAATATTATTTGATTTATGATTTGATTGTGTTATCATCACTATTTTCACTGTGAGTGCTAGCTTTTCCTGAACTAGCACGGTTATACATAGAGGGTTCAGATTTGAAAATCTAGTCCCGATAGAGGTGGTATCAGAGCCATATCGACTGTAGGTCGCATCCCTAGTTAGTATGGTTTTCTTAGCAAGAACTTCGAAATTATTTTCTAAATCAAACCAACAAATTGGTATGAAATAGATTGTCTCTTCTCATTTCATTCTTTGGTTCTCACTCCTTTCCTTTCTTGAAATATCATTTTAAAATTTTAATTTGATCTTATCTCCTGAAACTTTTGAAAGCCTTGGGTCTTCTGCAAGAATCTCAATCAAGGAAGATGATGATTCATGTTCTCTTCAAGACCACTGAAGAGGCTGCTGAAAAAATCAAGTTGACAAAAGAGTGCTCGAAAGGACCCCTATATACGGTAAGTTAATAGTGCTCAGTAGTGTTCGAGCATGTCACCCCTTTTTTGCTTAGTAACATATTGTTCGAGTGTATTAGGATTTTTGTTGCTTGTTTGTTGGGTGTGTTGTACACTTGCCCTAGGCATTGTGTTGCAACCACATTTTGTTTGGAGTTTAATTATTTGTCTTGCCTTAGAATGGCTACCTCCCTAGTTTTCTTATCTTTTGCTCTTTCCCTCTCATCTATTGCTAACCTACCCTTGGTCATCGCTTTAGATGGAGAGTCAAGAAAGAGGTCATGGAGCTGGGCACATAGGAGGTCATGGAGCTAGTCGTGGCCAGGCAGTGCCACAAAATCAATAGGATGTTCTAGAGTAGCAAGAATAACCAGAGCAGTAAGTGCCACCGCCGTTGCCACCATTCCAACCCCAGTTGTAGATATTCAGTAGATGATGGCAATGCAGTTTCAGTTATTGCAGGCCCTTGCTCAGAATATAGTGAATAATCCACAGCCAGCACCAGCCGTAGCACCAATGATGCCGCCCAGTCTAAACTCGGGGAGTTCATGAGAACTAGACCTTCTACCTTCGCGAGAGTAGGTGAACCCTTGGAGGTAGATGATTGGTTGAAGGATGTGGAGAAGAAATTCCAGTTGGCTCAGTATGATGATCATGAGAAAATTCTCTATGCGAGCCACCAGCTAAAAGGAGTAGTTGCAACTTGGTGGGATAATTTTTGTGCTGCCCATCAGAACGCTCAAGCTATCACGTGGGGACGAATTCTCTGAAGCTTTCTGTACTGCGCATGTTCCTACAGGTATAAAAGAGATGAAGAAAAGAGAGTTCCACAAGTTGCATTAGGGAAATCAAAGTGTTACCGAGTATCTTAACCAGTTTACCCAACTGTCAAGGTATGCACCAGAAGATGTGGCAACTGAAAGTGCCAAGATCTGGAGGTTCATGGAGGGACTTGATCTTGACATCAAGGTATAGCTAGTTGCTTTGGATTTCCCAAACTTTCAGCACATGGTGAACAACGCACTAGTGCAAGAGGATGCCCAACGTCAATAGCAGGAGTCACACAAGAGAAGGATGGCATTTTAGACCCAGCAGAGAGCGAGTGGTTCTTGACAGTGCTTCCAACCGTAGCAGGTCAATAGGGCACTTATTCAAGGAGCATCCCACGCTCCTAATTCTGGACCGTGCCCAGTTGCTCAGGGACCCCAGTATAATGCTAGTGCTTAGCCGCAGAAAGGGAACTCAAACACTGTAGGAGTGCAGTGTTTTCACTGCCATCAGATAGGATATTATGCCAACAATTGACCCCAAAAGCGTCAGCCGGTGACCCCAGTGCCGTTCAACTTCAGATCCAATTCTACTAGAGCTTCGACGCAAGGACAAGGTCGTGGAGCGCCTTAGACACCAAGAGCTCCGCAATCTTTTGGAAGAGGACGTTTCAATCACGTGACTGCAGCGGAAGCTTAGGAGGCACCAGATGTGGTTTTGGGAAGACGTTTCAATCACGTGACTGCAGCGGAAGCTCAGGAGGCACCAGATGTGGTTTTGGGCAAGTTCCTTGTAAAATCAATACCTACCTCAGCATTATTTGATTATGGAGTATCACATTCTTTTATATCAAAGAATTTTGTTAACAATTTGGTTGGGAAACCTTTACCCTTAAGAGCCCTATGATAGTTCAATCACCAGGGAAAGAGATGAAAACTAATTCAGTATGCCCAAATGCAATCATAAAAATCAATGGGGTAGAATTCTTAGCGAATCTTATTATTTTGGATTCAAAAGGAATAGATGTCATCCTTGAGATGGACTGCTTAACCAAATATAAAGGTCAAATAGATTGTACTAGTAGAGTCATCACCCTCACCACTTCAGAAGGCATTCGAGTAGAGTATATGCCTGATGAGCCCTCAAGTGAAAAATGCACTCTAAATAGTTTGGAGGAAACAACTTTGGAAAGTATGCCCATGGTGCTGGAATACCCAGATGTATTTCCTGAAGAATTACCAGGTATGCTGCCTGATAGGGATGTAGAGTTCATCATAGAATTAGTCCCCAATACGGCTCCTATTTCTAAGAGACCCTACCGCATGCCAGCCAATGAACTCACCGAGATGAAGAAAAAGATTGAAGAGTTGCAAAAAAATGATTCATTCATCCAAGTTCGTCATCTTGGAGAGCGCTAGTTCTTTTTGTAAAGAAGAAGGATAATAGTTTGCGTTTGTGCGTGGACTATAGAGTCTTGAATGAAGTCACAATCAAGAACAAGTATCCGTTGGCAAGGATTGATGACTTATTTGATCAGTTGAAAGTAGCTTCTATTTTCTCCAAGATCGATCTTTGATCTAGATACCATAGTTGAAAATAAGGTCACAGGATATTTTGAAAACAGCTTTTGCTACCCGATATGGACTCTATGAGTTCATAGTTATGCCTTTTGGACTAAACAATGCACCAACTTATTTCATGAATCTGATGAATAAAGTGTTTGTGGAATACCTAGACAAGTTTGTAGTAGTATTCGTAGATGATATTCTTGTTTATTCTAGAGATGAAGTAGAACATGAAGGACATTTGAGGATGGAGTTAGAAAAGCATAGAAATCACCAGCTGTATGCCAAGTTCAGTAAATGTGAATTTTGGTTGAAAGAAATTGCTTTCTCGGGACATAATTTCTGCTGGAGGTGTCTTAGTAGACCCTGAAAAAGTGAAAGGTGTACTTGACTGGAGGTAACCCAAGTCAGTGCCTAACATCAAAAGTTTTCTTAGTTTGCAAGACCGCTTACTCAGTTACTAGAAAGATTCCTAGAAAGATTCTTGAAGATTCCTATAAAGATTCTTGAAGATTGCAAGACTGCTTACTCAGTTACTGAAGAAGGAAAAGAAGTTTGAATGGTCTGAAGCCTGTGAGCAAAGTTTTCAAGAATTAAAGATAAGATTGACTACAGCCCCAGTGCTCATTTTGCCAAATATTCAATAAGACTTTGAGATGTTCTGTGATGCTTCAAGACAGGGTCTTGGATGTGTCTTGATTCAAGAAGGTAAAGTAGTTGCATACGCCTCGCGACAATTGTGACCACATGAGGAAAGCTATCCAACCCATGACTTGGAAATGGCTACAGTTGTACATGCACTAAAGTTGTGGAGGCATTATCTCATTGGGAATCGTTATGAGATCTTCACAAATCGTAAGAGTTTGAAGTATATCTTCACTCAAGCAGACCTCAACCTAAGACAAAGAAGATGGTTGGAGTTAATCAAGGATTATGATGTGGGAATACATTACCATCCTGACAAGGCTAATGTAGTTGCCAATGCATTAAGCTGAAAGAACTACTGCAATAATTTGATAATTCAAGAAGGACAACGTGCTCTTCATAAGGAGTTTTAGCGTTTGAATTTGGAACTAGTGGAGGAAGGTTCCGTTACTGGTTTAGAGATTCAACTAACCTTGGTGGATCAGATCAAAAAGATACAAAAGTCAAATAAAGAAGCTGCTAGGATCAAGGATAGAATAAAGGAAGGTAAAACCCCAAGAATTTCAGAGGATGAAGAAGGAACAATTTGGTTTAGAAAAAGTATTTATGTGCCGAATCAAAAAGTAATCAAGCACTTGATATTAAAAGAGGCACATGAGTTAGCATACTCAATTCATCCAGAAAATACTAAGATGTATCATGATCTTCATGGTATATATTGGTGGCCAAGAATGAGAAAGGAAATTGTAGAGTACATAGCTATGTGTGATGTATGTCATCGAGTTAAAACTGAACATCAAAGACCCGCAGGATTGTTGCAACCATTAAAGGTACCTGAATGGAAGTGGGAAGAAATTGGAATGAATTTCATTATAAGACTTCCAAGGACCAGATCAGGTCATGATTCAATATGGGTTGTAGTGGATCGACTGACAAAAGTTGCACATTTCATTCCTGTGAGAACAATCTGTCAGGGAGATAAACTCACAGAGTTGTATATGTCAAGGGTTGTGTGTTTGGATGGTGTGCCGAAGAGAATTGTATCAGATCGAGGCACATAATTCACATCAAGATTCTAGCAAAAATTGCAAGAAGCATTAGGTACCAGTCTCAATTTTAGCACAACTTATCATCTACAAACTGATGGACAAACTGAGCGAGTAAATCAGATCCTCGAAGATATGTTAAGGTCTTATGCGTTGTCCAATGCGACAAGTTGAGATCAAAGTTTACCTTATGCAGAATTCTCATATAACAATAGTTATCAAGCAAGTTTACAGATGTCGCAATTTGAAGCCTTGTACGGAAGAAAGTGCAGAACACCCCTCTGTTGGAATGAAACAGGAGATTGCCAAGTCTTTGGTCCTAATATTCTGCATTGAGAATAGCACAGTCTAGACAAAAGAGTTATGCTGATAATCGTTGGAGAGAATTAACCTTTGTTCCTAGTGACTATGTGTACCTGAAAGTCTCACTACTCAAAGTGATGCGTCGATTTCAAGTTTGTAGAAAGTTAGCACTAAGATTCATTAGGCCATTCCTAATTCTAGCTAGAAGTGGAGAAGTGGCTTATCAGTTAGAGCTACCACCATAGTTGTCAAATGTGCACAATGTGTTCCATGTGTCACAGTTGAAAAAGTGCCATAGAGTACCAGAAGAACAGATGCAGATTGAGGATGTTGAGCTATAAGAGGATCTCACATACCCAGAGTATCCGATCAGAATTTTGGATGAGGCAGTGTGTAGGACGAGGAACAAGTCGATCAAGTTTTACAAGGTTCAGTGGAGCAACCATTCAGAAAAGGAAGCAACCTGGAGCGTGAAGAAGATCTTAGAGCGGAGTACCCCAACCTTTTTCCCTAGTCTGTCCAAATCTTAGTGTCGAGATTTCTTTTAGGGGGAGGTTTGTAACATTCCATTTTGAGCCTTTTTAAAATTTTAGTGAAAAAAATTCTTTTAGTGCAACCAAATCATTTGAATCAAAAGTTTAAGTTTAAATGAGTTCAAAATAATTTATTTAGGTTCTAAATGCTTAAAAGTATTTTTTGAGATTTTTCCTAAATTATTTACCATTTAAATTGGCTTTTCTTATTTTTTTCTGGAATTTCTAAAATTGAAAAATTCCTTTTATTCTCTTTTTCCGCATGGGCTGCATTTCCCGCGGCCCACTCCTATTGCGCCTCCGCTCAGACCGATTTGCGCCGCGTTGGCTCACCTCCCTCTCCTGGCCTAGCTCACTTGGCCCACTCACTTTGACCCGTGATCTTGCGAGGCCGCTGTCGATCGCTTGTCTCCCTCTGACGCTAGTCTCCGCCAAGATCGAATCCATAGCAATCGCCGCCTTTTCCTCGGCTGTTAGCACCATATCTGCCCTAGAGACCTCGGCGTTTGTATCCAAACCATAGATCTGGGTTGCACCACCATCCTGATAACCTCTTCACTGTTGTTTGTTGCCGCCGGTGAGCTTCTCCACAGTCGTTTTGGGTACAATCAGATTTACCGCGGTGCACTCTCTCGTTTGCCCAAGATCCGGTCGCATTTCATTACGATTTCATGTGGCTGCAAAGTCGTCTTCTCCACCTCCAGTCTTGTGCCGCTTTGCCGCTGCGTTATCGCTTCCACACCGACCGCGCCGCTGCTAGCACCGGTGACGGCGTCGCCGCCCGCCTTGCCATGTGGCTGCCGCTTCACCCCGCCTCCTACCGCGTTAGCAATGCCTCGTTGCCTGCACCTGTGCCATGTCACCCGCCACATGGAAACCGCATGGCTACCACGTCAGCCCGCCTGCCGTGTGGCGTCCACGTAAGCGTGGCCCGCCATGTCGGCTTTGGTCATCTCGAGTGCTCCCGGTCCACCGTGGATCAAGCCAATGACATGTGGGTTCCACGTGTTAGTCGGTATTTCTTTTTCTTTTTCTATTTTTTCAAAAAATCTGAAAATTCCAGCCATTCATGTCTTGCCACGTGTCAGCCTTTTTGATTTTTCTGAATTTATGATTTAAGAAACTTCTAGGAGCCCGTTCTCCCTCGTCAGAACTCTGATTCCAGTGAATCAAATTTCTAAATTCATGATCTATCTTCTAGTACCATTCTTTTCTATTTATGATTTTTTTAAATTTGAGTTATTTATTTTTTCTTGTTTTGCGTGTAGACAACGCAATCGAAGCTCAAGCGAATTAGCAGGCAAAAGTAGAACTAACAAGAGGCAGTGAAGGCAAGTCTTCCTTGAACATATTGATCCCAAATTTTATGAAAAGCTTATATTGTTTTAAATTATGAATGCTTACTTTTACGCAGTGTACTTTAAACATTGTGTTATGGTTTAGTTAAATTCCAGACTTGTTATACCCTCATTGACATTAATCATGACAAACCTTTGTCACCCTAGATGATATTAGCTACTTTATCTGGTGATAACTAATAGTGTAGCATGGGACGGTAGATTGCTTAGTCTAGCTTAAACGTTTCGGTATTATGCCACTATGGGAAACTTTTCAAACATTGTTTAAACTTATTTGTGAAGATGCGACAATTGGTATTGCTTCTGTTATTTAAATGAAATAAAGTGGAAATAGTCAATTAAGGACTGAAGCATGTGTTACCATGGACCGAGCATTACTGTACAACCACAGGTCTATATGGGTACAACCTGGCTAATTAATTTGTGTGTCTTGTTATTGGCTTCGCCATTTGATGGGATGTGGGCGTCGTATGGAGACACTTGCAAGGCATAAGAGGGAGCTTCTGTACTGGGTGGCTAGAACCCTAATAGTGGTGAAACCTTAGTGAACGAAGTTAATAACAGTGTCATACATTGTAAAGGTCTTGTCATAATCTCTCTGCTGACACACCAAAGGAAGTGTATTAATTGCATGGCAACAAGAGTCGATCATGTCTTGTGGGTAAAGATGTACACAATCTGTAGAGTTAAAATTAGCCGTACCCATGGTCAAGGGCTAGCGAGGTACGCTTGCACATTGTATATCTTATGGTTTTGTTTTAAATGAAGATGATAGTTTGGGAATCCGTGAGTGGATGGTTTTGGTCAGGTGATGATTTGTGAAATTACAACTGTTATTTAAAGTTAAACTTTACTTTATGCTAAAAAAGCCATATTATGCATTCAACTGTTCAGCCATGCATTTAGTTATTGTGCATTATATTTCCAAGACTTACGAAGTACATTTTGTGCTCACCCTTGCAATATCTCAACTTGCCATAGAGGAATGCGTAGAAGCTGAAGGTGACTATGATGCTTATGGTTATGTTGAAGACGATCCGGATTACTAGGACGCGTACCCCTGTCGATTGCTTGTTGGGAAAATGGATGGGCTCATTCTACTGCTGTTATTTCAATTCCGCTGTTTCTTATTGAACTTAAGCCATGAGGTTGCTTAATTTTAATAATTGGCCATAAGGCTAATACTTTTTTACTTAATTAATATTATTTGATTCGTGATATGATTGTGTTATCATCACTGTTTCTACTGTGTGTGATAGCTTTTTTTGGACTAGCATAGTTATACACAGAGGGTTCGAATTTGAAAATCCGGTCCTGACAACCGCCCCCAATTGGAGCTCTTCTTCTCCAGTGAGCCGCCATGCCGAACGCTTCCTTTCGTCGCTGCACTCGCACGGTGAGACCCCTCACCCTCATACTTTTCTTTCCAATTAAGAGCTAAAATAGAATCCTGGTAGCACGGTTATGCCTTTAGTGGTGATAATGCGCAGCAAAGTCCCCATGCTTGGCTTCTCTGTCGGTTGACCATGGCCACTGCCGTGGGAGCTTGATGGCGCACCGTTTTTCTTCACCACCGGTTGCTCTTAAACACTTCCCTTGGTGCATAATAAGCCGGAGATACCTTACCTGCTACCCATTTGCAGGTTTTCCTGATCAGTGATTTGTTGGCGGGCCTCGTCGTCGACCTCTTATACCAAGACACTCACGAGCCAAAGATGTCGATCGCTTGTGTTCAGCCCTTCTCTCTATTGTCTGGGCACAGTTATCAGCGCTTTAGCCTAGTGCCACCCAAAAACGTAAAGCGTAAAGTTGGCTCAAAAGCGTACTTTCCAAAAATGTAAAATTTCCGATTTTTCAGCATTTTCTTAAACCTAGCACATTCAAGTAATCATATCTTTTGTATTTCAACTCCAAATAAAATGAAATAAATTTATATATTCATCTAAAATCATGTATATTATGAATATACAAAAATATTTTGAAAATGAAATTTGTTTAAATTTTTAATTTAAATTTAAAGAAAGGGTATAAAATATGCCATTTATAAAATTTGTACAAATGGGCTCCAATTCTTGTCAAACCAGTTTCTATGTGTCTAAAAGTTAGTAATCTACCTAGATATGGCAAAAATTTAGAATTGAATGTAGTTTAATTTAAATTTGAAAATAGATCATTTTCCAATGCATAGAAATCAAAATAAGTATAACTTAAAGCATATAGAATTCAAATAATGGTAAAACTGATCCTTAGGTCTTAGTAATACCAATATATCCCTGTTTATGCAAAAATAATTCATATTTGTTTAAATTTAAATCAAGTTGTAATTAATGTTGCTTTAGATATATATACACATGTGATTAATATATAAATAAAATCCATAAATAAGTGCAAATATAAGAGAAACTAATCCATAAATGTGCTATAGGTTTATCTTAACTAATCTTGCAAAGGTACCTATTTTTGGCTTAAGATTAAACCTAGTTTCTAAATGGTATTGCTTTCTGCATCCGAAAGATTAATATATACCTAACTATTAACAATGAGTTGCCAACAACTACCTACAAAGCTAAAAAGGTTCTTTGTCCCTTGGGAAGGGAAGTAGAAAGAATACATGCCTGTCTGATCGACTGTATCCTCTACCGCAAAGAGTACGGAAACTTGCATATATATCCGGTGTGCAATGCATCCCAGTACAAGCGTAAAGATAGATCGGCTGATGAAGACGAGGGCATGGAAGTGAGGAAAGGACCTCCTGCTAAGGTGGCGCGGTATCTGCTTATAATTCCCCATTTGAAGCATTTGTTTGCGAACCCAAAAGAGACAAAATTGCGTCGGTGACACACTGATGAGCATAAGAATGATGGAATGATTAGGCACCCTACTGATTCAACGCAATAGAGCAACATTGATAGGAGGTTTGACGAATTCGTAGTGGATCTGAGGAATATAAGGTTGCGATCAAGTACAGAGGAATGAATCCTTTCGATAACATGAGCAGCCGTCATAGCACTTGGCCTATGAATCTTTGTGTGTACAATCTTCCTCCTTGATTGTCTATGAAGTGGAAGTACATATTGATGTCTATACTCATCCAAGGCCCGAAGCAACCTGGGAACGATATTGATGTATACCTAGCACCATTGGTGGAAAATCTGAACACATTGTGGGCTCCTGGGGTGCAGGTATGGGATGCTTACAAACGAGAGTACTTCACTTTGCGCTGCCTATTGTTCCGCGCCATAAATTTTTTTTTCTGCTCTTGCTAACCTGTCGGCGCAGAGTACAAAAGGAGCCAAAGCATATACTCACTGCTTGGATGATACTGAGAGTGTGTGGTTGAATCACTGGCGCAAAACCATATACATGCACCACCGTAGGTTCCTTCGGAGTCACCCATACTGCAAGATAAAGAAATAATTCAATGACACGACCGAAGACACTTTAGCTCCAAAAACTTTAAGCAGGACAGACGTTCATGATATGGCTAAGAACTTGGATGTTGCGCTACGAAAGGGACATAAATCGAGAACCCGTGAGAAGAGCATGTGAAAGAAGAGATCAATATTTTGGAACCTACCTTATTGGGAGCACTTAGAAGTTCGGCACTGCATCGACGTGATGTACATAGAGAAGAATGTCTGTGATAGCTTGATTGGTCTCTCACTGAACATTAAGGGTAAAACAAAGGACGGTATCAATGCATTGATTGACTTGGTCGATATGTGCATCAGACCTGAGTTAGCACCGAAAGGGACCGATAAAGGCCGAACATACTGCGAACCTGCTTGTTACACTATTAGTTAAACTTGTAAAAATGCCATAACTTTTGACTCGTACCTTCGATTTTGGTGTTCTTGTACTTTTCAGAATCATCATACAACGAGCTCTCCAATTATATTCTTTTGGGCACCGATTCTAGTTTGCAAATACGAAATTCGAGCATGTTTGTTAAAATGGCCATAACTTTTGACTCGTAACTCCGATTGGGGTGTTCTTTGGCTCATTTGAAAGATAACGAAAACTTACACCCGAATTTCATAAGTGTGTGAAAATTAGATGGTCGGATCCTGATGATTTGTGTGAGTGCGTGCTTGGCGACATAATTCAAAAAAAGGTCGTTTAGAGCTTCAAAACGGCCTCTGAAGTTTTGAATCTATTTCGGTCATTCTTTTCAATTATTGCAAATGGAATATTAGTTCCAATTATTTGAAATGTAATTTTATTTAATTTTAATTCTTCCAAATTAGAAGGTAGGAGAGGTAATTAGCAATATTTAAAATTTTCTATTTTTTATTATTTGTTGGAAGATTTTCCCTCTTATATTATGAATATTATAAATTGCTATTTGAATTTTTCTATTTCTATAAAAATGCAAAATATTGCTTGAATTTGAAATAACACTATGAATTACTAATTGTCATTTATGAAATAACCAAAACACATGGAATTTTTCGTATAACACTTTCACTGTAGGTTGAGGGGTGCTCACATCCCTATAATATTCATCCCTATAGATGAGGGTGGTGCTTATTCTTGGGAATTTTCCAAAATTTCCCACACAAACACGGGCGCCAGTTTCCACTGCAAAAATCCAAACACCCGGGCGAAATTTATAAGGCCCACGTACAGGGAAACGCACACAGCAGGAGTGTCTTATTTCCCCCAAATCGCTTCTCACGCGGCTCCTCTACGAACGACATCCTCGTGGCGGCAAGTGGCGCCCGGCTACCTTCACGTCGACGGGCCTCCTCCCTGCGAGTAGGAGCATCTCAAGGCCGAAGCTAGTGGAGGGGGGTCACTCCTTCTGCCACCGCCACCACTGCTGTCTCCATCCGTGACCCTCTGCCGCCACCCCCACTTGCACCACAAGTCGCGCGCTGCTCATAAAAATATGGGGAAGTGCCTGTCGAAGGTTAGTGATCAACAGCACACTTATATTCGGGTACCTTTGAGATATGAAGGATCAAACACATGATCGGGGGCACACGATGTAGATAGGTTCAGGCCTCTTGATCGAGTAATACCCTACTCCTGTGTCGGCGATGGATGAATTCAATAATCAGATTACAAATCAAGGATGCTAGTCCTGATTACAAGGAAAATATCAATATGGGGGTGGCTAGACTATGGCTCATGGAGATCTTCCTGTGTGTCTAGCTCTGGATGGCGATGGCTTGAAGCTTGCGCTCTAAGTTGGCTTGTTGTGGGTTGCGATTGGCTGGCTTCCAATTGGCTTGTCCTGGACGACGTCCTCCCTAGTCCTTATATAGCGGGTTGGAGTACTGAATCGTGATTGATGAGGAGTCCTATTGCCGTTATAATCTCTGTATCGCACCTGAATTTCCATAGCTGCTGGACGTATTCAAGTAGGTTTCCTCGTATCGAGTATACGATCGAGTCCTGCCTTATGCGGGGATATCTCTTCTCCATATATCTTATCCCATTGAACTGGACTTGAAATATCTGGAGTATCCAAATGCTGGTAGAGATATGCATGGTATGACCTTTGAATTTATGGCGTATGCCCATATCCCATATCTAGATATTCGACAGTAGCCCGAGGAGGAGGAGGGGGTGGAGATCAACTGGAGGGCGGTGGAGAGGGAGGTGTGGCCCGAAGAAGAGGAGGTGATGGGCAAGCTACGCGTCAACCCCGCACAAGACCATGCCTCCTCTGCTCCTCCTGCGAAGGCTGTTGCCTCCTCCAACACCGGAGGAGAAAAAGGCAAGGTCATCGGTGCCAGCAGCAGAGGTGAAGCTCAAAATAGCTTCATTGATCTGGCACTTGCTCGCCCTCCAACCCATCACGATGGTGGTTGGGGGCATTCGGTGGCAAAGGTGGTGGATCCCCTGCCATAAACCGGCCAGTACGCTTTCTCCACCTCTTCCAGCCCACTCCAAGGGCGCAGGCCCCTTCCGGGGACTATCAGCTGCCTGCCCGAGAGTGAGCAAAAGAGGAGGCGAGACGCCTTCGAAGGCAAGTAGTTGTAGGGTGCCTAAAGTAGCCTATCTACAAATGTAACAAAAACTTTTGTTAGCAATGTAAATAAAATTAACTTTTACTTACGTGGAATTTTTTGCTTTGTTCGGTTTTGTGATGTTTTTCTCTCTTATGTGTGGAATTTTCTTAGATGCTCGATGTTCCACGAGTTATCTTGTATCATGTCATCTGCTGTAGATAACCGCACTGATCCTGGTCGAGTAGCTTCGATTACCACATAGGGGCCTTCCTATTTAGGTGATAATTTGTTACGATTATCTTGTTTCTGCACCTTTTGTATTACTAAGTCCCCAACATTGAGCTCTCTTTCTTAGACTCTTGTGCTATGGTATCTGCGCAAGGCCTATTGATACTTGGCTGCTCGATCTCTGTACTCTTCGAGTAGCTTTATGTCATTTGCTCGCCCTTGCTCCTGCTCCTTTTCTAAGTAGTTCTCCACTCGAGGTGATTTGAATGTTAACTCAGTCAGAAGCACTGCTTCTGCTCCACAGACCAAGAAAAATGGAGTCTCATCGGTGGCTCGACTAGTCGACGTTCAAACGGCCCATAGCACCGAGGGAAGTTCTTTCACCCACTTGTTCGAGTAAGCCTTTAATCTATCGAATACACGGGTCTTAATCCCCTGCAAGATCATGCTGTTGGTGCATTTGACTTGACCGTTACTTTGAGGATGAGCGATAGAAGTGAAACAAAGTTTGTTTCCCAGTTCTTCGCAGAAGACTATAAAAGCACTGCTCTTGAACTAGCTACTATTGTCAGTAATAACTCGATTCAAGATGCCAAATCGAGTTATGATGCTCCTCATGAATTTCTTGGCTGCTTCTGAGGTGATGTTCCTGACGGGTTCGGCCTCTATCCACTTAGTGAATGTGTCAATTGCTACGAACAGGAACTTGTAACCTCCTTGGGCTCTAGGGAACGATCCTAAGATATTCAAGCCCCAAATAGAGAAGGGCCAAGACAGTGGAATAATTTGCAGGGCTTGGGCCGGTCGGTGATGCCTTGCCATAGAATTGTGACTTTCACACTTTTTTCACCAACTTCATAGCGTCCTAGAGGCGATTGGCCAATAGAACCCTTATCAAAAAAATTTCCCGACTAGAGTGCGATAGGACGCATGGTTGCCACAAATGCCTCCATGGACATTGAGCAATATTTTATTGCTCTCTTCCTGAGTGATGCACTTCATCAAGATTTCGTTACTCCGTTTTCGATAGAGCTTGCCGTCTACCAATGCGTATAGCTTGGACTTATGTGTAATTTTCTCAACTAAGGCATCATCGTCAGGGATCTCTCGACCTTTGAGATAGGCCTGGAATGGCATCATCCAGGTCGGCTTGTGTTCGAGTAGCGCAGCTTCCGCGTTTGCAAGTTCTGCCTCACTGACTCGACCAGGTTGCTGGTCGAGTTGGGTAGCATCTGTCTCTCGCGATGGAGAGACGGATGGTTTAGGGAGTTTCTCATGAAGACCGCCATAGGTACATGCGAACTGGATGAAGCGAGCTTGGCAAGTTCGTCGGCGATGGTGTTGTCACTTCGCCGAATGTACCTTACCTCAAGACCTTCGAACTTGCGCTCTAGCTTGCGGACCTCGTTCAGATATGCAGCCATGTTGTCATTAGAGCACTGGTACTCATTTTGCACTTGGTTTACGACTAGTCGTGAGTCCCCTTTCACGAGTAATCGCTTGATTCCTAGTGCCGTGGCTATTTAAAGTCCGTTGACTAGTCCCTCGTATTCTGCAACATTATTCAAAGCTTGAAAACTGAGTTGGATGACATATTTAAGTTCCTCACCTATCGGAGATTTAAGCATGATGCTATCCCCCGAGCCTTGAAGCATGAGTGATCCATCGAAGAACATAGTCTAGTAGTCATTGACTGTCTTAGCTTCCTTTTCCTAGACGTGAGTCCATTCTGTGATGAAGTCTGCCAGAACTCCTAACCTGACACTAGTCCACGGCGCAAAATTGACCTTGAACTCGTTGAGCTCGATCGCCCATTGCGTAACTCGTCCTATCGCTTCTCGGTTGCGTAGCACCTCCTTGAGCGGATACGCTGTCATAATCGTAATTTTGTGCACCTGAAAGTAGTGCCGTAACTTTCGGGAAGTCATCAGGGCAGCGTATAGTATCTTCTGTATCCAAGGATATCGCACCTTGGGACCATGCAAGACCTCGCTCACGTAATACATTGGCTTCTGGATTTTGGTCTTCTTCTCGGGGCAATCCCGTTCGACCACCAGGACCATGCTTACTACTTGGGGGTAGATGCAATGTACAAAACGAGCTCATCTTTTTCATTAGGTGAAACTAAAATTGATGGAGATGATAAGTACCTTTTCAGATCTTGAAAAGCTTTTTCAGCCTCCTTGGTCCACTCAAAATTGTCATGCTTCTTGAGCAGCTTGAAGAAAGGTAGCCTTCGTTCGCCCATCCGAGAGATGAATCGACTAAGGGCCCAATGCATCCTGTAAGCTTTCGTACCTCTCTTAGCGTTCGTGGAGGGCGTTTCTGATTCACTGCCTTGATCTTGTGTGAGTTAGCCTCGATGCCTCGATTGGACACCAAGAAGCCGAGAAGCTTGCTGAACGGGACGCCGAATGTACACTTCTTGGGATTAAGTATCATCCAATACTTCCTGAGGTTGTCGAATGTTTCCCTGAGGTCACTGATCAGGGTGCCCCTGGTTTTCAATTTTACTATGATATCGTCAACGTACGCTTTTACATTGCGCCCAATTTGGCACTTCAACCAGTTTTGAATACAATGTTGATACGTTGCGCCAACATATTTCAAACCAAAGGGCATCTTTATATAATAGAATACACCAAAAGGAGTAGTAAAGGCAGTTTTCTCCTCGTCCTTTGTGGACATGCTAATTTGGTGATATCCCTATAGGCATCTAGAAAAATTAGTAGTTCACAACCTACAGTGGAGTCCACTATTTGGTCGATGTAGGGAAGAGGAAAAGGGTCTGTAGGACACGCTTTATTGAGCTTGGTGTAGTCGACGCACATCCTCCACTTGTCATTGGCCTTATTTACAAGGACTGGGTTTGCCAGCCGTGTTGGATGATGGACTTCTCAAATGAAGCCAGCCTTTAGGAGTTTGCCAACCTCCTCTTGCATGGCTTGCTTCCGATCCTCTGTGAATCTGCGTTGTTTCTGCACCACGGGCTTGGTGCGTGGTTCCACAGCCAATCGATGCTCGATCACCTCCTTGGGGACCCGGGCATATCGGACGGTTGCCATGGAAATACGTCGTGGTTTGCCCGAAGAAAAGTGACGAGCTCGAGTTCTTATTTGGGGTCAAGGTCGATGCCTACCTTGACCGGCTTAGACGGCTCTGCCGGGTCGAGGGGCATAGCTTTGACATCTTCGCAGGTCTTCTTGTCCTTTTTGCCGTCGTTGATTGGGTCGTTGCCACTGTTGGATGCGGAAGCCTGATTGATGCTTTTGGATTTCTGGCGCTTGGCATTCTCACCGTCGACACTGTCTGCCAATCTACAAAGAAGCTCGGCCATGTCCAAGCTTTTATTGTTGCACCTAACCACAGCGCGTTGGTCTCCCTTGATCGTGAGGACTCCCTTTGGCGCTGGCATCTTGACGGTCTAGTACGTGTAATGCACCACCGCCATGAACTTGGATAGCATTGGATGACCCAGAATCACATTATACGCAGTTTCAAAATCTGCTACGTCGAAGAGGATCTTTTCTGTGCGCAAGTTGTCCGACGTGCCAAATGTGACTAACAGCTCGATCTGGCCTAGCGGGGTCGATGATGAGCGCAGAGTTATGCCATAGAATGGCTTCGCTCTGGCTTTCATCTCGGTCCAGGGAATTGCCACGTTATCCAGTGTCTTCACAAAGATGAGGTTCAGCGAGCGGCCTCCATCGACTAAGGTTCGGCCAACCTTGATGTTCATGATGGTGGGCTTGACCACCACAGGGTATCGACTTGGATGTGGGACCGTAGTCGGGTGATCTGACTGGTCGAAGGTGATTGGTACCTCTGACCACTTGAGAAATTAGGGGAGAGCTAGCGTGGCCTGGTTGACTTCTCTTTCGACTGCCTTGTACAACCTCTTAGACTCGTACATGGCAGATCCCCCGAAGATATGTGCCAGCTTGTGTTTAGCCCCTCGATACTCTAGTTCATCATCGTCGGGCTTCTCCTTAGCTTGCTCGATCCTGTTCTCGGCGAGGGCCGCCTTGAGCTTCTCTTGGACTTTCTTGCTAATTACCTGGCACTCATCGATGTTGTGTTTATCCGTGTAGTGGACGGGGCAGTATTTGTTTCCTTCATGACTTCGGCCCTTGTTGTCACCTAGGTTGCACGCTTTGCCCCTTTCGATTGCAGCTATAGTGGAGTCACCCTTGTATTTCTCCCCGTGGTTCTTGTTCCTCTTTGCCCCTTGCTTGGACGACTCGGGTTTGTCGCTGCCATGCTTGGGGTTGTCGAGGTGGTCTCGAGCCTCAGCGCGGATGGCGTATTTATCCACCAGCTCGAAGAGCTCCTTAGTTGTTTTGATCTTCTGGGTGGCGAGCTTTCCCTTCAGATCTCCGTCCTTGACCCTATTCTCGAAGGCCACAATCACTGCCTCATCTGAGACATCAGGGATCAGGTTTCTTTTATCGCTAAAGCGTCGAATAAAGATGCGCAGCGACTCTCCTGGCTTCTGCACCAGCCGATGCAAGTCGTTGTGTGTTCTGGGGCGTTCATACGTGCCTTGAAAATTGGCAGTGAACTGGGCCCGCAACTCAGCCCAAGATGATATTGACTGAGATGGGAGGTTGAGTAACCAAGACCTTACTGCTCCATCGAGGGTGGTGAGCAGGTAATTGGCCATCACTTTCTCGTTGCATCCGGTTGCCCTCATGATCGTAGTGTAGATCTACAGCCATTCAATGGGGTTAATCTTCCCCGAGTATTTCTCGACCGGACCGGGTTTAAACTTGTCCAACTACCTGACCTCGTGTAGTGCAGGAGTAAACGCCTTACACTCCTCATCGACGTTCTTAGGGGTCATCTGACACTGTCCTCTGTGCACATCTTGCCGAGGGGGGAACTGTGTCATGGCGGTGAGCAGCCCCTTGAGGGTAAAGATTTGCCTCGGTGTGCATGCCGCACTGGAGATCGACTTCTTGAGGACGCGGACTCGTTATCCTGCCTCTCGCGGTCTTCATGGTCCTGCTCTTCTCTTTGATCTCATAGAACTTCGCATAAATCTCGTCGATTGTGTAGGATTCAATCTTGGAGATCTCCACGGTATCCTTGGCGGGGGTTTGAACAGATTGTTCCGGAATTCCGATGGCTAGAGCTAGCCACCGCAGATCGTGCTACTCGACGACTATCCTGAGATAGTCCCGGCAACTGGCTTCAGGCACCCTGTCGGCTTGGTTGCCTGAACCTCGAGTTGTTTGTTTGAGTAGTCTGAGCTTGCGCTGCATCGAGTAGCATCTTCATCTGGTTGAACACCGGCGTTATAGGGTTAGTCAGGTCCAACGGTGGAAGAGACTTCAACAACATGTGAGCGCACTAGACATTGGCCTCAGGAGTACTGAAGATGTCACTGTCATGGCTCAGATGAGATGCTATTCCTAGAACATAGCTAGGCACACCATTGTGGTCACGCTGCCAAAGAGTCTGCTACCCTTGAAAACCTGGCACCTGCGGATGAGGCGTCGTTGGATTGGCAAGGTTAAGATGCTTTGACAATTTGGCCGTGATCCCTGCAGTGATTGTGATGATTGGATCAAGGCGATGGTCTACCGTGCCAAGAGCGAAAACATCCATGGCTACACGCGCGTTGATGGCTGCTGCACCAGGGTCCTAGGGTGTGCCTGGAGGGATGTGAGGCTCTTGGTCGCCCATGGTTTCTACCCCTAGATCCCTTTCTTGGGAACTTCCGGCAGTTGTGCCATTGTTGGCCCTGGCCATGAACACGTGTCGATCTGTATGACTGCTGCACTGACTGCTGAAGTCATCGCTGCTACAGTCACTGTCACTCTCCGGGTCGACGCACTTGAGGACGCTAGGCTCCAAAGGGTCGAACTCTATGAAGTACACTTCTCAATGAGGGTCCTCAGAACAGGACTCGATCAAGCCGATGTGCACGTCATTTCCAAGCGATCCCCATCTGTATAGCATGGTTCCAAAGGTGATCTCAGATCCTATCAATGGAGCTTGGTGGGTGTCGGGAATTCCAACGTGGACGCGCATCGAAGACATGCTTTATTTGTAAAAATAGCTGAAGGCCCCTACCTGACGTGCTAGCTGTCGAAGGTTAGTGATCAACAACACACTTATATTCAGGTACCTTCGAGATATGTAGGATCAAACACATGATCGGGGGCACACGATGTAGATAGGTTCGGGCCTCTTGATCGAGTAATACCCTACACCTGTGTTGGCGATGGATGAGATCAATGAACAGATTACAAATCGAGGATGCTAGTCCTGATTACAAGGAAAATATCAATATAGGGGGGGTGGCTACACTATGGCTCGTGGAGATCTTCCTGTGCATCTGGCTCTGGATGACGATGGTTTGAAGCTTGCGCTCTAAGTTGGCTTGTTGTGGGTTGCAATTGGCTGGCTTCCAATTGGCTTGTCCTAGACGATGTCCTCCCTAGTCCTTATATAGTGGGTTGGAGTACTGAATCGTGATCGATGAGGAGTCCTGTTGCTATTATGATCTCCATATCGCACTTGAATTTCTATAGTTGCTGGACGTATTCGAGTAGGTTTCCTCATATCGGGAATACGATCGAGACCTGCCTTATGCGGGGATATCTCTTCTCCATATATCATATCCCGTTGAACTGGGCTCGAAATATCTGGAGTATCCCAAATGCTGGTAGAGATATACATGGTATGACCTTTGACTTTATGGCGTATGCCTATATCCCATATCTAGATATTTGACAGTGCCTGTACTACAAGCCTCAAATTCAAATTGATTCTCATGTAAACAAAGCATAACCAGTAAAGCACTAACCAAATTCATGCCTTTTTGCCTTTCTATGATAGAATCTGTGATAAGTCCTTTGAATTTAATTGTATATTTGTTCATGGATTGGTTGGTTGTGAATTTTATAAATTGCTATTTGATTCTTTTTCTATAACCAAAATATCATATTATCCAACCAGGAGCAGCCAATGAGAACACAACACGGCAAAGGCAAAAGGTAAAATCTGTATTTATCCTTTCATATAACACTATCACTATGCTTGTGGATGAATAGGGCCCTATAGTCCTGCAATAGAAATCTTGACTATTAAAATATACTTACCTATGTCAAACAATAATACTGTTGGTTTCATAATATAAAACCTGAACCATGTGAATATGACAAGCTGCGGGTAGCAAACATCGCGGCGATTCAAACCAGATTTCAATTGCTAGGTCTCGACAGATTAAAAAACCTTTCGGAATCAACTTCAACCCCCACTAGAACTGAAAAGGCTAGCAAAAAGGGTAGAAACAATGATGACTCTGATTACGATCCTGAAGAGGATAGGGGGGATGAGGGACATGAATCTGCCAGCATCCCTTCACCAACAAAGGTGCTTGCTGATCTATCTCTTGCTAGGGGGCTAAGGATGTTAGCTGCATGTATTGTTTTGCATTTCATCTATTTAATTTCTTTAGGTTGCTTCATTTATGTAATTCTTGTTGTGGTGCCTATTTCAGGTTGTACACATATTTACACTGATGTTTTCTTCTGCTCTAGTATTTTAAAAGGTGCATTATAAGACCACCTCAAAGGCCCATAAAAGGAAGACCGATGACATGCCTCCAGGTGTTACTAGATCTTCAAAGAGAGTGAGAGCAACTATAGCAGCAGAGGAACCCACTGGAGTCACAACAAGGTCCACAAAAAAGAGGCCTTACCTACACTTCAAGAAGATACAACCACTGAATCATCCAAGCAAGTGGTTTATGAGGGTCAAATTCGGACAGAAGAACAAGAACCCATTGCTGAACCTATGAGTCCGGTCACGGATTGGTCCTATCTGGAAGATGATGCAAACCAACATCCAAAAGATGGTGTAGACCAGAAAAAAATGATGAAGGCAAGTTATTTTTGGGCATTCTTCTTTTTAGCTTTATTACAATTGTGTCACAGAACAATATTTCAGATTGTTTTCACAGGTTACAAACATTAAGCAGTTAACTAATCCCTTCAATGCCTTTTTCGTAGATACCCCAAATACTTCTAGAAGAGGGAAGAAGGCATCAACAATGGGAAAAAAAATACTTGAGAAGATGACTAGAACTATGAGCAAAAGGTTGCCTATCCAACTTGAGAAGATGACTAGAACTATGGACAAACCGTTGGAAGCTACAAAGTTTGCATCAGAGGCTGGCGTTCAAATTAGGTATAATGTCCCTATCCTCACTAGTTGGAAAGAGTGCAAGAACAACATAGCTCATTTAGATAATTTCATGGAAAAATTGTCTGTAAATGATTTCATTCTTGGCCACAAACAATTACTCTTTTTCCACATTAGATTGCATAACTCATTAATGTGATTCATTCAACCTGCTAGAGACGGTTGGCCTTAGAAACCAGTGATAGGACAACCAAGGATGCATGTACTGAAATTTTGAAAGGTGGGGTGCGACAATCTAGGTATTTGCTGAAGAAGGGGTATTTCGATGGTATCCTAGCAAATGAAATTAGTACGACGTCCCTAGTACCTACCCTGACAGATGAGGAGTGGAGAAAACTCGTCCAAAATGGTCTGACCCAAAAAGCAAGGTACGGTCTATGAACATATGGTTCTATTCAGATTCCATTCATGAATGTGCCTAACTGAATCGTCTGTTGTAGGAAATATCTGAAAAGAACAAGCAAAATCATGCCAAAGTCAAGTTCCATCAAGCCACAGGGTCTCGCAGCTACAGTGCGCACTGCCATGCTTTGGTAAGTACTGTTCACCATCTTATTATTCATTTTCCATCCACAACACTTGATAGGAATTACAAATACAACACTTGCTTGTAGGCAGCCAAGGAAACCTTGATAACCAAAGAGAGAAAATTAGATGCTCTTACTTAGTTGAAGCCCTGCCTATAATAAAGCCATATGTAGCTAGGAAAAACTTTTCTACTTGATACATTTTATTTTGTTTCTTCTTCCAATTGTAGAAGGAGAAAAACAAAGATCAATAGTTCACTGCTGTGGATATGTTCAAGGAGTGCCACGATAGCAAGAAGAAGGGACTCGCTGAACCTGTGCAACGTGTAATTGTAAGTCCCTACAATTCCTCCTTTTCTTCTGCCATTGTATCCTGCAGATCGTCAATTTAGTTTTCCATCATTTAGATTTAGATATTGTATCTAGATGCGTAGGTATGTGAAGAAAAATTTGGTTGAGATACCGATAGACCTCCTTGCCTTGCAATGTGGAGAAGCAGAATATAGGCTAGAATTTGACCCATGATCACCCCTGATCTAATTGAACTGGTTCAGAGGGTATTCCCAGATGATAGCAGCCTCATAATGGAAGAGATCACCCAGATGATATTTATTCCAGTTAGTAAGAGGGATCTTGAACTAAGAAATAGACCTAGCAGCTAAAAGAGGGTATCTTGAGCAATTGCAAGAATGGGGTTCATTATATTCCTGGTATAGTAGATGCTATCACACATGTAGTCATACTCAATTCAATGGAATTGTTTGATCTTAAAGGGCATCTTCTATAATTTCGCACATAAGGGGTTATTTCCTGGTTTCATCCAGCCATAGCCTTAGAGGGTATTCCTAGATGATAGCACCCATGATCACCTCATTGCATAAGTACATATAGACTCATCAAAATATCTGTTTCTTCTGTTGTGCTTACAAAATTGCTTTCTTGCATCCATGCATATTGATTACAATTCTATCAGAACTAAATGTGTATGATTCAGGTTTCTTGCAGTAGCCTCATAGCCTGTACTTGACCACCTGTCATTAACCATAACCATGCCCATACAACTAACTAGACCGCATTGAATAGATGTTCATTGTGTCAGCATACAAAAGTTAATCCATTTCTTCATGTGCTTTTTATGAAATTTTCTGAATGTGAATTTAGTGATTTTTCAAGTAACTGCCAGAGGTGTACCTTTGTTGTGTCCTGCTCCATTTGGATGAAAATTTTCTTTGTATAAGCCTTTTATTGGGTTTTAGTGCATATATCACCAATATTAATTCTATGTTAATTTGATAGCATTACACATAAATGTCACTTGTTTTTTTGTAGTAGTTAAACTACCTATAATGCTGCATACCACATAGATATTTAAAGGTGTGGGAGCACTTGCTTACTACTTATCTCTATTTAGGACACAGAATTGGAGAACCTACTACATATTATCATTCCTCCTACACAAGGAAATATAGTTAATCGATTGAATCATAAAAAGTGGTGAAAAGGAAATCCAATGGCAGTTCATTTAGATGTACAGTTATAATCCATTAATTCTATCAGATTAGTCTGAGAAATAATTTATCACACTGAAGAAAGAACTAGGTTCATTTAGATGCACAATTATAATCCATTCTATAACTAGCTACTAATAAACCATTGAATGTGTGTCATCATCATAATCAAATATTCAATGATCCAAACTAGAAGCATGAGAAGTCAGATTAATTATCTTCACAACAGTAGGGCATAAAATTGCATATTTAGTCATGTTCCAATATAGACTCTAAAAATCCATTACATCTTATTTTTTCTGAAACCTTATGTGTCCCTACACAAAAAAAAATTGACTAAATGAAAATTGTATAGGTAAAAGTTATAGAATTAAATATCTTACCAATAACTTCCAAACAATATTGTTTAGTTCATCTGGATGCTCTTAGATATCCTTCATTTTATTCACTCCAATCCAATGGTATGTTGGGATTAGTTTGATTTAATGGTCTTGAGCTGACTTTGGGCCATAGCTGATAGTCTATAATTCTGGAATCTAGATTGAAACTTTTCTTTTCAACAAACCTGATGTTCTATTCATTACATCTTAATATGGTGTTTTTTTGTAATATCATCCAAATGAGTTTGTCTTTTCAGATAAATGGGAACTTTTACTAGCAACATACTAGTAATGTAGTTTGAGATGGACTATTTATATGTTAAGCAACAAGTTAGCCTCTTTGCTGCAACTTTAGATAGTATCTTGAATAATGAGAAATAACCCCATATTTCGATCTGTGTAGGCTTAGTTCTCCTTTAAATCACTTTATTTATATTCTAGCTTTACATTGGTTAATTCATACTCTTTACTATCTTGGAAGGAGGCCAAATAATTTAATTATCTTGGGGACCTTGCACATGAAGAGGCATTTGTTCAATGAATAAATTGAGAAAGAATTGAATCATTCTCACTGTTTGCTGCCCTTTTGATTGCTCTATGATGCAATTGGTCCATGATGAACTAAAACAATTAAAGTTGTAAATATGGCCTTGAACTGGTAGTGCTAGAAAGTATTGCTTCCAATTAGTGCTAGGAAGTTTTGCTTCATTATCTTTTAGCTTGATCAATTTATTTAGAACTCATTGTGATGCACTTTTGATTATTGCTAGGTATATTGATTACTCTGTTCGTAGCATAATTTAGGAAGGTAAGAGTTCAAGGTCTTATTTGCTGAGTTAATTGGTTAAGTTCAATTGTGATTATTTGACCCTAGGTGCAGTGGAGGTAAAAGATTAATCTCTAGTAGCCCTACATCTTGTGGTGAGGAGGCTGAAGGTCTAATGACCTTTAGTAGCCCGACACCTAATAGCACTCTGTTCATACTCTATTCATCTTGGAAGTTACTGACAGGTGAGGAGCTCGATAGCATGGTGACAGAAATTTTCGCATCATTCGAGCTCCCAGAAGACGACATGCACGAACTATGACGGTATGCATTGTTAGTGGTGAGAAAGGTGTGGAAGAACTTCAAGAGCACCCTTGTTAATAATTATGTGAATAAGAAAATGACTCTGTTCCAGAAATATGGGTTCATCACTGAAGGCATCTGGGAATGATTTATTGAGATGAAGATGACAGAAGAATTTATGCGTCAAATTGAAGTGCATAAGACTGTCGAGGCAAAAACCAACCACCTGCACAAACTCGATCGACACCACTGGTGTCGGCGTATTCCACCGGACAGGACCCCGTCAACGAACAGGGTTGACTACTCCCAGGATGGAAGGTATGGTTCGGTAGAGGGCATCTTCGTGGCCGGAAACCCTAATGGCTCTCTACGTTGGTTCCTGGGGATCAGCAGATCAATGGACACGGTGATGTACCCAGGTTTGGGCCCCCAGCGCGAGAAACAGCCCTACATCCTGCTAGATCTTTGTTGAGGAAATGTGGAGGCAATTACAATGGTTCCCCTTTTTTGTGCTTCGACCTCTATGTCTCCTGTGTGCTGCCCGCTCGCCTTCTCCATGCTCCGGAGCGCCCTTATATAGATGGGGTCAGCTCGGGCAGGGGAGAAGGTGACGCTATGCTGATCCATGACTCATTAATTACACCCATCATTCCAGCCTTACATCAACCCACGACTCATTCATTACACCCATACTGTGGCCTTGTCCTTCAAACCCCATTTAATGCCGCTGCGTGGCTTCGCCCGGTCCGCCCGGGATATGACACTCCTGCGATGGGTTTGGTGAGAGGCGCCAGAGGGTGGGCCATCGTCGTGTCGATAGCAGCATTCTTCGCAATTAATGGCCCTGACACAGCATGTCAGGGGAAGGAGCCTTTGAGGCGAAGCCTTCTCCTTATTCCTTTGGTTGCCTTCGTGGCCTGACCAGTGGGGCCCGATCACCCGCCCACTCGCCAGGCCGCCACGTAGGCTTTTTGCCCGGCGGGCAGTGCATGATCGCCCACCTGCCTGCCAGGCTGCCACATGGGCTTCTCGCCCGACGGGCAGGGCATGCTCGCCCACCTGCCCGCTAGGCCGCCGACAAAGCCGCCGCCGGTGAGCGGCGTAACGCCCACCGCCGCCAGGCCACGCAGTCGCCGCCCGACGGGCGGCATGATCGCCACCGCCCGCCAGTCGCCAAGACAAAGCCGCTTGTTCGGCGAAAGGTATGAACCGCCACTGCCGCCAAGGCCACACGGGCCACTCGCCCGGCGCGGCATGATTGCCCACCGCCGCCAGTCGCCGCTTCAAAGCGGTATGCGATCGCCACGTGCTCGCCAGGGGGCCACGCGGGCCGCTCTCCTGGCAAGCAGGGCTTGACCGCCCACCTGGTCGCCAGGGCGCTTTGCTGGGCCAGGCCGCTTTTTAGGCCTACTACTTATGCGGCGGAGAGGGTACCCCGGTGCAAAGTACACCGACTGTAGCCCCCGGGTCTGTCCTGGAACGCGCGCCAATTTCTTTTTAGTCCTCATTTAATGTCGGTGCGTTCCTGGATGTGCCCACCACTTCTGAGCATGCAACCGCCTCGGTCATCCCCACTTCCGCCGATTTTTTCTTGGGACCTGAAGCGTCGCATCCTTTTGCCTGTTCACGAACCGTCTTTGTGGGGGGTCTATATATATACGTGCCCTAACTAGCAGTTCATGCCTTCTGATTCTTGCGCACATTGCTCTTTGCCCTTTCATCTTTCTTGCTCAAAGAACTTTGTTTTTGCTTCAATGGTGCAGCTTCTTCTTTCTTCCACGGCTGGCCAGGGTAGGGTGGATTTTCTCACCAAGATGGCACCCGAGGGCTCCCTCCACCTTCGCTAGGTGACCCTCAAGCCGAGCTGTGAGTCAGGGGAGATCATCGTCTTCGCCTGGGGGCTTTTGGCGGGCTTGGTGCCGCTATTCTCTGAATTCTTCCTCACCATCCTTCACTTCTACGAGGTCCATCATCTCCATCTCTCCCCCAACTCCATCGTCATCCTCTCCACCTTCGCTTACCTCTGTGAGATGTTCGTGGGGGTGATGCCCAATCTTCACCTCTTTCGCTACTTCTTCACCTGCCGTAGCTCCCCCGAAAGCGGGATCGCGGGGAGCTGCCACTTCCGCCTCCGGGATGGGTCGGACCCCGCTACATTCCCTTCCAGCTAAAATGCAACTGGAAGATGTGGCGGAGCGACTGGCACTACGCTGGCGATGACAGCGGGGTCGACCACCTTGGGGTGCCCTGCGCGTGGGCGGAAATCCGTGAAAGGTAGAGCTCGCCCGTCGAGGAGACAGCGGAGCTCCTGGCGATGGCGGCCCGCATCGACTGGTTGTGGGGCGCCGGCCTAATTGGGGCGCTGGTGGCCCGGGACTTCGTGGCTCGGAGGATCAACCCCCTCCGTCGTCATGCCCGCCCTGCATGGCAGTATACAGGGGACGACGACATGACGCGCACGTACCCAGGCGGTAAGTCCTTTTGCCCTTCTTTTGAATGCATATTCCTCTTCGCGGTCACCATCAACTAATATTCCTTCTTCTTTCTGCGCTAGGTGAGGGAAACCTGGACGGCCCTGCCACCTCAAGATAGCTATCCGGGCTGCTCCCGCCAGTGCCAAGCGGCTTGGACTTTCCAACCGAGGCCTGATTGCTCTGCGTTTGGAGTTCGCAGAGCGCCTCGGATCATCCAATCGTTCCCAGCGATGGATTCCACCGGTCTCGCCGTGGTACCGGCCCACGGCCCCTTGGTGATTAGGGACCAGCCCCGGGCCGATGATCGGAGCGCAGGCAAACGGCTAATCGCTCCGGACGTCCCGAGCGCGGACCCCAAGAGGGCCTACACCGGGGGCCAAACTCCTGTTGCCACCATCTCTGCCGCTTTGCCGAGCGCGCCCAGAGCGGTGGCGCCTTCATCTGGGGTGGCGATGCCCGTCGCCCCTTCTCCAACGCCGGCTACACCGACGCCGATTGGTGGCGCCCGTCTCCATCCAAGACCGACTCCACCGCACTAGCTCGAGGGCGCCGACTCATCACGCCTGGTGCCCGCCCGAGCGGGCTTACGGTTCCAGCTACCTCCTTCAGCTTCAAATCGCCCCTGAGGGCGGTTCGTCAGGGTGCCCCGGCCGCGCAGACATCCACAGCGCCAACAGACGTGGCGGGAACTTCTGCCCAAGGGCAGCCTGGCGGCTCCGAAGCCGCCGAATTGGATGTCACTGGTGCCAGCACTTCTGCTCTGCCCACCCCGATTGTCCTCGCCGCCCGCGCCACCGGCCTGAGTGCGTTGCTTGCCAAGCTTGGCGAAGCGCTCAAAGCCGTGAACACCCTCCTCGCAGTAGCCACACAGCGCGAAGCCCATGTGTCGCAACAGGTGGCGGCGTTGCGCGGGGAGTTGGAGAGGAAGGAGGCGCTGCTGGCCCAAGAGAGGGCCACCGGGGCAACCCTACTCGCCCGAGCGCAGGAGGCTGAGGCAGCGCAGAGGCAGACGACAGAGGAGCAGTGCCGCAGACTGCACAACCTTGCGGTCATTCTTCGGCCGTCTTACTGGTGCATGGCGAGGGCCTTGGAGCCGCTGGGAGTGAATCTTCAGGAGCCGCTTGAGCCCATGGCGATGCAGTACGCCCATTGCATCACTCGGGTTGCCACGGCACTCTCCGGCCTACCAGCCGCCATGGCCGCTCGCTCTGTCCAGGAAGGGCGGCAGGTTAACAGGGCCACCGCGACCTTCGTGCTGGTGTGCTACGCCAGCCGCGACACCGCCTTCAACCCAATGACCGTCGCAGACGGCATTGAGGGAGACGAGGCTCAGGCGCAGGCGCGCGTGCACCAAGCAGCGAAACACGTTGCCGGCATGATGGCGGCGGAGGGACCTCGACGCGGTGGCGGAGGAGCCGGAGGCCGAGGAAGACGATGGGCACATCCAAGTTGCCAACGACAACTGATGGCCTAGGCCGCTTCCTTCATTTTCTTTGTTTCATCTTGTTCCTGTTTTTTTCGTATGCCAGAACAATCTTAGCAATTGTAATGAAGTTGGCATTTTCTGGTTTTACCTGTGCATGTTTGTCTGTTCGCATTTTGGTTGTGCTTGCTCAACTCAATCATCGGGCAATCAGCCCCCAGCCTTGTCATGATGCGAACCTAAACACTCAGGTTAGGTCGATACTTAGGCATTTTTTGAGTGATTGCAATAACGCGAACAAAGATTACGCAGAACATGCAGGATGTAGACAAGCAAAGTCTTAAGTCTTTGCGCAAGGGTGTCACTGACTCCTGCCCTTTTGGAACTTATATCCTTATGATCTCTTGGAACTTAATCGCAGCATTGCACAACAAGGAAACAGGCTCCCAGGAGCGGTATCGGGCTTGCGGCGCTCGCGGTGACAACCAGCGGTGCTTCATGGAGCTAACCCGAGGTGTGCGAGCAGCGTTTGAGTCACCGTGCCACACTCGCACTCCCGGTCACCCGTCCTTACGACGCAAATGCTGGGCATTTCCTTTTATCAACGAGGAGCCATTAGGGTAGCGGGGCCAGTGACAACCACGCACAACTCAACCCAACAGGGTGCAGATACGAAAGACAAGTTGATACTGCCAAGGCGAGCAACTTATCTTTGTCGTAGGCCACCGGGCGACCAGCCCCCAGGTTAGTCACGGAAGCCAACATCCGGCGAGTAGGGCGTGGCCGCCCACCTGCTCGTCCGGTGGGCAGGGCATGATCGCCCACCTACCCGCCAGGCCCACATGCGGACTTACCGCCCAGTGGGCAGGGCATGACTACCCACCTGCCCGCCAGGCCGCCACGGGGCCATCTTGGATGTTTGAATTAGGTCAGTGCCCCAGCACTTCATCTGCGATTGCACGTAGCTACTGAAAACACAAGTAGGTGTTATGCAAAGCATGCAGGAAATATATTGAAGAACACAAGTTCTTACGTGGGTATGTCATGGTCCGTTTCTTTGGAACATAGGCCCTTGTGACTCGGGACCAGCCCGCGGCGTCGCGTGGCATGGGAGCAAGTTCCCAGGAGTGGTATTGGGCTAGCGGTGCTCGCGGTGACAGCTAGCGGTGCTTCGCGGAGCTAACCCGAGGTGTGCGAGCCGCGTTTGAGCTACCGTGCCACGTTTGTTACCGCAGATCAGCAAGGAGCAGCCAAACCGCCGGAACTCATGACACCCCCGCGCAATATCACCCACCAAGGGACAAGTAAGGAGAATAAAGCAGAAGCCTTTAAGGCAAGCAACTTTGCTAACTGCCAGCAGTCGCCGATCAGTCGAGGGAAAAACTCACCCACCCAGCTGATCAAGGCAAACCACTGGGTCCTTACAGCTTTTAGGGGTAAAACTTTCGCAACAACTCCACGTTGAAGGAGTTGGCCAGCTCTTGATCGTCCTCAGTGGCCAACTGGACCGCCCCGGGTCGAGATACTAAGACCACCTTGAAGGGGCCCTCCCACTGGGGAAACAGTTTGTGGAGCCCGGTATGCGTCTGGATTCCACGCAAAACCAGGTCGCCTACTGCCAATGTTCTCTCGCGAACCCGGGTGTTGTGGTACCGCTTGAGACTTTGCTGGTACCGGGTGGCGCGCAAGGCCGCCCGGTCACGCACCTCTTCCAGAAGGTTGACATCTTCTCTGTGGTGGTCTTCTTGTCCTTCTTCACTGAACGCCGTAGACTAGGAAGAAAGGCGTTTCTCCAGTCGCCCGACTAGGCGTGGTTCAGAGCGACCACAGCACAGCCGGGAGTTCTTCCGTCCACCGCGCCCTCCGCTTATGGAGCCGATCAAATGCTCTGGTCTTCAAGCCCCTCAACACCAGCGCGTTGGCACGCTTAGCTTGGCCATTGCTCCTTGGATGGGCAACCGAAGCAAAGCATACCTTGGTGCCCATCTCCTCAGAAAACTCCAGGAAGGCCATGCTGGTGAATTGAGTGCTGTTGTCAGTGATGATGCGATTGACGACTCCAAAGCGGGTGAGGATCCCATGGATGAACTTGATAGCAGCGGAAGCCGTGATGGCACGTACTGCTTCGGTTTCGACCCACTTGGTGAATTTGTCGATGGAGACGAACAAGTGGGTGAAGCCCCCCGTGGCCCGCGGGAACAGGCCCAGGATATCTAGCCCCCAGACCGTAAACGGCCAAGAGAGCGGGATGGTTTGTAGAGCTTGGGCTGGTCGGTGGGTTTGCCTGGCGAAGAATTGGCATGCTTCGTATCTCCTCACTAGCTCGCAAGCATCTTGGAGAGCAGTAGGCCAATAAAATCTTTGGCGGAACACTTTGCTGACAAGTGTCCGGCCGAACATATGGCTCCCGCACATGCCTCCATGGATATCAGAGAGCAGGGCGCTCCCCTCTTCCCGAGTGATGCACTTCAAGAGAATTGCTTTACTGCTCCCCAAGAAGATAGGTCCCCACCTACCAGAGTATAGCACTTGGCCTTGCGTGCAATCTTCTCAGCTGAGGCATCATCGTCGGCGATCTCTCGGTCTCGCAGGAAGGCTAGGATGGGATCCATCCACTGACCTTCCCGGCCAAGAGTGGCGATCACACGGTGATCGCTCGGGTACTCCGCTTGGCCAGGCTTTTCCCTAGGTGCCGCATCGGCGGCACCGCCGCCTTCCCTCTTGGACTCGGGGCTGAGGCAAGTCTGCGCCTACCCTCCACGAATCGAGGTCGCGACACCAAGACCGCCTCCTCGCCGGGAGCCAAGGTCATGACGGCTGCACCATCGTCCCCGCCCGAACCGGAGGTAGCGATGGACGGTCGTGATAGTCTTTTTCAAAGACCCCGACCGGAACAGAGGTTCTTGAGGACGCGAGCTGTGAAAGCCCATCCACCATATGATTGTCGTCTCGAGGGATATGGATATATCCCAGTCGAAGTGGCGCTCCATCTTCCTGACCTCCGCCAAGTAGGTGGCCATGGTAGGATCAAAGCATTGAAATTCCTTCTACGCTTGGTTGATGACCAGCAGGGGGTCGCCTTTGACTTGGAGGCGTCAGACGCCTAACGCCGAGGCGGCGCACAGCCCTGCCAGCAGGCCCTCGTATTCGGCGATGTTGTTGGTGGCCTTGAAGTCGAGGGCGACCACGTATTGGAGGATGTCACCGGTCGGGGAGACCAGGACAACCCTAGCCCCCGCGCCTTCGAGCCTAAAGGAGCCGTCGAAGAATAGAGTCCAGGGGGAAGGCGTGGGGGTTTCTTCAGCTTCAGGAGCGGTGGGAGTCCATTCGGCAACAAACTCCACCAGCTTTTGGCTCTTGATGGCAGTACGGGGTACAAACTTGAGGCTGAATTGCCCCAGCTCCACCGACCACTTGGCAATGCGGCCCTCTGCTTCCTGGTTTTGAAGGATCTCTCGCAGGGGGTAGGTAGTGACCACCGTAATCTCTCACCCTTGAAAATAGTGCCGCATGACTTCTCGATACCACCAGACAACAGACAACATCTTCTGGCGCTATGGTATCTCGTCTCGCCTCGTAACACCTTGTCGACGAGTAGATCGGCTTCGGGCGCCTTCCTCTCCGTCACCAAGATCAAGGCCACTATCGCGGGTAACAAATGATGTACAGGAGAAATGGTTCACCAGGTTGAGGGGCGACCAGTACAAGCGGGGAGGAGAGGTACTGCTTCAAGTCTTCAAACACTCGTTGAGACTCCTCAATCCACTCGAAGTGGTTCGCCTTCTTCAGCAGCTTGAATAAGGGCAGGCTTCTTTCTCCTAGCCGGGTGATGAATCGCCCGAGGGAGGCCAGACGACCAGCCAGCATCAGACTGCTTGAGCCGAATCAAGGCTTTCATGTGTTCAATGGTCGCTATCTTGTCGGGTTGGCCTCAATGCCCCGCCTCGACACGAGGAACCCTAACAGCTTTCCGGAGGGCACGCCGAACACGCACTTCTCGGGGTTGAGCTTTAAGCAATTCTTCCGGAGGTTGACGAAGGTTTCCTCCAGGTCTTCAATCAGTTCTTCGCTCTTTTTTATTTTGACAACCAGGTCATCGATGTACATCTCAAGATTACGCCCTATCTGCGGACGAAAGTAATATGCATGGCACGTTGGTAAGTAGAACCAATATTTTTTAACCCAAAATCTATTCTGATATAACAATAGACGCCCATGAGTGTTACAAAAGCGATTTTTTCTTCATTTTCCGTCGCCATGCTACTCTAGTTGTGCCCTGAGTATGCATCTAGAAAGCACAGTAGCTCACACCCTGCCGTCGAGTCGACGATGAGATCGACGCGCGGCAAGGGGTAAGGGTCCTTCGGGCAGGCCTTGTTGAGGTCAGTGAAATCGACGCACATCCGCCACTTCCCATTGGACTTATTGACAAGCACAGGGTTGGCAAGCCACTCAGGGTGAGAGACTTCCTGAACGATCCTCGCTGCAGCAGCCTTTCTACCTCTGCCGAATGGCGCCTTGCGTACTGTGCTTGGCGCCGACCTTCAAGGATCAAGGCGCACTTTGGGGAGCGTGAGCGATCGGTGCTCGATCACCTTAGGGACCCCAAATATATCGGACGGTTGCCAGCGTAAAACGCTGAAATGGATCGGAGGAAGGTGACGAGCGCGTTTTCCTATTTGGCGCCGAGGTCGGCGCCAATGAAGACAAGCCTCGCTCGCCGCCAGGAGACCATTCACCTCGCCGCCGAGCCGGGCGAGGCACGGTCCGTGCTGAGGGCTCTCGAAAGGCGGCATCACCGGCCACGCAGTGGCACCGCCAGTCTAGCGCGCCAGACAAACAAGAAAGCCTCCGCCCGCCCACCGATGACTATGGGGCCACCAGGCCCTGGCATCTTCACCACCATGTATCCATAGTGGGTTGCCACCATGAACTTTGCCAACGTCGGTCAGCCAAGTATGGCATTGTACGGGAGGTCGAAATCGACGACTTCAAAGTCGACCAGCTCTGTACGGAAGTTGCTTTCCTCCCTGAAGGTGACGGGGAGGCACACCTACCCCAGGGGGACCATGCCAGCCCCCGGGGCTACGCCATAGAAGGGCAAGGCTGGGCGCAGCTCCTGGTTCGACACCTGGAGTGCCCGGAATGCCTCGAAGGACAGGAGGTTGAGGGAACTATTGGTGTTATGCCCTTGGGACAGTCATATTGATGATTGTAACATGACTATGCTTATGAATAATAATATGATTATTGGTCCAATGAATGTATATCCTTATATTGATCAGCAAGTATGTGACTTGCTTATGAAACTCTCTACTTATTGATATAATTCTGTAAGTATCTCTGATCGGGTATCATTGTATAGGACAACGATGAATAGATCAGCACATGTATTGATCGATGATTATGTTTCATAGATCATAGGATATGGAGATATCATCAATACATTGTGAACTTATGATGAAGAACATGTATTAGATAGACCCGCAATGGGACACTGCGAGAATGTTACATTCTTATGTGTCATTAGTGTATCTCATACATAGTGGATGTATGATCCTTAGACCTGAGATTGTCACATTCCCTACATGTGTAATAGTTTACCTTGGAGCCACCAAACGCTATTTCCTAACCGGATAGTTATAAATGTAGTTTTCATGTTTGCTATGAAACATGCAGAGGGAAGTGAGCAGTCAACATGGAATTTGCCACTTCGGTATAACGGAGATATATGTCTAGGCCACTCGTGTGATATGATTAAGGAAGTGCATGGCCATGCCGTGATTAAGAAGTCAATCACAACTTATTAATATATCACGGATACGAGAGATGGATTGAACTGTCAAAGGATGACATACTTCTCGCCTTGAGTTCGATCTTCATATAGTTTGGCAAAGGGATTATTACATGAGTACTTTTGAAAGGTTCTATCTGACGGATCATATGCATTTGGGAGTTGGCATGCTCGCAAAGAACCGCTACTACTATTGGATTGGAAAAAGGGTTTTCCGAATCTATGTCCAAATGTACATGAACCTGCTGTGGTCACACACTTAATCGGCCGAGACGCATTAATTCGATTGATCCGTAATTAATGGACCTCGTGGTCTTAACGCTACCGATGGGCCCCGCTTAGGGTTTCGCTGCGGGCTATATAAGGAGAGGAGAAGGGTGGGCGGGCATGATGTTTTTCACGTCCAGAACCCTAGCCTCCACCTCTCATTGCCCCTGTTGAGCGACACGGTGCTTGCACGCCGACGCATGGCGTTCCATCCCGGGACGTATGGACTACTGTGGTGACGTTGCTGCTACTGCGGCGTGGTGAGGACGAACCACAGCGAGGACGATCCGCAGCGAGGACGATCCGTAGCAAGGACGATCCGCATAAGGACGATCCGCGTGAGGACGATCCACGGCGAGGACGATCCACTACACCAACATGCGAAGGATTCCGCAACTGCGCATCTTGTGGTAATCCAATCTGTGATCCCTTTCTTGCGAGTAGCTTTTCTGGTTATGCGGTAGAAATTTTAATTTGTGCTAGCGTAGCATACCACGTTCTCCAACAGTGGTATCAGAGCCATCTCGCGTAGATTTGTGATCAGGATGTTACGTATGCGATATGTAAGGATAGTAGATTAGATCTATTACATGTTCTGCCGGTTCATATGATGAAATGGTGGAGGCAGCAATCGATGAGATCGATCGGTTTAGGGTTTGAGGGAAGTGCAGGACCGATTCAATCTTGATTTGGGTGAGTCCGCTCATGGTACGACGCTGTTCTTACCTAGAGGGTTACCACCATCGTGGTTTACGAATTGCGACTATATAGGACCAAGCCAATCGATTGAATCGATTGGTTCAATTTGATTGATCCATGGAAATTTTGAGGACCGATTCAATCCTGATTTGGGTGAGTCCGCTCATGGTACGATGTTGCCCTTACTACCGGGTTACCGCCACCAAGGTTTACTGATTAAGTAACATATGGGACAAAGCCAATCGATTGAATCGATTGGGTCAATTTGATTGATCCGTGGAAATTTTGAGGACGCTTCCTTTGGTAGAAGACATGCCTCTTAAAAAAATTTTCAAGGGCGTTGCCTCGAACCCCAGCCAGGCATCGCCTCTGAACGCCGACAATCGTGAGAATCGCTTTGTTTAACTCTTTTTGCAAGATGTTATATGTGAAATAGTACGGCCTATGTGTATGTGATGCATGTAATGTTTACATGGCTCAAGGTCGTGTCAAGCCATAAGGCTATTTCATTATCAAAGTTGTATAACAACTCATGCGGTCGACTTGTGATGTTTGAAACCTTCATGTAAATTTCATTATCTAAGTCAGAAGGAGTTGCATCTACAATGATGAAGATGATGGCAATCAAGCATGATGGCTAGGTGAACAATCAAGCAAGATGGCCAAGTGAACCAACAAGCATGATGATGAAGATCCTAATGCTAAAGGCCATACTATCTCACAGTTTAATCTTGATTTTTTGTAGATGTGTGTTTAATCCTTGCTATTTTCTTTATACTCATTGCATGTGATGCCATGTTCATAATAGATATTGTTCATCCCCATAGTTAAACAAATTTTAAATCAAATATGTCCACTCTATTGTTGCACCTATCAAGAATTTAGATCATTATTGATATGACTGCCAAAGTAGTATATCAATGACTATCTTAATAGATGATAGGGACGTGTTGGACACATCATGTATAACAATGGTAGATTTAATCAAGTTATAAAAATAGTTTTGGGCTTGAGGACATAAGTGGTTGAGTTTTGATTTCAGTAATGAAAGAACAAATACAAGACAATTGGTGTCTAGGAAAACACACATGAGGCTAGGTTTATTAATTGGCGCCCGAAATCGGGAAGTGCTCCCTCCCTCATGTGAGCCCTAGGGGCAGGTTGACCTAGCCATGAGTCGAGTTGATGGAGGCATTCATTACTTGTTTTCATGCTCAACCAACAAGAGTTACATAAGATGTAATTAACAAAGATGTTGTTTACCTATGTCATTAAATCTCTAGTAGTGATGCCAAAGCTCACTAGTGTTTGATGAACATGGATCTTGAATACTCACTATGTGTCCATAAAGGGGGCACATGGTAGGAGTATCTTTTATTAAAATATTTAATGAAAGTTTTACATAAACATAGTGCTTAGAAACTTTGCATGTTTTTGTTGTAGTTCAATGGCACCTGCTACTCCTTCTGCTACACCTGGTTTTGCTTTGAGACCTGGTTCTGCTACTCCTTCTTCTAATCTTGCCTCTTGGGTATATGATACCGGATCGGTTGCTCACATTTGCAATTCGATGCAGGGGCTGATAAAGAGTAGAGACTTGGCAAAAGGAGAAGTGGATCTTCGCGTGGGGAATAAAGCAAGAGTTGCGGGTCTTGCCATTGGCACCTACCCATTGCATTTGCCTTCTGGATTAATTTTAGAACTCAATAATTGTTATTTTGTTCCATCTTTGAGTAGAAACATGATTTCATCTTCTTGTTTGGAACATGAAGGTTATGATTTTAGAATATTCCCACACATTTCTTTGACACAAGCTATAAAAGTAGGCTTACCGAATATTTATAACCTTCACTACATTTGGTTGCTTCCCCCTTTTTTTCTAGTTGTCCAGAGGTACCCATGGAATGTCATTTCCATTTACTTGAATAGCAAACATGCATATGATCTCCTAATTTAGCTATATAGTAGCTCTCATGAATTCAAGATGTAATATTCAGCTTGAACAAATGTTGTTAGAGAAGAGATTCCTCAATCAAGATAAGCTTTCAAGAACTATCAAACTACCACAACCATGTTTTTTCAAACAAATGACAAAGATAATGTTTGCCTTGGCATCGAAGTCATTGGATTATTTTCTTCTCGGCAAGTTCCAGCTTAATACTCTATCACCGATTCTCACTCAAATAGGATACCATGACAATCGACAAATTGTAATATGGGAATGCCAGATATTGAACAAAACATTGAGTGGCATGGTTTTCACATTAACAATATTCATGATCATCGGTTATATTACTAAAGAATGTGGACAACAATTGCAAAACATCTAACAGGTAATATCATGCTAACACTTTTGGTTAGCGGATCAAATCATCTCAAACAATTCTAAAAATAGATATACAAATATGGATTCTCGTCAATGTGACTTACAATCCTATAAATTTTGGAAGGCCTAGAGGCTGGAGGCGGTGGCAGGAGGGGGCACCACGATGGGCTAGCAGCCGGAGGGAGCAGTGGTGGCCGGCGAGACTCCAGATCAGGGAAGGACCGAGCACAGGGAGGTGGTGGGAGGTGTGGCGGCTGGCGGGACTCCAGATCGGGAAGGACTGGCAAAGCGAGTGAAGGGCGGGCGGCAACGGGAGGTGTGGAGGGCGACGGCGGGAGGGCTGCGGGAGGGGCGACGCAACGGGCGCACTGGCGAAGGAGTTGGGGGAGGGCGGCGGCGGCGATGGAGTTGGGGGAGGCCGGGAGGGCGGCTGGATCCTAGATGGGAGTCACAGGACTTGTCCAAGAGACTGAGAAAGCTAGGTTAACGCGTTGGTCGAGGTCGGCACTCGACAGGAAATAGGGCAAACCGCAAACGTACATCCGGATATCCGAACCAGTTAATTCGGATATATCCAAAAAATTTTTTGGAATATATCGATCCGATGGATAGTGGTCTCCCGAATCTGAAATAAATTATCCAAAACTGAAACTGAATCCAAAAATTATCTGAAAAAAAATCCGAATCCGATCCGAAACTATCCGGCCGGTCGGTCGGTCAGAAATTATCTGATCCGATTGCACCCCTAGTCACTACGCTAGCCTCAGAGGTCATCCCACGGCCACGGCAGCTTGCGCCCGCGGCCGGAAGATTTCACGCTCGCCACGGTCAAGACCCGCCTGTCTCGACCGCCAAGGCTATCGCCTTCTTGTTCACAGGGCCAGGGCCCCTCGTGGTCCCGGCTTCATCCCCGTCGCATCCTCGCGCGACGCCAGACACCAGCCCCCGAGCTTCCGCCGCCTGCGCGCACTTGTGCGCTAGGGAGAAGAGCTCGGAGGTGGTGGCGATGTCGCGGGTCGCCATATTTTCCCGCATCTTGCAGTCGCGAACCCCTCTTTGGAAGGCGATGACGACCGACTGCTCTAAAATTCAGGGGATCGTGTTGTGGTAGTGGTAGAATCGCCGAATGAAGTCGCGCAACGACTCCCCTTTTTCCTGCTCAAGGGCATGGAGATCATCCTCCACGCCCGGCTGTGCGAAGGAGCCTTGAAAGTTGGCGACAAAGAGGCCGCACAACTCCCCCCACGAGCGCACTGATCCTCGCGGGAGGTTCAATAGCCAGTACCGGGCGGACCCTGTCAAGGCCGTTGGGAAGTAGTTGGCCATGGCCTTTTCAGATCCGCCAGCAGCACGTACCACCGTGGTGTAGATCTGCAAGAACTCCTCTGGGTTGGCGGTGCCGTCGTACTTCTCGATGGAGGCTGGGTGAAACCTTTCGAGCCACGTCAGATGGTAACTCTCAACCACCTGAAACCCGGCCCAGAGACCGTGCCAGGGAGTGCGGATCGCGACTCCCTAGAGAGTCGAAGGAGCAGACTCCCTCCTCGCTCTGAACGTGAGAGTCGCGAGGTAACTCTCAACCCCAGGGGTCATCCGTCCGTTGCGAGCGCGACGACTATGCAGGTGATCACGCAAATCACCACTGCGCCGCTGGCGATGCTTCTCCAGATGGACCCTCATGTCCTCATGGCTCCTCGCGGAGCTAGGACCTTCTTCTTGCACGCTTTTCTTTACTCGCCCTCTCGCCGAGCGCTTCTCGCTGGGTGGCCGGAAGCTTGGTTGCGACGACGCACCCTTGGTTGAGGGGTACCGACAGTTCTGGACCGACCGGGCATCCCTACACGGAGCTGGGCCGCATCCACGAGGCCAGCAATATCCCACAGCCACGGCGCGGCCGGGGTGTCTCCTGCAAGTTCCACCGGAGTGTGATCCAAGAGGAGACGGAAGTTTGGCCGCTGCCGGGCGGCGCCGCCGCCCTGCTGCGGGGGTGGCGTAAGGCGATCCCTCATCCGACGAGAGTGCCGGAACGTGTTCTGGGCGCTGCTAGCCTCCGCCACCTCTTGTCGCTGCGAGTGTGAACCTGCCATCACCAGAGACAAGGTCCTTTCGGACAGAAGATCGGAATCCGTCGGAGAGATGGCTGGGAGAGCCAACCACTAGCCCCCTACCTGGCATGCCCTTGTCGGCGTATTCCACCGGATAGGACCCCGTCAATGAACAGGGTTGACTACTCCCAGGATGGAAGGTATGGTTCGGTAGAGGGCGTCTTCGTTGCCAGAAACCCTAATGGCTCTCTACGTTGGATCCCGGGGATTAGCAGATCAATGGACACGGTGATGTACCCAGATTCGGGCCCCCAGCGCGGGAAATAGCCCTACGTCCTGCTAGATCTTTGTTGAGGAAATGTGGAGGCGATTACAATGGTTCCCCTTTTTTGTGCTTCGACCTCTATGTCTCCTATGTGCCGCCTGCTCGCCTTCTCCATGCACCGGAGCGCCCTTATATAGACAGGGTCTGCTCGGGCAGGGGAGAAGGTGACGCTATACTAATCCATGACTCATTAATTACACCCATCATTCCAGCCTTACATCAACCCATGACTCATTCATTACACCCATCACTGTGGCCTTGTCCTTCTAACCCCATTTAATGCCGCTGTGTGGCTTCGCCCGGTCCGCCCAAGATATGACACTCCTGCGACGGGTTTGGTGAGAGGCGCTAGAGGGATGGGCTGTCGTCGTGTTGATAGCAGCATTCTTCGCAATTAATGGCTCTGTGGGATATATACACCACAGGTATCTGCAAGGCAGGCCTACGAGACCCAACTGAACAAGGCTGGGCCGAGCCGACTACAAGGAAATAGAAGCTACCTGGGTTGCGCCAGACGTGCGAAACAAGGAAGCTCTGAATATAGCAACCGATCCGGATTAGGTAGAATACGATTGTAATCCAAGCCGTTACAAAATGGATAGGTGTAGGAGATATAATCCCTACTTTGTATCTGACCGGGACTCTCTTTTGTAACCGCTCTCCTCTGCTATATAAAGGGAGGGACCTGGGAACATCAACAGACAATCTCATCAGCAAATTAGCTAGCCACATATAATTCCAGAGCATAGGACTAGGGTATTATCTCCTCCGCGAGAGCCCGAACCTGGATAATTCTCTTGTCTTGTGTTACCATCGAGTTTGGATCCAGCGCCAAGCCCCGTTTTCATTATTGCCAACAATAAAGGTCGACAGTTGGCGTGCCAGGTAGGGGCTGCGTTAAGATCAATCTCAGCAGGCTCGATGGCGATCCTCAGCGAAGTCATGACCAGCTTTGCTCCCACCTAGGTGTTCCGTTTCGGAAGCCTAGACTTCATCGCCGACGATCTTGGCAGGCTCACCCTTTCGGATTCGGATCAGATCCAATCTAGGGGAAATTCCGTCGCTCTCTTAGCCGGGCAGCCACTCGGATCAGAGACAGGCATGGCCATCTGTCCCCGAACAGTAAGCCAGGAGTCTGTTTCTAGGTCTAGGGGAGGACCGGTCAAAGATGAGCCCCGAGTGGTGAGGAGCGCCAGAAAACCACTCAGATCTAAAAGTCAGCTCAACTTGCCTTATTGTTCTTCTAATTCAAAGAGCAGGGCAGAAAGTTCTCAAGGCTTTCGCGGCATCTTCGTGATCGAAGACCCGACTGAGTCCCAGCAGCAGAAAGATGCCGCAGAAGCTGTAGAGGCAGAACGCCTTTGTCGTGAGGCACAAGAAATCCACGCGAAGTCTCTTCAGGCCAGGGGCCGCAATGTTAACGAAGATATCCTGCAAATGAAGATGGGGAACCAGTCGGTTTTCCATACCCCTCAGCAGAATATCGTCGCATCAAAGATGTTTCTCGACACATTGGGACCAATGCTTGGTTCTGACAGCCCAGCCGCTCCGATCGTGGCCCAAGTCCAGGCCATGGTGATGGCAGTGGCGATCCAGCAACATTAGGAAGAACCGGGGGAGAAAGAGCACTTTCGTACCCACATAGTCACTCAGGCTGCCAGCGGCAATACAGCCCGCAGTCGGGCCATGCGTGGCCGACTTGAGCTTCGACGAGGAGAAGACGCCTAAAAGCATCACCGTGACCTCACAGAGACCTAAATGCCAGTACCGGATCGAGGATGAAGAGCGCCAACAAGAAAGATGATTACTTAACGTTTCGGCATCCGCTATGACGATCGGATGACCAGAGAAGCCATCACCGCTGCGGACAAAGGCGAGAGCGAGGACCGCCGTGTCGATCACCTTCTGCTGCTCCCCACGCCGTCGCAATGATGGGTCTATTGAGGGATCCGGCTCACTCCCGGCCACGAAAGTGGTTTACCCTGAAGGTTTCAACCCCAAAGGCATCACCAAATTTGATGGAGAAAGAGATCCAGAAGCTTGGCTACAGGTTAATTCTCTTGTGATCATGGCAGCCGGGGGCGATCATAATGTAATGGCCAACTATCTGCCAATCACGCTTACTCCTTCGGCTCAAGCCTGGCTCACCGGACTTCCAGCGAACTCTATAGATTCCTGGGGAGATCTTTGTGAGCAGTTCATCACCAACTTTCAGGGCACTTATGAAAGACCTGGGACTCAGTGGGACCTCTACCAGCTTCATCAGAGAAGGAGCGAAACTCTCTGGGAATTTATCCGACGCTTCATGCAGAAGAAGAAAACAATCCAGATATCTCGGCCGCAATCATTGCGGCGTTCGTATGCGCCAATGATCCCGACTTGATTAAGAAGATATCCCGGAAGCCGCCGATTACGGTAAGGGAGATGTTTGAATTAGCAGATTGCTATGCAACGGCCTCAGATGCTTTAGCCGAGCGTCAAGACGATCGCTCACGGCATAAAGATAAGAAGGATCACGCCGAGTCCTCCAGGCAGCAGGATAAGAAGCGGAAGCCCGAAGAACTGGTGGTGGTGGCCGAGCGAGGCTGGCATCACGTGCCGTGGATGGACGATTATGATGCAGTAATGGATGCAACCTGTCCTTTCCATTCCAAGGGGAAACATGCTGCGAAGGATTGCTTCACTTTGAGAAGGTTTGCCAAGGAGTCCAACAAGCGACCGACAAAGGGCGAAGCAAAGGACAAAGTGAAGAAAAAGTAAGATCCCCCCGAAGATGACGAGGGCGAGTACCAGAAAATAGAACACGAGCTCAACTACATATTTGGTGGCTCGGCTGCTTATGAATCCAAGCGAAAGAAAAAGCTTACCGCTCAGGACATCAATGCGGTTATGCCGGCAACTCCCCAATACCTCAGATGGTCCGAGGTCCCGATCGCCTTTGACCGTTCGGATCATCCAGATCACATTCCATATCCAGGAAGATATCCTCTTGTTTTAGACCCTGTGATTCGCAGCGTTAAACTCAAGAGGGTGCTGGTTGACGGAGGGAGTGGACTCAACGTCCTCTTCTCCAAAACCTTCGACGACATGAAGATTCCCCACTGAGCTAAAGCGGCCTCATCACCATTTCAGGTAATCCTCGACCTCTTCGTTCCACTCGGACAATCACCTTGCTGGGTCACGTCGACCGAGAAAATTATCGAACAGAATATCTCAACTTTGAGGTGGCTGATTTCAAGACGGCATACCATGCCATCTTGGGAAGGCCGGGCCTAGCTAGGTTTATGTCCATGCCCCATTACACTTACCTCGTCTTGAAGCTGCCAGTATGAAGGGCATTATCTCGTCATGGCGACGCCAGCATCGTGCACGTGTGATAGAGAGAGCTGCGAGATGGCCGAAATGCAAGAAGCGGCTGCTGAGAGGGAGAAGATCCGACAAGCGGCCGCATATCAGCAAGAGGAAGGAGAAGTCCCGGCCAAGAAACAAGCCAAGACAAGCATGAAGCCTGATGAGGGGACTAAGAAGGTAATCTCGACCACCCAACTCGGCCAAAGTGGCTCGACGGACAGACTCAACCCCAAATAGGAAGACGCGCTCGTCACCTTTCTTCGGGCCAACCGGGACGTTTTTGCATAGAAACCTTCTAACACGCCCGGTGTCCCTAGGGAGGTGATCGAGCATTCTCTCAACTTCGACGAGAAGGCGAAGCCCATCAAGCAGCGGCTCCAACGATTTGCTCAAGATCGCCGAGAGGCCATCAAGGAAGAAATCACTAAGCTTTTAGCCGCAGGCTTTTTAAAATAAGTCTATCATCCCGACTGATTAGCGAACCCAGTTCTTGTTCGCAAAAAGAATAAAAGCTGGTGCATGTGTGTTGATTATACCGATCTTAACAAAGCATGTCCGAAGATCCTTTCGGCCGCCCCGATCGACTGTGGTAGATTCAAGTGCGAAGCTACGAGCTCTTGAGCTTTCGATGCCTACTCGGTATCACCAGATCAGCCGAAGAAGAAGATCGTGATCAAAACTTCGCTCATCGCCCGCTTGGAGCATTTTGCTACGCCACAATGCCGCTCGATTTGAAAAACGCCGGTGCAACCTATCGGTACAATAATACAAATGTGCTTTCACACCCAAATCGAATGCAATATGGAGGCATATGTAAATGATGTCGTCGTCAAATCTCGTGCAAAGGAGGACCTCATATCCGACTTGGCCGAGACATTTGAAAGCCTAAGGGCCTACAAGATGAAGCTTAACCCCGAAAAGTGTGTCTTTGGAGTTCCTCTAAAACCGCTTTGATTCATTGTGTCGCAGCAGGCATCGGCAAACCCGAGAAGATTAATGTCAGATCAAGATGAAGCCTCCGCCAGCCGTAAAGACGCCCAAAAGCACACAGGCTGCATGGTGGCACTCGGCAGGTTCATTTCTCGCCTAGGTTCACGGGGAATGCCTTTTTTCAAACTTCTGAAGAAGTAGGGTAGTTTTCAGTGGACTGCCAAGGCATAGCAAGCTTTCGAAGAGCTCAAGACATTCTTGTCTTCGCCGCCGGTACTGGTCTCGCCAATGCCCGAAGAGCCCCTTTTGCTCTACATTGCTGCAACGACTCATGTGGTCAACGCTGCAATCGTTGTAGAGCGGGTGGAAGCTGGGCACCTTCAGAAGGTCCAGCAGCCAGTTTACTTCATCAGCGAGGTATTAGGAGAATCCAAGGCACGATATCCACAGGTACAAAAACTGTTGTATGCCGTATTGCTTACTTCTCGCAAACTCAAGCATTAGAGCATTCAATTTTGGTGGTCACCTCTTTCCCAATTGGGGATATACTCCACAACCGGGAGGCCACTGGGAGAATTGCAAAATGGGCGGTCGAGCTTGGAGCTTTCGAAATCTCCTTTAGACCGCGAACAGCAGTAAAGTGTCAAGTACTCGCCGACTTCATCGCCGAGTGGGTGGAATTGCAGACCCCCATGACTACTGAAGATCTCGAGTATTGGACAATATATTTTGATGGCTCCCTCATGCTCAGCGGTGCGGGGGCTGGCGCGATGCTGATCTCTCCAACAGGTGAGCGCCTGAAGTATGTCCTTTAGCTCCATTTCTCGGCATCAAACAATGCCGTCGAGTACGAGGCACTCATCCACGGACTTCGTATCGCGATATCCCTCGGTGTTCGATGGCTGACAATCTGCGGAGACTCCATGTTGGTAATCAATCAAGTGCAGAAAGACTGGTCGTGCATCGGAGACAATATGGCTGCATATTGCTAGGAAGTACGGAAGCTCGAAGACAAGTTCGACGGGCTGGAACTCACCCATGTGCTTCGTCGCGACAATGAAGCGGCAGACGAGCTCGCAAGGCTAGGCTCCAGTCGGGCAACAGTACCGGCTGGAGTATTTGTCGAAGAGCTCCACAAACCTTCAATAAGTCGACAGTAGGAGCCAGGCAAATCAGAGGAAACACCGGCCGAGGAGGAAGTCTTAGTAATCAACCCTGACTGGACAGCTCCATTCCTAAACAATTTGTTAAAGGATGAGCTCCCTAAAGACCGTGTAGAGGCAGAGCGCGTCGCACGTCGATGTAAAAGCTACGTGGTAGTCGGAGAAGAACTCTTCCGAAAGAGTGCCTCCAGAGTCCTGAGGCTCTGCATATCGAAGCAAGAAGGGAAAAACCTCCTCAGAGAAATCCACTCGGGAATTTGCGGGCATCATGTAGCATCAAGTACCCTGGTGGGCAAAGCTTATCGTCAAGGCTTCTTCTGGCCGACTATCGTGTCTGACGCAGAGGATATTGTTTGAACTTGTGAAGGTTGTCAGTTCTTTGCTCGTCAAATATACGTGCCGGCGCAGGAGTTGCAAACCATCCCGATCACCTGGCCATTTGCAGTCTGGGGACTCGACGTGGTCGGCCCTTTGAAGAAGGCTCAAGGTGGTTTCACCCATCTCTTCGTCGCCATTGATAAATTCACCAAGTGGATTGAGGCAAAACCCATCGCCACGATCACAGCGGCCAAGGCCAAGGAGTTCTTCTAGGAAATCATGGTAAGATTCGATGTACCAAATAGGATCATCACGGACAATGGAACTTAATTCTGCGGAGAGGAATTTCAAGACTGGTGTGATGAACTCGGCATCAAGATTTGTTTCGCCCCTGTAGCTCATCCAAGGAGCAATGGCCAAGTGGAGCGGGCAAACGGCATGGTGCTACAAGGGCTAAAAGCAAGGATTTTTTATCGTCTCAAGCCATATGCTACACAATGGGTAAAAGAATTGCCTTCGGTGCTCTGGGGCTGAGAACTACTCCCAGCAGGGCTATCGGGCAGTCACCTTTTTTCCTAGTATACGGCTCAGAGGCAGTCCTGCCAACCGAGTTGGCGCTCGGATCTCCGCGGGTTCGGGGCTACAAGGAGGCCGAGTCGGAGGAGAACCGGATAGAAGACCTCGATCGAGTGGAAGAAGCTAGGGAAATTGCAGCGATCTAGTCGGCGAAATACCTTCAAGGTCTGCGTCGCTACCATGATCGGATCGTTCGGGGCCGTGCTTTCTCCAAAGGAGATCTGGTCCAAATGAAGAATCAAAGAAGTGAGCACAAGCTCTCCCCAAGCTGGGAAGGCCCTACATCGTTGATGAGGTGACGCGCCCGAGGGCTTACAGACTCAAGAGGGAAGACGGCGTGGTCATCGGCAATTCATGGAACATAGAGCAGCTACGTCATTTTTACTCTTAAAATATTGTACATTAGTCATGCTGTTCATAAATAAAACTTTTTCTACTTGACTTACTACTCAATTGATGCTCAATTAAGCAGTAAGTCGGGGGCTACACCTAATAGTGTTGCGCATGCGCAACCCTTCGTATGAGTCATATTTTATCTTCTTTCCTTGCTGATCACGAAGGAGCTCGAGTGCGTTAAAATCCAAACCATGAAGCTCTGACCCCAAAAATGACGAACTCTAGTCTCTCAAAAGCGTGTGCTTGGGAAAAATAGCCATGAGCCGACTTCCGACACCCGGGGGCTAGAGCAGTTGGGCAGAGTGCTTAAACGAAAACAGAACCACTCGAGCAAACTTTAAAATCAATATGGAAAGATTAAGCAAATGTTAAATATTTCATTAAGCATACTTAGGTTTGGATACATCAATGCATTACATAAAAAGTGAGTAGGAACCTAAAACCTAAGCGGCATATACGCAGCCTCATCGCCGAGAAGAGCGCCCTCGCCTGACAAGCATCGGATGGCTTGATCAACAAGAATGACATCACCAGATCGCAAGCAACAAATTTCTTCTACAAGCTCGGCTAGTGCGAGGTCGTAATCGGCCCAGAGCTCGGCCAGAAAGGCTTCCTCCTCATCAGGCGCCGGTGGAGTCTCATCTTCAAAATCAAAGATCAGCTCCTCCTCCACCTGGGGGGAGATGGTGGAGCCTCATCGCCAGACAAAGAAGATTGGGACGAAGAAACCATCGGAGGTTCAAGGAAGAATGTTGAAGGTTGCTGAGAAGGGCTTAAAGACGGGTGATCGCTCAAGTGGCGGTGACACTCTTATATACCCAAAGCATAGAAGCCAAACGGTCTAGAGTAAATGCTAGCACAGGAAGTCGAAGCAGCTCCGAAAAATGCGCCAGTACCAGAACTCGAAACGACCGAGAAGATGTATGGACGCAGGACGCCAAGCCAGACGCAGTGCATGCAGAACATTAAAAAATGAAGACTTGCAGGACATGATGAAGCTGCTAATGGCAAAACGCGACTCAAATTGCTGAGCGTTTCTACCAAGGCTCAAAATAATGATTACAGATCAAAAGTCTCAGAATATAGCAATCACAAAGGACCCAACTCCAAGTTTTTGACTAAGGCGGAGGCGGTATCCCTAACCTCGTCAATTAGGACAAGGGCTTGATCGTCGTCGACGGTGTAGGCAAAGCCCTCCTTGACAGCCTCGAGCTCCACTCGTGGATACAGGGAATTCACGATGGCCAGTGCTTGGCAGGCGCTCGTGGTCGCTGTTTCCTTCAAGTGTGCTACCAATTTCATGGGCCCCTCCTCCAGCCGTCAGATCGTGGCGTCCGCATCATGTGGAATGTCACTGGGCCCAGCTTCGTCAGGACTAAGAATCCGCAGCATTCTTTTGGAAGCCTCCTGAAGCAAAACCAGTCGGATTAGCTCGAAGATGCTAAAAAGCACAAACAGAGACAAAGGACGAGTCGGGAGCAAACCTTCCAGCTCTATTTCCATCTTGTTCGTCTTGGTTTTGGCGTCCTTCTCGGACTTCTTTAGCTTTTCAATTTGCTCCTTAGCAGACTCAAGTTTTCCCTGAAGATCTGCAACAACGAAGACCGAAGTCAAGGCAGGAAGAATGAGTTAAGAAGCAGAAAACTCAAAAGGTGATCCAAGGTAGTCGGACAAAGGGGTTACCATTAAGGGAGCTTGTCAGGCTCAGCTTCTCCGCCTCGAAGGCTAGAACCTGGGCCCGAAGCTTCTCCAGCTCCTCTCGGTACTCTACCCAGGCCTTGCCGAGTTCCTCCTGCAGCTCGACACGGACTCGCTGGACCTCGGCCTCATAATCCTTCCTCATCTTGGTCTTTGGGAGTATCTTCGGAGAAGGGCGTTCCTTTCCTGGGCACGCTTGGCCAGACGCTGAAGGCGACAAAACAAATGATAAAGTTATACTACGCTTCAAAGACAAAAAGAAGAGGACTTCTAAAATGACTCGGCACAAGCAACTTACATGACCAAGCCGAAAACAATTGTAGGCAGAGTCACAGAATGACTCCCATTCCTTAGCCTCGCCTTCGTCATCATAAGATATCCCCTCGCCATATTTGTCGAAGAATGCGACCCACACCAGAGAATTCGGGCGGGGAGGCCGAGGGAGTTCTTCTGGCGGAGGCGAATGGCGAGGAGGCCGGGGGAGTTCTTCCGGCGGAGGCGAAGGGCGAGAGGCAGGATTAAAAGGCACCATTCGACCAGTCAGCCCAGGAGGAGTCTACGGTCGGGGGCTGCTCGGATTCAAGCCAACCTCGGTGTTCTGGGCCACAGAAGCTATCGGGAGAGTTGTTGTCGCCGGCTCCGAAATCACATTGGGGGCGATGGACGCGACATCAGCCGGCGCCTTAGTCCCTGGCTCGATTGAGGCATCTTCAGCAACAGCCCCCTGGGGCTCCTGGCGTGGCGCATCCATAGAAGCCTCATCAGCAGGCTTCCTAGAAAAAGAAGCAGTCAGGGCATGACCCGGAAGAATAAAAAGAGCAAACAAGGAAACCAACATGCTGGATCTCGTTATTTTTATCCCCGAGCCCTTTCGAGCAGAAGGCCCACCGGCAGAAGAGCCAGTCTGTGCACCCGATGCAGGGGACAACGGGTCTCTGATCGGGTGTGAGGGTGGAGGCATGTTGTCAGCCGAGTGCCGGGCTGGGTGCTCGGAGGCCCTTGGGTCCACAGACTGGCTTGAAGACGAAGAAGTCACTGGAGGAGCGTGTACGGATGCCGAGTCCTGAACCTTTGGGCCTCCAGTCGGGCGTACGTGAGCTGCTGACTGCTTCCTCTTTTTCTTGGACACGTGGACGACTGGGCGTTTACCCTTTCCCGAGGGGTCTCCGGCCTCGGCCGTCTTGTCCTTAGCACTCGGTGCCGAAGGTGAGACACTAGCAGGGCGCTTTCATTTGGCGCCCTTATGCTGAGGAAATTCGGGCAGCGACACATCAGAGAAGATGGCATCGCGGCCCTGCAAGCATAGGTATCAAATGCATGTTTAAATGCAGCTGCTCGAGAGCCAGAAAAACTAATTGCGCAAGACAAGACAACATCTTACTGGAGGTGGAGGATTCGACTTGTTGAAGAGCTTCGGGCACCCAGTGTTGGCGAGCTGGACGCCCTGGATGAACAAATCGCCCAGGTGTTTAAGAAGAGCGTCCCTGGGAATCAGCTCAGGAGTTTCCCGGGTGGTGTCGCGCTCTCCTTCATAGTCATACCCCAGATGATCTCGCTCCTTGAGGGGCTGCACCTAACGAAGGCCAAAATTGAGGATGATCGCGACTCCAGTTAGACCGCCTTCCTTCAATTTAGCGACCATCCCCATCAGCTCCTCCACCTGGTCTGCCCCGCTGTCCGAAGGAAGCGAAGTCTAGTCCAGTGAAGGCTTAGGCGGGACTCCGGTAAAAGAAGGAAGAGAAGGCTTGGGATTGGCACAATAAAACTATTCTTGGTGCCAGCCCTTGTTCAAGGTTTTGAAGGGAATAGCAAAATAGGCCTTCTTCAAGCCATCCCTCGGCTGGAATCCGGCGCCTCCAACTACTTTGGGGGAATTCTTGTTTGGGAAGGGCTTAAGAAGGAAGAGATGGCGAAAAAGATCGAAATGAGGGCGAATGCCAAGGAAGGCCTCGCAAAGGTGAATGAAGACAGCGATTTAAAGAATGGAATTGAGGTTGAGATGGGTCCGTTCAATTTCATAAAAATAAAGAAGACCGCGAAGAAAGGCGCAGGCAGGAAGGCCAAATTCACGCTGAAAAAAGGACTAAAAAACAACCACTTCTTCAGAGCGGGGCGTGGGGCAAGACTCACCCACCGCAGGTCAAGCAGAGAGCATCACCAATGGGGGGAAAATGCCGACGGAGACCAATTCCTCCAACCACTTCTTCGTCGTCACAGAAGTGGCCCAATCCTTGGCCGAGGCGGATAAAGGAGCGTCTTTGGGGGAAGGAGAAGACATTTTTTGAGCGAAAGAAACTTGCGATCGCGTCGGATTGGGATGGCGAGAGATGCTAACCCTAGCGGCGGAGATCGCAGGAGAAGCGCCGAAAATGAGAAGACGAAGGTACAAATGAGAACAGTGCGCAGAAAGCCATTTCATTCGCACCTAGTCTCATATTTATAGGGAGCGATGCTAATTTTTGCCTTGAGCAGGAAAATGCTTCGCCTTCCGCATTTCTTGGGGTTGCCCTAGGGCGCGCCTCAAGATGGACCGGTGTCCATGTACAGTTATCGTTGTACATAGGCGCGATTGGGTCGAATCTAATTTGGGATATGGTACGCCCCACGACAGGCCAAAAGCCAAAGACTGTATCAGACAGAATTTGGGTACCTTCCAAATATAAACATCCTCTTATGATATGCCTCATGATTAGGTCATATGCTGGATACCGTTCAAATCAGGATCAGATATCATAAAGATGGTTCAAAAACAGATATTCCAGAGGTATACCTCATGATAGGTCATTAGCCGTATGCTGCAAAAAGGTAGATGCGGGTACCGCTTAGATAAATCATGGTACGCCTCATGATAGGACAAAAGCTGTGCGCCCTGGCACACAGGTACACTCGGCTAAAAGCCAACCTGAATGGAGATATTCTCCATGCCAAATCGTGTGTTGGCTTAATAAATTGGGTTGGGAACCACTGGGAATAATTACACGTGGAGCTCTATCGAGTCCTTCACGACCTCCTTGCCTACTGCAGAGCAGTCGGCTGCATAGAAAACCAGTCGGGAAGTCTTGATAGTAAGAAGGCAATCCGATCGCAAAGCACCCGGAGGCTACTATGGGATATATACACCACGGGTATCTTCAAGGCAGGCCTGCGAGGCCCAACTGAACAAGGCTGGGCCGGGCCGACTGCAAGGAAATAGAAGCTACCAGGGCTGCTCCAGACGTGCGAAACAAGGAAGCCCTGAAGATAGCAACCGATCCGGATCAGGTAGGATACGATTATAATCCAAGCCGTTTCAAAATGGATAGGTGCAAGAGATATAATCCCTACTTTGTATCCGACCGAGCCTCTCTTTTGTAACCGCCCTCCTCTGCTATATAAAGGGAGGGACGGGGGAACATCAACAGATAATCTCATCAGCAAATTAGCTAGCCACATATAATTCCAGATTACAGGACTAGGGTATTATCTCCTCCGTGAGAGCCCGAACCTGGATAATTATCTTATCTTGTGTAACCATCGAGTTTAGATCCAGCGCCTAGCCCTGTTTTCATTATTGTCGACAATAAACGTTGACAGGCCCTGACACAGCATGTCAGGGGAAGGAGCCTTCAAGGCGAAGCCTTCTCCTTATTCCTTTGGTTGCCTTCATGGCCTGACGAGCGGGGCCCGATCACCCGCCCACTTGCCAAGCCGTCACGTGGGCTTCTCGCCGGGCAGGCAGGGCATGATCGCCCACCTGCCCGCCAGGCCGCCACGTGGGCTTCGCCACGGCAGGCATGATCGCCCACCGCCCGCTGCCACCGTGCAAGCCGCCACCAGGCCATGCGGGCCGCTTCGCCAGCGGGCGGCATGATCGCCACCGCCCGCCAAAGCGTCACAAGCCGCTCACGCGGAAGGTGTAACCGCCCACCTACTCGCCAGGGGGCCATGCGGGCGCCACCCAATGAAAGTGGCTTGATCGCCCACCTGCCGCCAGGCGCTTTGTCGGGCCAGCCTTTTTTGGGCCTACTACTTATGCGGCGGAGAGGGTACCGCGGTGCAAAGTACACCGACAACTGGGTACACGGGTAAGATCGCACAATGGAGAAGGGAGAACGATGAGGCAATTCAGAAGGAGGCCTCCCCGCCAATTGCCTCGATCTTAGACTCGTGCACCTGAAACTAGGTAAGAGCGAAGTCACGTCCCACATCTTTAGGCGGCGTGTCCTTTGCAAACCCCGTAGATGAGGAAGTGTCCAATGCCAAGTAAGATACTGAACTACATAGTTTGTAGTTAGTCCATATATAACTTCATAAGTGAAATAACATGTTGGGATCTTGGATGCAAATAGTGTTGAGTACAAAATCTTTTCAGTACTCTTTCCAGGCAGACAAGGAGAAAGATATACTATCCATAACCTTGGGAAACAAGGAGGATCTGAGTCGCACACGAGGCAAAGGTGTTTTTGTTCCCTAGAAAATGGAATTCCATCGAGACTCTGACACGTACCAGAGCAGGAAGAGAACCAAAGATGAGCACGAGGATCAGATAGTAGCAATCATTGAGGAAAGGGTTGAGAAAATGCTGAGAGCGCAATTCAATTATCAGCTAAGAAGCCTTGAGGAAAGGATGGAGCAAAGTGTGGCTACGGAGAGACAAGAACGGAATGTGCAAGCCCTAGGAGCACAAACACAATTTAGCCCAACTAACCGTCGGATCAGCTGCACATCTACCCCTAAGACAGACATGGACAATGCCAAATTTCCTATCGATGACATCCTGGTAATATGTATATCTGCAATGTTCTATAGATAGACCTGTTCGATGTGTTAGCTAATTTTATACCCTTATGTAGATGGCCACACCGTGTAATCTCCAAGTAAGGCCTACCAATGGCTCCATTCCCCTTCAGATTGCTTGGGGACACGCATATCCATCTAATCTAGAGGCGATTGTGCATGGTCATATTGTAGCTCTGGGTTACGCAAAGGTTCATGTCAACACTGCACATGAAATTTGTAAGGCCATCATACTAGACATGCCCCCAAACGACAAGATCATGACACTAGGGGATGCCATTGGCATATTTATCCAATGGCCTAAGAGGGATATCTCCTTCGATGACCATCCTGCAACATCGAACTACACACACAACGTGAGCCACCTGCTGCGCCGGAGCTACCAGCACTACCAAAGACACATGCTACACCGAAGCAGACCACCAAATTGGTTAATGTGCCCCGTACGGCATAGGTTAGTACTTCACTTCAGGCCTAGTCATCTTCTGTAAAGATGACCTATGATGGACGGTGAGGCGGCGACAAGTTCAAATCGAAGCAGACCACAGAGGCCTTTGACTTTTCCGTTGGCCCTGTTGGCTTGGCAATTCAAGTTAGGATAGCCATTTGTACTGGTAGAGCACCAACAGATTCTTACATTAGCTTCGATTAGATTGCAAAATTAGTGTATGGAACAAGCTAACAAGCTAGTGGCACAATACATATCAAGTATCTCGGCTAGCTTCAAGGAGGAGAATTTCTTACACTAGTTTTTAGATGGGGGCTTCTTCGTGGTCGGCTTCAACAAGTTATTTGATCTCTATAACCTCGACACCCTCGACACCTTATTCATCAAATGCTGGACATTGTATGTGTGTGCAATCACGGTCTACATTCGTGTCAACCGATAAATGTCATATATATATGATCCTTGCTTTTGTATATCACTACTACAAAAAGACTTATATTAGACACCTAATCATATATGGTTTTAAAAAATTGTTTGTATTATATAATCACAAACAGTTTTTGTAAAACAGTATGTGATAATTGAATATCACAGACGATTTTTGTAAAAAAAACCTCAGCGATGTGAATGGGAGGCATCACTAATAGTTTTTAAGTAGAGTTGTCTCTAATATTAGATTATCTCAAACATTTATTTAATAGAATTATCTGTGATAACACTCCTAAGTGTGTGTGTGTGTATCATTCTAGGTTTTGTTCTCGCCACACTCCTAAGCCAAACAAAATTGTAAACCATTCGCCTCTTTCCTCGCCCGTTAGACCACACTCCTCGGTGTCCTCACCTGCGGTGACCTCCCTGACAGCGACCTCCCATCGATGTCATCCCCGTAACATCCCCCCCCGGGGTCGGTTGTTCGTCTCCTTCCTCGCCTGTTCGGCCGTACTGCTCAGCATCTTCCCTAGCGGTGAACTCCCAGTCAATTTCCTCCCCCTTAGCGACCTCTGCCCTAGCCACCGCTTGGCCTCCCAGCAATTCGTTGAGTTAAGGTATAACTCTAGGTTATTTTGGCTTTTTGGGTTCTTGTGTTAGGGCTGCGATTGAATTGTTTCTTATTTCATGGCTGTGATTGAGTCGTTACCTGAGATGGTGCTATGATTTAGATTGGTTAGAGTAAAATCTGATTGCAGGTAGTCTCTAGAATTGAGCAGTGTTAATTGCGTTTTTAGGACAGCGTTTCATGGCATTTTGGTCAATTTTAGAGTGGCTGAATGTTGTGAAAAATGTAGATTATTGTATTAAATTTCATTAGAGATCAAGAACACAAAATTTGGTTGAGCAGTTTAAACATTATTACCATTTGAATCCCTGTTGTCAAGAATCTGTTGCTGTTGGATGCAACCATGGTAAATTGCATTAGGTCTAGGCCAAATTAAATTATTTCAATGACTAGAAAAAGCTAGGAAATTTACTATAGATTCCAAAATGTTATCATTTGCTTACTTTGGATTTTTATAAAATAATTATGAAATTGTGAATTCTGCTGTCCTGGGTGATGACAGATTGATTTTCTAGGCTTAATTCGAGGGATTAAATATAGTAATTCAAAACGATGGATAACTAGAAAATTATAGGTATTCTTGTGTAGTTTTTTATGAAGTATATGAGTTCTTATGTTTGGGTTTGAGCTAAAAATTATGGTATTCCAACTATAGGACAACAAGGGGTTAGTTGGTTATCGAGAAGGATAGTGTAACTCAGGGTTTGCTGTGTAGTTGCGATATGGTTTTATTTGTCGTATGTACTGCTGGCTTCTTCTTTTTCTGTAAAACTTGTGGGTATTCCACTTAAAAGTTCCAACTCTTTTGTATTACATATCATTACTTAAGTACATGTTGCGTGAAGTAATCCCAGAGGCAAGCAAAGCTTAAGATCATATACCATATCTTGTTGATATGATAGTTTCCTATTATATGGCGCATATCCCCTTGTTGTCAGTTATGTTGAGAAAAATATGCCTGATAGATGAATGCTAGTTAAAACATCCATATATAATAGTATACCTAATAGATGAACTGCTCCCCTCTTATAGTATATATTTGTTACAGTTGGGTGCTCTATTTATTCCTATATGTTTCTGATCTAAATTAATTGAAATCTGATTTGGTAAAATAGATGAAATGAAAAAGTTGTTGGATGCAAAATAAAAACTTGAGGTAGAGATAGAACAACTTAAGGGAAAATTTGAGTTAACCGAAAAGATTCATGAGATGAAAGAAAAACTAAAAGACATAGATCATAAATTATAAGATATTCAATCTCTTAACATGACACTCATTATTAAGGATCGCAGGGTGAATGTAGAGCTAGAAGAAGCCAAAGCTGAACTTATAGAGGTAATATAAAGGTTTTTAGTATTTAATTTCGCATGATTATTGATAATGTACTAAGACATCCTTTTCACAATAGCATGATCGCTTTTGTAGGGATTAAAATATATGACTAGTAGTCAATCGATTATTGCTGTCAATCAAATGGGCACTGTGCCAGAGTTGTGAAACTTCAGGGAGAATTGAAAAGCATCTGTTGTGGAAGCTATGGCATATATGATAGCAGATATGGAAAAGCCCTAATGTCTTCTTGTGTTGATATATCAATAATGTTGATTCTCAATGTATGCTTATCTCACCTGACATTATCCTAAATACATGAATGGTTAGTTTACTATGATTATGATTGCTGAATACCATACACTAGAATAACACTTAGAGACTATGCATAATCTAATTTTGATGGTGCATAATTTGGGAAGGTATGTGATATGTTTTTTCCTACCTCACTTGGCAGAACTTCTATAATTAGTATATGTTGTTCAAAATTTTCTTCTCTTTAGATATTGAAACATCTACTGAGTAAGTCGTTGGCAATGGGAGGTAAGAAATTATTACTGGACTTACTGATAAATAATAACGCTATAAAGTATGTTTTTGTTTTTGCACTGCTGAGGATAACAATTTGTGTGTTTGTCATATTAAGGACCTCAAGACGAATTAATGGGGCACATGTTCTTTACTAGTGGCTAGTCACAATTTTTACCATTTCATTGCATTTTTGAAGGTGATACTGTGCTCTTAAGGTATATATGAAGGTAACATGGAGTTCAACAATCACTTTGATTTCAAACACCATGTTGCCTTCAAAATAGGCTGTTTATGGTATTTTTATTCAAGGATGATGATGAAGTCAAAGATAAATCAGAGCATGATAAATTTTAGGATGAACTGTGGATAGAATTAGATTTTGCCTTAAAATCCATCACCATTGGAATAAGAAAAGGGATGAAAGTGCTACAAATGTTCATATTTTAAGACCATCCTCATTAGACAAGCCATTGCCTCGAAGCATCTACGATGTTTTGATATTCAATTATAAAATCTATAATTGGTTATGCCTTGTAATGTCATTGTAGAAATATCTAAGGAGAATAAAACTTTGGACAACAGATACTAATCAAAGAAATTCTGTCAAGAGGGTTAGAAAAAACATATCATAGATGGTTCTATTTAAAAACCATATGTGATCAACTCATATCACATACCGTTCTATTTAAAAACCATTTGTGATAAACATATATCACAAATGGTTCTAATTAAAAACCGTCTGTGATATATGTTTTCACAGACGGTAGGAAAACCGTATGTGATATGTGTCTTAGTATCACTAACACATGCTTAGAGACGGTTCAGAAAACCGTTTATGATGACGTTTTTGAACCATCTGTAATAGCCTTCTCTGTAGTAGTGTATATAGATACATGATAATTGAAGCAAAAAAAAGAGAAAGAACTGATGGGTTTCCTCGACCCACACATGGTGTCTAAGTAAACCATAGATGAAAATTTACAAGTCGTTCAGGAGTATATGGAAAACACATTACTGACTCAACGGGAAACAAATTTCATACCTTTACCCCATAACCCAGAGTAAGTGCTTCATTAGTTGCAATACTTGTTGATTTGTACTTTACACGTAGCTCGAAGTTATATTGAATGACTATGGTGGCATATATATCTTTGTAGGTTTTATTAGATTCTACTTGTAATTACACTAAGATAGAACTGGTATTTTACCTTGATTCTAAAAAGGGTGACACCCATGACTTGACGTCTATCGCAAAATTACTTAAGATGTCATTCAATGTCTACAGAGCATGTGGAGGGCCACATAAGGACTTATCGTAGCTGAAGCACGTTCATAAGTTTATGGTATCCGCTGGTACACAATAATCCTTCACACTGCATAATAATACCTCCAGAACTAATCTGTCATATTTTGGCAGTGCCACTAGTAGCCAAAGGCCACTAACTAATAAAGATTCTACGTTTGCCACAACATGCAAATCCTCATCGGTGCAAAGAAAACCAATTTCCTAGAGGTTTGTCAATCTTGCAATAATTGTTTCCACTTATCAATTTATATACATGCAAGACATTACTCTTCCTATTGACAGGCTTGGAAACGAGTTGAATCTGCGTTGGAACAGGTTGGTTTGCTATGAATTCAAGAACAACTCTGTGCCTTCTTGATGTGTGAGGTCATAAATCCAAAAGACGAGTGCCACTCAGCCTAACCTAATGAGTTGTGAATTTGTTAGTTACCACTTGGGTTAATTTGTGAACATTGTACTATGAATTTATGAGTTCTAGTTATGGATTCAATTGGTTAATATATCTAAGTTGATTTCTAAAATGGATGCAATGTATGTAGTGTGTAATATGTAATCTGAATTGATTTCTAAAATATATATTATAATAATATGCTTATGATGTAAATTCTGTAATCTGTTTTGCTTCAGAGGGCATAGCTAGTATTTCCTAAGGCCGCCAATAAATAGAAAAGTGTAAATAGTAAAAACACAATATCACAAACTGTTCTAAATAGTAAAAACACAATATCACAAACATCAGAGACAGTTCCCAATTATAACCGTCTGTGATGGAAAAGACATCACAGCCAGTTCTACTTTGAAATTGTCTGTGCGGTTCTAAATAAGAACCGTTTGAGATGACTTACATATCGCAGACGGTTCTTATTTAGAACTATTTGTGTTGACAATTTTCTTAGATGGTTGTCAAACAGTCTGTGATGTGCCCTTTTACCATTGACACTTTGTTACTGACAGTACACTAAACTGTCTAAGATGACAATTTTCAACCGTCTATGATGTTGTGTTCTATAATAGTGTCTGTAGCCAAACGATTAGATAATAGAGTGGCACGTAGGCATTTGTTGCCATTAAATTTGTCTACAAGACCTGTTGCCAAATAAAATGGTGGCATTTTGAACCAATCGCTATTTGAAAAGGTGAGAGAGGAATTTCAATTGACGATAGAGGCCAAGCTTTAAATCGGCCATGTAGGCTAGCCTCTGTCACCATTCTACCCAAGGCAACAGAAGAAAAAAGAGAGAAGAGAGGAGTTGAAAGGAAGAGAAGGGAAAGAGGAAAGGAATAGAAAGAGGAGAGGAAGAGAGCTCCATTCTAGAGGTGAGTTATTTGTTTTTGAAAGTATTTTTTTGACATATGGTAGGTTAGTAAATGGAGAAATTAGAGATGTAGTTTCAATATGTATTTATTTCTAGTAGTTCGATGCATTAATTTTAGAAAAAATATATACAATAGTTAGATATACTAGTAGCGATTTTCAGGCGTGTATTGCGCAATAGGTCATATATATAGTATATTTATGTATTTATATATTTGAATGAACAACTCTTGTTAACATCAAATTATTTGATTAAATTGTTGGTAGGTATGGATGAGCGATTGGAATTTACAATACACTGTGAGGAAGAAGTTACACACATGGGTGCAGAAGAGGTCGAATTGGATCATTTTCCATATGTGACGGCCAGTTTGTTACGTGTAGAGGAGCGTCTATGGGGCACCGTCAAAAGATAGTTGTACCAACTATTCTCACTGGATCATGTATTGCATGATCTAAAGTTACATAGTATTTCTACTCTTGTATGGTAGCGCATCTATTAGGAGTTAGTAGAATTGAAAGTGCTAAAATCATGGAGCTTGTCTGTGAGACTGACGAAGGAGTGAGGATGGCCACTAGTCTTACTGGGGTAAGCATTCATGAAAGTCCATCTGGCGGATGTGTTGCACGAATAAACCATTGCTGCTAATGTCAACGAAGTTGCATAGTCAAGCTGCAGTGAGCCATTCTTCGTTCGCCAAGAAGAGACAACGACGTATTTGTTGTTATTTCAATTGGCGACGGAATACCAACGTGGATGCCATATAGGCATTTTGCCAGTAGAAATAGTGACAGACCCTCTATTGTTATTTCAATTTGATACATAAGCCTATTTTTCTAAAAACAAATTTGGCATATTAATTCTGTAAAATTAATTGAAAAATATATTATTTTAAGAAAAAATCATTTATGTACTATGTGCTCATCAAAACATCTTATTCTTCTTATTGTTTTGTACTATACCTCGCATGAACCCCTGCACAAATCAACAGTAGCCACGCGTGTCTCCAGTGATCTTGGACTTTATATATCCTCCCATTAATGTTATTTGTCTAAGACAAATTTATTTAGTATATGTCGATACAACAAGTTTAGGGTTTTATATATCCACATATACCCCGCAACACTGTGCCCTTTGAAAGTATCATCATGGAATGCTAGAGGCAGAGGGCTAGCCCGGCCGGCCGGCGAGACCGGCGCCGCCGCTGCACCCGCTGCTGCGGCGTGGGCCCCCACGCACTTCCGGCCAGGTGCACACTGACCCTGAGCATGCGATGCGAGCGGTGACTACCGGCCGTACCCTGTCGAGATCGATCTTCGTCAGATGTGCATCGACATGGCCGTACACTCTGTCATGTGACGGCCGGGGCCGCCCCGGAGAATCTCACTCGTGTTAATCTCTGAACAACTCATAACTTTCAGCTGCCCAGCCTTCAGGCATTGAATATATTTTTCTCAGCTTGCCTCTGGCATACGTCGCCCTCGAGCTTGCTGTCATCTTCTGCTCCCTCGATCTCGTGCATGTATGTTGCACTTTAAATGTCCAGGCTTCAATCCCAGAAAAGCCCAAACTAGCTAGCTACCTCGCAATCGTGCACGTACCTCATACGTATATAGAATGAGTGCAATTCCCTTTTTCTATAAGCACTTGTAGCAACCTCGTTATCTCAGCCATTTGGCCCGCCTCAAGATTCACGCTTCCTCCGTTTCTCTCTAACTCTCTCCGGCGGCTCAGCTCCTCCTCCTACGTCGGCGGTGCCGCCTCTGCCTCCTTATCAGCAACAGCGCCACCTCCATCATTGGCCGCGAGAAACACCACCACCTAGGCTCGCCCGGTCGGGTTTTTGGCGGCAGCATGACAGCGGTAGGGCTTCGGCGATTCTAGAGGAAGGCGGTGGCTTATCTTGTCTGGAGCCAAGCTGAGAGGGAGAGGGAGAGAGACAAGAGAGAGAAGATAGCATGAATCCCAGAGCAAAGTTGGAATGCTCGGACAGTTCATGTAGCCTTGTATTTTCGTACATGACCTCACAAGGAAGTGTAATGCTCTCTCTCTCTCTACTTTCGGATAGAGTATCAATACCGGTTGGAAGTCACACGTGGCAGCGCGTCGTGAACCCCTGAGGACCTTATCGATGCTGCTTGGTATCTCCAACCGCTTGATGAGGTTTCATCGATCTGCTGGTTTCTCCAACCGCATCGATGTTTTGTGTGTATATATATATGTTTGTTTGTGTGTGTGTCCAGGTGTCCAGTAGCTATTATATATGTGTGTGTTAAATCACAACTAATTAAAGCACATATAATCAATCATGCACTTTGCCTGATAATTAAATCACTAAACATTCATTAACAAATTTAATTACATCTAATGTATTAAAATATGTACACATATTTGTTCTTCTGCTCATCGTCTAATGTATTATAATATATATTTACACAACTTTAATCACCGGTCCTTATCGAAGGGCCCCACCTGTTTAAATTTGGTTCGTGAAACTCGCCTTTTGGATTTACGACCTCATCGTAAATAAAGCCGACGAGTTGTTCTTGGATTGCTCTCACTCATGCCGGCGAGAGTTCCGAACCTTGTTCCACCAAATATTGAGGCACCTGTCGTTAAGTCATTAACTAATCAATACTTGAATTTGCACAAGATATAAAGAGTACCTATACATCATTAAAGCTAGTAATTATATTTACTCACCCCCTTGTTGCCTTTTAGCATGCGGTCGGCGGCTTCGGTTTGGGCGTGCATAAACTCACATACATAGTAGCCGCATAAATTGTTGCCCGGTGGCTGACTCAAGATCTGCGGTGGAAAAAGTTGAAAGCGTGAAATGGATGCAAGGAAATTAAGTTAACTAACTAAAAAGCTAGCATTATGATATACGTACATGAGAGGCAATTGTAATGTCAAATTTCTCCTTGAATACGCCCTTGTTTTTAGCACGGAACCGTGCGAATGCACTACACATGTGATTACAAATTGTGCATGATTAGAATTTGTTTCATATTGAAGGAAATAGAAATAGTACGATAATGAAAGGAACAAGAATTAATACCGGTTGAGCAAGTCGATAAAGTTTTGGTACTTTTTAACTGGTCTCCTTTGCGAGTCCATAATTGTGATCGAGCTACGATCTAGCTCGATCATAAGAAGAATCCAGTGAAAACTATACATAGATATGTCAACATAGATAACTAATTAGTTCTAACATCGTGTTATGAAAAAGGAGTAGAACGAGGTGGTACGAAAACACGTACTCAAATGCGTAGGCTAGATATATCTTTGACTTATTTTGACCCATTAGCGCATTGAATATGTTAGTTTCTGTATCGCTTGGGTGGTCTCTAACGGTTGTCTCGTTGATAACTACTGGGTCCATGAAGCCTATGTCGAAAATACGTTCCCTTCGGCATCTTTGTATCTCCATGCTACATAAGAAATTAGTTAGGCTTGCAAGTTAGTATAGTACAAGGGAGTGCACGATAGTTTTTTGTAAATAATTAAGACACTTACAGAGTCCAGCAACCCAGCAAGGCCGCGCCGAGGGTGTCTGTCCGGTATAGATCATATATAATGTCCCATTCGACAAAAAATTCACCTTCACCGTGAAAAAAAATCTTGTTGCTTGTACTTGACAGCGAACAATTGTAGACCATGTTTGGTCGCGTCCAAGTACCATTCATGAAATTGCCACATCTTTGTCATTAGCTGGGGCAACTCCTCACGCCTGACCAATGATCCGCCCACCTTAAATGGCCATCTTACTTGGGCAAACTCAATCTTTGTCGTGCCTAATATTTGATTTGCGTCAAGGCTAGTTTCATCGAAGAATTGTAGCATCTCCTTACCCTTCCCCTCAGCTGACATCTTCTTCTTGGGGCATTCCTTACTCAATGTGCGCTCGTAGTTTGATTGGCGAGGCATTTCTTTTTGATCCTTCAAATTTTTAATAGTCATCAAGCCTTTGTGAAATTCTTCTGTGCTAGGTTGAACCTTCTTCTCTGGTAACTTGGGTCTAAGAAATTTAGTTACCTCGTCTTTTACTATCTTCTTAGTCTCCTCATCGGTCATATCATATGGCAACTTCGGAAGTGGACCCAACTTCTTGGATTGGGTGGAGGACCTCGTCTTCTTGGGAGCTGCTGGCCGAGCTGGCTTGTTTCCCTTGGTCGGCGCCTTCTTGGGAGGAGACGGGCTTCTTCCGGGGCTTATATGCGCAGGAGATGGTGTAGGAGACGACGCCTTCTTGGGAGGAGACGGGCTTCTTGTCGGGCTTATATGCGCAGGAGGTGGTGTAGGAATCGACGCCTTCTTGGGAGGAGACGAGTTTCTTCTCGGGCTTCTTCACAGAGAGGACACGTCCATGTTATCTCGAAAAATTATGTACCGTTTGCGCCATAGGATGAAATTGTGTACTGCCTCTCCTAGCTTCGTAGTCCCATCACCTCCAGGAATTTCGAGGTCAAGGTCCTCGTACCCTGGGCAGACCTCCTCCACCGAGACCTTGGAGTATCCTGACGGTATCTGTTGGCCATGGATAAGCTGCCCCGGCTCCAATGGGTGAGCCATGCCGTTGACCGCCTTGAAGGAAAGGTTCCGCGCTTGGACGTGCAGCTCACAAGGTGTCCGCTGCCTGATGTCGTCTACGGGATACTTGTCCAAGTCCGCTTCTAGCAGCTCACCGGAAGCGCAACTGCTTCGCTGCCCGGAGGGGCTGATGATGTTAGGATTACTTGAAGGTTCTTGGCCCGTCTCGCGCTGTTGGCTCAAGGCTAATTGCACCTCTCTTCGGATCTCTTGTTGTATTCTCTCCTGTGTTTGATTCAGGCGTTTTTCAAGCGCACTAAGCTGTTGTGTCTGTCGAGGCTTGCTACTCGCCCGACTGCTATAGGTCTCGGCGTCCTGAGTGAAACCAACCTTCCACGGGACGACGCCAACGCCTCGTGTACGTCCAGGGTGCTCTGGATTTTGCAGGGCCCTTGTTAGCTCGTCGTTCTCCTGTTTGGCACGGTTACCCCGAAGACTCCTCGATGGATCGTACAAGCCTTCTGGCCACATCTCTTAGCACCTCCCCAAACACAGCATTGCCGTTATCATCAAGGCCGTTGCCGTGACCATAGAACCAATGCCGTGCTCTGCCGGGCCAATTCATTGTTGCGGGTGTGACACCCTTCACTAGCAGGTCCTGTTCCCTCTTCTCCCATTTGGGTATTGCATGGCGGTAACCACCAAGGCTGAGTCGGTGGTGATAATTCTTCTTCTGTGCATTCAGCTTATTCTTCTCACTCAAACTTTGACCTTCGTCCGAAGTCTTGTAGTTCACGAACGCATCCCAGTGATCTTGCAACATTGGGTGCTTGCTGAAGTCGGGCGTTCGATTCTTCTTAATATACTCCGTGTTCAACTTCTTTTTATAAGTCTGGAATGCGATAGCCATCTTCTTGAGAGCGTAACTCTTCACCTTCTCTTCGGTTCCTTGGGAGAAGGTGAATGTCTCCTTTAAATCGTTCCAAAGCATGTTCTTCGTATCTTCAGGGACCTGATCCCATTTTGCTATGCTAATTGGCACGTGTTCCCTAACGTGGACGCCGCATGCCGAATTGAATGGCCCAAGCGCCCCTGTGGGTGCAAGATGTTGGCCGTTCTCGCCGACTTCGGTGACAACATGTCTTGCCTTCGACTTCTTGCTTGGACCTCACTGATGTGATTGCCTGCTTGGTTGACCGATCTGAAAGCATGGTACAATCATGAACGGGTCAGAATGTTGGCTTAGCATGATAGTGGAACCGACAATCATGAACGTGACTGATTGTTACCTCGCCGGCCTCATCGTGCTCTGCGACCTCATCGACCTCGGTGGCCTCGGCGGCCATGAGGCGGGTTCAGTTCGCGCCTCATGACCACCATATCCCGAAATCAAATTTCTCATAAATTCTTCTTGATCAAATCCTTCACCGTCCATCGTCGTTTCTTAGGCTAGAAGAAGCACTGAAAATTAACGAAAATAGACCACGTTTCATGTAAAGCTAATGGTACTACTCTAAAACGGCGTGGAAGACAGTGGGGAAGAGATGGTAGAGAGGATGGGCGGCGACGCCGAAGATGTTTCTAATGTAAGTCGGCCAAATACTATCGACAAGTATACTTATACATATACATAGAAATCTCACATATACATAGAAACTTCACATATACATAGAAATTTCAAAATTTGCACTAATATGATTTTCAAAAAATAAAATAAGGTTATAAATCCACAACTAGTATGCTAGTAGTCTATTACACCAAAAGAAAGCAAAGCGATCATTCCATGTCAACCAAGCATCACCAATCATGGCTCGCCTCTCGGTGTACAGGCAGCTCTCCTGGCAGCCATGCTTCTTGAACTTGCAGGGGCTGGTCAAGCCAGCTAGGACCTTCTCCAGCGGTCGACACCTGATGTCACTGATGGGCAGCTGCCGGCCGTGGCGAGCCCATCGGCGATATCAGGTGTCGGCCGTTGAGAAGGTCCTGGCTGGCTTGACCAGCCCCTGCAAGTTCAAGAAGCAGACTGCCAGGAGAGTGTCCGGTACACTGAGAGGTGGGCCACGAGGTGACGTGCTTGGTTCATATTATTTTTCTCAAGTTATTAGCTGCTTGCCTCCTTAGGCGCCGCCTCGCTAACTACAATCTGCAGCTTCGGACATATACTTGTTATTATAGAGGATCATGAGGCATAGCAACAAAGAATGCAATATCATGAAGCACGTAACAACAATGCAATGTGCTAGAAACAACCAAAATTGAACATATACATTGTTAATTATGTCCGAAAAATGTGCACAGTAACTACTTGCACATATACATTGTTATGTCCAAGACTAAAGAAAGGTGTAAACAACAAAAATTTTAAATCAGACATTGATCGGTAGCAGAATTAAAAGAACACACATGCATATATATAATGATTAAGATTGAACTAACGAAAGAAAGCATCCTTGTACATGAAACTAAAGAAAGCATCCTTGTGTATTATATATTCTTCAATTGGGAACATATACATTTCACATGATACATATACATTTCAAAATTCAAAATTCACGAGAAATTAGAAAAATTCACATGATATATATACATTTGACATGATACATATACATTTCAAACTTCACATATACATAGAAATCTCACATATACATAGAAACTTCACATATACGTAGAAATTTCAAAATTCACGAGAAATTAGAAAAATTCACATGATACATATACATTTGACATGATACATATACATTTCAAACTTCACATATACATAGAAATCTCACATATACATAGAAACTTCACATATACATAGAAATTTCAAAATTCAGTAGAAATTAGAAAAAATCGCATGATACATATACATTTCAAACTTCACATATACATAGAAATCTCACATATACATAGAAACTTCACATATACATAGAAATTTCAAAATTCACCAGAAATTAGAAAAATTTGCATGATACATATACATTTGACATGTGCAAATCTCATATAAGGAAATAGCTAAATGAAAGATTATAGATACTTTAGCAAAAAAAATCGTGGACTAGTAGAAAATGGAAAGATTATAGATACTTTATATATACTTCACATATATAAATGAAGTTTTAGCAATTGGGTCATGAGAGAGCAATAGTGCTAATAAATGAACCTTCTCCAACAGCCCAAACATTCTCACAATCATGCACATCCAATTATTCATTCATATATCCTCCAAAATAACCAAACACTGCAGTATATGACTCCAGATCTGAACAATCCAAATTAATGAAAAGCCCAAACATTCTCACAATCATGCACATCCAATTATCCATTCATATATCCTCCAAAATAACCAAACACCGCAAAGATATGACTCTGCACCTATATTTTTAGATCAACAGACATCTCAGATGCCCCAGTTCCATTTAATGAAACCAAGAAGAATTTAGTTAAAACTCACACACAAAACTCACTAGCCACAACCACCCAGCAACACCTTACAGATCACAGAAATTGAAATCAAGACTAACCCAAAACTACCAACTAGTAACACTGACAATCAAGCCAGACCACAGAATCATCCTTCAACTAATCAAAAGACAAAGCCCACAATAACCAAACCTCACCACAAATACTAGAACCAGAGCAATGTGCCAGAACCCCTCTCAACTACTGATCACATTCACAGCCGAAACCAAAATTGTAGCAATCCTTTTCCCCATTTTGTATATGACTCCAGACCTATATCTATCAATCCTTCAGATATACTCTCCAAAGTTTTCAGTTCTTCCTTAGCTCTCGGCTCTAACACGGGTAACACAAATGCATGCAATTCGATTGACAAAAGATATACGTGTACCATCAGATCGAGGGAAGGAGGGGGAGGTCAACCTTGGAAAGGACGGCGGCTGTGTCATGGGGAGGGAGGAGCAAGCGAGCGCTCGAGAGCGGCGGAGGCATGGCCAAGTCGGAGCAGGACAGGGCATCGTCGGAGGCGCGGGACAGGGCGTCATCGGAGGCGCGGGACACGTTGGGTTGTCGGAGGCGAGGAGGACGGAGGCGCGGGACACGTTGGGTTGTCGGAGGCGAGGAGGACGGCGGCGCACGTGGGGTCGTTGGAGGCGAGGTGGACGGCAGCGCGCGCAGGGTCGTCAGAGAGAGGTTGGGAACGAGCGGGAGAGGAAGAAATTGGGGAATTGGGGAAGAGATAGCGGCGGGAAAGATTTATAAGGGGCACCATCAGTCCCGATTGGTGTCCTAACCCTTGATTCTCACATCAAGACGGATCGGTCTACTAACCGGATCGATTCCTCACATTAGTCCCGGTTGGAAGTACCAACCGCATCGATGCCTCGCCTTGGCGGAACCTAGGCACCATCAAGACTGGGTTAAGTAATAGGAACTGCATCGATACCTATTTTTTTACTAGTCATTTATAAATTTCTTTTATAGTTTACTAGTCATTTATAAATTCCTTTTAGAGTTTACACAATTCAGCAATAATATGAAAAAATCATATATTCTTTAGAATAATATTTTCCAACCATCGATATAAATTAAAATTATAAAAATTATAAGAAATAAAGTAATTTTTGCAATCTTGTAATTCCATTGAAAATTTTCACCTTGTTATATAAATTCAATTATTGCTTCTTTCCTTAATAAAAATAATAAATCATACTTATTCCACGCTAAAATTACTTTAAAAAATAAAATAAGATTACTAGTCATTTATAAATTCCTTTTAGAGTTTATACAATTCAGCAATAATATGAAAAAATCATATATTCTTTAGAATAATATTTTCCAACCATTTGATATAAATTAAAATTATAAAAAATTATTAGATATACAAAAATTCACATGATACATATACTTTTGACATGATACATATACATTTCACATGATACATGGACTTGTTCGCACTCCTTTTCTTCATCGATCCCTGGATCACGTACACATTTGAATCCTTATTTGCTAGCATACTTTGTTTTTACAAGTGATCCTTCATTATGATCGCACCGTACATAGGGAGATCCCTCTCTATCATTCAGGACACTAATGTCTACGTCCACCGTGAAAGGAGGCAGCTGGTTGAACTGATTATACTCTTCTTCGTCCGTGACGCCCTCAACTCTGACAATCCTTCTTTTACGTAGAAGAACCACGTGGCGCCTTGGCTGATCGCTACTGCTAGTCTTCTCCTTCTGCTTTTTTGGTTTGCTATCCATATCTATCACATAGAATACCTGTGTCACATCATTAGCGAGTATGAACGGTTCGTCCCTATAGGCCACTTGCTTGAGGTCCACGGTTGTCATCCGTACTTGTCGATCTCCACGGCTGTTAGTTTGACCCATTGGCACTGAAACAGAGGGACTTTTAAAGGTCCATACTCGAGCTCCCAGATCTCCTCAATGAAACCATAATAGGTGTCCATCTTTCCATTTTTGTCCAAGGCATCTATACGGACGCCGCTGTTTTGGTTGGTGCTCTTGCTATCCTGGGCTGTCGTGTAAAATGTGTACCCATTTATCTCATACCCTTGGAAAGATACGATTGTCGTGGACGATCCCCGAGCCAAGAGTTTCAACTGTTCATCATCTGTCTGGTTGCCCAACAGTTGCTTTTGTAACCAACCGCCGAAATGATCCATTTGCTCGACTACGATCCACTTATCCGACTTTTGTGGGTATTGGTCGCGTAGACTCATCTCATGATCATAGATATACAGAGCCACTACAGTTGCTTGTTTCAATACCGTAAAATGTGCTTGTTTAAATGAAAGTAGATCGTCGCTGTAGGATTCTTTTCTCCCTAGAGTCCCTTTTCCCCGTAGCCTCCCCTCATGGCGTGATACAGGGACACCAATCGGATTCAGATCATCAATGTAATTAACACAAAACTCAATCACCTCCTCTGTACCAACACCCTGCGCAATGCAGCCTTCTGGGCGAGACCGGTTACGAACATACTTCTTTAGGACACCCATGTACCTCTCGAAAGGGAACATATTGTGGAGGAACACGGGTCCGAGAATTTCTATCTCTTTAACAATGTGGACCATGAGATGGACCATAATATCAAAGAAGGACGGAGGGAAGATCATCTCAAGGCTAACCAAACTATCGACCACATCATCCTGCAGATTAGATACCTTATTCGGCTCGATGACTTTCTACGACACCGCATTGAAGAATGAACACAACTTTATGATTGTCCCTCGTACCCAGTTCGGCAGAATACCTCGCACCGCCACTGGGAGCAACTGTGTCATCAACACGTGACAATCATAGGATTTTAGGTGTACGATTTTATTCTCTTTCGTGTTTATGAGTCTCCTTATGTTTGAGGAGTATCCAGAAGGGACCTTCACACTGCTCAAAAACTTAATCATGTTTTTCTCTTCCTTGCTCGAGTGTAGCTCATGGGGTGGAGGTAATGTTGTCCTTTTCTCTCTTTTCCTGGATGTAGGTCGTTCCTCGAGTCCCAATAGTCAGAGGTCCTTTCGTGCTTGAAGTGTATCTTTTGACTTACTGTACATATCTAGGAAACCTAGCAGTTTCACGCAGACATTCTTCGTGATATGCATGAAGTCCATGAGTGGCGGACCTCTAAGTCTTTCCAAGAAGGTAAGTCCCAAAATATTGACTTCTTCTTCCAAATGGCCTTCGTGTGACCTTGTTCACCGGGACAGTTTGCTACGGGACCTTTTCCAAATACTACTTTCAGATCCTTTACCAAAGAAAATACAAGCGTCCCCATCGCGATGCATAGGCTTCTACGTTTCTCTTCATCCCATCAAAATTCTCACCCTTCCTCTGTAACGGGTCCTTCATATGGAGGAACCTACGGTGGCCCATGTACACAACCTTTCGAGAGTTTTTTAGGTACTTGCTGTCCGTATCCTCTAAGCATTGGATGCAGACTTTATATCCTTTGATAGATAGGCCCGATAGGTTACCAAGTGCAGGCCTGTCATTGATGGTTACGAATAGTAATGCACGTAGAGTGAAGTGCTCTCTTTTGTACTCATCCCATACACGTACACCATCGTTCCACAGTGTTAACAGATCTTCAACCAACGGTTTGAGGTACACATCGATGTCGTTTCCAGGTTGCTTTGGGCCTTGGATAAGCAATGGCATCATAATGTACTTCCGCTTCATACACAGCCAAGGAGGAAGATTGTAGATACATAGAGTCACGGGCCAAGTGCTGTGACTGCTGCTCATATCGCCGAACGGGTTTATCCCATCCGTACTCAACCCAAACCTTATGTTCCTTGCATCCTCAACAAAGTCCGGGTATGTTCTATCGACTTTCCTCCACTAGGAGCCATCAGCAAGGTGCCTTAGCCTTCCGTCGTCCTTACGGTCTTCCTTGTGCCAACAAGATCATCCGGCATGCGCTTTGTTCGCAAATAAACGCTTCAACTGAGGGATTACAGGGAAATACCACACCACCTTAGCAGGAGGTCTCTTCTTCTTACGCTGCCCCTCTACCTCACTTGGGTCATCACGCCTGGTCTTATACCGCGAAGTTTTGCATACCGGACAAGCTTCCAAATCCTCATACTCATTGCGATAAAGGATACAATCATTACGACATGCATGTATCTTCTGTACCTCCAACCCCAAAGGGCAGACAACTTGTTTGGCATCGTATGTAGTTTCAGGCAGTGTGTTCCCATCTAGAAGTAACTTCTTTATGAGGTATAACAACTCGTAAAATCCCTTATCAGACAATCCATTGGTCACATTCCATTGCATCAGTTCTAGTGTGGTACGCAACTTTTTATGGCCCTGTCAACAGTTTGGGTACAACAGTGTTCCGTGGTCCTCCCATAGGCGCTGGAACTTTTCGTAATGTCTTTCATCGATATATTCTCCCTCTTCATCACGCAGCATCTGGTCTAGGTCATCATCACCAAACTCCCCCAATGTATCTTCGAAAGAACCGTGTTGGCCAGCGTCCGGGATATTGTTATCTGCCTCTTCTTCTTCACCGTCTTCCTGTACAATCTCTTCTTCACCGTGTTTGGTCCAACAGGTATAGTTTGACATGAAACCTCTTGTGAGCAAATGGAAGTGGAGGTGGTTGGATTTTGGCCACTCCTTCTCATTCTTGCAGTCTATGCATGGACAACATATGTAGCCTGACATCGTGTATCATCGGCCGCACGAAGAAAATCTTGCAAACCCTGCAAGAACTCTGGGGAGCGTCGGTCCATGTACATCCATCACCGGTCCATCTACATTATGTTACATCAAAGTAACTGTTAGCTCATTTTCCGATAATGAATTGTTGGACATTTCCCAAAATCCAAATTAAACTAATATTTTCTTTATTTAAAAATTATTTAAAATTTTAGGTTGATAAATTTAATTTTAGGTGAAATTTCTTTGAAAATATAGTATTTTTAAAATGAAAATATTTCATCACATATTTTTTCTATACAAATTGTTATTTTTGAGACAGCTATATTTTTAAAACGACTTTATTTCATTACATGTTTTTAAAAGGACTATATTTCATTACATATTTTTCTATAAAATGATTATTTGCTCCGGTATTCATACTCGACAAGTTTTTGCAACCTACTAAAAGAATTGGTCAATCAAAATCTAGATTCAAAATTCTTCATCGATCGATGGAACCAAAACCTAAATATTAGCTACATCCACACCTTCAATTTGAGCTACATCATAATCCAAGCAAAATCTAAACTTACATAACAAGTTTTTGAACCTACAAAAAGAATTGGTCCATTAGAGTCTAGATTCAAAATTCTTCATCGATCAATGAAACCAAAACATAAATTTGAGCTAGATCTACACCTTCAATGCGAGCTACATTATAATCCAAGCAAATTCCAAGCTTACACAACAATTTTTTGCAATATACTTGAAAAGATCGAGCTAGATCTCTATATTCATAATCTTTCATCCATCATGGGAAAAGATCAAATTTTCTTCATATCTCAAGCAAAGAAGAGGCTCCATTTAACACCAAATGTAGTGAGGAATGATGTTACTAACCTTAGTTTCCTTGGTTTCGAGTAAAATGACCAAAATTTGGAAATTTGGGCAACACCTCCCCTCCCTTGAAGCTCTTGGCCGAAGCTCCTGTTCTTGTCGCGCTTTGAACTGTTCTTGGTGTCAGGTAGAGAGCGGGAGGACGGAGGAGTTTAAATTGGAACCTAGTGAACATAGTAGCGGTTGGAAACACTAACCGGTACTGATGATCCAACATCTGTACCGGTTCGTGTTACAAACCGGTACTAATGAGCCCCCGCTAAATAGTACCGATTAAGAACATGAACTGCATCGATGTTGATCATCGAGACGGGTCGGTGCGTGAACCGTCTCGAGCCCCCCTGTAGCCTTGTTGCCGTTGAACCGGGACTATTGTAACTATCAGTCCCGGGTTGTGCCCAACCGGCACTGATGGGCCGATATTAAAGGTCGGTTCTGTAGTAGTGCAAACACGTACGTTTATATATAAGTATAAATATATGTGTATATACATATAAACATATACACACATATATACGTATATATGTACATATATGTAACAACCCTTATTTTCGCATAAAATGCGAAAATGAGAATTTTATATGCATACAGTAGTACTAGTCCCATGATTAGGAGCTAGTACACACATTTACAACAATTAGAATCACAACCATTCACTATAATATTAAAGCGGAAGCTATTTATACATTATATTTTACAACTTAAAGCATAGCAGTAGAAGAAAAAAAGTCGTATAGCGTGCCTATCCAACCCTCAAGCAACTGACAAAGTATAAATCTCTAGGAAGATCGCATTATTGAAATTCCCACAACCTATGACGGAAAGAATTCTTCGGAGCGACGTTTTCTTATCCACCTAAAACAACATAATAAGCAAAGTTGAGTATTTTCGTACTCAAAGAATACTTAAGGTGGTATTTGCAACATGCAGTAATGCTGGCTATAGTAAAGGAAGCTTCTACGGTTAATTCACATAAAGCGATATTGAATTTGTAAATCAACTTGTAATTTAGAAACGGAATTTGTAAAAGCATTTTGACTGATATAAAAGTAAGTAAAGCATAAGTAATAATTCATAATCCTCCATGACATGAGCTTCGAGATGATAAACACTTGCAAACACCATTCTTTTGCCAAAACAAGGCATAACAGATGAAGCCACCCATTTTGAAAATAATAAAACAACTAACTATGTGATGACATTACCAAGTGCCATGACCACGGGCACGACTAATCAATTAGATTTACGCTCTACAGAGGTGCACAGCTTTATACACAAGAAATGATCATCTCTTTGTGCAGCGCTATTGACACACTTCTTTTAGTGTGCCACAGGGAGATCATAACATAATTGTTACATTATATAGTCCTAACTTTGCACTAGCCCGGTGACACTAAGTCCTTGCTATGATGGCAAAAACACACAAATATATATATATATAGGAAAATAGTTCTATACTCCTAGGAGTACGTACTCTCACTATAAGTATACCGCTTAAATAATGTTGTTATACCTCTTTATGATAGTACCACCTTGCTTGTGGAGGGGTGAGAATACCACCTTAAAAGGGAGAGCAACCCTCCCCCCATCAGGCTAGTCTTTTGGGGGCCACATGGGACTCTTATGGCACGGCTATAGCACCAAGGTGTGTATTCCTCGTTGGGCCAAGGCCCACGTCCTGAGGCGATTGGGCAATCCGCTCACGGGCGAGGCACGTCATCGCCATACTGGTGGGCCGAAGGGCACGCTATGCACCGGGAGGGATGCATCAGTTGGTATCAGAGCTAGGTCCCGAAACAAGAGGGTGAGAATGATAGTATCACCTTGCTTGTGGAGGGGAGAGAATACCTCCTTAAAAGGGAGAGCAACCCTCCCCCCATCAGGATAATCTTTTGGGAGCCACATGGGACTCTTATGGCCTGACTATAGCAGCCAAGGTGTGTATTCCCTCATTGGGCCAAGGCCCACGCCATCGGCAGATTAGGCGATCCGCCATCGGGCGAGGCACGTCGCCATACTACTGGGCCGGGCATGAAGCACACGTTATGCACCCGGAGGGATGCATCATGTTTCCTCTATAAATAACTCTCCTATAGCTCGTGGAATGGCTAAGGCTAACTTTTTTGGAATCACATAGGGCGTTCAAAGTGTATAGTCTTTGTGGAGGGCCACACAAGGACGTGTCGAAGCTAAAACATGACTTTGACTTTTTAGTAGCTGCTAGTACACAATAATCCCATATCACTCCATAATAATGCCCATGGAACTAACCAATTCTATTTTCGCAGAGCGCCCAGTAGGGACAGGGAAATAACATATGTGCCTTCTATGTTAGCCATAAAATGCGAACCCTTGTCGGTACAAAGAAGATCAGTGATGCAACTACGTTGAAAAACGCCCATCTGGAGGCAATTCGAGAACACCTCTCTGACTTCTTGATGCATAAGGTCATATATCCAAAAGGCACATTCCACATTGCCTAATTTGTGAAACTTGAACATTCTATTGGTTAATTTGTGAAACTTATGTGAATTTGTGAATTGTAATTGAGCATTCCTTGGTTAATATAATATTTGATTTTATTTCTAAAATGGTTGTGTAATTTGTGATATAATCATCTTCTAATCTATTGGTTAATATAACATTTGAGTTTATTTTTGAAATGCTATAGACATCTGCCTCTATAACCAGGGTAGGAATGGGATCATGCCTACCTTTTGATTTCTAAAGAAGTGGCACTTCCGAGACGTCCTTACCCGATTTGGCCTAGGCCATCGATAACTCTGCTTTACTTACATATTTGGAATAGAAAGCGTACTTACATTCTTCAACTACTACAAAAGGACTTATGTTAGACTCCTCATCATTGACGATTTTTAAAAACTGTCTGTGATGAAGTGTCATCACAGACAGTTTTTTTTGCAAAAACAATCAGTGATGAGTCTGGGGCATATCACAGATGGTTTGTTGCTAATACCGTCTGTGATGAGGGGAACATCACAGACGGTTTTAGCCAAAACCCGTCTATAATCAGCCAAAAACCGTCTGTGATTTGGATCTCAATATATATTTACCCCCTCGCATTATCTTTCCCCTAGCCCAAACCCTAGCCTAGCCCCACACACGCCGTCTCTCCCCCACCGTCTCCCCTGGGCCTAGGCGTCCCCTCGACACCCCCACCCCGCAGCGTCCCCCGGCCTCACCCCCACCGACTACTGCTTGGCGCCCTGGTCATCATAGCACTGCTCTCCTTCCTCCTCCTCCTTGCACCGACCGATAGCATCTTCCTCTTCCCCTTTCCTGGATCCTACTCACCCTACACGCACCGCCCCTGATACTTGGGATCGTGCCGTGCGTTGTAGGAGGCACCAGGATCTGGATGCAAGCCAAGGGCCAGTCGCTCTACGAGGCCGCCATCGCCAGGACGCACACTGCAGTGGCGAGTAGCGGCAGTACGGTCGGCACCGTGCTGTGATTCCTAAGGGAGCGCCAAGATGGAGTGCTTGGTCACCGATCTTGTCTTGCCCAATTTGCTCATCATCTAGGTAAAAGGAGGGGATTGTCTTTCTCCCCAACATGTGATTGACTTAGTAGCGTTAACTTCAATTCAGCTCCTCATTATTTCTTGGACAAATCAATCTACGCGTAATTGAGCTTAAAGTTGGCTATTTTATGACTAACATCAGTGTGAATACTAATTGATGGTGTAATGTTTGGATCATCCGTGTGCTCACTGGAGGAATTTGATGGAATTTTTGTCATTTGGGGGGCAATTTTACTTCTATGCTCATGCATTTGCTAGATCTAGTTGTTTTATGGACCATATTTAGTTAAGTATCCAATTTTACCATGACTTGGATAGCCGAAATTTAGCTAAGTGTCCAATTTGAATACTTAGCTAAATACTTATAGTGTAGCTTATTGTGTATATAGTTGATGGATATTTATTTCTATTCGAGTCTGCTTCTCACATATGTTGAAGTGTGCTGACTAAAATCTTTTATTGTATTCTATTTATTACATCTTAATATAGTGTTTTCATTACATTATACAACTTTAAACAGTATCTTGAATAATAAAGCATATTGTTCTATGTTTTTATGTAATCCTTTTATTTCAAAGGGCATATCATCTAGTTTGACTAGGGCATATCACAGATAATTCTACGCTAGAACAGTCTATGATGAGCCCTCACCGCAGACAGTTCTAGCCTAGAACCGTTTGACACTTCGATACAGACGGTTCACAAAACCGTCTATAGTGTGGTTTGTGAACCGTCATTGATGTGCGGTTGTCCAGTAGTGTTCCTCCGTGACGTAGTCATCAGTGTTGAGATCAGCATAGTAGAAGAGGTCAAAAGAGTTTTCTTCATCCATCGCTGAGGGCAATGGTACATCCCTTTCGCAATCTTTCAGTAGCTAGAGGCCCTTCTTCTAGGCAAACTATCGATGTTCAAGACACAGGGTCTTTAGATCAAGCTTATGAATGAAAATGGTTGTGAACCTCTATAATCAAAGATTATGAAAAAAAAGGGACAAAGGATTGCATCTTATTATCCAAGTGGCTTAGCAGAGTACAAAGTTAGTAAATCTATCATAAGATATTCAATGTCAATGCTTTTATGTGGTGTCTTTTGATAGTACAAATGGCCTCCCTATTTATATAAAATGAGGAGGTGTCAGTTATGCTTTAAAATGTGTCTTCTGTTTGAAATGTGTCCTCCTGCCAAATGATGTCTTCTCACCTAAAGGTGTCTCTTCATGGGAGGTGCCTTTTGGGTCGACTTCTAAGCAGTTATTTGACCCTCTTAAGAAAAAAAAATATCCACACGGTATTCACATGCTAAGGTAACTACCTGCCCTAACCAATTTTCAACTAATGGGGCAGGTGAATAACTAGTCGGGCCTGTCCAATGTAAGCCAATAGAGGACATGTCAATAAACTGGTTAGAGCCATAACAAAGTAACTGATCGTGGGCCTCATTATTCTTTATGGGCTTTTTTTATAAAGTTGCAGGTGTAATATCGTGAAACCTCGCCTAACCTAGGTGCCGTCAGTCGGGCTGGCCGGGGCCGCCTGGCAGGTATTTTCAGGGCCGGTTGGTTTATCTGGGGTGGGTGGGTTAGGTTTTAGGCTTGGAAGGGGGGGTAATTGTGGAATTTCCCCCTCCCCACCTACTTTTCACATAACTTTCCCATGTGTGGCTGCCATTTCTTCACCTTGGCAGGATATTTTTCTCCCCAATCCTCCCTGCCGTCGCCCATTTTTTTCTCCTCTGCTCTGTCCTCCTGCGCCATGGGGTGGGCTGCCGAGTCCTGCCTGCTTGCCGCCCTGGCTGGTCTCCCGGCACGGCCACTGACCAGACCCATGGGAGTTTCCCACGCCGCCGCCGGCAGCCGTCTCCAGCTCCTGCCGGCGCTGCCCCAGGTCCTGCCGAGGCTTGCCCAGTGCTGCCGACCCTTGCCATTTCCCTGCCGGTGCTGCCCGAGTTCCTGCCGTGTCTTGCCCTGGCGAGTTCTTCTCTGCCGTTCTCCTGCCGACGCTTGCCAGAGTGTTTCCCAGGCGAGTTCTTCCCTGCCGAGTCCCTGCCGAAGAGCTGCCGTCCATGCCATTTCGCCTGCCAGCGCTGCCTCCTCTCCCCTTCCCTGGCGTCGCCCTGGTCTTCTCCCTTGCCGGCGTCCAGCAGCAGCAGCAGCAGTTGCGGCGGCAGTAACAGGCCGGCGGAGCCTCCCCTCCGGCCAGCTCCGGCGCCGCCCTAGCCTCTCTCCGGCGAGCTTCCCTCCCCTCTGGCCGAAGTGCCCCTCTTGCCTTCTTGAGGTGAGTACACAGGTATATGTAAATTGGGGGTTTGGTTTATTGTGTATGCCAGGTGTTTGTTGAAATGCCCCAAAGTTTAATTCCCTCAAACCAAGCTACACAAGTATGAAGGCAAAGAGTCATCGAGGTTAGTCTACTACAATTGTGGTATCTCTTTGGGGTAACTCCTTTACTCGTGTTTATCATCAACTTACTCCTCTTGTGGCGCGTTGGATTGTGAGCCGCTCGAGGGTTAGATCATGGGCTAGGTTATTTTACCGAAGGTTGTGATGATTATGTCTAAATTTTCCTTTGCATCCATTTGGGATGCACATATGTATATGGGTGCTTGTTTTATCGTGAATTTATTTGGTTGTCTATTTAAGATGCATGTTTTTTTTCCATGCATAGCTACTACGGGGATCATTAACTGACAATTTAAAGGGTTGACTGGAGCATTGAATTCTAAATGTGAGTTTCTCCTATATTATTTACCATGACACTAGACATGTTCATGCTTTGGTCATAAATGGAAGCCAATATTCATTTCTATGGGCATGGAGAAAAGAGGTTACATTTGAGTCTAAAGCCAATTTTTATTTGCGTATGAGCTTCTGTAATATCATTCTTACCCTGGTAATGGTTGTGAATATTATGTTGTCACTCGATCCTTATTATCTTTTGTATGGCTCAATTCAAATGTGTGAGTTAAGAATTTCTTACAACCATTTGATTACGAAAAATTCCATTGTATATTAGCTTAATTTGTTAATGGTTGTGCATAAGATCCCAAATTGAGTGAGAGCTGTTAGTGTGTTCTCCTATTATTAAAATTTAAATGGCTAAGTCATTTCTAGAGTTAGTTGTTTGCGAAATTTCCTTGTGCTACTAATTTAGGCGATATGTTGCCCTGGTTTATACATGAGGTTGATTAGACTAGTACGAAGGATCATGTATGGAAATAAGGAGGGTGAATGGAAATTAGCAAATGGAAAGTGAGTAATTAATTGCAAGTGTATAGTGGTGAACGTGATTTGGTGGCCGTATGATTTAATTGTATGACAGAAGTACTGTAATGGGTTGCCATGTCTTATTGTGGAATCGGATTAATCTGGTATCGCTGGCAACTCATGAATGTGAGAATTGGCTAGGTTTATGTGAATGGTTATGGCTATGTTAGTGAGTGGCAATGATTGAAGGGTTGCATTTCATTCTTGTAAATTGCATTGTGCATTCATGATGGAAGAGGCGACCCATTCTGATGTGGGCCTCTGTGCTCACATGTAGTGGGCACGAAAGTCCTACCTCGTAGTCCCATATACGTGGTTGTATGGGAGCGGGTCAGTAAGAGTAGGCACCCTCCACCACGGGGTGGAAGGGGGAATGAGAGGGTGCACACCGACGGGTGTGCACTCGGCCATACCGGTATGTGCTAAAAGAGGAGATGAGCATGCATGATGCATCATATGCATGGAAATTGTGCAATCTGCATTGCATTGTCAATGATGGATCATGTTTTATGAGTTGATTATAATGTATGGATATGAGACTCTTCTTTTGTGTGGCATATTTGCATCTGCATTGCATTATGCGATGATTTTGAGTTAAATGGAAAGGTGTCGAGTTGGATCAAGTCGTGGCCTCATCCAAAAAGATTAAAAAGATATGTGTCGGAGTTTAGTAATGAATTGAAACAGTGAGCATGCATAATGCATTACATGATTGTAGAAATATGATTGATTATTCAGATTACGTGTTCCCATGTCTCGTGTGATGTATGATGCATATTTTGTGTTTCCATGTTTGTGTGATGGATTATTCAGATTCTGTATTCTCATGTCTGTGTGATGGATCATGCATATTCTGTATCTTTATGTCTGTGTATGGTTTGTGCATATTCTGTATTTTCATGTCTGGTTGCAAGATATGATTTATGTATTCAGGTTATATGTTATGCTTCGTTGTCGTGGAGTTGTGAACTCCACCAAAGACGAGCATGGGGTTGGTTTTGGAGTATTAGTTGTGATACTTCTATTTTAACTGCTTGCTATACTTATTTAAGAATGGTTGTTATGCTTTTAAGTAGGAAATGTGATTGATTATGAATTTATTCGTTGATGTACTTCGCTGAGTCATCGACTCATGTTTGTTGTTTGTGCTGTTGCAGGTACACTGAAACCGGCATGCATGGATGGGAGTAGTAGCACGTGCACGACTTCGGTCACCACCATCTCATTTAATTAGTTCATAAAGCTCGAATGTATTTAAGTCAATTGTAATGTGTTGTTCGTAGTGGTGTAATTTACTAATTGCCGGTTGGATGTGTGATTGATTATCTAAGGATCTGCTAGAATATTTCCTCCTGGTTATGTGTGTTTGCTATATTAACTGCAACTGTTTATTTGTCTGCTGACTGGATGTCCTCCTTTCTAGGGAGGTCATGCCAAAATTTTGTAAATTTCGGTGGCTTAGTTTCTAAGCCGGTTTTTTTTAGATTTTAGAGTCTTTTGGTAGCATTTGCGGTGCGCTTGGCGCCGGGGTGTTACAGTTGGTATCATAGCGGGCTTTAGGTCCGTGGTGTGTGAATCTAGTAATTTACTCTAGAATAAACTAAAAGTTGCTGTGTGGAACTAGAAACATGGCATAGGTATCTACTTTTAAAAATTTGGCCTCAGGGCAATAACCTTAAAATTTGGAGTAGCGTGGTTCATTAATTTAAAACTTGACACACTCAGGTGCACAGTAAGAAGGGATGGGTATCATTGCATTACGCTTAAATGTTGTATTTAAGCTTTGTTGTTGAATGCTAAATTATTGTTGCATATTGCTTTGATTATGAAAGGACTATTGGAATCAGTATGCTTATGTTCATGTTATTGGTTAATCCGAAAAGTTTCGACCTTGTTCCTTTGGCCAAGTTGTGGGTTTTGCTTGTGGGTGTGACTGATTAGTGCCACCCCTTGCTGTTTGGGAACCTCTCTTTTTGAGTCGTCGTTTTCGCGGAGCATTTTACAGGGTAAGGAGGGAAGGTTGGTTTCTGTTGCCTTCGATGTGTGGATTTAGAGAGAAAAGCTTGGTGCTGAACCCTTTTGGATTGCTTTTATTGTTGTGTTCGGTTTTGTTGGATTCTTTGGTTCTTGTTGATTATCGTGGGTTGCCTCGTGGAGAAAACTATTGTAGTTGTTGTTCTCTCCATTTAAGGAACTTATTGAAGTTTTCTTGGTGCAAAACTTAAATCGTGTGGATCTTCGGTGTTAAGGTGTTATCGAGGAGGACTTGGTTGATCATTTGGGTTTTTGTTGTTGCTCATGCTTAAGAATTGTGGTTCTCTTTAAAGGTTGGGTAGGTGACCCACGAGGATGATTAAGGCGTTAAGTGTATGGTGAGCAGTTGAGCTTCCAGATAAGGAGGGGTACTAATTTTGTTAAAAAGAACTTGTTGGTTATTTAAAGACAATCAACTTTATTGTAGGGTATAGGATGATTAACTGGAATGGTATTTGATTCTAAAGTGAAAGGTTGAGTAGAGTTGTTGCAATGGTCGTGGGTCGTGGAATTAAATGAAACTTCAAGGTTTGAGTTCCGGTAAGACTAGTATTGATCATGATTGAGAGGGTCTAGAGTCTTTTGTGGATGAATTTATTATAGCCAGGTGTTGATGTAAAGTACCGAAGTATATTGGCATAAAGGCATGAGAGGGTTGATTTATGTTGTTTACGAGTCAATTAAATGGTGGATCGGCAGAATGATTTAATCGATGTGAAATTAAAGAATGAGTATATGGAATGGTTGTATGAATGCTGGGGTTTTGTCTTGGGAAAATGTCTATTTGGGAGTTATCTATGGAAAATGATTAGTGGTGGGTATATGAATGGGAGGAGGAAGGTAAAGGAAGATTGGGTTTGGTAACTTCCGTTCAAACCTGTGTACCTTTTTAGGATTTGGTGAAAATGAATCATATAATGGCTAGAGCATTGGAGTACTAGGAATGGTGAGATTTGAGATGAACCTTCCTTTGGCTCTGAGGATTGAAATTGAGGATGTAAGAGTCGTCCTGGAAGTAATCGGTTGATGGAATCCGGAATATTTTATTTCGTCGAACCACGTTAGTCTTTTGCTTTGGTTAAGAGAGATAGCCTGATTGATTACTGTGGGATTTACGCTTGGAAAATGTAAGGTTGGATTGTGTTTTAGTGGAGGAACCGAGTTATTTTTGGAAGGTTTCATAAGTGGTTTTGTTGGGAATAAGTTCCCGTTTCTTGGGAGAAAAGAGTAGTGATGGCGTGCTTGGATGTGTGACCTGGAAATTTTGTCTTCTCCTCCAAAACTTTGATTTTTGGGTTAGCGTGAGAGGGTTTGCCTTGTTCAAAGTAAGCTGAGTTGTCTCTTGGTTTATGAGAGCTTCTGTCAGCAATTTTGTGTGGGGTCTCTCTTTTAATTGGAATTCTCCCGAGGCGAATTTTATTGTATCGATTTGAAAGTGTTAAGGGTGATTTATATGATATTAGAGAATCGGGTCTTCTCTTGCAAATTTGGTTTTGGTAGAAGAACATGAGTGATGATTGGGCTCTATCAAGATCCTCTCTCAGGTAGATTTTAATGCTCTGGGTTCAAGGTGATGTACGTGGTTCCTTGGTGGTGCTTGTTTAACCCTTATTAGTGAACTACGTGGAAGTTGATGGTAATTATGTTACCATTTCTAGCGTGTGACAATACTTTTGGGTTAAGATGGTTGTAGTGAATGGTTTCTTAATTTGCTGTATAATATTCTGTAGTGAGCATTTACCTTGGCCAGTGGTTCTTTGGGATTTTGACCTATCGATTAACTTTGACTGAGTTCTTGCGTGTGAAGTTGCACTTAATTGAGCTAAGTAAATTGTTTCGTTAATAGTTGGATTTGGAAGCTTGGTTTATCACTTGATTCCGTTTGAAGTCTTTGCGGGGGTGTTGTGAGTTTGCCAAAGAGTTTTAAGTTCCTTGTGGACTTTGGATTTTGGTTGGCATTCTTCGAATTCGGGGTCGAATTCCTTTAAGGGGGGAGAGTGTAATATCGTGAAACCTCGCCTAACCTAGGTGCCGTCAGTCGGTGGCAGGGCTTACTGGCGTATTTTCGGGGCAGTTGGTTTATCTGGGGGGGTGGGTTAGGTTTAGGCTTGGAAGGGGGTAATTGTGGAATTTCCCCCTCCCCACCTACTTTTCACCTAACTTTCCCATGTGTGGCTGCCATTTCTTCACCTTGGCAGGATATTTTTCTCCCCAATCCTCCCTGCCGTCGCCCATTTTTTTCTCCTCTGCTCTGTCCTCCTGCGCCATGGGGTGGGCTGCCGAGTCCTGCCTGCGTCGCCGCCCCTGCTGGTCTCCTAGGCACTGCCGCCAGACCCTACTAGAGTTTCCGCGCACACGGCAATTGCCTCTCAGCTCTGCCGGCGCCGCCCAGTCCGCCGAGGCTTGCCCAGTGCTGCCGACCCTTGCCATTTCCCTGCCGGTGCTGCCCGAGTTCCTGCCGTGTCTTGCCCTGGCGAGTTCTTCTCTGCCGTTCTCCTGCCGACGCTTGCCAGAGTGTTTCCCAGGCGAGTTCTTCCCTGCTGAGTCCCTGTCGAAGAGCTGCCGTCCCTGCCATTTCGCCTGCCAGCGCTGCCTCGTCTCCCCTTCCCTGGCGTCGCCCTGGTCTTCTCCTTGTTGGCGTCAGAAGAAGAAGCAGATTCTATGGTGGCGATAAAGCCAAGAGCCTCCTCCGGCCAGCTCGGCGCCCCTAGCCTCTCTCCGTGAGCTTCCTCCCTCTGGCAAGTGCCCTCTTGCCTTCTTGAGGTGAGTACACAGGTATATGTAAATTGGGGGTTTGGTTTATTGTGTATGCCAGGTGTTTGTTGAAATGCCCCAAAGTTTAATTCCCTCAAACCAAGCTACACAAGTATGAAGGCAAAGAGCTGTCCAGGGTTAGTCTACTACAACTGTGGTATCTCTTTGGGGTAACTCCCTTTACTCGTGTTTATCATCAACTTACTCCTCTTGTGGCGCGTTGGATTGTGAGCCGCTCGAGGGTTAGATCATGGGCTAGGTTATTTTACCGAAGGTTGTGATGATTATGTCTAAATTTTCCTTTGCATCCATTTGGGATGCACATATGTATATGGGTGCTTGTTTTATCGTGAATTTATTTGGTTGTCTATTTAAGATGCATGTTTTTTTTCCATGCATAGCTACTACGGGGATCATTAACTGACAATTTAAAGGGTTGACTGGAGCATTGAATTCTAAATGTGAGTTTCTCCTATATTATTTACAATGACACTAGACATGTTCATGCTTTGGTCATAAATGGAAGCCAATATTCATTTCTATGGGCATGGAGAAAAGAGGTTACATTTGAGTCTAAAGCCAATTTTTATTTGCGTATGAGCTTCTGTAATATCATTCTTACCCTGGTAATGGTTGTGAATATTATGTTGTCACTCGATCCTTATTATCTTTTGTATGGCTCAATTCAAGTGTGTGAGTTAAGAATTTCTTACAACCATTTGATTACGAAAAATTCCATTGTATATTAGCTTAATTTGTTAATGGTTGTGCATAAGATCCCAAATTGAGTGAGAGCTGTTAGTGTGTTCTCCTATTATTAAAATTTAAATGGCTAAGTCATTTCTAGAGTTAGTTGTTTGCGAAATTTCCTTGTGCTACTAATTTAGGCGATATGTTGCCCTGGTTTATACATGAGGTTGATTAGACTAGTACGAAGGATCATGTATAGAAATAAGGAGGGTGAATGGAAATTAGCAAATGGAAAGTGAGTAATTAATTGCAAGTGTATAGTGGTGAACGTGATTTGGTGGCCGTATGATTTAATTGTATGACAGAAGTACTGTAATGGGTTGACATGTCTTATTGTGGAATCGGATTAATCTGGTATCGCTGGCAACTCATGAATGTGAGAATTGGCTAGGTTTATGTGAATGGTTATGGCTATGTTAGTGAGTGGCAATGATTGAAGGGTTGCATTTCATTCTTGTAAATTGCATTGTGCATTCATGATGGAAGAGGCGACCCATTCTGATGTGGGCCTTTGTGCTCACATGTAGTGGGCACGAAAGTCCTACCTCGTAGTCCCATATACGTGGTTATATGGGAGCGGGTCCGTAAGAGTAGGCACCCTCCACCATGGGGTGGAAGGGGGAATGAGAGGGTGCACACCGACGGGTGTGCACTCGGCCATACCGGTATGTGCTAAAAGAGGAGATGAGCATGCATGATGCATCATATGCATGGAAATTGTGCAATCTGCATTGCATTGTCAATGATGGATCATGTTTTATGAGTTGATTATAATGTATGGATATGAGACTCTTCTTTTGTGTGGCATATTTGCATCTGCATTGCATTATGCGATGATTTTGAGTTAAATGGAAAGGTGTCGAGTTGGATCAAGTCGTGGCCTCATCCAAAAAGATTAAAAAGATATGTGTCGGAGTTTAGTAATGAATTGAAACAGGTGAGCATGCATAATGCATTACATGATTGTAGAAATGTGATTGATTATTCAGATTCTGTGTTCCCATGTCTGTGTGATGTATGATGCATATTTTGTGTTTCCATGTTTGTGTGATGGATTATTCAGATTCTGTATTCTCATGTCTGTGTGATGGATCATGCATATTCTGTATCTTTATGTCTGTGTATGGTTTGTGCATATTCTGTATTTTCATGTCTGGTTGCAAGATATGATTTATGTATTCAGGTTATATGTTATGCTTCGTTGTCGTGGAGTTGTGAACTCCACCAAAGACGAGCATGGGGTTGGTTTTGGAGTATTAGTTGTGATACTTCTATTTTAACTGCTTGTTGTACTTATTTAAGAATGGCTGTTATGCTTTTAAGTAGGAAATGTGATTGATTATGAATTTATTCGTTGATGTACTTATTGAGTCATCGACTCATGTTTGTTGTTTGTCTTTGTTGGTACACCAAACCGCATGCATGGATGGGAGTAGTAGCACGTGCGACCGGTCACCACCATCTCATTTAATTAGTTCATAAAGCTCGAATGTATTTAAGTCAATTGTAATGTGTTGTTCGTAGTGGTGTAATTTACTAATTGCGGTTGGATGTGTGATTGATTATCTAAGGATCTGCTAGAATATTTCCTCCCGGTTATGTGTGTTTGCTATATTAATCTTTAATCGCTTATTTGTTCTGTTGTTGGATGTCCTCCTTTCTAGGGAGGTCATGCCAAAATTTTGTAAATTTCGGTGGCTTAGTTTCTAAGCCGGTTTTTTTTTAGATTTTAGAGTCTTTTGGTAGCATTTGCGGTGCGCTTGGCGCCGGTGTTACAGCAGGCTCAAAATAAAGTATGACCTTTAATCCTCGTCAGGGACAAATCAGAAAAGATGTTCTCTAAAGACTGAATGGTGATGGAGCAGAAGGTTATTAGTATAATCCATCTATGTCTGTCTGATGAGGTAAAGTAATTAGTGATTAAGGACAATTCTTTGAAGAAATTATAAAAGGACTTAGAAGAATTGTATATTGCAAAGTTGCCGACTAACCGGTACGTGCTAAAGTGACAACTATACAAGCTGCGCATGGAGGAAGGTTGTAACATCCCAAAAATTTCAAAAATAAGAAAAACAAAAATATAAAATTTTAAAATGAAATTGAATAAAATTTTGAATTATAATCAAGAGTTTGATTTAAAATATTATTTCTTATATCAATATCCAATCTCAGTAAAAGGATGAGCTGCAAAATGAAACTTCAAATCAAACAAAATATGAAAATAAATTGGAAATATAAGTTCACATTGAGATTTCATCTAATCAAATTTTTTATTGAATTTTGGTTCTTAAGAAAAACATTTAACCTAATTATTTTTTCCTCTTCAATGCAAACTCAAAATATATTGAGGAATTAAATCTTAAACCTCTACTTATATTTACTAATTCTTGTTATGAATTTTATGGATTTTTTGACTTTTCCTAGATTTTATTGATTTTTTCTATAAAGGAGAAATCCATTAATATAATCCTAAGTAATAGATAAATAACAATAATAAAATCTTATAACAACAAAATACATAAAATTCTATATAACCTCAAGAACTCACTATAATCTCAATTCTAAAATTTAAAAGTCATATCAAAGCAATTAAGCATGAAATGACAGCCAAATAATGGTTCTTGACTAGCAACAGGAAATTTGTCAGATTTCAATAAACATAATCCAACCTTATCTCTACCTAAAAATTTTATATTACCTTCTGGATTGATAAATACATCAAAATTAAAAATATCAAAATTATTATTAATTTTAATGCATTTAAAAATTTAAAAAGCAGAAAAAGCTAAAAATTTGAAGACCATGATGTCGAATTTTATAAATTAAATAAAAAATATCTCACATTGAAATTTTTAATGAAGGATTGTGAAGTTAAATATAAACCTTAAAAAATTTCAGAAATTATTTATGAGATATAAATCTCCATAAAATTTAAATACAGAAAACTAAAATCTGTGTGCAATACATTGTCAGAATTTTTATAAATTCTAAACAAAGTACTTTTGCCTGAAATTTGTACAGTGCATGAATCTTTATCCAAACATCTCCTAGAAAAATTCTCAAAAATATCTTGATTTGATAGGTAACCGATTCAATGAACCTCATCTCGATCAGCTTGCAGCCGGTTCCTGATTTTGCTTGACTTCACCTCTTCCTTCAATTACATGTGGGGCCAATTCATTGTTTGGGGCCACCCGATAGCCACAGCCCACCTCTTCTTCTTCCTTGGATCGCTAAGGCCCTGAAGCCAAGCTTGGCTTCCTGTAGCTCACGTAATTCACTGTTGCTCGCACCATCGATGCACTTGCGCCATCATTCCATCGGCCACATCTCACCCTCCTCCACGTCTTGCGCTGCTAGGTTCATCTTCTTCCTGTTCCAATGTTAGCAAAACCCATCGGCTAGCTTCCGTGAAGCTTTTGCCGAGTTCATGCATGGGCTGAGCTCCTTCACACCAATTCTTTAGCTATAAATTGCACCCCCAATATTCACAAAGAGCCACAATCCAGTTCCCCTCTCTTTCCCTTACTTCTCTCCAGCTAGAACATCCTAATTTCTCATCTATTCTGCCATTACCGAGAGCTTCAAAGCTCATAGCTGAAAGCAATTCATGTAGTGTAATGACCCATTCCAAATTGCTTCAGGTTTTACCATCTATGCTTCCTAATGAACAAAACCACTCAAAAACATTTGGAGTACTTCATGCAAAAACCCGCAGCCACCATGGTCCTTCCTCATGGCCGACCACCAGTGGCACAGCTCCTCAACCTGTCTTCACTTCAATTGATAGGTAAAATGGAACCCCCTTCACTCATGGATGCTCACTCACCTGATAATGAAGTTCAATTTTTACCAATTCATCTCCCCATTGATCCACCATTATCAACGGTGCAAGTTCTCGGTGGGAGCACTATATCGGCCATCTCCTGTCACAACCAAGGCCGCCTATCACCTAGCTTGGTCACCCTCTTGCTCAGCGCACTGACGGCCAGCCGGATTCGGCCTCACCTCACCGCCGATGCCATTCCCTAGTCTCTGCCGGCGCTTCCTCTGTTTTCCTCCCACTACCTTGTGGGCGCCTTTTGTCGGTCAAGGTGAGTGACTTTAGTTCAAATGGTAAAAGGCGCCACCTTAACACATAAGACGTATTTTGCATTTTCTCAGTACATTTGAAAACTAGCCAATAATCAAACTTCAATATCTTTTGCACTTTTAATCCAATTCTAGTGAATTAAAATTTAGAATTATCTAAAATCATGTGTAATCAGAATATATAAAAATATTTAATTTTTGAACCATAGAAGAATTGTTTAAATTAAACTTGGATAAGAACCCTATTATGGCCTTTATGCAAAGTTTGTGCAATATAACTCCTAAAATAATAAAATAAATTTTTTATATGATGCTAAGACTAGGAGAAACTCAAATATGCAAAAATATTTAATTTTTGAACTAAGTTTAATTATTTGCTTTGCAAACATCAGTAAAATCTAATATGGCCAATCACAACTCATAAAATAATAAAATATTTTGTATAAGCTCCTAGAATTAGTAGAAGGCCATTTATGTAAAAGTATTTAGAATAATACTTAGTTTACATTCTTTTTAATAAAAGAAAATGCAAATCACAACAATAAATAAATATATAATATATCGCGGTTAAAATCAAAATAATGTAAAACCAAGTTTAAAACACTCTGAAAGACATCCCCTACTAATGCCAAAAAAATAATTGAATAATCATGTATAGTGCAGTCGCAAATCTAAAGCGAAATCCAATTCCTTATAGTGTCAACTTTGTGACTATTTCCACTATTTACCAGCAAATAAAATATATCGTCTAACCACTAAAATTTTAGCCTAGAAATTATCTCAAAAGAATATATTACCATATTCTAAAGAAAGAATATCATTTTATCTTGCTTTGCATATAAATCTTGTTAGCAAAATAACCTTAAGCGTTAAGATTTCTAAAATCCGTAAAATAAGTAAAGCTTTAATAATAAATAAGAAATCAATGATTATGATATTTGTAACACCAGAACACTCAAAGATGATGAAATAAGGTTGGTAGTCTAACTAAATAGATCTAACTTATACAAAACTAATTTTTATGCAAAATCAACCAAAGGTTTAAGTTCTATTCATACCTAACCTATTATGACTACTTAAGCCTTTCCAGCTGTTCATAAAACATCTCATCTAAATGCAAATTTTGTGAAGATTAGCCTAGAAATGCTATTTAGAATATGGACTACCATAATCTAGAAAAATATTCTTTTTATATATAACCTGCTTTTCATCTAAATCCTTCTAGTGCAATAAGCCAATAACCCTAAGTTCTATGATCGTTAAAGCTCTTCAAATGAAAATTGAGTTTATGAAACCTTTAGTTAATATGCTTGTGTCGCAAGAATCATTGTGTAACCATGTAATTACAATCAGTAGCCTAATCCTGTAAACCTAACTAATATAAATCACTCTTTATACAAAAATGCATAGCATTCAATATAATAACTAGTGTCATAATTCTATTAATCCAAATAATTTTTTCTTCTTGAATTCGATATTATAAATATAAGAATACATAATTTTAGCTTCTTGAATTCATAAGACAAGAATAGATAATACATAAAAGAAACCGTGCAAAACTTAACCTAAAAGTTGTTAACGATATAAATGAATATACACACATAATCAATTAAAACGCGAGAACGTGAAGTCATTCAACCCAAACCCTAAACCACATCTGTTTTATGTAGTAAGTCTTTATTTGATTTTTTATCTGTCTTCTTTTTGCCCTTATTAAAGTTTATTATTTGCTATATTTCTGTTGAACATCGTGTGGAACCCGATGTCACTACTTCCGTCATCGACAACGTCGACAGTGACTACGACTTCAGCGTAAACAACAATTAAGCAAGTCAAGCACCCCTTTTGATCGTATTGATCTTAGTATTTAATTTTTCTTTGTTTTACTAAATCAATTTATGCATGCGTATATTTTATATAAATTCGTTATATTGTGGTACTAGTAGATATACATGTTGTCTCATGAAACCTCTTTGATAAATATTGACATGTGAATCTTGATAAACCTAGAATTAAGGTTAGACAATATATAATGTCACTTTGGGTCTATTCAGTTTAATAATTATGCTTAGCCATGCTTTAGAATTGGGATGAATAAATTGGATAAATTGATCATTGGAATTATTGAGACATGATAATGATTAATGTGATCAATGGTAATTTCTTAAAAACCCAAAATATAACTATTGTTTTTTCGGGGGTGATTATTGGCAATAACTGGATATATAAGAGACTTGCACGTAGTGTAAGGTGAAGCATATTGTCCATGTTAGATTAAAGACCGAACTAAGTGCATGTTATATCCAAGAATTTTCGTACAACCACAAGTGTTGTTATGGGACAACCTTAAATCAATTAAGTTATCTAGTTTAACTTTGCATATTGGAAGGCTGGAGTAGTACGGGTTTGTAGAGGCTAATTTCTTGAAAGGACGTCCGCAACGAGGTGATCATGGAACAAACGTTTACCGATACAACGGTGTACGCCATTCTATAGATATGCTTAATCATTTATTGTATAATGACCGTACATACATTTACACCATAGTATGGATTATCGTCACCGTACTAGTGCAAAGTTAACCTACATAATATAAAGGTTTTCATCATGAACATTCTGGCCACACACCAAAGGTGTATGAAACATGCGGCAAAAAGAAAAGGTCATGACTTGTGGGTAAAGCTATACACCTCTATAGAGTGTAAATCTAATCCATTAGCCATTCTCGCAGTCAAGGGACTCTTGGTGTGCTTGCATTAGTTAGAAGTTTTGGTATTTTCTAAATGGTTTGGATTGAAAACATTTGTTGGATGGTGATTGTCTCAGATTTAGCCATGTGATGGCAATGGATGATTCGATGTTTACGCCGTGAAGGTCTATGAGTTATTACTTATGCTTTACTTATTTATTTCTTATCAGTCAAATTGCTTTTACAAATTCCGTTTCTAAATTACAACTTATTTTACAAATTAAGCATATAAGCTTCCTTTGACATGGCCTGCATTTATGCATTTTGCAAATACCACCTTAAGTCTTGCTGAGTACGAAAGTACTCAACCTTACTTATTATATTATTTTAGGTGGAAAAGATAGCGAAGCTCTGAAGAATATTTTTCATCGTAGGTTGCGGGAATTTCAATAAAGCAGTTTTCTAGGGATTTATGCCTTGTGAGTTGCCTGAGAGATGGATGGGCATACTACAAGATTTTGCTTCTTCTGTGCTATATATATACTCTGAATTGTAAAAATACATTGTACGCATAGCTTCCACTTTAATAATATGATGCATGGTTGTGATTCCAATTGTTGTAAATGTGCGTACTAGCTATTGATCATGGGACTAGTACTGAATGCACATAGATTTCCATTTTGGCATTTTATGAGAAAATGGGGGTTGTTATAAAGGTACACAATTTGTTGACTATCTCAATGTCTTCAACAAGCTTATCATGTAGCTAATCAATGTGGGTGAGATTGAGGAGAAGGATAAGGTTGTCATAGTGGCATCATCTCTACCACTATCTTGGGAGCAGCTGGTGATGAATATTCTTATTGAAAAAAACACTCTCAATTATAATGACTCAGTTGCATATCTATTGAAGGCAGAGTCCTTGAAAACGCTATCGAATCTTTATCCCCAAGTGATCAAGTATTGACTGCAGTAGGTGTTGCAATAAAAAGCAAAAGTTACATGAAGAAGGGCAAGAGCAATGGCACATGTGTATACTATCTATGTGACGAGGAAGGTCATATGATAAAAGATTGTCCAAGTTTGAAGCAAATGAAGGATGCATGCTCAATAGTTGTAGCAAAAGATGATTCGGACGTATTTATAGTCAATTAATTAGGTACTTCTCATGAATGGATATTATATTCAAGTTGTTGCTTTCGCATATGTTCAGTGAGAGAGATATTCAATGGAAGATCTCTATGCCCGGTTCATGGAACTATTCGCTTGGGTAATTGAAAGGAGTATGCAATTACTGAAGTGGGAATAGTTACATTGGAGATGTATGATGAAGTATATCGCATGTTAACAGGAGTTTGGTATGTTCTCGATATAAAGAAGAATCTAATATCTATGAGGTATCTTGAACTCGAAAGTTGTGAGGTATCACTTCGATATGGAGTTATGTGAGTTACTTGCAAAGGGCAAGTAACCATTAAAAGTACTTGGAGGAATGGAGGATATCGATTAATGGGTAAACCTAAAGGAAGGGCAACTAATTAAAAGTCCGAAAAAATCTTTTTCAAGAGAAGAAAATTGTGTTGTCAAGAGTAGGTAGTTAGATCTTAATTGCAATCACATGCAGAACTGTAAAGACGGTTGTAAAATCTAGCAGACGCAAAGGTAAAGGTGCAAGCTATTGAAAGGACATAGCGGGACCAACCACATGGCACCATTGAGCAGGTAGAGCTCAGAGGTAGTACAAAGCTATGACATGTGGGGCTATAGGAAAAGAAGGTGTGATTAACTAAACTACACAAAGAAAGAGTTCTCAAGTGAAGAGTTTGGAAGGCCAAGCCCGAACACTAACATGCACAATGCGGTGATGTGCATGAGCTCTCTTTGGTGGAGGCACTCCCAAGGTGGGAGGAAAAACAAAAAAAATACGGAGCCAGCTTGGGGTGAGTTCTTGGAGGAACATGATGACTTCAACGGATAAGAATCAAGGTGGAGGTTGTTAATTATGTTGATTCATATATAATCTTTTAGGATTTAGAAATATATACTAGATGAATCCTAATATGAGTATGATTTTTACTTTCTTTGAAGGAGGACAAAAGGGGCTATATATACCCATAGGTTGGTCATGGAAAACCTAGGCAACCAAAAAATCACAAACTAACTCGTTCAAAACAATAGATGCACAAGAGAATTAGAGACTATGTTATTCTTTAGTACTATATTCTTGTATAAGGTAAGAATCTGGGGGTTCTAAAAGGTTTGAGATGTTGTGAGAGAACAACAATCCCTTTTATTCTTTTGAGGTTGTGCTTAAAGAATTTGTGATTAGCTTCACCAAATTTTTCTCTCTCGTCATAGTTACTTTACGTCATTACTTTGGGGTTCTCTCTACCAAATTTATCTTAATCGTTCTTAAGATCGTACATGCCTATGTCATATCTTCGAAAACTCTTGTCCATATAAAAGCTATTGAGCATTAAAAAATGTATATCAAAGTAACGTCTCAAAAGAGCTGAGTCGTCGAGACCTGTCTACAGCTACAAATTAAGTCTCAATGATCTCTTCTTTCTCGCGCCTGTGCAAACTTGCGTATACATACATTCACAGGATAGTAGTACATTAGCTAGCTAGTCGTGGCAAAGCTACTACCTCATGCATCTAGCTAGCTATAGCTTGTGGCTTCAGGAGTGCTCACCTGGCACGTGCGGTGACCACACGTCGATCGTACGGGAAAGCTAAGTGGCCCGCTTTAGATTATCTCCAACGGTATCCCTTCAGTTTTCAAATCCCTTCGCAGACAGATCCCAAGCACTTCAACGAATTCCCTTCACGGTTCCCTTCAGAAAGGATTTGAAGAGAGAATTTGTTCAGAAAGAGATTCTCTCTCCAATCTCGATACAAAACCCTTCGAGGGGATACTGCTGGAGATGATAGGAATGAAGAGAATAAATATAGGCAAAAGAATGAAGGAAGAGAAAAGAATGAAGAGATATTGTTGGAGATAGTCTTACGACAGCGCTGATCAGTCGTGCTCACGCGCGTGCGACTCGGTACGCGTGGTGGCCACACATGCACCCAGCCCGATCGATCGACCGGTCAGATGGCCGGCCGGTGCTTGACGCACACGCCGAATAAACGGATGTAGTGTACATGTTAGCGCCGCATGCATGCTTGCCTCTCCCGACACGTACGGGCGTGCGGTCGGGAGCTCTGATCTCATCTCCCATACACATGTACAAGGATGAACGGGTACGTGTGCACATGTCGACGCTAGCTAATTATACTACTATAAAAGATTTATATTAGACTTTTTATCACTGACGGTTTTAAAACCGTCTGTAATGACGTGTTATCATAGACAGTTTTTTTTTCAGAAACCATCTGTGATAAGTCTTGGGAACATCACAGATGGTTTTAACCAAAAACCGTTTGTAATGTTCACCTCATCACAGACGATTCTAGCAAAAAACCATCTGTGATGACTTCTTAATCATCACAGACATTTTTTGGCTAAAATCATCTGTGATGAGAGGCATATCACAGACGGTTCTAGTAAAAAACCATCTGTGATGTCTCTTTATCATCATGGACGGTTTTTTGCTAAAACCATGTATGATGAGAGACACAAACGGTTGATGAGACGCACATTACAAACGGTTCTAACAAAAAAACGTCTGTGATGTCCCTTATTCTCTTTATCCTTGTCCCTATCCCAGTGCACTGCCCTCTGCCTCATTGTGCCCTCTGTCTCCTCTTGCACCCCGCCTCCTCTTGTATCGCCCACCCGCCCTTACCCTCCTTCCTTGCGCCCGCCCGCCCTTGCGTCCTCCTGCCAGCCCTTGCCTCCTTCCGCTGGCTGCCCTCACCTCCTCCTTGTGTCACCCTAAACCTTAGCCCCTATCAGCATCCTCCCGCGAGCCCCCACCCCTAAACCCTAACCCCTCATTGGTGTCCTCCTGCACCCTTCTCCCGCAAACCCCCCATCCCTAAACCCTAACCCACATCAGCTGCTTCGAGAAGCTCGAGTAGATCGACGAGAGCACATACGGGTAACCCCCTCATTTCCCTAATCAATTCAATTCAGTACTCGTCATGGTAAAATTGGAACACTACAGGAAAAGTATTTATTCTCTACGGCCACAAATATGGTAGACGGCCAAAATACCCCGTCGACCAAAACCACATTAAGGTCGACGGCCGACAGAACAGCCATCTACCCTAGATGTGAAAAAAAAGTGCGCCATCAATCCCGCCTGGAATGGGGGAAATTTTGGAAATTAGGGTCGACGGCATGTATTTAAGCCGTCCACCGTAGTTTAGGGTCGACCGAAAAATCGGGCCGTCGACCCTAACTGACACACGGGCCAAATTGGCGGCAGGCAAACGTAACTTATGGTTGACAGCTACCCACGTGGCCGTCGACCTTAACCGAATTAGGGTGGACGGCTTACCTGGCTGTCAACCATACCTTGTGGTCGACGGTTGCACACGTGGATGTCGACCATATTAGGGTGGACGGCTTATCTGGCTGTCGACCCTAAATGGCATTTACCTCACCCGCGGAACTCGATCCCCATTCGATCGATCAATTTTGCTCGGCGTTTCAATATCCTCCGTGCGCATCCGCCGCCGCCTCCTCCGTCGCCGCCTTCTCCGCCTGTGTACCGCCTCCTCGCCGCGGTGGCCGACCGCCGCCTCCTCCGCTTCATGGTGGCCCGCCGCCTCCTCCTCCTTCCTCTCCCGAGTGCCGCCGCCTCCTCAAGCGCTTCTTGAAAGAGGTCATAACAAGCTTCCTTTTGTACTGGATGCAGTTTTCATCATTTGATACATTTTTATGTGTGCTTAAGATCATGTGTTACTTTATCTTAGAATGTGCAAACATTAATGTTAGAAATTTGTTTGAATTTACCATAAAATGTAGATGTAAGTGTAACTAAAATTTTCATATTAACTGTTTATCAATTACAAACCATTTAATCTGCTATATATTTTTTCCCTCCAGGGACATGCGCTACAGTATGGGACATTGTTAGCAGACATTGGACTTGTGGATCTTCCTAAATATAGTGAGGCATGTCTATTAAAGAGAATTGTTTACTATTGAGACAAGTTCCTTAAAAGCAAATCTAGTACCGATACTAGAGAGCTATGTTCTTATCAAAATATTTTAGTTCCGCAAATGCTACCAAAATATTTATTGAGTGATGTGTGCTTATCTTTTTTAGATTACCATTTCATACTAATTTCTGGTGACAGCTATTGTTTTAAATTAGGAAAATTGTCTTGGTGTATCTCCTTTTATACATTCATCACTTGTAGCGGTCAGTCTTCATCTGTTGACAAGTTACTTTTCATCTCAGTGGCACGAACTTGTCCATATTCTGCTAGCTCATCCATAGGTAATGCATGTGTTAGTTTAGCAACTATTCAATTTATTTGAATTTTTCATGCCTCGATGATGACACTGTCAAGTAAAAGATAGGACTTGTCTCCAGAATTTTATAATATGTTAAACTTGATCATTAAAATTTAATTTGTTGAGTTGGGCCGCTATTTTACCTTTGCTTTAGTCTTGTTTCTGAACTCCTATTTTTTTTAATGATTTTTATACTTGTCACCGCTTCTCTATAATAATCTCATTGCAAAGACAACTTGATTTCATAAATGATAATGGCATATTTATTGTTGGCTTTATCCTCACCACCAAATAGCATTTGTAACATGATGTGGTATTCTTAAGACTCGAATCAAAATTCGTTCAACTCAAAGTTATCAATTCCATTTCGGTGACCATTCTGGTTTATTGGAATGGAGTGTTTTGGTACCGGTCTATTCTGGTGTACCATTCCGGAGTATTAAAAATAAAATAAAAATAATATTTCTATGTATATATATACCGTAAATTATACCAACTACTATGTTATGCACAAAATTCATGTGCCAAGAGGCCTTGATGAGGTATAGCATATTATATTTGCTGGCTATAGAAAAGAGTACAAGGATTAAAGAGGTAAAGTCTATCTGATGGTCTCACATAAATGAACAAAAGAAGAAAATTGTGTAATGTATGAAATTAAGGTTCCAATGTATGTGTAATCGTTGCATTATTCCAACAAGTAGCCCTTCGTCTGCTGCACCAACTTTTGCAGTGAGCTTCTAGGTGCGCCAGTATTAATGGAGCTTGTGGCCACCTGGCCGGTACTAGTAGTGGTCCCTAACTTAAATATTAACCTTGTAGTGGCTATCATCTCCTTGTTTTCCTCGAAGAAGCAAAGCAGTTGATATACATATCTGATTTCCACATTGAAACCTACATACTTGTGCATATTTAGTCCTTTTTCTCGCATCTTCCAATCGAAATCCAAGCACAGATAGTGCATGGTCCATACAAACCTGAATTGATGGTTCTTGTTACATTCTTTCAGCCCATTATGGAAAATTCTCAGAGGTGGATGTATGATGGTTGGAATAAGAATGGACGGCACTCTGTCGAGTGGAAGGAGGGGCACGAAAGATTTTATCCGTCGGGCTTTTGGGTCGGCCTTTGTGTCGGACATGGCGAAGTGAGATGCCCGTCGCTCTCGTGGTAATAGCTTGAAGAGATGTCGGGCAGAAATGGAGATGCATCTTTGTAAGAACGGCTTCAAAGCAAATTATTATAGATGGGTTGATCATGGCGAGAGCGTGCGAGGTGGACCATCTAGTTCTGTTATAGTACAACCCTCCAATATTGTCGAAGGTTACGATGAAATTGACAGAATGGAAGAGATGGTGGACAACATTGGTCAGGGGTTAGATCTCCGCAAGAGGAAGTGCCTACCCCACTTGCAACAGATTTCTTAAAGCTTCAAGGTCGCCAGAGCCTTTGCATGAGAAAACAAGCGTGGCGCTCCTTGCGGTCGTCAATGCGTCTTATCGCAATTAAGTCAAAGCATAATTTCTCGACCAAATGCTACAATGACTTAGTGAAGCTTATTTGCAGCCTTCTCCCCGAAGACCACAAAATGCCACGAAACTTGTATGATTCGAAGAAAATTCTAAGTGGTCTAGGAATGCCGTACGAGAAAATAAATTATTGTCCTCGATATTGCCTAATATTCTGGAAGGAGCACGCAAAAAAGACCCACTGCGATCGCTGTGGAGAGTCTAGGTATGTTGAAGTTACCGACAAAGATGGTAACACAAAATAGACGAAGGTGGCCAAGAAAACGTTGCATTACTTTCCGATTACTCAATGTTTGCAGCGGTTGTTTATGTCGGAAGAGACAGCGAAGCATATGAGGTGGCACAAAGAAGGAAAACGTGTGAAAGGTGTCATGGTTCATTCATCCGATGGTGAAGCTTGGAAGTACTTTGATGAAATGAATCCTGATTTTGCAAGAGATCCAAGAAATGTGCGTATTGGTCTCACGACAGATGAGTTCACACCCTTCAACATGAGCGCACAATCATATTCATGTTAGCCTGTATTCACCATTCCATATAACCTCCCTCCGGAACGTTGCATGAAAGAGGAATATATGTTCCTTTCTCTGATCATACCAGGGCCTAGCCATCATGGGAAGCACTTGGATTTGTTGATGCAACCACTCATGGCTGAGCTAAGAGAGTTGTGGACAAACGGTGTCTTGACATATGATAGCTCAACGAAGAAGAATTTCAGGATGCGCGCTTCTTACCTGTGGTCCATTCATGATTTCCCGGCATATGGTATGTTTTCAAGATGGAGCACTCATGGGAGATTGTCTTGCCCCATATGCATGGATGACACAAGTGCTTTTCAATTGCAGAATGGTGGCAAAACATGTTTCTTCGATTATCACCGACGGTTCTTATCTTCAAGCCACCCATCCAGGAGACAGACAAATGCATTCCGTAAAAGAAAGGTGATAAAATAAGGTCACCAAAACGTCTGCGGGTCGTTGACATCATTGCTAGGCAGAATAATCTCAAAGACACTCCTAACGGTTATGAAGGTTACGGTGAGCAACACCATTGGACTCACAAGTGTAGTATTTATAGTCTCCCTTACGCAAAGGACTTGAAACTGCCTCATAACCTTAATCTGATGCATCAGGAGAGAAATGTGAGCGAGTCCATCTTCAGCACGAACTTTGACATAGCTGATAGAACCAAAGATAATGTCAAAGCCCGGTTAGATTATGCCTTGATATGCGACAGACCTGCCTTGAATATAAGCGATACATCCACAAAAAAACCTAAAACTAAATATTGTTTAACACCCTCACATAGAAAGGAGGTTCTTCTTTGGATCCAAAAAGAGGTGAAGTTTCCTGATGGTTATGCTGCCAACATTAGGCACGGTGTGAGTCTTGCTCAAGGGAAGATAAATGGAATGAAAAGTCATGACTACCACATATTTATTGAGCAGTTAGTTCTTATGGCTTATCGTGGATATGTAGATGAGGATATATGGAGAGCATTGGCTGAGCTTAGCTTCTTTTATAGACAACTTTGTGCTAAAGAGATCAACGAGTCTAGAATGGCAGAGTTGGAGAAGGAAATAGTGTTGCTAATTACCAAGCTTGAGAAGATATATGTTCCTGGGTTTTTTAACGCGATGCAACATCTTTTGGTACATCTACCTTATGAAGCAAAGGTTGGAGGCCCTGTGCAGTACAGATGGATGTATCCCGTGGAACGTATGTTAAAGAGTATCAGAGCAAAGGTTAAAAATAAGGCACATGTCGAATGATCCATTGCGGCAGCATGCCTACTTCAAGAGGTTTCATACTTCACGAGTAAGTACTTCGCGCCAACCAACAATGTCAATGCTTACGAGCCCAGGTATAAGAAAGTGTATAAAAGAAAAGTGTCAAGCATAAAAGTGTTTTGGATACAAGGCAAATCTATAGGGAGTACATTACGTGAATTAGAACCGGATGAGAGGGTTCGTGTACAATTATATATCTACAACAATATGGAGGAAATGGATGGGTACATCGAGTAAGTTTATTTGTCAAACATGTCATGCGTTGTATAGCATTGTATACTATATATGTCAAACTTAAATCATTCTCTTTGTAGGCAATCTATCCAACAGGAATGGAAAAGGCAAGGCGAACCTACTCAAAAACAAATCGATAACCTGAAAGAAAGGGGTCGTGGACCAGGCCATCCGAATTTCTTAACTTGGTTCTTCTATCACGTAAATATCTGAACCTATCATAATTTTTATTGATTAACGATGTGCGTATAATATGTTATTCTTAACTTGGGTTAAACCAATTCGCAGTGTCACAAGCATGCTAGTGTGCACAATGATCTTGACGAGATGTCAAAAGCATGCAAGCTATGCGGTCAAAGTGCACGGGTGTTATGATGTGCATGGGTATCGTTTTAAGCTCTAGAGCGGCGGAGTTATGCGTCCAAATTTGACGACGATAAATAGTGGGGTCGTGAGTTATGTTCGAGACAAAGAATGGCAGCGATATAGAATATTATGGGATTATTGAAGAGATAATAGAGGTTGTCTTTGATGGAAGTAACGATCTCTCGATGGTTCTTTTTCGTTGCAAATGGTTTCATCCTACCTATGGGGTGCGACGGACTCCAGAACTTGGCCTAGTCGAAATTAACCATATGAAACTGTATACAGGGATTGAAGAGTTTATTCTCCCTAACCAGGTCGAGCAAGTGTACTACTTATCTTATGTGTGCCCTAAGTACAAGTCTTGGTGGGTTGTTTACAAAGTAAGACCTCCCGGTACATTACCATTCTCCTTAGATGATGATAACGAGGATGTACTTGAACAAACATTCAAGAAGAAGGTTTGCCAAGACAACTTTCCATAGATATCGGGATAGGACTTGACAATCTTTTTGTCCAAGTCGACAACGATGCGACAATTGATATGAACCAGGGTGATTAGTTGAAAAATGTATGTAACAAATAGTAAGCAAGTTTTGTTATCAGTTTTTGTTATGTAAATTGTAATTAATTTTACTACTGTCAAACTAACTTTTGGTACAATGTCAATGTAGGATGGCTGCAAGGAGGGCTGGGACACGACGGTTCGTTGTTGATAACAAGAACAATGAGGACAAGCCGGAGATAGAGGCGGAGGGCATGCCAGAGGGCACGGATCCCGTAGCCGTGCAGCAGCCCGAGACAGGGACGGAGGGCATGCTAGAGGGCACGGATCCGTGAGCCGTCAAGAGTGGCAGAGACGGACGGAGGGCACATCTTCCTCTCGGGAGGCGAGAATGTGCCGGGGAGCATGAGCTCGAAAGAAGAGGGGCACTAATAAGCTTCACAGGGCTCCCACAGATCCAAATGAGAAGATTGTACTTACATACTTTGGGGATTGGTACGTATGTTCTAAAAGTTGAATTTGTGTAGCACCGAATTGTTGTTCTAACTCAGATGCATTGTTGTTGTGTAGTAACTTGGTGGCAATCCAGAACAATGTGAAGGAGCCAGGTCCAGCCCTAGGGACCATTCTGAGGATGATCTACCCAGGAATGGTGGACATTGGTGATGTGCATAGGGTAGCACTTTCCTGGGATGACTACAAGGCTGTTCAGGATGGTGACGGATCGGTTGTCGATCGTTGCCTCGACGAGTTTTGGGTAAGTAATACATTATTTGGGTAATTAGTCAGACCACATAGAGAATTGCCTACGGCCTGTAGAGATTTGCCTACGTAGAATCTGTTTCGTTAGTAATGGTTTAGGCAATTTTTTATTTATTCTAGTTTCGTTAGTAATGGTTTAGGCAATTTTTTTATTTATTCTAGTTTCGTTAGTAACGGAGTTGAAGAAAGACACACGAAGATGTAAGCAATAAATAACGAAATGGCTAATAGATGAAATGGAATAGGTAATGTGTGCTTAGATGCAAACCTGCAGGCTGCAGCCATGTCTATTATACCCATAACAATTGAGGCCAATGTAAAAAGAAAGAAACAACAATAAGTGGATAGTGATAAAGGCAAAGAAAATAACATATATTGAACTATATTTAACAATAGATTATAAGAATTAATTAGACAGGTAGATGATCCCTATAAATGGGTTGGTTCAAGAACCAGTCTTCGACTTGAACACACAATAACGCTCTTTTAACAACAATACCTTTTCAGTGAGTACATCAGTCAATTTCTTCAATTCATTCACATGCATTTCTCTCTCACTTGATAGAGTACTTTCAATATCAGTCACCGTATCCAGCAATTGAGGGCATTTGATGATGATTTACACTTTTAGGTAAAGTTCCATGTTAGTACGTTAAAACATTATTTTCACAAGGTAATTATAGGAATCATAAATTCTAATATGTTAGAACCATCACCCATGTGTTAGAACCATCTATACGTATGGTTGGTGATGATGATAGCCATAGCATGACTCTTAAAAACTAGATAGGACAGCTATAAATGTTAATGTTGGAACAGTCATGCAGTCAAACACAATAAGCTGGAATCACAATTCACAAAGCTACCTTTTCTCTCTCAAGACTAACTAGTCGCGCTTGAGCCCGTTCAACTTCATCCATAAGAAGGTTGACTTCGGTTATTTTTCATTTCTGCTCATATTTTTGTTTGTGGTCTATTTTAGGCTAGGTATGCTCTGCCTTCTGATTTCGAAGAGCGACAACGTCTTGTAGCCCACGAGGCTATTGATAGAAAAGCAAGACACATTGTGAACGAGATGATCTCACTTTCTCGTGTCAAGGCTGTTGAGGAGTATTATCGAAGGCGAGGGCAGAATCTCAGAAGGGACGGAGGTGCTCGAGACATATACCTTATCCCTGATGAGTACAATTCATGTCGACCGTCATGGTGTGACAAGTGCCCGGATGCTTGGAGATGGATGTGTGACATGTATGACACAGAAGAATGGAGGCAAAGATCGACAAGAAACAAGAAAAATCGCAATGCATCTGGCGATTAAATCGTCACACACCTTGGCGACCATTCGATGGCACAATGAAAAAGTTTATGGTAAGGTTTGTTTAAAGTAATTCCAGTTCTCTCATTTGTTGCAACTACATTTTCATTTCGTAATGAATTGCAGGAGGCTCAGACAAGGGGGGGAAGTCGACTGGATTGATGTGTACACAAACGCACATTCAGGGCAGAACCCAGATGGTACACGGAGCGCTTTGGATCTAGCTGCCCAAGAAAAATTAGTAAGCAATATCGTTTAGATACATTGTTTTGTGCGGTGTTAACTTATTTGTAATGTAGAATGAATACGTGGATGCAATGACTACGGTGCATGGGCCCGAGTGTGTTCCTACAGCACAACCTTTGGATCCTGTAGTCATCCATAGCCAGATGGGTGGGAGGAGGCATGGGATATTGGCGTTCGGGAACGCCTACTTGTGTTCTTCTGAGTACATGCCTAAGGTGAGGGCAGCACAACGCTCGAGGGCTTCCTCTACGTCCAGTAGGCGCGTCATGGAAGAGAACAGGTTGCGGAGCTTCACAAACGGCAAGAAGATGGAGAAAAAGAGCGTGAGGCTATTCTTAGAAGACTGGAGTCCATGGAGCAAAATATGCACCAAGTAAGTTCAATTTTGTATCACTTTCAATTAATTCAATCTACTAATGCTATGTGAGCTATATGTAGACTCATATTCCACCACAAGGATTTCCAGGCTTTTTCGATCCCTCACGGCCGCTGATGATGCACTTCCAAGGAGTATTGTCTATTACTAGTAATTTCTCATTTCTTATTAATGTCTATCCATCGATGATATGCTATGTGAATTTGTAGGCTTTCGGTTTGGTTGGTCCAACTCCGGACGGGGTAATGCTCCAATCCATATATTGATACTAATGGTCTTTTTTTTCTACAAGTCACAAATGTAATGCTCCAATCCATATGTTTGAATTGGTAGGCTTCTGGATCAGGTGCTCCAGCTCAGCCACCCCCTTTGCAGTTTCTGTTCCTGTATATGTTCCAGTTTAATTTCCTCCTCAGAACGCTTCCGGATCGGGTGCTCCAGCTCAGCCAGCATTGTAGTTTCCATTCCAGTTCCCGTTGCCATTTCCACATAGTGTGCCAGACAGGGTAATATATGTTAATTCATGAAGAATTGTTGTTTTCAACTCACAAGATAAACGTTCTAATTCATTTTCTTTAATTGGTAGGCTTCTGGATCAGGGGTTCCAGCTCAAGCGCAGGTCCAACATCCATTCCAGTACCCGATTCGGTTTCCAATTGAAAACACTCTGGACACGGTACTTCTATCGCCAAAAATTATAATCTGGGAATTCATTGAAATAATGTTCTAAGTTATACATTATTTTTTTGCTTTGTAGAAGGCTTCAAGATCAGCTAGTGCAGCTCAACATGTGGGAAGTGGCGCCGAACCCACTACCAGTGCTTCGGCGGACTTTGTCGATGAGATGCTTCGTATGCCTCCGGTTTTTCCTCCACCTAGCTAGAATCTCTGTATCATACTTTTGTTGATCGAACTTTGTCGATTTGTGGACATGTGATATACGTTGAACTTTAGTTGGAATTAAACCTCTATATCAAACTTTTGTTGAATGTAAACCTTTGATGATATGCACTGCTAAATTGTGTCTAGCTATTTGCTAAAGGAGGCAGGAGAAGCTCTAAGCTCTGAGTTCTGGGTTAACTATATAGCCCCACCTGTAGTAGTTTTTCTAGTTGATCCAGCCGTAGTTTTTTTTTCGGAACCACATTGCTTTATGGGGCTAAAGTACTGTTTTGGTTGCATAAAGATATTCATCCACCGTGAAAAAAGTGATTTACATTCATATATAGCAATAGGAGGCTGGAAAAGTTATTCTGTATCTGATGGTTGATTAACATGGAAATGCATTGCTGCTGCGTAACAGAAGATGTTTATGTAATCATAAAAGGTAAACGTATTTGGTTAATGTATTGGGCTTGTTGTAATCAAGGAAAACGACTATCTAAATAAGCTCACGAGCCGTAAAATATTGTTTGAAACTGTGTTGGGTGTGACTAATAAGCAAACTGAAAGAACACTTGGTGTGAAGAGCAAATTTTGATAATAGCTAACTATGTTTAGCTAAGTTTATATGAGCAGTGTGGTTTAGCGGTGAGTCGCGTATTGGATAGTTAGATTTTATCATTTGTACGAATAGCAATGGGCAAACTGTATATGAAACAGAATAACTTAGCTGTGTGACATAGCAAAATTGAGTAGGGTAGAGCATAAAAAGAGCTGTAAGAGCAATCGGGTAGAATAGTAAGTAGGATCGGGAAAATAGATAGGTACGGAAACATGTAAGAGAAGCGAATCGCTAAAGAATCTATATACAATAGAAAAACATAGAAAGGAATAATTTATATTTACAAATAAGCAAGAGCGGAGTGACTGATAATAGGATCAATAAAAGATCTCACTAATAAATGTGGAATTGCGAATGCATTTCGTAGCTGGAAATAAAGAAAGTAGTATCAGGACTACGAAGTAATCGTACTGCACATACTGTAGTAATATCTTTTATCTCATTTGATAAATTCAATATGCTGTAATAAGATGTGATCATTTTTTTTATGGGCAGAGGATATGAGTTAATCGTAATGACGTAAAGAAATGGCTGGGAGAAACTTTAGCCTAAGTGAGATAATGTAGTAATTCTGTAGGCGTTGTTCTTAGTCCAGGAAGCAGTTAGGTTTCATATTATACTTAAGCTTCACTATTATCTTGGAATTATATTATTTGGACTATATGCTAGGTTAAGATTGTAGTGACACGACGGTAAGTTGTACAAAAAAGTTTTTGTAATGCTTGACCTTTGCGCTCTGTTATCTTTTTTTGCAGCAGTAAGAAAACGGTACTACTTTTTCTTAAAGGCATTTATCTTGGTAAAACCAGCAGCAAAGAACTGGTTGAATAAGATACTTTTTTATCAAAACGGAAAGCATGTTATAAATAAATATGGGCTGAAGCATATGTTATGCACTGTCTAGTATCAAGAGAAGATAGTGTATATCTGAACATTAGCAAAAACAAATAGGTAACCTCTAAGAAAAGAGAATATGCAATATAGCTGTTATCATTCATTATTGCAGAGCTTTTCTGTGTAATTTGCAAGGATGAAATGCTATGAGAGCATATTGTTACTTATTTGGTTAAGATGTATTTATAAGAGCAAAGCTATAAGTTTCAACTGAAAGAACAACGATGCTGTAGTGTGAACAGATGTAATAAATAATTGTATTCATGTGTGTTTTCTTACTATGTATCAACGGCAGTGGCGTTGCGGTAAAAAAATGTGGCTTGAATTTTGGTACAGCTGCTTCTACATTTGTGATATTTGTGAATGCTTCCGGCCACTGCCAATTGGGCGACGGTTTTTTTTAATGGTGATTAATTAGGGTCGACAGCCTTTTTAGCCGTCCATCTTGATAACTTTGGGTCGACAGCCTTTTTCACGTGGCCGTCGACCCTAAGAGCTTATGGTGGACGGCCACGTGGAAAGGGCCGTCGACCCTAATCTTCTTATGGTCGACAGCCCAAAAAGACTGTCCATTCTAGTCTAGACTGGACAGCTGCTTTTGCCCGTCGACCTTATATTTATTATGGTGGACGGTCTGCATTTGGCTGTGGACCCTAATAGGGTGGACAGCCGGCCCGTCGAATTTAATATTATGGTCGACCACTTACTTTCGGCGGCTTAAGGTGGACGACTAGCTGTCGACCCTACGTATGGGGGACGGTTTTGTCTCTAGGGTGGACGGTTTTGGCTGTCGAAATTACTGTTTTTCCTTGTAGTGGAAGTCACGATAAAATTGGACACTTAGCTAAATTTAGGCTATCTAAGTCACGGTATTTTACCTTGACTTCCAAGTCATAGTAAAATTGGAAGTCATGGTAAAATTATATACTTAGCTAAATTTGGACTATGTAAGTCACGGTAAAATTGTACACTTAGCTAAATTTGAGTTATCTAAGTCACGGTAAAATTGTACGCTTAGCTAAATTTGGGCTACTCAAGTCACGGTAAAATTGGACACTTAGCCAAATTTGGACACTTTCAAGTCATGGTAAAATTGAATACTTATCTAAATTTGGGCTATCCAAGTCACGGTAAAATTGGACACTTAGCTAAATTTCAGCTATCCAAATCATGGTAAATTTGAATACTTAGCTAAATACTTATGTGTAGCTTGTTGTGTATATTGTTGATGGATATTCATTTCTATTCGTGTCTGCTTATCACATATGCTGAAGTGTGTTGACTAAAATTTTTTATTATATTTTGTTCGTTACATCTTAGGTCCCGTTTGGGAGAGCTTCAGATCCCAGCTCTAACTCAGAGCTGAAACTTATAGGCTAAAATAAAGTGAATTAAGTTTATATTTTTAGTCTAAAATATAAACAAGATGATCTACCTACACACTTTTAATGTACCCACAGCTCCAGCTCCACAAATTTCTAGAGCTAGAAATACCCTACTCCACCAACTCCACAGATTTTGGTGGAGCTGGAGCTGTCCCAAACACCCCTTTAATATAGTGTTCTCATTGCATTATACAACTTTACACAAAATCCTGAATAATAAGGCATATAGTTCTATGTTTTTATGTATTCTTTTTGTTTTAGAGGGCATGTCATCTAGTGTAACAAGGGCAGATCATAGACGGTTCTAGGCTAGAATAGTCAGTGATGAACCCTCATCATAGACGGTTCTAGTCTAGAACCATCTATGATTAGCCCTCATCACAGATTCTAGGATAGAATCGTCTGTGATGTTAATTTTCACTGACGGATCAAAAATCGTTTGTGATGACCTATTGTCATTACTGATACTTCGATACAGATGATTCACAAAACTGTCTGTGATATGATTTGTGAATCGTCTGTGATATACGATTATCTAGTACTGTAACTAGGTTAGTGAGCTAGTATATATACATCAAATCATTTCGCCATGGAATTCTTCTCGCTCGATCCTCTCTCGATCGGATCCACCCAGATCGGGGCCATGATACTTTCTTTCTAGCTAGGGCAAGAGAGCATTTCAGAGAGGACGTCACCCTCTCACACGCAGGTAAAGTTGTAAGTAACTACATGCAATGCATCTGCGATGTAGCAAATGCAAGTGCACGATCTTGTTCTCTGCACCTGCCGTTGACGCGTCCCCATCGGCATGTCCATCTGGCAAATCCGTGTTTATATATGAAAATGAAAGCATACTACCAAGAGTATGGACTCCCTAATCCCTGTGATTAATTGGTTGTTAAGCAAGTGGAAGCATACTATATAAGTGGAAGTTGTTAACTGGTTCCTTCTGATTAGGAAGTTGTTACGCAAGCCTAATAATGGATGACCAACTGAATAGAGGTGCAGGAGTACCTACACCTGGAAGTACAAAACGGGTTTCCTACACACAAACGTGCACGAGCTTATCTTGCTTCATGTCTAAACCGTGTCGGGCCGCAACGGCCCTTCGTGTCTGCCATGTCATGTCATACCAGCCTGGCTCGCCTTTGGCAAGCCCAGGCACAACCCACTAGTGCTTCGTGCCTGTTTTGTGCCGTGTCGGTCCAGACCCAGATCATTTGCACTATTACTACGATGGAAAGGAGCCGGAGATGCTTGGAGTTGAAGCAATGGATACAAATATTATGAAAAAAAAAGAACTAAAATTTATTTATTTTTGAACAGTTATAGAGAGCGAGCGGGATGTGCTGAACACGGACGAGAGAGGAGGCAATGGGCGAGAAAGAGAGTGAGGGAGACATGCGAGAGAAATTGAGAGAAACGGGCGAGAGATAGAGAGATTGAGAGAGACGGGTGAGAGAGAGAGCTGAGAGAGACGGGCGAGAGAGCAACTTCTTGCACTATCTCTTAATCTCTCTCGGCTCTCCGTCCCCTCTTGCCCGTCCCTCTCAGGTGTCGGCGGTACAGGTGGCGTCCATACTGCCAGGTGCACCCATGATGCTTATGCTATGCGAGTCAGTGATCTTTATACTAAGCTCATTCCTCATGCCCTGAGTCATCAGATCTGGTTCGATCCTTGCTATAGTGTCATGTTAGGCCATGCCATCTATCGTATCCGGTTTTTAGACCCAATACGGCACACGATCCACTTCGTACCGAGCCGAATTTTAAACCAGACTGTACCCATCATGCCTCGAGCTAGCTAAAAAAGTCTGGCTCAAGTACCCACCTCTGCCGGTGATTTATATTTTGTGTGTAGTATCCATCTATCGATCGATCGAAAATATGTGTACCATCCTCCAGTCTATTGATTATGGAGAGGACAAAAGAGGCAACAGCGACGGCATGCAGGAGGTAGCGGCAATGCGCCTGGACGAATCCAGCATTTTTCTCCGACAAACACTGTCGAGATGTTAGGTATATATGCAGATAAGCAGCTAGGAAATGACCCGGGCTGATCGATGGACGGCACGCCTTGACTTGGCCACTAATTCACACTTTATCGATCACGTCCAATTATTCACCGGATATATCTTATTCCTCGAAAACAATAGTCTCAGACAAGGCGACCACTATTGAGAGTTGATTAGAGCATCACCTCTTCCTTGATTGCCTGTTTACCAATGAGTCACGCACTGATTAAATTAGGTCACATTTCTTGGAAAGCCTTACTTTTCAGAAGAGGGAGACAGGATACCAAAACTTAGTAGTACAAAAACAGGTGATGATCCAGGGCTACCTTTGTTATGTAACTCATGTTATGTCCTCGAAGGATGGTTTCAGCTTATCTGAAAACCATCCACTTTTGTGTAGAACCGACGCATCCGATGGCTGTTTTAAGCTTAAGACCAGTTTGGTTGGAAGCTAATGGTTGGCTATTCAAACTAGCTAGGCCCAGTTTCCTTCGTACTGCCACTTGTGTGGTAGTCTTCATCGAAGATATACTATTATCTTAGATAAGAATAGGGTCAATTGTTATTAAAATGAGAGACCATGTGATGGTTTACTAATGTTTGTGATGAGTAATTAACTGTATTTGAGTTTGTGGTTTTCAAATTTTAGTTTGAAAGGAGTTTGTTTTGGTTTTGAGTGATTTGAGAAAAGTAGTCGTGCCCTATAATGGTCATGGACTAACGTAGTCACAACTTAAATGATTCAAGATGAAATCCTTAGATGTTTGACTGGTCATCGCCTTAAGTGGTCGAGGCACTCTGCGGTGGTTGTGGCTTTAAGTGGTCAGGGCACTCTTAAGTGGTTATGGCCTTAAGTGGTCATGACCTTAAGTAGCCGGGCCATTGAAGATTAGTTGTGACCTAAGGTGGGATCCTTAGATATGTCATTAGTCAGCATATTACTTATTGCATTTGTTGTTGTACTTTACTATGTGATATGTTTACTTATTGATGATGGTTATAGGATTTCGAAGTTAGATTATGGTGAGGAGGAGGAGACCAAGATTAGGCTAGAAGAGTTGGTCTAGACGGTAGGAGTTGTACGCCAAGATGACAAGTGGATGGAAGAGATGCTAACTTAAGCCTTACTTAAGCGAAGGAGAATCATTAGAATAAACATTCACGCGTATAGTAGTGATTAAGTTAGTGGTGAGTGGTGATTTGAGAAGCGTGTAAGTCTGTGTCAAAAACCCATTATATTGTTGGGTTTTAGGTTAGCTCAGCCCATGTATGAGTGAGAGGGTTAATCATAGCTATTGATGAGGTTCCTTATGGGCTAAAGAGGTCATCCAAGGGTGAAGATTGCTCCGAGTAAGCTATAAATAGAGTAGAGGGATGCCTCTCCCTAAGGGTTTTAGGATTTGTAAGAAGGATTTTGGTTTTCTTATACTCTTTTAAGTTTTGCCCACCTGGTTGTAAGGTTTTGCCACTATTCCTCTTATGAAGAAATAGAAATCATTTTCGTGATGTTCTTGGTTATTTGGTTCCATTCCCTCTTGAGTTTTTATCTCTCTTTGATCTCTCTCTCTTGTTCTTATGTTGTCAAGGATGAATGATTATTAAATGAATCTTTCATAGATCATATCTTAAACATCTAGACAAGCTGCAACTCCTCCTTCTAAGTTTTTGAAAGAAACTGATCTTTTAGCTTAAGAAGAGAAAGATTTTTGGTCGATCGTGTTCTTACTCGTTTAAAGGTTGTTTACTTATTGTTCTTACTTGTTGTGATATGTGGAAGACTATCTAGGGTTATCTTGATCATTATATCCCCACAAGCAAGCTTAAGGTGAAGTTTTTGGTTTTTTGCTTGATTTTGTGCAACCTTTCTTATATTGAAAAAATGTCAGAATTTTAACGCCAATCCTTGTGATTGAAGGTTAGAATAGGTTCCTGCTATCCATAGGAAGATGCATACAAAGTTTTACTAGTTGTAGATCATCCAATCAAAAGATACATCAATTCTTGAATTTGAACTCATGCTATTTTACTGTTCATCCGACCAGTATTGATGTTTTTCGACCAATTTTTGCTATTTATCCTATCTATTTCGGACCTGCTCTTTTAGTTAGAGAAGTGGTCTAAATTTTCTAAAACAAATTCTATTTGGCTCCTATTCACTTCCCTCTAATCGCCATTTTAGGCTCCTACATAAAAGCTTTACCAGCAGCGATGAATTCCAAACTTTTCTGAACCCTAGTGAGGTCAATATCCTAAAAACGAAAAATATGTGCTCAGCAGAGTCCATTACCTCGCAATCACATTCTGGATAGCATGAGATAGAAGCATGGCAAAAAAAAGGCAGGGCTAGAGCAACCAAGAAAAGGCGACCTACGCACACGAAAGCAACACGGATAAGGATGGCAAAGATGGAACGGCCCGCCATTGTGCCACGCGGAGCAGGCCATGCACCTAGCGACTTCCTGGCAAAACGTTGGCAGGCACCACACGAGCTTGGATGTTCACGTTAGGCAAGCCCTCCCTCCAGGCAGGGCATGCGCTGTAGGCCACAAGTCACGCCAATCATGCAGTGTGACGGAGAAACGAAAGGCCGTGGCCACAAATGTTGACTCGTGAGCCAATTCTCGCGCTGCAAAGTGATCTTCTGGTGTACACGCATGCAGGGGAAAGGCGCATGAGGTCGAGTCGACATGCGGATGCTCCCATCATCCCCTGACAGGACGAAAGCGTGGTGCTCATAGATCTTGGCGGACGCACGTTATAGTCTCATCTACGCACATTGAAGGTAAGCAGCTAAGCATGCTTTTACAAGTCGGGTAATTCAAGTAGAACATTCGGCATCTTAGCAGCACGAACTTATAAGCTCATCGAAGTAGAATGTGCTGATAGTTTACGTCTTTCTTGAACTCCGGAGAACAATTAACAACCTAAAGTTCCTGCTGCATATGCTTGCTCAGCTCCGCTGTCTACTGTTAATAAGCATTCTTTTGAAAAACTGGTCAGATGGCATGCATGAGCAACCGAACTTGCAGATCCTGCCACAAAATTGAGGCATCATATGCAAGTATCAAACACATACTTTCTTTGTGTCATTTCACTGCAGAGGGATGTGCGATGCAGCTCTTGATTTTTTTTTTCTTGTACTGCATTCTGACATTGAGACTTATTCTAGCTTTCCTTTGAATTTCATAGCCAAAACAATGTCTTCTTCGGAATCGACGTGATCGTATTTGCTGATTCCAGAAGTACGTATCCTAGAACGTCTAAACAGTGTCACATGATGGATCAGCTCTACTCGCTGCATCATAAACAGATGACTTGTTCTCAATAGTCACTTGACAAATAAGGCATGATCGGCATTTGTTAGAGCAGTCTGCAAGAGCAACAAAAGAGAGAGCTTTGGAACTCCACTTACAGATAAATAAGAAAAGATACCGAAAATGTGGCAAGAACATATCAGTGTGTACCTTCAAAACTACAAAATGACGGTTGGTAACATGCAGAGCATGCACATATTAGTGAATATAAAAGCTTACTCGCAGAGAACATGATGGCGGCGTGGAAGCAGAACAATGCAGATGTCTCTCCCAAAGCAAATTCGACATAAGCTTTGTTCCTGTGTATATGCAAAAACAATTGGTTCAGGAAAAAAAAGTTCAGGTTAAAATGAATAAAAAACTTGTAATGCATCTCAAGTCTTAACCCATTTTTATGACTCAACAGTCTCTGCCAATCATATGACAATGATTCAACATTTTAAATAAGCCAGAATCTAAAATGCAATAATGCCAATAATAGCAGGTGCAGCACACCAGCAGATAAGAGATCTTGGTAGACAATTGTGACCTCTAGGTATCGAGCAATTAAAAATGTCAAGAATGCTGAGATAATAGACCAAAGGGGAAAACAAGTAGTACATTTTTTTAGTCTGTCGCACTGCTGTTGGCTATATGCTTTGCCATTTTGGTTTGCTCTCCCATGGATAACTGAAGTCTCAGGACCTGAAAGTACACATGATTAATTAACTCTATAAACAAAGAAGCTAGTACAGTGAGCATAACAAAATAACCTCTTTGAAAAGAACTTTCTTCGGCATCTCTTTCACCATCTCTGGTGGATAGCTGCAAAAGGTACTATATCTGGAGAGAAATAACATGACCAATCAAAAAAGAATTCAACAATCCTGAAAGCATTCATAATGATTCTAAAGTGATTAGATTATCTTGTTGTTAATAGAGGAGCAAACAGTTGCCTTAAATCAATTTTAAAAGTTTGAAAGGTTCACAACTAAACTGTATTAAATCAAGAAATTAGTGTTACTACTTTTTAGTTGATTAGATTTTCTATATGCTGGATCATCTAACATAAGGTGGGATCCCCCATATTTGATTATGGACTCGACATGATAAGTTCTTCTAAACTTTGATCTTATCTTTTCTCTCTTCCCTGTCCTGGACAAAGACCCTTCTCTTTGCCCAACAATGCTATCTCGTGCAGCGCACTACCCCGCTCCCATAACAACCGCCCCCATCCCCCGGCCCACACCCCACCAGCACACACACAAACAAAATAAAGGTGAAAACACAAGGTATAAGAAAAATGCCATGTCAGCTCCATGTAGCATTTACTTAAACATTTTATGTTTTCTAGCTATTCATGATCCTACGGACTACAGTTTTCCATAGATTTAAGTACCAATGATGCAATTCAGTAAACAAGTAAAAATATAGCATATACAACAAAGAACACAGGTAGTAACCCATTGATTCAAATATTCACATAGCTCATGACTATGTCTAAACAAGATGCAACTAGATAGAATTATGCAGTGGATACCCAATATTATTTGTATAGCATAGATGGGCTTGTTCCTCTTTGCTATCTTCATTAATAGATCACCAGGAAATGAGCCTGACCATCAGTGGAAATTTACAAAATGAGAATTCCATGTACAACTCCTGTGATAGATACACAATTTTTTAAGCACATAAGAAAGATGACCTGGGGTAATAAACTGACACTAGAGAGGAAAAAAAACCTTGATCCATTCCGTCTTGTAGTTTAATAACAAGCCTTTCAAAGAATCTCCAAACAGCAAAGCATACAGCAGCCACTTGCAGCAAAAGTATAGGGAAGAAAATAGCTCAAACTGGGATACACCGTGCATTATATGGAGTACCCTGCAAGGAATATAGACAGAGATAAAGGTACTTAGACTAGTTTGTAGTTAGTGCGGATGAGTGATAGTTCAGCAAACATACATTTAACATTTAATATTGGCATTCATAAACACTAGGTAACTACAAGCTTGCACCCAAAACAATCCAACTCCAAATTGGGATGAATAACACACACATGGAACCACAATCTGTGTGCAGGACATAACATATAAAATGCTGGTAGTCAGCTTGGAAATTTGATTCATCATGTTTTCCAAAGAAGTAATTCAAAAATGAAATATCAAACCTCAAAAGGCACACTGTGTGTGTAAAGATTTAGTACCGCACTGAATAGAAGTTATCCAAAAAAACATGCTTCGTAAGAAAAGAAAAGAAAGATGGCAAAACAGTGCCCACCAATCAGTTTTGAAGGAAAAAAGGCATTCGGAAAATGGAGTTGAACATACCTCTAAGAGCATACATAGAAGAACTTGAAAAACAACGATAGGAGTTATCAATATAGGGCCACCAATGTCCTGCAGACATATAGTTTTTCTATATCAGGATCCCTTTGGGAGAAAAATGAAATGTTGCTGTTCCAGTTGCAGTCTCTGTCCATGTAAGATGTATTTATTGCTATACCAAGGATTGACTATCTACTGACCATTGGATTGGACCACCTTGTGCATACAATGATACAAGAAATGCAAAGCACTTGGAAATCCTGTAAAAAAATTTCAAGAACTAATTAGATAGAATTGTTCCATGGAATTTACAAGCATGGTTTAAAATGAGAAAATATTTTTTTACCCAAAGTTGATGAATAAATCCCACCAACCCAGTGTAACTACGCCATCTGTGGCATATTACATAACTCAAATCACTTCAAAATTCAAAATGTACTTGGTACTCTGACCTATAAGTCTTATCACCTATCGCTAAGCACTTCAAAATTCTTATCCAATGTTGACTATGCGTGCTGGTTCTAGTAAACAAGTGAATCCGATAGAATTTACTGTGCTAATCTGGCAAGAAAATCTAAAGCTAGATATTTGATGAAATCCAGTAGAAAGATAGCAATATATATATTACGTCAGGCATTTATGGAAATTTCTGAACAACACAACTAGAACAAGCACAATATTTTATAAATATGGAACAAGCTCAGTAGCATTTGCGTAGCTTACCACAAAAACATAACAACAGATTTCGTTTAATGCATGTCACCCACAATTTGGGAGCATGAGTGAAGTAGCCACTAGTAGAAATACCATGGAAATGGCAAGCCAGAAGTGCTGAGAAAAATACGAAGTTGTTAGCAATGATTATATGAAACTTATGTCTACCTAGGCTAACATTCATCTTGTTATCAACAAGGCTTCAAAGCAATGGCATGAATCATGTATATCCCTTGTTGGTTGTTGCTATCTAGTATTTTAAAATACAGCATAGTATGTGTATATATACAGATTGATTCATTGATATGGTCATATGTTCCACAAAGAATTACACATAACACATCAACAACTTAAATGACAAATTGTTGCAAATGTAGCCCCTCTAACAACACATGTAGTTAAAAAATGTGCAGTTGATTGGAGTTCCATATATCAATGCCTCCAAGCAAAACCATCCCAATCATTACAACAGATTCTGTCACACAAATTGCATTTGATTGGCAGAACTAGCACAAATATATCACTTCATTGGAGAAAGCAGCAATTTTTAACACAAATTTGTACTTTTGGACAAAAAAGTTACAATTGAAAGGTTAATAGGTCCTGTTGTTTCAGTTACAAGGTAGGAGAACAAGTCAACACAGACCAAAAATTAAGGAACAGCAGGTGCAATGTAGTCCGTGGATACTTACAGGAAGCCTCTCCCAAATTGCTTCATCAGTCATTGTTTCTCCATGTCCAGGCATTAGAGTGCCACACATCCTAATGAGAATTAAAAAAAATGATAGGAAGAACAATAAACAATAACTGTAGACAGGCATACTCTACTATGAATTAGTTGAACTGTTGAAGTATTGTTTACAGCATAGTTCCTGACAATTAGAATTGTTCACCTCAAAGGAGGTCCAGTAATGTGTTCACATAACAATTTAGTCAATAAAATGGTAATTAATAGCCTGTAAAAAGGTATTCAGTAACCCAGTAACAACTAGCAGGTATATACTTATAAGTGACAAATGATCAATCACTATCATGTGATTCTTAATTTATAAAAAGATTTTCTTGGCAGTGTTGCAGCACTTCCTACAGGTGGACGTGACAGTGTAGAGGTTGAATTATTGACGAGTAAATTATATTGTGGAACAGAAGTCCATTAGTTTGCATTATTGTAAAATCTTAACATAGCTGGGCAGTCAACATAGCGAATTAAAACCCTATAAAGGTTAAAAAGACAATTAGTATGATTGTTTGTCAAATTATTTTTAAACAATTCTTAGAATAGTTCATAAATTTGCTTTGTCGGTATAACCAGGCAGATTAATTTTATTAAATTCAAGTATAAGCAATGTACCTCTTTACATGCTTTCCTTTTATAAATTACCTGTAGGGGTCAGAAATAGGATGGATCTCTATAGGAAGAGATTGCTTTGTCAGGAAGATCAAGGGATTAGGAAAAATGCATTTAGTGAGTTGGTTTGTTGTTTGTCTTCCAAAAGATCAACGTGGACTAGGTATACTGGATCACAACATGAACAATGCTTTATTAGGCAAATGGCTTTGGAAGGTTGGAACTGAGAATGGATTATGGCAAGAAATCTTGTGAAATAAATATTTGGGCTCTGAGACTATCACTCGATTGGAGTGCAAAGTTGGAGACTCACATTTATGGTCTGGCCTTATGAAGGTGAAGAATAGTTTCTATAATCATTGTAAAAGGATAGTGGGAAATGGAGAAAGAACTCGTTTCCGGGAAGATATTTGGCTGGGAAATGTTCCTTTAGCACAAACCAATCACAGCTCTACGCCATAACTTTCAGCAAAACCATTACAGTTGCTGAGCTGCTCAATGGGGGCTGGAATAAGTTAAATTTCGAAGAACTTTGTGGGGATCACTGCAAATATGTGGAATCAACTGCAGCTTGATTGTGCTGGAGTTGTTCTTATTGACGAAATGGACACCATTCGCTGGAAGCTTACCTCTAATGGTATTTTTCAGTTAAATCCTTCTATCAGGCTTTAAGAACGCATGGAGTAGGCTTTCCACGCAAGTTTCTGTGAAAGTCAATTTGCCTGTCAAGATTAAGGTGTTTCTGTGGCTAATTTTGAAAAAAAAAGTATCATGACAAAGGAAAATCTGAAAAGGAGAGGTTGGATTGGGTCCTATTATTGTCAGTTTTGTGGTATGGATGAAACTATAGATCATCTGTTCTTACATTGCCTCATTGCTAGGTTTATCTGGAATGTAGAAAAATGTACTTTTGGTTTCAGTTACATACCACATAATATGGATCATTTGTTGGGGTTTTGGTTGAATCAATTCCCTGGGAAAATGAAAAAACTTGTTACTGTTGGAGTAGCAGCTGTATTGTAGGTCATATGGAAACTATGGAATGCAGCATGTATTGAGAATAAAATGACATCTGACCCTTTATCTTTTATTTACTTAATCTGCTATTGGATGAATCATTGGGCTTTACTGCAGACAAAGGAGGACGGGCGAGAAACAATTCGCTGGGGAGCAAGATTACTTGAGTAAGTGGCCATGGAGATTTTCAAAGCAAGCAAGGGATGGAGACATGGAGTTGCAAGGATCATAGGTGGATGAGGAGCATGGTTAGAAATCTCTGCGAGATTTTGCGAGATCTCGTTTTCTGGACCTGGACGAAACAGAGGAATGCAGGCTGAATTGAAAAATTCAAATTCGTATTGCTACAGTAATATTATTTTTCTTGGCTAGACCTCTCTCATACCGCCCGGAATTTTGGTAATTTCAGCTGGAATTTCAAGTTTCATGACCAGATTTACCGGATTTAGGTCAATAACCCTGAAATAAGTGATATTCCATGAGAATTTGTCAAAAAAAACAATTTTTTGAGACATTTTAAAATTTTGGCATAAACACTTTCGGATTTTTATAAAATTATACAAGCTTTATCATGCTATGAAAAATTTATGCTACCATCCTAACAAGTGTAGGATCATACAGAAAAATTTCCAAAATATTTTAAGTTGATTTTTTATATTTAAAAAATAAAAAACAGAATGAGCACAAATGAGGTAGTAAGCGTGTTAGAATTTTATAAATTTTTTCCAGTTTGATCATGACCTAAATTTTTTTTTTGGTAGAGTTAAGAATTTCCTCATAACCCTTGTCTAAAAGTTTCAAAAAAAATTAATTCTGTTTGGTTCGTCAATGAAAAATTGTAAACTCTACCAGCACGCACTCTAAAGTCCGAAAAGTGTGAAGTAGCACTATCACATTTTTTGCGAATTTGTTAGGTTTGATCATGATCTAAAAATTTTATGGGAACATTATGGCTACTTCAGGAGTGTCCACAAAAACTTTCAAATTTTTGCGTCCTTAGAACTATGCGAAAAAATCATGCAAAAAATGCACCATGGTTGTGACTCGAACCCAAGACATGCTGTTTAAATGTGTTTGACCTTACCACTAGGCTAGAGCTAGTGTTGCTTAAAAACATTGAGGAACTAATGCATTTATCTATGCCATTCAAACCTAGTTACTTTAGTACACACTACACTCAATCATTCACTCAGTCCTCACACTTAAATTCCGGCTAACTCTAGCGCATTTTCGGCCATCCCCGGAGGTGGAGAGCGAAATCTCGGGCAGTGCAACCGAGATCTCAGCCTAATTTACCGAAATTTTGCCTAGCGCAGAATATTTTAAGGTGACAGAAAAAATCTTTTCCAACCCGAAATCTCGTGTATTTTGGGTGATATCTCAGTATCTATTGCCGGATTTGTGTACATATTTGTCGGATATGTGTATTTGTAGGACGAATTAGTGAGCAATTGCATAATGCAGCATGCAATGCTAGTGGCAACTATTTACCATAGAACTATTTCTTTTCCGTGCTAGGACCAGAACCAACATGCTAGTGGCAACTATTTATCACAAAACAAGCATGTTCATTAGAAAACAAGCAAAAATTATATACCATTTAGCACTTAGTATATATTGTCATTGTAGCCTTGTAGGTGTTCATGTTTAGTTAGCCGAACCTACAGTATAGCTGCATGAATGTACTCCACTAATAAACAAACTTTTTGCTTATCAAGCATTTCATGCATGCATGAGGAAAGCATACATGCAATACTACTTCTTTTGTGTTCCGTTGCAGTTCTCATAATGGCAGATCGTGCGGGTACCGTATAGGAGCATGGGGAGCGCGTCGGATCGTTTGGGTCGAAGTACAACTATTGCAGGCATGTTATGAAGGGTGGAGGGATGACCCATCTAAAGGAGCATCTGGCTGGCCGCGCCGGCGATGTGAAGGCCTGCCCAAACATGTCTAAAATGGTTAAGCAGGCTATACTCGCGGACCTCCATGAAAGTCGGGAGGAGGCGGTGCACCTCCGTAAGGAGGCGGCTTGCAACGAATGGGCTACCTTGGCCACAGAGTACCGTACCAAGTAGGAGCAGCTCAAGATGGCCATAAGGGCCTCCAAAGAAGAGGCCTACCTCAGGAGCTAAGGTTTGACCCCAAGTTTGTGCAAGCAGATTAGTAAAATTAATATGTTCAGTTCTGTTATGCTAACTATACAATAATTTGTCCATTGCAGCCTCCGTGCTCGACTCACAGTCTCAGTTCTCGTACAATATGTGCAGCACTCCCTAGTACATAGGAGCGCTCTCTACTGCACTAGGCATTATAGCTAATGACAACGGTACCGAGGTGCAGACCATACATGAAGCTAACGTATACCGTCTTAGGAGAGGACGGTTTGCCACTCAGCTTGCACAGTTCAGCGCCATCGATCAACAAATGATGGCAGGTAAGTACGTAATTTGAGGTATTGTTACGTTGTTGTTAGCACTGACTGACGCACTTTTCTTTTGTCGTATTGCCTGCAGCTCAATAGTGGATGGCGTTCGAGAATGAGACGCCAGCGTTGCAGAAGTACACCTCGCGGTTGGTGTCTCAATGCGCATCGTCGAGTGATTGCGAGCGCAATTACAGCACATTTGCCTTAGTGCACACGCAACTATGGAACCAATTAAGTTATGCGAAGTTCTAGGAACTCGTGTTCGTGCACTACAACCTATGACTTCGCTTGCGGGACTACGAATCTACCCACCAGGCCCAGGACGAAGACCTACTCGATTGCCTCATTAAGGGTGTGATGTATCCTGGCAGTAACCCTATTGCAGAGTGGTTCAACTCATTTAGGTCTAGTGGGGAGCCTCTACTCGACGAGGACAGTGTATACGACCCACCCCTCCTAGCGAGATTCATGGTTAAATCCATCCATCAGAAGAGATGAACAAGGCAACAGGCAACCAATGTAATTGTTTTCCATTCAACTTGTTAATCATGTACATGGAAACCTCATAATAGTGTTAATCTTACTTCTAATTTGCCACAGGTGGGAAGAGCCCCTTAGATTGGGCGGGCTACATGGTCAGTGACACACACACAGGGAAGAGAAAGCATACTACTGACACCGATGACAACGACACTCTAGCAGGAGCTTTAGGCGAGTTGGAGAAGTTATCGGGCAACCAGCGTGCTAAGGGAAGAGGAAAAGACTGAAGTGATGACGAGCCTAATGTCGGCAGTGATGATGAAATTGATACACCTCCTGATAATATGTAGTGCCTTAGTAGTAGCTCAGCGACAGCAACAAACTCTCTCAACGATGATGGGACGGAAACTGGCCGGTATACGCCTCCGTTCACAGCCACAATCGCCAGCAGGATCACAACAGGGGGTAGCCCCCTGAGGAGGGGCTCACAGAGGCAGACCCATAGAAAGGGAAACGGCGCGTCGAGTGGTGGGGGTGGGCGGCAGGCAGCACAACCACAAGATGGTGCAGGCTTATGGTGTAGCAGCCAGTCTTCCAACCATTTGGGCTTCCCAACTGAGCATAGTGAGTACAGTTCGATACTGTATGGATGGGATCAGGGTGGTACGGTTACAGACAGAGTTATGACGGATCAAGCATCTCTTGGCCTTTGACTACACTGATCAATACGCCGATCCATACGCACAACACTTTTCTGTCGGTGTTAGGTACCTTCACCAGTCAGAGAATTATAGCACCTGGATAGCTCATTAGAACATTGGAAGTATACCTACCTACTGCGGGACATGATTTGGGAAGAATACAAGTAACAACATGAGAGGAGGTATCACAAGGTTATTGTCGATAACACAGATGTGGAGTTTGTACCACAGACGTACTACTACTCGTAGGTACGTGATGCAAATATACGTTGATTTTATTGTGATGCAAATATGTGATAAATTGTCATGTATCGATTTTATTTCATGCCTATTAATTGTCATACAAATATACATTGATTGTTTTCAATTGTAACTCAAAATCCAAATTTCAGTCGAAATGCTGCCGAAATTTCTAACTTCACGGATTAATAATATCATCTAAAAGTTTTATGGCAAGGTTAATGATGCATCATGACCATCCAATCAAAATTTTCTAACGTACTTTCAACCATTTTCCATCCAAACATCACCGCTGTTCGAATTTTTAAAAATCCCTCGAGCTTCACCATTACCTGAAAATTTTATGGAAAGATTATTGATATGTTAGAATCATGCACAAAAAATTTCAAATATTTCTAACGTGGTTTATCCATTTTTCATTCGGTTCAAAATTGGCAGTCAGCGTTTAATCAGGACAATAGCAATATTTGATTTTTTTTTTAATTCCACAGGCTTCATAATTATCTGAAATTTTTACAGCAACATCATTAATGTGTCAGGAATCTCCAAAAAAAAATTCAAAATTTTTTGACTTCGCTTTGACCGGATTTCACGCTGTCCAATTTTGCTGAGATCTTGGCAAAACCGGCCGAGATCTCAGTTCTACCGATGGAAAAAAACCGGATTTGAAAATCCGCTTTTGAATTTCATCTGGAATTCGTCCGAAATCTCTAAATCTCGCCGAGATTTCAATCTCCGGCCAGCTCCGATATTTCGAGCGAAAACGAGATTACAATTCTTGATGATGAGTAACACTGCAAGACTGAAATGGTGGAGAAGTTTTTTTGCTTGCACGCGGTCCAGGAAGTTGATCACAAAAAACAGAATCTGGAAAAACTATGCCTTAGTAATGGTTTCCATGTTCTTGTTTTGTCACAAATGGATGGATGTAACACCTGCAGTATCTAGATAGTAGTCTGTAGGAGAGTAGGCATGAACTAGTTGGTTTTTTAGCTTCTTAGTCTGCAGTCAGCAACTATCTCTCTTTTGTTTCTTTTCTTTTGTTATGTAGAACCATATCAGTTTCTAATAGTAGAAATTGGAGGGTTCCCCCTCTGTTTCGAAATATATATATATATATATATATATATATATATATATATATATATATAACCAGGCAATTCACACTTCACAGACACTGTACAAATTTAGCCAATGAACATCAATTGGCCATAAAAGTGTTTCAAATTTAGAATCCAAAACAACAGTGAATCAGTTCCAAAAATATTTCCAACAAACTCTTTGATGGATTCTAGTAAACTTTCAAGTGATACATACAAGTACATTTACAGTTTTGCACTGAAGAATGGTGCGATTACCTGAAATTGTCAGCCAGCATAATGATTTCCAAAGCCAGAAGTGGAAGAATAGCTTTAAATCTATAAAATATTCACCATGACCTGCAGATGAACCATTCAGCTGGCAGGTGAAAAATAAGATAAACAAACAAAATGAATGTGCTTTTTGGAGAAATTCACACTAATCTTTGGATTCAGTGATTCACCATTGATGCCTTCCAGGTAAACAAAGAGAAGCAGCTCAAAAGCAACTAGCAAGGGTGTAGAAACAATGGAATGGCATGAAATCTGCTGTAACATTGAATAATCTAATTAAGCTGATGCTAGCCAGTTCAGAATGAACATATGAATTTGGAAAGCAAAAGTAGTTATTTGCACCTGACAACTTTGAGGTGATGACAGAGCAGGTAATGTGAATCTATATCGAGCAACGACAGCATGGAACAACCACAGAGGGATGAATATCACCCTGCAGGTTTGGTAAGCAATTTGAGAATTCCAACATGCTGACAATTAAAAATACCATGATCGGACAAAGCACAGCTGAATTATAATTAGGAATGAATACAGAAGCAACTTGTTCAGCTTGTTTTCTTTGAAAATGACTGGTGCCCAAGTTTACAAGACCAGTTGCCATCCAGTTCTCTAATGGCCGTACTGATTTCTCGACAGTTACCCATGTCCCATGCTAACAGGTCTATAACCAACTAGAACAATACTAGAAGCTGAACAGCCAACAATTCACAGGAAAAATATATATGACACAACAGCAGTAAAGGTGTGGCTTCAGCTGGTTTCCATCTAATCTGGATCATGCTCACCAAAATTTGCTTTCATTTCCGAAAGAATATTATGGCGTGTCCACATGCAAGCAAGGCAAGACTCTTCTTCAAGTTGGAAGCGCAAGATTAAGCGAATCTGTCATGTGTGTAGAAGTTACATCAACTGAAACCAGCCCCTAAACTGTATATATCAATGATAGTTCCTGGCTGGTAAAAGGTCAATTATTGAACAGTTTTCCAAACTCTCGAGTCCCAGACTCAGGATAGCATGCAACAGCTTAACTTAAAAAACTTATTAGTTATTACCCAACAACAGTAAGTGAATAATAACCTCACACAGTGACTCAGCTGCACAGCCAATATGTCACATCACCAACACACAATTTTGCATGCTAAATTAGGATATAGCTTTGAGTTTTCCATCAAATAGGCATCGGCATGTTCATATGCTACTTCTTCTCAGTCATAACAGAGACACGTACAGGAATGCTAAAATTACACTAGACTATATGCCGCGGATTACCCACAATTTTGCAACGAATCAGCAACCCGATTCTCCGGAGAAACTCACGCGAACTACCCAAATGCGACTCTAGCGGCGATGTTTGCAGCGGCACGATCACGGAAGAGAGGGGGGGGTTGGTGGTAAAGTGTGTAGAGGGGAGAGGGGAGAGGGGTCGGCTTACCTGTCAGATCCTGGCCATGGCAGTAGGAAAATCTGACAACCTCTCCTAATTTTTGAGGAAGGATGGGAAAAGCAGAGTTCTAGGCTAAGCTACTTTGGGGGCGACTATTGTACGACCGCCCTCACAGAACCGTAGCTACGGGCCTACTCCACCTCGTGACACATGTCCCTGGTTCCCTTGATCAAGCATCGTTCTCCTTCTCACACAGCATTGTTCTTCTCACACAGTGCACAACGCCCACTTTCCCTTTCCTGCAAGCCCAGTTCCCTTCCTAACCATTTGAAAATTTTCCCTTTCCAGGAAGAGGAATTTTTGGGGTAAAATAGGATGGGAGGAGGTGACGCAACCTTTAAATTGAATTGAAGAGCTTTCAACCAACATAAATACTAACTTTCAACTTAAAAACATCTTAAACTGCTCTTTCAACAACAAACAATACTAATTTTCATTTGAACTAACCTGAACACAACAAATTAGAAAAAGAGACTAAAAACTGGTAGCACCACCCTGCTTCCTTTTAGTAACATAAAATGACTTTTCACTTCAAAAGATAGATGATCACCGGCATCCTTGGCAAAAAAATGATACCTTACAAGAGTATCTTCCTATGATTAATAGTATTTCTTGTGGGCTAACAATACACATCATGATTTTGCCAAACAAAATGAACAGATGCTTCACAGAAAAAGTCGACATAGTAGGAATGTATCCATCTCATGACACAATTTGTTTATTTTTTTTCCAAAAATAATTGGCGAGCTGGTGCCCCGAAATCACATTGCTGCAACATTCTATGTGAAAAAAGAAATGAAAAGGAATTTGTGACGAAGTGTAATATAAAGAGAACACATATATGAATGTGTGTCTAGAATTAGAGTAACACTTACATATTTTGTGGGCAATCATGTAGCTGGCGGCCTCGTCTGTAATCATGGGCAATCATGTAGCATGTGAGATGTTCTCATAGTGATTTGGCTTCTACCTGAATACACAATTTTGCAAAAATATTACTGACAGATGATGTAAAACTCATAAAATAGCAAATCTGACAAAAAAAAAGGAAAAATGACAAAGATAATGGCCTATTTGTTTTTGCTTTTGATTCTGGATTCTGGCAGCAAAAGAAGAATAAAAAACAAACAGCCTGATTCTAGAAATTGATTCTTACAATCCATCTCACCCATATACACTAAATTCCAGTTTTTAGAGAATCAGCTTCTCTACAATCACAATCTAGAATCAGCTTTTAGAGAATCCAAAACAAAAACAAACAGGCCCTAGCAGCTCCAAAGCTGGTGCATTCCCAACATATTTTTGCATAAGCTTCATTGTGAAAATCCCATTGTCACGACTATGAAAAAGGGAACAAAAGTGTTGTCAATATAAATGCATAGTTATCAAAGAGATGTTACATGTGAGGCGGTGAGGGCGCTTCGGGCAGGAGGGATGACCCCCATGTAGTGTGGCGCAAGGTTTGAAGTGAAGATTCTCTGCGGTAAGTAGATCTCTGTGAAACAATTTCAACTCGATTTGAAAAAAATTGAAGTTGGGAAATTTCGAACTCAAAAAAATTCAATTCGAAAAATTTTGAATTGGGAAATTTCAAATCGGAGAACTTCAACTTGTAAAATTTCAAATTCAGGAAATTCAAATATAAATTTTTTAACTCAGGAACATCAAATTGGGAAATTTCAAACTTGGGAAGATTTCAATTTGGAAATATTCAACTCAAGAAAATTTAACCCATGAATTTTCCACTTGAGATAACTCAACCACGAAATTTCAACTCGAGAAAATTCAACTCACAAATTTTCAACTCAAGAAAATCCGACTAAAAAATTTCAACAAAAAAATCATTTTGAAAAGTTTCAACTCAAAAAACTTTCAGCTTGAAAAGTTTCGACTAAAAAACTTTCAGTTTTAAAACTTTCGACTCAAAAGACTTTCAATTTGAAAACTTTCGACTTAAAAAACTTTCGGTTCAAAAAGTTCGATTCAAACAACTTTTGGCTCAAAAAAGTGTTGATCCATAAACTTTCGGTTTGAAAACTTTTGATTCAAAAATGATTAAAAAACTTCCTATTAAAAAACTTTGGGTGAAATTTGGAAAAAAAAACTTTTTTGAGTTTAAGGTGAGGGGAATAGGGGAGGAAAGAGGGATGAAGAGGATGCCACCAAGTGCCGCGATGAGAGAGAGTTCGAGGGGGAAGAGAACTGGGGGAAGGAAGCAGATGACACCACATGTCATAAGAAGAGGGCGTCCTCGCCCTCAAATTAGCAATTCCGTAAGTTTATTTCTTATACCTGAACTAGGCCCTTTGAAATAAAAATAGTTTGCCTAGTGAACATCCATCTCACCCATATACAAGTAAATTCTTGTATGTAAACAAATTGATCAAAGTTGCTGGCAGCTACAAAAAAGAAATCCTATTATATGGAAGTTGAAACAAAACATAATTAAATCATAATACTACTTGTACAGCACACAGGTGACTAATTACTTCTTTAGAATTATAAAATAAGTAAGGCTAGCCGTAATATAAAAAGATGGCGACAAGCTAACAAAGATACAAACATCCACATGGATTAGTTAAAAAAAGTATACATAGATTGACATACCTCCGGTTGCTCAATGAAGTGCGGCGGTGATGAAGACAACTGATCAATAAAGCCTACTCCATTTTTTATAGGTGGCACCGCACAACATCCTATTTGAAAAAGCACAGTAAACAAATAAAACAATGAACTGGTAGCTTCTCTACTGCAGAGTGTAAATATGAAATAATAAACTTTCTTCCACATATTTAACCTTTCATTTGAGGTGCTTCCAAAATCTGGACATCAGAAAAATTTAGTTTTGAAACTTTTCACAAGAAAAGTGCAAAAAGGGTGTGAACTAATAAAACTTTCAACTGGATAGTTCAAAAAAAAATCACCTGATAAAACCTTCCGCTAGAGATTAAAAGTTTCATTTGAGAAACTTTCAAATCCATAAATCAGAAAAAATTTCAGCAGTGAATCTTTGCATTGGAAAGTGCAAAAAATATGTATGAACTGAGGAAACCTTCTATTGGACATATCAAAAGTTTCAAGAGGGAAACTTCCTACTAGGGATTGAAACTTTCCAGTCCATATACATAAAATAATTCAGATGTGAACTTTTGCACTGGAAAATGAAAAAGAACGGATAGTTCAAAAAGTTTCAGCTAAGAAATTTTATCGTAGCGATTAAAACTTTTAAAAAAACAAAGAGCTTTCAGCTGCTACAGAAAATTTTGAACCAATAAAACTTTCATCTAATAAACTTTCCATTGCCTTTGAAAAAGGATTGAACTTTAAAAAAAAAATCCAAATGTAGATTGAAACTTTCATACACATTATTTTCCAACAATGAAGGATGGAAATATTCGGCAAGAAAACTTGCAAAAAAAAAAGAGTACTACTTTGAAAACTGCAACCTATATTTTACAACTTTCAACTGAGGAAAGTTCGTGAAATTTTGAAATTTTTACTTTTTATTAGAAATTTGATTGATAGTAATACAGAACTCTAAGTGCACACAACGAAAATTTTCCCATATGAAAGTTCTGTATTTTGATTAGAAATTTCAAATATCCATAACAGTTGAAAGCTTCAGTTACTTGTGGACGTTTTAGTCATACAAATCAAAAGTTCTTCCATTAAATATGTTCAGCCTCCCATTGTTGTCTATTCAAACAATTGCAATACCCTGAAATTGCATAAATTCAATGCTTTTATTGACAATTCAGAAAAGTTGTATACAATTCAATACTTTTACAGACAATTCAGAAAGTTTTGTGTACTCACATGTCTTTGAACCGTTGAAACTTTTCTACAACTATATTAGGCATTAGACTTGTGATGACAACGAAAGAGATGATGTGAAATGAATCACGCATACCTTTTGTCTTCTCGGTGCTGCCTGTCCTTGAAGATGATTTAGCAGAAATATTAGCCATAAAACCTTTTCCATACTCATTGCATCCATTCAAATCGCTTAGCCTGTATGTAGCAAAAAGAAATCTACATATAAGACTCCTTGAAAAAAAAAACCGTAACTGAGTACGAAAACTAGGAACGAAAAACACCACACTTAATATTTTAACTGGCTCTACATGCTGCATAAGCTTCTCTTTGCTTTAAGTTCTGAATCTAATGAGACGCAAAAATCTACTTATATCAACAGCTGAGTCCATGAAACTAACGCTCCAGAGCACAAAAAGCCACTACGTAAAAACCAACCATGCTCACATCGAGCATGCATCTATGACAGCATCAAAAATCAAGTTAGCCCACACATAAACGAACAGAACAAAATTAGCAGGCCAAACCAACTATTCCTAGCCATCTTCTTCCTCTCATTGCTACCTTTGTGCACAGCAGCAAAACGATCGCAAACCTCTGGTCAGTGGCCACGGTCATCACCAAATGAATGCTTCCACCCCCATCTACACCAACAAAATCAAAAGGACAACACCACCTCGCACCGCCGACGGTTGACTTGACCACGGATCTGGACGAGCAGCACCGCCTCGAGTCTTTCGCTCATGGCTTCACCAGCGATACCCGTCTCCTCTCCCTGATGTGCACTTGCCATGCTCCAGTCCAAGTCCTCCACCGCCTCCTCCATCCTCTACTCCGGCTTCGACAGGATCTCCGCCAAGGCCTCCCTACTCCTCTATCCTCTGCTTGCCGCGCCACCCACCCCACTCCCACAGCTCCCTCCAGCTTCCCCCACCTCTATTTACCTCTATTATTGACGCCATCGAAGCCACCAATAGAAAACAGGAAAAAAAACCCACGAAATCCCCCAGATCTCATGGAGAGGATGAAAAAGCGAGCTCAAACGACTCACCAATTGTGCCGTCACTTGCATTGGTCTTCATCCCAAATGAGCTAACCAAATGATTTTCGGCGAAACTGAACTCTTACGGCATAGATTTGCCTGCCCTTTGGCCTCGAATGATAGACAGGGAAAGGGAAGACAAGAGTACGCGGAGACAGAAAAACAGGGCTCGAAAATAATTAAAAAAGCAAGGGTCCCACCGAAAAAAGATCAAGATTTATTCCTCTGCCACCCTGCAGCGACGCGTGTCGCGCCGAGAAGGGCTACGTGGGAGGGAAAATCGAACCTGCGTACGCCGCGTGGCACGAAACGAGCGCGTTCGCACCAGAAGATCGCTGAGGGTGACCGTAAAGGGTAGGCCTATTTTATGGTTAGGGGTGGCAACGGGTACATACTCGGGTATTAGCTATCCATATCCGTCCCCGTCAGATAAAAAATCACCCGTTAATTTACCCGTACCCGACCACGGGTAGAACTTCTTCCCCATACCCATCCCCGTTCGGGTCCTTTTCACTCGTCGGGTCACCCATACCCGCTACCTGGACCCGACTGGGTAAAGGTCACCCGATGGGTCACCCGCACCCGCCAAAATCTGGAAGTACACTGCTTCCAAAATCAATTTCACGCTCTTTTAGATCTCAAGCTTTGTATTCACGAGTAGGAAGTTCGATAACCACAGTTGCATTGATTCAGAAAATAGAACAAATGCCAGTCTATAGAAAATTAATCCACAGTTCACACTCACACGACAATGCGACATTATTATCTTATTTAAGTAGAGCAATAGTCAAAGAAAACATTTTGCCATCAAGAGTAATACAGAATACACTAGCAGAACATTGTAAACCAAATAACCAGACAACAACTCCAAGTTTGTGCTATGGTAAAGGACAGTATCTTCTCTACTTAGTGATGGTGGTCCTGAACATAACGAAGACCACAGTATTTGCACACAGCAGCCAGCAGGTGCATCCAGATCAAGACAGATATATTCGATTGGATGGCCAAGGGCAGGATTTTTATCTGTAATGGTCCTAATGGAAGTGAGAATAGGTTAGTTTTGCAAAAAAAAAAAAAAATGCATGATCATGAGTTTATTTGCAACCAACAATGTGGCTACTTGAGGTGCCAACAAACTGATAATTCAACAAGAGAAAACTGATGATTCAACAAGAATATAGAAAAACTGATGATTCAACAAGAGAAAGAACATTTCACCATCTGCAACCAATAAAGCTTCATAGTAGGTAATTGTGCTACTTGAGGTGCGGATATCACATGACAGACTACTAAACTATATGATATGGAAAACTACTGTCTACTGCTAACTACCAGGTTTACAAAGCCAAATTAGTACGACAAAGAATCAACCTATTTTGTCGAAGCTCTTCGGAATGTTGAGGGCTGAGTTCACCAGAACCATCAATAAGTTCATTGCACACTGCGATCAATTGATCCTTTATAACGTCCCGAATTTTGGCCAGATTTTAAATTTTGGAGTTATTTGAATTTTTATGAATTAATCAACCTTTATTTGCATTTAATTGCAATTAATGGAATTTATCTAAATTTTCTGGGATTTATTGGATTTAATTGGAATTTATTTATATCATTTTCCCTTGAGAAATTAAATACCAGAAACTATAATTATCAAAAATTAAAACTAATATTTTATTTAGGCTCAAAATGCTCTGAAATATTTTCTAGAATTTTTCGGGTATTTTTAGTGCCCCAAATAAATACTTTGAATTTCTGTCTTTATTTTTTATTCAGTAAAACCGGAAAATGGCTAGCTACGGTGTTGGTAGCCCAACATCGTGCTCACGCGAAAAAACCCTAATCGCCGCTCGCTCATGTCCGTCCGATCTTGATCGGATGGTCGACGTTAATCGCGCAATCTCGGAACGGCGCTGCTGCTTCGCCATGCTTGCTTGGTCGCCGAGGATTTGTCGAGATTTGCGCGTGTCGAGGCTTGTCCGAGCGGGGATATAGACCATTGTGCGCCGCACTTCACTCCGCCATTTGCCTACTCGCTCGCTAGCTCTCGTGCCAGTAGCCTCTCAATAGCTCACCGGTTGGTACTTCCACCGCCTCGGTTCTTCCTCATTGTTCACCGCCGTCCGTCGTTCCCCGCCGCCGTCAAGACCACCCCCGAGTTCACCAAGCCAAGGCGCGTCCGTGTGGTTACTTTTTCCGGCCGAAGAGACCGAAGCGCCGTCGCCGTGTCATCTTCTCCAACTCCGCAGAACGGCGCCGCCTCTTCTTCGACTCTTCGCGAGCTCCACAATTGTCGATCATCATCCGACGCCGAGGTGAGGCCACGAGGCTCGTTCACGATAACCGCTTCGGTTAGTCTTTCCACCGTCGGATTCGAATCCAACGGTCGAGAGTAAATCGTATGCGTGGCTTGATGGTTCGTCGCCGTGTGTCAGCCTCTGGTAGGTCCTAGCACTGTTCACCGGGCCCACACGTCAGTGGGTGGACCGCCGGTATCTTGGACGTCATCCGGCCCACTGTCGATGGCCGAGGCGACGTGGTTCGCTCTGGTGCTGACACGTGTCAAGCCGGGGGAAAATCGCCGGAAAATCGGTGGAAAATAAGGGAAAAATTCGGTTTATTCTTTTATGAATTTCAGCAAAATTGAAAACGCTATAACTTTCGCATTTTAACTCGGATTTGAGTGATTCCAGTGCCCAAAATTTGTAAAAATGTGAACTATTTATTGGTGATTTTTATTTAATTTTAGTGAATTATTTGCTATCTGTATTATATATTTATTGTGTGTTTGCTTGTCTGGAGTAGACTCGAGTTGCGGAATTAAATCGAGGAGAGTTTGAAGACCCGTCGCAGAACCTCGACCAGAACCAACTCCTCTTCGAAGGCAAGTCGTGCTTTGACCATGTTGCCCCTAGATTTTAAAAAAATATACTTTGATTCAAATATTGCATGCTATGTTAAGTATAAATGATGTTGTTTATATGGGACAGTAGTTAAAATACCCATCTTGAATTATGCCACCTTGATAATGTCATTATATGCCCTGAATACCTTGTCACCCTAGGATGTTTAAATTATGTTGGATGCTAATATGATGCCAACACGGGAGGCTAGACCGTGATAGTTGCTTAGTCCGCTTGTATGCGACGAATGAATTTCAAATAGCAAATGAATATTGCCTAAACCATTATGGAACGTATTTTTGTAAAAGTGCGATGATGTCATGAATTGGAACTGGGTTAGTGACCTGTGTGGTGCTATTCATGAAATGATGTGGAAAATGGCATGTGTTGCTTAAGTATAAAGTGGGGTGGGAAAATGATTTGAGCAGGGCAAGTGGCAAGAAGGCTTCGTGCAGTGGGCTGTGTGGCAATGGGATGTATGAAAAGATTGCGAAGGCTGTGTGCCGAGATGTATAAAATGGTTGTCTTGCCCGGGACAATTAAGGACTTAACCTTGCGAGCCTTTGAGCTGAGTTCCGTGTACAACCACTTGTCTGGAATGGGACGGACCTAGTTAAGTAGGTTTCTAATATCTTTCCTTTGATACCTCGGGGTGACAGTTACACCAAAATGTAACAGACGGGGGCGTACTGTCTTCTGACTTGGTACCCATCTAACGGTATGTGCCTGTTCTAAACTTTGGCTCTGTGTGAGGGAAGTGTTAGGAAGGCAATACTGGAGAGGATCACTGGCTAAGTGTTAGTCTCTGAAAGACTTTGTTACAATCAATCGCCTGTGTGGTGAACGACTGTATCCTGTGGGTAAAGTGTACAGCCTCTGCAGAGTGTGTGTGTGAATCTATTCGAATAGCCGTGTCCGCGGTACTGGACATTGCTCGGTGATTACAGTCAAGGGTTAGATTTTAAAAATAAAAGAGGTGGAATGGGTGGCTGTGTGCCAACAACCGATGAATGAAATTAGGGCTGTGTGCCAAACTCTTGGGAAAAGAATTGAGAAATTAATTATCAATAATATTGATTTTACTGCTTTTAATCTAATAGGATTACCTATTAAAAGAAATGCTGCTTCATGCAAAATAACCAATTAAGCCTTTCCTTGGAATAAGCCTTGCATATAGTAATAGTCTGCATTGTGCATGACTTGTTGAGTATGTTGTATACTCACCCTTGCATCGACAAAAACCTCAGAAGAAGAAGAAGCCGTGCCAGCTTGGAATGAAGAGTTCGTCGAAGGCCAGGAGGATTAAGGGTTGAGCCGCACTCAGTAGCCTGTGGCTAGGAGTGGTTCCGCTATCATATTTTGCTTCCGCTGAATGAACTTGATACTGATGATGTTTATCGCCCTGCGCGGCGAAGTATTGTAAGGTGACCATAAGGTCATGTAACTCGATTATATTATGCTTGAAGTACTTATTATTTATTTCCGCTGTGTATGATTGTGGTACTTCAACCTGTTTATTCTGTGTGTACTAGCGTGATCCTGGACTAGTACAGAATACACAGAGTGTCCGAATCTGTGGAAATTCGGGGCACGACATCCTTCATCTCCTGCAAATGAAACTTTGCCTCTGGGCAAAAAGCTAGCTGCACAAGTTTAGTAACTTGTCAACTAAGATGTTGAAATAGCATCTGCCTAAAGAACTAAAATGATGATTTAATTGGTACCTGGCTTACCTTGAAACCATGCTTACATATATCAGAGAGTTCTTGTGGTAAATTATTCTCATCTAAGCTATTTAAGTTACACTTGTTTCCTGGTGGAGTTGACCTTTGCAATGTCATATTGTCATGGGCTACAGAAAAGAATTTCAGACAACATACATGTAGTATGGAGCACAATTCAGGAAAGGGAGTATTATTATGCTTACAGGAATTGGCCTTGGAGCTCCACATTTCTTCATGTAGTATGGGGTGATTTTACAAAGTACTACAAAAGCCTTCTGGAAAGGGCAATTTCATCTGAGAGGAACTTGAGAGCTGTTCAATTTCATCTTCTTCTACCTGTCACCTGTGACAGAAAATGGAAAGGGCAAAGGGCCTCAATTTCATGAGTAGGCATTCAGGAAAGCAAACAATGAGCAACATTTAAATAAAAATCCCTGCTCATTGATGTTAAATTATTCATCTATTATGGACAAACAACATCATAAATTTAAAATTCCCCAAACAGTACCTTTGGCTTTTGCTTTTTCCGAGTTCCGCTTACTGCATTCATGTAAATACAAAGGTCAGTCACATGCAAACAATGCTAATACAAGGTTTAAAGAGAATTTCAGACAACATACATGTAGTATGGATTCTGAAATGAGAATGAGATTGACATTAACAAATGCAAAGTTTCTGATTGTAAGAACAATATGGTGCATATGAAACTGAAGTTATCTACTTATCTTGCAAGACCAAAGGTTTCCCTCCTGACCTCCTTGAGTCCTTGCTTTTCATGACAACACAAATAATGACAGATAACGCCAACAGCACAATAACAACAAATACCATTTATGAGTACATAGTCCAAACTTCATGAGTAGACAACAACACAAATAACACAATACAAGTTCTTCAGTCTGTCATCACAAATAACACATTACTAGTTTACTACATTAGCTAATAACCATTTCATGACCAAAAGATGTTGCCATCCTCCCAAAGTCAATCCCCCATTCCATGCTCCGATCTCATAGGTCAAATCTCAAGTTCCTGTAGCAGCACATACACAAATCTATCAAACTATTTAAAAAGGAAGAGAGCACAAAATAAATAATGCATATTGCTGAATAATAAAGTGATAACCAATCACCTGAAGACCCTCTTGAGTGTCTTGGAGACAAGACCAAAAGGTAGCAGCTTGATTTTCTTTCTCATGAACTACAAAACACAAATGGATTATTAATTTGCATTTGTAGGAAAGAAAGTAAGAGAATGAATTACACATCACATACTTTTGTATTTGTTTCGAAGCCAATCTTGTGAGCACATCAGAGCCTCTATCATTTTAGTAGTGAGCCTGCTGCGATGCTCACTAAGCACTCTTCCACTAGTGCTAAAAGCAGATTCAGAAGCAACTGTGGTCACAGGAATTGCAAAAATATCTCTTGCTATCCTCCTTAGAGTAGGATAGCGCGTTCCAGCCACCTTCCACCAATCTAAAACACTGAAGTTCTTTGTTGATAATGGAACCAATTCATCCTCTAAGTAGTGATTTAGCTCAGATTTAAACCTCATGGCTATTGGCCTCATACTTGCAACTCGAGCATTAAAGGATGATAAGACTTCCATGTTGTCAATGTCAATAGAAGATACCGATGAGTCAGTGTTATCTTCATCCTCTTGGACATGGTACTCAATCATCAAATCACTTAGCAACTCTTTCACTTTTGAGACCTCAAAATCACAAACTTCACCAATTTTCATTGTGCAGGACTTCAGATGGTCATGAAGGTGTTTAGTACCATTGGTTGATTGACCAGAAAGCTTCTTGAAACAATGCATGCATTTGGCCTTCACTTGGCCATTGTATTTTACCCGCGTAAACTCCTTCCAAACAGCCGAAGTTAGCTTTCTCTTTGAACCAGCCTCTACACCATCTTCATCTTCATCATCATTTAATTCTATCTCCTCGTCAGATAGCTCAATAGCTTGTGAATTTGCTTCTGATGCTTGAGAAGATGGATTTTGGGCTGCTTCTGCTTGGCTACTACTACCACTTGCCGTTGACATTTTTTTAAATCTGTACAAGCAAATAAAACAATCAAATAAGTTTGTAATTTCCTAGAATAAGCACTTGCGGTTATTCCAAAAGTAGAATAAGCATTTGCGGTTTTTCTTACACCAAAGAGTGCACGATGTTGCCGCTTGCGGTTATTTCAGAAGTAGGAGGGGCCGGGGGTGGCCGACTGCTCCTGTTGTTTTCGGCTCCAATGGTGACCTTCCTCTTGGGCTTGGCCACAGCCACACGGACACGCTTCTGCTTCTTTGTTGCATCCACAACGTCTTTGACAGGAGGGGCCGGAGGCGTTGGACGATTTAAATTGATATTTGTCTCACCATCACCGATATTTTTTGGATCCAGTGGCTGCTGGTCACCTTCTTCCACAACCACGCCACTTCGGGATGGGAGGAAGGGACGGCCGGGGTTAATGTGGTTAGTTACGTTAGTAGATGAATGGGGGAGGAAGGAGGAATGGAGGATTGATGAATGGAGAATGGCTGCTGCACTGCATCTAAGGATTTGCAAGACAAAGAAAGTTAAAGAGAGAAGAAGAACAAGGGTTCACCGTGCGCCGTCGTTGGAGGAGGATGGGGGCGCCGCCATGTTCTCTAATCTCTATTCTCTGAGAGTTGGGGAGGAGAGGACCGAAGAGGAGGAGGCTTACTCCAGCGCGTGATGGCATGAGAAAGGCGAGGAGCCGAGGACGCGATGAGCCGGTGAGGAAGGAAAACGGCGAGGGAGAGGCGGAGACGCCGGCCGGAGGCAGAGACGCCGGAGGCAGAGACCCCGCTCGAGTGCTCGACGGCTCGACGGCTCGGCCGGTCGGCTGCTGGCGCCCGCTCAATGCTCTTCCGCCATGGCCCGCCTCACCTTCTTCGCTATGCTTGCCTCGTCGGCGTTTGGCGCCAGCCACGCCGCCGGTTTGCTAGGGTTAGGGATGGAGTCGGGCAGTCGGCACTCGGCTTTTAGTCGACTAGGGTTAGGGTCTGTACTCTGAATTGGAGAATTGGAGATAGGGAAATGGAGGCTGGACTCTAGACTCTGGTCTCTGGAGCGGTGGAGGCGTGGAGCGGGCCTTGGGCTTGGTCGCTTGGAGTCACTCGTCAGCTGGGCCTGCTTGGGCCGCTCCGCTCCACTTTAACGGGTAAATGGGTAAACGGGTACGGGTGAAAGTACCCCGTACCCGTACCCGTCATACCCGATGGGTGAATATTTTCTCCCATTAAGATACCCATGGGTATGATTATTGGACCAGATTTGCACCCTAATGGAGTAAATACCCATCGGGTATCGGGTTTCGGGTACCCATTGCCATCCCTATTTATGGTCTCTGACGGTGCAGTTTGGCTTCCACCTTTCCTCGCCTGACGACACCGAAAAGTTTCATACTCAAGAAACTTTTAACTGAGGAATTTTAACTAATAAAAAATCAAATCAAAGACTTTCAACTAAGAAAATTTTAACTCGAGAAATTTCAGATCAAAAAATTTTCAAGTGAGGAAATTTTAGAACAGGAAATTTCAAAAACTTTATGTTCAAAAACTGTCAATTCAAAAGTTTTTTGTTCAAAAACTTTCTGTTCAAATAAATTTATTTTTGAAAGTTTTGATTTGAAAAAACTTTCAGTTTGTAATGTTTTGACTGTAAAATTTCAAATTGGAAATTTCAACTCAGAAATTTTCAAATTCATCTAAAAAATCAACTCTAAAAAATGAACTCAAATAAAAAAATTACCATAATCCTCTTTTTCAACTCAAAAATTTTCAAATTCATCTAAAAAATCAACTCTAAAAAATGAACTCAAATAAAAAAATTACCATAATCCTCTTCCTCTCCCGTGCATGGCTAGTGCACCAAATGCTCTTCCTCTCCCGCGCATGACATGTGTCGCATGGAGAATGGCTTGCGACAGGAGCGCACGAAAACGTCGGTACGAGCAACCTTAAAATAACAAAACCGATAAAAATTAGTGGTTAAAGCTATGTTTTAAAGAGCATATTCATGTGTACGAGGACTGCCACGAAGTAGCATTGGCATTGCTTATTGCAAGCACCACTTGTACTACATACACATATCTGTCAATCAGCTGCACGCATGCACACATATACAGGTTTTGACTCGAGTTTTCTCTAACTAGCTACGTACGAGTACCAGTCATGCCGATCATGTCACCCTTAATTACGAGATATGCGTGCGTGGCAATGAACACATTCGTTGCGGACGAACCAAATGCTTTTTCTCACCGCGCGCGACACGTGTCTCATGGAGAGTACTTGCGGCAGGAGCACACGCAATCATTGGTGCGAGCAACCATAAAATAGCAAATCCGGGGACCGTAAATTAGCAATTTTAAGCTACTTTACTCTATTGAGACTAAAGTGTAACAAACCGCTCTTTTCAGAGGGTGCGTATAAATACCTTCACAGCTATCCAGGATTTTAGCTATAGATAACCAAGTGTACATTGCCAGACATAAAAGCAAACACAAATATTTTATAGATGAAATAAGGGCCTAATGGCCATAGTTTTACAAAGAGTGTGATTGGCACCAGATACATTACAAAACACCCACAGGAAAGGCTTGATCAGATAGATCAAGGCCTTCAAAACCAAATATCATCGCCATCTACGATCTCCTGGAATCCGTCGTCTTCTTGAAAATCTAAAAGGGGGGTAGGAGGCAAGGGTGAGTACACAACCGTACTCAACAAACCGCACGAAAATTCTGAATATTACATGCAGGGATAAACAAGGTAGGTACAGATTTTAAGTATTGTAGATGCAAGTTATAAATATCAGTTTTCATTCTACATTTGAAACACAAACCAAATAAGAGTAAGTACCATGGGGGGTTATTTGCAAAGTTCACATTTATGACAAGTTCTATTTATGAAAACTACAGGGGCGCAGTTCTAGGAATCACCCTAGATTAACTCAGCTTCATTAACCGGAAGCACGGCGTATTCGAATACCATTGATATCATTCTGCAGAGGTGCTCAGCTTTACCCACAAGATATCTGCGGCTGTTAGTGCCACGCGATTACATGCAACTTAAATGCATGCGGCCGAACCGAGATGATCATAACCTTTTGTTGGACTTCCCTTCTTTAGCTCCTATCTAGTAGGTTACGAGGATCCACAGTCTCCAATATCCACTGGCCAAAGCGGGAGACGCGATCTGGTCATACTATGGATACCTACTGTTGTGAGAATTGGTGAATGGTCACTCCATTCCCGTTCCACCCCAATTGTTTCGCGGACCATTCTCCTCCTAAAATGGTAGCTACTTCCTATATGTATTCCAAAGGGAAGTACAATGTACTAAGCTATATTGGAATACGTCAACAGGGCTGACCGGCCTAACTTGTGGTTGAGCGGGACCTGAAGTTATTTACTTTGCCCAAGGCATCGGTCCTTAAGTGCTTGAGAATTAGCAAATAATATACCACAAACTATTGGTACCCACTGTACCACCACCACACCATATCCTGGCTTTGTCATCGGTTAGGGGTTGGACTAGTATCCACCGCTTGTGGTCCGCCCAACACTGCCCCCCTAACCGTAGCAATTTTTGAAAATCACCCGAGCCAACTCTCGGAGATTTTAAGCAATTTTAGCTAAAGGTGAGATTATATTTATTGCTAATCTACGATGGTCAATATTTTATACCTTAAGGTTAAAAGGGATTAAGACATAACAACAGGTTTAACTCTCGGGTATAGCTAATCATGTCATTCCAATTTACCACTTTTTGTAGTTTTCCAAAATACTAGAAAATAATGTGGTACAGAAAATATACATATTACTGTAATGAAACTGGGTCCAACATGTTCAAAGAGTGTGGCTTGCTTTGCGGGGTCGAGGGTTCTCCTAGAGGGAAATAGTCAACGTCGTGTCTGGTCCCGAATGGCTCCTGCTCCTGGTACGGCTCTAGGAATTGCTCCTGCTCCGGGAATTGCTCCAAGGGCGGCTCCAACATCGGATCTAATGTGAGAATATGCAACCAATAAATAAATGAATAAAAGAAACTAAAGAAAGAAAAACGGAAAAAGAAATCAGGGAGAAAATGGCCGAAACAGGGTTTAGGGGCAGTTTGGGAATTTTTTGGACTTGATCTGGCAGAACGGAGATCATTTTTAGACTCAACGGCTCGAACTAGGTAAGAATATGTATTTGTGGGTATTTTTGGATTTTTGAAAACTTTTGGGATTTTTCTGGAATTTCATTTGATTTTTTAGATTTTAAATAATATTAAAACCCAAGATAAATCAAAAACGAATTTGGTCTTTGGTCTGACAAGAAACCGCGCACCCACGGACGTGTGGCTCGCCGAGCACGTGTGCTTTCCCACAGGGGAAGCTGCCCAGAGACGTGGCGCACGGCCCTCATGAGAGGCCACCCAGCAAGACGAGTGAGGCCTGACGCGGGGCTCACAAGCAGAAGGAGAGCGCCGACGGCCAAAGCCATGAGGCAAAAGCTGGCAGTGGGACCCCGTGACAGAGAGAGAGGGGGGCGAGGCGGTGCGGGCAGCGGCGAGGAAAAATGGCCGGAGTTGGGGAAGACGCGAGCGAAAACTGAAGAGGAGATCTCGGGAGTGGAAAGAAGATAGTGAGAGAGGAAGAGAGGCTTACTGCAAACTCGGGGGTGGGGAAAAACGAAGGGGGGAGGCGAGGTATTTATACGCAGGGGAGGAGAGAGGAATGAAGCGACGGTGAGCTCACTGCGGCGGCGAGGAAAGGCTTGAGGCGGCCGGGAGTGGCTCGAGGTGCCTGCGCGAGGCGATGTCGTCGACAGCGACACAACGGGCGACAAAGCGGCGATGGGGCAGAGCTACAGCGACGGACGAACACCGCGATTGATGGGGGAAGATGACACTATGCGAGGCGGTAAGGCGAACGCGAACATGGAGCGAGGCACAAAGTTGGGGCGAGGCGCAGACGGAAAGGCGCCGAGGCATGGGCGAAAGCGGCGAGGAGGGAAGCGACTGCGGCGGGATGGGTTGGAGAAAAACGGGCCGAGTGGGGAGAAAAAGGGAGCTGGCCAAAAGCGCTGGGCCGAGGAGAAAGTGACTTTCCCGAAAGGGAAAGCGAAAATTTTCGGGGACTGCCAAAAAGGGAAAGGCTCCAAAAAAGGCTCAAATAAATTCGGAAAAATTCTGGCAAAAATTCAAATAAATCCAATAAATTCAAATAAATCCATTTTTGAAATTTTGGGGTATTTCATAAAGTGGTTGTATCAAATAGTGATTCCATTTTCTCGGATAGCCTTGCAAATCCATAGTTCAGAATTATAGCAGTAAACTTGAGCAGAGTAAACTGAAACCATACGGTGAACAGTGGAAACAAAAAGGAATTACAGCAACTGGTAATTAATACTTCTATTCTCCACCCTTGGATTCTAGTTAAAGTCTTCCAGTGAGCCATCTCAACCCTTTAGTCTTCATGTTGAAACTGTTTCATCCAATGCTTTCCTTGCCGACTACACTTCATTAGCTAATTCAGAGCTCAGTCTTTCATTCTGCCATGCTCTGGTCCTGACAATCTCGCTATGCTTAAGATGTTCCTTGGCCTCATGGAACAAATTCAGGAAAAAAATTGTGAATGAATGACAAATCCTCCCATGTAGCATCAGCTGGAGCTAAATTTTGCCACTGAATTAACCACTGAGCAACAGGAACCCCCTTTCTAGGAATGATGCAGCAATCTAACATAGCAATAGGCTCTATTTTGATTTGCCCATTTTCGCTCACCAGTGGGAATCTGGCCATAGGTACTGCATGATTTTGAAGATGCTTCTTCAACTGACTGGCATAGAACACAGGATGTATATTGGCATCATCAGGCAATTGCAATCGATATGCAACCTTCCCTACTCTTTCCAGCACCTTGAAAGGCCCATAGAACTTGGACCAAAGCTTAAGCGATTCTCTCAATCCAAAAGCATTCTACCTATAGGGTTGCAAAATACACCATGTCCCCAACCTGTGAGAGCCTAGAATGGAGTTAGTTGAAGTGAAGTATGATAGGTAGAGTTGTACCACCATTTTGCTAAAGATAACCAACTAAACCATTCCTTGGGTTTTTAGAATGCCATACTTCTGAGATATGACTCTAGGCAATGATTTACTCTCTCAGTTTGACCATCGCTTTGTGGGTGGTAAGCTGTACTCAATCGAAGTGACATATTCACTGCTTTTGAGTGAGACCAAAAGGAGAAGTTTCCTCACTCAAAACCCAAAAACAAACAACCCTATCTTGGCCTGAAAGATCCCCTTTCTACGACCGCCATAAAAAATGCCATAAATCTCAATTACTATCTCGTTTTTTAGTGAGACCAAAAGGAGAAGTTTCCTCACTCAACTGTACATCTACACATCAATTCTTACACCAATCCATTTAGGGAGTAAAGATTTTGGTGCGTTGCAATCTATCCTACTTGTTGTCCTGAAATCTGCATCTATGTGCACTTGAAAATTTCGTGCAAAATTCTCAGTTGAATTTTAGAAAGTTGGCCCAAACAAAAAGTTGTTGCAAAAGCCGTTAGAAAGAAGGGAAAAAAAGAATCATTGAAAAAGAGGCACCTGACCAAAAGTTATATCCAAAATACAGACTTACTATCTGGTGGACAAAAATCAACAAGTTAGAAATTTGGATTCATCTTGTGCTTCCAAGTCTAAAATTGCATATTCTTGAATTTTGCTGTATTTACCACTTGTATCCACTACCATATCATTTGTTTTATCCTAATATCCATCCTTGTTTGATCAGCAACATAGGCTAATTGTTAGATTCGAACACTTATTCAATTTTATGCAAATTCTAAAATTAGCTGATTATTTTCCATTGCTATTGATTATATTACCTATCTAAGCTCCACTTTCGACTAACCATACAGGTGATAGCCTTGCAATCGCTTTGCTCACATTTGAGTTTAGTTTATCACGAACTAGCCACCAGTTGTACCACTTGCTGCATTTGTAAGAGTTGGTAAGAGCTTGGTAATAGCTTAAGAGGGAAGAGATAGACTTGATCCATTTCCACCTATAGTAGTAGTGATAGCGAACTACATACCTTTTGTATGTTTTTTTGTTTATTACTAACCATGGCAGATGACAGTGGAAGCATTGAAGAAAACCAAGCTAAATTTCTCACACCACACACGAGAGGAATCATACAACACTTCAAATGCTTGCTCAACGCGTATGTTGAGAACCACGACAATGCTATGGCTGAGATCAACAACAACCTTGTGACACTTCATGATCATGTTGATCATCTGGATGGACAACAACCACCACATAATGTCAATTAGGCCAATCATGCACTAAGGCAAAATGGAGCACCAAGACATCGTAACCCACTTGCTACCTACTCTTGGACAAATGGGGTAGAAGAGAGCAACTACGGTGGTGATACGAAGGACGATGATAGATTTAACTCCCACAATGATCATGATCATTGGCGCCTTCGACACAATCGACAAGGTATGGGTAAAAATCAGCGTGAACAATGGGAGGTACGTGATGATCCATTAGGAAATATTAAATTTACAATACTTTCATTTGCTGGAAAGTTCGATCCTAATGCATATATTAATTGGGAGATAGCAATAGACAATGAATTTGCAAAATATGACTTATCTGAAAACCAAAAGATTAATGCCGCAGTTAAAGTGTTAACGTCAAATGCAATACTTTGGTGGAAGCATATATCTAGACATGATAAAGAACCTAAAACTTGGAATGCTATGAAAAGACTTTTGAGAGATGATTATGTTCCTACATATGTTGCTGAATATTTGCTTACTAAACTTCAACGCTTACAACAAGGTTCTAAAACTGTTATAGAATACTATCATGAATTGCAAAATTGATTGTTACGTTGTGGTTTACAAGAATATGAAGAAGCTACCGAGCTTAGGTTTATACGTGGACTTAATCATGAAATTAAGGATGTTCTTGTTAATAAAACAAACAGTTCTCTTTTAGACTTGATTAAATGTGCTTGTAGAGCTGAAAACATGCTTCTAAATCTTTGAAAGAGTCTTTAGCTTCATTTGAGGTGCCCATTGTTGCACCTTCTAATGTAGCTAACATTTTGCAGAAAAGTAAGCACCCTCGAGAGAAGGATGAAGAAGAAATGTGCAAAAAGAAGAGTTTTTTGCTGCTCCATATGTATGTGAAGAGTTGAAAATTGAAGTTGCACCTACAACCACTGAGAATGATTTAGATAGTAATGTAAAAGGTATAGACTGTACACATGGTGAAAATCATTTTGAAGAGATAAAACTGTCCATGAATCATGCTATCGTAGAGCAATTATTAATGGAACCTATTGCTGATTTTCTTTTGTTAAAAGATGATTTGCTTGATAAAGAAGAGTTGTGTGATAATGCTTCACCTATATCCACACCATAACTAGTGAATGAACATGAAAATTTCATATTTGAACTAAACACTAGCGCTGAACATAAACATGTTATTCACATTGCCAGTGAAGAAGATGAGCTTAAATTTACATCTTCTTTAAACACTTTAGGTTACATTAAATTTGATGTTCTATGTGATCAAAATAGTTTGAAGAAGAAAATTCTTGTACATTCTGATTTGCCATGGTTATCGTAAAATATTTTCATGTTGTTAGCAAACATAATAATAAAGGAGAGTTCAAAATGCATAGAGTATACATTTGTTCAGATCTGAAACCTCTATTTCGTATGCAACAATGTGATCAATTTGATAATTCCAATATCATATCAAGTACCTCTACATTCTTTTATAATCCATATGATAGTTTTCAAGAAAGGGAGTGTTTGGGTGATTGTGATTCTCGAGTTGTTGATTTGATGACAAAAGATATGCATGTTGCTTTGCTCTTTGTCACTACTAATATTTTGCAGGAGAATGTGATGGAGTTGAGCATGACTCCAATTTAGGAAAGGGAGAATGATGAGACCATGCTCATCCAGGATATGACCAACGCTATATCAATTTGGCGACACTTCACGGCATCCTCTGCATCATCTACATCCAGTAGGATGGCTGCTTCTACATGGCTTCACCGATACCCACCAGGGCCAGGTCGATCACACAATTGGCCTCCTTAGCTTTTGGACATGGCACGATCAACTTCATCAATTCAGTCGCCACCTTGGCCGCCTCCCATGCTTGATGGCGTATTCAAGAAAGAGAACGTTGAGTTTGAGTCGAGGATGACTCAAATGCAAGATGGGGAGAATGATGAGGACATAGCTACGTCGGATACACCCATGGCATTAATGACCAATGACCAACAAATTCCTCCTAGTGATCAGCAGCATTCGACCCACACCAATTACACGAGCCTGTGCGTGACAAAGAAATTATCAGGTTAATTCGTTTCTTAGGATGCCTAATTTTACTTTTGAGGATAGACCGGTACCTAATAATATTCTCATATTCAGGAACCATGGCAAGGATCATCTTGGGGATGCAAAGTAGCATAGGAATGCAAAAGGACAATCCAACATGCAAGGTGGGAATACAAATGGACGTGGGAATGCAAAGGGACAAATCACCATGCAAAGTGGGAACGCGAAAGAGCTCCACTTGGCCTTTAATAACTAGTCTGAATTCAAACAGACCTAGAGTATGCAAACAGATTCCGTTTGGGGGTGTGTGAGTACTTGATTGAAAGATAATTTCGTGCTCTTTCCAACGGATTTAGCCTCATCATCAAATTCTACTTGAGTTGGCCATAGCAGTATAAAACGTGTGACATTCTCAGTCTTTGGAGTGCTGCGCCACCATTATTGTCGGTTGAGTTCACATGTAATTAAAGTGGCGTGAGGCCAACTCCTAACAAATATTTCCTTGGCTATGTTTTGGACAAACTCTCTCTCTATCCTCTCAGGTTTTGTTAAGTTTAGTTGCCCCATATGTGGAATTTTAACCTTGTTCTCTTGACTCAGCTAGAACAACAGTAAACAAGTTCAGAACCTTAGTTGGTGTGTGTGCTTTATTCTTGTTCTTGCTGGTTCTTCAATTGCTTGCAAGAATAGACCTTCATGGTTAGGTCATCTGGGCTTTCGGCACAGTTGATAACATCTAGGAGTGTGGTTTAGTGATTGCGGGCGCTTATCCTTGTGTGGTTTGTAGCCGGATCATCAAAGTTATCCTCCGCCTAATCGAAGTTATCTTCTCACTAGAAGATCGGGCACCTGTGCGCCTATCAGACACATTTAATCATTCAAATTAATTTGGGTTGTACTCAATTGATCTTAGAGGCATCCATTATATGTTAATGGAGTGCAAGTGATGATTGAGGCAACCATGTTTATTGGACTAACAATCTTCAATGAGTTATGAAGAAAGTTGAGTCTATAAAGATAAAAAATCAGGAGAGAGAAGTCATCATATGTTGACAAGCTTCAAGAGAAGATCCTAAAGTGAAGAGAAGGGCTAGAGAAGATTCATCGTGTGTTGATGAATAAGAATAAGAAGATTCGATCCTAGAGAGAAAATGATTTAAAATCATAGAAGCTCCAAGTGGATCGCTAAAGGCAAAAGTATAACTAATTAGGGCTAAGCATATATTCCTAGTCTTTTTACTGATCTCGGTGTTTGGATAGGAGACCGGATTGCTAGTTAGGTGATGTACTATTAAGAGGTGTTGAGTCTTTTAGTTTGAGCTTCACCATGTGCTAATGAACGCAATCCGATTCACTCTAGCTCACTCTCTTAGTTGGATTTTGCATAAGCTAAGTATTTGTATGTGTTGCAAATAAGGGTACTCATACTTGCATCTTATTTGAATCTTATCGATTTGTTTTTACATGAAGCTATGGTCTTACATGTGTTGCAAAAGAGAGATAGCTCATGTAATATTGGTTTATGTGGTTGTTGCATTGAGATAAGTTTTTCATGTGTTACAAAAGGAGAGAGCTCATGCAACTTGATTTGAATAGTTGTTGTTTGCAAGGTACTAGAGATTTGCATGCGTTGCAAATAGAGAGCTCATGCTTTGGTGTTTTAAGCTTGTGATTGAATCATATTTTGATCATCACAAGGCTAAACTTGGTTTGTGCTTTGAGTTTGTAAAATGTGTTTTTATAAAATATTGATGTTTATGCTTCTTATCTTGGAGTATAAGATAAGCATTTGCAAATGTGTTTTGCAATATGTTGGGATTATGTGTTGATCATTTCATGGCTCAAGATGTGCTTTTAAGTGGTTGGATTTGTTATTTGTAAATGTGTTTTACAAATGAGTTAGAAGTTATGGGTTTTAATTCTAGAGTATGTGTTGGTATTTGCAAATATGTTTTGTAAAGTGTCGGGATCATGTGTTGATCCTCACATGGCTAAGAGGATTAAACTCATAGGTTCTCGATTTATTTGCGAATGTATTTTGCAAAAAAAATAGAGTTTAATGTGATTCTTTGGAGCATGTGAATTGGGTTTGCAAATGTGTTTTGCAAATTGCTTGATCATGTGTTAATCATCACATGGCTCAAAGAATCAATTATTATTGATGGTTGATTTGAAAAGAAAAGATTTCTGTGTGAAAATCTGATTTTATCTGAAAATCCAGTAGTACTGCAAGTGTAAAGCCAGTACTACCGCTGGTCTGGTAGTACCACCGTTTGGGAGCCGGTACTACCAGAGGTACAGTAGTACCGGGCCCAAGCCACTGGTATTTATTTTTCAGAGGGGCTGCTCTGGAGGTGACTCGAGCGGCAGTACCACCCGTGGATCGGGACAAGGGCGGCACAGGCAGGATCCAATCCCCATCTTCTCTGCTGCACGAGCGGCAGAGTGTGCAAGGCAGGGGAGACAGCAAGGATTGAAATTTTTCTCCAAAATCTCATATTTCGGGTACCCACGAGATCTAAATTATCGCTAGAAAAAAATAAAAAAAAAATTGAAAATGCTACAGCACTTTCATTTTTTTCATGAAATTTTGCCCAAAATTGCCAAAATTTCACCTAAACTGGGCGAAATTTCATGAAAAAAATTTATATTTTGCTTTTTTATGGCTGTATTTGACTTCAATTACATCAATAACCCATACGAAATTGATCTTTGATGATAATTTGTCAAAAACATTATTTTTTGAAACATTTTAAAATTTTGGCAGAAACACTGTTGGAATTTTATAAAACTGAGGATGCTTTGTAATACTTAAAAAAATTTATAGTACTATCTTAGGAAGTCTAGGATCAAACAATAAATTTTATAAAATATTTTAACTTCATTATTTATCTTTAAAAAAAATAGAATTAGTAGAAACGAGGTAGTAAAAGTGTCGAAATTTTTTAAAAAAATTCAAGTTTGATCATCATTTAAAAATTTTATGGTAACATTAGTAATGCATTAAGATAATCTATAAAAATTTTAAAAATTTTCTAGCATGGTTTGAACTATTGTTCATTCGGTTGAAATTTGTCGGTCAGCCTTTAGTTGCACTGTTCAAATTTTTAAAAATTCATGAAGCTTTATAATCATTTAAAAGTTTTATGAGAACATTAATAATGCATCATAACCATGCACAAAAAATTTCAAAATTTTCTAATGTGGTTTATACCATTTTTTCATTCGGATCAAATTTGCCGGTTAGTGTTTTCTCGAGACAGTAGCAATGTTCAAATTTTAAAAAATTCCTCAGACTTGATAATCATCTGAAATTTTTATGGAAACATCACTTATGTATCATAAACCTCTAAAAAATTTCAAAATTTTTTGATATCATTTGAACCATTTTTTGTTCAGGTGAAATTCGTCGGAATTTCGGCAATTTTGCCCGAAATTTCAAATTTTTGGCCGAATTTTGGTTTTTTTAATTGCAAACGGACTGGATAATTATAATTTTTGAATTTTAGCCAAGATTTGTCTGAAATACCGAGATTTCGATGAAATTTTGGATTTTGGTCCCAGGCGAGATTTTATCTGAAAACAAAATTTGAATCCTTGGGAGACAGGGAGGAGGCGAGGAGTCAAAGGAAGAACCGTAGTGTGGAGGGCTGTGAAATGACAAAAACGATGAGACACAAAGTTCCATCGATTGGGGATCATCGACAGGAAGAGGCGTGGTTAAACTGGTGGAAGGATCTGCCTATGAATTCGTTTTTTCCAAAGGGTTTTTATGCAAAAAAAAAAGTGACGTGGCACGTCTGGTTGTGTGAGAATCCCAGGTGCTTTAATATATGTATGATGACCTGATGGGACAGCATGGACTCATCTAAACCTAGAATAAGCTATTGTAATTTATGCATATTTAACAAACACACTACAGTTCTGATGTAAGATTGTTGTCCCGATCTTTCGATGAGAGCAATAACTATTGATTTGGTGGAACTAACTTTGATGATCCAACTACAACGTACGATGACGATACGCCTTAGCAATCGCTAAACCAACTATAGAGGGTTATTGATCTTGCCGTGGGCACAATCAACCTGAACACGAGATTCAATTCCTACAAGCAACCGAAGAACAAGCAAGAACGATAATAAAAGGAATCCAAAATTGCAAATAAGAATTGAGGTTCATAAAAATATAGATCAAAAGGTGAGGTTCTGCAAAGTAGTCTCAAGAGACGGTCGTCCGACACGTCTAGAGGATAATGTAGTTTGGCCCTAGGCTAAAACTATACTAAACAAAAACCCAAGTGTCTAAAGCGACGACTACTGAATATATGAGAGGGAGGGACGTGAGAGGGTCGTCTTAGGGTTGTGTGTAACTAGGAGGTGCACACAACTAGGGCTTGGGCTGCCTCACGCTTAAAATGCACAGTATTGTAGCATATTGTTTTGATGATTCCGGCTGATTCATGATGAATTTGGGGATGGGACTAGACCCATTGGAAAGGTTTTGTTGCAAGCTTTCAATCAAGTATAAGAACTCTCTAATCGGACACTGTATGCAAAAGTTATCCTCGTTTTACTTCAGACTGGTATCCAAAGGCCAAATTGGATTCTAGAATGCTATCTTCTTGACCCATGAATGACATGTTGGAGTTGATCCAACTAGGTGTGGATGTATCCATAGTAGTAATGTCCTCATCAAGTTCCAATATAGAGTTATGAATCAAGTTCCATATATAAGAATTTGAAAAATATCAAATTACTCTCACCGGTCATAAGTAGTCGTTATTTTGGACATAAATACAATCAAACTTTCAAAAATTTGACTAACAATATATCTTTAAATATTAAATTGGATATACAAAAATCATATGTGTAGATTTGTCTAGAAAAGTACTTTCATAATATTATAATTTTATTGGGTTTTATAAATATATTGTAATAGAAATTAGTGGTCAAAGCTGTGTTTGGAGATCGTGTTGATGTCCAAAACGATAACTATTTGTGACCAGAGGGAGTATTGCCCCACACAAATAACCTGCTAAAGCAAGTAATAACAATATTTAATAAACTTGATGAAACATGCTACCACACCGTTGAGAAACTGGGAGTGGATCTAGTACTCATAGAGAGGAGATATATATATACGAGCTACACGAACTATCGTAAGTTGGTTATACCTTAATTCGTACTACTTAGTTCTTTATTAATGATCGGCTTTAGGGTGACTGAACCACTTAGGTTGAAACCATGACTGTTGTGATTTTGATTGTCCAAGCTGCTCACCTTATGTCCCGACCTATCCATTTGGATTTCGGTCAAGAATAGACCTTCCAAAGAAAGCCTTAAAGTAAGTTGTAGTAATATATAATACCTGTTAGGTTTAAATGTAGTATATATGGGTTAATCCTTTTACACGAAATGAGAACAACAATATAAACAGTGTGCTAGGTGTATGCAGATCCCTTTTATAGGTGGACTATAGACATTAAACAGATGTTGAGTCAAAACGTTACAATTTCTCTGCTAGTTACAAGAGCCCCTTGGTTTTGGTGGTAGTGGTGGTGGTCAGTGTGCCCACCACTGTGCTGACATATGGGACCACGTCGTCTGTGTCACCCCGCTCTCTGGATGGCTTTAGTCACGCTCACCGTCTCTCATTCCCCGTCCTCTTCCTTAGCACCACTGGAAATTGAGTGCTGTAGAGACGAGAAGGCCGTCGGGAATTGATTTTGCTTGTCGTTGGTGTGGCTAGCGGCGGCCAATTTACGGCGGCGATGTCGTTGTAACGACTGGGGATTGCGTTCGAATGGTTTTGCGGGCACTGTAGCATGAGAGCATCATGCCCTTTAACGCACAACAGCCATCAAGGGGTGTAATGGGCTTGTTGGGCCAGCTTTTTTTGAAGTTAGAAATTTTACGGTGGATAACATGGGTAGTAAATAGTGGTGGTAGAAATAAGATCTAGCCATATATTTCTCAGGGGTATTATGAACCTTTAATATTTTGCTACGTTATTCGTTAATTGTTATCATTGACCTTCATTTTTCGTCACCACCGCCTTTTGTTACATTTCTCGTTATCGTTGCCCTCCTTTTTCCGCCACAGCCGCCAGTCCGATCCTGTCTAGCCGCAGCATTCTTGTCGGTGCCCTCTCGGATTGTGACCACGCCACAGCTGGCACCCTCCTACCTGATTTGTGACGACTTCGTGGCACTAACACATTAAGCGTTATCCTACACGGCCATGAATTAGTTACAAATTTTACACGAAAGCACAAAAAAATACACATACGCTCAAAATTTTAAAAAATGGCTAATCGCAATACTACCACCATATGATTTCTACTACTAATGCTACCAGCAGAAGTATAACTAAATCTTAACTAGTTTGATCCATTACATCAAATAGAATGGACGGCTAATATTTAATATTGTATATTGCAAAAGTACTCAAAGATTTACAATAGAAACAGAAATTTTCACACAACAGCTTTTGTTTAGCACAGTCAGGAATCATGACAACTTCTGCAACAGGGTACAACACAAATATTCTTCATCAGAAAATACACCTTGGGATCAACATGATGTGACAAATTGAGGTTGGATTTTCCTTTTCCTAAACATCATAGGTTTGAACAAATTCATAAATTAAACAAGTACAACATGCATGTATCAACAATACTAATAATCAAATCTCTTCACTCACCTTTTCTTCTGCATAATTTTCCACTACCTGTAGACATTGTGTCCACAAAAAGATAATTGAGATTGGTTAGGATTTTGAGCTTCCCAAACAAGCCTTTCAAGATAATAAGGTCATATTGCTGATTAGATAACTACTGTTCTTTACCTTGGTAGGATTCTACTAATTGCAAATTGCACCAGTCAAATATACAACACGATAAACTTTGATCGTAAATAAAATGCCAACTTAGAAGGGTAAGGAAGATCATCATATCTATAACCATATGGTGCATATTCCTGCGTTGTAATCAGCACGTGTTTGAAACACCCAATTTATTTGCCAGATCTCTAAAGTTTGAACCACCGCTACCATGCATAACATAGACATTTTAGTGATAGATTTTGCTTTTACTTTGGCCGTACTATTAAGGTTCAAGCTAGTAGTTTGTGTGCGTGAGTTCGAGTAGTTATTTGTGATGCACAGAAAGGCTCTCTAGCTCTTATCTAGCCAACAAAAGCCAAGAAAGCGAGTAAAGAGACGAGATTTGCAAAGGTTGCACATTTTCAAATTTTGTTAGAAAAACCTCAATAGAGGGGCATAATTCGATTGGGTCGGATCATGAGTCAGACCAAATTTCCTGATAGTATATCTCAAGTTTTCCAATGGGAGTCAGATGATTAGAGTGGCCCCAAGATGGGTCAGATCAATTTCTGTGAGGACATGTTTTTGGAGTTCGATGAGGGTCGGACATGGTGAGTTTCGAGCAATTTTCCAGGCGATGTCAAATTCAAGTTTCAACAGGACCTGAATAATCTGAGTTAGTCAGATCAATTTTGCCGAGATTTGATCTAAGATCTGGATTGATTTTTTAGAGATGTTCTTGAGTGTTTGTGTTGTCCTGGATAATCCGAGTGAGCCAGATTACCTGACTTGAGCAATGACTTTTTTTTTACTATTAGAGGCAATGTAAGTTGGATGATCTGAGTGGGTCGGATCATCCAACTTAAGGTTGTTTTTTAAAAAAGATACGGTGTCTAACATCTAGTTTTTAAGGGGATGAGTTTTATAAGCCACCTATGGATGTTCAAGTTAGATCCCTTGGGATTCCATTTCTACATATAGCTTATTGACGAGCTCAGAGACACTTTGAAACTTGGATTGGATATATTGAGTGCTTAAGTGAGCTTGAGAGTATAAGTTAGGTATAATTTGTGCATCTCTCCTAGTTACTTGACCTTACTAGGTTCAAGTGAACTTTTTTTGGGCCTGTTACTCTCAGAAATGGGTGTCTCCTAGATAGCTTGGAGGGGTTAGCTTGGTGACCTTCCTTGGAGCCGCAAGTGGGAAAACACCTAGTCTTGTGAAGTTTGGAGTCCACTTATTCGGAGCGGAGGGCTACCACGAGTAGATAGAGTGATCCCCACGAGAGTGCTTCAATGTGCATTAGGAAAGATTGCTGATTCTTCGAGACCTTTATAAAAAATTATGTCACATCTTTTTTACTTTTCCACGTTCACTTTGTAGTCTTCAACTACTAGATCACTAGACTTGTACTCCCTCCGGTCAAGAGAAGCTGTCGTTGGGGGCAATTTCCTGAAGTCCAAGAAAAGCTCACGTTTTACACTAACTAGGCTAAATCTGCCACTTATACCCTCAATTAATTATTGCACGAATGCACTTCTTAATTCTCAAAGATTCTTGGAACATGTGTTCTTAGCTGCACCAGTGATGTCATTACTCCTATTTATGGCCATATACTAGCACTAGTACTACTCAGTACTCACGCCATGTAGCTAATACCTTGGTATCTTAACTGCACTAGAGACAATCTATCGAAGTTAATATGGGTAGAAGGGTAAAACCACTCTTACCTTGGTATCTGATTTTCTGTCTAAAACGACAAACGACAGCATTTCCTGACCGGAGGGAGGGAGTATATGATTGGAACTTAGGTGGCTAGACTTCATTAGATTTGTGTAAGAGTTATTTAGCTACGCTATAAACCTTTAGCAACTAAGTTGGTCTAGAAAAAATTAGATTTTTAATTTAGTCCTTCAGAGAAAAAAATCATAATTCATCCGCCTCTTAGATATCCGATCCACTCCATATGCATATAAAAATAAAAAAATAGATAACTTCAACGCGTTAAAAAAACATAGGACGGCATACTCATGCAAATAACATAGTACCATAGAAGATTCCGTACAAGTATTTCATCAATATTTCATATTTTATTTCTAGTACCACTATTTACTACCCATTTAATCCACCGTAAAATTGTTCTTGAGAAAATATGCTTCTGTTACCTTCATGGCACCATTTTCCATACATGAGTGCAAAAGCATAGCTCTCCCTCTTAATAAATTTGACAATGTGGTGTAACTTTCCAATTGGCGAGATAATTTTAGTGCTGGACTTTTCTTAACGGCCACTTTGCAGTGTTACAACACAGAATCTAGTTAGTTAAAAAACCTTTATTAAATCCGTTTGAAACGTGGGAAAAAAACACAGTTCAATTCTTGTATGAATTAGAGAAAATTCACTCCTTGCAGTGCATAACAGGTCAACAATTGGGGGCTGTACTCAGGACAACCGTACGAGATCTGGCTCATTCAGAAAGCAGGACAACAACAGTAGCAAAAGTTGTGCAGTTGGCTAGTGCCTAGCCTAGTGGAGCAAGGAATAGAAAGTCAAGTCAACGGCGGTAGCTTTCACTCTCTCTGGCCAGATCAATCCAGTACTGTTCAGTGCATGTCAAATCATCAATTGTGGTTCTTGGAAAACGCAAAAATTATGGGTCATTTTTGCGATTCGAAGGTCAAACAAGTTGTCATGGCCTCATGGCTGATCGCCAAGCATGATCAAACAGTTCATATGCTGTTGCATCTGTAACTGACAGACAACAACCAGATCGGTATGCTGCTGAAAGACTGAAAGTGACACACTCCAGCAATTCTAAGGGTGTGTTTGGCAGGAATTTAATTTCTCCAGATTTATAAATTTGGTGAAGCTGAAAATTCTAACTTCATCAAATTCGTGAAGATAAAACTGTAAGTACATTAAGAGTATTTAAATAGAACATCTTATTTACATTTTAGACAAAAATATAAACTTAATTCGCTTTATTTTAGCATATAAATTTCAGATTTCAAGAGAAGCTGGAATCTAGAGCTCTACCAGACCCTAAGACACAGTACTCAACACAAAATCTGTCGCACAGTGGCCAGCAAGTAGGGGTGCAAACGGATCGGATACGGACAGATTTCGCTCATTCCGTATCCTATTCCAAATTTTTTCTGGATCTGAGAATCGGATACTGACAAGGCTGGATTTGAATACTGAATCTGGATTACTTGATCATGAATCTGAGCGAATCTGATCGTTCGGATCACGTTAGTCTTGGTTCCGAATAGTTAGTCGGATAATGCGTGAAAGCAGAAACCATATATGTCGCGTATATTAAATACACAAAACTTTACTAGAACCTTGGAGACATATAAGTGTTTCAAATTCAATAATAGTTGCCTTTCCTATATAAGAATAATATGCAGCCAAGCAATAATAGTTGCCTTCCCTATATAAGAATAATATGCAGCCAAGTATAATTTCAATCAACATATGAACTTATATGATGTAAAATGTTTATGTTTATCGAATCTGTTATCGGATATCTATTGCACTCATTTACACTGATATTTTTCGGATATCTCGGATATACGGGTATAGATCGGATACGGATCGGATTCTTCTCTTCCCATATCTTACCTCATATTTTTTTCGAATAGGCAGATTCGAATCCGGATCGAATCCGGATATCATTTTTTCGGATTCGAATCGGATTTTAAACGAATTCAGTCTTCGGTCGGTCGGGAATTATCCGCTCCGTTTGCACCCCTACCAGCAAGGGGGTCTCGAGGATTCTAACCCTCACATCAGTTTATTGCCAAACAGACATGCAGAATGAAGTGTTTTCATTCACGATAAGAGCCTCTAGAACTCGATCTCAATTAGCCCCAGAAATTACCGGGGCAGTAGCATTTCTTTACAGGATACATCAGCCATTGATTAAAAAACTGGCTACTCGACCTACAATCTACATCTCGCCTATTTCTTTTCTACTGTACCTTAGTTTAATCCTTACAAATGGTGGCCCAGCCACAATATAGAACCATTTTTTCAGCCCATCTTTGTCAAGGGCTTGACTTTGATCCTTATTTTCGTGGTTGCCCGAGCGGTATCTACTGTTGTCTCCTTGTTTGAAACCTGGAGTTCAGCACCTCGCGCCGGAGCTGCTGGCCTTGCTGGCAAGGTTCCTTGCGAGTCTGAAGGTTTCACTATATTCTGCTGTTCGGAAGAAGAAACTCCTTCACCTTCCTTACGCTTTCTGGCTAACTCTTTCTCCATCTTTTTCTTCTCTTTCTTAAGCCGCTTTTTCTCCAGATACTCAGGGTCATCTTTCTTATCTCGTTTTTCATCTCGATTCCGCTTTTTATCTTTCTTGTCCTTTTTCTTCTCCTTTGTTTCCAGTCCGCTCATGGACTCTGGAGCTTGGTTTCCATCATAGCTGGTGGAGACCCCTTCAAGCTGACTACCAGGCTTATCTAGACCTTCCTGCGCATTAACGACAGGAGAGAATTGATCCTTGGAAACAGCATCTAGCCTTGAATCGGCTGTACACTGTAGTTCCTTAAAAATTTCATGCTTGTCCATTAGTTTGGCATTACTGACGCTTGCAGACATCCTTGATTCACGATCATGACATGAGTTCTGTTCCTCAATGTTATGATTACTTACATTCATTGGCTCATTTGGTGCTCCAACCATGGGTGCATCCACTGACATAGAACTACATGGAGCCGCTTCATTTTCATTTCTTCGACCATGCGAATGATCTCTGTGATCAGCATCATCTGCTTTACTGGAAGATGTAGTCAGCTTCACCCTAATTTTGACAACGTTCCTTCTCTCGCTGCGGTTAGATATGTTATCAGCATCTTTGGTGGGTCCAGAGGTAGGTAAGACCTCACGGGCAATAGGAGGGCTAGTGGAAGGTTCTTGAGGCTTTGATAGTTGAGCAATCGAGGAATCAGCTTCAGGCTTTGATAGTTGAGCAATTGAGGAATCAGCTTTAGTGTGCTGATCACTAGATATCTCCTGGACCACAGGTGGGGGAATGACAACCTTTGGAACTCCATACAGTGTTGGAGACCTGAGAATGGAAGATATCAGTATGAAGGTACAACAGACAGCAAAATAAATTCCACATTGGCAGGTGTGCTTGATGACTTGTGATTTTGCATTTATGATAAAATGGAATTTAGAAACTGGGACTTTTTTTTTGGGTGGCGAAGTAGGGCCGTTGAAAGGAATTATATCTAGGCAGGGCAAGTCCTTAAATGATATACAAATGAAACTTTTCCCCCATCTTATTCAAAATGGCATTACTCACAAAAATTCCAGTTGGGTTTACCACCAAAAATGGAAAAGCAGGTCAAAATTAGTGTCGATCACGTATTATTTGGCATAACTCAGCAATATGCCAACACAGCTAGTTGGGTTTACAGTCTAACAATAATGGTTCTCACAAGAAACCAACAGTTTACAGTAAATTTGTTCTGAGTCTGATGTTAACCATACATAACTCAGCATAAGCTGATAAATACCAAGGCAAATTCCATAACTATCTATGGTGCAAAAGCTTAGTAGTATAAAGTACATTGTCAATAAAAAACCTAAATTATATGTTCAATAAAAGAAACATAATGGTAATAAAGCAAAAACTGGAAACACTGTTGAACTTGATTCATTTTATCCTTTTTTAGGAAAGCCAGCATATATGCAAGGCTGCAGTTCACAGTAATAATTAAACATGAGAATACAACAAATACATGTGAAGTAACAATTGATAACCTTCCAGCAGCAATTTGCAATATGCAGAACACGTTATGACGAAGAAAGACGTTGTTGTATGCCTTTTTGCTACCAAGCAGGCGAAGGAGACCAACCAGAGTTGGCAATTTTATTTGATCATTAAGGTGAGATTGAATATTTGCTTGACATACACGCAGGACATGAACCACCAACTTTGTCCCTCCTGCAATAACTCCACATCAATAACAACAAGAGAGCAGCATACAAAATAAGCCTAAAGTACTCTAGCAATCTAACCTCGCAAAGATTTTTCTTCATCTGCATATTTTAAGAACAACAAGAGAGCTGCATCAAGGCCTTTATGGCGAATCTCAAGATCAATAAGAACCCTGCTAGCTTCTATTCGAACTTTCCATGGTTTGTCCATGTTGCGAAAGGGAGCAATTAGTTCACAAATACGATCCTACAGAAATAAAAGGTTACACCACAAGAATGTGATATGCACAGCACACCAACTGTGAGACAAAGTATGGAGAACCATGATATAAATGGGAGCATTCTTACAAGGCAAATGGAAGGTGACACCCTCTCTGCTATACATGCAAGGGTCCGAATGCAGCTGACAGTCAAAACCCCATTGTAACCAGGCATAAAGCTGCATGAAGGTTTTCAGGTGTGTTAGTGGGAATTCCTAGAGTGAAGGACAGGTACTTAAACAATACTAGCAGGGCAGGGTAATTCCACAAACCTGTCAAATTGCAGGAGTCGGTCAATACGCTTGAGAAGAGAGGATAGGAGGCCTATGCCCTGAAAGGGAACTCCATGTCACTGGTTGACATCAGTGTTTTAAAAAGTAATTTGCCAATGCAATAAACAGAACACTCAGCAATGTAAACTAAAAGGATATTAGTCCTATTTCATTACTAAGGATGCAAGTGGACTGACCAACTGACCCATCCCACTTAGCTGATGGTTCATTTTCTGCACATGGCCTTGCATTCATGGTAAATTAAAATAATTGGGAGTGGTAAAGAAAAAAAACTAGGATGGGCTGGCACTTGGCAGATCAGCCCAACCCAGCCCATTTGCATCCCTAATTTCACTGTTTGCAGAATAAAAAAATGTACAATTTTAAACAACAGTTGCACTCGTTTGCTTAGCAATAGTAGGCCAAGATTGGATTTGCTTTATCTGTGCTGATCATAGTAATTTCATGTAGATAAAAAAGAAATCTCCAATGTACATTTCTCGCAGAATTGAATTAATAAAACAGAATTGTAGCAGGTACATATATAACACTTAGGAGTCCTTAAATAGAGTCTGGTCAAAGTGTAGGAAAAATTATAAGGTTACTCCCATTATGGTGTTCATGTATTTTATTGACTGGTCATATCAAACAATTTTATTCTGTAGCATAGATGATAGCTCAAGCATCCGGTCATTGCATAAGCTAATTCACAACAGGTATCTAAATATAAATACAGGTCATACTGTACTAGACAATGTGTATCCATACAAACCTGCTGGCCAAATTCTAGTTCGCTTATTGCCAGGACCATTGCAGCTAGCCAGTAAACATCAGTGTATACATTTCCATTGTTATCATTATACTGAAAATGAGATAGCACAAAAAATGTGCAAACATATTAGTGAGTAGATTGTAATTGTTATCATATAAAATTATTACATCACAGACACACTCGCACATGCAAACGCACGCAGACGATCATGAATGATAAATAAATGACAAATTATTACTCCATAATTTATAAAGGAAAATATGAACACAGGGTTACAGGGTACAGGCAGATAAAATGCAAACCAGAGAGCAGCAGCAACCTTTAGAAGCTGAAGAATAAATTCAATGGCTTCTCTTGGGCTGTTCTTGTCTGATAATCTAGCAAGAGCTATTGCGTGAGGAATTGCCTAATTGAAGAAACATAAGTCAACGATTTTTTTCCAAAAAGTGAAACAATGTCTTACGAAACTGTAATCATTGAACTACTAGCACAATCAACAGATCAAATTTAAATGGCTTTAGTAATATTTGTTGCAGATAATGCAATGCAGATTAAAAATTGTTAACTTGATGTCAAGGGCACCCCAAAAAGACGTTTCTATGTTTTGCATAACTGGATGTTCTCTTACGGAAAAAATTCTCTTTGCAAAACACAACACAGCCTCATGCACAAAGCACAGTACCAATTTACTGGAAAATGATTATGAAGTTAGACAAGAGACGGTATATTTGCCTATATAGTTTTATTTAAGTGACACATATAACCACTAGTTTTATTTCAAGTCAAACAATAACTACTGGATTCAAGACTAGAAGGCACCCCAAAAAGGCGTTTCTATGTTTTGCATAACTGGATGTTCTCTTATGGAAAATTTCTCTTTGCAAAACACAACGGAGTCTCATGCACAAAGCACAGTACCAATTTACTGGAAACGTTTGAACTGGTATGTCCAATGATTATGAAGTTAGACAATGTTGGAAAGTAATCCTGTGTGTGACCAGATTAGGCATCTAGGATCATTTGCTTGATTTCAGCATGTAAATCAGTAAGGTTGATAGCCAGAATCATAGGGGCATTAAAATTGCAATAATAGAGATAATCTCCTTCCTATTCTGTAAGCCGTGGGCTGTGTTTAAATAAAGAGAAAACCATAAAAGCTGTACTGCCTCTAGCAGCACCAAAACCTATTGTGTCATTGTGTTCATGCGTGAGTACCTGGGCTAGGCTTAGAGCTTCCATTTGGTATCAGAGCCTGGAGCACTTCCATGGCAGGTAGCAGCCACTCTTCCCTGAACCAAGATCCTTCGGGGAGCCGAGAGGTAGTAGTTCAGAGAGTGGTGAGGGACATGGGAGGGGCATTCCCGATGCTCACTAAGCACAATTACACTGAGTGGGCGGTGATGATGACCGTAATGCTTCAAGCACGCGGTCTGTGGAGTGCTGTCGAGAATGGCGGCGCGGAACTGCTGGACGACAGGATGGCCATGGAGGCCATCATGCGCGCAGTGCCGCCGGAGATGCTGAAGGGGTTTGCCAAGAAGACGGCGAAGGAGGCTTGGGACGTGATCAAGACGATGCGCGTCGGCTCCGATCGCGCTCGCAAGGCAACTGCCCAGAAGCTGAGGGAGTACGAGGCGATCTCCTTCCAAGACGGCGAGTCTGTCGACGACTTCGCCATGCGCCTCACCGGGATCGTCCATCAATTGGAGGTCCTCGGTGATCCAATCGACGACGACAAGGTCGTCGCCAAGTATCTTCGGGTCGTTCCGCCGAAGTTTGCGCAGATTGCGCTCTCCATCGAGACTCTTCTCGACATCTCGGCGATGTCGATTGAGGAAGTCATCGGACGACTCAGGGCGGTGGAGGACCGCCTCGACTCGGTCCAGGCGCCGTCATCAACGGCTGATGGCAAGCTTCTACTCACGGAGGAGCAGTGGCTCGCGCGCCAGAAGGAGAGGCAAGCTGGCGATGGCGGCTCGAGGTCATCCAATGGAGGCGGAAGGAACCGCCGCTCCCGTGGCTCGCGCAGGAAGGGTGGAAACGCTGGCGCAGCTGAAGGCAAAGCAGCCGGTCGCCCGGATGACCGCGACAAGTGCCGCAATTGCGGCCGGAGTGGTCATTGGGCTCGAGATTGCCGACAGCCGAAGCGCCAGCAGGCGCACCTCACGCAGGAGGAGGATGACGACCCTGTGCTTATGATGGCACAGGTCTGCGAGCAATCCACCACCATCCACCTTGAAGAACCACGCACGCAGGCATTCCTTGGCGAAGCGGACGCTGGTGAACTCCAGGAGGGCTGGTATCTTGACACCGGTGCCACCAGCCACATGACCGGCCGCAGCGAAGTCTTCTCCAAACTCGACCATGCGAAACAGGGGACAGTCCGTTTCGGTGATGGCTCGCTTGTTGAGATCCAAGGCTGCGGTACGGTGCTGTTCTCCGGCAAGAATGGTGAGCACAAGGCACTCTCCGACGTCTACTATATCCCACGCCTGAAGAACAGCATCATCAGCATCGGCCAACTCGATGAGTGTGGTTCGAAAGTGCTGGTTGAAGACGGTGTGCTGCGCATTTGGGATCAACAACGCAAACTCATCGCCAAGGTAAACCGCGGGCCAAATCGGCTCTATATCTTGCGCCTCGACATTGCGCAGCCGGTTTGTCTCGCGACGCAGCACAACAATGAGTCCTGGAGATGGCACGCCCGTTTCGGACATATCAGCTTCGACGCACTACAGCAGCTGAGCCGCAAGGAGATGGTGCGAGGGCTGCCACGGCTGGAGCACGTTGAGCAGTTCTACGACACCTGCGTCAAGACGAAGCACCGCCGAGCTCCGTTCCCGGTCAAGGCGAAGTACCGTGCAGAGGATGTCCTCGACCTTGTCCACGGCGACCTCTGCGGCCCCATCACTCCGGCGACTCCAGGAGGGCGCCGTTTCTTCTTGCTGTTGGTAGATGACACCAGCCGCTACATGTGGCTGACACTTCTCGCAGCCAAGAGTGATGCAGCAGCAAGAATCAAGAAATTTCAAGCTGCTGCGGAGGTACAAAGTGGGCGCAAGCTGCAGGTGCTAAGGACGGACAACGGCGGTGAGTTCACTTTTGCCGATTTCGCGCGCCACTGCGAAGACCAAGGAGTCCAACGGCATTTCTCTGCACCATATGCGCCGCAGCAGAATGGGGTTGTGGAAAGACGAAATCAGTCCATCCTCGCCACCGCTCGCACCCTCCTGAAGCAGAGGTGCATGCCCGCGGAGTTTTGGGGGGAGGCTGTGAGCACGGCGGTGTTCCTCCTCAACCAGGCGCCGACTAAGAGTCTCGCCGGCAAGACCCCCTTCGAGGCTTGGTACAAGCGCAAGCCGGCGGTCAGCTTCTTGCGCACGTTCGGCTGCCTCGGGTATGTGAAGGATACCCGCCCGAACTTGCGCAAACTAGACGACCGCTCCACTCCGATGGTCTTCATCGGGTACGCAGAAGGCTCCAAGGCGTACCGGATGCTGGAGCACCGGTCTCGGCGAGTCTTCACCTCCCGCGACGTCGTCTTCCAAGAGGATGTAGGCTGGGACTGGGAGTCAGCGCTGGGACAAGGCGAAATGGTGACGAGTGACTTCCAGGTGGAGCTCGTCATCAATCCCATCCATCCACCAGCGCTGACCCCACCTGCATCGGTTTCCTCTGCATCTGCGTCAGCTTCCTCTGCGTGCGTCGCAGGAGATTCTGCATCGGCTTCCACTTCAAGCGGCGGAGGGATGGCTTCCCTCGCCGTCTCGGCCGTGCGAAACACGCCACAGGCGTCTTCATCCGCAGGCGGTGCGAGCACGCCGGCGCTATCCACACCGGACTCCTCCGCCGGTCGCGCGCCCGCACCTACAGGGGCCTCTGCTTTCACCGATCCGACCTCCTCTGCCCATGGCGAAGCGGTAGAGTTTGTCTCTCCGCCGCCAAACGACTCCTCCAGTGGATCGTACCACGACACCACCCTCTCTCTGCTATCGCCGGATCGACATGCATGCTTGGGGAGAGAAGTACTTTGCCAATCGTGCCATCGCTGGCGAGGAATTACTTCTGACCAGCGAGGAGGGGGAGCCTCGCTCCTTTGCTGAAGCAGAGCCGGATCCAGCCTGGCAGGCGGCCATGCGTGAAGAGTTGAACTCCATCAAGCAGAACGGGACTTGGGAGCTGGTGGAGCTTCCTCATGGCCATCGATCCATTGGGTTGAAATGGGTCTTCAAGCTCAAGAAAAATGAAGCAGGGGCTGTGATCAAGCACAAGGCTCGCCTCGTCGCCAAGGGCTATGTGCAGCAGCAAGGCATCGATTTTGATGAGGTGTTCGCACCTGTTGCTCGCCTTGAGTCCGTGCGTTTGCTGCTGGCTGTTGCTGCGCAAGAAAGTTGGCCGGTGCATCACATGGATGTGAAGTCGGCTTTTCTCAACGGCGACTTGAGGGAGGAGGTGTACGTCGCGCAGCCACCGGGCTTCGTCGTCGTCGGCCAAGAACACAAGGTATTGCGTCTGAAGAAGGCATTGTATGGGCTGCGACAAGCGCCGCGTGCCTGGAACGAGAAGCTTCATGCTACATTGAGAGCTCTTGGGTTCAAGCAAAGTGGGCATGAGCCTGCGATGTACAGACGCAGTCAAGGCCAAGCATTGCTGCTTCTCGGGGTCTATGTTGATGATTTAATCATCACTGGATCGGTCGAGGAAGAGATCAATCGCTTCAAGGAAGAAATTAAGGCGAGGTTCAGGATGAGTGACTTGGGTTTGCTCTCTTTCTACCTCGGGATTGAAGTGCAGCAAAACAAAGACGGCATCACATTGTGCCAAGCACACTATGCCAAGCGCATCCTGGAGATGGCGGGGATGCAGAACTGCAATCCCGCACACACCCCCATGGAGGAAAGCCTCAAGCTGAGCTGCGACAGCAAGGCGGCAGGAGTTGACGTGACGCAGTACCGGAGGATCATCGACAGCCTTCGCTACCTCGTCCACACACGGCCGGATCTTGCATTCAGCGTAGGGTACATGAGTCGCTTCATGGAACGGCCTACGGAGGAGCACATGACGGCAGTAAAGAGAATCCTGCGCTATGTGGCTGGGACTCTAAGTCTCGGATGCCAAGCACTTCCGGCGGCCTATTCTTCTACAGGAACAGCTTGGTGAGCTAGCACGCTCTCAAGCAGAAGATAGTTGCTCTCTCGTCTTGTGAGGCGGAGTATGTCGCTGCTACTACTGCTGCCACGCAGGCGGTGTGGTTAGCTCGGTTGCTCGGCGACTTCAAGGGAAAAGATGCCGACACCGCCGAGTTAAGAATTGACAACAAGTCCGCCTTAGCGTTGATGAAAAATCCTGTCTTCCATGAGCGTAGCAAACACATCAAAGTGCGCTACCACTTCATCAGGGAATGCTTGGAAGATGGAAGGATTAGCGCTAATTTCATTGGCACTAAGGACCAGCTTGCTGACCTTCAGACGAAGGCTCTTGGGCGGGTCAGGTTCCATGACCTTTGCGCCAGGATTGGGATGGTCCAGATTAACTCCAAGTCAACACACAAGGATTAGAGGGAGATTGTTGGAAAGTAATCCTGTGTGTGACCAGATTAGGCATCTAGGATCATTTGCTTGATTTCAGCATGTAAATCAGTAAGGTTGATAGCTAGAATCATAGGGGCATTAAAATTGCAATAATAGAGATAATCTCCTTCCTATTCTGTAAGCCGTGGGCTGTGTTTAAATAAAGAGAAAACCAGAAAAGCTGTACTGCCTCTAGCAGCACCAAAACCTATTGTGTCATTGTGTCCATGCGTGAGTACCTGGGCTAGGCTTAGAGCTTCCAGACAAGAGACGGTATATTTGCCCGTATAGTTTTATTTATTTGACACATATAACCACTTGATTCTAATAGCCCTCTCTCCGGTAGATGGAAATAACCCAACTAACAAGTAAATAAATGAAATAAGGTCTAGTTTGGGTGGGCAGGGCCCAGCACCAGGTGGAATCCTAGCCCATGCAAAGTAGTCTGGCAGATAGAAATAAATATTTTGTAGCTTCAGCAAACTTGTCAGCCAAGTACTGTGTTGCAGCGAACGCGACACTTTTAACTCCTTACCTAGTAAAGAAAGTAATAACAACGGAACACTATTATGAGTAAAAAAGTACATGGCTAACAATATGGACAGATGGGGAAACAGTTGCCTCCAAGTCTCCAAATATGCAAGAACATCCACTTTCCATTTTCTAATGACCAAACAACAAAGAGGAAGTATATGATAAGAGTAGACATATGGTGAAAGTATGAAAATAGTCAAATAGGGACTTTGAATCGAACTTGAATGGTTCAGATCTAGGTGGAATCCCACCTCCTCTATTTAAGGTATGGAATTTTGTAATTTGTTTAGGGGGTTATATGTAAAACGTGTTTAAGTGGATGAGATGGAATTTCACCTAGATATGAACCATTCAAGTTCGATCCAATGCCCCTGTTTACCTACTTTTATGCTTTTATCATATGTCTAATTCATGTATCATTTTAAGCCCGACTCTTTTATATTGCCAAAAAACTTTGCATTTTTTAAACCTAAAGGTGCATTTAACAAACTAAAGATAAGAACTTCTGAATACAAAAATGTTGGTAATAATGCTATATGATGGATCTTGCCATGGGTAATCAGTAATCACAAATATAATTCCTACCTCAATGCATTACCTCAAGAACAAAGTACTCTGGAATATCATGGAAGTCGTTCGGCCTATCAATAAAATAGGATGATACTTATTACACGTTGAGAACCCACAAAGCAAACATAGATGCAGGATAGTTTGTGATAGAAAAAGGTCTATTGCAGAATGCAGTTCTTGACCTGGGTAATCCGATATCTGTGTCAAAACGCCGGCTTTTATAGAACTTAATCAGATGAAGCAGCCCAGAAAAATCTGTGTCCTAAATGAAGGGAAATAAATTCAAGTAATACAACAGTGTAGAAAGTGTTACATCAAAGCAAAGATTCCTAGAAAAAGAGTGGTAACATAAAAACTTCCCCATTTTTCTACCAAGCGGTTAATTAAAACAAATGCATACATCCAGACACAAGCTATTAAAAGTAGGAAAATAATTCTGATCTAGAAAGCAGACTGTAGTACTGTACACAGCAAAAAATATTTTGAATCATTCAGATATGTTTCCTAGGACATGTATAAGCTATTGCACATAGATAAATTACTATTGTCAACTACTGGCTCAATTGTGAAAATGCTCACTCCAGGTCCCGGCTGTGCTGTTCGCAGAATCCTTAAAAGAAGGTAAGAGTACAAGAGCGAACATATTTAAAAAAAAAACTAGCTTTATTTTCTTTCTCATTGCTATTCTTTAATTTCCTTGCATTTTTTCTATAGCTTACTTCGGATTCAACTTTATTCTAATCATTTGATTAGCATCCTATCCTTCGATCCATTAGGAGTAACATGAATGCTTCAAGTGCAGGAGAGAACATATGCAGAAGTTCTTTGTTCGACATTTCACAGCATGGATCTCCGTAAGTAATTCAGGAAAAAAGAAAACTTTACAACCCTTTTTCATCACAAATGTATAATTATAAACAAATAGTATCAGTCATCTGCCAACAAAATGTAAGCCTTTGATCTTCAAATGTCTCTAAATGGAATGCATATATACAACGTGCAACAACATTACAATATGAATGCTTCGCATAAATATAAATAGATGCATACAAATGAACTTAAAGAAGTGTACCTCAGATGCAGTTACAGCTAATGCATATGCCGCTTCAACTCTAACTCTCCAAAAAGCCTGTGGTGTTGCCAATCAGTTACAAAGTGACATTGGGCAATTAAGATCTCAAGAAGCATTGTTGAAGTACCTTCGTATCATTTAGGAAATTATTAAGGGCATTAATCACAGCAAAAGAGAGCTTAGGTACTTTCTCCAGGACAGCTATTGCCTGTGACTGGGAAACAACATCTTTGTCTTTCTCCAATTGATTTATCTGCCAAAATGACTCAAAATTTGAAATAAATGAAAAGTATATTGAGATTACACAGAATAAAAAACACATGTATACCTTTTGACATAGTTTGGTTAATTATTAATTTTCTATTCTCCCTAAAGCTTAGACTACTGACAGAAAGTCATTCTAATATGCATCATGTACAGAAGAGACGAATGACGTGCAAGCTAGTTTACTTATCGAGATCTTATGTTTCACAACAAATAAGCGAACATTCCACCATTCTTATGGACGCTTATCCCTAGTGTGTCACCCGTATCAAAAAATTGTACATAATTTGAACTGCATTATGGATATTTTATGCATTTGTTCTCGGATCACCAAGGAAAGCAAGACAACCGGTAGATATGCCAGAAACAACTGAAAGACAAAGACAACCATGTTCTGGTATCCAGAACAAATGTGGTATAGATGAAGGATGGGCAAGTGATGCTGTACAAATCTGATAGAACTAAGTCGCTGGATCAAGCCCAGGTCAATATAGCAGAAAGGATACCAAAGCCCAGACTCGATGAGAACACCTCTGAACACCTAGAGCATTACAAAAGATATTTGCCCATCTTGTGGCTAGATATTCACAACTAAGTACTAACACAATGGTCAAAAGAAACAACAATCATCATAGTGTAGTGTGGCCAATTCCACTACTTTTCTTTACATAAATTATTCAGCACTAAATTAAAATGTAGTGTGGCCAATGCCATCTATAATTCTGCATGTCAAACCCAAGCAGGCCTGATACCACGACTTCCTGGTTTTTATCAAGAAATGTTATGCTTATACAGTGATACGCACCCACATCTGAACAGGTTGGTGAAAATGGATCTCAGCAAGATATTCCATCTCCGGGTCTACTCTGATCCACAGTAAAGGTGAATCCATGCTGTAGTAGACAAAAATTGCAATAAGTTACAGATAAATGACGCAACAAAAATAAAAGCGGATTACTCAAAATAGACCTCGTGCGGTTCTCTTGAGTTGAAGCATCGATATTGTCATCAGAACCATCAAGCTTAGAGCCTTTTTTGGATTTCTGAAAGCGCTTTGCTGCTAGTTTGGAATGACATTGTACTTCCACTACCTGCAAAGCTTCACCAGCCATTGGTAGAATTGGGTGATCATACACCCCATCAGTTTCATGAACACGTACGCTCATCATTCCTGGCCATCCAGTAACACCTTCTCGAATATCACCATTCTCATGACTATCGGAACCAGTGTCACCTTTTGCTGTGCAACTCCGTGAAACGGCTAATTCAACCATATTTCTCCTTTTGCTATAGGAGATTCCCAATCTTACAAACAGAAGAAATATGTATAAAGTAAGTATGACGAGATAATGAACAAAGGAGTATTGCAAGACCAGGCACATCCAAACAATAAGGCTCTTTTACCTCATAACTGGACATCCGCAAGATTCAACCCACCGTGGAAAGAATTCTTTCAGGAATGGGCGTTCAAGATTACCAACCTTATTTGCAAGGTGCCTGAACTGAATAAATGAAAATAAACTAATAAATTCAATTACGTGCAAAGTTGACGTTCTTCTGCTAAATCCATACCGCATGTGTGTCTTCAAGTTGATGCCACTGGCTGTGTTAGAAGTAATGACAAAATGTAATGCATTGAACAAAGGGGGCCCACAGACCAGACTAACATCACATTGAGACCACATAATGAAAGTACAGTTATCAGCATGTGATAGTGCTTAGTTTAACTTATGAGAAGCTTTGGATCACAATGGAGGTTACGTTAACTAAAACATCGGCACAAACATTTGTAAAATATGACGCACCGCTTCTATTATTGTGAATGTGTATGTCCATAATAGACTCAGAAATGCCAAGGGAATAAGTTGCAAACTCAAGATCATGAACGCAAAATGGACAAACAATTGGATAGATGCAATGAACTTAACAAAGAAAAGTACACCGAATAGGTGGCAGCCATGTATTGCTGTACCTCTTTTGTACTTAGTGTTCTCGAGGCACGAGTTGGAGCCACTATCATCTGCAGGATCTGAGATTGGGAATGATGACAGCCCATTAGCATAACTATCCATACACATAACAGTCAATCAAGAAATCTATAGGCACACAAAGACAACCAGTAGGTAGGTAAGAAAAAGAATGATCAACCACAATAAGAAAACATAAAAAAATGCAGAATGCATTAGCATCCACAATTCAGCAAATGCTGTTCATTAATACTCATGTGCTCAATTGACTAAAAATCATTATCATCATGTGTTCAACTGACCACTAATCTGTATCGTACGGATAAAATACTTGGCAAGTGGTACATAAGTGTATTTAAAAGTAACATCAATTGCTTGGGCAAACTGCTGCATCGATGTAGACAGCAGATTGCCAAAAATGCAAACAGCGAAATATCAAACATGCATGTCGCAACCTTCCGAAAAGAGTCTGGCCCCATCTGTTTCTCCAACATTTGAAGAACAGCCACCTGTTTAAAAGAACAATGTGAGCGAACAATGCATATAAGCTAGTTGTATAGTTCAAAGGCTCATAACTTACTGCCTTCAATGAACGGATTTTCCCATATGAACCAATTGTTTGAGTTCCATACAAATCACTTGAAGCAGCAGGAGAGCTCAAAGTAGTTGCACCACTAACATCAAACTGACATACAGTGCAGTTGGCCTATTATGAATACAAAACAAGACATTAATAATGATAATCAAGAATATTGTAAGTCAGATCAAGACGTTAATGCAATGCTGAGGAAAATAATTTCAGCAGCAAAGCCAGAAATCCATATTTAATCCCCTCATCAGACTTATCAAACATTTTTTTCCCTTCAACCATACGATATACCTTACCTCAAAAGGTAAGGCTACATTGAAACTTGGCAGTAATAATTATTTCCTTGTGGATTCTCCGAGACGTATCAAGGTGAATGAATAACAGACAACATGCAATTGTACCATTTGCAGGTAAATTTGGTTGGGCAAGTGGTGGGAAATGGAAGCAAACATTTACATAATCACATGAAAACACATAGCAGCTGTGTGCAATGCAAGTAATATACATCAGTTTGAAAAGCAACTGTGATTCAGCTATAGATCCGCATAGTGAGAGATTAAAGGAGCTAACATCATAGGCATAGTGTGACCAAAGATGTGTATGTTAATAATTAGCATCCAGACATAAAAATACAAGACATAACAAATATCTTTATCACATAGGACACTCTCATAGGTGCTCCAATTAACTAAGAACATTTTGTTTGAACATGATGTACTTCTACATAACATGATAGGTGCATTTTCTACTGTCTCATTTACATTTCCAATATATTGTAAGATGTACGTGGCTAAGAAAGAAGTACCTAAGACAACAGAAAACATACATCATGTATATTTGAAGTGCAGGTACTAGTAGTTGTGCCTACTCCAAGGGCTATAGAATCCAATTCCTAGCATTTCTATCGTAGACTGTTCTAACAGCAAGATCAATGAGAATAACAAGCATTCATTTACAGATAAATTAAAGATCACGTGTTACAACAAAGAAGCAGTGTATCAATAATTCTCATAACAATAACATCATACCCGGGCATTAGTTTCAAACACATTGCATGTTGAACTGAGATACAGAAGCATTTTAGCGTTACTTAACACCAGCTTCCCTCTGAGAAATGTTTATGGGGAAAGAAACTGATGTCTTACTATTTCCCAGTCCAAGTATGAATAATTTTTAGGTCATTAAGTTGATATTTTAATTTAATTAAAAATATGATTTGATTAATCTAGAGAATCTTGGTTCAAACTTCAAATTGGATAGATCTCATCCAAGTATCCAACATATATGTACGACTACTATTCAAAAGTAACAAGAAACTCGATAACAAGTATTTGGTAAATAAAATAACAAACCTTGAAACGCCTATAGCGTGCCTCGTTATTCCCAAGATAACGCTTAATAAAAAGTTCAGTAAGAAAACCAGCCAAACCATCCAATAGCCATTCTGCTAAATAACATTATATCATCAATATCATTTTACCTATGCAAATTTCACATATAAATTAGCAGGTAGAGATGAATTACCATCATTTGGCTCCTCTGCACTTGCGTATATGCCAAACCATTGCCTTGCAAGGGCATATGCCAATTTGATTCTCACGTCAATTATCTGCAACTATTTTACTAGTTAGTTACAACATTACTCATTATTATGTCTCAACAAGATAGGATTCCAATCAGATAGAAAACCTGTTAACGGAAGTTTCTAAAAGAGCATAATATGCTAAACAAAAGGATGTGAAGCACCTTAATCATGGAGCCATCAATACCAGCAATGCATGTTTATTAAAGCATCATACGACAATCATGAGCCAAAAAAAAGGTAGCAAACAGAAGGACAGAAGTAGTGCACAGACAATTCCCCACAAGCATATTCAAAATATCTGTTGGTGCAAATTAATGGGCCAAACTGACAAGCGTACAATGTCATCTAATGCGGAGGACAGGCTCGTTTAAATGGAAATTTGATAGAACAAGGACTTTCAATGAAAGCAGAATGCCAGAATGCATTGTTTAAAGCTGTCATAGGCTCTTAGTGAGCAAGAGGGGATGGAAAAGAAGGCTCATAAGTCATAACCAGTTGAAAAGAAGGCTCATAACACATCAGAGAATTTATCACAGTTGAAAAGCATGTTCTAATACCCAGCATATACATTACACGAGATAGGTATTGTGAAAGAGAGGTCTCACATTATTGATGGATTTGAGACAGGAGAAAAATCAGAGAGACCACACACACGCACCTGATCTATAACCTTCTCATCATGTAACATATCTGAACTGAAGATGCATGTGGAGGCTCCTAAGCTTGTTGGTGATATTATCATTTCAGGTGGAAGAAAAATCTGCTTGTATAAACCAAAGGGAAATGATGCAGCAAGATAATCTTCGTAACAGCTGCAAAACAACAATCAAGAAAAACAAATATCAAGAAAGCAGAAATTTTAGTAATAAATGACAAAGCAGAAGCTTCTCTGGATACTAGTAAACATCGACTCCACATAATAGTATATTTGACTAAACTATGTTTCGAATAGCACCTGTACGCATTGTGGAAAAATGAGATGGTATTCTCAAGCTTTGACAAAAACGGAGACAAGCACATGTGTGATAGACTTATATCATTCCTGTCGGGAAGAACTTCAAATGGGCCAACAACCAAAGATATCCACTGTGCACTAACCGGAGTGTTCAATTTATACACGTAAGTCTTTCTTGGAGGATCTTCCTTGCTTAAGACCTGCATGTCACAGCATCAGCGGTATGTGCAAGCAGAATGATCTTCCAGCATCAGAAAAGAATCAGTCAAGCAGTCAAACATTACAATGTCCCTAGTCAGATTGTTCCAGGAATAGTACAGCAAGAGATCATGTAAGTTTTCAAAGAACATTAGTGTACTACAATACAAAGTGCATATGATAACTTCCTTGTCACTATTAACATAAAAAAACATCTGTTTTCCATTAGGAGGATTTAGGCCCCGTTTGGCAACTTGGAACCGGACTGTTTCTCCTAGAATCTGAAATAAATCCAACCAAACGGAATAGGACTCGGAACGTTTCAAAGCGAATCGTTTCTGATTTTTACACACCGTGGTCGAATCGGCTAGCAACCCGTTCCTCCGGATTCTGATTCTACCTGAAACGTTTCTACCAAGAATCCGGAACCGTTTCCGTTTCTACTAGAATCTGGAACCGTACCAAACGGGGCCTTAATTGAGCCTTTGTTCCATGTGGCCTCATTGTCGAATATAGATGAATTGCGTACCTGGTAAAGCAAGTCACCGTTGCTGACAGCAACTAGATTCGTGCTAACTGTAAACTCTAGGTCAAATCTGGGAATAGCATGATATAAAGAGAATTATTAATATCCAATAGCAAGTAGAACAGCAAGATAAGCAGAAAAAAAAATCACTTACGGACAGCGCTTAGTGGCACTATCAATGCAAGGAAACCAGCAGTGTGCACGCCTTATTTGATTACTACTATGTAGGATATTGCCGACAAAATGAACACCAGTTTCAGCCTTCTCCAAAATATAATCTATGCGAACCAGCTTTGTGTTCTTCACCTACAATATTTTATAATAAGACAAAACGTCTAAAGACATGTAACTAAGCATGTGAAAAATTGAAATCTGACATGCACTAACGAAACCTTTATTTTACCTTTTCATTGTCAATTTCCATTTCATTTTCCTTGTCCTTTTCATTTTCATTTTCCTCTTCCTTTTCCTTCTCCACTTTCTTTTCCTTTTCTTCCTCCTTTTCTTCTTCCTTTTTGTTCTCCTTCTCCCTTTCCTCTTCCTTTTTGTTCTCCTTCTCCCTTTCCTCTTCCTTTTTGTTCTCCTTCTCCCTTTCCTCTTCCTTTTTGTTCTCCTCTTCCTCTTCCTTTATCTTTTCCTCTGCAGAACCATTGCAACCATTGACAGCTTGGTCATCATAAATTTGACCAGCCTTTCCAACATTTTCTTTGCATTTTCCACCATTTTCTTCACGGTTTTCACCATTTTCTTCACCCTGGTGCTCAGTGATTGACTTGACTGATCTCTCAGATGTAATGATGAGATTGGGTACAGCTTCGCTAGTTAGAGAAGAAATGTAAGTTGAGCATGCAGCATCAGCAGCAGTCTTTGAACATGATACTGATGACCAACTCTGTTGATCAACAATATTTTTCCAATGAGGAGAATACTCAAACTCAGCAGTTTCACCATCCACCAATATGTTCCTAATCGTCATATTGTCAGCATGTAGAGCGAAGGTATCGTTCTCAGCTAGAAGAACTTTTATCTCGGTATACCTTAATGAATGAACCAAAAAAAAAGGTTCAGTAAGCTTCCACAGCATCAAAACAAAGGCATTTTATACTACGGATAACATTGTACTAACCTAGTATAATTTTTTATCCGACAACTGCTAAATTGAGACTAGTCCACCAAAAACAATATAATAGCTCATTTGTCTCATACTTACTCGAAAGCCAACAACATCAAGAGACAGCTATTTAAAGGCAATACTGCACAAAGTGAGTTTCTTTTGGTATTATGCCAGTATTGGATGCCTGCGCACAAATGATGCATGACCCAGCTATGAGTCTATGATATTAGTATGCATTACTCTAGGGGAAAAGAAAGGTGTCATTGTCACAACACCAAATACATCTATAACACACCAAATGCAATTTATACAATGACTATTCTGCCCAATCATCTGCAGTAAAAAGTGAGCCCATGTGCACTCACCCCTTGTGGTGTAGTCATGCAATCACCATGGTTATCACGGCACCCCGGCGAGGCAAGTCACCTCCGGGGCGCCTGGACGCCTAGGCGCCCACCTAGGCACCAGTTAGGCGACCAAACAAAATGCAGTAGCAAATACAGTAATATACTGAATTACTGAATACTTAATGCAGCAACAAAATAATGCATATGTAGCAGCAAATAAACTCAATATAGATATGCATGTCAGCAGCCACAGAAGATCCATACATCTGTCACATAAAACTAAGTTAAAAAGAAAACGAAGATAGATATGCATGTCAGCAACCACAGAAGATCCTCACCACTCGCTCGGGACTCAGTCAGCTTCCTCCTCGCCTCCCCCCTCTAGGGCTCCAGATCTCCCACCACCTCCCTCGGGCCTCGGCCGCTGGCAACCCAACCCAGCCTTGGAGGCGACACTGGAGAGTGGCCCCTTGGCACCCCTCCGACCTCGACCCCGACCTAGAGATCCAATCCGACCCACATCGCCATGGATTTATTCAAGTCCATCCTCATCAAGCCAAACCCCAACTCGGCCTCGCTGCCACCAGAGCTAGAACCCGTCGGATCCACCTTGTTCCCGCCCGCTGCTTCCGCCGAACCCACCTCGTCCCCTACTGTCACGACCTCACCGGGTTCGGCACCGGCTTGCACCGCGAGACCAAGGCACTTCGAGACAGCACCACCTGCGCCGCGCAAGACATACCTTCATCCTAGATGACTGCCCAAGCGACGGCAGTCAACACCTAGTTGGCCCGAGCAACGTCTGACACGGCCAGCATGGTTATTAAAACGTCGTGTAAACATCGGAACACGCCCGAGCTGTAGAACGTCCAGGCGTTCTGTCGACGCCGCGTAGAATGTCGTGGAACGTCCATAGAACGTCATGGAAACGTCGAGAACGTCCGATTTGGGCGAAACGGACATTCCAGACCGTTTTGCAAGGTGCTGTCGATGAGGGGTTATCTGGAGAAGCTGGGACTTTAGGGTTAGCACCGAAATTTGGGGCGGAGAGGATTTGGAGAGGGAGGAGACAAGAGGCGAGCCGCTGCCGTCCTTGTTGAGGAGCCGCTGCGGTGCCCGAGCAGAAGCTTCCAGCCATGTGCCAGCGCGCCCATGCCGCATTCTCTGCAGGCTTCTCCGTTGTCTTCTCCTCCAGCAGTTTGTCGGCGCCATTGTCTCCTCCTCACTCCCAGTTGCGATCTTGTAGATGCCCCTTGGCCCTTTCTCCACTCTCCTCTCCTCTCGAGTCTTTTTCTCTAGTTCTCCTCTCGCTCTTTGACCTCCTCTGCTCGTGGCAGCAGCAGCTGACAATCCTCTTTGAGCATGGTGTCGGGGGCTCTAGGAGGCATGCTTCGAGCTGATAAAGTCTCCTGGCAATCTCAAGGCGATCATGGCGAGTGATGGCTTTGAGCATCTAAACTGCTCCTCTCTCCTCAAGGAGCTTGTTGCCAAGCTTGCTCCCTGATCGACCTCCTCTGCTCGTAGGCAAGCAGCAATCCGTGGGTGGGTGCTCTGTGCTTCTGTGCTCTGTTGAATATAGAGTGAAGTAACAAGATAGCAAGTGGAAGTGAAAGTGATAGTGGACCTCCTCCTCCTCCCGCAACATATAATCCATTGGAAGATCCCAATCGAAAGCCAAAGTCTAATGATCTGGGATGGAAGTATGTGTATTATGCAGAGCCTAACAAGCGAGAGCTGATCCAATGCCATCTTTGTCAGAGGAAGATAAAAGGAGGAATCAAGAGGGTGAAACAACATCTCGTGGGTGGGTATGGAGATGTGACAAAGTGTCCCAAGACTACCTCAAAGATCGTGAAAGAGATGCAAGAGGCTTTAGAGAAGGGCAAGAGGGGCAGACCGCTGTTTCTAGATGATGAACAAGATGATTGTATGGCAGCAAAGGCATCCAGCAAGGAGTCGGAAGCCTCTAATAACAGTGTGAGTGTCCATCCAAGTTCTAGGACAGACCTCCAAAAAATGAAGTCACTGACATTTCGATTCAGGTGCAGGACCACCAAAAACCTATTACCGCTATGCTTGATTTAACGCCAAGAGAGGTCAGAGAGCAAAGACATGCAAAGGGCCTCATCAAACTACCATAGAAGCTACCATGAGGACCAAGGAAGAAAGAGAAGTCATGCAGTATGGAGATAGCCAAGTTTTTCTATGAGTGTGGTGTGTCATTTAATCTCGCAAACTCAAGACAATTTGAGATAGCGATGAGAGCCATTGCACAAGATGGTTACGGTTTCAAGCCTCCTACTTTCCATGAGCTACGGAGCCATTGCTTGAAGGTAGTCCAGAGGCAGATGGCGAGAAGAAGAAGCATGAAGAGGCATGGAAGCAATATGGTTGCTCTCTCATGTCGGATGGATGGATGATAAGAGGGTCGTCGGTTGATCAACTTCACGGTTAATAGTCCCGAAGGACTTTCTTCTTAGAGTCGATCGATGCATCTAGTGAATCACATGATGCCATGATGCTCGCTAACTTGCGAGAGAAAAGGATTGAGATGATTGGCAAAGACAAAGTTGTTCAAGTTGTCACCGACAATGGTGCTAACTACAAAGGCGGTGGTAGGCTTCTAATGGATCTGATTCCTACATTGTTTTGGACCCCTTGCGCCGCTTAATGCTTGGACCTTATGTTGGAAGACATAGGGAAGCTGAAGGATTTCAAGAAGCCAATTTCACGTGCTCGACAAATTACTACCTTTATTTATAGGCATGGGAGGATTCTTAGTGAAATGAGGGAGAAAACAGGTGGGATGGATATTGTGAGGCTCGCAGCAACTAGGTTTGCCACTGCGTTCCTTACATTGCGGAGTTTGCACAAGCACAAAGAAGCATTGAAGCTCCTAGTGACAGGTCATGACTTCACTATGAGCAAGTTGTCCAAGACCGAGGCAGGAAGAAAAGTGTATGACATTGTCATTTCGGGAGAGTTTTGGAATTCAGTTGAGGATTGTATAAGAGCTTTGCTACCACTCCTTATTGTGCTGAGGTTGGTTGATGGTGATGAAAAGTCGGCTATCTTAGAGGTTGCATCGACCATGAACATAGCAAAGGAAAAGATCACCTCATCGCTTCGCACTCAAAACAAGAAACCTTTGTTAATCGCCTCATGAAGATTATTGATGGACGTTGGACGAGGCAAATGGACACCCCACTATATGGAGCGTCTCTCTACTTGAACCCCGGAAAATTCTACAACATCAAAAAGGGTGATGATGAAGGACGTGTGGGAGAGCTAAGGGTTTGCTTCAATGACGTGCTTGTAAAAATGGTAGAAGATGAGGCTCTTCGAGATAAGATTGATAGCCAAGCTGTTCTATATGAGAATCAAAGAGATGTATTTGCAAACCAAATGGCAATAAAACACGCACAAACAAGAAATCCAAGTAAGTAATATAAATTTTCAGCATTTTAAATATAATTTCAGCAAGTAAACTTTACTTTTCAGCATGTAAAGTTCAATTTATTTGTTCTTTTAGTTGATTGGTGGCTTGCATATGGTGGTCGAACCGTTGAACTTCACAAGTTTGCAAGAAGAATAGTTAGTCTTTGCGCTTCATCATCCAGTTGTGAGTGCAATTGGATTGCATTTGAATTTGTGAGTGAATTTAACCATCTAATTATTTAAATTGTAACTCCTTCATTTTGGTTCTAATTAATTGCTTTTGTTGATTTGTTCCCACTTGTAGATTCATACCAAGAAAAGGAACCGGTTGGAGCACAAAAAATTAAATGACTTAGTCTATGTCTCATACAATAGAAAGATGGCTAGTAGGTTCCAAAAAATACGTGAGGAGGGTAGAAACTTTGATCCTTTGGTTTTAGAAGACTTTGATTGGGATAATGAATGGGTCAATCCATCTCCATCGGCTAATCCAATTCAAAGTGGGTGTACAAGGGGTGAAGGTGACTTGACATGGGACCAAGTTGACGAAGCTATTGGTGCATCAAGCAATCTTCGAGGCCGCAATCTTCCTAGGAGAGCTCATTTTGAGCATCACTACGCACGTCGTGTGAGAAGACTTGAGGAAGATGACATAGAGGAGGCATCACATTCGGACTCAAGCAATGGAGGTGAAGAAGATGAGCTCATACTTGATGATCTTGATGTGGATGATGATGACGACTCAAGCAACCATGGAGATGGTGATGAGCAAGATGTCAATGGCGCCACCAACAGTTTGGATGATTTGAATGATGGCTATTGAGAGATGAGAGTTAGACTTGGACCAATGCTATTATGTGCATTTATGCTTTGTGTGGACTTATTTAGTTATTTTGTGGACCATCGCTTATTTTATTGTATGAACTTATGCTATTGTGTGGATGTAAACTCATGTCGTAATGTATCTTGTCTTTAACTTTAGTTTTCACTTCATTGATGTGCAATTTTCTTGTAGTTTGTGGATTGGAAAGAGAGGAGGATCATCAAAAGGGTATGTGATACAAAACATATTTATTTATTTATTTGAATTATAATTTCTTGTTATAGTAATTCATATGTTGCAATGTGCAAGGGAAATGGGTATATGGGAGAAGAATGCACGGCATATGGCCTCAAACTATGTGGAAGAAGACCACAAAATCAAGGTACATATGTGATATATCTTTGCCCCATATTCGTTTTGCAATAGTGTCTAAAACTACGTTTCAACACTCGTTTAAACGTTTAAAAGTTAAAAAGGGGGTGGGTCGTTTCGTTCTCGTTTTACGTTTTAATAACCATGACGGCCAGGTGGGAGACATGCCGTCGCAATGCAAGGCGAGCCCCCCCTAGCGGCCAGTGCCCGGCGACTGGACGCCTAGGCGGCGACTAGGCGATGCCGTGATAACCATGGCACTCACCCTTTGATTTGGGCACCAATCATGGAAAATTTCGAAAAAAAATTTGATGATATACTTCTCAATTTACTATACCTATATATAAAATTTCAAGTTCAAATTCATTTTACATTAGGAGTAACAGAAATGAGAAAAATCTGACAAATAATAAATCAAAAGGAAAAAAAAGGCAAATGCTACTATTCAGTATTCACAACAAACTTGTCTTTCTTTTCTTCTAATACATTTTGAATTTGACGAAATTAAAGGGTGATAGAACACGGCAACACATTACAGACTACATCATCAATTTTTTTTAAAAAATCATGATAATCTAGTGCTCAAAAAGGGGAGTGCATGAGTGCACCACAAAGGGTGAGTGCATAGGACATGTTGCCAGCAAAGTAAGCCAAGTAGAGCAGATGTGAGATGCCTGACATGACATATTTACAAAGTTGCAGCTTGCAGATTTATGCTAATCTCTGTGTGCTGATTAGTACTAATAAACTTCTAATGCCTATTGAACCAATGGCCCTTTAGCACAAGTTCAGAACAGATGTAGATTTGGTGTCTTTCCCATATCCACACCATTGCAGCATATACTATGAAATTTAAGAGCTTATTACTACAAGGTGGTCCCTTCTGCATTTTTTCCAGCAATTGATGAGAAAATAATAGTTCATACAGACTGAGCCTTGAACATAAATAATTTAACTAAATCATTGACTTGATCGTCCACGGCTATAATAATGCACAGATTTGGATAACTATGAGTCTACAAGTAACACAATTTAAACCATCTACACCATTAAACAAAATGTAGGTAACATATGTGTACCGTTACACTTGTTTATGTTTTATTCATACCTTGAAGGCAATTCACCTAAAGAACATGGCGCTAATGTACTACCATATTCCAGGTCAGAGTGTTCGGTTGAGCATCATTCACCCAATTATCCTGTTTATGTATTATTCATACCTTGAAGGCAATTCACCTAAAGAACATGACGCCAATGTACTACCATATTCCAGGTCAGAGAGTTCGGTTGAGCATCATTCACCCAATTATCCAATGAGCATACTCACACTCAAAAGTCAAAAATGGGCTTTGTTCAAATGTACAATCTGGCATCCAATAATCTGAGAATCAATTCATCTGGAACAGACCTGGGACCTAAGTTAAAGCATGCCCCAGAAAAGAGATCGACCCATGTGATAAATCATGTAGAGAAATCCCAACAGACAGGTAAAACAACTCTGGCAGCCATAGAAGGCAGCAGTGCACATTCTGTGTGCATAAAAGCTATAATTTCTCCAATTCTCCAAACATTTTAGACCAATTCACTCAAATGAGAAACAAGAGTTTGAATTCAACCATTTCGGACACTTCATTTACTAAACCACCATTTGTTATTATTATTTTAATGAGTGAACCACAAAGAATTATGTGCATTTTTTCTGACACAGAACATAGATACCGATATGAATTTGTCTAGTTGAATGTATTTCTAATTCCCCAACTTAACTAAGTTCGAGTTTTCAAGTATTTCCTGCAGCTTTGAGACAATCCAATCCCTCTGTTTAGATTGTTCAAATCAAGTGAACTAATTTTCACATGCAAAACTTAAGTCTCCTCGGAAAAAAATTGAATCGTCAAAGCACATTTGAAGTTTACCAAAACAAGTGATACCAATTAAGAAACTCCAGTTTTCACAGAAATGCGGACTTCACATGTACATATAAAGGAACTAAAACATAGCTCCTACTTTTTACCAAAACTTGCTTCCTGTATTTCCTGTAGGTTCTACCATATAATTTTCACTTACTGCCTTAATACAGCAAAACTAGTACACTACATGCACTCACTCAGACTGACCCCAACAGCGAGAAATTTAGCTGTTACCTACACAACTAGCTCAAGATTTTGCACATGGGCAGTGGAGCAAGCTGGTGCCTATACAAATTATAAAAGGATAAATTGGCTGTTTCAGCAGTGCTCCACTCCATTTAAGGCCCCATTTGGAATGCAGGAATTTCATAGGAATCCCTTGGGAATTAAAATATTTCCTGCAAAATTCCTGCATTCCTCCCAATAGGCCTGGAGTAATTTGTGTCTTCTCCTACATATATCCAGTGAGCTACGAGAAATGAAATGTACACTAGTTTTGCATAGGTAACCCACGGTGTTGGGCAAGCCGAGCAACACACGCGCGAACCGAGCAATCCACCACAACTAAAACAACAAATCCACACCAAATTCAGTGTTAAGCAATCGCATTGCAATACCAAAATAAGTTTACTCATTACTCTTAGTTCCCATCCATAAACAAATCAGACAAGACAACAGTTGATTTTTTTGAATTAGTGAGCCATAGCATTGCACAATTCCAGCAATTATGGTACAAATCCACAGAATAATTCAAACTCCAAAACACGAACCCAAACGCTCGCAGCACCAATGTACTACCCAATGGCCAACTCCAAACCCTAACCCTCGCGCTTCCGACCACCACCCACTATGTATCCCCAGAAGGCAGCTAAAGTCGCACGCATTAGGGCACGGACACGAGGGGATCGAAGCGATTCAGGCACAATAAGCGGTGGCGCGGCTCACCCGTAGATCAGCTGGTTCTCCACGTCGATGGAGAGGCACAGCTTCTGGTGGAGCACGGTGGCCCCGCCGCCGTCGGGCTTCTGCTCGTCGCCCTTCTGCTTCCTCGCCTTCGCCATCCCAGAGCTCCTCGGCCGCTCGGCCCCTCCTCTTCTAGGGTTTGGAAGCTTCTCGAAGGCCGGTTGGCCGGACAGCGGCGGTGTTTGGGGGCTTAGTGAGGTGGTAGTGGTGGTGCTGTGGAGGGTCGCCACGTCATCGCGCGGCTCGGGGGCGCTCTCTGAGACGCGAGGTGAGGAGGGTGGGGTGGGTACTTATAGGCCGGGTGGGCGAGCGCTCGCCGGCGCACGAGCTCGTCGCGGTCAGATCTTTAGCCGTCCGGCGAGTGGTCTGCGCGGACCCGGTGTACAGGGTTGCGGTGGGGACCGGAAGCCTCGAGGCGCGTGATGTGACTGATGAGATGACTGGCTTGGTGGAGCTGTGTTTCCGTGGTCTATGGACTTGGTTCATGCAAGTAGTGCGGCGGGCCGAGACCTTTTCTTTTGTTCTCTACCTTCGATGTGGAATTAGGTTGTAGGCCCAGTCAAGAAGATGGCTTTGAAGCCTCATTCGAAATGCATTTCTGGGACGGAAGCCCAGAAAGTTGAAGCACTGAAGCCCACCGTTCGAGGTGACGAGCCCAGTACATACACAGACTCCCACACATGTTAATATTGCGCTATTTTTCTCCGCCACGAGTGTAAAGTTAAGGAACAATATTTAGCAAACTGCAGACTTTGGGCTGTTTGGTTCACAGTCAAATATTATCACATTTTGCCACATATAAGTTAGATAAGTTTAATCGAGTCAGGGGTCCGTTTGGCTTATAGTTACATTTGTAACAAGATTCATTTCTTACTATTTAGGACCCACGCATCAATGACTTTAAAAAGTGTCATCAAATTTCTTTTCCTAACCAAAGTATGATTTCAATTTTAATCACCTAACCTTAAGCAAGTTTGGCTAGAAAATATAGCAAAGTATGGTAATGTTAGGGCCTATTTGGTTTATATGCTAAGGTTATCATACTTTACTGTATATTTTGTTTTTTAGCAAACTTGTTTAAGGTTAGATCATTAAAATTGAAGCCACACTTTGGCAATTAAAATAAATTTTGTCGCACTTTTTTGAGTCAGTGACGTGTGGGACCTAGATGGCAAGAAAAAATCTTATCACAGGTGTGGCTATGAGATAAAAAGACGTCTAACCCAGTCAAACTTGCCTAACTCGATTTGTAACAAATTATGGTAAAGTTTAGCTACGAACTAAATTGTCTCTTAGAATATAAACCAAACAACCTTGGATAGTCTTAGGGGCTGCTTGGAAGCTCAGTTTTAAGCCTAAAACCAGTGTAAAATATTGGACCCTAATATTTTCCAGGCTGAGCTTCAAAAAGCTACTTGGATGGGCCGGTAAACTGATAAATTTACACCTGGTTTGGCCCATTGCAACCGGATTAAAATTCTCTCCTGAGCAGGCCACATTTTATTTCCGACAAATATCAAGCTCGCTCGGGCCTCGGCTTTCGCTAGACCCACAGCTCGCGTTCACAACGCCATGTGAGGAACCCTAGAGATCATCGGGAGCGATGGCAGCGGCGAGATCCCAGCATCGCACCTCGATGACTTCACCGGCAGTAGCAGCGGTAAGGAGAGGAGACGCAGCACCAACTCCCACTCCCTCCCCACTCCGATCTGGAGCCGATTTGCACGTCTACCGGCGAGAGGAGGCGACAACATCCACGACCCTCATCGGCGGGTGCGATCCTCAACGGCATCGGCAATCCACGACTCTCAACGGCGATCTCGACCACATCGGTGAGTGCTGAAATTGAAGGAGCTCCATGTCAAGTACTTGAATCCTCTTTGAACATTTTTAGCTTCTATATATAGATATCTCTTCTTTTCTTTCTTTCTTTAAGTTCGAACTAATTCTGTTGATTTGATTAGAATTTTTTTTACTTTGATATCGGCAATTCTAAATAAATTTTTTTACTTTGATATCGGCAATTCTACATCTCAACCATTTAGAAGATCTTTCTTTGCAATACCTCAGAGTCATTCTTTGAAACAATTTTAAACTTTTGAGATGAGACAAACAGAGGATCCTTGTGTTGGCTTATGAGCCAACAAACAATAATGGTGATGGACAATATTCATTTTTGGATCTGTGCCTTAAGCTAGGAGGGTGGGTACCGTAGCAAATTCTTATTAGTAGTTCTGATCCTCCTATTGTACAACTGTACAAGTGCTGTAACTGCAGGATGTACACTTCATTTACTGATCATCTGGCCAGAGACAGCAACTAGAATTAAGGGCATATAATTAAACTAACTAAAGTAACAATGTCAATGAATATGATTTTTGAATTATTAGATTTGCTAAACAGACAACAGTTTAATACAGTATTTAACCCATCCATCATGAACCTGAGCAATAAATTAGGTATAAACCCATGCTGCACATATTAGTAGTTAACCACATTGTGCAACAATGTGACCAAGCCTACAAGTTGGAATCTATTTTTGCGTCATACTCAGTTATTAGCATCTTTTTGCATTTTACCTTTTTTGCAGACATCAACCAATCTTGGCATGACTTGCGAACTGGGAAGCTATTAGAATGGTATGCTAACCCTACTGATCTATTTATCATAGTTATTTGGTATTCGGTTTACATAAAAAACAAGAATATCGTAATCCATATAGGCAATAGTATGACCAGGGATCAAAAAACAGCCGAAATTCGACGAAATTTCACCGAAATTTTGGTTTTCGGACACCTCCGAATCTATATCTACTGGCCGAATTCAAAATTTTAAAAATTTTGATTTTGCTACAGTAGCTGCTACAGTAATTTCGGAAATTTCAGGTTTTTAATCCGGATTTTCAAATTTTTTGGCCGGATTTGAACGGAATGGGTCCAATAACCCTTAACAAAATCTTGTTACATGAAAATTTGATGAAAAACTAATTTTTTGAGATTTTTTAAAATTTGGGCAGAAACACTGTCAGATTTTTAAAAAAATTTACAAGCTTGATAATCATCTGAAAAAATTATGGTACCATCCCTTGTTGTTTTGGATCATAGAAAAAAAAATTAAAATAATTTAACATCATTTGTTATCTTAAAAAAATCAAAAATAGAATGGACATAATTGGGATAGTAAATGTTTTAGATTTTTCTAAATTTTCTTGAGTGTGATCATCATCTAAAATTTTTATGACCGATTAAGAACTTCCTCAGTACCATTCTATAAAATTTTCAAAAAAATTCAACTTTCTTGGTTTGCTCAATAAAATCTATCAATGCAGTAAGCACTAAACTTAATTTGTTGTATTATATTTCAAAAATCAATTAATTTGAGCTAAGGATTTATCAGGCAATTCAAATATTTTTATAACTTTTTGAAATTTTGTTTTTCAAATTTATTTGAGCTAAGTATTCTTATGTAAAATTTTCAACTCAAAATATTTCTCCAGGAATTTATAAAAATTCTGACATTCAAAGTACTAGTTTTCAACTCTCTCTGTTTTTGAATTTTTAAAAATTCCTCACATTTGATCATCATCTGAAATTTTTAGAGAAATATTACAAGTATGTCAGGAATCTCCACAAAAAATTTCAAAATTTTCTAACATCGTTTGTACTATTTTTCATCTGGTTAAAACTTGCCGATCAACGTTTCATCTACATAGTATCAATGTTTGAATTTTTAAAAATTCCACAGATCTGTTAATCACCTGAAATTTTTATGAGAACATCTCTAATGTGTCAGAAACCTATAAAAAAAATTTCAAAATTTTTCGACATAGTTTGAACTAATTTTCAGTCAGTCCAATTTGGGCGAAATTTCGGGGTAATTTCGGCGAAATTTCGGAAATTTCGGTACAAAACAAACCGGATTTGAATTTTAAAATTTGAATTTTGAATGTCCTCCGGCCGAATTTACCGAATTTCGACTGAAATTTCGGATTTCGGCTTGGAACGAAATTTTTCTTCAAACGAAAACTTAAACCGTGAGTATGACTACTTTTAAATAAATTAGCTGATCATACAAAAGGATTGTACTTATCCTTCTTTTGTTTCCTTTCATCAGCCATGCTCTATCCGGGAATTCGACCACCATTCCACTTGTGTTGTTGCAAAGTATGAGGTATTCTTTCCAATGAATGATGAATTTGCACCCTCTAGTTCTCCACAATCAGCTAAATATTCATATTTCATTGTCTAAAATTTGAGTTGCATCAAATTCCACTGCTCCTCTCATTACTACTTGATTAACTTTGGTGATGATTGGATTTTTTTTAATTCATTGGAGTTAGAGTGGAATGTGGCAAAACTACATTTGTTCCGTTCACGCAGAATGGATTGCAAATCCTTCCCTACTTTGGTTTGGGAGGGGATGGAATCGGAATTGATCATAAGCTAGTGCATCTTGGAGACTAGTAACCAAATCCTCATCAAATTGAGCTGCTCGTAAACTAGAATGGAAGTATCTCTAATTTGCATCTGACACAATTATCAAGCTCTTTTCCATATGAACCACACCAAAACCCCAACCTTTCCACCAAATATCACTTATTGAACAATGAAATTCTGAACTTATAAGTTATAACCATGGAAATTAAAAAATTGAAATAAAAATCTAAAGCAGCAGTACTATCACAATACATAAATTATGGAGTAATCATCTCAGGGGAAAGAAGACAACGATTGACCAAGGTAACTTTAAATTTAGACACTCAATATAAGATCTAGAGTAGAAGGTTCTTGAAAGTAACTGTGGTGTACACTGAGGCTAGAGTGGATTTTGTTGTATTCTTTGTTTCAGTGCTGTTAATTTGTCATGGTGAGTCATCTTTTATTTTGCAGCTGTGCCTTTTAGAGGTTTGCCGTGAAGACCAAAAAGACTCTTGAGAATCTCTCTTCCAAAGGTAGCATCTGCAGCCTTTGTTGCATTTGTTCATGTCCTGTTAGAATGTTTTTTGTTCGTGTCCTGTTAGAATGTTATTTGTTCATGTCCTAAAAACGCCCTGTTAGTCTATAATCCCCTGTTAGAATGTTATTTGTTCATGTCCTGAAAACGCCCTACTATTATCACATTTATAGGCACCATCTTCTCATCTGTACCATTCTGTAGACTAGTAGAGCTGCATGTTAGTTTATTAACTCGCTATTTGTTTATTGATTGACAATTTTTCATTTCTAAAATTTAAGGTTCTTGAGTGCTAGTTGATATGAAAGACCTTACTCTTACTGACTCCGAGGAAGAGAAAGATGACGATATGATGCTACTTATTTTGCTTGCATTATATTTAGCTTCTACCATAACTAAAACTCTATGCCATTCATCAAAGCTTACCGGAGAATAATATATTACTGAACTTCTTGAAGGTCATCCAAGCCGATGTTATGAAAATCTTCGAATGGAACCCCTATTTTCTAAACACTCTTAGACTATCTTAGATAAAAAAAATCTTTTGCATAATACAAGAGGTGTTATCGTGGAAGAGCAATTAGGCATTATCATGTATATGCTTGCACGGAATGCCAGTTTTCGAGCATTGACCGATAGATTTCAGCATAATCCTGAGACTATGCATAGGCATCTTGAGGCATGTTTTGAGGCAAACACTTCATTGACCTATGAAATTATCAAGCCTCCATCCACTAAGACTCATTGGAAAATATCATCAACTCCACAATTTTGGTCTTACTTTGAGATACATGTAATCCATATCAGTATAATTTAGGAATTTTTACCATCTCATCTTAGTCCTCAATTAGTAATAAGGTCTTATTTCTTGCAGAACTGTATAGGGGCAATAGATGATACTCATATCCCTATCACAATGACGGATAGTGAGGTTGCTCCAAATCGAAATAGAAAAGAAACTCTTTCTCAAAATTGGATGCTTGCTTGTGACTTTGATTTGAATTTTGTTTAAGTTTTCGTTTGAAGAAAAATTTCGTTCCAAGCCGAAATCCGAAATTTCGGTCGAAATTCGGTAAATTCGGCCGGAGGACATTCAAAATTCAAATTTTAAAATTCAAATCCGGTTTGTTTTGTACCGAAATTACCCCGAAACTTTGCCCAAATTGGACAGACTGAAAATTGGTTCAAACGATGTTGAAAAATTTTGAAATTTTTTTTGTAGGTTTCTGACACATTAGAGATGTTTTAATAAAAATTTTAGGTGATTATCAGATCTGCGTAATTTTTAAAAATTCAAACATTGATACTATGTAGATGAAACATTGATCGGCAAGTTTTAACCGGATGAAAAATAGTACAAACGATGTTAGAAAATTTTGAAATTTTTTTTGGAGATTCCTGACATACTTATGATATTTCTATAAAAATTTCAGATGATGATAAAATGTGAGGAATTTTTAAAAATTCAAAAATAGAGAGAGTTGAAAACTAGTACTTTGAATCACAGAATTTTTATAAATTCCTAGAGAAATATTTTGAGTTTAAAATTTTACATAAGAATACTTAGCTCAAATAAATTTGAAAAACAAAATTTCAAAAAGTTATAAAAATATTTGAATTGCCTGATAAATCCTTAGTTCAAATGAATTGATTTTTGAAATATAATACAACAAATTAAGTTTAGTGCTTACTGCATTGATAGATTTTATTGAGCAAACCAAGAAGTTGAAATTTTTTGAAAATTTTATAGAATGGTACTGAGGAAGTTATTAATTGGTCATAAAAATTTTAGATGATGATCACACTCGAGAAAATTTAGAAAAATCTAAAAAGTTTACTGTCCCAATTATGTCCATTCTATTTTTGATTTTTTTAAGATAACAAATTATCTTAAATTATTTTGAAAATTTTTTTCTATTATCCCAAACAACAAGGGATTGTACTATAATTTTTTCAGATGATTATCAAGCTTGTAAATTGTTTTTAAAATCTGACAGTGTTTCTGCCCAAATTTTAAAAAATCTCAAAAAATTAGTTTTTCATCAAATTTTCATGTAACAAGACTTTGTTAAGGGTTATTGGACCCATTCCGTTCAAATCCGGCCAAAAAATTTGAAAATCCGGATTAAAAACCCGAAATTTCGGCGAAATTTGCCCGAATTCCGCCGAAATTTCCGAAATTACTGTAGCAGCTACTGTAGCAAAATCAAAATTTTTTTAGTTTTGAATTCGGCCGGTAGATATAGATTCAGAGGGGTCCGAAAACTGAAATTTCGTCGAATTTCGGCGGTTTTTTTTATCCCTGTGCAAGGGTGTTATATTCTGCCATTAAATTTGGATTTCGAGTACCTAGGGGCAAGTACTATCTGGTTGATGGGGGCTATGCAAACACACCATTCTTTCTTGCTCCTTATTGACGAATTCGATACCATATTAAGGAACAAGGACAGGGCAATTGCCGAACAAGGGACTATAAGGAGTTGTTCAATCTTCGCCATGCCCACCTACGCAACCATATTGAGCGTGCTATTGGCATCCTAAATATGTGATTTCCTGTCTTAAAAATTGCAACATTTTATCCAATAGGAACTCAAGTGAAAATTCCAGTAGTAACAGCTACGTTGCATAATATAATCTGGAGCCATAAAGGTGATGAAAAATGGTTAAGTGATCAAACAATGAACATTTTTTCAGATAAATTTGTGGATCTACCTAGTGGAGATGAACGATACAGAGATGATGTTGTACCATTGAACAATGAAAGGAACATGGGTAATACTTTGAGAAATGAGATTGCAAAGAAGATATGGGCAGATTATGAAAGAAGTAGGAAGCAGAGAGTACAAAGGAGATCTCATTAGCAATTATGATAAATCTCTGTTTTTTACTTTATTTTCTTTTATACTCGTTGTAATAAAATAGAACAATTTTGTGAGTTGTATGAAATTCTCCGGTGTCATACTTTATATTGCTTGTCTAATTATTAATTGTCACAGTATACTTATATCATAAATCGAACACTGTAGTTTTATTTGCCATTTATTCGTACTATTTACGGTTCCTTGTGGTTTATGGTTTATCTAAGGCTTTATGGCAAATAGAGCAAGATGGACGTCAAAGTATGAAAAAGGATTGGTTGATGTACTCCTTGAGTTCAATGTTTCTTACTATCGTGGTCAAAATGGATGGACTTCAAAAGGTTGGAACAAGATTATGAAGGATTTCAACAAACTCTTTCCAAAAGCAAGACTTTCTAAAACTCAAATTCAAGATAAAGAGACTCAATTGAAGAAAGACTACAAAGCAATTAGATTCATTCGCAATTGTAGTGGTGTCTCATGGAATCAAAATGCATCCATGATTCCACATCTGAAAAATGGGATGAGATAATCGAAGTAAGCTTCTTGTTTTTTTAATTGTGAATCTTCTTTTGTGTCCAATTAGAATTATTATATTTATACTTGAATTGTTCAATCATTTTGTAGGAGGACTCTAGGCTAAGAAGATATGAAAACAAGAGTTTCCCATTGTTTGAGTTGTTAGATCTTTTGTATGAAGGTAATATCCATTCTATAATCCTCTCATTTTTAGTCTAATGTGTATATTCAGCTTGAGTCTTTATTACCTTCATTGACTATTAACGAATTGGATGCTGAATTGGGTGTTGTCTACTAGCTTCAAAAGTACTCAAGAGTTTAGAAATGAGTAATAAACGCTCGTTGCATCTAAGTTGGCATTCTAGATGTGAGATGCATTCAAAATGGTTTTCCTAAATGGATTGTTTGACTTTGTTGATGGATTCTTTTTCTTTGTGCGAAGATAATATCCATTCTATAATCCTCTCATCTTTATTGTCTTAATAGGATAATTTGCAGAAGGAAAACATTACTTCACTTCTAGTCAACCATCTAATGTTGCAAATACAAGCATCACTAGAAAACACTCACGGGATGCAAGCTTTGATTTAAGAGCTCACATTGGGGAAAGACAGGACAACATGAATTCTCTCCAAGAATGAATGAAGTTGAAAGGCAAGATCTAGAGAATGACATATAAGATCAAGAAGAGAACACTATGAACTCTTGTCAAAAAATGGAAGACATTGCAAGGAGTGTAGAGAATGAACTTCAAAATCGCCGTACTGAGCAGTTGGATGTTGAAGACAATGAATCAAATCAACAAGAACGAGGAGGTGATGATCATCCAAATGCAAGAACTGGGAGTGTTGGAGCACAAAGAGAAAGACCCAAGAAACAAAAAGGTACATCGGCACCACGCATTGAAGAAACAATGGCAACTTATTTTGAATTTAGAAAAGAACATGCTAGCATGAAGGAGCAAGCTTCAAATCAAGGAAATGAATACTCAATTTCAAGATGCTTTGAAGTGTTACAGGCGATGGATGATGTGTCCGATGAGATCAAGATCTTTGCCTCCAATGTTTTTAAGGATGCAATAAATCGTGAGATCTTTCTATACTATGAGCCAAGACTTCGTGGTTCGTGGTTAAAGAAGGAAGTAAATAAACTTGAAAATTGACACTTTGTAAGTTCTCTTTTGGCCATTCGCCATTCGATTACTGCAAATTTCATCACAATGTTTACTAGCACATTTTGAGTTATGTCAAGACTGGGGTTCTTGGGCGCCGGGGTTATTGGAAGTGGGTTAATGCTTCGGTCTTGTGATCTTTTGGTTGGTGAGATTTGTGATATGGAAATGTGTCCTTGGGAAAAAAATACCGCGCTAGTTTAATTCATCAAATCAAATCATGAAATAAAATGCGTCTTTTATGTTTGATTTGTGTGTGTGCTCCCCCATTTTCCTTGTTGAGATCCAGGGCTTTAGGTTGGAAACTTTTGTGGTTGGACTGTTTTGTCATCTATGTGATGGTTCTCTTTAGACTCCTTCGCTGATCCAACTGATGGTTCTTTACTGCTTGAGATCTGATGGGTAGTTTGTGTCCACCACTGATTTGGTGATCTGGGCCATCATTTTTTTGTTTTATGTGTATATTTAAGGTTTTTTAGATAGATTAATAGTATATCTATTGGCTTGTCTTAAATTGTTTGTGTTTGGTGATTGTACTAAAAGTTGCCATCAAGTAGTTATTCATGGGCCTAACATGCTGCTATGAGTATCATCTTTGCATGAATTGATAGTTGATATGTGTGCTTACTACTCACTGAGATGTAATTACTTGTGTATAGTTGCTTCAAGCCATTAAAACTTGTTCATACGAAACTGATTTATTCAATAGGTGTTTGCTTGATGCTTTTAGTCAGTCTACTAACTTATTTGGTAGCGAATGCCATTTGGCGTCATCTTGCAATCTTGCATGGTGCTGGCTGTTTGTGATGTTGAACTCTTAAACTGGCTTGCTTGTTGTCTTTCAAGTTCTTCTACTTGTTAGTTCACTAGACAGGTCTATCCACTGAGTTTAAATGCATAAACTAATAAAGATGCCCTTGAGTGATGTTCAATGTTTACCTCAAAGTTTACTTGACATAACTGGAATCCCTATATCTGTTCTCCACTTCTATTTATATCACTCTTTTCCCACTCCTGACATGTTGGTTCATGATTTTTCCTTCTTATCAGATATGGCAACAACTACCTATGGGCATAATGACTATTTTTTAAGACTAGCTTGTCTTGATTGCTTGTTTGGAGTACACGCATAATGAGTTTGTTGAATGTCTATATTGCAAGTTAGCATCTTGAATGTCCCCTGAGAAACTTGCAAATTACTTTGTTTATCAACACTGGAACTCAAGTCACTGTTGATGATTCATTTGGGCTATGACCTTATGCTGTCTGGCAGCTCTTGCCTTTATGTATTGAAGTTTGCCCTGAACTTGTGCCTTGATGTATTGTTAATGAGCTACACCTAAGAGCATTGATTCATCTCATTGAGGTTGCTTCAGGAGTTCGTATGTTGTTTTATGATTTTCTAAACAATGGCTGAATCTATGCTGTTCTTGTATGGCTTTATCTTAATTTTTCATGCTTGGATCTGTTAATCAGAATGCCCAAATGATCTAGAATTCATGCACCAGTGTGTTGTTATGTTTTGAGTTGAGTTAATGCTTGACAATGCTTGAGTTAATGTTATGTGCAATATTTACAATGGGAATACCCAAATAGAATACCAAAGTTTTTACAAGGGAAAAATAAATCCGGATGTATTCAAGTGGTTTTTTTGTGCCCACAAATTTACAAGTGTAAAATATTTACCGGTGTAAAAAATTTCAGTCGAAGAGTCCATACATGACAAATAAAATTATGGAATCCGTTTTGTATCACATATAGAAATCCTACAAGCTATGCATCCATGAGTTCGAATAGAATAACTACAACCCTATACAAGGAAAAATTAATATTCCTATGCAAGTTCTTTTGTATTAGATAGTACACAACATCACAAAAAATCGGACTCTCGGCAAGAAAGAGAATAGAAGGGTAAAGCCAACATATATAGTGCAAATATATAATGTAAAAAAATAAATCTAAATTTCTATTATCATAATCACGAATTTCTATTTCTTGAATTTGTATATTTTTCATGGTGTCATGTCCTTATGCAATCACTATTTGAGGTGCACTTGTGCAATCAACTTTCAATTAGGGAACTATTGACGCCAAAAAATATAACAAAGATTGATCAGCCCAAACAAATGAGAATGATGTTTAAAGGGTTCAAAACGTGCCAGCCGATTTGATCCTGCAATCGGCAAGATTGATGAGAAACATGCTCAAAGGCGATCTAGTGTAACAATCAGGGAAGATCTAAATAGCTATCAGGAGCCGATTAAAACAAAGGTAATGATAAGTCTAAACAGTCGATTATAACTGCTTAGATGGTAGATAAAAGTAGATTTTTTTCAAAAAGACGATGCGCAACAAGACCGGAGAAAATCAAACCTGATTGGTGTAATCGAGGATGACCAACTAGGCAATGCGCAATTTTATTAATCAAAAAAAGATTCTAAATTATATAGCTACTCCTAGTTGACAGGAAAATAAAAAGTAAATACGAGTTATTTGATTGATTGGAATTGTTCTTCTCGCTCGCCCTTGATCATCTTTTATAGCGCATTGGCCGATTGTATTCTTCGTCGATACATTGTCAACTATGATTCGTATCGGCTTTTATACGGACAAAGTTTTTATCTTCAAATCAATATCGGTTATAATTTTACCTTTGTCTTAACTTTTCCTTTATTAACCGATATCGACTAAAAATATCATTTTTATCCTTAGTCTGACAAATTGACTATGTGTTGCCAAATTCAGTGCTACCGGCACCATTTCAGCATGAAAATTTTAAGGTAAATTTGTGGCGTTAGCCGTAGAGTATTCTTGCACCCATTAGATTTTCAGCTTTAAATTCAAAATGTGTTGGATGAAATAAAAAATAAATATAGATTTGTTGGAATAGTAGCAATTTTCTTTTCCTTTTAATTTATATTTTCTTAGATTTTTCTCATCTTTGTTACTTTTACGATAGAATAAATTTGAACTTGTAATGGATACGATAGGGTCTTAGCAATCACAAATGTAATGTGGCTTTGCACTTGTTCATCACCAACCAGAAGCTCTCGCACGAGCGCATGCTTGCGGTGGAAAATCCTGTACAACCGTGTGGTTCGGATTATTTAACCGTGTTTGCTGTAATATCTGCTACAGTAAAAAATGTTGTTGCGATGTTTTCGAACAGTATTCTCGAGAAAGCTTTACTGTCATTTTTATCTAGTAATCCATATACAACTATTTAAATTATAGTCCTCGTGAGACTGCACTGGATCTCTATCTCTGATCTATGGCGGTGGCCACTGCTGCGTTGTGTGCCTGCTTGTGTGGGTCGGATCAAATGTGCAAATACTACAATTTACTAGATATGGTAGCGTGCTATTGCACGCCGTGTTGTGTGGACGTGGGGGAAAAATCGACGAAAGAACGTAAACGCGATTTTCAACATATTTCTCACTCCGGAAAACAGTAGAAACCGAGTTACGGGGGAAAAAATAGAGAGTTAGAGTTGTAGAAATATCTCTTTCGACGAATTACTTGGGAAATATCGAAGACCGAGATGGGAAAATAGTCTAGAGGGAAAAGGGCATAAAATTATTAGTAACGACAACTTTTTTTGAGCTGCACACATATTTCTGGTGACGAAAACATTTTTTCCGGGCAAAACGGAGAAAGGACCTAGACGTGATGACAACCTTCCTAGAGATGCACACATATTTCTGGTGACGAAAATATTTTTTCCGTGAAAAACGGAGAAAAGACCTAGATGTAAGGAGCGAGGACCTATTTGTTACGTTTTTGGACCTGTCCGCTATCCCGAAAAATTAGAAAAGGGCATGCCTGCGATTTGAATTTAACGGGGGCTTTTTCCGCAAAGTAGCGCACGAGGGATCCAAACGCGATTTTTTTAAGAAAATCTTCCCCTCACAAAAAATCACGAAGGACCTATTCGTAATTTCGAGGGACCTATCCGTAATTTGGAGAAACACAAGGGCCTTTTCGCAAAAAAACCAAGACTGACGCGTGGATGGCCTCAGCTCTCGGCGATTCCAGGCGCCATATAATGGTTTATATACTCCACTGTACATGCAGGATTCCCTAGCATGTATGGCTTATAGAACAATACAGCCGTGCATACCTTTCAAGAAAGGGAGATTTAGATATTTGCCACTCTTCAATTTCAAACTTCGACGCCATGTACAAATCATACCACTGGAATGGTATTTTTTGTACATGGCATCGAATTTTCATGTTGAAGGGTGGCAAATATCCAATTAATTCTTCAAGAAATGGTTCTATACATCATTCTCATAATACGAGTTATATACATCTTAAAAAAATAAAAAGATAAATAATCATTATCTACCTCTTTGTCAGCGTAGTACACGCTAGGGTACCCTCTCCACCGTATAAAAGTACAATCTACGTGGCGGCTTGGCAATCGGGCGGGCGATCACGGCCCGCCGGCCAGGCGTTGGTCCACGTGGCGTCCGGCGGCGGTAGGCGGCGCGTCTGCTTCGCCGGCGCCCGGCCTACGTGGCGGCTTGGCAATCGGCGGCGATCACGGCCGCCGGCCGGCGTCGGCCGCGTGGCGTCCGGCAGCAGTGGCGAAGCACGCTGCTCGCCGGCGCCCGGCTGCGTGGCGGCAGCCATCGGCGGCGATCACGGCACGCCGCCGGCGTCGGCCACGTGGCGTCCGGCGGCAGGTGGGCGAAACACGCCTGCTGCCGCCCGGCGCCCGGCTGCGTGGCGGCAGCAATCGGCGGCGACCACGGCCGCCGGCCAGCGTCGGCCGTGGCGTCCGGCGAGCAGGGGCGAAGCACGCCTGCTCGCCCGGCGCCCGGCCTACGTGGCGGCCTAGCGATCGGCGGCGAGGCGCCTGCTGTCGTCCGCCAGAGGCAAAAAGGTGGAGCACGGTGGCTTCGCCTCGAAGGCTCCTTCCACTACCGTACCATGTCAGAACGGCAGGCCTGCCATGACAGGCTTATCAGCTGCAAGGGTTTCTGCAACAAGCCCATTCCTCTGACGCCTCTCACCTACCTGTCGCAAAGGGGTCCCATCCGGCGGACCGGGCAAGGGCACGCGTAAGCATTTAATGAGGCCGAGGAGCGGACAAAGACGGGAAGGAGTAATAAATGTATGAGGATCAGCATGATGACCTCCCTTTCACCTACTCCCGTTAGCCTGGCCTATATAAGGGCCTCCGGGTGCATGGGAAAAGGGGACGGGCATTCGAGAGAAGACAACTTGTAACTCAAGAGCTTTGTATCAGCTTCACACCCGCTAAAAAAACAATCGAGCAGGAAGTAAGGTCATTTACAAGGAAAAGGGGCTGAACACAGGTAAAATCTTCGTGTCCTCTGCAGTTCGTCGACGCCGAAGCCCTCCGCGTAGGAGTCCCTAGGGTTTTCGCCCTCTAGGTTTAGCCAGCCGCGAAGACGCCCTCCTTCCGAACCAAACCCGGTCTGCATCCTCCGGGCCTGTCAGGTGGAATACGCCGACACTCTTCATTTATGCAACTTTCAAATAACATAGGTATAAGCATCTCTCTAACTTTTTATTGCTTTTTTTTTAAGTACCGGTAGGGGTGCAAACGGATTGGATACGGACGGATTTTGCTCATTCCGTATCCTATTCTAAATTTTTTCTCGGATATAGAATCGGATCTGACAGTCTTGGGATTCGAATCTGAATCTGGATTACTTGATCGCGAATACGGAGCGAATACAAATCATTCCGAATACGGTTAGTCTCGGTTACGAATAGTTAGTCGGATAATACGTGAAAGCAGAAACCATATATGTCGCGCATATTAAGATCAATCAACCATAAACAAAATTTTACTAGAACCTTGGAGACATATAAGTGTTTCAAATTCAATAATAGTTGCCTTCCCTATATAAAAATAATATGCAGCCAAGTATAATTCCAATCAACATATGAACTTATATGATGTAAAATGTTTATGTTTATTGGATATGTTATCGGATATCTATTTCACTCATTTACACTGATATTTTTCGGATATTTCGGATATGCGGGTATGAATCGGATACTTCTCTTCCCATATCTTACCCTATATTTTTTTCAGATAGGCAGATTCGAATCCGGATCGAATCCGGATATAACCGGATATCATTTTTTCGGATTCAAATAAGATTTTAAACGAATTCGATCTCGGATCGGTCGGAAATTATCCGCTCCGTTTGCACCTCTAAGTACCGGTGCTTTTGAGTACTACTGGTGCTGCCTGATTGTGCCGCCATCAGTTGGACGTACGGGAAGCCTAATACGTAGATCCATGAAAGCCCACTAGTAATTAAAGAAGACATGCACCTACTGTTTGTGAAAAGATGGCCCAGTCTTCGTGGGCTAAGTATAACTCCAAAATTTTGTACTTACTTTTATCTGTCCCTTTTGATTCCAAACCCATTATGGGCTATAGTATTCACTTGGGTTTGAACTTGGAAAAATGGGCCAGCTGGATCGTTTCTTAGTCTTTTTCCTTTTCCGTGGACTTAGCGTACCTCAATCTTTTGCTACAAGTTTTAACTCAAATTAAATCTGCTTACGCCAGAAATTCAAGTTATGTTACTGAAGGAGATTCAATCGAACCTGATCAAGCCGAAAATCTAATAAAGGATAGGGAACAACAAATTTGAGACTTTTTATGGTGCTTGCGAGTATTACAACCACCGTGCATAAAGAATGAAATGATTCAATTGTACTATTGAAGTCAGCAAGGAAATGTCAACGACTAGCAGTACATAGAGGGCCGAACTTCTTTCTGTGTTTTTTAACCTAATAGTTTGATCAATCGTCGTGACTAGCTAGTGTGAATTGATAGTTTGATAAATCAATGATATAGTTGGAATTTTCTACCGGACGAATATGGGTCTTATGTCAACTGGACTGATGTATACATCATACACGATAATTCTAGAAAAGAAATGGTTAATTAGGTGACGCTCCTAGTTGGCTATATTTCAGGCCTGTCTGCATTTTAGATTTCTGAGTTGAAAGGTGGTTATAATTTTTTTACAAGAGATCGTTTGATAAATAGCTAATTTCTCTTAGCAATAAGATGCAAAAACAGATCCAGTCTAACTTTTAGCTTTTACTAGTTATATACGACTTTTGGCTGATGCCAAAAACTGCTTAAAAGTTGTTCTGCTTGAAGGGCTTATTAGCTTTTCAAATACTAAGGTCCTGTTTGAAAGTAATGTATTTTTATAGTTTCTAGGACCTTTTATTGTGCATAGATGACAAATGACGAATCTTGTACTACGTAATTGCAATCCTGACCTGTCGTTATTGGGGAAAACATATGATCCTCATCCACTCATGCGTAAGCTAGCATCGTTGAATTCGAGGTCGTCTGTCCAAAAATCTGACTTTTGATCGAGTAGTTTTGAGTGAATTATCTCGCTATATATATCCATCTTCTTGTTGCTTTTTTTTAAAATCAATATGTCATAGACGGTTGTAATTTTCTATCGGTAACCTTTTTAGTAGTGCCACTGCCTATTGCTTGGGTGTTTGAACAACGTTTTGTGCTGTTACTTCTCTTTAATTATGGATCTAAGTAATTACGTCAATCGACTTGTGCAAGAACATTCTTTCGAATATGGCAATATGCCAGGCTTTGCTGGCATTATTAAAAACATGTAGCCTATGCGGATGCACGGATTTGCGACTAATTAACTTAATTGATCTGCATATATACACACACACCACTTAAACGAATATGTAATACTCCTTTATTATTTTTGGTATACTCTAATAATAATTCCAAGATACTCCAATGCGATATGGTTGGAAAAAAAAATTCATTGGAGCCCTTCATATTTTGCTATATATACCTGTTCCCATATGTAAAAAGAATATATACACAAATTATGTTATAAAGAGGGGATTTTGATGAATTTTTTTGTGAAACTCACCTTAGAGCATCTTATAATTAGTATTAGAGTATAGTCAAAAGGATAAAGAGGTATAACAACATCATTTAAGTAGTATACTAGAGGTGAGACTCTAATATACCACTTAAACAAACGTTTTATACTTCTTTATCACTTTCGATATACTCCAATAATAATTCTAAGACACTCCAATACAACATAGTTGAAAAAAATCATTGAAGCCCTTCATTTTTTTTTTGCAATATACCATTTTTTTATATGTAAAAAGAATATGTAAACAAATTATGTTATAAAGGGTGGACTTTGATGAATTTTTTTATAGAACTCTGGAGTATCTTATAATCAGTATTAGAGTATATTCAAAAGGATAAATAGATATAACAACATCATTTAAACAGTATACTAGAGATAGGAGTATGTACTCAGGAGTACGAAACCATATTAATGATCGATGGATGTAATCATGTCATTGTTATTTGCTATCTCTTCCAAATGGAGTTTCTTTACCAGCAAGTAGTTTTTTAGGGCTACTGAAGCCAACAGCTTGCTGTTACGACAATGAAATCAAAATTGACCCTAGAGAAACACAAAACGAGATCGATCTCGATCCTCAGCTAAAACGCAGGAGACGACTGGTCTATCATGATTCATGTGACGCTCCCAGGATAAGCTCACCACCGACAGTTTTGTCTCCAGAACGACGTGCGTTCAGAAAGCTCGGGCGCCTCGCCAGCAGAATGGCATCACGGCAAGCCAAAGCCTCCAGAGTCAGGGAGGAAAAACTACAAAAGACAATCCATTTATTCTATTCAAGTTTACGTGCATATGAGGTGACGTATATAGTTAAAAAGAGTCCGAGTTAAGCTAAATGTGGACTTTTATTTGGATATTGAATATATCTCTAATAAATCTATTTGGATATTTGAGTTATCTTTAACAAACATCCCTTAATTCAAAATTCAAATTGTCTCTAAAAAACCTCGAAGGGTAACAAAGACTGAAACAGTCTTTGCCAAATACTTCTCATGATGCAAAGAAAGCACCATAAATACCAAAGTGCATTAAAAGTCCAAAAGACTTATCTAAACAAGAAAGACTGAAACAGTCTAATCCAAACGCTTCTTGCGAAGAAAAAAATGAGCAAACTATCAGTAGGTTCAAACACACAGCTATCAATAAAGTAAACAAAGAAATATAAGTTTTAAAAAATTAATAAGTCCAGTAAAGTTTAAGACTGTGTAACTGACCTTCTGAAATAAATATTCAATCATCAAATGGCATAAGCCAAGACATCACTTGTGACGCTCGATAGATAATAAAGAACTCATATCATAGATTTTTGACATATTCATCTGGAACATAAAATTCGGCAAATAATGCTCATTGAAAGAGCAACTTGCACGTGTAGTGATCATGTACTTTAAACTGCCAACTAAGATTCCATGACATGGTAGAAATTGCTCTTGCAAAAATATAAGATAAAGAAAAACTCTTGTACCATCAATGGAGTATAAATTGTAGCAGACCCCTCATATCGAGTAATAATAACTAAACAATGTTGTAGTATCTACGCAGAAACAAACTCATTCTTGCATTTTAAACCTTCATTTCAAACTGACATTGGAACAAAATCTTCACTTTAAATAGCAAAACTACGAAGAGTATGATGCTACCATCAGTGTGTCATCAAATTATTGAGAATTAACATTGGCAAAAAAAACCTCCAGAATGCTCGCACAAACGGTCCAAAATTGCAACGTATTCTATCGGTGATGAAATACTAAAATAAGTTGTCTCCTCAATTGACAATATTTTTTTAAAGTCTTCTCAATCAAATATAGCCCAAATTAACTCATTGAGTTTGAAATACCTGCAACCATATTATACTCTATATGTGTGGATTTTGCCGCAATAACCCATTGTAGACGGTGGATCATCGAAGAAATTGCAAATTATTAATCCCGTATGAATGTCGTCAATAATAGACACATCAGTTATAATTGCAATAAAATCCACTTTCAATAGAAGCAATATGATATTCAACTGGAATAGAAGATTGTCAATGAAGATGGCGTAGATATACGTCTAGGTATGACATTGAACGGCGTGGCCGATGAACTTTGGTGAACTATCTCATTGGAACAATTGCCAGGGAGAGTGCGGGTCAACGCTCAATATGAAGTTGTGTTGTGGAATGGAGTTGAGGTGAGTTGAAATCGCTGAACTGAGACTGATAAATCTCTTGGTATGAAGGTGTTACCCTTTGATTATCTTGACGTTGATGCCGAAGGTCACGGACCATGCACAGGGAGCCTTGGAACCTGAGACAACTAAAGAGTGGTTGACTGCTGGCCCCAAGAAAAGACTGAAGGTCTCGTTGGCAACAGAGAATGATAGGACCACGGCATTATAGTAGTATAGCTGTCAGTTGCCAGTGCAAACATCCATTGGCAAACCTGGAGGCACCTTGTTCACTACTACCTTTAAGATGAGGGTGCACATACTGGATTTAAATCTGGCTTTAAATATGTTTGAAGTCTAATCTAGAGTTGGCTCTCTTAGGTGCTTCTCGATCATGGGTGAGAGGAATAAAGCCGGGGGACGGTGGGCGTCGGGGGCGCTGGCGGATCGGCAGAGCAACTGACCGGGAAAGCCGATTGGCCAGCGGGTAGTGGCCCCTGGCATGAAGGCATGGGTCGACTGGAGGAGGCCAACTCGGTAGCAGGGGTTGCCAGCGTTGATGGTGGTGGCAGTGGAAAATGGGCTGATGACGAAAGAAGAAGTGTTAGGCACAAAGGACGCCGAAGAGGTGGACTCAGCTCAGGTAGTGGGAGGCTGAGGACATGGCAGCCTAGCAAATAGCAGGTGACCACGGAGTTTGGCATTGTGGTCAAGGCGGGTACCGGAGGGCGTGCTACACTGAGGAAGACAGCGAAGCATGCACCGATGCATGGAACAAAGGTGGTCGTCTAAGGAAGATGGCGTGGAGGGATTGTTGCAGCTGGCCGAAAGGAGTCACAGGTGGGCATCACGATCCGAGAGGTGGGAGCTAGATGAGGTGGTTGCTAGAGGGCGCACTGCACTAAGCGGAGCAGAGGACAACGTCATCGAGGAGGCGGGATGGTAGTCAAGGGTGTCGTCAAGGAGGCAGCTCAGGCAGGTAGCTAAGACAGGTGGAGGGCGTCGGATGATCAACAGCAATGACTCGGATGGCACCGTTGATGGCGTCGAAGGATGAGGAGGCGTTGGCCATCATCGGGCGACTATAGATCAGAAAAGTCCCAAGTATGTACACTGATATGCTATGCGATGCTGCCCCTAGGAGTCACACCCTCCCGAAGGCAGTGACTTGATCTAATTGACTGTGTTTGACTTGTGGTGCTCAGGTTTGACATTGATTTGAGTTTGCATTTGATTTCAAGCAATTGGAGGTGCTATCAGTCAAGGGCGATACTATCGGACCTGGTAGGTAGTACTACCAGACCTACGGTACCATTGGCCCAAGGATGGTGATAGTTATTTTCCAGGAAGGTAGTTTCTTTGGTTTTAGGGAAGATAGCACTATCGACATGTTAAGGGCGGTAGTACAGGGTGCGGTACTACCGGCCCTTGTGTGGCAGTATTTATTTTACAAATAGGTGATTCTCGAGTTGAGTAGGGCAGTACAACCATCCCTAGGTTGTACCGGAGTGGTACTACCGACCTAGGGGTGATAGTACCAGTTTTCCACCAAATTTTTAATTTTTGTTTTGATTTTGTGATGATTATTGAATAACTTTGTGAACAGTACTACGTAACGGTTTGGTTGTCTGTGGTGGTTGTAGGACTTCAAAGCTAGGTCATGGTGAGGCGGAGGAGACCAGGAATAGATTAGGAGAGCTGAGGTCCAGATGGTCAAGGTGACGCCAAGGATGACTAAGGCCAGGGAGTTGTTGTAAGCCAGGAAGACACGGAGCTGAAGCATGAGCTACCAGTGATGGATATGGCAGGCAACGGCATGGACTAGGACTATGCTCAGGGAGGAGTTGAGATCTAGAACAGTCAAGGAAGCTGGAAGCATCATGATCAAGTGGAGAAGAACATGTGGTGTGCCAAGTGACTTAGGCCTGATTGCAAGTGAGGATGGTTTGTGGGAGTTAGGACATGTGAGAGGCTTGGTAACAAGCTATTGGGGCCACATGGAAGGTGACGAAGCATAGGCGATGCTTCAGGGTGAAGGAAAAGAATGATAGTAGGGCAAATTGGTAATTTGCTAATTACAAGAGATGGAGGTATTTTGGAAAACAATGACAGTGGTCTAAATAGTTTAGGTCAAGCCAAAGTAGAGATAGATGCAAATTTGAGCTCATGGAGCTAATTTAAGCGTCATAGAGAATGCCGCTTCAAGCGTGCGAATGCATAAAACTCATTATATGTTGGGTTAGCAGGTTAGCCCATATAAAATGTGAGTTGTATCCCCTTGATGTTCGGGTTCAGGGTTTCTAGGGTTGCCTCCTCTCTATAAGGGCTTGAGAGATGTTGAGGGGGGCAAGCAACTAGAGAGGGATTAGGGCATAAGGTAGTAGAACAAGATTTTGTTTCTTGCATGTGAGTGCTCCTTGGGAGCTTTGCCCTTTTTGAAGAATCTTTGAAATCATCCATCTTGATCTGAAATAAAAATCAAATTCATGCTCAAGATCTTGGCTCTTGTTTTGATCTCCTTTCTTGATTTTTGATATCTCTTATTCATTTCTTTCTTAAACTTCTATTGATAAGGATGAATGATTGATGGATGAATCCTCTGTAGATCATATTCTAATCATTTAGGCAAGCTTCAACTTGATCATCATAGTTTTCTCAAGAAATCGGTTTTTGACTTGAGAAGGAAGAACTAGTGGTAGATCTTATTCTTGCATGTTTGAGGGGTGTTTCTTTAGTGTTCTTGCTTGTTGGGACATATGGAAGATCATCACAATTATCAAATCCCCACGAGGAAGCTCAAGATGAAATTTTTATATTTGACTCGATTTTGGTGTAACCTTCACTAAATTTGAAAAAGATCAGAACTTTATCTTCAATCTTTGCAATTGATGGTTGGAATAGGTTCCTAATATTCATAGGAAGGTACATGCAATGTTTCATGAGTTTTGAGTAATCTAATCAAAAGTTACATCAATTCTTAGATTTTTACTCGTACTGATTTTACTATTCTCCTAGATTTTACTGTTCATCTGGTATTAATGTTCCTTATGATGTGATAGTACTGCCCCAGACTGAGTTTCTCTGAAAATTTATATTTTTTCTCACATTTGATCAAGTAGGGCTTTGGGTTGTTTTTTTTTTGGGAAAGATTGTTGTTGATCATTCACCCCTTTTGATCATCATTTTCGATCCTTCAACTGGTATTAGAGCTCGGTTTTGTAATTTTTAGATATTGACATATGGAGTCATACATCACTACTCAGGGATTTTTGATTTGGCAGAAGGTGAAGCTCTCGTATGAAGTTCCTATCGATTAGAATGTCAATGCCACAAATATGGTTGACGTTGAGGCAAATGCTAAGGTAAGGAACATCTCAAATAGGCTGTTAGTTGCAGTGAGTATGACAAGATCTCTCATTTGCGATTTGCTCACTAGATCTAGATGACCCTCGATGCCTACTATGAGCGAACCATCCAAATCAAGACAATGAGGCCAGATCAATTTATAGGTTTGAGAAGCACGTTCGCGAAGGACCGGAAATAGCGACCAAAGGGGGATAAATGATCACACAATAATTTTCCCCAAAAAAATCAAAACTAAACATCCCAAGACCTCAGAAGAGTAGAAAAAGAAAAATCTTCTAAAAATCAGCACAGAGGCAGCACTACCGCCCTTAGATGGCCAGTAGTAATGGGATTAACAGTAACCTTGGTACTACCTAGTTATATTGTAGTGTGGTAGTGTCGGTAAACAGTAAAACATGGTATGACAGTAAAATCTCACGAGTTCAAGATCAAAAATTTCATGTAACTTTTGATTGGCTGGATCAAACCCTGTGAAACTTTGTAGGCACCTTCCTATGAATGTCGGAAACCTATTCCAACCTTCAATTGCAAGGATTAATGTCAAACTGCTGACCTTTTTTCAGTTGAAGGTAGAGTACACAAAAATAAGTTCAAGAATAAGAACTTAGCCCTAAGCTTGCTCATGGGGTTTTCATGATCAAGATGACCTTAGAGAGCCTCCCACATGTCATAGCAAGTACGAACACCTAAGAAAGATCCCTCAAATAAGTAAGATCAAGATCTACTTCAAGAACTTCTTTTCAAATCAAAAACCGATCTTTTGGAGAAACTTGGATAATCATGAAGAAGCTTGCCTAGATGATTGAGGAGATTATCTACAGAGGATACATCTATCAATCATACATCCTTGGCAGCGCTAGATCAAACAATAAAGAAACCACAAGAAAAGAGCAAGAGCAAATCAAGAAAACAAACTTGAGGTAAAAGCTTGAGCAAGGTGATGATTTGTATTTAGATCATGAAGAGAGTTTTACAAAGCCTCTCATCCGAGGGCAAAGCTCCTAAGGAGTACACAAACACATCATATAAGAATACAAAGTCTTGCGGGAATCCTAAAACTTTTAGTGACTAAGTCTAAGGTCTCAAGTCTCCTCCCACTACATCTCCTTATATAGTAGAGGCAACTACAACCCTAAACCTGGACACCACAAGTGGATACCATCTACATTTACATAGGCTAACTCGAAATCCAATACTCTTAATAGGTTTTACACTTACACAAGCACGCTTCTCAAAGCAGTCATTACATTGACACCAAATTCACTCTGCGAGCCTGAATTTGTGTTCATCTCTACTTTGGCATGACCTAAACCACTTAGGCCACCGTCGTGGTTTTCCAAACCACCTCTACCGCTGGTATTAGACAAATTACCAATTTGCTCTAATGACTGGTTTTCCTTCTCTTTAAAGCATCGCCATACTTCGTGCTTTTCACATGGCCCCAATAACTTGCAACCAAGCCTCTCACATATCTAGACTCCTCAAACCATCCTCGCTTGCAAGTGGGCCTAAGTTACTTGATGCGCCACGTGTCCTTATCATCTTCATCATGGCAGCATCAGCTTCCTTGACCGTTTTAGACCTCAACTCCTCCCTAAGCCTAGTCCTAGTCCATGCTATTGCCCGCCATGTTCATCATCAATGCACCATGCTCCGGTTCCTTATCTTTTCAAATTGCAACCACTTCCCAACCTTAGTCATCTTTTGGTGTCTCTTGATCGTTCTGGACCTCAGCTCTCCTAGCCTAATCCTGGTGTCTCCTTCGCCTCACCATAACCTAGTCTTGAAGTCCTGCAACCACACGGATAGGAACCAGATCACATAGCACTATTCACAAAGATATGCAATTAAATCAACAAAATTTAATTCACATCTCACTGAAAAATTGGTACTACCGCTACCTAGGGTCGGTAGTACCGCAAGTCCGGTATTACCGGTCTTGGTTAGCTGGTAGTACCACTCCCACTGATCAACCCTGAGAGACACCACAGTGATAAATAGCTACCGCCATCGGAGGCCGGTAGTACTGTACTCCCGGTACTACCGCTCCTATATGGCCGGTAGTGTCACACCAATTGCACACCCAAGAGAAAACACATCTCTATGAAAAGGCTACCACACACATGCCTAGTAGCTCTGCAAGGTTGGCACTACCACAACGCAGGTCGATAGTGTTGCCTGGCTAGCACTATTGCTTCTACAAGGCCGGTAGTGCCGCACTGACCTAACAGCCCTCAAATTACTTTCAATTCTCAATTGAGATCAAAAACAAACTCAAACTTAAGCATCACATGCTCAAACTATCAATTACCTATCACAAATATGGATAGACCTTCACATGGTCTTTTAGTTGGAGGGTCCTTGAATTAGTGCTTTGGGTGGTTCACGAAAATTATGAGTGATCCTCGAGTTGTAGGTACTACATACTCTGACTCGTAGAATACTCATCATTTTCCCACAGCACTTGATCTTCGGGTTTGGGAGACGAAGGTGACCTCCATCAAGGCACCACTAACCTATCGACTCTGATTCTCAATGGGCTTTATTCCTGACTCAAGACTTATTAGAATGACCGTCTCTAGTAAGACGAAAATACAGTCGATAGCCTTAGTCACTAATCCCAATACTTTAAAGATTTTCTTTGGTGTTTCCCTCTTAGCTCTCTGTGAGATGGGCAATGAGCATTTGGAGTGGTTTTAGAAAAATGAGCTTGCCCTGCTAGTTAGAAAATTCTCTCATGTATACAAGAGGAGGGTGACAGAAAGGTGGAGACATGGATCTATCACCTGCTTTGAGTATGGTGGGCCCAACCATATTCGAGAAAACTACCCCAAACTGGAGAAGGGCAAACAAAACTACAACAGTGCAAACTAGAATGGCCACATCGACAAGATGTAGGAACGAGTTATCCTAGAAGTGGGGGTGAATAGGCAATTCTTCAAACTTTAACTTCACAGTTACAGAAGATTATTTTAACAGATGAGAATAACTTAGACCAAAAAGTAACAGAAGAATATCACAAACAATTCTAACAGCAAAAGCAACACAACTTAAATAAAGTACAGAATGAGACAAGGATTTATCCCGTGGTTCGGAGCCCTTCTCCTACTCCACGTTGAAGCACTTCTCTCGAAGTATTGCTTCACTATAGCTAGTTGCAGTAGCTATGCTAATCACTTGGGTAGCTCTTTCACTACTCTAGTGAGGTGAGCTCCAAACCTTTCACAACCAAAAGTGGCCTTCCACAATCTTCTTTAGATAGGTCACACTTTTCACCTCCTCCAAGCTGTCTAGGATCACCGAGATCCAAGAGTAATAAACTTGCACAAGTTCTGTCTCTTGGTTCACTCGCAAACTACAGCATTAGACACAAGCTTGGAGCTAAACACTTAGAAAAGATGAGGTTTTGAGTTTCAGAGTGAAGCACAGACTCCTTTTTGAGAATGAGAGCTCTATTGAATGCTAAGATGTCAAGGAGTTCACAAAGTTCTATGGTAGATGGCTCAGGAAATGCTCATATAGCCAATTTTGATGAATATAGCCGTTGTACCTACCACAGTGACCGTTGCACGTGTCAAAGTGTCAAAATTGAGCTAAGACACGTTTTCAACGAACTAAATATTTTACCTCAGCGATACTGATCATATATATTACGGATTAAATTCAGACAATTACGATGAACCAAAAAATTTGATCCGTCATGCATGGGGAATTCAACAAATTTGGTCCGTCAGAATAAAAGGACTCTTACATGTATGGCGAACCAATAAATTTGGTTCGTCATAGATGGGTTTTGCTAAGATCAGTAGCTATGGACCATTTTTAACACAAAAAGAGTTTAATCAGAAGATTTGAATTTGCCACGGACTAAACTTTGAATTAGCAACATTCGTTCCATCATAGATGAGAAATTCTCTGAAATGGAATATGATTTTGATCATGGATTCAAGGAATGAATATCAAGGTTTTGTCTATCAGAAAAGATAGTTATTTTTGAATTTATGCCGGACCAAAAAGTTTGGTCCGTTATAGATAGACAATTGAGAAACTTTTGGATTGACAAAGGTATGTGTATGGCGGACCAAAATATTTGGTCCGTCATAGATGTACATCTGAGAAGTTTTGGGTCAGCTGAAAGCACATGTATGCCGGACCAAAATATTTGGTCCGTCATAGATGGGCAAAACTAGTTAGCTGAATTTCTTCAAGAAGTTTTTACTACAGACTTAGGTATATAAGAATATGAGGTTTGGTCCGTCGAACATGAATAGAATTTGATCAGAATTTGACTAAAGAGTATTTTGATGTTGAACTGGACTGATTTTGGTTTGAGATAAGGACTTTGGCTAGTTTGTGACAGATTTAAGACATGAACAACTTGAAATTCGGTCCGTCACATAGTTTGAATTTGTTGTATATAGGGATTTTGATTCAAGGAGTAGAAAAACTAAGAGATTTAACTCCAAGCAGTCTAGTTTTGTCTTAGCCTTATGAACCAAATTACCAACTTGTGCAAAGTCCCTCTTTATAGTACAGCCAAAGTGAAAAATAATCCTAGCTATTTGACTTGAATCAACTCCCAAGTCATAAACTAGTAATAAGGTACCTTAATCTTGTTAGTCCAGCTAGCTCCATTCCTGATTCCAGCATACATTCTTTATGGTTCCACGAATTATTAACTCGATCATCAACACCAAAACAATTTAATAAAACATGATAAAGATTGAGGGGGCCTAGATGCTATCAATCTCCCCCTCTTTGGTGATTGATGGCAACATACCTTTTTCAATTAATAATATTTCAAATATTCTGCAAAACAGAGTTAGCTTGACAAAGTATAAACAAATATTTGTAGATGAAGGTGCTCCCCCTCAATGAATGCATGATCTGAACTTTTAATAATTAAGACATTTTGGACTATATTAGATCCTTAAAATTTTAATTTTCAGAATTCTTGTAAATAGCAGATATCAAATCATTATGAGTTGGAGCATTTGTCAGAACCTAGCAATATTCCAAAGCATAACCTAGTAATATTCCAAAGCATGAATTTCATTGTTTAAAGCAATATTAAGTATGGTAAGCATAATCAGTATCAACACTTATATTAGATAAAATCTGAGCATATGCAAGATTATAAGAATAGGTATCAGAGCACAACTACAAACTTCAGAGAATAATCTCATAACATCATATTCAGCTTAGAGTAACAGAACAGTAAATAGTATTAGAGCAAGTCAAATATTGACAGATATTAGTAGTATCAGAGCACAAGTTATTTAAACGAAAATCAGAGCACACATCAGTCAGATAAGAACCAAAGCAACATCAAATTTTACACATCAGTCAGAAGAAATATTCTTTTTAATACAAGAGTTCCTCATCCTATAGTCATTCATCCTAGAACCTAGGAAATTCTCCCCCTTTGGCATCAATTGCCAAAAAGGGTGCTATTTGCACTTGGAAAAGGTTCTCTTGAGCTGACTAAGAACATAACTTTTCTTTGGAGGTGACCCAATCTGCACATCATCATCATCTATCCTCTCTTGAGCTTGTGGATTTGGCACTTGGGCCATAGCTCGGTCATGCCAGCTTGGATAATCTGGGTCTCCAGGTTGAAGTGAAAATCTATGAAGGTCATTTTGCATCTTGTTCAGAGAATCAATGATGTTATCTATCGATGCAATAATTCCACTCATTTCATCAATATGATGTCTGGCAAGATGTCCATAATCTTGAAAAGCATTCTCAGCATATTCCTAGAAATCTTCTAAGTCTTTTCTGATCCATAATAGATTACTTGTATGTGATGTATTTCCAGCTTCAATTTGATTGACCAGATGCTTGTGATTTTTGTCAATTTTCTGATTCATATCATATAGTCTGTCCTTCAACAGATTCTGATTTGTTCCAAGTTGTTGGATGCACTGTCTTAATTCTCCTTGATTGCCTTTTAGCTGATCAAATCTAGAACAGATTTCATTTCTGAAATTCGCTTGTTCTTCGTAATGCTGTCTCATCTGCTCTTGTATTTGTTCATTGTACCACTGTAGAGCAGTCATATGTTCTTCATGTCTCTGAGCTACTATTGCTTGATCTTCCATGTATTTTGCTTGAAATCCTCTTTGGTCAGCATAATATTGTTGTTCCAGGTGGTTGCTCAACATAGACAGTTTCATTAATGAATCCATTAAGGAATGGACTTTTCACATCCATTTGAAAAAGAGTAATATTAAAATGAGTAGCAAAGGCAAGAAGAAACCAAATAGCTTCATGATGTGCCACTGGGGCGTATGTCTCTCTATAATCCAGCCCGTCCACTTGAGTGAATCCTTGAGCTACAAGTCTAGCTTTGTTCCTTATTACCACTCTATTTTTATCTTGCTTGTTTTGGAACACCTATTTTGTACCAATAACGTTGTGATCCTTTGGGCGTTCTATTAAACTCCAGACTTTGTTTCTTTCAAAATTGTTGAGCTCTTCCTCCATAGCTATTATCCAATCAGCATCTTCTAGAGTTTTTTTCTACTGTTTTAGGTTCAACACAAGAAATAAAGGAGTAATGTTCACAAAAAGAAACTTGTCTAGAACGAGTTTGGACACCCTTACTGATTTCACCGATGATTAGGTCAGAGGGATGATCCTTAGCAATAGTATGATGACTTTTGACGATGACTGGTCGTTCATGATCTTTTTCTTCCTCTTCTTCTTGGGTTCCATCATGTGGTACCATTGACTGTGTAGGTGGTTCATCTTTGTCTTCCTTGGGCTTTATATCACCCATTTCCATTTTTCTCATCGCTTGCACAAGCCCATCATCACCTACATCATCTAAATCCTCATACTCACCTTGTGAGCCATTAGATTCATCAAATTTGACATCATAAGTTTCTTCTACTAAGCCAGTTGAATTATTGAATGCTCTATATGCTTTGGACTTGAAAGAATAACCTAGCATGATGCACGTATCACACCTAGTTTAAAATTTACCCAAATGGGTTCTCTTTTTATAGATATATACTTTGCAACTGAAGACACGAAAATATGATATATTGGGTTTTCTACCTACCAATAATTCATAAGGAGTTTTCTTAAGCAATCTATGAAGATAAAGTCAATTAACAACATAGCAAGCAATATTAATAGCTTCAGCCCAGAAAGTATCAGAAGTATCATATTCATCTAACAGTGACATAGCCATTTCAATTAATGTTCTATTCTTTCTCTCCACTACTCCATTTTGTTGAGGAGTATAAGTGGCTGAGAGTTCATGTTTAATTCCTAATTCATCACAATATTCAATGATGTTTGTATTAACAAACTCAGATCTATTGTCACTTCTGATTTTCTTGATGGGACAATTAAATTCATTTTGGGCCCTTTTTGCAAAAGTTTTGAAAATTTTTCCAACCTCACTTTTATTTGGCAAAAAAAATACCCAAGTAAATCTAGAGTAATCATCAACTATGACTAAACAGTATGAGTTACCACCAATGATGGCATATGAAGTGGAGCCAAAGACATCCATATGCAATAGCTCAAGTGGTCTAGTAGTGGATATGATACTTTTGGATGGATGAGAATTGGCTACTTGTTTGCCTACTTGACAAGCACTACAAAGCCGATTCTTCTCAAATTTTACATCCTTCAGACCAACCACTAGCTCATTTTTGAAAAGCTTTCTGAGATTAGACATACCTATATGCCCAAGATGTCTGTGCCAAAGCCATCCAAGAGAAACTTTAGCTAACAGACAGGTCGAGATGTATGAGGAGTTAGATTTGAAATCTACTAAATAGAGATTTTGAAATATGAATCCTTTGGAAATAAGCTTTTCATTTTTATCAAACACAGTTATCCCATCAAATGAAAAGTTACAATGGAATCCAAGATCACACAATTGAGCAACAGACAGTAGATTGAAATTTAAAGAATAAACAAGAAGAACATTGTCAATAGAGTGATCATTTGATATAGCAATCTTACCAAGACCTTTTACCTTTCTTTTGCTATTATCACCAAAAGTGATCTTGTGGCTTGGATCACTTTCTCTTTCAATTGAGGTGAACATTCTTGAGGTCCCCGTCATGTGTTGGGTGCATCCACTGTCAATTACCCAATGCCGGCCTCCACTCTTGTAATTCACCTGTAAGTTCATTTCTTGACTTTAAGTGCCCAAATGCTTTTGGGTCCTTTGATGTTAGTTTCAATAACCTTAGATCTAAAAGGATTTAATAGTATAGATTTAGGTACCCAAACAGGCTTAAGTTTCTTATCAAGATTTGAGGGACCAATATATTTTACATTCATTTTGCCTCTAAAATTCTTAAACAGCATATAATAGGCATCTACCATACAACCCCTATTTACTTTAGCATGAGACATATTTGCAAGATAACAGTTTCTAGATTCATGATTTGATCTATGACAGTAATAGCATTGAGTGCTCTTTTTGACAAAACTCTGTTCGAATTTGTTTAATCCACTTTTCTTGAGCAAACTGTTAGGTTTATACCCTAAGCCTTTTTTTGCCCAAGTTGGGTCTATGTTCAACTAAAATTTTGTCAAGAGTAGCACTACCCAGAAAGCATTTTTCTAGACCTTTATCGAATCTGGCTATCTTGACTTTCAGTTCTTCATTTTCAATCTTAAGTTCTTTAGCACAGGAAGCATATTTGCAATTTTCATCACAGGGACTAGAAGAACTAGAAATTATAATTTCATTTGCAAGCAAGTCACATGAAATAGATGCATCACACATGGAGACATGTTTAGACTTGTTGACTGGCATTTCATTTTCAATTTCTAGCTCATGATATTTATTCTGCAAGTCTTTATGATTCTTGACAAGTAAGGCATGACTTGAGACAATATCATTATAAATTAGCATACATTTTTCATATTCATGAGTAAGCTTATCATGCTTGCCCTTTAGCAATTCTTGATCATTAGTCATGCTAGCAATAGTTTTCTTAAGAGCTCTTGTTGAAGTTGTTTTAGCATGCAAAGCATTGTTTAACTCTTCAACTATTTCTACTAGCTCATCATATGAAGGTGAGTCACTGACTTTTTCCTCATCAGCTTTTGCCATTAGACATAGAGGAAATGAAGGTGGTGGTGGAGTTGACTCATCTAAGGCAAGCCCAGCTAGCCCTTTTGATCTTGAGTCTTCATCATCAGAGGAAGATTCTTCACTTGAACTATCCTTATCAGTAATCCATTCTCCTATATGAGCTTCTCCTTTTCCTTTCTTCGAAAATTTCTTGGAGTAGCTTTTCTTATAGTACCTTTTCTTAGATTTGTCGTGAGTCTTCTCATCATCTTTAGCCTTGTACTTATTCTTCTTCTTGCTTTTGTTAGGGCACCGAGCAGCTATGTGACCCTTTTCATTGCATTCAAAGCAAATAACATTAACAAAAGAATTTTTCTTTGAGTAAGAATTTGACCTTCCTTTGTCCTTGAAGTTTACTCTTCTCATAATTTTGTTAGCTCTTCTCATCAGTAGAGCTAATTTCTTCACATCTTCGTCCTCAGCATCACTTGACTCATCATCACTCTCATCTGATGAGTCTTGCACAATCTCCTTTGCTTTGAGAGCAATTGACTTCCTTTTAGGAGCATCTTCTTCAGCCAAGGTAAGCTCGTGTGCTGAAATTTTTCCAAGTAGCTCAGTGGGAGTGAGCCTCTTGAGATCACCACTATTTGACAGATAGGTGATCAAACTGTGATAAACTCGAGGTAGCACTCTTATCATTTTCCTGCAAACCTCAACATCAGAAATTTTAGTGCCTAGGCCTTTAAGTTCATTGATAATAGGATTAAGCCTAGAGAACATATCATTAGCATTTTCTTGAGGAAGCATTTTGAATTGATCAAATTTCTCTCAGACAACATAATATTTTTCTTCTTTAACATCAGTAGTTCCTTCATGAATTTCTTGCAAAGTTGTCCATATGTCATAAGCAGAAGTGAGATTACTTACTCTATCAAAACCTTCTAAACTAAGACAAGAAAATATAGCATTTCTAGCTTGGGCATCATACTGCATATTTTGAATCTCACCAGGAGTGGGTTCGCCATACACAGTTTGCCCTTCAGGCATGATATGAGGAGGCAAAGGCTTCTCTGTAACCCTCCACACATCATACCCTACAGCTTCTAAATAACATCTCATTCTAATTTTCCAATAAGTATAATTATAGTACCATAAAAAACTGGTACTCTACCAATACTAACAATTGCTGAACCATTTCCCTCGGCCATTTACCAAAGCTAGTTAAGCTAATTAAGGTAAACCTCGCTCTGATACCACTTGTAGGAACGAGTTGGCCAAGAGGGGGGGTGAATAGGCAATTCTTCAAACTTTAACTTCACAGTTACAGAAGATTATTTTAACAGATGAGAATAACTTAGAGCAAAAAGTAACAGAAGAATATCACAAACAATTCTAACAGCGAAAGCAACACAACTTAAGTAAAGTACAGAACGAGACAAGAATTTATCCCGTGGTTCGGAGCCCTTCTCCTACTCCACGTGGAAGCACTTCTCTCGAAGTATTGCTTCACCACAGCTAGTTGCAGTAGCTATGGTAATCACTTGGGTAGCTCTTTCACTACTCTAGTGAGGTGAGCTCCAAACCTTTCACAACCAAAAATGGCCTTCCACAATCTTCTTTGGACAGGTCACACTTTTCACCTCCTCCAAGCTGTCTAGGATCACCGAGATCCAAGAGTAATAAAATTTCACGAGTTCTGTTTCTTGGTTCACTCGCAAACTACAGCACTAGACACAAGCTTGGAGCTAAACACTTAGAAAAGATGAGGTTTTGAGTTTCAGAGTGAAGCACAGACTCCTTTTTGAGAATGAGAGCTCTATTGAATGCTAAGATGTCAAGGAGTTCATAAAGTTCTATGGTAGATGGCTCAGTAAATGCTTATATAGCCAATTTTGATGAATATAGCCGTTGTACCTACCACAGTGACCGTTGCATGTGTCAGAGTGTCAAAATTGAGCTAAGACACGTTTTCAGTGGACTAAATATTTTACCTCAGTGATATTGATCATGTATATCACGGACCAAATTAAGACAATTATGACGGACCAAAAAATTTGGTCCGTCATGCATGGGGAATTCAACAAATTTGGTCCGTCAGAATAAAAGGAGTCTTACATGTATGGCGGACCAATAAATTTGGTCCGTCATAGATGGGTTTGCTGAGATCAGTAGCTATGGATCATTTTTAACACAAAAAGAGTTTAATCAGAAGATTTGAATTTGTCATGGACTAAACTTTGAATTAGCAACATTCGATTCATCATAGATGAGAAATTCTCTGAAATGGAATATGATTTTGATCATGGATTCAAGAAATGAATATCAAGGTTTTGTCTATCAGAAAAGATAGTTATTTTTGAATTTATGCCGGACCAAAAAGTTTCGTCCGTCATAGATAGACAACTGAGAAACTTTTGGATTGACAAAGGTATGTGTATGGCGGACCAAAATATTTGGTCCGTCATAGATGTACATCTGAGAAGTTTTGGGTCAGCTGAAAGCACATGTATGCCGGACCAAAATATTTGGTCCGTCATAGATGGGCAAAATATTTGGTCCGTCATATCAGGTGCAGGCCCACGTGGCGCCCGGCGAGCAGGTGGGCAAGGACGCCCTGCTCGCCCGGAGCCTAGTCCACGTGGCGGCCTGGAGGACGAGTCGAACAAGCAAGAGTCCCGCAGTAGAGGCTAAGGAAGAACTTGTAACTCCCAAGCTCTGTACTGTACTAGTTTCAAACACTCTTTAAGCAATCTAGCAGGAAGTAAGGCTTTTACCCAAGGCAAGGGGCCGAACACAGGTAAAATCTCTGTGTCATCCCTAGTTCATAGTCGTCGGAATTCGCCGTGTGGGAGTCTCTAGGGTTTTCACCCTCTAGGGTTAGCCAGCCGCGAAGACGCCCTCCTATCGAACCAAACCCGGTCTGTAGACCCTGGGCCTGTCAGGCGGAATACGCCGACAGGGGCGTGCCAAGTAGGGGGCTAGTGGTTGGTTCTCCCGGCTAACTCCCCGGCAAACTTCAGTGTTCCTTCTTCAAGAAGTCAGCCCGCGAGTCTGAAGATGGCGGGTTCTCAGCATCAAGGAGCGGCGGGGGTGAGCGGCGCTCAGGGCGCGTCCCGGCAGTCTCTCCGATCGAAGGACCGTCTCACCCCGCCCCCGCAGGGTGGTAGTGTGGCTCCATTGGAAGTGGCGGAGCACCCTGTGCGACGTCGGCTGGCCATGGAAGCCGCCACTCCTGTCCATAATCTGCACGCGGTTCGTGCCCTCCTGGACCACCCTCCGGTGGAGTTCGCAGGAGACTCTCCGACCACCCCGTGCTGCGAGATATCGCCGGTCTCGTGGATGCGCCCGGCCGGTAGGGCTCCGACCGCCGCACCGTTGATGCCCGTTGTTCGGGCGCGTCTTTGGCGCTCTCAGCGTCTAGCGCCTAAGGGAAGCGACTCGGCCAGCGGGCCGAGGCCAAGGGAAAACGTCGCAGCGTGGTCCTGTTCCGCGGGACCGTGGGGACCTTCGATCGCACTTTGATGAAAGCGCCGCGGCGGCGATGATCTCTCTCTGGCGCTTTGCGCCACCCGGCCCAGAGCGCCGCCACGGAAGCGTGGTCTCGGGACGATGGGAGCCCTTCCGTGGCTTCGATCTCGGACTAAGGAGCGAGTCCACTCCTCGACTCTATAGGGAGCCGACTCAAGCGCTCCAGAACGGTCTCCGGACCGGGCCCCGATGAACGGCTTGGGCTCTCTACTGGCGTCGGATGCCAAGTTTTCTCCGGCGGCGCCGCCACAGTGGCGTGGCCGGACAGGTTCCGCCCGGCGTCCATGGAAAAATATGACGGCACCACTAACCCAGAAGAGTTCCTCCAGATCTACACGACGGTGGTGCGGGCAACAAGCGGTCTGAAAAAATCATGGCCAACTACCTTCCAACGGCCTTGACGGTTCGCGCGCTCTTGGTCATTAAATCTCCGCGAGGGTCGGTGCGCTTCGTGGGGGAGTTAGCGACCTCTTTGTCGCCAACTTTCGTGGCTCTTGGCGCACCAGCGTGGAGGATGACCTCCACGCTGGAAGCAGAAAGGGGAGTCGCCCGCGGCGTCATTCGGCGGTTTTGTCACCGCCGCAACACGATCCCCACATCTCGGAGCAATCGGTCGCCATCGCTTCGGAGAGGCGACGCGATCGCAAGATGAAGGAGAAGATGGCCACCGTACCATCGCACCACCTCCGAAGCTTTTCTCCCTCGCACATAAGTGTCGCGGCCGCGAGGCGAGAGCGAAGACTTGGCCCCAAGGGTGGCTAAGGCAAGAACGAGGCCGACCTCAAAAGGTTCCGCCATGCAAAGAAGGCGCGAAGCGCGAGGCGAGAGAGACCAGCGGGTCTTGGCGCCGAAGCGACGACGAGGACCCGCGACCGCGAAGCGCAACCGGCGCGACCGGCGACGACCGCCGGAGCGGCGTGATGACCGTCGTGACCGGCGTAATGATCGCCGTGATCGGCGCGATGATCGCCACGGTCGTGGGAACGACCGCCGTAACGTAAAGAGGGCGAGCTCTATTGCCCGATCCATCGGACCAACACCCATGACCCGGTACAGCCGGTCGTGGGCAAATAGTGGAGAAGCGGCTCAAGGAGAGCCGCCCCGACGATGATCAAGATGAAGATCACGCCTCACCGCCTTCCAAAGAGTTGACCACGCCAGGCTTACATCCATGGCGGTTCCTCCACCTTCTCCTCCAACGCCTATAAACGGCTGAAGAGGGAGGTGTGCGCCACAGCGTCGGGCTCAGGGGCGGGTCGGATGCTGAAATGGTCGGAGCAGACGCTCACTTTCAGTCAGGCCGACCACCCTGAGGGCGCCATCGGCTTGGGGCATCTCCCGGTCGTGGTGTCGCCCACCATTCGAACGTCTTGGCTAGGGCGTGTCTTTGGTGGATGGAGGGAGTTCTATCAACCTCCTGTCCTCTTCGGCATTCCTGGCGCTCCAGATCCCGCGGCAGGATCTGCGCCCAGCTCTGCCCTTCTTTGGGGTGGCCCCGGAAGCTGGCTTGATGCCCCTGGGCCAGGTGAGCCTCCCCATCACCTTCGGGGAGGAAGACAACTACCGCACCGAGATGGTGGACTTTGAGGTCGCCGACTTCGACCTCCCCTACAATGCCTTACTCGGCCGACCGACGTTGGCCAAGTTCATGGCGGCAACCCACTATGCTTACATGGTGGTGAAGATGCCGGGGCCCAGTGGCCCCATTACGATTCGGGTGGATAAATCCGAGGCCTTGCGCTGCCACAAATATGCACTGGACTTGTCTGGTGCCACCTGCGTCGAGCGTGCAGACGCCCCTTCCTCGGGAGCCCCTCAGGCCCGGACTCGCGCCTCACCTGGCTCTGCCGGTGAGGTCAAGGTGGTCGCCCTGGGTGCGGGCGAACCCCGAAAGACCGTCAACATCGGCGCCGACCTCAGCGCCAAATAGGAAGACGCGCTCGTCACCTTCCTCCAGTCTAACTCCGACGTGTTTGCTTGGCAACCGTTCGACATGATTGGGGTCCCCAGGGAGGTGATCGAGCACTGATTGGCAACGCTCCCCGAGGCGTGTCCGGTCCGGCAGAAGGTCCGGAGGCAGACGCCCGAGCGCCAAGACGCCATTCGGGAGGAGGTAGAGAAGCTGTTGAGCGCAGGGATCGTTAGAGAAGTCTCTCATCCTGAGTGGCTTGCCAACCCTGTGCTCGTCAAGAAGTCCAACGGGAGATGGCGCATGTGTGTCGACTTCACCGACCTCAACAAGGCCTGCCCGAAGGATCCTTACCCCCTGCCACGAGTCGATCTCATTGTTGACTCCACAGCCAGTGTGAGTCTGCTTGTGCTTTACGGATCGTATCGGTACCACCAGACAAGATGGCGCTTGAAGATGAAGAGAAGATCATGGTAACCCCTACGGGTGTTTACTGTTATGTAAGAATGGCTTTTGGTTTAAAGAATGCCGGTTCTACTTAACAACGTGCCATGCATATCACTTTCCGCCCCCAGATAGGGCGAAACCTTGAGGTCTACGTTGATGATTTAGTTGTAAAGATCAAGAAAAGCGAAGAGCTGATCCAATACCTAGAGGAAACCTTTGCTAACCTCCAGAAGAATTGCTTGAAACTCAATCCTGAAAAATGCGTGTTCGGTGTGCCCTCCAGCAAGTTGTTGGGTTTCCTGGTGTCCAGCCGGGGTATTGAAGCCAATCCTGACAAGATAGCGGCCATCGAACACATGAAGCCGCCAGCGCGACTCAAGCAAGTTCAGTGCCTGGCCGGTCACCTGGCCTCCCTGGGGCGATTCATTGCCCGGTTGGGGGAAAGAAGTTTGCCTCTGTTCAAGCTATTGAAGAAGACCAACCATTTTGAGTGGACAGAGGAAGCCTAGAAGGCATTTGAAGATTTGAAGCAATACTGCCCTCTCCCGGTCTTTGGTCTCTCCTGCCACGGTGAGCCGTTGCTCCTGTACATAGCTGCCACTCCTGAGGTGGTGAGCGCCGTGCTGGTTGCGGAGAGGGAAGGTGTCCAGAAGCCAGTCTATTACATTAGCAAGGTGTTGCACGAAGCAGAAACCCGATACCCGCAAGCTCAGAAGATGCTGTACGCAGTCCTGGTGGCATCCAGGAAGCTGCGGTATTATTTTCAAGGGCGGGAAATTACCGTGGTCACGGCCTACCCTCTGCGAGAGATCCTTCACAACCATGAAGCAGAGGGTCGAATCGCTAAATGGTCGGTGGAGCTGGGGGAATTCAACCTTAAATTTGTACCCCGCACCGCCATCAAAAGTCAGAAGCTGGCGGAATTCATCGCCGAGTGGACTCCCGCCACTCCTGAAGCCGAAGAAGTGCCCGCGCCTTCTCCCTGGACCTTATTCTTTGATGGCTCGTTCAGGCTGGAAGGCGCGGGGGCTGGGGTTGTCCTGGTCTCCTCGACCGGTGACATCCTCCAGTATGTGGTCGCCCTCGACTTCAAGGCCACGAACAACATAGCTGAATCTGAAGGCACTGGCTGGCGGTGCGCGATCGGCTAACGGCGTTGGGCATTCGGCGTCTCCAAGTCAAGGGTGACTCCCTGCTAGTCATCAATCAAGCGCGGAAGGAGTTCCAATGTTCCGACCCCACCATGGCGGCGTACCTGGCGGAGGTTCGGAAAATGGAGCGCCACTTTGAAGGACTGGGGTATATTCATATCCCTCGGCGCGACAACCACCTTGCGGACGGCCTTTCGCAGCTCGCGTCCTCAAGGGCTTCTGTTCCGGTCGGGGTCTTCGAAGAAAGGCTATCGCGACCGTCCATCGCAGCCCACAGTCCAGGTGGGGATGATGGTGTCATTGTCGCGACCTTGCTCAAAGGGGACGGCGGCAAGGCCGTTCTGCGGCCTCCGGCTTAGGTGGGGAAGCGATGTATTGCCGCCGACCTCCGATTCAGAGGGGGAAGGCAACGTGCCGCTTCAGCCCCGTGTCCGGGAGGAAGGCGGTCGCTGATGCAAAGATCAGGGGAAAAGCTTGGCCAATGAACCCGCGAGCACCGAGTGGTCGCCGCGCTTGGTCAGGAAGATCGGTGGATGGATCCTATCCTAGCCTTCCTGCGTGACCAAGTAATCCCCGACGATGATGCCACAGCTGAGAAGATTGCACGTAAGGCCAAGTGCTATACTCTGGTAGGTGGGGACCTATATCGCCAGGCGTAAATGGAATTCTCTTGAAGTGCATCACTCGGGAGGAGGGAGCACTTGCTCTCGATATCCATGGAGGCGCAAAGGGAGCCATATGTCCCACGAACGCCGGATGGCAAAGCGTTTAAAGGATTTTATTGGCCTCGCGCCTCTAGGATGCTTGCGAAGCCGGTGAGGGCATGCGGCTTGTCGAGCCGCCAGCAAATCCACCGACCAGCCCAAGCTCTGCAAACCATCCCGCTCTCCTGGCCGTTTGCGGTCTGGGGGCTGGATATCCTGGGTCCGTTCCCGTGGGCCACAGGGGGCTTCACCCACCTCTTCGTCGCCATTGACAAGTTCACAAAGTGGGTTGAAGCCGAGGCGGTGCGCGCCATCACGGCTGCTGCCGCCGTCAAGTTTATGCGCGGGATCTTTGCCCGTTTTGGAGTCGCAAACCGCATCATCACCGACAACGGGACTCAGTTCACCAGCGTGGCTTTCCTGGAGTTCTGCGAATGAAATGGGCACCAAGGTGTGCTTCGCTTCGGTGGCCCATCCCATGAGTAATGGGCAAGCAGAGCGTGCCAACGCACTGGTGCTGAAGGGCCTCAAGACAAGGGCGTTCGATCGGCTCCACAAGCGGGGCGCGCGATGGACAGAGGAGCTCCTGGCCGTGCTGTGGTCGCTTCGTACCACACCCAGTCGGGCCACCGGTGAGACGCCTTTCTTCCTGGTGTACGGGGCGGAAGCCGTTCTCCCCTCCGAGCTGTCGCTCGGTTCTCCGCGTGTTTCGGCGTTCAACGAAGAAGGCCAAGAAGATCTCCGGCGAGAAGAAGTCAACCTCCTGGAGGAAGTGTGTGATCAGGCCGCCCTTCGTGCCGCCCGGTATCAGCAAAGCCTCAAGCGGTACCACGCACCCGGGTCTCCGAGCGAACACTTGGCGATGGGCGACTGGTCTTCTTGCAGATTGAGACGCATGCTTGGGGTTGCACAAGCCGCTCCTCGGTGGGAGGGCCCTTCAAGGTGGTCTCGAGATCTCGACAGGCGGTCCAGTTGGCCACTGAGGACGGTGAAGAACTGGCGAATTCCTACAACATAGAGTTGTTGCGAAAATTCTATCCTTGAAAGAATTGTAAGTACCCAGCGGCTCGCCTTGGTCAGCCATGAGGTAAGTCTCTCCCCTGGCTGGTCGGCGGCTACTGGCGGTTAGTAAAGTTATTGCCCAGAAGGCTTTTGCTTTACCACGATTGTCCCTTTTTTGCGCCCTGAGTGGCGAATTTTTGCATGAATGCTGCTGGTCCCGTACGTTTGCTAATTCCTTGGTGATCCGTGATGGCACTTTGCGCGTCGTGTTCTGGCGAGCACGGCGATCGGGGCGAAGGCGCGGTGCTCAAACGCGGCTCGCACACCTCGGGTTGGCTCCCTGAAGCACCACTGGTCGTCACCGCGAGCACCGCCGTTCTAACACCACTCCTGGAAGCCCGCTGCTTTGACGCACAGCACCGTAGTTCGATTTCCTGGAAGGTCACAAGGACTTAGAAACCAAACAGGGCGGACCAGGACATCCCATGCTGGGACTTAGGATGTTAGGGCCTACCTTGTGTATGCCCTTCCGGGCATCTGCTTATCCTTCTGGTAGTTGTCTATGCACGCAGGTTGTGCGTAGAAGTGCCAGCTTATTCTTGTGAAAGGTTCCGGCATCTTCGCTGGTCGCCCAGCGCCAGGCTGGTCGCCTTCGATGGTGGTCGCCCAGCGCTGAAGGTGGTCGCCCAGCCAGCGCTGGGGGTCGCCTGGCCGGTCGGGTCGCCAGCGCTAGTAAGGTTGCCCAACGGTATATAAAGCAAGATAAGTGCTTCATGCCGCCTTTTCGGCCGTTTCCTTATGTGATTACACTAAGACGGGTCAAGCTACGTGTGATTGTCACGAGTGTCAAAAATCAACGGCCCCTCATGAATAAAGAAAATGTGCTAAGTGTTAGCGTTCGGTGTGGCCAAGTCACCGGGGTGTAAGTTAGGCGCGGCACTCAAACACGGCTCGCACGCCTCGGGTTGGCTCTCTGAAGCACCGCTAGTCGTCACCGTCGAGTGCCGCTGGCCTAGAAACACTTGCGGAGACTTGTTGCCCTGCCACGCTACACTGCAGCGCGTTTCCAGGCGATCAGGGTTTAAGTTTTGGAAGAATTTGAATCAGCGATAATCCCGCGTAAAAACCAGATGCTAAGACCAAGCTGTATCTTGCATCTCCTGTTAAACTCAATGTCATTTCCGCCTAAGTCCTGTATGGCTTGCATGATCTCTACTTGTGTTCACAAGCGCGTATAATTCTTTGGCGAGACTCGAGCACGCGCCCTAGCCAAGACGTTCTCGAGCGTTCGGCCAAGTTAAAATCGCACGCCTAACGATTCGATCCAAATAACTCGATCATACAAAACAGATAAGCATACAGGTAGTATTAACCAAGAAATATCCATTGTATTGAATCCTACCCAAGTGTTCATGCATGCAGACAGATCAACAAAAGGAAATAAAAGCAAAAGAACAAAAAGGCTGCCCGGCCCTTCACTCGTCGTCGCCGAAGTTAAGGTCGCCGCCCTCGTCGCCTTCCATGGCTAGTGGGGTGGAGACGTCCATGACCGGCTGCTCCACCTGCAGCATCCCGGCCACGTGTTCAGCGGCTGCGCGCACCCGCTCCTCCGCCTGCACCGCGTCTCCTTCAATACCGACCGTCACCGCCGCCATTGGATCGAAGGCGGCGTCGCGGCTGGTGCAGCAGGCCAGCGTGTAGGTCGTGGCCATGATCGCGACCTGCCGTCCCTCTCAAGCGAGCGGCGGCGAGCGGCAGAAGTCCGAGTGCCTCCGCGGCCGGTTAGTCGCGGCAAAGCGAAGGCGGAATCCTCCAACGGCGCTGCTCGATGCCACCCAAGGGCTCCGAGCACCTTTTCGTCTTGTTGAAGGCCTTCTTGAGCATGATGGCCAGATTGCGCCGCAGGTGGAAGGATTCGAGCTCCGAGATTTTTAGCGCCGTCTCGGCCCTCTCTGCCCGCTCTTCGGCCCTCTCCGCCCGCTGCTGCATGGCGGCCATGTTGGCCCTCTCCTGCGCCAACTCCGCTGCCGCCCTCTCCCTCTCCCGCTCCAGCTCGCCGCTCACGGAGGCCAACCGCTGGGCCGTCTGAGCACCATGCCTGGCGGCTGCGGCAAGGAGAGTGCCCAGCAAGGCGTGCGTGTCGCCCAGCTCGGTGAAGAGCTCGACGAAGCGCGCGGCGGGGGCAGTGGCGGCGCGGGAGGCGAGGTGTCCGGAAGCGCTGGTGCTGGGGTCGCCCTCTTCGACCCTTTCTGCAGCGGCGGCCGGAGGCACCTGGGCGGAAGCGTCCGCCGCCCCGGTGGGCGCTGGGGGCGTCTGCGCCCTTGGCGCGTCCTGAGGGGCCACCCTTGGCGGCACCCTCAAGCTAAGACCGGCCATCGGGAGTGTGAGGCCACCCTGTTGGGCGGTGGCCTGGGCTCCCGTGGCCGAAGGTGTTGGCGCCGCGGTCGTTGGGGCCGGCGCCGGAGGAGGAAGCGTCGGTGAAGGCACCGGAGCTGGCGCCGCAGGAGGCGACGGCGCCGGAGGTGAAGTCATCATGGGGGCGGCCCCTGTCGCCGCCCCTTGTGGAGGTGCCGCCGCGTCAAGGCTGGCGGCGGCAGAAGTCTGATCTGTGGCTCGGACCCTCTTGGGGTCCGAACCCGTGGCATCCAGGGCAAGTGGCCGTTTGCCCGTGGCTCGGTCGCTGGCGGTGGTCGTGTCCCTGATAACCAGCGGGCCGTGGGCCGGCACCACAGCAGGTCCCGTGGAGTCCATCAACAGGAGTAGCCTGACGACCCGCAAGCGCTCCGCGTGCTCCAAATCGGCGAGCGGCCGAGCCGCCGCCGGAAAGGCTGAGCCGCTCGGAATCGGCTGCATTAGCGCAGCAAGCCACCTGCCAATCACAGGCTCCTCCAAGTTTCCCGCGCCTGGCAAAAAACAAAGACTGACTGCCGGTTGGTAGGGAGCTGCAGAAAGAAAACATGTGCGCAAGAAAAAGCTAAAGGAAAGTGAAGGCTTACGTCCTGGCCACGTGCGCGTCATGTCGTCGTCGCCTGTATATTGCCATGTAGGGCGGGCGCGGCGACGGAGGGGGCTGATCCTCCGGGACAAGAAGTCCCGGGCCACCAGCCCGCTAGATAATCCGGCGTCCCGCAATCTGTTGACGCGGGCCACCATCGCGAGGAGCTCTGTCGTCTCTTTGATCGGCGAGTTCCAGTTCCCGGAGGCCTCCGCTGCTTCGGCGGGCACCTCCAGCGCGTCGACTCCGCTGTCATCGTTGATGTATAGCCAGTCGCTGCGCCATGCCTTCCAATTGGACCTGGGCTGGAAGGCAATGTAGCGGGAGGCCATCCCATCCCGAAGACGGAAATAGCAGCTCCCCACTACTTTGTTGTCGTGGGAGGGGCGGCAGATGAAGAAGTGGCGAAAAAGAGGGAGGTTCGACATCACCCCCATGAACATTTCACAGAGGTGTGCGAAGATGGAAAGGGAGACAATGGAGTTGGGGGTGAGGTGAAGGTGATGGATTCCATAGAAATGGAGGACGGTGAGAAAAAAGTCAGAGAATGGTGGGAGCAGGCCCGCCATCATCGCCCAGGTGTGGAGGACGATCTCGTCGGAAGGCACCATGGCGTGGCGATCCCGCCCGAAGCGAAGGTGCCCTCCGGCGCGAGGATGGCCATCCTCTTCACCGTGGCGGAGTCCGCGGTGGAAGCAGGGGTGGAAGCTGCCATGGAGACGAAGAAGGCGAAAGGCTTTGGGCATGGAAGATGAAGAAGTGAAAGTTGAGATGTGCAAGAAAGCAGAAGGCGTAAACCGCTTGGTACAGACGTGTATATATAAGCGTCACCCGCACCGACGGTTCGCGAAGAGACAAGATCTTGCGCCGTTTCAGATCCCAAGAAAAATCTGCGGATACGGGATAGAATCGAGGCGGTCGTATCCTCATGAGTGGTGGCCCTGCCCAAGAGCGCACTAAGCATTCAATGAAGGTTCCAAAAGGCTTCGGCACGCGCTCCAGGGCGGGCCCGGGGCTACTGTCAGCGTACTTCGCGCTGGGGTACCCTCTCCGGCTCACAAAAACGTTCCACGTGGTGGCCTGGTGGACGGGCGGGCGAGCACGCCCCGCCGACCAGGTGCCGGCCCACATGGTGCCCGACGAGCAGGTGGGCGAGGACGCCCTGCTCGCTCGGCGCCACCATCCGGCTGGCGGCTGGCGGGCGGCGGCGAAAGCACGCCCGCCGGCAGTCTGAGCCCACGTGGCGCCCGGCGGCAGGTGGGCGAGGCGCCTGCTGCTTGGCGCCCGATCCACATGGCGGCCTGGAGGACGAGTCGTACAAGCAAGAGTCCCGCAGTAGAGCCTAAGGAAGAACTTGTAACTCCCAAGCTCTGTACTGTACTAGTTTCAAACACTCTTTAAGCAATCTAGCAGGAAGTAAGGCTTTTACCCAAGGCAAAGGGGGCTCGAACCTGGGTAAAATCTCTGTGTCATCCCTAGTTCATAGCCGTCGGAATTCACCGTGTGTGAGTCTCTAGGGTTTTCACCCTCCAGGGTTAGCCAGCCACGAAGATGCCCTCCTATTGAACCAAACCTGGTCTGTAGACCCCGGGCCTGTCAGGCGGAATACGCCGACACCAGCATACATTCTTTATGGTTCCACATATTATTAACTCGGTCATCAACACCAAAACAATTTAATAAAACATGATAAAGATTGAGGGGGCCTAGATGCTATCACAAGAACCACAATAAGAAGGCTCCACCTCGTGATCCTGCACGTGAGAAGAAGTACCGCAAGTTCTCGAAGAACAAGCAGCTCTTCCACCGCGTCCTCACCACACTTGATGACATCTCCCTCTCTAACACCAAGACATGGAGCAATGATGATGTAGAGGATGATCCGCAAGAGAAGATCTAGGGCAGTGATGACTTTATGGCATGTGCATCATGGCTGATGAGAATGACATCAGCAACAATAAGCTCTACAGGTAGTCAGATGAGGTACCTTCCTATGATGAGCTTAATGATGTATTTGATATGCTAGGAAGATTTCATACTAGAGTTAGGGCTAGGTGTTCAGAGCTTGAGAAGAAGGTAGATGACTTGTCATGGGAGCTTGCTTCACTTAGATCTAGTTCCTTCCATGGCTGATGATTGCTTCCTTTGTGATGCTTTGCTTGTGGAGTTAGAGAACCTAAAGACCTTGCATAATAATGTGTTGTCTGATCTTGAGGTTTTGAGAGTGAAGAATGCTAGTCTTTCTCATGCTTCTACTTATGCATCATGCGAAAATTGCCCTAGGATGCTCGCTGAGATTGATAACTTAAACTTTCACCTTAAGAAGCTTTCTGCTAGATATGTTAAACTTAAATAATTTGCTTCTAAGGACCTAGTTAACTCTTGTGAGGACTGTAGGCAACTAAAACTTAACAATGATGCTTTAAATGTCAAGTATGCAAATCTGACCAAAAACCTACTAGCTAAGTTACAAGATGCTTATGCTAGATGTGTTGAAGTTGAAGGGGACGTGGATAGGATCAATTAGGAGCGTATGACTAATATTGAGACCCAGGTTTCTAGGATTCAGAATATCAAGTGCGTTTCTTATGAGGCCCTCAAGATTGAGGCAGTTATGCATACAGAGGGATATGCACGTGTTGTTCGTTCATTCACTTCTAGCTCTTCATCATCTTCTTCCCCCTGTTCTTCGTGTGCCTCTTTCTATTAAGACTATGATTACCTCATGAGCACTCTTAAGAAGTTTGTTAAAGGCAAGAAGAAATTCAATCTTGGACCAATCCAAAATCTATAGATTCAATCAGGGTCTAGGATTTGATTTCTTGAAGTATACTCGTACACATCCTTTGGCACCAAGAGTGGTGAGATTGTGGTTGCACCTAAGTCGAGCACTATGGTGTTTTAGTCAGCAGGTATTGTCCATGGGATTTTTGATGAGAAGGTTGTCCCTCCTGCAGCTTTAGCCTTTGGTAAGGCGAGTATTTTTACAACTTCTATCAAACAGTTGGACTTTTGGCTGAATTCTACTTTAGCTATGCCAAGATCACACGGCATGAGTGTGTTCATGCTCTTAGGGGTATTCAGGATCATCCCCAGACTTGGAGTGATCCTAAGGCACCCACGGCTTCTAGATAGGCTAGAGAGTCTCTTATTGTTGGATAGCGTTAAAGACATGGTTTTTATGTTGTTATTCTGATTTTAGTCTTGGAGCTATTTGTGGTCAAAGTTTTCACCGTACTTTTAATATTCCTTATTTTTTCATCAATGAGGGTATTAGCGGTGTTGGAACCTAGAATGTTGTTAAGATAATGCTATTCTTTAAATATTGTAGACCGTACTTACATATGTTGCAAAAAATTACTTGAAAGCCACTGCAGGAGGTGCTAAGCCATCTAAAGCCATGAGTTGAGATAACATGCTTAGCAGATACATAGTGTTAATCCAAAAAAAGATATGTTCTTATTTGATTTTGATTTTTGAAAAGGGACCATCTGTATTTCTTTCTTTGATATTTTATCATGTTTGCTTCAGCCTGAAGATCAAAGTCACTCTATTTTGGGTTTAGGGTCCAATACCTTTGTTGTTGCCCTCTCACATTTACCTCTTCGCCTCCATGGTGGATATATGAATTGGTTGGTTTACCTTCTTTTAATTTGTTGGTTCGTTTTATGTGTTCAATAGAAATATTGTTATTTGTGTAAAGTTTGAGGTTCCGTTTCAACGCATAGGCACCCTACTAATATTATATAAAAATCAACTAAGGGAGTACAGTTCTTGCCCTGTCCAATTTTTTTAATCCAATGGAACATATTGGTTAGCATGTGAAACAATCTATACCTCACTCAATTTGATGAAGGCTTGATACTAAAAATGGTCAAAGTAATTATACTTTTTGGGGGGTGGTAATGTTGTCAAGCCGAATTTTGGTCCATCTTGAGTTTACGATTAGCCTTTTTCTAAAATTCTTGTGTGGGTGTGTGTGAGAATAAGCTCTAAAAATCTTGTTGGTTGCTAATTAAATATTACTCCCTTCATTTCGCCACATAAGTATAAACCCAATATGTGTACAAACTGTAACACCCCGACGCCAACGCGCCACGGATGCTACCAAAACCTTGATTCACTAGCGACATCCCTCGGACCCACACATGTCCAAAGGGTTACCAACTCACGATAATTCTCCCCAACAAGATCAAATGAACTGAGAATTACCGAAGAAGACATAAAAACCTAACACCTATACGAACTTGACTGCAATTAGCCACTAAACTCTAAAACCGACTTAAAACTAAGTCACCGAAATTTACAAAATTTCGGTATGACCTCTCTAGAAAATAGGACATCCACTCAACAGACAGAAAACATTGCAGTTATATGATATCATTCTAGCAGGTCCTTAGATAATCAATCATATATTCAACCGGCAAATAACCAACTACGCAACGACGATCAACACAATATAATTGCATTAGTTACAACCAGTTTTAACGAAACAATTAAATGGGTTGATGGTGATCGAAGTCGTGCACGTGTTCTATTCCCATCCCGGCGAGTCAGCTTCAAAGTACCTAAAACAGGAAGCAAACAAGCGTGAGTCCAAGACTCAGCAAAGTCAACAATAATGAATAGTAATGAATTCAACTGAATTACATTTACTTTAGAATTTAATCTAGCCATTACTAAACCGAAATCATTAAGTACAAGAAGCAGTAACTAACTCCACTTAACACAACCAACTCAAAAACGAAGTAAACCTTACCCATGCCTCAATAATCATTTCTGGACGAGTCCACGACTCAATCCTCAACCTGTCACTCCCATTTTCATCAATTAGCATTTATCAATTGCCACACAATGCAATGCAATGCTCTTATGCTTTCATGCTCCAAATGCAACCTTTTAGCCTATACCGGTATAGCTGAGTGCACACCCGTCGGTGTGCACCCTCACACTCCCAACCATCCCGTGGCGGGGCCTACGCTTACTGACTCGCTCCCATCCGTAGATGGGACTACGAGGTAGGACTTTTGTACTCACTACGTGTGAGTACAGAGGCCCACGTCAACATGGGTTGCCTCTTCTGTAATAAATGCGCAAATGCAAGTGACATGTTTATAAGCACAACACAAACATGAATATAACACGCACATTATCATTTAATCACTTTATCCTTTGCATCAACATAACCATACTCATTTGTACAATTCATAATGCATTGCAATAATAGAAATTGAATAACTTACTTTCCATCGCTAACATTCATCCATCCTCCTTATCATGCTAAGAACAACTTCTAGATATACTATTAAACATAATCAAATCATTAGAATTTTCATACTCTTAACCCAAGCAAAGCATTTAACACCCTACTAACGCTCTAGGGGATGCACTTGCCTTTAACCGAAGACAAAGCGACGCGGGGTCGAGGCCACCCCCATCCCCAATTTCAACATTTTCCAGCCATCTCTGCATTTGCCAAGTGCTAGCCTTTAAATGTGTTTTTGACTGAATGCAACTAAAAGGTTGGTAGCCGCACATTTCATTGAATTGTGTATTAAAATTTCCCAGATCAAGCATTGAATTTACAGCAGCAAGTCAAATGGTAATAGCAAGCCGTTGTAGTATAATATAAACCTAAGAACCTTACGCTGCCAACGCCTAATGCACATTAATCTTGCATGGGAACTAAACAAGGGAATGAGCGACAACCTATTTTCTGAGATACTCTAGCATTCCATTAACTCAAAGATCCATTTATATATATATATATATATATATATATATATATATATATATATATATATATATATATATATATATATATATATATTCTTTCTTTCATAGATTGAGTTGAGAGATTTAAAAGGTACTTGAGATAAGAGCATATAGACATCTTGATAAACAAAGAAAGATACTTAATTATCATAATAATGATAGCTGAAGACAACCCTATTTTATCCTATGTTTTAATAAGAAATTTCTAATAGCATGCTCTTTTCTGTGAGTCTCACCCTCAAAAGAATCAGCACACGCATACATAAATAACTTGAATCAAACATCAAAACATTAATATCTTTACATCTGAGCCTCTCAATCCTTACCACATATTGTTGCAGAACACAAATATTCATTCAAATCTCTCTGGCACACATACAGGTACTGCACATACTGCTAGTTTTACTCTTATTGGTCATAACATGCATTATCCACATTTTTCTAAGGACATTTAAAACCAATGCATTTGGATAGTTATTACACTATCGCTGAGAGCATACTGCCAACTTCGAATTGGGTGTATATAAATGAAGAGCAGGCTAATTTACATGATAATATTCAGAGGTCGACTCCAGAACATAGTAACTTCACTAAATCCTAAACGTAGTGTTGTCATAGAGCCAAGCATTGTGGCTCAGACAACATAAGACCTTATGATTTATAAGATCAAACAAATGTAAAACTCAAGCAAGCAAAATCATTTCATTCTTAGGAAAACCTAGCTAGGCATTTGATCAAACACCATACAAGCAAGGAAAAATCCCTCCCAAAAACCTAGGGTTTTACCTCAAAGAAATTCCATGGAGGAAAGAGCAAGCAACCGCAAGTGGAAGGAACGGCACCGATCGGAGGGCTGCAGCCGCCGGAGGGGGGGTGGAGCGCCACGAGGCGCCTGCGAAATTTGGCCGAGAGGCGGGTGGCGGTCTGAGGCAGGAGCCGCCATGCGCTGGTCAAGGCGCCATGAGCTTGGCTGGAGAGGCACGCCGGCAGGGGAGGCAGTCGGCCGGCCAGGGCGCGCCAGGAGCCAACGCAGGCGGGAGCTGGAGGCTGGAGGCGCTGGGCTCGGTTCGACTAGGAGCAAGCCAAGGGAAGCTTCAGGTAAGCGGATAAGTGGGGAGCCAAAAACTAAACACCCGGAAGAAACCTCCTTCCCAAAAACATATGGTAATTCTGGAACATTTAATTAAAATTCTACAAAATGTGTGACGATAATTCTTTTCTTTCACCGAAATAAATTCTGGATTAAAGAAAAAGAAAACATAACCGGGCAAAACCTTTACCAAAGCTTTGCAGTATTACACAAATGAACAACAAAATCTAAGAAATAGTTAATGATATTACAACCACTCAACCTCTCAAAGCATTAGAAGAAAGATTAAGAATGAAGTATTGTAAAACTCCTCATGATTTTATCAATAGATATATCTTGTGAAACAAAGGTCATCTTTATATCTACTAAGTGAAGGCCCTCCTAGAAGCCTCCCACGCTAATCATGGGAGGGGAAAAGGCTAAAAATTCCCACATTAATCTGAGAAAATTAAAATGTAACATCCCAGAAATTTTAAAAATAGGAAAAAATTAAAAATTTGAGATTTGAAAATGGAATTGAATAATGATTTCATTTGAAATCAAAAATTTTATTTTAAATTTCATCGTTTTCCTTATTCTCTTGTATTTTAACCTAAAAAGAAAAGGATAAGTTGCTACATTAAAATATTTCAACTAAAATGAGCAACCATACATCATAATATTAAAGCGGAAGCTATTTATATATTGGATTTATTGGATTTATACAATTCGGAGTATATAACATAGCATAGGAGAAGCAAAGTCTTGTACTATGCCTATCCAACCCTTAGGCAAATGGCAAGGCATAAATCCCTAGAAAGATCGCATCATTGAAATTCTCACAACCTGCGACGAAAAGTAATCTTTGGAGCTTCACTAACCTCTCCACCTAAAACAACATAATAACCAAGGTTGAGTACTTACGTACTCAGCAAGACTCAAGATGGTATTTGCAAATGTAATAATGCAAGTTAAATTAAAAGAGGCTTCCAGGTTAATTTTGCATAAAGCAGAATTCAATTTGTAAATCAAATTGCAATTTCTCAAACGGAATTTATAAGAACAAGTTTGCTGATAAGAAAATAAGTAAAGCATAAGTAATACACACATCCCTTTGTGAGCATTGCATAATCTAATAATTCAATCCTGCCATAACCATTTCTTGCCAACACGTATCCATTCATCCAATAATCCAACAATCCTGCTAAAACCAATTCTTGCTAACATGTAACTTTTCCTTGCCAACACGTGGCAAAACAAATGAAACCAAGCCCTTTTGAAAATAACAAAACATCTAACATTTGTGTCAGGACTGAATTTCCAAATCCGAACCCTCTGTGTTTACCCGTGCTAGTCTAGGAAAAGCTAGCACACACAGTGGAAACAGTAATATTGATAACACAGTCATATCACGAAGCAGATAACAGTAATTAAGCAAAAAGGAGATAGCTTTGTAACCACATTATTACAAGAAAACAAGCCTTATGGCTTAAGTTGATAAGTAGCAGCGGAAATAAAACAGTAGTAGCAGCATGAGCCCATCCATATGCCCAACAGGCAATCGATTGGGGTACGTGCCCTAATAGTCCGGATCGCCTTCATCAAATCCACACACATAGAACTCATAATCACCTTCAGCTTCAGCAAACTCCTCTGGGAAAAATTGGGATGTTGCAAGGGTGAGTACACACCGTACTCCGCAAGTTTTGGAAACATAATGCATGATAACTATATGCAAGGCTGAACAATTGAAGGCATAATATGGTGCATTTGCATAAAGCAGAATTTAACTTGAAAATACCAATAGTAATTCCATAAAGCAATATTTGACAAAATGTAAGTAAAATAATAATTGAATTTGATGTATAACAATGACACAGGTTCCAACCACCTGATTGGCTCCAACCGCCAAACCAAAACCCGAGAGTTCCATCCACTCACGGTTTTTCCAAAACATTATTTTCATTTAAAACCAAAACCATCATTTTAATTTAAAACAAAACCATAAAATCTACAATGTGCTAGCATATCTCGCCTGCCCTTGACCGTGGGCACGGCTACTCAAGTAGTTTTAACTCTGCAAAGTGTGTACACTTTACCCACAAGACATGATTGACTCTTGTTGCCATGCAATTAACACACTTCCTTTGATGTGTCGGCAGAGAGATCATGACAAGGCCTTTACAATGTATGACACCGCTACCAACTTCGCCCACTAAGGTTTCACCGCTGTTAGGGTTAAATCCACCCAGTACAGAAGCCTCCTCTTGCGCCTTGCAAGTGTCTCCATCCGACACCCACATTCAACCCAATGACGAAGCCAATAACGATACGCACAAATTAATTAGCCAGGTCGTACCCATATAGACTTGTGGTTGTACGGTAAAGCTCGGTCCAAGATAACACACGCTTTGGTCCTTACTTGACTAGGGCAGAACAAACACTATACAAGATCTCGTGCATCCCGCACCCACCAAACATCCATCCGCCCCGGCCCAAACCATTTTCATTTTATTTCAATTAAATAATACCAGCAATTCCAATTGCCATAATTTCATAATTCAGTTTAAACAGTGATTGAAAAGATTTTCCATAAAGGCAAAATACCGAAACGCTTAAGCAGGACTAAGCCATTCTACCGTCCTATACTACATTATTAGTTATCATCAATTACAGCGATTAATATTACCTAGAGTGTCAAAGGTTGTCATGATTAATGTCATTGAGGGCATAACAAATCAGGGATTTAGCTAAACCTTAAAACTGAATTTAAAGTATGTTACGCAAATTAATAAGCATGCATAATTTAAAACAACATAATATTTTCATAAAATTTGGGATCAACATGTTCAAGGAAGACTTGCCTTCAATGCCTCCCGCTGGTTCTACCTCTGCTGGATGATTCGCCTGCGCTTCAACTGCGTTGTCTACACGTAAAACGAGAACAAATAAATAAAACAAATTCAAATAAAATCCAAAAATCAAAAGAAAGGCACTGGCAGATAGAGCATGAATTTAGACGAATTTAAAAATTTGAATCACTCGAATCGGAGTTCGGACGGAGGAGAACGGGCCTTTAGAAGTTTCTCGGGAGAGAAAATCAGAAAAATTACTAAGGGGTGACACGTGTCGACATGTGATTGGCTGGATTTCGGAATTTCGGGAAAATCAGGAAAATGAAAAAGAATGCCGCTGACTTGCGGGGCCAACATGTTAGTGGCTCAATCCACCGTAGACCGAGAGCACCGAGAGGCTCAAGGGGCGACATGGCGGGCCACACTGACGTGGGTGCCACGTGGGGATTAGGGCTGCGGTGGTGTTGACGCGGTAGACACGGGGCAAAGTGGGCTGACGGGGCGGCTTACCTGGTGAGACACGCGGCGCGCATCGGTCGACTCGGTGCAGATCGAACGGCGGTGAAGCGAGGAGGCAGCGGCGATGACGCGGTGAGATCCGAGACGTCGGCTCGGAATCAGACGGCTGACGAATGAAGATGCGGTTGGGGCGACATGGCACGATCCGACGCATCGGTGAGTGATCGGACGGCCACGGCTGGTGGAGGAAGAACGACAGCGAGGCGACGACGCAAAGTCGCCGGACAAGAGGAAGACGACACGGCTTTGGCTCAAAACGGGACGAGAAGCACTCGGATCTGGGGCAAAAGAGAGAGGGTGACGCGGGGAACTTGAGTGTGCAACTGGTGGCGGCGGGGACTCACCGGAGAGGGAGAAAACAGCGGCGGAATGTCTCGGGAGGTGGCGGAACTCCGGCGAGGGCGTGCGGGCACACGGCGGCATCCCGGCCGGCGAGGAGTGGGGGAAAGAGGCATCGCGCCACAGTGAAACTCGGGAGGAGTGCGGTGGTGGCTTTTATAGCCTCGGGAGGCGGAAAAAGGCACGGAAGTCGAATGCGGCAGCGGCTAGGGTTTGCACGGGCGGTGGTGACGTGCGGGGCAACGTGGCGCGATCGGAGCCGTCCACGCGGCGATGATCGGACGATGCGAAGCCCGGGACGAGGCACAGATGTTGGATCAAGATCCAACGGTGAGGAAAGGTGCGAGTTAGGGTTAGGGTTTTACGTGGCGGCGGCGACGGCGTGGCGGCATCTCGGTCGCACACGCGTAGCTGATCCGACGGCTATGGGACAGGCTGCGACGTGGACGAGCGATAGCCGTTGGATCGAAATCCAACGGGCGGGACGCTAGGGTTAGGGTTTCAGCTGAAGAATGAGGGGTTGGGCTAGCGCATTGGGCCGGGCGACGATGGAACAAGACCGGGCAAAGAGAAAAAGGAGGTGGGCTGGTGCAACGGGAATAGGAATGGGCCAAGGCAAAGGATTCGGCCCGAAAGGGATTAAAGGAATTTAAAAACATTTCCGAATTCAAGAAAATGCCAGAAATTCGAATAAACTTCAATAAATTCAAATAAATAGCAAATAAATTAAAAAAAAACTCCAAAAATACAGAAAAATTCCATAAAGCACAAGGAACCCAATAAAAATAGAAAAACTTTAATTTGATGTATAGATTAGTCAAATTAACTCCTTTTGTTTTTGGAAAATTCAAATTAAGCTGGAATTAATTCGAATAAAAGGCAACTGGTTAAATTTTGAAATTCAAGCACTAAGAAACTCAAATTTGGAATGTTACAATTTGTCAATTCACCAAGTTTCTCATAACCATAGGCACGACTAATCGATTAGATTTACACTCTGCAGAGGTGTATAACTTTACCCACAAGTCATGACATTTTCTTTTTATCGCATGTTTCACACACCTTTGGGGTGTGGCCAGAATGGTCATGACGAAAATATTTACATTACCTAAGTTAACGTTGCACCAGTCCGGGATGTTAAACCCATACTATGGCAGAAGAATTCAGATCACAGAAATGATGGAACTCCCCAGAGCACGGCGTACACCGGTGCATTGGTAAGTAGAAACCCCTATAAGCAGACCTAGAAAGGAATGCTTGTGCTACTCTGGCTTTCCAAAGTGCAAACTTAAACTAGATAACTTAATTGATTTAAGGCTGCCCCACCCCAGCACTTGTGGTTTGTACAAATTTACCTTGGATCATACAACACGATATTCGGTCCTTAATCCAACACGGGCAATACTTCACCCTACACTACGTGCAATTTCCGTTGCACATCCAGCATTTGCCAATAATCACCCGTGTCAAAATCATGGTTTTATTTTGGATTCTTAACCAAAATACCAATAACCATCAGTGTCATATCCAACATCTTCAATTTCTCAAGAAACAATTTTGATATGATCATTTACATCATTGGTTCCAAAGCAGGGCTAAGCATGGATAATATTTGCTTATACCCAAGTTGACATTATGTATTGTCTAACCCTTTCCTATAGTTATTAAGGTTCACATGTCCATACTTATCAAGAAAGTTTCATGAGTCAACAGGTATATCTACCAATACCATAAAATAGCGAATTTACAGAAAATAATACATGCATGAAACCATTTGATAAACAAAAAAGAAAATTAAATACTGGGATCAATATGATTAAAGGGGTGCTTGCCTTACTTATTTGTTGTTTATGACGAAGTTGTACTCACAGCTGGCTTTGTCGATGATGGAGTTAGCGACATCGAGTTCTACACGTTGTTCAACCATAAATATAGCAAATAACCAACTTTAATAAGGGCAAAAAGAAGACAGACAGTAAATAAAGACTTGCTATAGAAAGCATTAGTGTTTTAGATTTGGATTGAATGATTTTATATTCTCATGTTTTAGTCAATTAAGTGTACATATTCAAATTGTTAACAGCTTAAGCGATGCATGGTTTTTTATGTATTATCTATTCTTATCTTACGAATTCAAGAAGCTAAAATTATGTATTTTTACAAGATATAAAGCTTAATTATTTAGATTAATAGAAGTAAACATAAGTTACAAGTTTCATAAACTCAATTATATGTAACATTCCAAAATTTGAAGTTTCTGAGTGCTTGGATTTCAAAATTAACCATTTGCATTTTCCTCGAATTAATTAAAGCTTAATTTGAATTTTCCAAAAGAAAAAGGATTTAATTTGACTAATTTATTCATTAAACTAAAGATTTCTAGTTTTTGTTGGGTTCCTTGTGCTTCAAGGAATTTTTTTGTATTTTTAGAGATTTTTCTGAATTTATTTACTATTTATTTGAATTAATTTGCTTTTACTTGAATTTCTGGAATTTCTTAAATTCAGAAATCATTTTAAATTCTCTTTTTCCTTCCCATGCCGAATCCTTTTTCTTCGGCCGAGTCCTGTTCATCCACCCGGCCTATTCCTATTCCGTCGGCCCATTTTTCCTCAGCCCAGCCCACTGTCCCCGCCGAAACCCTAGCGCCCGACCGCTGGATTCCGATCCACCGGTCAACACTCGCCCGCGTCGCCGCTTGTTGGGAGCCGTCCGATCGGTGTTGCATGGTCGGCCGAGATAGCGCCACGTCACTTCATCGTCTCACGGACTCTCACCTCGCCGAATCGCCGCGACTCGCCATCGCGATTTCCCGCCCATCTTGGCAGATCCGTGCGAACCGTGGTGATTCGCATCTATATAAGCCGCCGCCTTCCTTCCCTTTGTTTTCTTTGAGTTTTGTCGCCCGTGCGCCGCTAAAAACCAAACCCTAGCCCCGAGTCTCGCCGCCGTGCCCGTGGTCTTCTCCGCCGCCGTTTGCAGTCACCGATGAGTCTCCGCCGATGTTCTGGGTTGCGTCGAGTTCCCCACATTGCCCGCGTCATGTTGCCCCTAGCCCGGTTGCGCCTTGTCCCGGTTTTGCCCGAGCCGCCACCGTCTTCCTCCGCTCTGATGGCCGCTGCGTCGTCTCGCCGCCGCCGTGCTTGTCGCTACGTCTCAGCCGTCTGATCTGTCATGCTCCGTCGGATGCGTTCCATGTGGACGGGCTAGATCAGGCCGCTCGGTCGCCTCATTCGCCGGATGAGTGCCGCGTGGCCGCCTTCGCCCTGCCCAGTCAGCGACGCCTCGTCGTCCCTGCCCACACCGTGTCACCGCCACGTGGCGCCACATGTTCACCACATCCGTGCCACCGCAGAACCTCGAGCCTACGTGGCAGCCGCTTTGGCCATGCTGCGTCAGCACCCAGAGCCCGTGCCACGTCAGCGCCACGCAGGCTGCCACCCCAGCCCTAGTCGCCGCGTTAGCAGCCACCTCATTCGATCTGCCGTGTCACCTGATTTCCCTCTCGGTGCTCCCGGTCTACCGTAGACTGAGCCACTGACATGTAGACCCCACGTGTCAGCCGGTATTCTTTTTTTTTCTGATTTTCCCAAAATTCCAAAATTCAGCCAATCAGGTTCTAACACGTGTCACCTCTCTGATTTTTCCTGATTTTCTCTCCCGAGTGATTTCCAAGAGCCCGTTCTCCTTCGTCCGAGCTCCGATTCCAGTGATTCAAATTTCTAAATTCATATAAATTCATGATCTATCTTTCAGTACCATTCTTTTCAATTTTTGATTTTTTGAATTTATTTTATTTATTTGCTCTCGTTTCACGTGTAGATGACGCAGTCGAAACGCAGGCGAATCATCAGGCAGAAGTAGGACCAGCAGGTGTCAACGAAGGCAAGTCTTCCTTGAACATGTTGATCCCAAATTTTATGAAAATCTTATGTTGTTTTAAGTTATGCATGCTTATTATTTTACGCAATGTACTTTAATTGTAGTTTAGGGTGTAGTTAAATTCCAAAACTTGTTATACCCTCATTGATGTTGCTCATGCCAAACCTTTGTCACCCTAGATGATATCTAGCTACTTTATCTGGTGAGAACCAATAGTGTAGCATGGGACGGTAGATTTGCTTAGTCCAGCTTAATCGTTCGGTATTATGCTATTATGGAAAACTTTTTCAAGCATTGTTTAAACTTATTTGTGAGATTGTGGCAATTGGTATTGCTACTGTTATTTAAATGAATTAAAGTAAAAATGGCTTAGACCGGGGCGGATGGATGTTTGGTGGGTGCTGGATGCACGAGACCTTGTAAAGTGATTGTTCCGCCCTAGTCAATTAAGGACCGAAGCATGTGTTACCATCGATCGAGCACTACCGTACAACCATAAGTCTATATGGGTACGACCTGGCTAATTAATTTGTGTGTCTCGTTATTGGCTTCGCCATTTGGTGGAATGTGAGTGCCGGATGTAGACACTTGCAAGGCGCAAGAGGGGGGCTTCTGTACTGGGTGGCTAGAACCCTAACAGCAGTGAAACCTTAGCGGGCGAAGTTAGTAGCGGGGTTGTGCATTGTAAAGGCCTTATCATGATCTCTCTGCTGACACACCAAAGGAAGTGTGTTAATTACATGGGAACAAGAGTCAATCATGTCTTGTGGGTAAAGTTGTACACACTCTGCAGAGTTAAAACTACTTAAGTAGTCGTGCCCACGGTCAAGGGCAGGCAAGGTATACTAGCACATTATAGATCTTATGGTTTTGTTTTAAATGAAATGATGGTTTGGGAATCCATGAGTGGTTGGAACTCTCGGGTTTTGGTTTGGCGGTTGGAGCCAGTCAGGTGGTTGGAACCTGTGTGGTTGTTATATCAAAATTCAATTACTACTCTATTTCATTTTGTTAAATGATGCTTTATGAAATTACTACTGGTATTTAAAGTTAAACTCTGCTTTATGCAAAAGAAACCACATTATGCCTTCAATTGTTCAGCCTTGCATTTAGTTATCATGCGTTATGTTTCCAAGACTTGCGGAGTACATTTTGTGCTCACCCTTGCAACTTTCCATAGAGGAGTGTGCTGAAGCTGAAGGTGACTACGAGTTCTATGCTTGTGGTTATGGCGAAGGCGATCCGGACTACTAGGACTCGTACCCCAGTCGATTGCCTGTTGGGCATATGGATTGGCTCACTCTACTGCTGCCATTTTATTTCCGCTGCTTCTTATTAAACTCGAGCCACGAGGCTGGTTTATTTGTAATAATTTGGCCATAAGGCTGATACTCTCTTTGCTTAATTAATATTATTTGATTCGTGATATGATTGTATTATCATCACTGTTTCCACTGTATGTTTTAGCTGTTTTTGGACTAGCACGATTATACACAAAGGATTCGGATTTAGAAATCCGCTCCCGACAATATACATATAATGTGTTTCTGGTAATTAACCTTATCACTTAAGGGTATTGCACTAACAGGATTCGAATGAAAAGCAAATTGAAATAAGAATATTTTTCCAGATTATTGTAGATCATATCCTAAAGATCATTTCTAGGCTATTCTTCACAAAATTTGTATTTAGATGAGATGTTTGGCGAGCTGCTAAAAAGGCTTAAGCATTTCTAAAGTCTAGAAATCATAATATTTAAGGTTATTTTACTAGCAAAATTTATATGCAAACTATGATATAATGAATTTCTTTCTTCAGATTATGGTAGTATGTACTTTGGAGAGTATTTCTAAACTAATTTTATAAATTTTAGCATCTAGACAAGTTATTTTATTTGTTGTTAAAATAGCATAAATGATCATAAAGTTAACGTTATAACAAATTGGATTTCATGTTGAGTTGCGACTACTATACATGATCATTCACTTATTTTTCTGGTATTAGTAGGGTATGATCCTAGAAGTGATTAGTAGGGTATGATCCTAGAAGTGATTTGAAACTAGTTTTGCATTATCTTAATTTTATCCGCGACAATTTATAAGCATATGAAGATTAAAGGCTTTTACAAATTGAATTCAAATTAGTTATTTTTGCTAATTATTATGATCTTGTCTTTAAGAACATGTTAAGATTAGTTCTACCTAATCTGATACTTAATTTATGAGGTGTTATACATATGTTTTAACTTCTCAAATATATATGTATATATTCTTTTATATGGATAAAGCATATATTCCTTGTTCGATTACATTTGCACATATGTAATATTTTATGGCTTTATTCAAAAACAATATGGTAGCAATAAATTCAGTTTCTTGACCTATTTTGAAATATATGTATGCATAAATGTATAAGTGCTACCATCAGTTATTATACATGAGTACATACATATACATCTATGCACTTGGATCATATTCTCTTCATAAAACAATTCAAGTTCATTATTTAATCATTTTTACATATTCTAGAGTCCTACTGACACATTAATATATATAAACATCAATTTTGTTCATTTCAGATTTCTGTTGCACCAATTATATCCTTTTGAATATTTACTGTATTGAAACATAATCTTTAATAGAAAGTGATCCAAACATAGACAAAATTTAAGTATTTCTAGATATTTGGGTTCCTAGAAGCATAAAGATTCCAATAAAATTAGTTTCATTCAATTCTGAGTTTGTTTGCAAAATTTTTGTATATAGCATATATTTAGGCCCTTTCTTTTAAATTTGAATTTCAAATTCATCCAGAGATATTTTTCAAAATATTTTTGTATATCCTGGAAGTGCTTGATTTTATATGAATTTAGAAATTTATTCCATCTTGTTTGGAATAATAATGCAAAAGTTATAAGTGGTTGAATATTTTTCGGGTGCATAAATTCTGGAATAAATTAGAAAATATGCTTTCATTTAACTGAAGACGCATTTTGATTTGGCGCATTCATTTGAGCTCACCTGCAGTCACTGAGCTATTGGCCCACTCGCCAGAGACTCCATAACAGAGCCTCAGCTAGGGCACGCCGACAATGGCTCTCTGGTGAGGTTTCGACACAAGCGAGGGCAGAGGGAGCACGAGCTCGCGGAGGTGCATCTGAGGGTGGTCTTCAACGTCACCGGTGATGGCCGGAAAGGGGCCACCGACGCAAGCTCAAAAATGGCGCTAATGGCGGCACATCAGGAGGACAATGGAAATCAAATCAATTCAAATCAATGACATATTGAGCATATAGGGTTCACAATGACTCCGTTTTGCATATTTGCGAGGTCAGAAACGTACCAGAGTGCTCCGCCATCAACGGCCGACCGTGAAGAAGAAGGGCCACGGTGGCGACTGGTTTTCACATGAAGAACTTGAGATCTTTTTGAGGGCTTTAGATTGTTGTGGACTAATGGTTCTCTGGTGTGAAAGAATTTGGAAACAAATGAGTTTTCTAGCTGAATTTTTTTCATTTCCTCGAGCTCCGGTTGTTTCGGTCATGGCGGAATTTGGGTGGCGCAGAGGCTTCTTGGTCGGAACTAGCAGAGGGGAAATGGGAGAGATGAGGGCGCAGTCCCGCAGCAAGTCGTGGGTGCCTTTTATAGCCAAGGATTGGCACGGATGAGCCTGGCCTCGGTTGAGTTCTTGTGGCGTTTCTGTTCTCCCGCGCCAGCGATGATTGCAGCACAGGAAGAAATGATGGCCGGGTCAGCGTGAAATGCGTACGAGGTGGCCTCGTGGCGAGTCGGTTTGGATGGGCGGCGCAAGAGGCAGAGAATGATGAAGCTATAGGAGCGTGCCAATGCTACGAGGCTTCAGCAGTGAGAGGAAGAAGACAGGGTCTTCGGCTGGCAGGTGGGCTGCACAGTGGCTTGAGACCCACATGTAGGTCAAGGAAAAGGTGCAACGAAGCAAAATTAGGAACAGGCAGCATGCTGATCAAGATAAGATTCATTGGATTGGTTACTAGTCACATCAATAATTTGTGAACTTTTTTTGAGAGATTATTGAATAGTTATCTTCATATTGTAGAAATTTCAGGTAAAAATATTATCCACATAATTTACAAAAATTCTGACAAGATACTATGCACAGATTTATTTTTTTTATTTTTAAATTTTCTAGGAGACTATATCACAACAATAATTTATGAAAATTTTTGTAAGAGTTCATTATGGTTATATTAGTCTCACATAAAATTTAAACTTTAGATTATTTATAGTTTATTTATTAAAATATTGACATTGGTTTTACCGATTTTTATCTTTTATGTAATTGAATTTTTAAATGTAAAAAATTAGTTATTTATTTTTAATATTTTACTGTAGATATATTTATCACTTCAAAAGATAATATTAAATTTTCAACTCGAGGTAAGGTTGAAATATTTTTATTTAAATCTAACAAGTTTATTGTTGTTAGTCAATGATCATTAATTGGCTTTCATTTCATGCATAATTGCTTTGATATGACATTTTAAAAATTAGAATTGAGGTTATAGTGATTTCTTGATATTATCTAGAATGTTATGCATTTTATTGTTATAACATGTTATTATTGTTATTTATCCATTACTTATAAAGATTTTTCCATTAGAACAAAAATCAAGGAAAATTCGAAAAAATTTAGAGAATGCAGAAAAAGCATCAATAAATATAATTCAATTCTAAAATTTAATTATTTTATTTTATTTTAATTTTTGGGATGTTACATAAAAAGACTTCTTGGAGTGGTTTTTCACTACTTAAACTTGTTTGTTCATGTTATAAACCCTAAAGTTTGTATTATAAGAATCTAGGTTCCTAATAGGAATTAAATGCAAAGTATGTTTAAATATATTATCTTTATAGTATTAGGTGGTCACAACCTAAGAATTTTTTAAATCTTGGTCCTATGTGATCTATCATTTATTTGCGACATTTCATTTATTTTCATTCATTTACATTTTAAATCCTTATGTGTATATTACATAAAAGCATATTTCAATTAAGGAGGTAAGTGCTAACTACGACTAATCAAAAGGATTTTTACAACATTAAGTGGTCTTGTCTAATGGGACATTTAAAAATTGGTTTTATATACATTAACATTTATTAATATAGTTTATTCATATTTTAACTCTTTGTACATGGAAAGCAAAACTATTTGGAGACATGGATCAAACTGAGTTAAGAATTAATTACTTTTTTAGGATTTGATGATCTGGACCTATAGAGTATTTAGAAACATATTTTACATGTGGTAATATTCGTTTATGAAAGTTAGGTATATCCTATTGTTATTATGTGCACAGAAATAACGTTATTTATAAAATTGGTTCAATTTTTCATCAAATATGAAATATTTTTGCATAAATGTGGTTATAATGGTCTAATCTGGGCCTAGGAATTGTTTCCATTATATTTTGAATTTGCATATAATAAGTATTACTATTTGAGTTTTCAATGCATTGAAAAGTAACCTATTTACAAATTCAACTCAAACTGGACCCAAGTCTAAATATTCTTACAAAAATGGGTTGCTTATGATCTAAAGAACCTAAAAAAATTGTCTCATTCAATTTGGTGTCCAATTGCAAAAGTTTCTTGTGTAGCATGTTTTAGGTCTTCTATTTAAATTTTAAATTAAAATTTGCATAGTGGTCACATTCAAAATGTTTTTACATATTTGGAGACTAAATGATTTAACATGATTTTAGAAACTTGTTTGACTCATTTTGTACTTAAGATGCAAAAGTTATGCTTATTTGAATCAGCTCGGATCTGAAAAATCTTCTAAAAATGAAAATAAGATTTCCCTCAAAAAAAGTGTACTTCATAATTTTCAGAATTCCCTAACGTTTTTTGGACCCGCTATAGTGGCTGACAACGGGGGTCCACCCATCAGTGTCTTGACTCGTGGGGAAGAGGGAGAGACTGATCGAGCGGGCCCACAAGCTAGAGAACCAAGACAAATGATCTTACGGTGGCGCTCACCGGCGACTGAGGAAGGGTGGCGCCAGCTGGCCGGTAATGATGTTAGCTCCAGTGAATCATGGAGCATCTACAGGTACCCATGGCAGTAGAAGATATTCATTGGAGGTGACTGGCGCCGGCAAAGGATATCGTCGGGTACAATCGAATGATGTACTGAGTGAATTAGTAGTGTTTAACTTCGGAATTTTGCATAAATGAATTTGAACATGTAAATCAAGTAGTAATTTGCAAAACAGAATTTTGTAAGAGCAAGTTTGGTAGGTATATGAATAAATAAGAGTAGCATAGCATAGAATAATTCACAGTCCTCTATGATTGTGAGAATCACACCATTTCGTTACCATTCCCTAGCATAACATCTGAAAAGCTTTCCAACACTTATTTCCAAATCATCTATTTTTTGAAAATACCAAAACATCTAACTATGTGATGACTTTACCAAGTGTCCTTGACCACGGGTGCGGTTTTTCGAAAAGATTTAAACTCTGTAGAGATATACAGTTTTACCTACAAAAAATGATCAACTCTTTGTACAAGATATTAGCACATTTCCTTTGGTGTGCCGCAAAGAGATCATAACATAACTGTTACATTACATAGATCTAACTTTGCACCAGTTTAGTGATGTTAAACCCCTACTATGGCAGCAGAAACACACACCCAAGATATAACAGGTCATCTTTTGATTCACACAGTAACTCTAGCATGCAATCTATCTCTACCATAACTGTTTCTCTCCAAAGCAAGGTATGCACCGTTGTATTGTCATACATTTACCCACACCTCGGTGTGGAAGTCCCTACAAGCAATCAGTCTCAGAAAGTCTGTACATTTCCAGCCTTCCAATGTACAATGCTAAAGCTAACTAACTTAATCGGTTAAAGCCATCCCATACCAGCACTTGTGGTTATACGTATCCTTAGCCTGATAACAACCCATAGCTCGGTCCTTAATACGACATGGGCGATAATCTCCCCTATACTACGAGCAAGTCCTATGTACATCTGGCTATTGCCAATAATCATCCGTGTCAAATCATAGTTTTATTTTCATTTTTAACCAAAATACCAATAACCTTTAATGTCATATCCAATATTTTTAAATTATAAAGAGCAACATTTTTTCTTACTAAGTATGGCTAAGCATGATCAATATGTAATCGCTTATACCCAAGTTGACAATTATGTATTGTCTACCTTTATTCTAAGGTTATCAAAGTTCACAATTTGATATTTATTAATAAAGCTTCATGAGACAACAGGTATATCTACCAATTCCACAATATAATGAATTTACAGAAAATCACATGCATAAATAGATTTGACAAAACAAATAAAAAATAAAATATTGAGATCAATATAATCATTCACTATATACCAACATTACCAAGTGGCCATCCACTATCATGTACTAGTCATCATCATCATATCACATCATATTGATATAGCATAGTGAGTAAATTTAGATAATCAAGAGCAAGAATAAACAATCATCTATTGTTCTACTATGCACTTGCCTCTTTACCCACGGGGAACGAAGTAGGGTGAAGTTGAAGCCACTCCCAAAGTCACAACTATTGCCATGATACATCCATCTCAAAATCATGCAATTACAATACAAGCATCAAACATAATGATGCCACACCTATGCACAATCCTGATTTTAATCTTCTCTCACGCCGAACAGTTCAACCCTTTTGTTGTCTCGATGGTAGAAAGACCATAACTCCTAACTCAAGAGTCTAAAAAAGGAACACCATATACTTTATGAAAACTACATAAGATTACCCACAATTTTCTAGTTACTCATCTTTTTTTAATTAATTCATCTAACCCTTGGAATACAGCCCCAAAAACTGTTTAGTCTTACTGGACAACAGGCTTTATAATTTCGTAATTATTTTTATAAAACTCCAAATGTAGCAAACCATGATATTTATGAAATCTATAGAACATTATCTAACTTTCTCTAGTTATGAAAATAATTTAGTTCGACCACATAGTTATCATAATTTGTAAATTACCACAACTGCTTCCATGTGCTCTTTTAATTTAACTAAGCTTTTGGGTCATTTTAGTTAACCAGAAAAATCTCTCAATCCATCGGGTGGACCTGAGTTATAACAACTCCAATTAAAAGAAAGAGTCCATGTCAAGTACAAAAAAAAAATAGAAATTATGAATAAAAGAATAAATAAAATTAAAATTTTGATTTACATATGACTTCCAAAACATCCTCCATAGCTAAAATTCAGAATAATAATTAAATAAAAATTAACAAGAACAATCAAAATTAATTTAAATTCAGAAAAATAAAGAAAATTGGACATTTGATTTCATACGACTTCCAAATTAACATCCAAAACTAAAAGTTAGAGTAATAATTAAAGAAAATTTAACAAATTAAAATAAAGAGTACATGGCAAGTTTAATCCATTTTAACTAAAATTCGAAAGAAAATATAAAATTAATTAACAATTTGAATTTTATACAAAACCCTAAGTAAATCCTAAAAAGTAAAATTTAGAACAATAATTAAATGAAAATAGAAAAAATATTTTTATATGAATCCTAAATAAAACTGAAAATAAGATCACTCTAAGTTTAATCGAATTACATGTAAATTCAAAATAGAAATTAAAGGACGATATATTAGATATTTGATTTGTGTGTGAATTTAAATTCTAAAAATATTAAAATTTAACTCGGTTGTATGAGGAAGGTCCTATGCTAACCAAAATGATTTAGATATCTATCTAGCAGATTCAAGTTATAACAGCTCATATTTAAAATAAACAAAGCTTATGTCAAGTAGAATCTAGATCAACTAAAATTCGAAATAAAAAATATAGAAAAGCTAGCAATTGGATTTCCATACTACGTTCACAGTAACATCCATCTAACTAAATTGGAATAATAATTAAATGAATATTAACAAATTAAAATAAGGAGTGTGTGCCAAGTACAATACAAGTTAACTAAAATTCAAATAAAATAGCAATTTTATTTTCATGTGAATTTCAAAATAAATCCTAAAAACATAAAATTCAAAATAATAATTAAAGAAAAATAGATGTAGTCATTTATAGGATGAATACAAGTTATAACTGTTGAGATTTAATATATGTTTGTGATATCTATTTGATCCCATCACATAAAAAATATTTTTCACGCGATATTTCTCTTACATATAAAAGTTGAGGAAATCAAATTATCAATTTTCAGTATTATAAAATACATTATCATTATGATATTTTAATAATATAAACTATAAAATAATATTTTATAAACTAGTCCGTTCAAATGCACGGATTGACAACTAACCCTACACCAAAAGCAGCCTTAGTGACATTATTAAATGGCATGATCACAACAACTTAAATACATACACAAGGCAACCAATTAGTGGAGGGGTACTTAGAATAACAGCACACAACAACGATTTGAGGATAATATACTAGCCCATAGAAAACGTATAATCGTATGGCATCGATCACAACAACTTAAATACATACACAAGGCAACCAATTAGTGGAGGGGTACTTAGAATAACATCACGCGACAACGATTTGATCAGGATAATATATTAATTAGCCCATAGAAAAGGTATAATCGTAGTCGTTTGAGATATGTAGATAATAGAGATAGATAGAGAAGGTTTAAGATTATAAATTCATTGCTGCAGTGGTACGACGATATCTATCGGCCGATTATATAAACCATATTTGGAGATCACATGAAATATTTTTGTCTGAGTATAGTATTGTCCACCTTTTCTTAACATTGTAAGTTTTTTGATGAATTGGTTATTGGGGTATGCATGAAACACAATATAGTTTTAGAGCCAAATTAAATATCCTAATTGATTTATGCATGAAACACCTAATTGATTTTCCAAGCTTTGGAATGGCAATTAAACGATTACAATCTATTAATTCAGCGTCAAAGCGTAGAATGCCAATCTTTGGAGTGGCAAATTTCTAAAAATCTTTAAGGTATATGACTTCGGATAGGCCAGGTATGGAAGAAGCCAATCATGTATTAAATTTTTAATGTTTTATTATGATAAACTGTCATGCAAATTAAATTGGAGACGAAGAAGGAAATGGATCTCATATTGTGCATGTTTATATAAGTCAAGTTAGTTTGCGCTTCTTGCTTCAAAATACCTTGACTCCATCCAACCTCGATATGTTTGCAGTAGATGCAATTTAGTAGAAACTCTAATGCAGACATGTCTTCAAAATTTTCCCAGAGATTACAAGACAGACGGCTATTAAATATGTATATGTTTAGTTAAAATTGATGGGCACCGATGAAGTCTAGGACTTAACACGGGTGGATTGGATGCACACACCCGCAACCAGAGACAGGCCAGCGATCCAGTACGTGTGTTGGAATCTATCCTACGGCAAAAGGTTATACTGGTCAGTGTTTCTACTTTTCAGAAACTCCAAGCGTGTTTGGCCTTGCTCATACTGTGATTCAATTTGATATATCATGGGATCGAACAGGAACAGCAAATAAACAACACAAGATAATCCAAACTTGATTAATTTATAGATGTAGGTCAAGACCAAGTTGTACTTCTAGGTATTAGCAGCATGCAGGACAGCTTGTCGATTGACCTCGTTTAGTGTATGCAGCATATGCAGCATCATCCGAAGAAGGGAAATGAAACCTTCTATGGTTACGTAACTGCGTGACGTAGCGCGACTTATATGACATGGACTATTAACTACTCCGAATTAATTGTTAAGTACTATATTAGTCATACTACCGTATATAAAGCTAGGATGTTTTCTGGCTCCTCCGCGTGCCGCGTCAGCGTTTGCAGGAGGTGCCCGCGCGATGGCCCGCCGCGTTGCCCGCACTAACAGCGTTGAAGTTACCCGTGCATACGGCTGGCTCCTCGTTTGCCTACGTCGCCCACGTTGCTCGCTGGGTTGCCTTCCTCAAGTAATTTAGCGTCATAATTACTTTTCGCATCGAGCCGGCGTTGCGCGTTCGATCCCCACCCGTGACGCCCCGCGCGATTTTTTGCCGAGCGACACGTGGAGCTGGGCGCCAGCGCATGGTTTCTCACAGAAAGGCACCCAAAAATTCCTAAAATTACAGATTGGTCCTTTTTTTGCAGGGAGACAACCCCCCCTCCCCCCAAGGCTTATGGATTTTTTCGAAAAGGTGCTTGAAATTTAACAAAATTACAAATTAGCCTTTTTTGTGGAGGACCCTGAAACTTCTGTACTTTTGAGAAATATAGGCCCGAAATTTTCTAGAATTACATATTAGTCCATATTTTTGCTAGAAAGCCCCAGAGATTTTTTAGACTTACTTCTAAGTCTCTTTCTTCACGGTAAGGCCTTTTTGTCCTGGAAATACCGCCCAAAAAAAATTATTTCGGAGTCTCGAAATCTTTTTAAGATTATGTGAGATTTATCCCAGAGTCCCAAAAGCTTTTTGAAATAACAACGCACGTAGCGAAAATTATACAATTTGTCCTGGAGATTTTTAAAAATTACATCTAGATCCCTTCCTTCACGGGAATACCCGGATATCGCATTACGATTGGTGCGTTGCGGCGCGGCGTGCGCCGTGCCCACGTGTCCAGTAGTTATAAATCCTAGTGAAATTTCATCTAAGGTTTCGGATTTCGGCCAAGGGCGAGATTCAAAATACCAGCTGGATAAAAAAATTTGAAAAAAAAATCAAATTGCTATAGAAATTTTCGTAAGGTTTCATCAAAATATCTGGTATTTTGATCGATTTGACCCTATAACCCTTCATCTTCCATAAAAATTTGTTAAAAAACCAAATTTTTAGATGTTTTATAAAAATAACAAATATAGTTTGATTTTTATAAAATTATACAAGCTTGATCATACTTTGAAAAATTTATAATAATATATTTAGAAGTCTAGAATCATAAAAAATTAAAATAATTTAGTTCAATTGTAATCTATGAAAATCAAAAACAGAATGGACATAACTGAGACAGTAACCTTGTCAAAATTATATAAATTTGCTCGAGTCTGATCATCATCTGAAATATTTATAGTAATATTAGTGATGTGTAAGAACCATTCACAAAAATTTCTGAAATAGTTAAACTTTATTTGTTATGTTTGGAAATTCAAAAATAGAAGGAACATAAATGAAAGACAAAAAAAAAGCACTGTCGGATTTTTTTTTTTAATGTACAAGTTTGATAATACTATGAAAAATTCATGGTAGTATCTTCTAGGATCATACAAAAAAATCCAAAAGAATTGAACTTCATTTATTATCTTTGAAAAATGAAAAACAGAAGAAAAATTGGTGAAAAACCAAAAAATAGTGAGTAGGATTTGAACCGGTGACCTGAAGGAACATAGCCAAATCTTGACGCGCTAGACCAACTCAACCATCCTAAATTTCATGCCAGCTATCATGGTTACATATTTTTGTACCCTCAGCAAGACAGCAATACATGTATTTAGTTAGATGAAGTTTAACTAAACTACTACAATGTAATTGTTTGATGTATCACCAGTGGACCAAGAGCATGTGCTGCCAACAGAGAAAGTGAGACAGCAACCATGTCACAATTTTATAAATTTGCTCGAGTACGATCATGATCTAAAATTTTTTGAACATCTTAAAAATTTCCTGAGAACCAGTCTGTAAAATTTTCAGAAATTTTTTATTTATTTTGCTTGCTCAATTAAATCTATGAAAGCATTGCCTTAGCCTTTTATCAAGACAGCACCAAGTTCTGAATTTTTTAAAATTTCTCAAGCTTGATCATCATCTGAAAATTTTATGAGAATATTACTACTTTGTGAAGATCATTTAGAAAAATTCCCAAAATTTTCTAAGGTTGTTTGAACCTTTTTTCAGTCGTTCCAAAATTGCCGAGATTTCAGAAATTTTGAAAGTCTCTTTTCAAAACTTACCGGATTTAATTTTTTTAAAATTTTGACTGGATTTCGTCTAAAATTCCAAAAATTTTCCCACCTCTGATATGTGAACCAAAAACAAAATTTGAAACCTTAGTACTAGTACATATGTACGAATACGTACATATTATCGCTACGTACGTACGTAGAGCCATTTTATTAAAGCTTGTAAGTAGAGCCATTTGCCCTCCGCCCCTATAAATAGCATAGCCTACTCCTCCGCAATGCACAACAAGTACTACATCCATCTGTAGCTTCTTGCAATACTCTACATATACAACAGCTAGCTTCCGTGTCGTACTTAACAAACTAAAACTTAACCTTGCAATGGCTTCCGCCGCGGTTAAGCTGGCCGTCGTCTGCGTGCTGGTCGTGTCCGTCGGGCAGCTGATGATGCTGGCCTCCGCGGACGACGTCGCCGACGCGGCGCTGCTGAACCTGCAGGAGCTGGAGGAGGAGGTGCTGGCTGAGGAGCTCGCGCTCCTCGACGACGGCGTGGACAAAACCAAGTGCTCCCCAAACTGCAAGAGGTGCCTGGTGTCCTGCGCGAGGCAGTGCGTCCGCAGGCCCCCGAATCCCCCGGTCTTCATCGCCTGCTTCGTCAGGTGCGCCGTCTCCAAGCGCTGCTTAAGCAAGAAGTGAGGTGATCTATCAGCAGGTGGGGGCAAGGCAAGCTAGCCAGCGGCCGCTTGCCTAGCCATCTTGTTCGTGTGTGTTAATGGTGTCGCGCGCGTGCGGTGTGATAATTTCGAGTACGTAAGAATAACCTCCCCTTGAATGTACATACGTAGAGGGCGCCATCCTCCGCCATGCGTGCCTGCATGCATGTGCTCGTGGTCGTAGCTAGCCCTTTTGGGAGGACTCATGCTTGCTTTGTTTCGTTTCAGTTCAGTCACCGATCATCGGTACGTCAATGGTGTCGTTGACATGCATGAGATGGTGACTGAGAGATGTACGTGTCCGTCTGTGTAAGTTGTTGTCTCGCACGTGTTAAATAAATATAGATAAACGTATTTCTGCTGTTCGTAGATACTCTTGATACTCCACAATGCGCTAACTCACGAACTCGGAAGAAAGCATGAACAATATATACGTGCGGTAAATAAATACTACGAGATCTAGTTCCTCAACTTCAGATCTTTTTTCGGACCCATTTCAAATCTTGAAATATATATCCTAATGACTTGTGTCCGGACGTCCGGAATTTTCAGACACAGTGCAACATTTTTTTTCATACGTGTGCAACATTTTCCTTCGACAAACAAGGAATTTCACTACAGTAAACGGATGTTGCAAGAGTTAAAAAAAATGTTGCACACGTAAGAAAAAAATGTTGCACGCGTAGAAAAAAATGTTGCAAGAGGCGTCCGACGAGAAGCACAGTAATCAGACGTCTGATCCCTAGTATCTCCCAATATATATGGCTATGCCAAGAGGTGGTTGATTTATTCTACAGAAAGGCTCTAATATGATTTTCCTCCATGTGTGCGTATGTTTCTTCCATGCATGTGTGTGTGTGTGATTTCCAGTAGCCAAGATTATGTGTATGCAATTTATCTGTTGAAGCTCATCTTTGCGCTTTTGGATCAATTTGTATGTGTGTAAAATACAGAGCCTTTGGTTCGAAGTTTGAGACCGCACCGGTGACTTTTTTTTCCCTTAAAGTATAAGACAGTTTTGAGACATGCATTGGATTAACATCATAATCAAACACATATATACATCTCAAAGCTAACCCAACAATGGCAGGAAAATCGACTTAGGCTTAACAAAAAAAGGGCAACGTATAAATAGCAAAAAAGAAAAGAAAAATAACTATGGCCCGTCTTGACGTGAAGACAAGTGTTGAAATACGAATAGATTGCATACCATTCTTCAATGGTAATGTCTCTTGTGAGATTTTAAGTGAATGAGTTGGTGCATGAATAGTGGATACGTGTGAGATGGAGGCAAAATGATCATAGCTAAGTTGGTCTAATAGTACCTAAGTCTTGGGAGCGAGTGGGGACACCTCTGAACTCTGCATGCTAAGTGAAGACCTACAGCCATTTGAAAGTTTCATTGTGTAGTTTTGCATGTTCATACAACGCTCGAAAGATTTCATATTCCAGTTAAATATTTCCCTTTTTCCAATTGAAAGTTTTTCTTCTAGCTGAAAGATTCAATTTGAGTAGAAATTCTTTAGAATTGCCCTTGAAACTTGAAAGTTCAAAACTTGTTGAAATGGAAAAGTTCCATCGGCTACGGTAGGCTCGCCAGTTGCAACTCTGATCTGGGGAGGTGGGCCCCATATGTAGGGCGTAGGTGGGAAGTTAGTCCCACATTATTCGTGGAGAGTGAGAGACCAATAGATAAACCTTAGTGCCATATGTATTTCAGCCCTTGGGTTAGCTTTTCTACCTAAACGTACCGTAGGTGTGGATGGTGCCAGTGTGTAGTTTATCTCATTTGGGTTTAGACCTAAGCCAATTTGAACCTCTGGTATTATAGATGGTATCTGAACCGATCGTTATAGTTATACATGCATACACGTTAGAGACGCGAGCATATGGCATATTACATATGTGGACCCAGATGAATAGTCATATGGTATGTCATATGTCGGACTAATCGTATGCATGTGTGCCAAGAGGGGGATGTCTGATTATTTGCCCTAGCTAGTCTCGATATGTTGTCAATGATGACGTCCAATCCTTTGAGAGGGTGGGTGTTTATGAATCCCAACCCAATTAAGATTTGAGTCCAAGTATGACCCAAGTAGGGCATGGGTGCAAGTGTTGGAAAGAAAATCCCACATTACTTGTTGAGAGCAAGAGAGATCCACGTATCTACTAGTGCCAAATGCATTTCGACCTCTGAGTAAATCCTTATTTTACGTGAAACGAAGCAAGAACGAAATCGAAAGCAAAGTTGATACGAATGAGTGCATGGTTTATCCGGTTTGGATTTAGGCCTGAACCGATTCGGACCCGCGGCGCTATACATAGACGCACTCCTTTAAATGCTCCAGCAAGCAGCGGTCGATTTCCAGACAACAGCAGAATCATCAAGATTGATACAGTCTAGAGCCAATTTCGAGCCAAACGTGTCGTCGAGAAAGAAAGAAACTGTCTAGACATACTACGTTCCCAGTAACATCCATCTAACTAAAATTTTGGAATAATAATTAAATGAATATTAACAAATTAAAATAAAGAGTGTGTGCCAATTACAATACAAGTTAACTAAAATTCAAATAAAAATAGCAATTTTATTTTCATGTGAATTTCAATGTAAATCCTAAAAACATAAAATTCAAATTAATAATTAAAGAAAAATAGATATAGTCATTTGTAGGGTGGATCCAAGTTATAACTGTTGAGATTTAATATATGTTAATTTGTGATATCTATTTGATCCCATCACATTAAAAAATATTTTTCACGTGATATTTCTCTTACATATAAAAGTTGAGGAAATCAAATTATCAATTTTAGTATTATAAAATATATTATCATTATGATATTTTAATAATATAAACTATAAAATAATATTTTATAAACTAGTTCGTTCAAATGCACGGTTGACAGTTGTCATAGATCACAACTATTATTAGTTAACCCTACACGAAAAGCAGCCTTAGTGACATTATTGGATGGCATCGATCACAACAACGTAAATACACACACAAGGCAATCAATTAGTGGAGGGGTACTTAGAATAACAGCACGCGACAACGATTTGAGGATAATATACTAGCCCATAGAAATGGTATAATCGTAGTCGTTTGAGATATATAGATAGAGATAGATAGAGAAAGTATAAGATTATAAATGCATTGCTGCAGTGGTACGACGATATCCACTCGCCCGATTATATAAACCATATTTGGACCACATGCAATATTTTTGTCTGAGTATAGTATTGTCCACCTTTTCTTAACATTGTAAGTTTTTTGATGAATTGGTTATTGGGGTATGCAAACTAAATATCCTAATTGATTTATGCCTGAAACTTAATAATTCTCTGGTGTTACCGTTTATTTACCACTCTAAAGCTTGGGAAATCGATCCCTCTAAAATGACCCTTCAACCCCTCTCTTCTTCCTTCCCTTCCATGGCCATGGTGTCCAGCAGCGGCTTCCCCGCCATCTCTCTGAAACAGATTAACGTGAGCAGGTGAGGGAGCGCGAGTGGTGGCGGCAGGGAATGGAAGCGGCAGTGCATATGTAGCTGCGAATCCTCGGCTCATTGGCGACAACACCCGTGGTGGCAACCCGCTTGTTCTTACTGCAATTTTCTTCGATCTTTGACAGCTCGATGGGCTTCAAGGTTTTTCGTTTTGTTTAATCGAGGGGCAAACCATCTTGTTAATCATCCCGATTCATGTGCTCTTGTATTTATATGGGACACGAACTTTCTTGTTTGGTAATTATTAGTTGTACCTCTTGTAATCTCAAGTTCTGCAACGACGACGTTAATCTGTTTGAGAGAGATGACGGGGAAGCTGCTGCTGGCCGCCATGGTCAAAGGAAGGAAGAGGAGGAAGAGGAAGAAGAAGAGAGGTGCATGCTGAATGGTTATTTCAGAAGGCTTCAAGTACATAAATGAATAAAATAATTCAAAAGTGGCAAAAGATTGGTTTTCCAAGCTTTGGGATGGCAATTAAACGATTACAATCTATTCAGCGTCAAAGCCCAGAACGCCAATCTTTGGAGTGGCAAATGTCTAAAAATCTTTAAGGTATATGACTTCGAATAGGCTAGGTATGTGTTTGCACCAAAATTTGGTAGGAACAGTTAAAATCGGCGATTCGAATCAATGGGATGTGATAGGACACAGTTTGCAGATATTTAGAAACAAAGAAGATTATTAAGGAAATAGAGGCTGATACGAATTCTACTTTTAAGACGTTGTAATAGGACTCGATTGGCCAATAAGTATAAAAGATAGACCAGGGCTGGCGAAAAGAAGACACACAAATCAATCAAGCCTGCATCTACTTTTATTTTTCCGTCGACTAGAACTAGTTCTGTAATTTAGCCCTTTTGTAATTTGATCTTGATCAATAAAATTGCGCATCGCCGATTATTGGTCATCGTCGATTACACCTCAGGTCTGATTCTCTAATCTTGTTGCGCATCGCCTTTTTTAGAGTGTCTACCTTTACCCTCTAGTTAGCTTTATCGGCTAATTAGATTATCTTTTATCCTCGATTTGATCGTCTTCTAGCTGATCAGGTATAAGCGATTGTCTCGTAAGGTCGGCTTTAACGAATTTCATACCTTTTCCTTACCGATTGCAGGGTCAAATCGGTTGGCACGCTCTGAACCCAGTGTTCATCTGGTGTGCTATAGCCGGAAACCCTACTTCAAGTTTTTGGCGCCAACAGTATGGTAGAAACCAATCATATATTAAATTTTTAATGTTTTATTATGATAAACTGTCATGCAAATTAAATTGGAGAGGAAGAAGGAAATGGATCTCATATTGTGCATGTTTATATAAGTCAAGTTAGTTTGCGCTTCTTGCTTCAAATTACCTTGACTCCATCCAACCTCGATATGTTTGCAGTAGATGCAATTTAGTGGAAACTTTAATGCAGACATGTCTTCAAAATTTTTCGAGAGATTACAAGACAGACGGCTATTAAATATGTATATGTTTAGTTAAAATTGACGGGCACCGATGAAGTCTAGGACTTAACACAGGTGGATTGGATGCACACCCGCAACCAGAGACAGGCCAGCGATCTATCCTACGGCAAAAGGTTATACTGGTCAGTGTTTCTACTTTTCAGAAACTCCAGAGCGTGTTTGGCCTTGCTCGTACTGATTCAATTTTTGATATATCATGGGATCGAACAGGAACAGCAAATAAACAACACAAGATAATCCAAACTTGATTAATTTATTTATAGGTGTAGGTCAAGACGACTCAAGACCAAGTCCGTAACAAACACATGCATCATCACTTCTAGGTATTAGCAGCATGCAGGACAACTTGTCGATTGACCTCATTTAGTTTATGCAACATATGCAGCATCCTCCGAAGAAGCGAAAAATGAAACCTTCGATGGTTACGCAACTGCGTGACGTAGGGCGACTTTTATGACATGGACTATTAACTACTCCGAATTAATTGTTAAGTACTATATTAGTCATAGTTATAAATCCTGGTGAAATTTCAGAAATTTCATCTAAAGTTTTGGATTTCGGCCAAGGACGAGATTCAAAATTCCAGTCGGATAAGAAAAAATTGAAAAAAAAATCAAATTGCTACAGTAATTTCAGGAATTTTCGTAAGGTTTCATCAAATTTCATCGAAATCTCTGGTATTTTGATCGGATTTGACCCTATAACCCTTAAAATTATCATCTTCCATAAAAATTTGTTAAAAAACCGAATTTTTAGATGTTTTATAAAAATAACAGAAACACAGTTAGATTTTTATAAAATTGTACAAGCTTGATCATACTCTGAAAAATTTATAGTACTATATTTAGAATCCTAGAATCATGCAAAAAAAATTTAAAAAAATTGAAGATCAATTGTAATATATGAAAAATCAAAAACAAAATGGGCATAATTGAGACAGTAACCTTGTCAAAATTGTATAAATTTGGTCAAGTCTGATCATCATCTGAAATATCTATGGTAATATTAGTGATGTGTAAGAGCCATTCACAAAAATTTCTAAAATAATTAAACTTTATTTGTTATGTTTGGAAATTCAAAAACATAAGAAACATAAGTGAAAGACAAAAAAAAGCACTGTCAGATTTTTTAAAAAATGTACAAGTTTGATAATACTATGAAAAATTCATGGTAGTATCTTCTAGGATCATAAAAAAAATCCAAAAGAATTGAACTTCATTTATTATCTTTGAAAAATGAAAAACAGAAGAAAAATTGGTGAAAAAACAAGAGTGAGTGGGATTAGAACCCGTCATGACCTGATGGAACATAGCCAAATCTTGACGCGCTAGACCAACTCAACCATCCTAAATTACATGCCAGCTATCATGGTTACATATTTTTGTACCCTCAGCAGCAATACATGTATTTAGTCAGATGAAGTTTAACTAAACTACTACAATGTAATTGTTTGATGTATCACCAGTGGACCAAGAGCATGTGCTGCCAACAGAGAAGTGAGACAGCAACTGTGTCATAATTTTATAAATTTGCTCAAGTACGATCATGATTTAAAATTTTTCGGACATCTTAAAAATTTCCTGAGAACCATTCTAAAAAAATTTCAGAAATGTTTTATTTATTTTGCTTGCTCAATCAAATCTATGAAAGCATTGCCTTAGCCTTTTATCAAGACAGCACCAAGTTCTGAATTTTTAAAAATTTCTCAAGCTTGATCATCGTCTGAAAATTTTATGAGAATATTACTACTTTGTGAGGATCATTAAAAAAAATTTCCAAAATTTTCTAAGGTTGTTTGGACCTTTTTTTTGTCGTTCCAAAATTGCTGAGATTTCAGAAATTTTGGAAATCTCTATTCAAGACTAACCGGATTTAAATTTTTCTTTTTAAATTTTGACTGGATTTCGTCCAAAATTCTAAAAATTTGCCCACCTCTGAGATGTGAATCAAAAACAAAATTTGAAACCTTAGTACTAGTACATATGTACGAATACGTATAGGTAGCTATATATTATCGCTACGTACTTAGAGCCATTTTGTTAAAGGCAACATATCCTGTGTATATAGGTTTTTTCGTATATGCACCGTGCACACTAACTAAAAAAAGTTATGAAAAATTCTGAAAAAAATTGTAGATATACTTCATAGATTACTCTACCTATGTATGAAGTTTCGAGATCAAATTCATTATATATCGATAATAAATTTGAACCTACAATTTTATATATAAGTAGAGAAATCTATGAAGTACATATATAATTTTTTCAGAATTTTTCACGACTTTTTTTATTTGATGTGCACGATGTATACATGAAAAGGCCTATGTGCACAGGATACGTTGCCTTTATTAAAGCTTGTAAGTAGAGCCATTTGCCCTCCGCCCCTATAAATTTTTTAGAAAAAGGAGTTTCCTCCGCCCCCTATAAATAGCATAGCCTACTCCTCCGCAATGCACATCAAGTACTACATCCATCTGTAGCTTCTTGCAATACTCTACATATACAACAGCTAGCTTCCGTGTCGTAATTAACAAACTAAAACTTAACCTTGCAATGGCTTCCGTCGCGGTTAAGCTGGCCGTCGTCTGTGTGCTGGTCGTGTCCGTCGGGCAGCTGATGATGCTGGCCTCCGCGGACGACGTCGCCGACGCGGCGCTGCTGAACCTGCAGGAGCTGGAGGAGGAGGTGCTGGCTGACGAGCTCGCGCTCCTCGACGACGGCGTGGACAAAACCGTGTGCTCCAGAAACTGCAAGAAGTGCCTGGTGTCCTGCGCGAAGCAGTGCATCCGCAGGCCCCCGATCATCAGGCCCCCGATCTTCGTCGCCTGCTTCGCCAGGTGCGCCGTCTCCAAGGACTGCTTAAGCAAGAAGTGAGGTGATCTATCAGCAGGTGGGGGCAAGGCAAGCTAGCCAGCGGCTGCTTGCCTAGCCATCTTGTTCGTGTGTGTTAATGGTGTCGCGCGCGTGCGGTGTGATAATTTCGAGTACGTAAGAATAACCTCCCCTTGAATGTACATACGCAGAGGGCGCCATCCTCCGCCATGCGTGCCTGCATGCATGTGCTCGTGGTCGTAGCTAGCCCTTTTGGGAGGACTCATGCTTGCTTTGTTTCGTTTCAGTTCAGTCACCGATCATCGGTACGTCAATGGTGTCGTTGACATGCATGAGATGGTGACTGAGAGATGTACGTTTCCGTCTGTGTAAGTTGTTGTCTCGCACGTGTTAAATAAAATATATATATATAGATAAACGTATTTCTGCTGTTCGTAGATACTCTTGATACTCCACAATGCGCTAACTCACGAACTCGGAAGAAAGCATGAACAATACTCCCTCCATTCCAAAATATAAGGCGTGGTTTGACTTGGCACGGTCTCCTAAACTATATTTTGACCTTTGATTTCTCTTATCCAATATCATTCATACAAACAAAATAACTATCATTACAAAGTACTTTTAAATAGGAATTCAATGGTATCACTTTTATATCACAAAATTTTTATATAGTTAGACAAATTATTGGTCAAAGATTTCAAAGTTTGAATCTTGAAATGCGTGCGTGCTTTATATTTTGGAATGGAGGGAGTATATACGTGCGGTAAATAAATACTACGAGATCTAGTTCCTCAACTTCAGATCTTTTTTCGGGCCCATTTCAAATCTTGAAATATAAAGAGGTGGTTGATTTATTCTACAGAAAGGCTCTAATATGATTTTCCTCCATGTGTGCGTATGTTTCTTCCATGCATGTGTGTGTATGTGTGATTTCCAGTCGCCGTGATGATGTGTATGCAATTTAACTGTTGAAGCTCATCTTTGCGCTTTTGGATCAATTTGTAGGGAACATATCTGGTGTAAATAAAGTTTTGGTGCAACCTTAGTACAGCCCAACTAACAAAAGTTTCAAAAAATTCTGAAAAAAATCATGGATGTACATCTCAGCTTACTCCATCTACATATAAAATTTCATAATCAAATTCGTCCTGTGCTAGAAGTTACAAAAAACAAACAAACTTGATCATGAGCATGATGGTTCTGATTATGATCAAGTTTATATGTAGATCTTAGCACAGATGTATATCCATTATTTTTTTCAGAATTTTTGAAACTTTTGTTAGTTGGGTTGCACTAAAACTTTATTTGCACCGATATATTCCCCAATTTGTATGTGTGTAAAATACAGAGCCTCTGGTTCAAAGTTTGAGACCGCACCGGTGACTTTTTTTTCCCTTAAGTATAAGACAGTTTTGAGACATGCATTGGATTAACATCATAATCAAACACATATACATCTCAAAGCTAACCCAACAATGGCAGGAAAATCGACTTATGCTTAACAAAAAAAAGGGCAACATATAAATAGCAAAAAAGAAAAGAAAATTAACTATGGCCCGTCTTGACGTGAAGACAAGTGTTGAAATACGAATAGATTGCATACCATTCTTCAATGGTAATGTGTCTCGTGAGATTTTGAGTGAATGAGTTGGTGCATGAATAGTGGATACGGAATTATTTTTTAATAATATTTGAAAAATAAAAAAAATAAAAATAATATGCTAAAATTAAAAATTATAAATATACCTCCCTGTCGCCATTTGAAACGGCGACAGAGGCCTATCGCCAAATCTCTCTTCCTTTCTCATGCGCTTGCTCGGTGGAGATGAAGCTCTCTATTGCCATTCCAAATGGTTCTGTCACCATTTCAAATGGCGATAGACTATCTGTCGTTATTTGGAATGACTAAAGGGGGGTATATTTGTAATTTTTAATTTTGGTATATTATTTCTGTAAATTTTCATTTTTTTAATATTATTTGAAAAAATAATTCAGTGGATACGTGTGAGATGAAGGCAAAATGATCATAGCTAAGTTGGTCCAATAGTACTGAAGTCTTGCGAGCGAGTGGGGACCTCTGAACTCTGCATGCCAAGTGAAGACCTACAGCCATTTGAAAGTTTCATTGTGTGGTTTTGCATGTTCGTACGACGCTCGAAAGATTTCATATTCCAGTTAAATATTTCCCTTTTTCCAATTGAAAGTTTTTCTTCTAGCTGAAAAATTCAATTTGAAACTTGAAAGTTGCAAAACTTGTTGAAATGGAAAAGTTCCATCGGCTACGGTAGGCTCACCAATTGCAATTCTGATCCGGGGAGGTGGGCCCCGTATGTAGGGCGTAGGTGGGAAGCTAGAGTGAGAGAGACCAATAGATAAACCCTAGTGCCATATGTATTTCAGCCCTTGGGTTAGCTTTTCTACCTAAACCGTAGGTGTGGATGGTGCGAGTGTGTAGTTTATCTCATTTGGGTTTAGACCTAAGTCGATTTGAACCTATGGTATTACAAATGTTATCAGAACCGATCGTTATGGTTGTAGATGCATACAAGTTAGAGACGTGAGCATATGGCATATTACATATGTGGACCCAAAATGCATTTCGACCTCTGAGTAAATCCTTCTACGTGAAGCGAAGCAAGAACGAAATAGAAAGCGGAGTTGATACGAATGAGTGGTTTATCCGGTTTGGATTTAGGCCTGAACCGATTCGGACCTGCGGCGTTATACATAGACGCACTCCTTTAAATGCTCCAGCAAGCAGCAGTCGATTTCCATACAACAGCAGAATCATCAAGATTGATACAGTCTAGAGCCAATTTCGAGTCAAACGTGTCGTCGAGAAAGACATATATGAACACAGATCTATCGCTTCATTTTCTGTACACATTTCCTGTCAGTATGCCAGATACAGCTTAATCGTTCCACTCGGAGTGCGAGCTAGCAGCACACTAAAATCCAATAGATCCTAGCTAGCAGCACCGTACTAGCAGAGCAATACTAATGCCATCTACTCTAAAATCTTTGGACAAACGGGCCAGTTTGCAAAGGGAAGATTTCGATCCAAATTCTTAGGATTTAGTTCAAATTTGATCTAAATCCTAAAAATTTCTAAGGCAATACCCTCTTCCAAACAGACCGTAAAAGGAAACAGAAGAAAAGGAAGGGACAAATGTACAGTTCAACTTTAGCTGCTACTCTCGGCTACTCCTGCTCTTCCCGGTGCGAGGGGAGACCCTGATTCCTCATGGTGTGCGTGCTCGACGTCGTCATCGCGTTCGACGCCGACGCATGCGACATCGTGGACGTCGACGGCGAGCTCGTTCCCGACGTCGACCCGACGGAGTGCTGCGAGCCGCGCAGGCCGTAGGCCCTTCGCCGGTACCGCGACCCAGGAACCCCCGGCCTCGTGGGCTCCTCCAGCGTGCTATGCTTCTTGGACAGGATGATCACCACGCGCTTCATGTCCGGCCGCAGCCGCGGGTCGGCCTGCACGCACAGCAGCCCGATGCGCACGCACAGCTCCACCTGCTCCGGAACCGCCGACGACTTCACGGCGGGGTCCAGCAGCTCCAGGCTCCGCCCCTTACTGTACAGCATCCACGCCTATATATATTACATGGAGCAATGCAATGAGTTTTAGTTCTTGATTTTGCGTGTGAAATGAATTAGTCATGGAAGAAGAGAAGATGGAGTAAGAAGAGTTGGCGCATTGGCATCGCACATACGTACGTATTCGAGGAGGTTGTCGGCGTCGGAGCCGGGGGGCGGGATGAAGGCGGAGTTCTTGCGTCCGGAGACGATCTCGAGGACAAGGACGCCGAAGCTGAAGACGTCGGCCTTGGCGGAGAGGGCGCCGTGCATGAGGTACTCGGGGGCCATGTAGCCGTTGGTGCCGGCGACGCGGGTCTGGACGTGGGAGCGGCCGTCGCCGGCCTCAGGGAAGAGGCGGGCCATGCCGAAGTCGGCGATCTTGGGCACCCACCGTTCGTTGAGGAGTATGTTGCTCGCCTTGATGTCGCGGTGGATGATGGGCGTGTGCGCGTCCTCGTGCAGGTACAGCAGCCCCCGCGCCACGCCCACCACCACCTCGTACCGCCGCGGCCAAGTCAGCTCCCCACGCCGCGGCCCATCGCCGCCGCTGCTGCCGGCTGGACACGTTCCAAAAAAAAAAACAGAAAGAGAGAGAACAAGCCAAGAACACCCATGTCAGAGTTACATATGCACAGTACAATTGTAGAACGAATGCAAAGAATCAGGTAGTCTAGACAGAATCAAACGAGGTGGATTGGGCAGAGAACCAGGTTGGCCCATACCAAGGTACCTGGCTCTTTCGGCCTGTCTTGAGCTCGACGTGGACTTAAAGAATACAATGCGACCTATCGGCTCCCGGCCCAGGCTCATGTAAGTTCGGCTGGGGTCCAATCTAAGTCAGATAAACAGCCCATGTATAAATCAAACAAACCCTAACCCGGTCCAAGAAACCAGACACTGTTGAAATACAAACAAACGAGTATTCGCATCCGAAAGCAATTAAGTTTTTTTAAAAATAAAATTACAGAAAAAATATGTAAAAAACAATTACATAAATACATCTCTATCGCTAATTGTATTTGGCAATAAAGCTCATATCGTCAAATAAATTAGCGACAAATCATCTACCGCCAAATGAATTGGCAGCAGACCATTTGCCACAAAATGAATTAGCGACAAAAGCTGAATTGGTGACAGAAAGCTTCCCATTAGCCGTCGTTAATTCATTTATTGACAGAGAGTTTTATTTAGCTAATAATTTTATCGCTGATTCATTTAGCCGGCAAGTCTATTTAGCCTGCAGGCTTTTGTCATCAATTGAATTGACGATAGGTTATAATTATGTAATTATTTTTTCTACATATTTTTCTATAATTTTATTTTAAAAAATTCAAGAAATTAAGGCTTCACTTGGAACACATTATTTTTTTTTTAAGTTTCTGCAAAAATTAAGAAATTCCTGGCTTCTAAACGGGGCCTCATATCCTGGACCATGTTCCTGATTCAACTCTTGATATGCATTTTTCGATTATAGCCTCCACAGTCCACGCACACTTGACATTGCAAAACCAGGTTTGTAACGTGTAGTCTTCCTTGTATTATGGGAAATACAAAATAGTAGGAGTCCAAATTATTCTATTCGTTCAAATTTATAAGGTATATTTTTCTAATAAACTTGGTTATAAATATGTGACACATTTTGATGTTGACATATTTTATGTTTCAATGCAAAAACTAATGTCATATTTCTTTTATATCCCTAATAAATATCTAGATTTATATGATCTACATATATGTACTAAATATATAGAGGTGATCTAATAATTTCTAATATCTTTTTAGTTCATACGCTAAGAAAGATCCATCTAGTAAACTTGGCGGAGTTAGTAAGACGCGCAAAGACCCGACCCACTTGGCAACAACTTCATATATCAGTTAACACTATACTTTCTTATTTGGGAGGTGGGCGTTCAGTTTTTTCGGTCAACTAGGTTTGGTTTATTCGGTTTTTTAAAAAAAAAATCTGTTTTTGGAAACTGGCTACCGAAATTCTTGGTTCAAATTCAAAAACAGAATCGAATTAACTGAAAAAATTTGGTTCAGTTTTTCGGTTACCAGAAACTATTTCCAATCACAAACAAAACTATTTCCAATCTCATGAACCCTTTGGAACAAGCATCACAATCCAACAGAAATCCAACTAGGGCTGTAAAAAAAGCTCGAGGCTCGCGAGCTAGCCTAACCGAGCCGAGCTCGAATAGTTCGCGAGCCTACTCGAGCCTGGATCGAGCTTGCTTAAATCGAGCTTTCTCGAGCTGAGCTTGTTACCGAGCCTACAAAATAACCGAGCTTACTCGAGCTTACCGAGCTTCCTGAGCTTATCGAGCTTAGTCGAGCCGAGCTCGAGCCTGGACCGAGCCGAACTCGAGCTTGAGTCCAGGCTCGAACCCAAACTCGAGCTCGAGCGAGCCTGGAGGGCCAGGCTCGCTCGAGCTCGGCTCGTTTACAGCCCTAAATCCAACAAGCATCACTAGGTTGTGGCTCACATCTGAGGTGGAACTTTACCTCATGTCCTTGTCTTCAGCGGAGGCAACCAAGCAGGGCGAGGAGGATGACTGGACGTGTTTGGGGACGATGGAGGCCAAGATGGACAGCAGTAACGGCGTCAATGAGGCTCATGAGCGGGCCATAGATCCAGAGCCCGAGCGCTCGGCCTCATCTCCTTCACCACCGGCTTCACTCCTCGCCATATTCGGTCTCACCCGAGCTTGCCATCGCCGGTTCCCTCATCATCGAGCTCAGATTCATCGATTCCAATCGCCACTAATCTGGGATCCAGGGAGGATCCATCATCTCCATCACCACGGCAGTCGGCACTCCTCACTCGATCCCAGTAGCTCATCGCCGTGACTTCTTTGTCACCAGATCCATCATCGTCAATGCCTTCTTCGCCATCTTTGGATCGATCCGTTCGCCAGCGGGCCGGTAGGCGGCGAAATATGGCAGATGGTGAGAGGGGACGCAGGAAGGAGGCAGCAGAGAAGCTGGAGAGAGTGGGGCGCAAATGTGGAGGGAAGGCCGAAGGACGAGGAGGGAGGCGACAAAGAAGCCGGAGAGAGTGGGTTGCAAGTGTGGAGAGAAGGCCGAAGGGCAGAGAGGGAGGCGGTGGAGAGGAGCTCTCCAACCCGAATGGAGAATGGGGAATGACCGACCGCCCAAGCCGAATGGGGAATTTTGTACAAGTGTGATTCGACTATTCGGGTTTCGATTAGTTCGGTTTTCGAAACGAAACAACCGAAATAAAAATTGAATAGTGTTGAAATAAAAAATGAACCACAATCGATAACCGAAACAATCGATTTTTTTGATTAATTCAGTTCGATTCAGGTTTTCAGTTTCGGTTAAAACATACCCACCCCTATTTCTTGTCTGTCACGACGACATTGCGACATTTCTGCGTCGCCTCACGGACCAGACCAGGGGGAAAGAGAATCAAGGAAACCAAAAAGCGTGTCCACTCGCGTCCGGGGCGCCGGCCCGTCCACACGAGAGCCAAGCACGCCAAACCAGGAAAAAAAATAGTAGTAGTACGTAGCATACCAATACTAATCCGATTGTAAATTCCAATGGGAACTGTAGGCACCCCACCAGTTCAAAAAGAGAATAGGCACGCCAGGATTTGACCTGGTCAAGTAATTATTTTGTCCAGAGAATAATAAACAACCTTAACAGAAGATTTTCTCTCGTGTTCGAAAAGTTGCCTTGTTAGAATATGATATCCACCCAAAGGAAAGTTATGGCACTACGAAACGCTGCCTGCACCAAGACTAAGCTCTTATTCAGAAGCATTGGCAGCCACAGCAAAAATGCGTCGGCAATGGTGGCCAGCCGGCAAAGTGAAATTCAGTGGAGTACTTTCTACAGTTTAACCGATCGCAGAAGAACAACAATAACCGATCCCCAGCATGCATCGCTTTTAGAAGAGTTCAAAAGGCAAGTAACAAAAGGGATCACAATGTCACCAAAGACCATTGTGAAAAGGTAGTCAGAATAGAATGTGGACCAAGCAGAAGGATCATCAGATCACAAGGATTACTTAGCATAAGAGAAGTGCTGCTACTGCTGCAGTATTCTAAAAGGGGGGCATCAGATCAACGCTTAGCTTTAATCACGCATGTAATGTCTAATCGCAACAGCCAACATGCATGACGCCCGGCAGGGGTTCAAAATCCCGCCGAGATTTTGGATTTCGGCAGGAGCCGAAATTTTGGATTTCGGTCAGAGCCGGAATTTCAAATCTCAAAGGGGTAAAAAAATGAAAAAATTTAAATTGCTATAGTGATTTCAGTGATTGAGATGATCACATATTCGATCAGTTTTATTTCGTATTAAATTTTCTATGGCGAATCGTAATACCTTTTATGAGGAATACATATGAAAATTTTGCAAAAAAAATACATATACAAATTATGACACAAAAATAAAAATAACATATGAAAAACTTACGGTCAAATTAAGCAAGTCATGCTGCATACTATTAAGTCTCATATGCATGTCTAAACCAGTTTGTTCTACTGTGGTGGGCTTTTGCACCCTTTTCAATTTCTTTTTGGGTTTCTATTGAGATCCGAATTATGCAATCATTTGAGAATCATGCCATACTTTCCTTCCCTATTTCTAGGGATGAATGTTCATATTGCTAATCAGCTAATAATAGTTTCATTAAGCTGGAATTGATGAACCTATTCTTATTGTCTATTTTATGGTTCAATTAGTCGAAATGCCGCTGAAATTTCTAAATTTAGGGTCTTTTATGTACAAATACTTAGTATTTTGCATTCAAACAGCTAGAAAATGTAGATAAATGCTTGCATGATTTTTTTAAATTTTTTCCCAATTTTTTCTAGCCATGGAAGACTATTTTTTGTAATTTTTTCCCAATTTTTTTTAGCCATGGCTAGCTAGAAGGGTGTCATCTCAGCATTTTACTTAGGTAGAAGAGAGAAAATAAGGAGAGAGATATAGACCGACTACTAATGTATAGCCAGACTATAACTGATTCAAAGGCATTTATTATCTATTACATGTGAGCCAATATTTAATTTTATAGACAATACTATATCTAATCTATTGAAGAGGTTGTCTATATACTGTCTATAGATAACATAGACATTTATTATAGCTAGTACCATTAGAGATGCTGGTGTAGAGTGATTATAGGCAATATACTCAAAACCAAACAATATCAACTAGCAAGCCGTGCATTCAAACTATTCTAGCAGGTAGACTTATATGCCTGTATACGAAATTACGAATGTGCCTAGGGGCGGACCTGACGTTGACAGGTCAAGGTCCGGTGACCCCGGCGTCTCCGTATTAGTCTCTTATACCCTCGCTAAATACAGTTGATGACCCCGACGGTAGATTAGTCTGGACTCTAGCTCTAGTGCTCATCCAGTTTAACCAGTCATCCGAAAGCAAGCCACATATCGACGATGACCCCGGCAACTAAGACCCTGTTTAGGATAGCTCCAGATCCTAGCTCCAGCTCGGAGCTGAAACTTATAGGCTAAAATAAAGTGAATTAAGTTTATATTTTTAGTCTAAAATGTAAATAAGATGATCTACCTAAACACTCTTAATGTACCCACAGCTTTAGCTCCACAAATTTCTGAAGCTAGAAATACCCTGTTCCACCAACTCCACAGATTTTGGTGGAGCTGGAGCTGTCCCAAACACCCCCTAATTCTCTTGGATCCGCCCCTGAATGCGCCGTTCTTTTCCCTGGTGCATTTTTTTTTTTATAAAGGCTTCGTGGTGGTCCACGTGGAACTGTTTAAGTTGCAGTTTTGTTAAGATAGTGTTGGATCTTTTTCTCCAACAGTTTGACCTCTCTTATTCACGTACGCATGAAGCAAGCAATTACCTCGGAAACAGTACACACTTGACTTTTCTGATGCATTGCTATCCTTTGCAATATCCCCACCAACCCCGCGTCAGGGCTTCAGGGTCAGGCTCTGCACAATTGGCACTAACCAAGCTGGTCTAGCATGTGCGCGGCTACAAGCAGCTAAGTTGATTTCCCCCGTCTCCGATCATTCGAAGTTCGGAAGCGGATTTCATGGCTTAAATGCGCAAAATCTACTTACTAATCGACTAATTAATCATGGAAATGAACATGAATAGCGAAGAGAATTAACTGAGCGTGGCGGATGGGACTCACGGTGGGTCGCGGTGGCCGCCGGCGGCGGGGAGGAGGGGGGGAAGAGGATCTTGTCGAGGCTCTCGTTGGGGACGTACTCGTAGACGAGGAGCTTGTCGTCGGCGCCGTGGACGCAGTACCCGATGAGGTTGACGACGTTGCGGTGCTGCACGCGGGAGAGGAGCGTGGCCTCGTTCCGGAACTCCCGCTCGCCCTGCCTCGAGCGCGCGCCGAGCCGCTTCACGGCCACCTCGCGCCCGTCCTCGAGCCGGCCCCGGTACACGGGCCCGAACCCGCCCTGCCCCAGCTTCTGCTTGGCCCCGAAGTTGCGCGTCGCCGCCGCCAGCGCCTCGTACGGGAACGCCCGCTGCTCCCGCGATGCGATCGCCTCCAGGTCCTCCTCCCGGGCGGAGCCAGGGTCGCCGCGGCGGGAGGTGAAAGGGAGGACGATGCGCTCCAGCAGGGTGCGGGGTTTCATGGCCGCCGCGCGGCGGGGTGGATTTGAGGCGTGGGAGAAGACAGAAACGCTAGCTGCTCAGGGCGGTGGGTTCTGTCGTGCGCCGTGCGCGATTCGTACGGGAGGTTTTGCTGGTTACGCGCGATTCGGCCGTCAGCCCACGGGTTTGGCTTGGCTTCGGCGGCGTGTGGTCGTGGAGCCGCGGTGGTGGTGGTCGTTTTCGTTTGTCAGAGCCGTCGCTGTCTCGCCGCGGGGGTGGGGCTCTCGCTTTCGCAGAGTCACATTTAGGCGCTAAGAGAGTCCAGCCGACTGCGTGTTGCCAAACGCTCGTTGGACTCGGGGTGCTGTGGAGCGGCCTGAGATAGCACTATAAAAAGAACCGGCTCGAATCAAAATGGTTTGGATTGCAGTATTTAAAGAAATTAAATTAAAATAAGTTTATTTCAAACGAAAAATTTTAAAGAGGTTCAACTCGACAGCCACTCGTTAGCTTAAATTTAAAATAATTTAAATGATAAACAGAATGATTGTTATGTTGAATTATGCTAATTTAGAAAGAAGCTAGTTAATAGCTTATTAAGCTTAATAGTCTGTTGACAAAACTTTTTTTTATAAATCTGATCTCCTTTAGAACGTAATAATAAAAACAGTCCTATTTCCGACCACAAAAATGCAGGCACGTGTTACCTGCTACTCTCCCGTATCACGGAAGGAGGTACCGAGCTTTCATACAAGCCACCGTAGCTACCAAGGTCTTATACCTCGATACCTCTTTCTACAGTGTAAGAGCACAATAGATATCATGTGTCATCTATTGATGCTTCCGCGATCATAGATAGACATTAAGAAGAGAAACATATTTTTAGAAAAATATTTATTAGGAAGCTAGAAAATTGACATTTGACAGGTTGACTGCATCGCAGGTGGTGACCGTACGTACGTGTCTATGTTGTGAGGGAAGAAGGCAAGAATACATGGTGCTAGTACTATTAGCAACATGTACATGATAACTATCGCTGCTGTCCCTAGCTCGTGAGTCGTGACTCGAATGAACTCTGGGAAACCGCGAGGAAATGGTGCCCGTCTTGATTACTAGAATCATCGTGTGAGAGAGAAAAAAATCAGCAAACCGGAATCCTTAAGATTGGCCTACGTTTCCTATTACAAGGGCACCTATAATAATAAAGTTTATTATCTACTCTATCTCTTATCTATATTATATAGAGTAAACAATAGGATCAGTTTATACAATAATTATCTCTAAAGGTTGTCTCAAAATGTTATACAATAACTATCTTTTCTCCCTTATATATAATTAATCTATCTTATTTTCTGTACCATAGTAGTTTTTGCATAAGAGCCGACTCTCTTCTCTTTTTCCTTTTATATAAGATAAAACTGATGTGTACAAACTAAGAGTAAGTTAAGGTAGCCTTTACGTGCTTTAAAGCCATGAGTCAGATACACAACAACGAAGAGGGATATCTGAAGACGTCTCCTATACTGTTGGTGTTCTCCTGAGAGAAACGAACAATATAATCCTAAAAGACTCAATAGAAAAAAAAAAGGCGAGAAACACACATATTTGTTGTTTATAATCATCCATTATAGCTGACCAGTGGCAGCCTGTATTATACACACAACAATTCCATGCACTGGCGAATAATCCAAGTCTGCACACGAATAATGAAAACACAGCTCAGACATGGAATGAAATCTCGCGATTTCGTAGCTCCAGCTTCATTATCCAAGTCGCAGGAACCGTCCCAATCTGACTATAAATCACGGAACGCAGCTCAAATTTTAAATGGATCTTGCAATTTTTATAACTCCAGTCCATGCTCCGGCGGCTAATGCAGGTAACGCGAACCGTCGCTATCTGCATATCAGTTATGTAACAGAGTACAGATGTTTAAATATACTAGCTAATCTGGTCTATTAAATCTTAAAGAATGAATCATATGCATATTAAATTTAGTGTAAGTTGAAATTCTCCGTGCCTAAAAACCCTATGACTAACCAACGGTTTATCTTTTAAGGAAAATACCTCTCGTTACCTTTCAAACACCGTAGAGTGTATTGGCATTTAACGACTCAACATCCCCACGCAACAATTCTCCTGTCTGTCAGTCGCTATCCTCCGCCAATTCTCCAAGCAAAGCTGCATATATGTAACTAGATTGAGCCGCGCGCGATGCCGCACCGTGATGAAAAATTCTGGCACGAGTTTGCGATGCCACGTCGTGAGAAAAAATTCTGGCACGAGTTTTTTGCAAATCGAATTTGTGAAACGACGGATCTCTTTTTTCAAAACAACCGGCGGAATGATCTATTTACGACTCCAAATTTTTTTAAATCTTCTGGGTTGAAAGAACCATTGTTTTTTTTTGCAAGATAATCGGTGGAAGGACCCGCTCGTGATTCCAAATTTTTTTAAATCTTCCGGGCCGAAAGAACCGCGCCCGCATTGAATTTGCGTAACTACGCAGTCGCGCACGACGACGCAACGCGTAAAATTCGGGAAATCTGATCGTATTCTCGGTTTTCATTTTTTTTAAAAAATGGATCCTTAGGACCCACTGGCGAATCTATGGACTGCTATAAACTTTCGACGAATATGTGTTTTTTTAGAAAACCACGGAAAAACGCGCCCCCGACAAATCCACGTTTTTTTTAGAGAACCGCGTGGAGGGATAAAAACGTATTTCCTTTTTTTGGGGTCTATTTCACAAAAAAATCAACGAAAGGACCTTAACGCAATTCTAATTCAGCTATAACCTTTGGCGAATCTATGTTTTTCTAGAAAACCGTGCGGAGGGACCTAAACGTAATTTTGATATTTTTTGGGTCTATTTTACTAAAAAATCGCCAAAAGGACCTAAACGCAATTTTCAACTTTTCGGAGGTCCTTGCCAGGGTCGCGACACGTGGACGCCCTCAGCATTCGGCAATCCTGGCGACATTATATAGGTCCTTGCCGGGGTCGCGACACGTGGACGCCCTCAGCATTCGGCAATCCCTGGCGACATTATATAGGTCCTTGCCGGGGTTGCGACACGTGGACGCCCTCAGCATTCAGCAATCCCTGGCGACATTATATAGTCGATATTATGCAATTTATAAACTACAATGGTGTGCATACTTGAGATAGATTACAACAGAATTTGCCTTACTAAACCTTACCAAAATTTGGGCACCAAATTGACTGCCCATGTTTTGATCAAAGATGGGTAAAAAAAATGAACTTGAAAACTAAGGGAGAAGAGACTCTTACCAAAATTTGGTAACAAATCAAATACTTACCAAATTTAATCACTGCTATCAAAATTTGGTATGACAAACATTAGTAACCATTGAAAGCAAACCAAACACACCCGAGAGTCTATCCATCTGCCAGGCCTTCGAGTTGAAGTTATAAGAGATGTACCTATCAATCAGCCGGGTCCTCAGTTGCTGTTACATCTGAGACGTATCCATGAGCCAGTTCAGCAGGACACAAGGTCGGATAAACATTTACATCTCTGGGAATGGAAGACAGACGGGCACCTCTAATATAAGTAGGGAAGACTTTGAAGTTTGACCTCTTGAGGAGGTCGTTGTCCCCGTGGATGTGCCAACATGGCTTGTTCGTCAATGCTGGGAAATTGTTCAAGGTTCTGCTATGATCACGACGGGCCCTTTGAATGCTAGAAAGTAGAAATGCACGCGACGATCTTGTCAAATCTTGTTTTATCTACATTTCATCCAAGTATGGTCGCCTCGGTGACAATAGCTGCAAACGACGCGGGGACGACCTTCCTCAGTGGTCCCAAGAAGCCCTGTACTGTATGTTTGCATCTGAAATGTCAGCTGTAAATGTTGACAAATACTAGCAAGGCGAGATTAGGCCATTCCCAGTGGTAATAAATTTTATTTCACAGTTTTCAGGAGTGTCACATCATCTAAAAGGGTTTGGGTTGATAAATGAAACAAGGCCTCCTATGCACAGTTTCATTTCGCGGTTTCATAGGCTAGCCATAGCATTTAATTGTTGTATGGTGTTATGATCAAATGTTCTATTTGGTATATTTTCATTCGGTTTCAGTGCATAGGAATTTGTGAGATGAAACGATGCGTTCTCAGTGCAGTTTCATTCGGTTTCCAATGTGTTGGAAACGGTGTACATCCGATTTCAACTAGATGAAACTCGTCTCCTCTCTCTCTTCATAATTTATTTGTCATGTCACTATTTTTGCTGATGTGTCACCTCATTAAATGATAATGAAATTCCCACTGTGATCATGCATGCAGCTGACTTAATTAAGGGCACAACTTACCAAATGACCATGAAATCGCCCCAACTACTAGCTTGTTGTGTAATCCAGCAAAATGCCCTAAACGACAAGCTTTCATGACCAGAGGGAGTAGCTTACGTAATATTTGTCCAAGTTTATAAGACGTATTTCTTCTTATCATATAAACCAAGAAGATATTGAAAATAATTAGATTATCCCTAATTATTATCATTAAGCACTATATTTAATGTATACATGTAGAGAATATGAGGTAAAGATAGAATATGAAGGAACATCACACTATTTTGTATTGAAATATGAAACGTCTTATATTTATGGATAAGACCATTAAAAAAATAAGTCTTATAAACCTGGAAGAGAGTACTTATTTACACGGCAGCAAGACATTACTAAGAAACATAATATGATCTCCCTTAAATAACCGAAGAAACCCTCCAGGTTTTGACTTGAATCTTTCAACAAGATTTTTCACTTTTCAACTGGGAGAAAGCATCAAGGTCACTTCTTTCTTAGGTCACATCTTTCTAATTTACCGGTTTACTGCAGTCAACGATGCAATAGTTTCACCACCAACAAATTGTTATGTTCCTAGGACACTTCTACCAAAGAAAAAACAGATGCAGCCTGGATATTGAAAAAAATGCACAAAAATTTGCGAATAACTAAGTTACTTTTGTATCACAGAGATGGAGTAGCTCTCTCGTAGTCTACAGTATACTGCAACTCTCAATTGAACAAGCAGAACTGAATGGTGAAAACTCTCTCATTGTAAGCAAACATTCCAACAATAACAATTGTATGCACACCACCTTTGGGTCCTATTATGCTTGATGCTATATGCTCATGTCAAATTGACAACAAGTTACTTCAGTGTTTTCTATGTATTGGGCATATCCTCTAAGTCTAAGCTACAGCTATGCTGCACAAGTTCTGTTACGTACGGCTATGCAAAGCAAAGGATAGATGATAATACCCTTTTCAAGTTTCTTGCAAATTTATAAGAATATGGTCTGATGTTATACATTTTTTATTTGCTTTCCCTACATATATAGTAATTATGAATTAAAAAATAACCTTGCTTCTGTGAAGGGTATTAGTGGTATGAGTAGTAGTCTAGTATATTACCCATATTGTGTTTCTATCGAAATCGTATGCCCTTTTACCTCTATATATTAGCGGCCCTTTGGGCCTGAATACAAGCCAATAACTGTAGAAATTATGAATTTAAAATTTATCTTGCATCTATTAAGGATATAATGGGTATTAGTGCTATGAGTACTAGCCTAATGTATCCCACACATTGTTTCTATTAAAATCGTGTGTCCTTTTACCTCTACATATTAGCCCTTTGAGCCTCAATACAATAGTAGGACTGAGAAAGCCACTAGAAAGGAGGGTTTGAATAGGCGTCTTATAAACAATAGCTTCTTTTAAGAACATTTTATCTCATGGGGTTCAAAGCTCTTTAATAGCTATGTGAAGCTATAAAGATCACAGACTAAGCACCCACAAAGAAATCTCCACAAAAAACCAATTCAAATGAGCCTTGACACATGATCGGTGCTACCACCAACCAAAGTGCGATGCTACCGATAAATCGGTGCTATCGCACTTTCAATAGCAATAGTACCTTTCAATCATAGCTATAGCATTTGTAGCTAATATAGTGAAACATTGGCATGCAGTTTCGCATTTAAGATCCAAAAAAGCTATAGCGCAGTTGCAACTAGCTATTTAGAACATTATGCAAAACAAAGTTAAATACTCATGGTACACAATGGGGTGACCTCCACGTGGTCTCACAACAATACACTATTTGAGCATATATCACTTTTTAATAGCATCTTCTACTAAAAGTAAAACATGAGTAACCAAGTGAAAAGAAGCTGAGAACTTGAAAGAGACTCCAGCATCTGTGTTTACAATTTACTTTTGGCATGCCAAATATCTAGGCTGGCTGACTAGTTTAGACCAACAATATATAATCTTGTTGGCTTGCAACAGTAGATTATAAATGAACTGTATAGTAGTGGGCCAATATTCTAAATTGCTAGTAATAGTTAAGCTATAGCTTTTTTGAAGCTCAAATGCGAAGCTACGGATCAATATTCCACTATATTAGCTATGAACGCTATAGTTAGCAATAGCTCCGCTATATGACGTAGTTTGTAGCTAGCGATAGCTCTATTATCCTACATACGTACGAAGAGGCCAAAATATTGGGTATATTTTGAAATCTAACATCACTAGAAGGCTCAATTGCATATTTTATAAGCTTGAACTATGAGAAAACCTAGTAAAAAACCTTATCTCATCCTTTTTCAATAATCCAGCATTTATATTTCTTAGTGATTAAGTACTTGTTAAGAACATTATGATATAGTTATCCGTTATAGTCTTAACATGTATTAGCATATTTGTTGATTCCAGAATTGACTCATATTCCTATTATAAAAACATTAATACCTTCTAAAGTAGCATGTTTTAATGATTTGTTTAGAGGTGAGTTATATTATATACATATTTATTTTTTAATACTAAAAACATGACGCAAGATAGCTTCTGCGATAACTAGCGATAGCTGCTTCAGCTTTTTTGGAACCTTAGTGTGAAGCTATGAAAATCGTGTTTTAAAACCTTGGCAATGGCACACAAATAGTGAAAGGTTGATAGCATACTAATACTGCACGGTTGACTCAATTTGTGTATACACAATAGATAAGGGTCATAATATCTGACATAAATGCTACAGCCAGCACAGTGGAAGAAATTTACCTCGTTCTATCCTAAACGCATGGAATGCTTGCTATACTGATTCCTTTAAAATCATCCCGATGTTAGCTATACTGATACGGTTTTAAAGTCTATTTCTCTCTTCATTGAATGGGTAGAGCTCCTGCCGTCCGTTTAAAGAAAACGCCTTGCCACAGCCTAACAGGTTATCTAGTTAATCACTTGGCATAAACAAATTTGTCTGATATATATCAATTGGTCCAATAATTCACATGTTTTCTACACCTGGATGAGATATTCTTGCATAATCCTACATCAGTTGAAGTTAAAGAGGCAATCGAATCTTTCGTATACAGCACCATAAGAGCATGAAGATCCACAAGATTGGCCTCACTAGAACATTGGTTTCACAAGAACATGGTCATGACTATGCTGTTCCTACTTCGTAACATTTGGCCTCACAAGAACATTGTCGTGGCACATGTAGTGTTGCATGTCTTGTTCAAACAGTGGTGACATTTCTGTTGTCCAGGAGAAAAGGGATCAAAAGCACTTTGTGCTGGCATATTGTTTTTCAATGTATCTCTAATACAGTACTACTTTTTTGTTTGATCTAGGCAGCATTTAAATATATCCAGGTTATAAAGTATCTCTGTAATTCACATTTGAATTTCAATGTGCCTATAAGCATATTGTCATCTCTAAATTCCATCATTACAGAAGAATGTATACACGGCTCCGACTGTTGTGCAAGCAGTCCAGCCGTGCAAGCATACAAACAAAGCCTCTGTACCAGATGATTTTCATCCTGTGGTTGCTGCGTTTTTGTTCAGAGGTGCATGGGGTTTTGGCAAATTGCACATGGGGCTGAGGGGGGCAAGTGGGGGGGCTTAAGTGCAAAAAAACACAGTAACCACAGGATGAAGATCGTCCGGTACAGAGGCTTTATTTGCATGCTTGCACGGCTGGACTGCTTGCACAGCAGTCGGAACCTGTATACACATGGCCAAGCAATCAAGACAATAAATATGATAAGGCTGCAATTTACAACCAATATTTGTTCCAGAGGTTACTCTTCAATTTAGAAGCAACAACATTATGACCACATCATAGATGAAAGCATGCTCTGCCTGGTAAGTCGAACAGCTACATAAAGAGAATGGGCCAAGATTGTGCAAGCAGCAACAATTTTGACCTAAGCACCACTGTCCACCTTCAAGTGGTTGCTTCAAAATGAATATCAGAGGTGCCCATGATGGAACATAACTAGGAGTTTAGATACCATAAACACTTTAATATTTTAATCACAAACACTCTCAATACTAGATTCGTTAATGTGTTTGCATCTGGTTTAGAAATCAACCTCTCCACGACACTAGCAATTTCCTATTTAACAGCATTTCACTTGTGCAATACTATGTGGCGTCATTCACCAAGGACCAAATTGCTCTAAATCTTTTACAGTACAAAGCTACACATGCTCGTTAAATGGCAGTTGGCAATCATCCTGTTGCATATTCATAATCATATAAAGAATCATGAAATGCTCAATGCAGGCAATAACTTCCAAGATTTATTTCAGTATAACTATCACAATTCCATCAAGGCATGAAGCACGTCGAAGACAGAGGAAAGGGCATTCAAGATAAGCAAAGATGGAGAACTACAAAGAGTGATGAGGAGAGGCTACAGCTTGCCGCGCTTGTCCCGGGCCACCTCGCCGTCGTTGGGGAAGAAGCCCATGAGGCGCCCCTCCAAGTTCTAGTACGCATACATGAACCCGCCCATCACGCCGATCAGGCCACCCGTCACCATCGATGGCCCGTGGATCCCCGGCTTGATCCCTGCATCCACCAATCGGCAATCGCCCAAGAAAGAAGGCAGCATTGAGTTGGCGGAAAAAGCTAGCGATTTCTGGGGTGGTGGGTGGGGGGTGTTAAGAGCCATCAGAATTCAGAAGGAAGAAGATGAACAGGGAAGTCGGCGAAACTCTGAATGGTCTGGCGATTTCACTTGAAGGGCAATCTACGGCTGGAGATCAAGGTGCAAAAGAGAAAAGGAGCATCCAACGATTAACTGTTGGCTACAGTTTTTACGAAAAAAACCTGTAATCATTTAATTTGTCGCTATTCCTCTCTGTTTTGTTTTCGAGTGCTTTTTTTAATTTGTTACTGTTATGGTGAATCGATGTAAAACTATGGAGTTTTAATCACGGACGAAGGCAAAAATGGAATGAAATGGTTATTCCACATATTCCAGTGTACTTTTTAGTTGCATAGCATAGAACCCTAGCGTTTCCTCTTGGTTCTCTGAAGATTTGGGCGGCATATCCAAAATCCTGTCTGAATCGACATCGGGTCCTGACAAGTTTGTATCAGAGCATACGTCTTTCCTTGCCGATTTCATCCGACGCTGGAAGCACTGGATTGAGGTTAGCGTGGCTGTAAAATCCCTAGATCCAGAGATTGGGTGCTCAAGGCACATGTCGACAGGAGCGGGGTTTCAAGTTAATCTGGGGGGAGAAGAATTGGAGATGGATAATAGGGTCGAGATTGAAAGGATTTAGGACCAACTCACAGATCTGGAGGGGTTAAGATCTGATGTAGCAGAAATCAAGGCTTTCCTGATGAGTAGACCGTGACAGCTGATGGATCCAAAAGGTAAACCAAGTATCTCTGCAGATATGGAAGAGTCAACTTCTCAGGGCCCTCTAACCTTGTGCACCTTTGCTATTACATCTCAACCATAGATGACAATTACAGTCTATATGGAATTGACAGTAACCTTTGCTATTACTTCTCAGGGCCAGGTGACAATTACATCTCAACCATAGTTGAACTTGAATGCACCTTTGCTATTGGAACCACAAATGATTTCGAATAGTCACCTGCCGATTTACACTTCTGCAGTCAGGATTTCCTCACAAAATAATATGAGGTCACATGGGGACATAGGAACTGCTACATATACCTCAACTACCAAATGGTTTCAATTTAGCCATCGTGCCTAACCCTTATTCAAAGATGGGGTTTGGTTCAGTAGGATATCCTTCTTTAGTACCAACCTATAATCATCCAGTGCTTACACCAAACATGTGTACAGGAGCATTTTATAGTGGTGATATGCCATCACAAGCAACACACTTTCCTGGTGTTCATCTTTTTGATGCTCAGCAGAACACTTATTTGGGAGAAAATCGTAGTTCGCACCATTATGTTGAAGCTGTGATCAAAGGCCCAAAGTTGGAATTAACCCTATTTACTAGAGAGAACCCACTAGGATAGGTGGAACAGTGTGAAAATTTCTTTAAGATGGCTGGGACACAAGAGTGCAATGGGTGAATCTAGCTTTTGGACATTTAGCAGGATGAGCTAATACTTGGTTCAAGGGTATAGGTATACCTTGGTAAATGTTGAGCCAACAGCAATTCATCACTATATTGTGTGATCGGTTTTCTGAAGCTAGTGCCCATGAGGTGGTGGAAAAATTGCAAAACATCAAGCACCTGAGTTCGGTGAGAAAATACATTGACTATTTTGAGAAATGTGTGGAGTTGGTAAAGAGGGATCACCCTTATCTTTAGGAGACTTGTTTTATTGGAGGACTTAACACTACTACACATTACAATATCACGGACGGTTCAGAATAGTCATCATAGACGGTTTTCCAAACCGTCTATAACTATGTGTCAGTGATGTAAGTATATAGGTATAAAAAATAGTTAGCATCTTTGAGATGAAAGATGGTTTCTACAAGATATACGAAGCTATTACTTAAAAAAACATCAGACATTACATACCAAGAAAACACCTGGCTTAGAATTTTTATACCAATGGCCAAACTAGACAAAAAATTCACAAAATACCTAGCATAGAATTTTGAGTTCCAGTTATCGAAAGCAAGCTGAATTCATTCTTGAATCTTGATTGACAGTAAACAATTGCAATTTACAAGTTCATCATGCCTAACACCAAAAATTCTACAAGTTTCAGATTTAATATGCCGAGTGAAAATAGGTGCTTTCAATTCATATAAATAAACTTTCAATTCATATTCTTCCTTTCTTTTTCTCTCAATGTAGCTTTCAATTCATCAACAAGAATCATGGAGTGGTATACTAAGATAAATAGTATGAAGTAGTTTTTTATTTTTGTTTTGTTTTTTTGCAAAGGAGCTATGCAAAAATTCCAGAAAATGTTATGTCCTACAAATTCTTAGATACAATCGGCAGTAGGAGAAACAGAGAAATCAAGAGGTTGCGTTGGCACAATACAATCATAATTAACTGTTTGTGATTTAGAAGGCCTAGATAACATATACTGGTTGTGATTTAATCATAATTAGGACTACCAGATTGGGGATTAGAAGCCTAGATCTCTCATTTTTTTCTGGTTGTGATTAGTTGGTTCAATAAACTGAACTTCAAGCGATAATTCACAAAACATTCAGGTATAAAATGTATTGTTTGATCAGCTTCATTTTCCTGTTCTGCAATAGAATGTATTCAAATTTAGAAGTAAAAGAACTATTCACTGGAATTGATCAGTGGCATGCTGTACAAGTGACTACTGGCACTATTTATTCCTTTCATGAAAGAACTGGAAATAGGCTCTTCATGTCCTGTCAAATCTGCATAGCTAACAAATTTTGACTAAACTCAGCCTACAGATAATTAAGTTTCTCGGTTGTTTTAGCAATAACAAGAACTTGCTCGGCACAACCATCTCATCTATGTAGACTGAATCCCTTCCGCAAAGTTTCTCCCAAAAAACTGCAGCTGTCAAGCCATACCTGTCGTGGAGGGAGCGGCACTTAGAGGCGATGCGGTGGCAGATCTTTGAAGAGGGGTGGAAGGTGAGCTCGACGCAGCTGCCACGGAGGCTGCGAAGGAGGTTGTCGATGACTTGAGCTCCAGGAACCAGTACGCGAAGACCGACGCGACGACGAGGGTCACTAGGGCGTAGTGCTCCCCGGGCACCAGCGCCGCTGCTGCTTGCCGACCGACATGCCGTCGGTGAGTCCGCCGCCGCCATGGTAGGGTCGGGGCTACGCTGCTATGTGCTACGGTTTGGTAGCGACGCAGAGGCAGCCACCTCTGTAGCCCTAGTCACCATCGTGTGCTCCTCGAGCTCTCCTCGACTCGCACTTTGCTGCTACCCTCCTCTAGGGCATGGGTGGGGGTACTCATGGGCGTGGGACCGAGTGGTCGTTCCTCCCTCTGCAGCTCCAATAGCTGGACCGAACGCGATAGGGGAGACCGGGAGAGACGGCGTCCTCGGTGGCGGTGGAGCTAGGGTTAGCACTCCCAAGGAGGGGGGGTAGAGGCAACAGTGGGCGAGACGAAGCCAGCGCGACGCGGGTGGAGGTCATGAGACAAGCAGGCGCAGGTGGCTAGGGTTAGGGGGAATTGCAGGTTGGGGAAATGAACTAGGCTTTGGTGCTTATAGCCACATCATAATAGATAGTTTAGTTAAAAATTGTCTGTGATGATCAAGGAGGTTATCATAGATGATTTTTGGCTAAAATCGTCTGTGATGAGGGGCACATCACAGACGGTTTTAGCCAAAAACCGTCTATGATATTCCCCCTTTATCACAGATGGTTTTTGGCTAAAATTATCTGTAATGAGGAGCACATCACAAACAGTTTTAGCCAAAAACACTCCTCATTACAGACGGTTTTAGCCAAAAACCATCTGTGATGTGCCTGAGACTTATCGCTGATTATTTTTGCAAAAAAAAACCGTCTGTGATGACACATCATCACAAACGATTTTTGAAAACCGTTAGTGATGAGGGGTCTAATATAAGTTCATTTGTAGTAGTGTAAGGAAGAGATTAAGTATGATGTGAGTAGTCATCAAACAAAAGGGTCGTTGAAAGTATATTGGTATGCTAAAATAGAAGAAAAGGCAGCTCTGGCAAAGTGGCATAGTTAGGTGAGTGGGAATTCTAAACATAGGTTGCATATTACCACTTAAAAATCAGTAACACCTAGAATTGGCAATACTAAAGATGCTAATAATCAGAAAGTGAGCATACCAAATAGGAAAGTTAGAACTTGCTGATATTGCAAGGAACTATGGACTCCAAGTCGCAACCTAAATTGTAATGTAAAAAGAGCCATGCATGCCATCCTGATTCAAGAGGATAAGGAAGGAGAAGATGAAGGTAAGGAAGTAATCACTGAACAGGGTTATGTGACAGCTCCTGAGAGTCCTATTATAGCTGAGACAACAGATGAACTAGACTAATTGATGCAACTATCTTCACATGCAGTTAATGGTACTTCAGAGGTAGTGACTTTTTCCTTGATCCTTTGTATAGGAAGCAGAAAAGCTGTAGCTCTGGTTGATAGTGGGAGCGCTAACTCATTTATGGATCATGAGTATGCAGTAAGGATTGGGTGCCCACTGAGCCATGTACCAATTAGGAAGGTAATAGTGGTAGGAGGTGGTGAACTGAACTCAGATGCCAAGGTGGAAAAACTACACTACATAGTACAAAACACCACATTTAATACCATATTCAAACTGCTGCCATTAGGTAGTTATGACATCATTTTAGGGGCAGATTGGATACATGAACATAGTCCAATTAAGCTTGATCTCAAGAAAAAAACTTTGATGATTAAAAAGGAAGAGCAGTTTCCTTAAATTTAGAGATTATACAAAACCCAATCTTGATTGTAGTCTCAATGTTGGGTAGTTCGACAACATGTTGCTCAACAGAGTGAAGGGGTTTCTAATCCAAGTCAACACCCTTGAACCAAAGCAAATAGGCAACCGACAACAAATACCACAGTTCATTAAAGAAGTACTTGCCCAGTTTTTAGAATTGTTTGCTAAACCAGATGTGGTGCCTCCACGTAGAGAATGTGACCATGCTATTTATTTGAAACCTAGAGCTGAACCGCCTAATTTGAGACCTTATATGATACTCCATTATCAAAGGGATGCTTTGGAGGATATTATCAAAAATATGCTAAAAACTGAAGAAAGAAGGCCTAGTACGCCCATACTCATCTCCTATAGTGATGGTGAGGGAAAAAGATGGGGTTTGGAGGATGTGTGTAGATTTCAGACAATTAAATTCTTTGAAAAATAAAAATAAATGTCCTATGTTAGCCATTGAAGATTTTTTGGATGAGTTGTAAGGGGCAACAATATTCTCAAAATTGGATCTAAGATCTGGGTATCATCATATTAGAATGAGAGAAAAGGACATTCCAAAAACAGCATTCAAGACTTATTTGGGACATTATGGGTACACTATTATGCCATTTGGTCTATCTAATGCCCTAGCTACTTTCTAGGCTTTGATGAATAGTATTTTTGCTGATCACCTAAGAAAGTTCCTCCTGGTATTCTTTGATGATATTCTTGTTTACATTAAAAGTATTGAAGATCATAGACATCATTTGAAGGCTGCTCTAAAACTATTGAAGAAGCAACAATTTGTGGCTAAGCTCAGCAAATGTGTGTTTGCTGTTCCTATAGTGGAATACCTAGGCCATATTATTAGTGCAGATGGGGTGTCAACTGATCCTGAAGAATCGATAAAGTCGCCTAGAGGGGGGGTGAATAGGCGTAATAAAAATTTAAAACCTAATTCGCAGCGGAATTATCGGAATATCCGATTTTGATATCGGACTATCCGATATGGCAAGTCGGACTATCCGATCAGAGCGCAAAAAACCCTAAAAAGTAGATCTGAGAAATTAGAGAGGCTAGATTTCTACCAAATGAAATTTCTGAGCTAAGGCAACTACTAGAGTATTAGATCAATCGGTATCCACTGCAAGTAGCTACAAACAAACTTGAATCCCCCAAAGATTTGATCAAACTACAAAAGGGGACAAGAGAGAACTCACAAACCAAAGAGAGGCAGTGATTTTTCCTGAAGTTCGGATCTTTGAGGAGATCCTACGTCTTCGTTGAGGAGGCACAAAGCCCGGGTCCCTTTCGACCACGATCCTCCCGGTGTTGCACAAAGCACTCGCCGGTTCACTTCTTGATCCCTTTCCTTGCGGAGGTGGAATCCGACCTTCACAAACTTCGGCGGCTTCCCACACGTAGATCGGGAGCTCACCGGTGACTCCTAGCCATCTAGGAGACCTCAATCTCCAAGAGTAATGAATAGAGTGTAGATCCCCTCTTGAAATCACCCTAGTGCTCAAAGGATCCTTCACGGTTGAAACAAAGCACTAGAAAACACTTGCCCAAATCTCTCAACAAATTTCTCAAAGATGAACTCAAGAGAGAGCAAGATTGACCAAGAAAATAGCAAGAGGAGAGTTAATGCTCAGTACACTGGGTTGGTGAAGTAAATGAGAGAGAGAGGGGTATTTATAGCCAAGACACGAAATATAGCCGTTCTGCCCTGTGTCAGACCCCACATCGGACTGTCCGATGATATACATCGGACTATCCGATCAGTGCAAATTTCCAGATCAACTCCACTCGAAAATTCAAAAACTGCTGAGAAAAAAAACACATCGGACTATCCGATTTCACACATCGGATGTTCCGATGTTTCCAGAGAGATTTTCAAAGCAACAATAAAATCCAAAATCTTTCTAAGTCCACATCGGATGTTCCGATCTTAAACATGTTTCCCGAGAGTTCCAGTCCAAGGACTTCGAAAAATTTCCAGAACACATCGGATGTTCCGATATTTACCATCGGACATTCCGATGTTTCCCGAGGGTTCCAGAGAAAAGACTTAGAAACTTTTTCAAACAACATCGGACAGTCCGATATAAGCTATCGGACAATCCGACTTTTCCCGAGAGATCCCAGACAGGCACCCACACTCATACCGGAGAATCCGATACTATCGGACTATCCGATATACACATCGGACTATCCGATATTATCAGCACAAAATGAAAACAAGGTGAGTGTCGTGCTTGGTGACTACGAAAACCTGTTTTGTAAAGGATGTTCATCTGAGCACAGAGATCATTTCTAGAGCACCTACACCCATCCCTCTTGATAGTACGGCGATCCTATTGATTCAATAAAAGTAAAAGTCTATGCTAGGTCGACGCCGTTCTTCTTTTGACTTTTGAGGGTCACCATTATCCGTAGATGCTTTCATTTTGGGACTAACACCTGCTCATTCACTCATTAAAGCCATTAGTCCCTTAATCGTTTGTCATTAACCATCCAAAACACAATTAGGGGCCTAGATGCACTTTCAGATCCTAAGAAAGTTGATGATGTAATCAATTAGCCAAAATCTAACAGCATTACTAAGTTGGGAGGATTTCTAGGCCTTACTAGATATTATAGGCGGTTTTTTAAGGGATATGGTCAGTTTTGCAAAACTTAATAAGACATGCTGAAGAAAGGAGCATGTGAATGGGGGCATGAGCAAACTGAATCCTTTGAGAAACTTAAAAGGATGATGACCAGTTGCCCAGTTTTAGCAGTGTCGGATTTTTCAAAACCCTTTCAATTAGAGACTGATGTTAGTGGAACTAGAATTGGAGTAGTGTTAATGTAGGCTGGATGACCTTTAGCTTTTTTAGCAAAGCTTTAGGAGTGAGAGCTTTAGCTAAATCCATTTATGACAAAGAAGCTATTGCAATTTTAGAAGCATTGGAGAAGTGGAGACATTACTTGTTGGGTAGCTCGGTGATTATAAAGACTGACCAACAGAGTTTGAAGTTTATTACAACTCAAAAATTAGTGGAATGAATCCAACACAAATTAAAGTTGAAGCTACTATAATTTGACTTCCAGATTGAGTACAAGAAAGGGAAAGAAAATATTGTGGCTAATGCTTTATCAAGAAGAGATCATGTGGAGAAAGAAGAAGCATCTTGTCAGGCAACTATTTATGTGTTTCCCGAATGGATTCAAGACCTCAAGGCTAGTTATGAAAATGATCGTCAGATAACCAAAATTCTAGAAGACATCCAAAATAGTTCAGATACGGGTTACAAATACAAAATGGCGAACGACATCATCAAATATGAGGGAAGAATGTATGTGAGAAAACACAATGATTTCAAACTTAAGCTAGTAGAAAATTTCCATAAATCTGCTATTGGTGGTCATTCAGGAGTGAGGGCTACCTATCATCGATTGAAGAAGATGTTCTATTGGCCAAAGATGAAAAGAAATATCTAATATTACATCAAGGAATATCCAATATGTTAGATTATCATGTCTAAACATATTCATATACTAGGCTTGTTAAACCCATTAGAAGTTCCGGAAATGGCATGGACACACATCTCAATAGATTTCATAGGACTACTCAATTCTAGAGGAAAGGAAGTGATCTTGGTTGTGGTAGATTGATTTACTAAATACGCACACTTCATAGCCTTATCACACCCTTACATTGTTCATCAAGTGGAAATGTTCACGGATAATATTTTCAAGGTGCGGCAAAGCCTATCGCTATTGTGACTGACACGGATCGAGTTTTCACCAACCAACTATTATAGGAAGTTTTCAAACTTCTCAAGGTCTCTCTCAGGTTCAGCACTGCATATCATTCACAAACCGATGATCAAACCAAACATGTAAACCAGTGCTTGGAAGCATATTTGAGGAGTATGGTGTTTCAGAAACCTAAGAAATTGTTAGGCTGGTTAACCATGGTTGAGTGGTGGTAGGGGTGAAAACGGATCGGATATGGTCGATATTACTATTACCGTATCCTAATCCATATTTTTCCGGATTGAATCGGATACTGGTAAGACCGAATCTGGATCTGGTTCGGATATTTGGAGTTTGGATACATGATGTCGGAGCGGATACATACCGGATTCGGTTCGGAAATGGATAATACAAACGGATACATACTTGTTGAACATTCGACTAGCAATAAATTCATGTATATTACATAAGTTTGACAACTCACACAACACAAGTTTAACAAGGTATCAAATTCAATAATTCATACATAACTTCAGTCATTAAAGATAGGGCAAATACTTCAATAATTCATACATAACTTCAATAATTCATACCAAATACTACCAAGTCTACTGGCCAAATACATTTTTGTTGATTCATTAAAGAGAGGGCAAATACTACCAAGTGTCCAAGTCTACTGACCAAATACATTTCTGCTGATTCATTACAGAGAGGCACTGCCTCTAATCCCAAATGCACAATCGCCAGAGCGACCATGACCAACGCCAGAGTAGAGCAACACCTTGATGGCTGATGCCAGGCCTCTCACCCAACATGCCAACACACTGAACTTTGACTGGTCCTAGACTCCTAGTTCATACAATTGTTGCATCATAAAGAAAGCACATGCAGATTCAAACAATAAGAAGAATGCATATCCAAATTCAGAAAGAGACACATGCAAGCAATACTTTCTACCAAACAAAGTTACTAGAAAATGACAAATCAGACTCTGATTACTATTATTCATCAACTATGTTTCAATTAAATATAGCCTCATGCTAGCAATTGGCAAATCAAAATAACACTCAGTATCTACTATGGCTACACCAAGAAGTTTAAAGCATGGACTGATGGACAGAATACCTGAACAAAGGATTTCGATTAAATCAAAATAACACTCATTTCGATTTCAAGTATGCTGGCAAGAAGTTTAAATCAGAAGGTAAGAAAATCTACCTGACCGGAGGAGCAGCAGGAGGAGGCGGCAAATCCCGAGGAGGCGGCGGCGACAAATCCTGAATCCCGAGGCGGCGGCAAAATCACTCGAATCCGGGAGGAGGCGGCGTGTTCTGAAGGAGGAGGCGAGTCCCGGAGTAGGAGGCGGCGTGTCTGGGAAGGAGGCGGCGGGCGTTTGTCGGTCCCGGACCGGGAGAGGAGGAGGCGGATCGCGGGAGGCGGCGTGTCCCGGGAGGAGGAGGAGGCGGCGCGGTACCGGGAGGAGGAGGAGGCGGGTCTGGGCCAGGAGTGACGAGTCCAGGAGCACCGCCACCGGAAAGCAGCGCGGCTCAAGCAAGCATTTAGGGTTAGGGTTAGCTTTTGCCTTTTGGTTGAACGAATGGAGGCACTGAGCCTTGCTTTTGGGTTGGGGAACGGCGAGTCTTGGACGCTTGATCGCTTGAGCCCTTGATGACTTGATCGACTCGGTCCATGTTTTTCGATTCGGATATCCGGTTGGATAATATCCGAATCAGCGTTTGCTGCTATTGATCCGGATATCCGTCTCAGATCATATCGAATCCGAAACAAGTATCCGGTTCGTATCCGAATCCGTACGGATCGGATTTTTTTCCTGATACGGTTTTTAACGGATACGGTATCGGATCGGTCGGGATTAACCCGTACCATTTTCACCCCTAAGTGGTGGTATAATACTACTTATCACACCTCATTGAAAGTGACTCCCTTCCAAGCCTTGCACATGTATCATCCACCCAAGCTAGCCGAAATGTTAATACCCTTCAATGTGTTAACTGAAGCTAAGATAACAGTAGAGGAAAAAGAAGAAATGCTAAAGAAGCTTAAAAGAGAATTTATACAAACACATAATAGAATCAAGAAGTTCACAGACAAGAGGAGAATAGAAAGGCAATTTGAAGTGGGAGATATTTGTCTATCTTAAGATGCAACCATATAAACAAAATGCCTTTGGATTGAGGGGATCCTTGAAACTAAGATATAAGTACTATGGGCCTTTTACCTTTAGGGTGATGAGCAAATTCGAGTCTATGGCTTACCGGCTCTAATTGCCTCAAGAAGCTCCTGTTTTCCACGTCAGCTAGCTCAAGAAGCATGTGGGTCCTAATGCAATTCCATTTCCTAAATTACCAGTAGTGAACTCTGAAGGTAGAGTGAAAACCGAGCTATTGGCTGTATAAGATCGAAGAATCTTCCACAGAAGGGTGTTGCTATGGCTCAATGGCTCATTTATTTGCTGAACATGTTGAAGACCAATGCCACCTGGGAAGATGCAGTTTTTATAGAGAATACGTTCCCTAATTTCAAACCTTGAGGACAAGAGCTTGCACAAGAAGGGGGCAATTGTTAGAGCCATTAGAAGGAAGAAGATGAACATGGAAGTTGGTGAAACTCTGCACGGGTTGGCGATTTCATTTAAAAGGCAATCTACGGCTAGAGATCAATGTGCAAAAGAGAAAAATCAATTGGACGGTCAAATATCTCATCCTTAGTACGAGAGTCTCTTCCCAAATATCTCTTAAACACGCCACCCGTCTCGATCTGGACCCCACAATATAAATTGGACGGTCAACACAGACAAGGCAATGTTGATCCGATGTCTTTCATGAAATATAGCTAACCGTCGCCACCCGTCTCGATCTGTACTGGGCAAGTTCGATCGGACGGTGAAGAGAGAGCCCAAGCCTTGCGGATTCAGTTCGCACGGTCGCGCACTCTGGTCCACATGGCAGTCGGTTGGTGCCTTCGCCTGTTCACCATATGAAACTTCTTCTCCCCACTCGCGCCGCCGCCGCCGCCGCGCTCGCCGGATTACGCCGCCTGTCGACCGCCCGGGTCCTCGTCGCCCCTCCCAAAGGTCTCTGCGCTTCGGCAGGTGCATCCTTCTCCCGCAGTTCGCATCAGCCGACTGACTGGTTGCGCCGGTGAACTGCCCCGTGGGCCATGGTGTCGCTGGCCCCTCTCCCCCTCTCCATCCCCACCGTGCCGGGACGTACGCTCCGTGCGGCCGCCTTATGGGTGCCGCGCAGGCGGCGTATGGCGGTGGTGCGGGCGAAGGTGCGGGAGATCTTCATGCCAGCGCTGAGTTCGACGATGACGGAAGGAAAGATCGTCTCCTGGACTGCCGCCGAGGGAGACCTTGTCGCCAAGGGCGACCCTGTGGTGGTCGTCGAGTCCGACAAGGCCGACATGGATGTCGAGACCTTCTACGACGGAATCATCGCTGCCGTCCTCGTCCCGGCCGGTGAGACAGCTCCCGTCGGAGCCCCCATCGCCCTCCTTGCCGAGTCCGAGGAGGAGGTCGCCCTGGCTCAGGCGCGTGCTCAGACCCTCTCTAAAGCCCCGGGCCAACAACCCCCTCCTCCCCATGCCGCCGCCGCGACGCCACCAACGCCGGCTCCTGCTCCGGCGCCAGTGGTCGCGCCGACAAAGGGCATGGCCACGCCTCACGCCAAGAAGCTCGCGAAGCAGCACAGAGTGGACATCGCTCAGGTTGTTGGCACCGGGCCACACGGCCGCATCACGGCGGCTGACGTTGAGGCAGCCGCTGGCATCAAGCCAAAGCCAAAGGTTGCTCCACCTCCCACCCCTGCTGCTCGCCCTGCGCCTCTGGATGCCGCACCTGCGGCGCGTTCAGCCCGGCAATCAGCAGTGCTCCCACCGGTGCCTGGTGGGACTGTGGTGCCATTCACGACGATGCAAGCAGCGGTGAGCAGGAACATGGTGGAGAGCTTGTCGGTGCCAACGTTCAGGGTCGGGTATGCTGTGATGACTGATAAGCTCGACGCGCTCTATGAAAAGGTGCCATTTTTATGAATCTTCGTCACAGTGTTGAATTGCATAACTGATAGCTTGAGAAACTGCTCACATTTTCATGTGTTAAGTGATAGTTTGATTTAAATGAATTGGATAGGTTAAGTTGAAGGGGGTTACAAAGACACTGTTGCTGGTGAAGGCTGCAGCCATGGCGCTCACTCAGCACCCTGTTGTGAATGCCAGCTGCAGGGATGGAAAGAGCTTCAGTTATAATAGTAGTATCAACATTGCAGTGGCTGTTGCGATTGAGGGTGGCCTTCTTACGCCGGTCTTAGAGGATGTTGATAGGGTACATGCTTACTTCAATAGTTGTGTTGTCTACTAAGAAATGTAGCACTTTAGCATGTGAGTTTATCAACTAAATAGCTCTAAAAATTAACGTGTCAGTTGGATATATACCTGCTTGCGCAAAAGTGGAGAGGCCTGCTCAAGAAGGCGCGTATGAAGCAGCTCCAACCAAATGAATACAGCTCAGGTACAGAACATGTTGTGTTGTGTGTTGAAATTTGTTGTTCATGGAAAACTGTGCTTACCTGAGGACCTGATGATGTGTAGGGACATTTACACTGTCCAATTTGGGTATGTTTGGGGTGGATAGATTCGATGCTATCCTTCCACCTGGTCAGGTGAGTTTTGTCCTAGTGTGTTCCCAGTCAGTATGAAAATGCTGATAGAATTGCATTTGTGCAACATGAGAACTAGAACAATTGTATGCAAATGGCTCAATGCAGGGGGCTATCATGGCTGTTGGAGCGTCGAGACCTACTGTGGTGGCTGACAAGGATGGTTTCTTTAGCATCAAAAACGAAATGCTGGTTAGTTTGCTTTTCACATTTATAATTTGTTTACGTTAAAGCTCTGGTCAGTGACTGTTGTTTAGTGCTATGTTGTATGCATGCTACTCTGAAATCAATGCGTGTGCACATGTAGCTGAAGTATTTTGCACCGTATCAAATTGAATATATGCAAGCATGAGAAGGATGTGCACTTGATTAATCAGATAACAGGCACAGAGTGTGCAGACCAATATTAATTTCAGGTTCTTCCTACTGTGTTAGTATGGCTGATCCTGGAGGTTAGTATGGCTGATCCTGGAGGTGCCAAGTAGATGTTTTGTTTAACTGAGCTGATTTCTGTAATTAGTTCATAACGATGTGCTCAAGTTTTGTTTGATGATGTAACTTGAAGGGCATTTAATTTCTTCCATCATTAGCCTAACATGTCTGAAATTCTATCAAATATGTTCTTAGGAAATTATCAAGAGATTCTGACACCTGATTCTCCTCACTGTACATGCTAACATACAGATCATGTGTTTATTGTGAAATTTTACTGTGATCGTACCATCTGCCAGAGCTAGACTTCTAAGCCTTTAATTACAAGACCACACCGTCTTGTTTGATGGTGGTAACAAAATTTCCTTGCAGAATTGCAACTCAGGAACTTAATTTTCTCCCCACCTTTTCAGGTCAATGCTACTGCTGATCACAGGATTATATATGGTGCTGATTTGGCAGCATTCCTGCAAACTTTTGCAAAGATTGTTGAGGATCCTGAGAGCCTAACTTTGTAAGGAGAAGTTCCTTGCAAGTGTTGCCTAATGTCTGATTTGTTTGGTCCCAATTGGAAGATGATACTAATAATTCTATGGAGAGTTTGTAAAGGCATTAAAATATAAAATAGTCAGTTTTTTATCAATGTTATTTACACAGAGAGAACTTTGTTCATACACACCTCAAAACATGTCTACTCATTATCAAATTCCATATATTTTTTCTTGGATGTAAAAACCGTGATTCAACAAATCATGAATAATTCTACACTCCTTGGAGCCTTAATAATGGTAACTGTTTTTTTACATTTAGAATATCTTGTTTGTGGCTTGGATGACACTGATTGGCAAGAAATTCAAGTAAAACAGATCTTGGAGAGGAAGAGCATTTGCCTTCCTGGTTGCAGCCTGTGGCCTTTGAGCCCTTCATCGGTGGTGAAATAAATATAATGGTTTTGAACAGTCCTTGTGAAAGTAATACTGCTATGAACTATTGTTAGTTAACTGGAAGAGTGTGATATCTTTCTAGCAATTTACCTGTTGGTAGTAGCTTGCTTTGTGCTATTGTGGAAGCGTGAATGACTATGACGATATTGTTGGTCTGTTTGATGATCCCCTGATAGTTTTCCACTGTGAGGAGCAATTGGCAAGTACCATTATTAGATATTGTTTAGTCGATTTTTTTTAATAATACATTTTTAAATAATTTTACAAAAATAAAATGCTGAAAAAAATTACAAAATATACATATGTTGCCAAATAAATTAGCGACAGAGTGACAAGGTTTTGTTGTCGATAGAAGCCTTAGCCTTGTCAGCCAAATGAATTCGCGACAAAAAATCTATCGATCAATTTAATCCACGACAAAATAGATATCTATCGCCATTTGAAATGGTGATAGAAGTATATTTTTATATTTTTTGTGGGTTATTTTTGTAAAATTATTTAAAAATGTATTATTTTTAAAAAAAATATTATTTAGTCCATCCAACCTTGTTACCGTGAGGAAATTTTTTTTTGAACCTTCTTCACGCAAGTTCTTTTCCCATAGGTCTGAAGTCTGAACTATGGACTGTCACTACACCATGACCCAAATATAACGACAACATGTCTGTCGGCAAAGGGCATATATAACATCAGTCGGTCTGTCGGTAAAGGATTTACCGACAGATGATGCCTGTCGGGGAAAGACCTGTCGTTAAAGACTTTTGCCGACAGACAAAACATTACCGACAGACGATTTGTCCACGATACTACACTTTTACCGATAGACAATCTTTACCGACAGACAAATCTTTGCCGACAGACGTTTTGCCTCAAAATGCTATTTGCCGACAGACTGTTAGACAACATAGATAAGTTTTACCGACAGACGTGCTGCCTGAGAAATGTGATTTGCCGATAGACTGTTAGACATCATAACATATACCATTGTTGTTGCATATTATATACGATTGCTGTTGCATATTTTTGCTTGCATGAATATGTAATATACATTTGTGATATCATTCAGATTTCAGAATTTTCTTGCCATACGAGAGAAAACATAAATAATCATTCAGTACTCCAAGATCACATAGTCCAAAAGGTTATAGACTCATAAATGATCATTCAGATTTCATTCCTTGTCAGACTCATAGTCCAAAAGGTCACATGAATGCATTACACAGGTATACGATCATTCAGTAATAGCACTAATTGTCCAAAAGATCACATATAATTATTAGTAACAGCACTAATTGTCCAAAAGATCACAAGAGCTACACCTCTTTTTAACATGTCACTAATTGTCCATTAGTCCATCTATATAACTAGCTGGCTATACACTAATTAGATCTCCACCACTCCACAAAAAAATTCCTTTCTAGAAGCACTGGACAACATCATTCCTGCACACCCCTTGTAGCAGGGAAGTGTTGGTGTGGAGTAGTCAGTAGTGGAGTACAGACCTTTGTAGCAGGGAATGAAGATCATACCCATTGGTGATATTCTACAGAGCAAAGACAGGTGCACGTGTTACTTGACAATCATGTTAGTAAAAGAGCACTCACAATGAAGCTAGCCAAAATAAATATTGTAAAAGTGGTAAAATAACACGTTTCAAAGATAGCTAGCCACAGTATTTTTGTTTGCATGGAAAAATGAGTTCAGCAATGGGGAAAATCCCTGTTGAGGCCTGGTACTTCACCTGGCCATGAAGAGTGAATCGTGATAAGCTCTGCTGATCATCAATTTATATTCTGGGCTCAACTATTTTGCAGCAAATTCCATTGCGTTAATGACTGATTTGTCAGACAGAGCAGGTGGATCCTGGTTGATGATTTTGAATTCCGATAGCACTACCCCACGGATCTAAACATATGTGTAGAAAACTTATTTCAAAGATATGCATAACCTCTACAAGCTAAAGTCCATTACCTCTTGGTGTTCCTTCATTTAGTGTATTCCCCATTAACAGAATGTTCTTCATGATCACCTTCAGCTTCTCAGAGCCTCTGATCTGATCGGCATATCAGAGATGAGTTCTTGCATGCTAAACATGAATACTGAATGTAAAAAATTTCAGAGTAGTTAGAATGTTTACCTCCTCACAAGCGGATGACACAGTCTGCAAATTCTTTCTAATATCCCTAATCTAAGCAGGAAAGAAAAAAAATGGAGAGTGAAAAACCCATGAACAATTCAAATGATCAAAAGCTCAAAATTTCAACAGTGAATGACCTGTGACTGAAATTGAATCTTGAAAGAGAATATCCTAAACTTAGATTCAACCCTGGGCACCTTCATCAACTCTAGAAAGAACTGCAGAGGGAAAAGATAAACAGTAAGGTAAATTGAAGTACAAACAGTAACGTCTCATTTAAAACTTCAATTCAGGTCAAATACGATTAGAAAAAGAAATATCTAACAATAAAGAAATCAATAAATATGTAAATACCTGGTATGCATTTGTACCTAAGAACAAAACTTAGATGAACATGAGATTTGCATTGGAGTATATTTTTAAGCCAAAACATGGAGATTTACCTGCTCACACTTTCCAAGACTTCCCTTGTCTCCGCTGTAGTTCTGACAGCCAAAATGTGCAAAATAATAGACTTTACTTTTGCAGGAAATTCAGAGAAGAAAAGGATTCAAGATTATACAAGGGACACAGGGAAAATTTAAGAAAGTGTTAATTTGAAAACAACCTTTAGAAGCTCCATCTCCTCTTTTGTTGGGCAAAACTTTATGAGATTTTCAACCTGATCAGTGTCTAAAACTGAGTCATCCAAAGCTAGAGCAGCACTCTGTTATAAGTAGAGAAAGTAAAGATATATGCACAATTAATATATAACAAAAACTGATGTGCAATCACGTGATTAACATATAAACAAAAAAAATGATGTTTTCCTGAATTAACAGCACCCTTTAAACCTTACTTGAGTATTTATTCTATTGCCTTTGAACCGAAGGGAGGGAGGAGCGCAGGCTGAGGGGAAACCGCCGGTGCTTGACCTGCTGCTGCTCTGCTGTTGCTGCCGACCAGGGGAGAGGCGCCGACCGGGAGGACGCCAGGGGAGTCGGCAGGGAGGAACCGGCCGAGCTGGAGAAGAAGGCGCCGCAGGGCAAGGCCGCCGCAGAGCTGGGAAGAGGGTCGCCATGGGAAGAGCTAGGGGACGCCGCCAGGGCCGAGATGACGCTGCCGCGATCGGGCGCGCTGGTCGGTGATTCGCAGGCGGCCGGCAGAAGAGCCGGAAGCCAGCGCTTAGGAGAAGAAGAAGCTGTGGTCGGGCGCTGGGAGAAGAAGCGAAGGTCATGGTGGGGAATTTGGGGAAAAGGCAGCTGCTGGTGGCGGCGATGTGGAGGGGGGAGGGGGGGCACAGCTGGAGCGGCGATCGATTCGGGGTTGGGGCGGCGGGGCTGTGGCGTGAAAGCGGGCGGGGCTGGCGGCGCACTTGTGGAGACGATGGGGATCTGAAATAGCGAAGCAAAAAATTTTGGCCCAGCCCGCGCTAAGTTAGGGCAACGTAGCGATTTCACTTGACTTCGCGCGCTCGCGTGTTCGTGCCAGGCGGGAGAGATCAATCTTTTGCGACAGATCGCTTGACCGTGTAAATACTATTACCGACAGACAGTTCGACCTTATAAGTTCTCAGTTTTGCCGACAGATCGTTTGTCCGTACTCAACGAATTACCGACATATAATCTGTCGTAAGGAATTACCGACAGACTGTTCGACATTGAACATCAACCTTTCCCGACAGAAGTCTGTCGCTATATTTGTGTCATGGTGTAGTGTGTAATAATAATTAGTATTGAATTGAAATGTGACCATGATTTTCACATCCAACACAGTGATGCACCACAGTTTAGGAACATGTGTAATATCACCCAAACCGGAATGCATACTATTTTCCCTTTGTTAGAACTTTGTAATTCATTCATATTTTAGAAATTTTCTGTGAGCACTCAAACAAGCCCTATAACATAAAGTGATGCAGTTAGACTCCTATTTTCTACAAGAAAAGGTAAATCATATCAAGCACGTTCCAGGTACATACAGCTAGAGCTAGGTAAAAATCCTTTGAAATGGCCATGCTGCAAAGTATGGCAGCTCTAACTCTAAAGGTTTCAGCACAGAACCTAAGACCAGTTGTGTAATGAGTAGGTACATTGGCGCAGTTTAAATTAAGAAGATGGGCTTCAGTTCAAGGCATGTGGCCGGCGCTCTCCTCATCGCCGACCACCGGCGCGGTGGCCTCCATGACCTCCAGTATCTCGACGCACCGGTTCGTCCGCTTCCTGATCTTGATTGCGACGTCCTGCGGGATGAACTCAAGGCAGACGCTCACCCGGCCCTGCTTCTCTTCGATCAGGTGGCTCTCCAGCTCTGTAGATGTTCAGAAAACAAGCACGGAGAGTTAAAGGCAGCAAGAAGGAGAAGATGTTACTGGCAGCTGCGTGTACAGTGTCAGCATGCACTGCTGCTGGCCATGGCGTACATAGCTTCTTCTGGTCGTTTTGATGGCAACTTCAGGTTAGTGAAAAAGAGTTCATGCTACTTGCGAGCTCGCGAGTTTGCGTACCTTGCATCTGGAGCAGAGCCCTTCTGATATTCTGGTAACACCCGTTGCAGTCTACGTTCATCCTGAGAGTCATTTCCTCAACTGCAACAGAGAACAGAGATGACGTCACTGCCTTTCAAGTTCCAAGTTTCAAGTCACTCGTATGCACAAGAGGATGATGATGCTTAGATGGACAGAAATGGTGGCCATTACTGTGTAGTTCATGAAGATGAAGCAGCTCTTCTCGGGCGATGATGACAACGACGGCGCGGCAGCTTCCGACTGAGCACAGAAAGCTTCAGTCTGAAAAGGCCAATGAAAAGCAAGAACCTAGCTGCAGAAAGTAGAGAATTGGCGTGCAAGGCGTGGCTTAAGAGTCTTTATGGTCACTCGGTTCATTCCCTTGTGGGCTCTGTGTCGTTGTCGAAATCAGATCCTGGCGCAGCGTAGGCTGGCTTCCATTTCCATGTACAGTCCTTTTCCCTTCTTCTCATCTTTCTTCTGCTTCTATTCTTTGCCTCTTTAATTTGTACATAGGATCTGTACACATCGACTCAGTAAAAAAAAAAGAACTTTTGTATAGGGGATGCCTGCTATATGCTTTTCAATCTACTTTCAGACTCTTAACATGTACTTGGCAATTTACCTTCTGCATTTTCAGTATTTAGCGCATTCATTATAATGTACCATCTGAGATTTGAGACTCATATGCAACAAATTGAGAGGTAGAGCTGGTAATGTTTCAATGTTCAAAGAATGGATGGGAACCTGAAAACTAAAAAAAAAGTTAGATAATATATGTATAGATTTGTCAGCAAAGAACCTGTAAAAAGGTGCACTGTGCATGCAAATCCATGTGAACATCACCAAGCTTTTCTATTTTTCGTGGTATCAATCTTGACTTGGCCAAGATTGTATAAGCTTACCGCCCACAAATCATCTTTATAAACAGAAACTAAATAATTCGGAGAACAGTGCAAAGTTGCAGGCCACCCCCAGATGAACTAGCCGGCTAGTTTGCCCCTGCCAGTTTTACTAGGAGGGTATGTAATAAGAAAAGCAGCAAGGCAGTAAAATAAAAAATATAACTTGATCCTGAGACAGTGAAATTGGTCAGAACCTACCACATGTTTGGCAGTCAGTTTGAACTGAACCACCAAGGCAACAAGCCAACAACCTCTACTACGTGCCTAGCTTTCTTCATGCACGACTCCAGAAACAAAGTTTTTCACAAGCAGACACGAAAGTTCACAAGTAGCAATGGAGGGACAAAATACTATAGATTTCCATTTCATTTCAACATTAGAAACTTCTCTGTCTGGAGTTGATCTGACGAGTATACATCAAGAGAAGAATGCACAAAATCTTGAGAGATGGATGGGCTAATATAACAAGAAAAGATGGGGAAGAAAAAGATGGTATTATTCGACACTATAAACTGCACCTGAGACCTGACATCAGAATTGCTTGATTAGCAAATCTAATAGCTAGATACATTTTCTTCTTTCTAATTAACTCTTTCGAAAGTACTGTCACTTCCTTGGTATGCCCAAAGAGAATCAAATACAAGGGTACACTGCTCCTCGATGTGCAAGCATCAAGGGAAAAACCTTTTTAAGGCAGCAAATGAGCTTTCAAAAGTGAAAGTCACATCCTGGGGCAGTAATAGGGTCCTAGATTCAGTTGGTTGACAAAATAACCAGGGGGATCAAACAAAATCACATCTCAGCAAGGCTGCCATAAAAGCAGACATGCCAGCCTTCATATCCTGCCAGTGCTTTCATCTGGACAAGAAAAGGTTGGACTTCGGCAATTTGCCAAAAAGAGGCTCTCCATTGATCTTGCATACTTCTTTGTCAGGCATTGGAATTATCTGCAAGATCTTCTGAGGGGCTAGACTCCTTGATGTCTTCCTGGCTGCTGCTACCAATGCCTCCGTCTGAGTACCCCTTTGAGCCACAAGATCCTCTAGGCTTACGTTCAGTCCACTTCAGGTTGTCGGACTTCAGAACATTTGTAAGATCAACTTCACATCGCTTGTGATCAGGTATGGTTTCTTCACAAAGAGTTCTGTCATCGCACTTCAAGTTGACAGATCTCAAAGCATCTGTTAGATCAGCTGCACGTCGCTTGTGATCAGGTATGATTTTTTCACCAACAGATATGTAACCACCCTTCTCACTAGACTGAAGACCGGCCTTCTCTGCAGCTGGTTTTGCAGGTTCATCAGAATCCTTCTTACTTGATTGCAGGCTTCTCTTCTTTGGAGCTGGTTTTGCATATTCATCATCATCTTTCTCCCTAGATTTCAGGCTTGGCTTCTGCACCATTAGTTTTGCAGATATGCCATCAGCCTTCTGACTAGATTGCAGGCTTGCCTTCCGTGCCATTGGTTTTGCAGATTTCTCATCACTCTTGTTTGATTGAAGGCTTGCCTTCTGTCCAACTAGTATAGCATATTTCTCATCACCCATGTTTGATTGCAGGCTTGACTTCTGCATCTCTGGTTTTGCTCGAAACTCTTGTGACTTGGCTTGATTTCCATTTTCTTTACTAGGAGGCAATTGACATGCAATATCTTTTCTTTCCTTTAAAGGATTCCATTTGTTGTCAATCCACTCAAGTGAACGTCGCAAATCACCCTCATGGAATTCTGCTACTTTCTTCTCTCCTGCAAATATTAACAAGCATGAGAACTCCAATATGCTAACAAACTAAACATATGAATGCAGAAAGAAAGACTGTTAAACATTGTTAAAAAAGTAATCACCTGGGAAATAAACTCGTACACGGCCTTCATTTTCCTGCTGCACTACAATCCCCTCCCACCAGCCATCATGCCACCATGCATCGACAATGGTCCCAACATTGACTGGGTGGGGGATTTTGATCTGTTGTGAATGTTGTGGACGAATCATTGGTCTTCCTGAAAGGCGTATACCCAACTGGTCAGGATCAGCAATTCTTGTTAGCAGAAGCCATTCCTGCATATGAAACTTTGGTCAGTATTTTAACCCATACTGTGTCCCATTTGGTTACCAAGGAAAGATCTGCAATGTTAGAGCAATATATATCAAACCAACCTCCAGATTTCCTGTCTCGTCAGCATTTTGAAGATCTTGGTACTTCACCTTGAGGCGATCTTTATGCTTTTTTAATATCAAGCATCTAAACCAACAGCCCCTGATACCACTATCCTGGGACAGGACTTCAACACGGCAACCATGATGCAACTGCTGCTCAAGGTTGCAGTTCAAATCACACTTAAGCAAATCAGATCCAGAGCTTCCTGATGGAGGGCGCTTCTCCACAGTCTGATCATTGGCTGCATTATGTGAAGTTCGGTTCTCCACAGTATGATCACTGATTGCATTACGCGGAGGGCAGATATCCACGTTCTGATCAGTGATTGTGTTGTGCGGAAGGTGGTTCTCCACGGTCTGATCATTGATTACATTACACAGATGGCGGTTTTCCATGGTCTGATTATTGATTGCACTACATGGAGCACGGTTTTCGACGGTCTGATCATTGATTGCATTATGCTGTGGGGAGTTCTCCATGGTCTGATCACTGATTGCATTACGTGGAGCACGGTTTTCGATGGTTTGATCATTGATTGCATTATGTGGAGGCGGGTTCTCCACGGTCTGGTCATTGTTTGCATTATGTGAAGCACTGTTTTCGACAGCCTGATCATTGCTAGCATTACGCTTCCTCTTCTGCCCCCCATCTGAACCAGGTTTATTATTGTTATATGCCTTGAAACACACCTTCATGGGAGAATATGCGTTAAAAATTGTCCTAAGTATTTCCTGATTTGAATACCCTTGCAGTTGTGTGATGTCAAAAGGTTTGACATTGTCATTGTCAATCTGCCGAGAGCATAAATACGGCTGCCAGTTGCTGTGTTTGGCACTTTTCTGGAACTTCTCAAAGTGCTGAGCATTCAGGACTGCAGCCAATCCATCTATGCATTCAACTCTGAGATCTTGCAGCAAATGGGAAAAGAAAATCTCTCTGTCACTAAGACCAGGGGGCAATAGATCACCAACCTCGTTGACTTTGCGGAACCATCGTATCAGCACCATGTTGTTTGTGCTGATATCCTCATACATATCTTCCACATAAGCAACAAGTCTCCTTTTCTCTTCACTCATGACGTAAACAAAATCATGAACCTACAAAGAAAGCAGCACAACAAATGTAACAAAGTTCTAGTCCTTCATAATAAAAACAATGCATGCAGATGGTCAATGAACATACTGAAATTGTAGTTCCCCTGCGGCAGAAGGATCTGTAATGCTTTTGTAGTTTTTTGGAATGCGATGCAGGACCTAACCATGCAAACTCTTCTGAATTATGTCTAACAAATGTTGAAGAAAGATCCTGAATAAACAAAACAGAATTCCCTTTAAGAGGGGAAAATTCGAGGAAGCATTTCTTAGGAACACAATGAAAAATCAACAATGAAAACTGATCGTGAAATATCCTACAATACCTTTGATGCGGGGATACAAGCAAATTTAGCATTATCACCATCATGGTCACCCAAAGAATATTCATCAAATCTATCATCCATCATAGAGGATCTATATGTAGAATCTGCAAAAGCGACATTTAAGGTTAGCAAGCCAGTCTCTACATTGGCAACGCTAGGCCAAACATCATAGCAGATAGTGAAAATTCCAAAAGTAAATAACACAACGAAAAAAAGGAAAAACATAAACCAAATATAACATATGGAACATAACAGGACTTTGGAAACAACAAAAGCATAGAGTATACAAGTCTCGTTTGGCCTCTGAACATCTTTTTTTTTTTCATCGTCTTGACAGAAAAGGAGGAAATCAAACAGAACATATCCTAAAAGGGATTGCTAATAGGGGGGCAAAAGGAGCATTCTCTCATCTAGGTATTCACTGCACGATGATGAGGTGCATTCCTTTTCCAGGCACGGAACAAAATGAAGAAAGAACAGTCAAAGGGCATATATATCAATATATGTGTGAACTGATTCTGTCTACATTTTTGTGAAGGAACAAGGAGTAAAGATTAAAACAGGACCTTTGCCACAATACTTTCACTTATTAATTCTGATTTTTACTGTGTGCATATAGTTAAGACAAAACAAGAAACAGCTAACCATCTGAGGCAAATCATATGCAAATTTGGTGAAACAACAGAACTTAAGTCTGGAATTTACAAGTCCAGCAATTCTTCATCCCCATTGCAACTCAGGCCTAAATCAAAACAACAACACAAGATATGCAAATTAGACAAATACAACCTAAGAGCAAATTAGTAACAAATAGAGATGACATACGCCCAAACATGTATGCTTCCAAACATCCCAACACATATGCATATCTGCATCATATATTTATTAGCAATAAAGACAGACGAAACGCCTTCTAAATGAAGAAACACACCTGGTCTTAAGAGGCAACATATAGACAGCAAAAAACTATATTTTGAAATGAAATCATATATGACTTCATTGTTGAATCCACAGAGCAGGACCAATATAAAGTTGTTATGCAAAAACTAGAATTATGAGAAAGGATCGGATTTTTTTGCCCTTCTTCCTAATTTTGCAGTTCAGATTACCAAGGTATAGGAATTAGCCAGCTAAGGCAGTTTACTTACTACCAAATATACATATTGATCGCCTGAAATGGAGAAATGGGGAATTATCCATTTCAACAGGTGGCATAACCGTGGCCGCCACAAGCTTCAAGGGGTTCAACATTCGACTTCCATACAACAAAAATAGTCCAATCAGATAAACATCCATTCAGTGCATAAGACCAGGGAAACAGGCTATTCTCCGTTCCCTGTTCACTGCAAATCGTACATAGGCGATGAACAACTAATTTTCCCAGTTTAGAACCCTACAATACAATGCTAACTTTGTGCTATGAAACGAATCGAAATGCCGAAAATTGCACAATCGGCCGGGCCTTAGCACAGCCCCATAGAACCTATGAATCACTAGGGGCAAGAACCAGTTTGTCATCCCAATCCCTAAATCGTACTAACAACGGTTGAATCCTCTAAATGAGTCGTCCTTACAGTTCACACTAAAACCACCCGAATTTTCACCACCCATGAATGGAAGAACGCGGGCCTATACATAAGCCTCACCTGACACGAGCGAGGTGAGCCAGTCCATGACCTCCCTCCTGGACTGCCACCTGAGCTGGGAGGCCTCCGCCGCCGCCGCTAACCTGGACGGCGCCCGCGCCACCTCGAGCGACCGCAAGAACCGCCCGTGCACTTCGTACGCCATGTGCTGAGGACCGCACTGCGTCCCCACCACCGCCAGCTCCCTCCCATTACCTCCGCCTCCGCCACCCCCGCTGCCGCGGGGTGCAGCGCAGCGGAGGTAATAGTGTACCACGCACCGCCCGTTGTCCGCCGACAGTACGTCCTCCTCCCACCCGAACCACCTATTCGGCACCGGCACGGCATTACCCTCATCCACGGCCGGCGCCGCAGCTCCTCCGCCCCGCCGCACGCGTGTAGCGTTGCGCGCGGGCGGGGTAGGAGAGCTCGAGCTCGAGCTCCTCCTCATAGGAGTGAAACCACCACCTCGCGGTGGAAGGCAACGACGAAACGGGAAGCGAGGAGGCTTGAAATGGTGGGGGCCAGGGACTTGTTTAGAATTTGTTTTGGACTGTAATAAAAATTTCAGTGCCTCGGAATGCAAAATTCGAGGGTAGGCTGCGGGGGTTATTATAGGAGGGAAAATGGGATATTTTGCAGAAAGGGTCCTAGCTATATGATGAACTCTTTTATCGGGCTTCCTTCGCTAGGGATGGGAAATGGCAGTTCGGTCCTGACCGTGCTGGGTAATTATGTGCAAGGGCTTTCTCTTGTGCAGTGGTTGACGTTTCAAGGATTGTGCAGTGGTGTTGAAAATGAAAATCCATGGATCGTGGGTAAAGATGCCGTGCGATGTCTAAGGGTCTGTTTGATAGAGTTCAAGATTTTAGTTTTATCTGAAATATTAAATTTGTATGCTAAAATAAAGTGAATTAAGTTTATATTTTTGGTCTAAAATGTAAACAAAATGATCTATCTAAACACTCTTAATGTACTCATAGCTTAGCTTCACGAATCTGGTGAAGTTAGAATTTTTAGCTTCACCAGATTTACGAATCTGGAGAAGCTGAATCCTGCCAACACTACTACAAAACAGCACATTAGTGACGCCCTATTTGTGGCGGTTCTTTTGGAACCGTCACAAATACATGTATCAGTGGCGGTTCTATATGGAAATTGGCGGAGGACCATTTGTGGCGGTTGCATAAAAAACCGCCACAGATAATACTTAATCTGTGATTTGGTTTGAAATAAAACCGCCACGGATAATCTACCGACTATTTGTGGCGGTTGGTAGATGGAACCGTCACAGATAATACATTTTCTGTGGCGGGTTGGTTTTAGAACCGCCACTAATAATGCTTTCTATAAATATCCCCTGTTGCCCCTGTCGCTGGTCATCTTCCTCCCGAGAACAAAACTCAGCTTTTTGATTTCAGATTTTGTTTGGCCAAGATCTTGTGCTTCCACTTCCTAGAATTGTTCCAAGATGTGTAAAATATGTCTCCTCTCTTCATTTCTAGTGTAAAATTGCCATTAAAAGGTTTATTCCTAGCTTAATTAAGGTTTAGGTGCAAGGTCTACATTTAGTTTGTTTTTTATTTAGCTAGCAATTTGTAGATGATGAATTTATTACCTTGCTGTATTAGATTAAGTTCTCTACCTTATTTAGATGATGAATTTTTTGTGAAGCATATGTCAAATATATGTATTTACGATTATTGGATATTAATGATAAATAAATTATAGTTAATATGATAGATGGGTGATCATGAAGTATAAAAATTATAGTTAATATTCAAGGATATGTATAAAAATTACGTTGCTCTTCTGGAAGGATATGTATAAAATTTATGTATTTACGATTATTGGATATTAATGAAAAATAAATTATAGTTAATATGATAGATGGGTGATCATGATGTTAATTGTCTTGCATTTTGAGATGAGGAAATTTATTATATTGCTCTTCCGAAGGATATGTATAAAAATTACGTAGTTAATATTTTTCTTAGTTACCATTAATTAATTTTTTTCGTTAGAGCGTGTATATACATCTTGCTTCATTAGTGGGTATTGTTAGTGAATTTTATGAAGCATATAAACCCAATTTATGTAATTAAGATTGTTGTATGTGAATGATAAATAAATTTTACTTAATATGGTAGTCGGGTGATCATGAAATTTTGAGGTGAGGAATTTATTATGTTGATCTTCCTGAGGATATATATATATAATTTTTGTTACGTATGAGTATATATTAAAATTAATTAATTAAGTTTGCAACATTTACTTAGTATTAATGTTGTCCCGTTAGTGCATATTGTTGAATATTCAATAACAATTTATTTAATTAAGATTTTTGGATATTAATAAATTGCTTAAATTAATGAACTGTAGATGGACCGGAGATGGATGTACGATGCGAACTGCTTGCAGCCAAGAATATATCGACGGTGTATCTGTTTTTCTAAGGGCGTAGAGGAGAACAACTTGCAAAAGAAGACGGAGTACATACATCGTCCATGCATTGATTGCAAGAATGAGAAGATGTTTTCGAACAAAAACCATATCCATTTGCACTTGATCCGGAGGGTTTTGTACCGGCTATACAAGTTGGACAAGGCACGGTGAAGAGGAGATCATACTTGAACGTGATAACGCCGACGGCGACGGAGCCAAGAATGTGGCAAATGACATCGCTTATGGATCCGATGAGGATAGGTTGGTCGTCGATGACGACATTAACTGCTCAAATGTTGCGCGATGCGTAAGAGAACTACACTAGTCGAGAGAGTTTAATCAATTCACGGGTTTGATGGAGGATTCGGAGAAACCTTTGTTCCCGGTTGTAAGGAGGAATACACAAAGTTGCACACGGTGCTCTCGCCATCGAAATTGAAGGCAGCCAATGGTTGGTCCGACAAGAGTTTCACGGCGTTGTTACATCTCTTAGCGGACATATCGCTCAAGGAAACGTGTTGCCTAAAACCACGATCTAGCTAAGAAGGTTGTATGTCCCTTGGGATTGGAAGTAGAAAGAATACATGCTTGTCCAAACGATCAGATACTCTATCGCAAAGACTATGCGACATTCATGTTTGTCCGGTGCAAAGCGTCGCGATACAAGCGTAAGGGCGATGACAATGGGCTTATCGAGGTGAAGAAAGGAGCTCCCGCAAAAGTGGTGTGGTATTTGCCAAGAATACCTCGCTTGAAGCGCTTATTTGGAAACAAAAAGCACGCCAAATTGATGCGATGGCACTCGGAAGACCGTAAGAGGGATGGAAAATCGAGACACCCTACCGATTCGCCAAAGGAGAACCATCGATAGAGTCTTCAGGAGAACTTCGAAATGAACCGAGGAATGTAAGGTTTGGCTTGAGTACGGATGGAATGAATCCTTTCGGTAACATGAGCAGATTCATAGCACTTGGCCCGTGACTCGTGTATATACAACCTTCCACCTCGTTGTGTATGAAGCGAAAGTACATTATGATGTCCTTGCTTATCCAAGGGCCGAGACAACTCGGCAACGATATTGATGTATACCTACAACCATTGGTGGAAGATCTTGTGATATTGTGGAACGAAGGTGTACAGTATGGGACGAGTACAAACGAGAGTACTTCACTCTCACGCCGCATTGTTGTTCTCGCACCATCAATGATTTTCTGCGCTTGGTAACCTGTCCTACCGCACTATAAAAGGAGCGAAAGCATGCCCCCAAAGCATGGATGAAACCGCTAGTGTGTGGCTCAACAACTCGAGGAAAATAGCAGTGTACATGCGCCACGGAGGTTCCTTCGCAGAATCATCCGTATCGCAATATGAAGAAACAATTGACGGGACAAAGGAGGACGGTTTAGCTCCAAGGCGCTTCGTGGGGAAGAGGTGTATGATATGGTTAGGGATCTTAATGTTGTACTTGGAAAGGGAGTACTGGTAATACATCGCGTCCCGCATCGAGAAGACCACGTGGAAGAAGAGATCCATCTTTTGGGACTTACCCTACCGAAGGATTTGGAAGTTCGACATCGCATCGACGCCATGCATGTAGAGAAGAATGTATGTGACAGCGTGGTTGGTCTTTTATTGAATATTCCTAGCAAAACAAAGGATGGATCAAGGCACGAAGGATCTCGAAGACATGAAAATCGAGCCGAGCTACATCCTCAAGACACTGGAAAGGCCGGCTTTACCTTCCCCACTTGCTACACTTTGAGTAAGAAAGAGAAAATGTAACTCGCAAGTGCTCGCATGGTGTGAAAGTTCCGTCCTTACATTCGCAAACATCAAGAAACCGTATCGATGAAAGATTTGAAGTTAATCGGCATGAAGTCCCATGATTGTCATGTGATGATGACACAAATGCTCCTGTTGCAATTAGAGGTGTTTTGCTCGACAAGGTCCGAGAGGTAATCACGAGGTTGTGTTCCTTCTTCAACACGATTTCACGAAGGTCATCGATCCCGTTGGACTTTACGAACTTCAGCCGATGTGGTAAAGACTCGTGCCACCGGAGATGTATTTTCCCCATCATTTTTGATATCATGGTTCATCTCATTGTTCACCTTGTCAATGAGATAAATATTTATGCCCCGTATTCTCGCATCGATGTACCCATTCGAAAGGTATATGGGTGTTCAAGAAATATGTACGTAATCGATCTCTACGGAAGGCTCAATTGTAGAAGGTTATGCAACCGAGGAGGTTATTGAGTTCGTGGTCGATTACATGGAGGAGGTCGAACCGGTAGGAGTGCTCAGATCTCGCCATGAGGGTAGGCTAGGTGGGAAAGGTGTAATAGGAAAGAAATCTACAAATTCCTACGATAATATTTTGTTCGAACAAGCCCATTTCACAGTATTGCAACAAATACTTGAGGTGTGCCCGTATATGGACATACACAAGGGTAAGCTAAGGAGGGAAAACCGAGGAAAGTCAGAGATTTGGATAACAAAAGAGCACAATCGTTTGTTCACTCATTGGTTCAGGGAGCACATGTCTGGTGAAGAAACGAGTGTTACATTGAGGTGGTTGGCAAAAGGGCCTTCAGGTACAATCACGACATGGCAAGGATATGACATCAATGGATATACATTTTACACGAGAGCTCAGGATAGCAAGAGCACTTACCAAAACAGTGGTGTCCGTATAGATGCCTAACGACAACACAGCAAGACGAAGAGCATCTACTACGGGTTCATAGAGGAGATTTGGGAGCTGGACTACTGCATTTTCAAGATCCCGGTGTTTCGATGTCATTGGGTACGACTCCCGAATGGTGTGAAGGTGGACAAGTACGGCTTTACTACTGTGGACATCGAACATGTCGGATACAGAGATTTAACCATTCGTATTTGCGAATCAAGTAGCACAAGTATTCTACATAATCGACCGGAGATAAGAAGCGCCACGTAGTTCGCAAGGAAAAGAAGGATCGTTGGAGTTGAGAATGTCGTGGATGAGGAAGAGTACAACCGGTTTGATGAGTTGCCTCCTTTCGCAGCGACGAAGATCGTGCCCGAGGAAGAAACCACTCAAGAAGTTACCTATCATCGCGATGATCACAACGAAGGCCAAATTGTGAAAGAAAATAATTAGCTAGGAGTAATGGCAACGTGTCGCCATTTATATGGAGTAATGGAAATGTGATGTAAGAAATGTACATTTCTGTCGAATTAATAGGAAATAAATATGCATGATTTTGATGAGAAAACTTCGAAACTTCGAAGTCTCGACTAGGCGATGGTGGAGTCTTGTTTAATTGAATTCAGGTTTCTATGGCTACTGAGGAAATGCAAGTTGTGCCGCCGGGCCAAAAACTCGTGTTCTTCTGTTCATCTTCACAAGTGTGTGTGTTCCACAGAAAGAAATGCAATTGTAATTCATTGGTTTTTTGTGTTTGCTGTTCTATTACAGTCATGCTTCATTTCTTTAAAATATTACCTGACCTGAGCCTATATTTATATTGTTAATGTCTTGATTCTATGCATCTTTCTCCATATGTGATATGCTTTTCTTTTAAAATTTTTATTTTTCATTTCGAACCACTTCAACTTAACATAACAACAACTCAATTCCTTTTTTGTCTGTTGTAACTCATGGTGCTATATTTGTTCAAGACCTTCATCGAATAGATCCGTAGGAAGCTGGTCATGGGATTCGAAAGGCAACAAATCAGATCTATGGCGTGGGAGGGGTATCTGTGGCGGTTAAGAACAATAACCGTCACAGATAACGATATCTGTGGCGGTTAAGAACAATAACAATCCACAGATAACGTTATCTGTGATTGTTATTGTTCTTAACCGCCACAGATAACGTTATCTATGACGGTTATTGTTCTTAACCGCCACAGATACCCTCTACATATAGTTCACCCGCGCCCTCTCGCAGACTTCGCAAAATTCGCTTCCGCTCCTGTGCTCCTAGCTCCCGCCACCACCAAGTGCCCTCCACTCCTGTGCCTAGCTCCCCGCCGCCACTCCAAGTGCCCTCCACTCCCTTGCGCCTTGCGCCGCCGCTCCTGACATCTGCGCCCTCCTCAAGGCCTCAAGACATGCACCATAGCCACCAAGACGCCACCGGCGCCGCCCTCCAATGACTTCGCTTCCAATGACCACCGTCTGTCTTCGCCGCCCTCTAAGCGACCGCCACCGGCGCCGCCCCTTCAACGCCCTTCAACGCACCGTCTCAAGGCCGCCACTCCAGCGGCGGCCGTCCGCGCTTCTCCCCACCGGCCGCTTCTTCAACGCCCTCCCGCACCGGCGCCGCCCCCTTCAACCCTACCCAGGTTAGCTACTAAGCCACTGAATCATTGTCCTGGGGATCCTTTCTTTGCTATGAGTACTATGATCCTTAGGGTTCGTTAGGGTTCGTTGGCTCGCATCATTGCCCCTGCATCCGTCCTTATGCTGGTCTGATCCTTAGGGTTCGTTCGCTCGCTGAATATTCTGGAGTAATATTGACTGAATCTGCTATGCTTGCTGTTTTTATATCATGGGGATCAAAGTGATCAAATTGCTTAACTCAACTTTTATGATCTTTCATATAGAAATATCTGAATCAGAAAAATACAATAAAAGGCACTATTACTGAAGGTCAATAATTCAATTCTACCCCACCAAGTCGTTTTGGTTATGTTTAGAGGGCTAATCAATCATGGAAGGACTTAAGCATATCATTCATTTTGTATGTGCACCCGCAATCACTGAAAACTAAAGTGTACTCAGTTTTCAATGGCTGGGGTGCACCTGTTAAATGACAATGTGCTAACAAAAACCTGAATCGCTATGCTTGTTGCTTTTGACACTAGTGATACCTTCTCCGCTATAGCTCATAGATCGCATTTAGTAAACAAGAATGTGTAGACAGCGTAATGTAATCTACCTTACTCGCTTATCTACTTGACCAACATTACTTGCCCGATGTGCACATAACCAACTGTTCCACCATTAGTACATCAAGCCTAATCAAGAGATGCTAAACATATTCCTAAGACCGTTTTTCGCAAAGATGTGGTGGTGAATATATAAAGGAAGTGTTGTTCCTCTGTGAGTATTTCATATTACTTCTCTTGTTGCCTGTGGGTCTGAGAAAGGGGTGGCTCTGTGATGATATTGGGTTAGATGATTATGATGATTAATTTTACAAGTTAGGCCTTGAACTAATAGTCCTGCATGCTAGAGATTACTGGTTCTTTCTCTATTTTGCTATAGTCTGACATTATTTGATATCTGCAAGTTGTTGTCTGTCTGTGGCCATTTGATTGCTTAATCTAAGATCAATTGATTAGATTGATACATTTGCTAGCTGTTGCCTTGTATTCCATTGTCGATTCTCGCTTGTTCGGTTAGTATAATAGTCTCGACATCGATCTCAATGTTATATACTGGTTCGGTTAGTATACTAATGTGTTACTAATCTGAATGCAATTCTCTGGTTTGGCTAGTTTACAATTAAACTACTAATCTGAACTTTGACACTTGGAACTACTTGTCGGCAATCAGAGGCTGATCTGAATATAATTTGATCTTAGAGCAACCTGAACAAGAATCTTTAATATCAACTCATCATTATGCATGTTAGGAAGGTAAGGGTTTAAGGCCTAACTTGCTAATTAATTGTCTAGCCGATTTGTGATTGGATTGAAGATCTAATCTTCAATTTCACCCAAAAATCTGAGAGCACAAATCATAAATCATATTGGTTTTGTAGACATGATTCATAGAGCAATTGACATTAGACTTATGAATTGCTTCATTGCTATGGTTATGTCATTGTTGATATCTCTGCTTGTGTGGATGAGTGCTTTAATATCATGTTGGTATTGATCTTGTGTATGTGCTTGATCTTGTGTCTATATATATATATTCTTATGTATGTGCTTGATCTTGTGTCTATATATGTATATATATGCTAGTAGTTGTGTATAGTGGAGATAGTTGATATCATTCGCAGAACAATTCACTTAGTCTTGTAAAACCAAATAACTCTAAGCACTTTAAGGATCTAATATAGTCCTCGCTAGTACATCTTCTATCTTATGCCTTTTGTCCTAATTATGAACCATAAGTCATTCGTTGGTTGTGAATTATGCTTCCATTGAGTATTCTGAATTGCTGGTATTCTTATTGCTTCAGTCAATTATGCTTCCATTGAGCTTTCAAATTGCTGCCTTGTTGCCTTTGGGTCTGAGATTGGTATGCTCTATGATGAACTTGGGTATAGGAATGATCAGAACATTTATCCCTATGGTTTAGGCCTTGAACTATAGTCCTGAATGCTAGAAAGAATTGCTTGTTTAATCGTCCAAATTATACATGACCGATAACTCGTTATTGCTTATTTCACTCTATGTCGTGATTGATATTTTGCTAGCTCTTGCTTGTCAATCACCACCAATTGTAGGCTAATAGCGAGAGTTGACTGGTAGAATATGCATTCACTTGCTAATCTAAAAATACTACCTGTTTGGTTAGCCACTTTAAACTCTTGTTATAAATCGAACTGTATATTCCTTGACAAGAGAATTCTTTATTGTGCATTTTAAGGTGGTAAGAGTTCAAGGCCTAATCCATTGAATAAATTGTTAGCCCATTTGTGATTGAGGTGAAGATTCTTATCTTCATCCATACCCTAAGTCCGAGAGTACTCCTTACCGCAATCCTCGTGAAACCTGAAATTCTTGAAGTAGTTAGTACATGGACTCGAAATGAGCCATTGTTAGTACATGGACTCGAAATGAGCCATGGACAGCACTTTAAGGATGTAATATAGTCCTCGCTTAGTACATCTTCTATCTTACTCCTCGCTTAGTACATATTTTCCTCAAGGTGCTAATTCAATATGATACACTTAGTTATTCTATCGCTTAGTACATATTTTCTTTCCTCTCTCAAATATCTCCTTTCTATTGAGTAGTTCTAATGGAGCCCAAATCGAGCCTATAATGGAGGAGAGCCCGAGCAAGTACCTTACCTCCACCCAACCACCGGTTGCCGAGGCCTCCACCGCTGTTCCCGGCCTCCACCGCTGCTCCCGGCCTCGACCACTGTTCCCGAGGCCTCCACTTCTGCAACACGCCGAGGACGAGGGAAGAATAAGAAGCTCAAGGCCGTACACCATCACGGAGGTCTCAGATATCGGGTCCCTGTTGCAATCAAAAAGGCAAAGAAAAAAATACAGTCAACATGCGGTACATCGTAGGGAGAAAGTGCCAATCACCTATTTGGATTGGCATAAAGTGTCCCAAGCCACCAAAGAGGATCTGTGGACAGAGCTCAAAGGAACCTTTGCATTCCCCGAAGGAGTCGAAGAACTCGTGCGTCGCGATGCATTGATGACCATGGATGCGCGTGGAGAAACTTCAAGGCGAGGCTAAACGTAAATTATGTGAAGCAAAACGGTCACCGTCGGAGACTACCCAAGATTACACCATACTTGGGATGAGTTCGTGGCGATGAAGCAATCTGAAGCGAAGAAGGAAGTCTAGTGAGGACCACATTAGCATCGCAAGAAGGAATACTCACCCCACGACTTGGCACGAGTGGGTACACGGTAAAATTGCTCAATGGGACAGCAGAATTACAAGTGATCCAACAGATCGGCACAAGTCCCTTGGTCGGACTACGGACGAGTGAAGCACTACGTGCTAGCGAGGGCGATCTCTTGTCTCATCGAGTTTATCATTCAAGAGCGGCGAAGACGGCAAGGCGCAAAGAGTTCATCGGTTGTACGCCCATCCACCCAAGGATCCTTCCACCCAAACAGGGAGAAAGACGAGCTATCAGTGGCCCTCGGAAACAAAGAGCACCCCGGTCGAACACGAGGCGTCGGGGTCAAGGTTCCATGGAAGATGGGATTCCCTGAGCACGAAGACTCTTATAGGAGTCGGAAAAGAGCTAAAGAAGAGCAGGCTGCACAGGAAATGGAAAGTATGAAGGAAAGGGTTCTGCGAGAATTACAACCCACCATTCACGAACAAGTTCAACGACAAGTACAAGAAGCCTTGAGCCAGACGCAGGCCGAAAACGCTCTCTCAAATTTCTACAGTCGTCAGCGGCGATTCTATGGTCCACGCCAAAGACAAGCGGACCTAAACCATTATCCTGTGGACGACATACATGACCCCACACCCTGTCAGCTCAACGTGCCCGTGATGAACATCTTTCTACAGGCTGCTACAGGGGTAGCTTATCCGTGCCAACAAGGGGGTGTCCTGCACAATGCCCCGATAGCGCAAGGTTATGCAAAGGTCCAGGTGGACACGGTAGTTGCACAGTTTGCTGATATCAGGCTAGAAAAACCCGCCAATGACGAGATAACAACTCTGGGAGGTGCCATCCACTCATTCATCCAGTGGCGCAAGCGTGACATCATCTTGGACCATGCAGTGGCACCCTCTCCTGACATCGTCTTGGATCATGCACTACCAGCCTCTCCTGTAGTGCAATCCGCAAGATCGATCCAAAGACCGAGAGTGAAATGGTGAAGAAGCAACATGAGGTAGAAAAGAATCCATTGAGGGCCCCATAAATATGGCCCCTCGTTAGTACTCCAACGCAGAAACCAAGAACACCGGTACTTCAAAGGACAAACCTACAACCCCGATCCCAAAAATGGCACATTAGACAGCCAGATCGGCTAGATCGGGAAGCCAGACCGAGTATGATGTCGTCCGTGAAAAAGTAAGGGCAAGGGAAGTCGATGAACAAGAAAATCAACCAAGATTGCAATTCGAGGTTGGGAAGCCCTTAGTCACCGATTCGGTTAAACAGTCTAACACCCATGATGCAAATGACTACATGCATGGTACATGGAGCGATCCAACCAAGACGTACTCCGAAGGTGATCACCGCAGTGTTCCGTGAGGAACATTTTCACCACGAGGGCTATGGCTACTTCTTAATAGAATTCGATAACATGCACAACTTGTTCTATCATGACGCCTCGACATATGTTTTTGAGATGCTTTGGACAATCGTAAGTGTCTAATATATCAATCTTGGTCTACATTCACGTAATACCGATAAATGTCATGTCTAACTATTTTGTTATATAGATACGAGATTCAGAACTACGAAGAACCAAGGGGCCAGTGGGATTCCTCGACCCGGGAACGGTTTGCCAAACCGAAATCGTGAGAGTACCAAAGGAGGTCGAGGAGTACGTATATAAAGCTTTGCTTAAACTACAAGACAAGGAGTTTATACTTGTACCATACAATTTTAAGTAAGTTCCTCACTAGCGAGTTAAATTACTCGTTGGTTTCGTTATTTACTCTGACGTCACGACTAATGGCTATGGCATCCAGATTCCACTGGATTCTCGTAGTAATTCATCCAGACAAGAGCAAGATGCTGATCATGGATCCAATGGATAAACCTAAAGCAGACTATGAAGTGATGACAAGTTTAATCAACGCGCGTTCAAAAGATATTGTCAAGAGCACGAGACACCGCCCATACCGTAAAAACCCTTACAATCCGTACTAAATTTCCAGACGCACGCAAGGAATATTCTTATATCGTATTTCATAGTAAATAGCTCCTTCGACGACATCTTAGTTCATTCGATTTTCGCGATGTCACAAGCGAAGCAAGGAACAAATCTATGTGGGTACTTGTGCCAAGACATGCGGAAATCTTAAGTTGCACAATAAAAGACAATGACGTGGAGGTCACTCATGCCGACATGACACATCGATTCGCCACTCGATTTCTATATGCTCTCTTAATTTGTTTTCATACCTACAAATACCAAGTCGTCTCTGAGGATCGCTTGCTCAAATCCAAGCCGCTCAGGCCACTCGCTTACTTCATCATGAAGGAAATACTCAACAAAAAAGGCGAGTTTTATGACGAAGATAACAACGATCCACTCCTCCATACTCATGTCTCGCATCGCGGTCTCCAAGCTCAAGACCCATAGGCTTCTAGTTTAGAAAACTAGTTTAGGCTTTTGTTACTTCAATTCTATTTCATTACAAAGTGTAAATAACTCTTTGTACCTTTGAAATGGGAGCCCTTCTTTCCTCAATGCCACTTCTCTTGTCGGTGGTTCTGCCATCAGTAGCATGTATGTTTGTCTTCTTGAGGAACACATGTACACACATGCAGTGGCACTTCTAAATATTTCATGTGTTTGCCTTACATGGTTATTTTTTCATATGAAGTTATTTCATGTGTTTGTAATAGTTTGATAAACTAACCAAGTGAAAAAATTACTTGGTTACTTGGTTGGATTTTTCTCCGTGATGTTTATGAATCGATTAAGATGCTTCACTTTTAACTTTAAGATTTAAGATTTCTAGCCCCCTTCAAACTAGAAAGGCTATGGTGAACAAGAGTGAAGCTGCAATCTCCTTGAAGAGAATGGTTTTGTTACACCGACCCACGATCGTAAGGTGAAGTCGCCTCCAACTTGCTACCCATCAACTTCTCTCGACTTGCCAAGGTAACTTAGTTTAGTGTAATTTATGTGTATTATTATGTCAGATTTACTTGTACGCATAGCAAGATCAAGTAGATCGCCCGTGTCTACCTTCTATAGAATTTTTTGTTTTGTCGTTATGACAAACTCTCCTTTGTTCTTTGCAGTCAGGAAACCGTGTTCTACAATATTTTGTTGGGCAATATTTGTTCACAGCAAAGGAGACTACTTCAGCTTTGGTTGGAGGTAAAGTCTTTGGCATGTCGCACTTAAACATTCTCGCATGTTTGATATTTTGTATGGCTCTTAGTAGGATTCTCGCTTGTTGAGGACATGGATGTAAGGAATTCCTCCCGACTAGTGATTTATATATCCTTGTGTGATTGTTGTTTTGATATCTTTCCTCTATCTCGCTGAACTTCACTTTGTAACAAGTGTTACAAGTAAAAACCGTAGTTTTTTGCTAAGTTGGAGCCCTTGCTCTAACTCATCTTAAGAATTTTGAGCATGTGCTGTTTTCAGTTATCGTAAAATGGGGTGCTCCAAACCGATTGACTTCTCTCTCTGTCTTATACAAGACACGCAGAAGATGTTCTGCAGCAAGTAACTAATTACATTATGAATGCATTTTGAGTTTCTTCAAACTTCCTTTTTGGGTGTTTTGCTACAAATATTGCATTGCTATATTCAATATAGTACCACTTGCTTTTGCATTTTGTACCGGAAGAAAGTTGTCAACAAGCTAGTATTTTTCCCACAGCACGGAATTCCTCTCGGTTGGGTGATCTCACCAAACCCAGATTTTTGCCAAAATTGAGAATGTAGAGGTATTTCAACATACCCTTTTTAACATTTCGAGCAATTTTCAATTTGTTTTTCAACAATTTTCTCCAAATCGATATTGTTAACCCCGATCGCTAGTGTGAAAAATTCAAGCTCTTTTGCATCTGTGTGCATATTTTCTTGGTAAGAACCTCACAAATCCATACTTCCAGCTTCCCATGGGAAAGTTTTAGTGATTACGAATCTTAATTATTTTTCAACTTTGTTCAAAGATGCTTAACACATTAAGTCTGCTATGGGCATCAATCTCGATTCTCGCACCAAGTTGAAACCATTTCGTTATAATCTACAAATTTAAATGGGCAACCACATCTCGATAGGTTCTCACCATTCCCAAGGCACATATGCCTTGTGTAATTTAAAGAACTTGCATCCTATGAGAATTCTTGGTGAGCTGTTTGTCAAACTGTTATGTAACACAAAAACCACTTGTAATCGGGTGTTGCTATTTTGTTTTAGCTTACTTCTCTATAGATGGCTTCCCACTGCCTTGTTGTTTCTTCATATTCTTGAAGATCCTATATGTCGTTAGCTCAGATTTCACTATTCGACACATTTTTGGTGCCATATTGCTTACACAGTAGTCCATGTGTACTTCCATATTTCTTCTTCTATCGCCTTGCAAGTTATGCTTTGTGATGGCAATACTTTATCCATTGGTACGGAGAAGCACTTTCCAAAGAGTAATCCTTACTTTTGTCATTTGACAAATTCTAAGACTTCGCAATAGTTGAATGTTTTTACGCCTATTTAGACATGTTTTCTTTGTACAATGGGCACAATAAACTCTAGACATGAAAATCCATGTGATAGTAGCGATTCCTCGCTACTTACATTGAGTTGCACCATGTTAGGAGATCCTCACATATTTCAAATTTTTCACTTGCCATGTTGGATTTATGTGTGGCGAGAAAGAAAAATGGGAATAAGCTCGTATGTTTCATGTTATGTATCTTATCCCCATGTTTTCTTAGTTGCTCACTTTGTGCACATGCCCCCCTAGAGCATGACTTTTGAGACGAAGAAATTTTCCTCCTTCTAATGTTACATTTTCTTAGGTATTCATATTATGGACGCAATGAATAATTCTTGTATCTGTACACTATTGTCTGTGATTATTTTCTGTACAGAGGGCACGGCTAGCACTGCTTGAGGCTAGCCGCAAATGCCAGATTTTTTATTTTCGTTGTCGGACTATCAGTGACGGTCCTTTTAAGGTTATGGTACGTAGCTTACCTTCTGTACATACTTCATTGAAAACAATAATTGTTTTCCATCTCAAAAATGGAGAACTGCATGATAAGTTATATTTGAAGTGAATAGTTGCTGCCCTCCCTTTCTGATTACTCATGGACTAGCGGAGAAAGATTTTCAATCCGGTTAAAATTTTTCTAGCTGAGGCCTGAGAAAGCTTTTCAATCAGATCAAAATTTGACTATTGGTTATTTTATATGCATTTTGAGATATGCCCTTCTTTGGTCTGAAAATCGCTTGAAGCAGCTCCTGTATTTTCTCTCTTGCTTATGAACACACTAACTCTTTTTTGCTTTGTGAACCTAGAGGTCTCAGTTACTCATCTAAATGAAATTTGGTAAAAAAAAGGAGAGTAAATTAATTAATATTGCAAGGTTATTTTGTACTTTAGTGATTATATACAATTGTATTCTTATGAAATAAGTAGAACCTCTCACACATCTCAGAGACATCGTATGTTGTTCCCGATTATTGGGCATTTTGTTTTCTCGTGTCTTTCTCGATCATGTTTTACTTGTGGGGTATCTTCATATACTTGTTGACATATTTAAGTGTTTGGTGATGCCCATCTCACCTTTTCATTTCTTGCTCGATAGTTTTCTTGTTTCGCTATAATTTGTACAAGTTTTGGTCTATATTATGATCTCGCGACTCTATAGGATCTCATTACAGCGAGCTTAGCAAAAATTATATTGCACTCATGGAATTGTATCTTTTTGTCGATGCATCTATGAATTGCGTGGTTCAACTCAACTCTACGCTTAGGAAACATAACTCATCATGAATATATTCAGGTTTGATTTTTCTTCATTCGCTTTTATGTCCTTAGTGTAGTCAGTCACGACCACTAGTCTGTATTAGTCGAAGAAAAACTTAGCGCTTCAGCTTGTTGGTAGACCAGAAGCCCTCTAGACAAGCCGATCTGCTATTTGTTTAGTCCTCGCATCTATTCTCGCATGTTGCACAAAACTGAGCTACTGGAGGACAGATTTAATAGCGAATCGAACCCACTCACCTCCCTATACAAACCTTTGGAGGGATTATGTGATGCAAACCGCAAGTTCTCCTAAAATGAGAGAATATAAACTCTTGATTAAAATCATAAACTCTTGATCAAAATCATGTATTTGTGCATGGAAGATTATTTTCCATTTGGTCATGGTTAGCTAACATTGCTAGTGTCCTACGGAAAGTTAGCAAGTGGCAACACCAATGTTTATGTAGTTGGACAAATTCTGCTAATTCTTGCACCAACTGTGCAAGAATTATTGTGACTTAGTACTCGTAATACACACATATTTGATATTTGCATGCCTATGTATTAATATTTGTGTAATCCAAAAACGATTGGCCTTCAATCATTCCACATTTGACCTTCCAATAAGCTTAAGCCTTTGTTTGTTGTGACTTGGAGAGCTTTATAGTTGGTCAATCAAACATTGGATCGTATTTGGTGTGTGATGGAATCACACTGCTAGTCTACTGCTTCCTGTATGATATTTCTATCAATTCTCTTATATATATTCTAAAGTTGCTCTATGTATTGTAGCCAATACAAATTACCAATCTTGTCACTATTATCTGTAATTATTTTCTGTACAGAGGGCATGGCTAGCACTGCCTGAGGCTAGCCACAAATGCCAGTTTTTTATTTTCCTGTGTCGGACTATCGGTGATTTGTTCGAGCCAAAAACCGCCACTGATACTAGTACTATCAGTGACGGTTTTTGGCTAGAACCGTCACTGATATCATGGGTATCAGTGACGGTTCTAGCCAAAACCGTCATCGATAGTACTAGTATCGATGGCGGTTTTGGCTCGAACCGTCATCGATATTAGTATCGATGACGGTTCTAGCCAAAACCGTCACAAATAATGTTATCTGTGGCGTTCTAGAACCGCCATCGATAATCTGGATTATCGATGGCACTAAATCCGTGGCGGTTCGAAACCGCACCGATGGCGATTCGAACCGCCACTGATGACCTTTTTCAAGGTAGTGCAAACACACCCTAAGAAAAGTGTGTGTATGCGTAATTTTGCCACGGAGAAGTATAAAGCACATGTGCTGGATTTGTGGCAAAATATTTAGTGTGTAGCATATTTAGTCCTCATCATGTGTAGCTTGTTTGAGGTTATCTTTATAAATACAAATAACCGGTGATATTCAAAGAACCTCCTTTGTTTGAGCGCAACAAAATCTCTAAGACTCCTAAAAAGAAAAAAAATAGAAATTCTCTTGTTAACTGAGAAAAAAGAGAAAGATGTACGCTGTTTATTTTAGTATGGCTAGATTATAACTTTGCATACTGATCCCATGAACTTTATGTGATAGACGTATTTAAGTATACGTTCTAGCCAAATCTTCCTAATTTTCACCAGGCATGCATAATATAGAAGATTATTATTGGATCTGTTAGTAGCCAACTATTCATAAGTGTCGCCATATTGAAAGTCACTCATAATGAAAACTTTAGCAAAAAAATCAAGTAAAAGAAAAACTACACCTTGTTTCTCTCGATGATGGTCCCTCTCCTCGGCTACAATGAGGGGTGCAGTTACTTCCGTGTATTCACAAATTACAAGCGAAGTCTGTTGTAATTGCTCCATGATGTGCTTTGGGAGGCATCTGGTGGAGAGAAGAAAAAGTTCTCTGGGACAATCAAAAGAAATACCTTCAAAATTTGCCGGAGTTCCCTCGCCACGTCTTCTCGAGAATGTATGTAGATTTTCATGGTCCAGATCCATACCGGGACATCTTGCTCTAAGCCTGGCTTTGTTGCTATTGCCATCGATCCCCATCTAGCAGTGCCTTCTCTTGGATTACAGGGCTCTTATGTTTAATTCTAGCTGACTGCTATTGTGCGCAAAACTCTTTGTTGCCTAGAGAATGTTTTTTAGCGAGCGACTACAAATCCATCGGTATGACTATAGTTGGTTTGGAACTCCAATCCACGTGGTATCTAGATATCGCCTTTGTTTTGCTTGCCAAATGTCTACATAGCACTCTACCATTGTCACGTGTCTTGAGTTGTCGACGTAGTTCACATTTTTTTTCTTGTTCTTTTGTAGCAGCATTTCGTGAACTTCTTTTTTCCTTAAGTCAGTATCATAATGGAATTTAGGACTTTGTTAGACTATACCAATATATTGTATCAAAAAATGGACAACAATAAATTTTCCACAGTCATTTGAATAGGGTTAATTAGCATCCAACAAAACTGATTATGTTTTTAAAATAATATTTTCAGTATGGATTATGGCTGTTCAAAGCATACATCTAATACGTGTAATTGGTTAGGAGCTTGTGCGATCAAATACTAATCATGTTAATAAATAATCCACGAAACTCGTGGTAGACTCGAATCAGAGCAGTTAGCCACATAATCTTAACTTTGATATTCCATCAATCATAGATTGCCTTACTTCCTAAATATAAATTTTTAATGTTAGTTGTGCCTTCTGATCATAAGAGAATTAGAAATTTAGGTAAATAATTTTAACTAAGTGTGCACTATGAACTAACAAATAAAAATGTAGGACTTATCTTCAATAATACAAAAATAGAGGTATAAGCTCGTAAAAGTCTCATAAAAAGAGTATTTTGTAGAAAAAAAGTTAATACACATAAACATCAGTGGGCTAGAGTACAAAATGAGTGGAATGTTGGTGTGACAACTTGCATAAGACAAAACTCTCCTGAAAGGCAAAACATCTTGGAAGAACACACAAGACTTTGAGTCATTTATTCTTAGAGCTACAACTGGGTGGGTTGATGTTTGAGTCATGGATTCACAATATGATAAATGGTATTTGTTTCTATCTTATGCTTCTATTCATTTATTCTAAGGGATAGAATGAGGTGGAGTGATTTTTAATTTATGACGTGGAAGAATAAACAATAGAGTCATGGATACAAGAATACAAAACGTGCATTTGTTTGTATCTTATCTCTTCTCTACATTTAATCTTAGGGATCAAGTGTGGTGGGGTGATGTTTGAATCATGGATTCACATGTACTATACATGTTATTTGTTTCTATTTTATGCTTTTTCTTCATTTGTTCAAGCCTTATGTGATGTGGAAGGGTGTAGAGAATAGAGTCATGGATACAAAGCATCCAAAACATGATTTGTTTCTATCTTTTTTTCCCTACATTTATTCTTAGGGATAGTGTGCGGTGGGATGATATTTGAGTCATGGATTCACATGTACAATTCATGGTATTTGTTTCTATCTTATGTTTTCTCTTCATTTATTCTAAGGGATAGAATGGGTTGGAGTGTGCTTTAGTATATGATTTGGAGTACAGGGGGTCACAAATGCAAGCATGCAAAACCTGTTTTTGTTTCTATCTTATGCTTTCTCTTCATTTACTCTTAGGGATGAGGTGAGGTACACTATGTGTATGACATGGACGACAAAAGAATGGAGTCAAGAATACAAGTGTAATACATATGCCAGCTGTTTTGTTTCTATTCTATGATTTCTCTTCATTTACTCTAATGGTTACAATGGAATGGACTGACAGGAATATAGACATCCAACACATACTAGGTGAGATACAGTATATGACGTGGAATGTCAATGGATGGACTATGGAAACAAAGATACAACTCATGCTATCTATTTTCTTATGTTTTCTATGTTAGTCGCCTATATCTTTTATATATTTGTTTCTCTCATTTTTCTATGTACTGCATTAATATTTATTTTATTTTTCTAGATCATTTTAGGGTGCGTTCTAGATTTATTCAAATTCTCTATAGTGATCTCTTCTTTAAAAGAAATGATCCTAATGTTATATGTATTTATTTGTGCTATTTGTTTTCATGTTATTTTCCTTATGTTCTTTTCTTGTGTTTTCAATTCATTTATTAACTTTTGAGGGCTCAATGGTGAGTACGGTTGAGTGTCTGATGTGTAAGGCTAATGGGTGGAACCATGCATGGAAAAAGGATATAGCTCTCCTTTTTGTTTCTTCCTCATGCATTCTGATCATTTACTTGTTATTTAAGATGTGTTTGGTACAGCTCTAACTTCACCAGATCTATGGATCTAGTGAATCTGGGTATTTCTAGCTCCACCAGATCCATAGAGCTGGAGATGTGAGTATATTAAGAGTGTTTAGGTGGGTCATCTTATTTACATTTTAGACTAAAAAAATAAACTTAATTCACTTTATTTTAACCTACAAGTTTCAGATCTGAGGTGAAGTTGGGATCTGGAGTTCTACCAAACAGAGCCTTATTGTGTGCTAGCTAGGCAACATATCTAGTGAAAACCCTTCATATCATGAAAACTTCGTGAAATCTACGTGTACAAATTCTGACATTCTCAAAAAATTACTATACTTAGAGGAGATGAGATTCTACAATCTCGTAAAATTTTAAGACTAAACTCAATCGCATTTGCGATTGAGTTTGGTCTTCAAGTTTTACAAAATTGTAGAAACTCACCTCTCTATGTATGGTAATTTTTTAAGAATTTTTCAAAACTTATATATGTGGGATTCACAGAGTTTTTACGATAAGAGGAGTTTTCACTGGATATGTTGCCATGCTAGCTATTATCTTTCTTTCAATCCCAATCTTTTTCTGCATGCTACTTCAAGCATGTTTCTTCCTCTACTATTTTGTTTTTGGGTGTACTCCAAATATTGCATCCAATACTTCTTAGTGATTTCTTTTCTTAACAAAAGTGTTGTTTTTTTATCTCCGTTTGCATGTGCTATGTTTTTGCCCTTTTTTGTGCATGTTACTTGTTTCTATGCTATGTTTTCTCTTCATCTCTACTACTCCAATTTTTCATATCTGCTAGTTGTTTTATTTATTATTTTCTTCCTCTTTCTTTTTGTTAATGTGCTATTAATTCAATTCTACTCCTCTATCACTCCAAAGTCCATATCATATGTATTACTAGGTGCTTTACAGTGTACTAATGATTGCTCGTTTGACATAGCACAAGTAAAATCATACATACATACAAACAAACAGTAAAATATAATTGTGATCAACATCAAGGTTGGAGTCGCAAATCAAAAGTCCCACTCAAAATATTAGTAATGACTAATTTATTTTATCATTAACCAACAAGGACAAAGCCACTAATCATTTGCCACAACCGGAACAAGTTCGCCTAAGTGTGTGTCACTGTTGTTGAGATATAACCGAACTCTAGGGTTTGGTGGACAAATTTTGAAACTACCCCCAAGGGCTTTTGGCTATAAATATAGCCTTTATTTTTTAAAAGAAATCAATCAATAAAGAGAAAAGAGTGAGATCCCCTATATCCGGTGTTCATCTATTGTGATCGTTCCTTGGCTATTCTTGATTGACATTGGGATTGATCTACTATGACTGTTTATTATCTAATACGTTATCAGCACAATATCTCTTCAAAGACTGATTGGTATATCGCCAAGGGATCCCTCTTTCTTTTATTTCAATTCTCAAGCTATTAGATTGATCTTATAGATTAATCACAATACAATAGATAAGATTGATTTGATCATCAAAAAGAGTTCTACAAAGGGTCTTCTGATCATACCTTTGGTGACACCGGCAACGTTGACAGCCAGCTTCGCGAGTCAACAAGCCAGTGTAGGATCAAGGATAAGTGACTAGAGGGGTGTGAATAAGAGGCTTTTAAAATTCTTAAGCTCTAATACAATTATATGACAAAAAGGACAATTCACAACAATTAAGACTTAAATTATCTAGGTTTTACTAAAGGCACCAACAACCTAAGTCCAACAAGAATAATAATTCTAGAGAGATAATCAACCACAATGATCACTAGAAATGTAAATTGCACAAATTAAAATGGACAAAGAGCAAACCACAATAAGAACATAAGAACTTTTTCCCATGGTCTTGAAGAGTTGCCGATCTCTCTTAATCCACGTTAAGAAAGCTTGAACAAATCAAGCTGTCTCTTTGCACAAACGAGCCTCCCTCGATCACTAGTGATAGCTCTTCCCCGCTTTGAGTAGGTGAGCTTCAACCTTCACACCGACATCAGGTCTCTTCACAATTTCCTTTGAAAAGATCACCAATTCTCACACCTCCAAGTAGTTTAGGAGGCGTCAACCTCCAAGACATCTAGAAGGCGTCAACCTCCAAGAGAATAGAATTTGACATTTGCTTGAGGATGATCAAGTATTTATAATTGCTCAAAATCAATGCACACACTTGAATGCTCTCAACAACCTCTTAAATGAGAATTTAATGCTCAAAGGTGAAGAGATGAGTGCAAGGCTCAACAAATATTCAATGAGGTTCCAAGAAGTGCCCTTACTACAGGAGAGGGGATATTTATAGCTCCCAACCACTTAAATAGCCATTACCCTTCGAATCCTAAAATTTCTGCCTAAATCGGCACTACTGGCATGTATGTGGTAGTGCTGATTCTTGAGTTAATGGTCAGAGAACAGTGCATTTAATGCAGAGATACTAGTCATTGCTACAGTACCCCCAGCACTAGCACCAACTAGAGGCTAGTAGTGTCGATTTTTGTAACTCAGAAAAAACCTAAAAGACCTCTAAAAAATATCTATCACCAACTATTTTGCGGTACTACTGGACCTACGGTAGTACCGGCCATCAATAGCGGTAGTGCCGTTTTTCACAAAAGCACAATGATGTCTCTACTGCTTTCTGAGGGGTGGTACTACCAGACTTGCGTTAGTACCGCTCCTTGGAAGCGGTAGTGCCGATTTGTCCAGAGGCTCAAAAACAGCCTCTCTAGAATATAACTACCGCAACATAAGGGCGGTACTACCGTTCCAGCGGTAGTATCAGCCTCTAGTTGCCGGTAGTGCCGATTCTAGTGTGTCAACAAGGTTTTTCAAAGAATTTTTCAATGCATGAACATAATCAAGTATGAGCGTATTTTGAGCCATGATCTTTAAGCATATTCAAGCTACTAGCCAATGATCCCTCTTAAAGTATGTCACATATTCTAGCAATCTGATCTTTCCTCTAAACACCTAAATCAACAAAAGCTATGAAAAGTTTCTTAAATTTTTATACTTTAGCCTTGAGCTTGAATCCATGATAAATTCTTTGTTCAAGTTTTCACCTTTCCAATATCAATGACGAGGACCAACCTTTTCTCATATACTCAAAAGAATTTGTTAGCCCTTTAATCTTAATTGACATTAACTATCAAAATTCAAATAAAATTAGGAGCCTAGATTCTTCAATCTCCTCCTTTTTAGTAATTGATGACAACAACAATAGTGATAATGTAATGAAATTTGTTTTAAGTATACATCAAGTCCAAAACAAGTTGTATACTCTTGGTTATCATTTTAGATAGCGTTCTACATCTTTGAAAAAGCGAATGATTGGATTTTCACTATAGAATGCCATCAAAACCACAATGTATAATTTGAAACTCCCCTAAAGATGTGCATGGAGATAAAGGATTAAAATCATACACATTTGTAGATTTTTGAAAATTTTAGCAAAGTTTCCTCTATATATTAGATCTGGAAAAACATGACAAAATACATGAAGATGACAATTGAATATCAATAAGGTAAATTTGCATGCTCAACAAATAATAAAGGAAATGAGATCCAAATATATGAGAGAACTAAAATCCATTACAAGCATTCAACAATCCCAAAAGCATTCAAAACATTCAAATAACATACAAGACGTTTTTAAGCTTACAAGATTATACAATAAAAGTAGCTTATCCTCTAGATACATAACTCTTAAGAAACTAAAACTGCTACTCTTTCAAGCTAGCTTCTTCTTCTCCCCATTTGGCGTCAAGTACCAAAAGTGGGTAGTCTTCATAGAGTGTCTAGGAGGATGGAGGAGCACGCAGGCCACACCTAAAATGATGAAAATAACTGGGGCTTGCTAATCGTGGAATTGAGAAAAGGATGTATCAAGAGCATGCACGTGATCCCACACTTCCTCTACCATCTGCTTAGTCTGAGCTTGATATTCATCCACTTGAGCAAACTGGCTCATCATGTCAGTTCTAAGACTGGCAAAACTAGCTAAGATGGCATCTTGTGGCACCTCTTGCTGCTCATGTTCTTCCTCCTGTTGGTGCTGCTACACCATGTGTCCCAAGATTTGAGGCAGCGCCTCACGAGTCTTGTATGGCTTGTGAGCACATCCACAAGGCCTATTGTACCTAGTCTTTGTACGATCGAGGATGCCGACTAGAGGAGGGTAAATATGCGGCTTTTAAAAAATACTCTACGAATTTTTACAAATCAATTCACCCCTAATTACCCTTATACCAAAACCTTAACAAATAATAATGCAGAAGTGATAAGCCATTGCTTTAACAATTAAAGCCTAAATCAACAAAACCCACTATGTGCACTAACTAATTATGTCTCTAACAACAATTTACAATCCTAAAGACAAGCAAGCAATTTAATTTTAGGAATGTAAATTGCAACAAGGTCAATATAGATTTGCAAGCATACACAAGGAGACACAATACTTTTTACCGTGGTGTTCACAAATTTGCTGGTCTCCTCTAATCCATGTTGAGGTTAGCTCAAACGAATTGGACCGGCTCCACAAATTGAGTGCCCACCTCGAATCAACTAATGGTTGCTCTTTCCCTCTTTGGGTAGGCGAGCACCGACCTTCACAACATGCCGGGGCTTCTCACAACCTTCGTCGAGAAGCTCACAACACACGACGCCGCTACGCCATCTAGGTGTTGGCAAATACCAAGAGTAACAAGTTAAGCCTTCTCGCTTGAGCTTCACCTAGTGCAACGCATGCACTCCGGTGACCTCTTAAGTGCAACACATGCAATAGGACCCTCCTCAAGTGCAACACATGCACAAAAAACCCTCAATCCACTTTCTAATTGCAACACATACAATTTAGGGCTCACTTAGCTCAAGCGAAAAATGGGAGAAGGCAACATATGCACTTCACTCCCATAAGCACCCAAGAACTCCAGCAACCTGCCCAAGCCCCCCCAAGACCTCCTTTTATAGCCTCCAAGCCAAAACTAGCCGTTGGGGGTTGAATTAGGCAAAACTCAGCAAATTCGGTGCGGTAACAGTTCAAAATCATGTCTTTTGGCCTCACCAATGCGCCAGCAACATTTTAAAGTGTGATGAATTCGGTATTAGCACCTTATCTCAAAAAGTTTGTGTTGGTGTTTATTGAATTTATACTCATTTACAGCCCTGATATTGACACCCATGTGGAGCATTTGAAGGCAGTCATGCAAACACTGAGAGAACATAAATTCTTTGCAAAGAAGACCAAGTGTATCTTTGCTCAAAGGCAACTTGAATACCTAGGTCATATCATATCGTATCAAGGGGTGGCAACAGATCTTAAGAAGTCTCAGGTGATGTTAGACTGGCCAAGACCAAGAAATATGACTGAGTTGTGAGGATTTTTGGGATTGACCGGGTATTATCAGAAATTCGTTAAAAATTATGGAATATTGGCAAAACCATTAACCAAATTATTGAAGAAGAAAATTTTTGAATGGAATAAGCCAACCAAAGAGGCATTTCTCAAATTGAAGACAACCATGTCAACCACTCCGGTGTTAGGACTACTGGATCCTGAACAAGGTTTTGAGGTTAAAATGGATGCTTGTGATCAAGGGGTAGGGGCTATTCTATTACAAAATAGGCACCTAATAGCCTTTTTCAGCAAGGCTCTTAGCTTAGTACACCAACACTTGTCAATATATGAAAAAGAATTTTTAGCCCTAATGCTAGCAATAGAGAGGTAGAGATCATATTTACAACGGAATGAATTTGTGATCAAGACAGATCATCAGATCTTATGCTATTTGGAAGATCAGTAGCTGCAATTGAACATGCAAAGAAGAACAATGACCCGACTGATGGGACTGAGGTTTAGGATTGTGTACAAAAAAGGAAGGAAAAATGTGGTAGCTGATGCACTGTCCCAAGTAGGTCAGCCAATGGAATTGCAAGCAATTTCATAAGTACAGCTACTCTGGATTTAGGAAGTAGTAAATTCATATATTATCGATGAGAATGCTCAACAGTGGTTAGCTCAATTGGTGATTCACAGCCCGGATGAAGAAAGATTCGAATTGCACCATGGTCTAATCAAGAAGAAGGGAAAATCTAGATTGGGGAGAATTCTGCCTTCCAAATGAAACTAATTACGGCTTTTCATGCTAGAGCACTAGGGTTCATTCAGGAATCAATCCCACCTACCAGAGACTTAAGAAAATGTTTTGTTGGGCAGGAATGAAGATGAGAATGGAAGGGTTTGTTAAACAATGTGAAATCTATCAATTGGCAAAAGGAGAACAATCAAAACCCGTGGGACTTTTGTAACTATTACCCATTCCAGAAGCAGCTTGGCAGGATCTAAATATGGACTTTATTGAGGGATTATCCATGTCAGAAGGCTATAATGTAATTATGGTCGTGGTTGATCGATTCTCAAAATATGCCCGTTTTATAGCTCTTCGACACCCTTTCACAGCACAAAAAGTTGCAAAAGTGTTTCTGGAACATGTTGTGAAGTTGCATGGAGTACCAAAGACTATTATTTCAGATTGAGACAGGATCTTCGCTAGTCTATTTTGGAGGGAGTTGTTCAAAGCGCTAGATGCAAAATTGCAATATAACATGGCGTACCACCCTCAAACGAATGGTCAAAGTGAGAGAGTAAACCAGTGCCTAAAAATGTATTTGAGGTGTTTGGTTCACGAGTCGCCAGGAAAATGGAAGACGTGGTTGGCGTTGGCTGAGTTCTAGTACAATACCAATTTCCATTCGTTACTAGGGTGTTATCCCTTCAAAGCTCTTTATGGAGTTGAACCCAATTATGGTACTCTATTGTCATCACCAGGCGGCTGTCCTGAAGAAGTTTCAAATGTTTTGCAAGATAGAGCAAGGTATAACGATATGATTAAGCAACATTTGGATAGAGCTCAGAATCGCATGAAGCTACAGGCAGACCGAAACTGGCAAGAATGACAATTTCAAATAGGGAAGAAAGTGTTCCTTAAGCTCTAGCCGTATGCTCAATCTTCCTTGGTGAATCGGCCATACCCAAAGCTGGCGTATAAATTTTACAGTCCTTATACTGTGCTTGAGAAGATTGGACAAGCTGCTTACCAGTTAGACCCGCCGGCTAAGAGTCAGACCCACCCAATATTTCACGTCTCACAATTGAAAGCTTTCAACCCAAATTACTCTCCGGTGTTTACTAAACTGCAGAAAGTGACAAAGTTGTATGCGAGTTCAACGGAACCAGAGAAGGTACTAAAAAGAAGATTGGTAAAGAAAGGAAATTCTGCAATTGTTCAAGGCCTCATCAAATGGTCAGGCATACCGGCTGAAGCTGTGACCTAGGAAGACATCAATGTTCTTCAGAATCGATTCCCAAATACCATTGCTTGGGGGCAAGCAACGCTTCGGCAATGGAGTAGTGTTATGGATGGTGTAGATTTAAAGGGGAAATGATCCAGTGGCGAGGAGTTGTTTAATGATGATGAATAGTATTGTCAGGAAGCCTGTAGTGGCAATCAGGTGAATTCGTAATTACAAGTTGTAGTTACAGAGGATAAAGGGAAAGGTTAATCTTTGTGATATAAAACCTTTTGTAATGGGCGAAGCGAAACAGAATTGAAAAATGGAATGAAAACTTCTGGATTCATCTCTCTGTATTGTTCTTCCTCTCTTTTTTCCTCTCAGTAGTTCAATCTCATGCCCCATCTGTCTTCGGCGGCGAAGGGATGTTATAACTAAGCAACAGTGCAGCACATGATGTGTTCACTAGCTACAGTTATTTATGTAATTGTGGAGTTATCGTCATGGAAGACCTAGAACTAGTAAGGGAGTAAAAAGAATGATGTTCTTTTTACAGAATACAAATATTCAACAGCCCTCTCCGGGTTGTTGAATGCAGCCCATAGAGCCCATAGCACAGTGTCTCTGTCCCACGTTCCACCACCCATTTCAAGAATTGATTGAATTGTTGCCTCAAGGTTGCTGCCAGCAACAAGGTTTAAGGCAGACTGACCATAAGGATATGCTTCAGTGCTGTTCAAATAACAACACGAAAATATCATGTTTTTAGATCAACAGAACATCCAAAACAGCATGCCCCGGTTCCATTACTGAAACCAAGTCAACAATTAGTCCACAAAAAACCAACACCAACAAACCACCTAAGAACAACTGAACCAAGCGATCACTCAGGACACCATTACCCAGGACCCAAACAAACTGGAACCTCCAAAACCTCACAAAACTGGAGTATCACAGCCACGTCAAACAGATCTACCAGACTTCACACGCCGAACCAACAAAACCACATTACAGAATGAGAAGATCACAAAACAGAATCACAACTTCCCATCTAACAGATTATCAATGAAGCTGGCACGTGATTTTAACATCCAGGCCTGGTCTTCATCTTGAACTTCACTTATCACCCGGTCTGCTGAAGAAGCAATGTCCCAGGTTCCAACTGAAGAGGGGTTTGGAGTTTGCTTTCCAACAATTTGCAGAACGTGTCCAGACTGCATAGCGCCCCCTCTTTGAACAGTATTCTCCATTCCTTCAAAGATCTCAGCATTTTCCTCCAGCGAAAATATCATGTCAATGTGCTTAGGAACTAATAGCAGCTATTTTTAACAGGAAAATATTATCATGTCCTCAAACAGGACTTGCATTTTTATGAGATCAATTAAATTAAGATGAACGGAAGAAAAATCAGGAACTTACGATACAGCAACAGCAGGAGCTGGGGAGGCTGAGGCATTTGGAGCAGGAGCATGGACAGGTACACCACTTCAGTACACACAAAAAGGATAAAATTAGCTGGCAATAACCACTAGACATAACAGCAGTAGCAGTAGTATTAGTACAAATCAATGATATGACAGTTAGCAAAACATTCAACAACTTTTCGATTGTTCCCAATTATGTTAACAAAAGCTACAATAAAAATGAGAAATAACATGTCTTCCATAATTAACTTAAAAATTAGGCCTACGATACAGCAACAGCAGGAGCTGGGGAGGCTGTGGCACGTAGGTGCTGTTGCCGGTGCTTGAGATGAAGGAGAAGCAGGCACTGTCTGAGTGGGGGCGCCTATGAAAGAAATATAAGTTAAAATCTAGAATCTCAACAACATAAAATGAACATATTCTCAGGAAGCACTATAGCATTGCCATTACACCATCAAGAATAAATTTTTGGATGAGGAAAGTAAGGATTCTACGAGAAAACAAATGCAAAAAGATGACAAAAATACATTGAATAAAGAGCTCATATCTCAGAATTTTGTAAAACCTTTCATTCTAGGGCAACCATAGTTGGCTTAGAACTTAACTTGGTAACTATTGATTGAATGAAACATTCATCTTTAGCAGCTGCAGCTATAGTAACAAAGCCAGATAATCAAGCTGAAATTCTAGTTTTCAGTTAAACCTTAGCTATGTTTTGCCCATTAAATTAAGTAATTAACTAAAATTGAACCATAGTTTCATACAGTGTAACAATAGATGGAAGAGGTACTGTTTGCAAATAAGTAATAACGAAATTAATTATGGCAGGAGTTTCAGAATATGTTACATGCAAAGGGAATTTAAGCATTGAAAGAAAATGAAGATACAATAGTGATGAGAAACCAGTATCGATGTGATCATTCTAAGGGTCTGTTTGGTAGAGCTCCCTCTGATTCTGATTCTCTGTTAGAAGTGATTCTCCGAGAGAATTGATTCTGTCGTTGAAAGTGATTCTCTAACGAATCCATAGGATAAACTCTATGGAGAAACTGACTCTTTGTTGGGAGTGAATCAAGAGAAGCAGCTTTTTTCAGCTCCCAGCCCCTAGTTTATTTCGGAGAATCACTTCACGAGAATCACCTTGGGAGCGATTATCAGAAAACTGCTGTTTGGCAGAGCTCCACAGATTCACTCCGCAGAAGCTGGGAGCAGAGCTCTGCCAAACAGGGCCTAAGTTCCATCTCACCTGATTTGAGGGCACCTTCGATGTAGCTGGAGCTGCACTGATGAGCCCTTACTCTGTGAAAGGTCAGATCAGAAAACAGTAATAACAAAGAACAATCTTATGATGAGTAATATAAAGCATTCCCGAAGCAATTTTTAGCCATTCAGGATAGAGGTTTATAGATAAATTTCAGCAAGTTGTTATATCAAAAAGGAGGAAAAAAACTACTGGACTAGTAGCTATTGCTTCTGACTAGTCAACAGTCATAGCAAATGAACCACCACATCTTTTGAGGCAATGCTAACACATACAGAAGTTCACTACATCCTGAGAGTAAGAATCTTGACATCCTAAACAGATACTATTCCATGCATTACTATGCTATCTATGATTTTCTGTCATGTAGATCTAAAAAAAAGATTTTCTGTCATGTACTGACCAGAATATCAAACATGTAGCTTACCTTGCTAAGCATTATAACAAGGAAGTTGTTTTCAAGAACTTTGTTTTGCTCCAATGTAGTGTCATCCTTGAGCACCTTCTCCTGGTGTATGAGAATTTGTTGGTCAGCAGAGTAGACATTCTGCCCTTGTGTGCTCTCAATGAGCTTCTTGACATCAGTAACCTGCTTGAAGCAATTACATCAGTTGCAATTTTTTCCCATAACACAGAATAAAAAGAACCAGGAATTCAGAGGCGATAATAATTTACAGTTACATCTCCCACATAATAAACAACTAGCCATGTGCTCGTGCGTTGCAACGGAAACTCAATTTGCGATCAAAAGTTTATTTGCAAAGGTGAGTAATTAAAGAGCAGTGGCAAAGGTGGGTAATTTTGATGAAGTGACGCGGGAAGAAACTCTTGCTTTATATAATAGAGATAAGTGAGCAATGCTATGTTAAGTAGCAGTATCAATAACACTTTCAGATTTTTCCCTGAACTTTCTGTTCTGTATTTTTTTTAAGGGGAACTTTTGTTACTGCATTATGCATTAAATTTGCACCATGAAAAGGTAGCTACAGACATATCTATTCTGACCAGCTCAAACCTATCTCTGAACATCAAACCTCTAGTTACCAATATTGCTTCTTCTCAGATTGTTGCCAGCATACTATTCCTTTGGTTCAATATCAAACATTCTAAAAGGAATGATTACCTCTAGTCACACAGATCTAATCTATTTTGTCAATAAAACGAAATGATGTGAATAAACAAGCTCGCACATTTTGAAGCTTTCTTTTACAACAGCCAACTCATGCATGTATTTCTAGAGCTTCAATTACTCCCATCCGACTACATTACCAGATAGGCAAAATCGACCAGCATTACATTCTAAAAGTTGCATAAAACAAATATCCGCAATTATCAAAACGTAGCTCATACTAATGAGACCTCCAGCCACAACATAAAAGCGGCAACTAAGCATTAGCTATTCAAAACTGTCATCAATTTGTGCCACCAGTAGGGAAAAAAGTCCCAACAGAACGACACTAACTTTTGCATTTGCTCGGGATTCGAGTTGGTTGTGCATCTGGTAACACACTAATCAGTCTAATCAAAGAAATTCTCCATGACATGACCCCTGTATTCGCGAAACAAACAAGCGACGATAACATAAGGCAAACTCCGCAACTGCTCTCTGCTCCACTCAGAAATGAACCATGAAACCACAGATTGGATTCACAAGAACACCGTTCGCGCCTCACGCAGCTCACGAGCAACCCAGTCCAGAAACCGTCCAAAAGATTAACCCTCGTGACAGATAGATCGGCGGGCGGGGGCGAAAGCGGCGATACCTTGTCGGCGGGGCTCACTTCGATCTGGAAGCTGGAACCCTTGAGCTTCTTCACGGAGACCTTCATCTCGCGGTCGACTAGCCCCGCGTTCTCGCTCCCGTCGCCCTCGCCCTCGCGTGGAGCTCGAGGGGTCGGAGGTAAAGTTTAAAATCTCGCCGAAATTTTGCGACATCTCCGTTTTGGAGTAAACGAGTTTCGAATTGTCGGTCAGAGTAAAAAAATTTATAAAAATTTTAATTGTTATAATAATCTCAGAAATTTTAATGAGATTTTGCTAAATCTTGTCAAGATCTCATGTTTTTTGCCCAGTTTTTTATTATTTTAATTAGATTTGGTCGTAACCCTTAAGAAAGTCATATCTTATAAAAATTTGTTGAAAAACCGAATTTTTGAGATATTTTTTAAAAATTATAAAAATATTGTCGGATTTTAATAAAATTCTATATTCTTTATCATGATGTCAAAAAATTATGGTATCATCCTAAGAAGTGTAGGATCATACAGAAATTTTTTTGAAATAATTGAATTTCATTTGTTATCTTTAAAAAATCAAAAACAAAATGAACATTACTAGGCCAGTAATTTTATCAGGATTTTATAAATTTTCTCAAGTGTGATCATGATACATGAAGTTGGGTGTAAAAAATAAATAGGTAAATGTTTATACGATGAAATGTACTGCTTAGGCCCAAGAACATAGGGTTTATCCCAAAGGCCCAAAATACAGCCTATTGGGCCAGTAGTCCAAGTAGCACTAGTAATCTAGTAGCCACAGTCCACAACACTCTTAAGATGACTGGCTAGACTCTAGAGAGACAAACACATCTTAAAAAAAATTCAAACTTGACGCATTCCACAAGACATATGGTGCAACTAAATCTAAGAAATTCTTATTAAAGTTTATGCACTTTTTCTCAAGTTTCTTTTAAAAGTTTAGAAGAATCAATTTGATAGTCTACCAGCTAGTTTTGTTGTCGAATATGCAGATCTTAGACAATAACTGTCAAAAAGATACTAGAAAGCAAATCTATTGCGCAACTCAGAGCTGTGTGTGCAACTTTGTGCTTAGGTCTGACATCCTCAAATCCATCTGATGTACTAGTTACACTATATACATGAACACTATCACACTACAATTCTCTTCAGTGTACGTGGTTAAGCACTTCCTAAATATAATCAATCCTCATTGATGACCATTTCTCATTAGCTCGATCCATAAGCTGACCAAAATTACCTCTGAGCTGGATGCACACTGGCAAATATTTTGTGATAAGTAAGGAAACCTGTAAGATTTGGACACAAGGATTTTTCTTGCCCATAATGCATGTGCAACGTGCAAGATCTTGTAGTATCAGAATCAATCCCTGGGAACGGCTTCAAGATACGGCGTGCTTCGGTTGAACTAGTAGCATATATAAAATCGAATTCGCGCCGTATTTGTAATGTCGCATGGCGGACGTTCACATCTGATTTGGATTCGCTGCAGCTAGGTGTTACAGTACCGTGCCTTTCTTTTTTTCCCAATGGATCGAGAGAGAGAGAGAGAGAGAGAGAGAGAGAATGCTGGAGATGGGAAAGTTAAGCTGAAAATTACTCGCCGCGCCTTTCTTCCACCGTTCCGTTGGATCGGACAAAACAATGACGGTGAAAAGGTCAGTGGATAAGCTGGAGGAAAAAATATGGAGAGTAGTTCAGGTTTAAGCGTGGGGTGGCGCCAATTTGACGCTGAATTGTTGAAAGCTTTGCTCTGAACTTCTTTTGCTGTAACGCATTGACCTCCTCGTGCCGATTTTCCACGAAGGATGCTGACGTCGGATGCTTGGTATGCGTTCGGCACTGTAAAAAACCAGGGCTCTGAGATTTACGTGTCAAAATTTTCCGGCCGTGTAAGCAGAGAGAGAGAGAGAGAGCTGTCGAGCCGTTGCTTTCTGACAATTTATCAACATCCGTCTTTCCCTACTAGCTTAAGCCTTCTAATTATGCGATTGGCGTCTATAGTGTATACTGTCGAAGTTTTGATTTACATTGTTCTAGCGTACACTGACAGAATCACCCCCACCGGCTTGAGACATTAGTTAATCATCCGATTAACCCAAGCCTGACCATGAACTTTCAGGTGGACACCGTTCAGATTCATTAGAGCTTCTCCAAGAGTTTTCAAGACAGTGCCTACTCAGACTCTACAGCCTCCCCATGGCCCTCTTGCATGCTTCAAGTCATCCAAATTCCGGAGAGGAAAAGCCTGTAATTCCAAGAATTGCCTCAAACATCATGACAGTGATCCCAGATTTGCCCAACGCGAATGCGGTATCATTCAACGAAGATTTCAGATACGGCAATTCAGCATCCAGTACTCCATTTCAAATGCAAAAGTTCTGCTTAATTCATGAGGAAAAGAGTTTAGAACCAACCGGGGCTTGCGTGACAGTGGGAGTGCTTCCCGGCCCAAAAGGTGGCATAACGTTTTACAGACCGACGAAAAACCGACAACAGCAAAAACTGTCGAAACCAAAACACACCAAAAAAAAAAGAAGGAAAGAAAAGTAGTACTGCTCATCCCTTGAATTCTTTATCTCTGCATGACTGTTTAAGAACCACAGATTTAATTATCCGATGCTTAGAAGTCACGAGATCCGTTCATTACTGGCAAACTAAGACCTCCTGTTCTTAAACTGAAACTAGTAGTCAGTAGTAAGCGGTATTTGCCGGTGCACCAACTTGCTTAGATCGGCTACAGCTCATCCACGCTATTTCCTTCCGTTCGTACTGAACCTTTTTGTTCTTGACATATAAATGTTAGAGTTTCACTAAACAAATGGTTTTCGGCTCTGTATTCTTATCTAAAGCTTGCAGCATATGGTTTTCTTTCTCCAAGTTGCACAAGGTGCAGAGAACTAGGCTTCGCTGCTGAGACAAAAATGGCCTCCTTTCTGTCCCCTTTTTGTGTTTGTTTCCTGGACTAATTTATGTCTCTTATCAGAAACCTTTGTTTCAGAATCTTCTATGGTGAAGTGCAGGGAGAGAATATAGAATAAAGCCATCCTGAATGAGAGTTGTTTAGAGAACTGACCAGTCTATACATACTCTATGCAATGAAACTCTAAAAAAAGCTTGCTCCAGACAAAAATTCCTGGGAATGGACGTCTATGCTGCACTCTAAGCCTTACAATTGCAAACATTTGATGCCATCCCACGCCATGCTGCTGTCTTTTTTCAGGGCTACAAGCGAACACGTACAACCCACACACACCAACTCTCGCCATAACACTAAGTACTTAACACACATACGTATGTACTCGTTTTTATTTTGGTGAGCGCCTACATCGAAACGGAGATTCAAACACGGGTGAACAACCTGCTCGACGGCAGAGCTTGCCAACTGAGCTGCGGCTCAGTCCTCAGTATTCTTGAGTGCTTCAATTTTGGATCTTGTCTTTGTACCGTATAGTTGTTTCTTCCGTGTATAATCCGTCCGAACGGAGCATATTTACGTTGCAATTGAGGGTTTGCCACTACATTCCAGCGCCTCGAGTGGCCATGTAAATTCTGCGTCATATATCAAGCGTGCCCATCTGTTAGTCAGAGTTTGTAATGTTTTTGTATGCATGTATGTGTAATAAGTACTTTGCAATTGTCGCGTATGAATTATATAGGATCTTTATACCTGATCAACCTATCTTGAAATAAATTTATACCATGGATTTAACGAATGCTACTGTACCAGGTAAGAATTGAATCTTTATCTCAAATCCATGAATAAATGGCTTCTATATATAAGCGATAAGCTACTACTTTTTCTTAGTGGCATGCATTGACCACATCAATTGCTACTCCCTGCGTCCAAGAGGCTCTAAGTTTATGTGGCATATTTTTTAAGTAGTCTTTTTTGAGAGGTGCTTCAATGATTTTTTTGACAGTTGCATAAATATTAAAGCATGATTGAAAGATAGATGATGATTACTTACCCTTTCATTTACTTTAAGATTTGTACAACTTATATTAGGAGGGAAAGCACTGAAGCACTGCTTGTCTTTTTTTTTTATAGATACAGAGCAACCCAAATAAATCCCTAATCCTTATTTTACAAGTTCTTAATAGGCCCCTTTCTTATTTTGAATGTAAATACCTAAATACTAAGAAAATTCTCTATCAATAAATATAGGGCATATATCATATTCCAAAGTAAATTAATGTGATATTCTTTTTATACTTTTAGGCCTTGTTTGGGTGGCCTATTCTCGGGCAGGATCTCTGTGAATGAGTTGAGATTTTAGGCTAAAAACCCAATCCATCTACATGGATCCCGATAGGGAATGGGTCTCCCAAAGAAGGCTTTAATAAATGTTCAGATTCTCTTGACATATTCTCTACATACATACATTGAGTATAGTGTTTATGGATAACAATTAAGGGTAGTCTAGTTATTTTCAATATCTTATTGGTCTATGTGCGAGAAGAAAATACGTTTTATAAACTTGGAGGGAGGGACTACTAAACTATCACATTAATTGTTACTAAACTAATGTAAATTGTCTCAACCATGGCAACCCTCGATTCACGCTACATATTGAGTAGGTTAATCTCCCATTGAGGCATGAACACCACGCCCAAACAAACTTCCTTTGTAACATGCGTGGCCTTCCTTTAACAGTCAAAAACAAGTGAAGCGCCTCTCTACACCTTCCATCCACCGCATAGCCATGGGAGGCAATACAAGGGAAGGGAAACCCAACCTGAGAAAGATTTTATCAAAAGAATAACAGAATTTAATGATATAACCAAATCTACCTCTCCATGGAGATTGTGTATAAATAGCCAGGAGGAGCCCGGAGAAGGCTGCATTGCAGGCAGCAGCCAGCTATAGAACACCCCAAATCTTTCTCTTCTTCTTTTCTCTCTGTTGAATCCTCTCGCGATGGCCTTTATGCCGCTCATGGTGATTGCCTCGCCTCTGTTGGTGTTGCTCCTGAGGGCCGTGTGGGTCACCCTGTCCTGCTACTTCCTTACGCCAATGAGGATCCGTAGGATCATGGCGGCGCAGGGCGTCCATGGGCCACAGCCGCGCCCGCTCGTCGGCAACCTCCGCGAGGTGTCGGCCCTAGTGGCGAAGGCCACCGCCGGCGACATGGCGTCCCTGAGCCACGACATCGTCGGCCGCCTCATGCCCCATTACGTGCTCTGGTCCGGGAGATACGGTGAGATGAGACAGCCCCACCGCGCGCATTGCGCACCGCCGCCGGTGCACGCGCTCGCCCGACGTACGTACTGACCGGGGGGATTCTTTTGTTTTGACGCGCGCGCGTGCGTTCTCAGGGAAACTGTTCGTGTACTGGTACGGGAGCGAGCCGCGGCTGTGCCTGACGGACACGGCCCTGATCAAGGAGTTCTTGTCGTCCAAGTACGCGCACGCCACCGGCAAGTCGTGGCTGCAGCGGCAGGGCACCAAGCACTTCATCGGCAGCGGCCTCCTCATGGCCAACGGCCCCAGCTGGTCGCACCAGCGCCACGTCGTCGCGCCGGCCTTCATGGCCGACAAGCTCAAGGTACGTATACACCGCGTCGAACACATGGTCGCATTGCCGTTCTTGGCCCGTTCCTGACCGTGTCGGCGCCCCGCACGCCGTGCGACGTACGCGCAGGGGCGGGTGGGGCACATGGTCGAGTGCACGAAGCAGACGATCCGGGAGCTGCGGGACGCGGTGGCGCAGGGCCGGCGCGAGGTGGAGATCGGCGCGTTCATGACCCGGCTCACCGGCGACATCATCTCCCGCACCGAGTTCGACATGAGTTACGAGACCGGCAAGCGCATCTTCCACCTCCTCGAGGACCTGCAGCGGCTCACCGCCCGCTCCAGCCGCTACCTCTGGATCCCCGGCAGCCAGTGAGTCCCTCATGATCCCCTCCCCTCCCCCGGCCGGCTTCCACTGCCGCCGCCGCCCCCTGCCGCTCTACCCCTTTGTCTCGTAACACACTCACTCACGCACTTGCCTGGCTTTGTCGCTACCGTTGTTCGCTTGTGCGTGCCACGCGTCGTATTAGCCTTAAGATAATCCTTCCTGCTCTAGCCAGTAATTAGTCTTAACTAGTCGGTAACCTGTGCATCTGTACGGGCTAGTTTCTTAGATAAAGTTACTTGAATCTGCTAATTTGGATTGTATTTGATAACCGTTATAATCTTGATCTGTTAGATGGACGCTAAATCTTTTTTTTCTTTATTAATGTGAAAATTTTCTCACAATTTATAATTTGTATAGTTAATAGATTATATTATGAATTTTAAAATTTTTATAATTTAGCATTGTAATTCACATACAAATCAAAATTTGAAGCAACTTTTAATTTATTTCTAATTGTATACTTCTCGATTGTATTTTTGGTGGATTTTTTTTCAATTTAGATTGGAATTAGTATAAAAATCCATATTCCATTTTTATTTATTATTACTCAAAAATTTTATTTTTAGGTTTACTCTTAAATTACAATAGAAATGAAACTGCTAATTTTTTATTTCGAATTTTAGTTAATTTGGCTTGTACTTGATATAGACTCGTTGCGTCAAAAAAGAATGTGATGTATTTTTAATAGTCTTATGCATAAATACATTGTATTTTATATTCTGATACAAAATTAGTGTGGTTTCCCCTCTACACCACTAATAAATATCTAATTTTACTTTCTGTTTAGGATTTGTAAAAGAAAGAAGTCTAATATAACATCCTAAACTTTGTGCGAAAGTTCATCCGGCATCCTGAACTATGATACCAATTTTGACCCCTTAAGCTTTGCAATCCAATTTAAATAACACATTGACATTGTTTATATAGTGTTATTGCTTGTGTAACATCATGAGTGGGCAGTTCTACGCTGCGCAAGTTTAGATAAATTACATGTAGGACCCTTAGTGACTTTTTCTTCAAATCGAAATAGAGAAGAAGAGAGTTACAGGGCTATGGAAGCATAGCTAAGAGCTCAGTGGGCTGTTATTTGAATGGAATTGTAAAGTTTGAGCGGTCAAACATCTGATTTCATATTTCGAGATGCTTAATGGACTTTCAATCAAAGTTCGGGGTATTATATAGACTTCTTTCTTTCTAAAATCTTATAGCTATCACTACTAAAAAAAAACCCTTTTTACTGGCCTATTACTGCTGGTTCATAAGCTAGACTAGCACAAATACTTGACCGAAGAAGAACCGATAGTGATAGTAACTTATCACTACCATTCTAAAAAAACCAGTAGAGATACTATTACTGCCAGTTCTTCTTAAGAACCGGTAATGATAAGTTACTATCATTGCCGGTTCTTTCAAGAACCGGCAGTGATAATGGAGGTTTGGAATCTAAACCGGCAAGGATAATAGTATCACTATCGGTTCGGAATCCAAACAGGCAGTGATAATATTTTTGAAAAATCATAACTTTTTCATATAGAGTCGGATGGAGACAAAATTTATATGAAAATTGTAGCTCTCGATGAGATCTACAACTTTTTTTATTTAAAGTCATTTAGATGTCCAAATGATCGTTGAAACTTTTGGATACAAAGGGATAAAAGGAAAATATATGTTATAGTAGTTGTGAAGTGTGTTAGCTGAAATGGTAAAGAGAGTTCACGCGAAACAACAGGTTACGAGTTCTTAGCGACCACATGCGTGCGTATTTTGCGTGAAAATTGTCTAACTTGTGATTTGCGACGCGCGATTGCGTGCGTAGTAAATATAGGGTGGTTCAGGTGCAAATATTTTTTTGATTTTATCGAGTGATTTTTGAATTTACGAACTGACATACTATCATTACCGGTTCGTATACAAACCAGCAGTGATATTGGTATCACTGCCGGTTAGTCGGACTACCACTACCGACCAATCACTGCTGGTTCCAATATTCGACAGTAATACCGGTTTAGAACCGACAGTGATCAGCGTTTTGTAGTAATATATTTGTATTATATTTTTAGTAAATTTTAAATATATATATATGTTAGATTTATAACGTTACCAAACCACTCTATATAATCACATATAGAGTTATGTATGTGAGGTGTGAGCCCTACTCGAAATTTGTTTAGTTCCGCCCCTCCTCGCATGCGAGCATCCGTGCGCGCGCTTACATCTATGGCAGGGCGCGAACAACTGTGCAGTACGCATGTGCTTGACGAGTGTGCTCGATCTTGCAGGTATTTCCCTAGCACGTACCGGAGGGAGATCAGGCGGCTGAACGGCGAGCTGGAGGGCGTGTTGATGGAGTCGATCCGCCGGAGACGGGAGATCGCCGACGAGGGCCGGACGACGTCCACCTACGGCCGGGGTCTCCTCGCCATGCTGCTCACAGAGATGGAGAAGAAGAAGGGTGACGACGAACAGTTCAGCTACGACGCGCAGATGGTGATCGACGAGTGCAAGACCTTCTTCTTCGCCGGTCACGAGACGTCGGCGCTGCTGCTCACCTGGACGCTCATGCTGCTCGCCACGCACCCGGCGTGGCAGGACAAGGCGCGCGCCGAGGTCGCCCAAGTCTGCGGGGACGAGCCGCCATCCGCCGACCACCTCTCAAAGCTCACCGTGGTATGCACATGCGTAGTGCGTACGCAATTCAGATGCATAGAGTTGGCGGCATTGATCTTTAACGAAATCTTTTGTGCGTGCGTGCAGCTGCAGACGATCATCCACGAGTCGCTGCGACTGTACCCGCCGGCGACGCTGCTGCCGCGGATGGCGTTCGAGGACATTCGGCTCGGCGACCTCCACCTGCCGCGCGGCCTGTCGGTGTGGATCCCGGTGCTGGCCATCCACCACGACGAATCCATTTGGGGCTCCGACGCGCACGAGTTCCGCCCGGAGCGGTTCGCGCCCGGGCGGCGCTCGTCGGCCGGCGCGGGGCGGTTCCTACCGTTCGCGTCGGGGCCGCGCAACTGCGTCGGGCAGGCGTACGCGCTCGTCGAGGCCAAGGTCGTCCTCGCCATGCTGCTCGCCAAATTCCGCTTCGCCATCTCCGACGACTACCGCCACTCGCCGGTCAACGTCCTCACCCTCCGCCCCAAGCACGGCGTGCTCGTCCACCTCCGGCCGCTGCGGTCATAGCGATCCCCCGATCCATTCTTTTGTTCGTTTGGCGCGCGCCTTTGGCAGACCGGCCATAAAGGAACTGAAGGTTAATTTCGTGCTGTCTGATTGGTTCTCCAGAGTTGTCCGACTGACAGATCGGCCCGACATGTCGGTAGGGCAGCGAGTGGCGGTAGTCGTCGGAGATACCTAAAATATAGCCAAAGTGTCACATTAGAGACTATATAGCCAAAGTGATACCTAAAATATAGCCAAAGTGTCACATTAGAGACTATATCAATACCTAAAATAATTTATATTTAGAACCAAATTAAGGGAGTAGTACGATAACTTATAAACTCTATAATACTAACTTGAATCTAAATATAAGACGATAGTACATACATAAAACTCTGTATGTGTAAGCCGTACCAAGACGTGCTACCTTGGTCGTGTCCGCTCTCCTTACCGTTACCATCAATGAGCCACCACTTAAACAAATAGATCTAATTTTTACTGTTTATAATATACTACTAGGCAGTATAGTGCGCTACGCCGCGCCGTGCAAATCCTAGTCTGGATTTTTTTGCAAAAAAGTTAGAATGATCTAAATGTAATTCTAAATCTTCTGGGTTTAAAGAATTACGCTCGTGTTGAATTTGCGGGACCACGTTTTTTTTTGCAAAATAACCAGAACGTATTGAATCTGTGGGACCACATTTTTTTAAAAATAATCGGACCCCTAATCTTCTGGGTTTAAAGAACCAGCGCCCGTGCCGAATTCACAGAACCACGAAGTCTTCTTTGCAAAATATCGAAAAAAATGTAGAAGGACTTAAACGTAATTCTAAATCTTCCGAGTTTAAAGAACTGACACCTGTGTTGAATCTGCGGGACCACAATTTTTTTTGTAAAATAACCGGACCCGTGTTGAATTTGCGGTACCACGGTTTTTTTTTGCAAAATAACCGAACCCGTGTTGAATTTGCAGGACCATGTTTTTTTTTTTGCAAAATAACCGAATCTAAACGTAATTCAAATCTTTCGGGTCGAAAGAACGGGTGACCGAGTCGAATTTACGGAATTACGGGACCCTTTTTACAAAATAACCGATGGAAGAACCTATTCGCGAAAGAATCAGTGGCTGGGTGAAATTTGCGGGAGCACGGGTCTTTTTTGCAAAATAACTGGTGAAAGGATCTGTTCGCAATTTTGAAATTCATAGGGTGTTTTTTGCAAAGTAACCGGTGGAAGGACCTTTCCGTGATTCCAAAATTTCTGGAGGGCTTTTTCGCAAATAAGCTGAGCTGGCACACTCCTTGAGCTGGAAATCATCCGCTCTACTATAGGTTGAAATTAGCAGATTCGTCGCCACACGCGCCCCGGCAGCACGTGTGCACACCGACCTAGATCGCACGCGTGCACGTACGGCTAGCGAGCCACACGTACAGGCATCACTGACCTTTATCTTGATCAGGAGGCGCAAGCAGTACAACGAAGCACCTAAAGAAAGAACGGATCGATCGATCGATTATATGCTGCGGCATTACCGGTGTGTGCGCCATTTAACTAACATATCGGCGGATCGATGGCCTCAAATTAACCTTATCTCACTCTAGCTAACTACGGGTTAATTAGGCCCATCATTACATTGGACTAGCGAGAAGACCGTACCTTTACTTTGTGCAAATGGGCAACCATTAACAAATTAGTGTATAATCGCTTGTGGCTCGGTGTACATGTACAGTACTGTCCAAATCACAAATGTAAGTAATTTTTTGTGAATCAACATATATGGACGTCGGAGTATTATTTTGACCTGTAACATTTATCTTAATATACAATAACTGAGAGACCATAGGGTTATCTACCTATGTTTGTGATGAGTGATTAACTGTGTTTCAAGTATTTGGTGCTAAGGTTAGAGTTTAATTTGAACTTATTTTGGCTTTAAGCAATTTGGTTTGAGCGGTCGTAGACTTTGTCACCTTTAGGGTGGTTGTTACCTAGATAGGTCGTGCCCAGGAGTGGTTATGACCTCCCAAGTAGTGGTCGTGATTTATATGACCACTAGAGAGGTCATTTCTAGAGTAGTTGTGATTACTATGATAATGGTTGTGATTTCTTTGGAAGTGGTCCTGAGCTCTTATGACCTCCTACAGAGTGGTCGTGATCTCTTTGGGAATGATCGTGAACCCCTGTAACCAATCGGGATTGGCCTATACCTCTATAAGAGTGGTCGTGACCTCTCAGTGAGTGATCTTGAGTGGTCTAGACCTCTATATAAGTGGTCGTGACCTCTCTCTAGGAGCGGTTGTGAGCTATTTTAACTTCTCAGGGAGTGATCGTGAACCTCTGTGACCACTTGTAGAGTTATTTATACCTCTATAGGAGTAGCCGTGACCACTTGGGAGTGGTCGTGATCTCTCAATGAGTAGTCTACACCTCTATATGAGTGGTTGTGACCACTTAGGGAATGGTCTAGACCTCTATAGAAGTGGTCGTGACCACTTGGTGAGTGGTCATGATATATCTAAAGTGGTCATGGACATGAATGGTTATGGGCTAAGGTGGTCATAGTCTATATGATTCAAGGTGGGATTTTCTGATGTGATTTTGGACATTACTATATAATGGTTTTCTTGTCTATATTGGTTGCAGAACTTCGGTGCTAGGTTATAGTGAAGCAAAGGAGACTAGAACTAGGCTAGGAGAGTTGAGGTTCAGAACGGTCAAGGGATGCCAGAAGATGACTGAGGCCAAGAAGTGGTTGCGAGCCAGGAAGATAAGAAACTAAAGTGATGGACGTGGCAAACAACGGTATGGACTGGGACTAGACTCAGGGAGGAGTCTAGGTCCAGAACGGTCAAGAAAGCTAAAACTGACATGCTAAAAGGTATGGTCAAAACCCGTGATATTGTTGGGTTTTGGGTTAGCCCATGTATGAGAGTGGGAGACCCTTGATGAGGTTTCTTGAGGTTTAAGAAGATCATCTAAGGGTGAAGATTACTTCTAGAATGCTATAAATAGAGGGGAGGGATGCCTCTCCCGTGTGCGTTTTATGAAGGATTTTGGTATCTACCTCTGAGTTTTTTGCCCATCTGGTTTTGAGGTTTTGTAAACCATCCTTCTAAGAAATAGAATAGTTCCAGCACACGAATCTTGTTCATGTTTTCACTTACATTCTAGTCCTTACTTTGCTTTTTTTACAATCATCTCCTTCTACATTCTCTTAGTTCATTTTTTGTCCTTTTTGTTTGATCTTGAGCCAAGGAAAAGTGATTGATAGATGATATATCTTTGGAACACATATAAATCATCTGGGCCCTCAGCAACTGTAAATCATCTTTGGAACACATATAAATCATCTGGGCCCACAAAGTAGTTCGGGAACTGCTCGAGTATCATCGCGGTACCTATCGTGCTTCCTGCGGCCCTCCCGAGCAGAAATCTGGGGGCCGCCATGCCTAGGGCGGGCAAGAAGATAGGGTTTAACGTCCCAGGAAATGCTCCGGGCGCCTTTGCTGCCCAGGGACCCCGAAAGCTTTATGCCGGCTGTGAGCTTCTCCAAATTCTCGACTATGGCCGCACCCATAGCTTCCAGATCCACCTGACCGAGGAAATCCTGGAGGTCGCGTCTGTTGTCGCCATAGCCATAGCTGTTCGACACTCAGGTGGAGCGAGCAGGCGATCTTGCTCGGCAACCACGCAGCGTATGCTCTAGGGAGTGGAGCTCACGAGGACTTCCGAGGTTTGAGGATCCGGCCCCAGCGCTTGTCTTCCGAGCATGACAACGGATACTCACCAGGGTTCTACCGAGGGACGCCTCAAGATGGCTCTTGGCGGCCTCATAGCGGCGATGACGAGTAGCCCCCGAGGATTCCTCCTCAGGGATTTCCGCCCCTCCCGCCATATTGACGTTGCGAGAGTACGGAGACCGTGAAGGCGACATCATGGGGTCCTCTCATGATGATGTTTCATAATCGGGCTCAAGGCGATCGGGGATATCCAGACCGTCATAGAGGCTATTATCTTCCTCATCACCCGTGAGGGTAACTTGCTAGCGTCTGGAGAAGCGCTCTAGCGGCTGCGGCAATAGGGAAAAGACTCCGGGCTCGGTGTGTATACGGATCGATCTAAGCGCCATGCCCCCATCGGCGTAGTACATGTCATCGTCTTCTACGTCATCAAAGACGCAAAGGTCTTGACCGTCTTGAGAATTCGGCATCTTCAGGGATTCTCCACGAAAAGGATTCTCCAGTCAATCCCCACGGACGGTGCCAGCTGTCGGCGCTTGGAGAACAGGCCCCTCACCGAGCTTACTTGTTGATTGAGGGATCAACCGAGCCCCTTTTCTCGCGGAGGGCCAACGTCCGAAGAAGGCCGTGCAAGGAGGTCAAGCACCGAAGAGGGAAGCGAACACGGAGATTTTTATACTGGTTCAGGCCTCTCACGATCGAGATAACAACCTTACATCCAGTGATACGTTTCTTATTATCCTGATGCTAACAATGGACTGGCGGGGTTTGGCTCGCCCTATGCCTATTTACAAAAGGGTGTCGTTATTACAGAGCCTATCCGAGCTTTTAGTTCCTGCCTTTACTTATCCTTGGCGTCTATCTCCTTTTGGCGTGTTCTGGGGAGGTATTTATAGGTGATTTACAATTACTACGTCCGAATGTCACGCCCTTGCGTGTCCTTGTGTGGCAACACTATCCCTTGACTCTCGCCATGCGGCGCCGTGGATGTGATGGACCCGAATCGTGGCGTAACGGCTATCATAGCTGCCGCCACGTCGCCTTTACAACCCGAGCATGACCTTCGGGGCATGCTCGGGGATCTCCCTTGGTCGCGGCCAACCTTGACCGCCAGTCCAAGCAACCATGCTCGAAGGATTTAAGCTGCATGCTCGCGGAGGGGTATGGTCGGCAGCTGGTCCGTCCAAGGATCTTCCTTTGGGGCGACATCAAAGGGAAGCATGGTCGGCCGAAGAAGGGTTGTCGGGGCTTGGTGGTCCTTATGGTAATTTACCCAATCCCCGACAAAATCCAACCAAGAGAGTGAGCTAGAATGAACCGGATTAAGTTCATCAACACATGATGAAGCTCAAGCTAAAAGACTCAACCCCTCTTAATAGTACGACACGTAACTAGCAATCCGGTCTCCCATCCAAACACCGAGACCGGTAAAATACTAGGAACACATTCTTAGCCCTATCTAGTTATACCTTTGCCTCTAGCGATCCACTTAGAGCTTTTATGATTTCCAATCATTTTCTCTTCAGGATCAAATCTTTTTCTTCTTGTTCATCAACATATGATGAACCTTCTCTAGCCCTTCTCTTCACTTCGAGATCACCTCTTGAAGCTCATCAACACATGATAACTTCTCGTTCTCGATTCTTTATCTTCTTGGACTTAACCTACTTCATAACTCATTGAAGATCGTTAGTCCTACAAATATGGTTGCCTCAATCATTACTTGCACTCCATTAACACATAATGGATACCTCTAAGATCGACTGAGCACAACCCAAATCAATTTGAATAATTTGAAAGTGTCTTGATGCAACTAATGCTCCATTATACTCAAGAACTTTTCGTTTGTCCTTAATCAACAAAGAGACACCATCAACACATGATGAAATATTCTTTGATTGATTGAAAGACAACCGAACTCAATTTAAATTTTATTTAAATTGACATGAGTATATATAACTACACAAGTTTCATATACTTAATGTGATGGTTAGTAATGATCCAAATATGTTTGGGTGATGGAAAAGGATCAATACATTTAGACTATCAACTATAGAACAAACTCCATTAAGTATGTGCATATAACTAATTGAACATGGAATCAATATGCACATTATCAATCTTAGATTGCATATGAGTTTATCCTATATTATCATAAGTATACTACAACTATACAAGTTATATATACTCAAAAAAAAATTCAATGTCTTGATCCTTTATATTATATGGCAGGAGGACATGGATCAATACAATTGAAACATCAAGTTAAATTATCAACTCCCCTAGATGTGTGCATTCATATATATATATATATATATATATATATATATATATATATATATATATAGGAAAATAGTTTCATATTCACAGAGTACGTACTCTCACCTCTAGTATACCACGTAAACGATATTGTTATACATCTTTATCCTTTTAAGTATACTCTAATACTGATTATAAGATACTCCAAAGTGAGTTCCATGAAAAATTTCGTCAAAGTCCACCCTTTGTAGTATAATTTGTTTATGTATTCCTTTTATATATGTAAAGGGTATATAGTAAAAATAAAGGGTTCAATGATTTTTTTTTTCAACTATATCATATTGGAGTATCTTAGAATTATTATTAGATTATCTTGAAAGTGATAAAAGTATAACACTTTAGTTAAATGGTATATTGAAAGTGAGAGTATGTACTCTGAAATCTGAAAAGGCTACCATATATATATATTTTCACACCGAAGTTCTCGACCTGAGCGGTCTCCGCTATACCGACATAGGGAAGTATTCACTGCGGTCGCCCTCGTATTCACTGTCGGCGATCGCCACGGCGACGGCGGCAGATGGTCACCGCCCGAGAAGTCATCACAATAGCCCGGCCTTTGGATGCCAAGCTTTCTCAGCGTCCCTCCGTAATGTCTCGTGGCCTAGCAAATTCAAGCCTGGCCACATCGAAAGGTTCAACGGTACTCAGAATCCAGATGAGTTCCTTTCAATATACACCACTGCCATCCTAGCTTCCGGGGGGATGAAGGCGTGATGGCTAACTTCCTCCCAACTGTCCTGGATGGAGCCGCAAGAACATGGCTCTTCAACCAAAAATAAGGGTCGATCTGCTCTTGGCATCAGCTCAGCGAAGCGCTCCGAGCAAATTTCCAGAGCTGTTATACTCACCCAGGCAAAGAGCGCGACCTCGAGCATCTGATCCAGACCGAAGGCGAGCCTCTGAGGCACATTGTTCAAAGGTTCATTAAGGTGAGAAACTCCATACCCAACATTTCAGATGAGGCGGTCGTCCGAGCTTTCAAGTTTGGAGTTCGGGACGTCCGCTTCAAGCAAGACCTGGAGATTCACCCTGACCTATCGGCCAATGAGCTGTTCCACATGGCCGACCGGTATGCGAATGCCGACGAGGCAGTCCAGTGGAAGAAGATGCTGGATGAAGGAAAACTCCCGCCTCAGCCAGGCCTAGACGGTCCCGCGAGCAAGAACCAAGGCCCTGAAGAAAGGAAGAAGTTCAAGAAAAAGAAAAGGCCCTCCGCACCTGGCATGGTGGCGGCGATCGAGCATCACCCGCCGCAGGTTTCAGAACCACAAGCTGGAGGGGCCGAGGTGCCCGCCTCGGCAAGACAAATGGCACAAGCGCCGACCAAGGTTGTGGCGGCCAAGATATGCCACCAAGTGACCGTTTCTGCCCGCTTCATCAGGCACGCGGGCACGACCTCCGCAATTGTAGAACTTGGGCATTCCGCCTAGAGCAGTTCTACAGTGGTAAGGGCCCTATGTCCACGCTCCCGGAACAAGGGGAGAACGGTAAGGCAAAAGGATAAGCACCCGCAGACGGAGACGATGAAGATATGGACTACTAAGAGCCTCGCAATCATATTGCAGTTATATTTGGGGGCTCCTCCACCTACAAGTCCCGTAGGGACTTGAAGGAGGCGGCACAGGAGGTGCACCATGTCACGCAAGGCAAGCCTCCCGTCCAGCAGCTCAGATGGTCCGAGCTACCTATCAACTTCTCCAAGGACGATTGTCCCCTTGGAATGACCAAGCCTCAAAGGCTCCCTCTGGTCGTGAACCTGACCATCAGTAACACGACGGTGGGGCGAGTCCTCATCGACGGTGAGAGCTCCCTAGATCTCATAGCCGTCAGGGTCCTGGACGAGATGCAAGTGCCTCAGTCCAAGATTAAGAGCATTGCAGTCCCCTTCTTCGGGATCGTCCCAGGCACTTCGATCAAACCCCTCGGTCAGATCGTCTTGCCCATTACGTTTGGGAGCCCAAGCAACTTCCGGACGGAGATGATCACTTTCGACGTAGTCGACTTCGAGATGGCCTACAATGCCATCCTTGGCAGGCTAGCCCTCGCTAAGTTCATGACTGCCACGCACCATGCATACCAGTGTCTGAAGGTTCTCGGCCCTAAGAACGTAATTACCATAAGAGGGAACCCAAAGGTAGCCTTGAGTTGCAACAAGAGATTGCTCGACATGGTCGTGCAGCTACCTCAGAGGGGTCCCAACCAAGGACCGCAGAAGTCCCGTCCGAAAGTTACCCTCCAGCTAGGAGGAGAGACTAAGGCAGTACAGCTAAGCAACGCGGACCCGACCAAGGTCGTGCATTTGGGATCTTCCTTAGACCCCAAATAGGAACTCGAGCTCATCACTTTCCTCCGGAGGAGCGCGAGCGTGTTCGCCTGGGAACCGTCCGACATGCCCGGAGTCCCAAGGGAAGTGATTGAGCACAGGCTAGTTGTTCGGCCTGACAAAAAGCCTGTGCGCCAGAAGCTCAGGCATTTTTCCCTGGAAAAACAAGCGATCATCAGGGATGAACTCGACAAACTTCTCAAGGCCGGCTTTATTCGAGAAGTGGAGCATTCGGAATGGCTGGCAAACCCGGTCATTGTCAAGAAAAAGGGCGGCAAGTGGCGCATGTGCGTCGATTACACGGGCCTGAACGCTGCTTGTCCTAAGGATAACTTCCCGCTGCCTTGAATAGACCAGCTGGTTGACGCAACAGCGGAACCTCAGGTGATGAGTTTCCTGGATGCCTATTCAGGCTATCACCAGATCGGCATATCACCCGAGGATGAAGAGAAGACTTCCTTCATTACCCCGTTCGGCACGTTCTGCTACACGACCATGTCTTCCGGTCTTAGGAACGCTGGAGCGACCTTCCAGCGTTTGATGCAGAAGACCTTCGTAGACTAGATAGGGCGAAATTTAGAAGTCTATGTAGACGACATTGTGGTCAAAAGCAGACTTGCCTCAGGCCATGTGTCCGACCTTGAAGAGACCTTTTGTAACCTCAGCAAGCATCAAATAAAGCTTAATCCGAAAAAATGTGTCTTTGGGGTAAAAGCGGGCAAGGTGCTTGGCTACATGATTGGCCCGCAAGGCGTCGGAGCGAACCCAGAGAAGATAGAAGCTATTGAGAAAATGCGACCACCCAGCAGCATCAAGGAGGTCCAGACTTTGACCGGATGCATGGCGGCTCTAAGTCGCTTCATTTATCGGTTGGGCGAGCGCGGGCTACCTTTCTTCAAGGCGCTCCACAAGTACGACGGATTCGCATGGACCGAAGAAGAAAATCAATCCTTCGAAGAGCTGAAGCAGTACCTGTTCGGCCCATCCATCTTAACCACACCAAGGTCGGGGGAGGACCTGCTCTTGTATTTGGCAGCGACCCCGCAAGTTGTAAGCGCCATGCTAACGGTCGAAAGAGATGGAGTACAACGACCAATTTATTACGTCAGTAAAGTCTTGCATGGACCAAAGAAACGGTACCCCGAGGTCCAAAAGTTGCTGTACTCATTGCTCATGGCTTCTAGGAAGCTACGCCACTATTTCCAAGCTCAAAAGGTCGTGGTTCCGACTAACTTTCCACTTAGGGAGATCCTAAGAAACCAAGATGCTGGTGGCCACATAGCAAAATGGGCTATGGAACTCGCCGAGTTTGATATTCACTTCTCGGCTCGCACAGCGATTAAGTTTCAGGTTTTGGCGGATTTTGTGGCCGAATGGACGAATCCAGCCCCGACCGTTGGCGAGTCCAAGGAATCCGAAACAGATCGTTGGACCATGTACTTTGACGGATCTCGAGCTTACGAACGCTCGGGGGCTGGTGTCGTGCTGGTATCCCCTCGGGGGGACCAGCTCTAGTACGTTATCCAATTGCACTTCGCCACGACCAACAACGCGGCGGAGTATGAAGGCCTCTTGGCCGGGCTGCGAGCGTGCAAGGCACTCGGGGTCCAGCGACTGACTGTAAAAGGTGATTCGCAGTTAGTCGTCAACCAAGTTAATAAGGAGTATCAGTGTTCCGATAGCTCAATGGTGTTTTACTTGGTTGAGGTGAGGAAGATGAAGTGGTACTTTAGAAATTTCGAAGTGCTCTATATTCCCAAGAAGGACAATTTCCTGGCCAACCATTTGTCTAAGGTCGGTTCCTCTCAGATGCCCGCCCCGCCTGGGGCGATCGTCGAGCATCTATTCAAGCCCTCCATTCCCTCTATAGAAGAGGCATTGGAGATGAGCGGTGACGTCTCCCTCCTTGAGCATGGTGCGAATTGAATGATGCCGTTCATCCAGTATCTCGCGCATGGAACACTGCCCGAGGAAGAAGCTGCGTTCGGCTTATAAGGCGGTCCTCTCGCATAAACCGACGAGGGCGCTTATACGCAAAGGGCACTTGGAGTCATTTCAAGTGCATATCACGAGAAGAGGGTAATTTCTTCTCGTGAGATATCCATGAGGAGAGTCTTGGGCTCACTCGTCCTTCAGGACGCTCGTGAGCAAAGCCTTCCGGTTGGGGTATTATTGGTGAAAGGACCTGGATGTCGCCTAGAGGGAGGGTGAATAGGCATTTTTAAAATTTAATTCGCAGTGGAAACTATATCTTCGGATAGTCCGAGTGTTTGGATAGTCCGAGAAAATCTTCAGACACTCCGAACATAAAAATACTTGACCTAACCGAGGGGGTGCACTCGGATACTCCGAAGGCGACTTGGACATTCCGAACCCAATATGTCTGGACTAACAGAGGAGCTGAGCTCAGACATTCCGAACTAGGGTTCGGATACTCCGAACTATTTTGAGCAAAATGTTCTTAAGACTTTACACTTTGACCCATTTTATGACTAAGATCCATCATTGAGCACATTAAGTCATTCTAAAGCTATTTTTGGTCCTATCCCTCTTTATAGTACGGCAATCCTTAAACTTAATAAAAAATAAACTTGATACATGATAATTGAGTTTAAACGATGCCTTTTTCTCCTTTGATTTGAGGGTGCCCTTTTTGCTTCAAGACTTTCTCGGGAACACAATAATCTGTTCATAATGCTCATAAAGGTCATTAGTCACTTAATCCTGTTGTCATTAATCACCAAAATCCTTAAGGGGCCTAGATGCACTTTCAATCTCCCCCTTTTTGGTGTATTGATGACAACACGATTAAATTTAGAAGTAAATTGAAATGATATTGTATTTAGAATACCAAATACATGGTGGAGCTCCCCCTAAATGTGTGCATTAGAAAAATTTTATTGGAATCTCAAATGCACATATTTACGGGAAATTTTGGCGAGAGCTCCCCCTATATCTTTACATTGGGGAGAATATAACAGGATATTTAACAGATAATTGCACAAATAAACATGGCATGGTATGGGGCACACAAATGCATTACTTAAAAGAAATCACAAGACATAGTTCAACATCCAACATCCATAAGCAACACAACCAAAATCATAAGCAAGTATTCCAACAAACTATAAGCAAACTAAGCAACGACAAAAGATAAATCTGATAATCCTCTCCCCCTTAAGCATCAAGACACCAAAAAGGTCACTCCTCGCTACCGTCGTTGTCATCATCACTGTTACCGCCTGGCGCATAAGCAGCATCATCTTCTTCGTCATCTCCAGCAGGCGTAGAAACAGCGTGAAGATCAAACAGCTGACGAGTCTCAGAATCCACAGTCGTTGTCTCTTACTCTGACTCCTCAGAAGAGCAAGATAAATTCAGCTTCCCTTTGATGGCATGCAACTGATGACGGGTATCGGCAAGCTTGACATTCAACTCTTTGATTTTCTTGTGGTTCTTCATCCCCAGACAAAAGATAGAATGGAGCATAGACTTGATGGAGCTACCTGGAGAGGAAGGATGAGCGGGAGACGAAGGTATAGCAGAAGAGGATGGAGCCGCTACCCTGGGGTCTAGAACTGATGGTCTTGATCTGTCATCCCTAGCAGATGAAGCAGGAGCTGAAGCTGGTTGAGGTGGAGCTTTAATCAATCTGACACGATAAGAAAGGTGCTCCACATCCTTGGCAAACCACAGACCAGATATGCTTTCGACCATGCACATGACAAATGGAGTAAAACCACAGCTGCTGTGCGGACTGATCGAGTTAAGGCGAATCTCCTGCCAGATGAAATCAAACACATCAAAGGGCCTCGATCCCTTGCCAATCCTCAGCAGAAGGTTCCTTGAATAGGAACTGATGTTTGTGGCATCACCTTCTTTAGGCCACAGGGTCTTCCGAAGCAGCTTGTACAGGATGGCATAGAATGGCTTTAGTACCTTCATAGTTCCAAGCTTGAAGTGTTGACCCTCATCATACAACGGGTCCAAGTCATTTATGCCCAAGGTGTTAAGAGTGTGCAGCTTGTCCAAGTTCTCCCAGTTCTCGGTAGAGAAGCCCAAGCAATTAGCAAATTGTGCCTTGGTCACATAATAGTATAGCCCGTCTACCATGAACCACATAGTACTCTCCTCGTCGGTGTCAATGTAAACAGTGGCATAGAATTGTGCCACCACTTCATTGTTCCACTTACACCGAAAAGACATAACTTCCTTTAGGTTATGACGCTCACAAGCTGCAATGATGAAGGATCCATAAGGTCGCCTAGAGGGGGGGTGAATAGGCGTTTAAAAAAATTAAATCCTAATTTGCAGCAGAAAGATCGGACTATCCGATTGTTGATATCGGACTATTCGGTATATATCGGACTATCCGATGTCTTGAGTCGGATTATCCGATCAGAGTGAGAACAGACAGATTTATCACAGTTTAGGGGCAGATGTAGAGTAGGCAACAAATAGGTAGAGAGCAATATGCTAGCATGCAAGATACAGCAGTTACTTCAAGATAAACTTAAACAAAGTAACAAGAAAAGACCAAACCAAAGATTCGATGCACGGTTGGTTTTCCCTGAAGTTCAGATCCTTGAGGGAATCCTACGTCTCCGTTAAGGCGGCACCAAGCCGGGGTTTCTTTCAACCCTATTCCTCCCGGTGTTGCACAAAGCACTCGCCGGTCTCACTTCTTGATCCCTTTCCTTGCGGAGGTGGAATCAACCCTTCACAAACTTCCGAGGCTCACCACACGATGTCTTGGTGGCTCTCGGTGACTCCTAGCCGTCTAGGAGACCTGAATCTCCAAGAGTAATAAATGGAGTGTAGATCCGCTCTTGAAAGTCACTCTAGTGCTCAAATGGACTTTATCGGTTTGAAATCTAGACACTAGGAAACAACTTGCTCCAATCTCTCAATGAATATCTCAAGGAACAACTCAAGAGGGAGCAAGAGAGCAATAAATGTTCAGCACACCGTTGGGGGACCATAAATGAGGGAGGTGGTGGAGTATTTATAGCCAGGACACAAAAACTAGCCGTTCTGCACTGTGTCAGACCCACATCGGACTGTTCGATATGGGACATCGGACTATTCGATATGTGTAAATATCCAGATCTGTTCCATCTCAAAAATTCAAATTCTTTTGAAAGAACACGCAAATCGGACTATCCGATGTCACACATCGGACATTCCGATAAAACCCGAGAGTTTTCAAAACAACTTAGTTGCTTTCAAAATTTCTAAGTGTATATCGGACTGTCCGACTTGTGACATCGGACAATCTGATAATTCCAGAGAGTTTCCAATGAGGGAGAAGTTTTTCAAAAACTTTCTAAGTACATATCGGAATGTCCGATATAAGCGATAGGACAATCCGACTTTTCCCGAGAGGACCAAGACTAGCAGCCACACTCACACCGGAAGATCCGATATCATCGGACTGTCCGATGTTCCACATCGGACTATCCGATAAAATCAGCACAAATAAAACTGCAATGTGAGTGTTGTGCTTGGTGACTTCCAAAACTCATTTTGTAAAAGTAGTTCATCTGAGCATAGAGATCATTTCTAACACACCTACATCCCATCCCTCTTGATAGTACGGTGATTCTATCGACTCAATTAAATGAAAAATCTACGCTAAGTCGACGTCGTTCTTCTTTTCTCTTTTGAGGGTCATCATTGTCCGTAGATGCATTTCTTTTGGGACTATTACCTGCTCATCAACTCATTTAAGCCATTAGTCCCTTAAACGTTTGTCATTAATCATCCAAAACCCAATTAGGGGCCTAGATGCACTTTCAATCTCCCCCTTTTTAGTGATTGATGACAACACGATTAAAGCTTGTTAGTAATAAATGAATAATGATTTTGTGAATGAACAAGATATGTTGAGCTCCCCCTAAATGTATGCGTTAGAGATTTGAGTAAGAATCACATGCACAATTTAGTGGTGAAATTCGAGAGGAGCTCCCCCTATATCTTGGCATATGGGTAAGTTGCAACAAATAATACTATGAATGCAACGAACGAAGAGTAACACAATATATCAGAGCTAAAGTTAAAGTTGCTAATTAATCGTATATCAGAGCAATAATATAGCAGAGCAATAGTATAAATATATCAGAGCAATAATATAGCAGAGCAACAGTATAAATCCAAAAGACATCCAACAACCAAAAGAAAAGATATCCAATCGATTTACACAACCAAAAGGCACAAGTGTTCACATATCACCATGACTCAGGAATGGACAATTCTCTCCCCCTTTGGCATCAAGGCACCAAAAAGGAAGAGAAGAACAGCGAGCAGAACAATCAATCTTCATCCTCGCTCCTGGACTCATCTCCTGAACTCGCGGCATATTCTTCGGATGCGGAGGGAACTACATCAGCCGGAGATTCGAAGGGATCCTCGATGGAGTCATCGCTGGAGCAAGGAAGGTTCAGGTGCTATTGAATAGCCTTGAGCCTCTTGGCATTCTTCTTCGCCATCCGAACAAGGAACTTCAGAACTTTGTCGGCCAGGAGGATGACTGCAAGGAACGTTGGAGCAACAACCGTATGAGTAGAAGCAGGAGGAGCTGATGCAGGAGGAGCACGGGGAACAGCTTGCTTGACAGGCCTAATCTGAAGACCCAGATGCTTCACATCACACTCAAACTTTAGTTTGGTAACACCCTCAATAACCCGCATGATGTATGGTGCAAAACCACAGCTGCGCTTGGGGTCAAGGGAGTTGGCATGAATCTCATTCCAAAGGTAGAGAGCTACCATGAAGGGCCTTCCACCCGGTAGCATCCGACTCAGAATGTCACGAGTATATGACAGGATGTGAGAGGCATCACCTTCCTTTGGAGCAATGGTCTTCCTGAGCAGTCGGTTGGCAGCAGCAAGCATAGGCTTCAGAAACTTGGTGTTCCCTGGCTCGAAAGCAGAATCCTCAATGTACAGGGAATTCAGATTGTCAGCAACAAGTGAGCGAGTGTTATGAAGATCATGTCTGTCCATACTTTCTCACCACGAAACCCGGTTGACCAAATCGCTAACCGACATCCTCAGAGCTTAACACCTTCGTCATCCATTGCATAGTTTCATTTTCAACAAAGAGAGTGGCATAAAAGCGAGCAATGACTTCGTGTTCCAACTCGCTTCATGCCCATAATCCTTTTAATGCCAAGCTTCTCACAGGCTTCGATGACATCATTGAAGACAGGATCGTCACATGCTTCCATGTACTCCCAATCAACCCATTGCATATTGACAGTTGGACTCTTGCGAGGAAGGATGACTGTCTCATAGAAGTCTTGCTGAAAGAAATTCCAGAAGCGATTATCCGAGGAAAATTTTCCTTTAATCCAGGGATCAGATGCTCTAGCCTTTGCGACTAACCCAGACTTGCCTTTGTAGCTGACAACTTGTCGCTTGAGATCGGGTCGACGAGAGGGCTTGGTCATCAAGGGGAAAGGGAGATAGTCGTCGTCTTCCTGAGCTAGACCTTTGCCCTTGGGGTCTGCCTGAGATGTGGCACTGGTAGCAGTTTCTTTGCCCTTTCCAGACTGAGGAGGAGCGCGGGCAGGAGGAGCATCACCTTGACGCCTGGGCTCAGAAATTGTAATGCCCTTTTGCTTTGGGCCTTTGGAGACTACCTGCTTCTTTGATTTACCACCACCATGGTTAGGAGCTGGATCAGTTGCCACTGCAAGCTCATTTTCCTCAAGCATAGATGCAGAAGTGTCTGAGGGCTTTCCTCGACTGACCACTGCCTTAGTCCTTACATTAGTGGGTGTCTTCCTCTTGAATTGGCCCTGATCATCTGATGAAGCATCCTCTTCAACCTCTCACCTTTGTCATCCCCAGCAGCCATGGCAATGATCTCAAGACACAAATCAAGATGAGGTGAGATGAGGGGTGAATCTCCGGAAAGAAGGATCAAATTCGAGGAGGAGAACCCTTGGGCTGCTGATGAAGACCTTGGAGCCCCAAAATCGCCAGAGGAGAGACGGCCAAAGATTTTGAGGAGTGGAGTGAACACGGGGAGAGAGAAAAAACCTTCGGCAGCACTTAAACCTCCCCACATCGGATAGTCCGATATGTTCGAACTCCCAGATATCGAACAGTCCGATATGATATATCGGATAGTCCGAACAGTGCAGATTTACAGAAATCGGATAGTCCGATACAAAAATCGGATAGTTCGATCTGAGAAAACTTTACAGTACTCAGAGGATTGATTTTGAGGATTGAGCCAATATGAGTTGTGAACACTTATGCTGTCTCCCCACTTATGATCAGCGAACACAGAAGCACTTGGAGCTATGATCAAAAGTGGTTTGACTCAAGCCAAGAATCAAAACCAAACATTTTCAAGAGACAAATAAAATTTTGAAATTCATTTTGGTTGAAGTTAAGCGAACATAGTATTGTGAAGTATGCAATCTTTCAAGCCAAGTTCCGAGAATCTAAAATGTTTAGCCCACTTCTCAAATCGCAGAATCTCTTTTCATCAAGAGGCTTGGTGAAAATATCGGCTAATTTGTCATATGTGCTCACATGTTGAATATCGATATCGCCTTTAGTGGAATGATCTCTTAGGAAATGATGGCGGATATCAATATGCTTTGTGCGGGAATGTTGGACGGGGTTGTTGGCAATTTTGATGGTGCTCTCATTGTCACACAAAAGTGGAACATGGTTATAGGTTAGTCCATAATCATTTAGAGTTTGTCTCATCCAAATTAATTGGGCACAATAACTCCCGGCGGCAATATATTCAGCTTCGGCTGTGGATAGAGCTACGGAATTTTGTTTCTTGGAGGACCAAGAGACAAGGGATCTACCTAAGAATTGACAAGTCCCCGATGTACTCTTCCTATCTACTTTGCATCCGGCATAATCGGCATCAGAATAACCAACTAATTCAAAGGATGAACCTTTTGGATGCCAAAGCCCAAAATGAGGAGTGTGCACTAAATATCTTAAGATTCTTTTTACGGCCACCATGTGGCACTCTTTAGGAGCGGCTCGAAATCTTGCACACATGCACACACTAAGCATAATATCGGGCCTAGATGCACAAAGATAAAGTAGGGAACCGATCATCGAGCGATATACCTTTTGGACGATCGGTTTACCTTCTTTGTCGAGGTCTAGATGCCCGTTAGCTTGCATTGGCGTCTTGATTGGCTTAGCGTTCTCCATACTAAACTTCTTGAGCATGTCCTTGATGTACTTGGTTTGGCATATGAAGGTTCCTTCCTTGAGTTGTTTGACTTGACAACCGAGGAAGTACTTCAACTCGCCCATCATGGACATCTCGAACCTCTTGGTCATGATCCTACTAAATTCCTTGCACAAATGTTCATTAGTAGATCCGAATATAATGTCATCAACATATATTTGACATACGAATAGATCATTATCAATATGTTTAGTAAAAAGAGTGGGGTTGGCCTTTCCGACTACAAACCCTTGATCGAGAAGGAAATCTCGAAGACATTCAAACCACGCCCTCGGTGCTTGCTTAAGCCAATAGAGAGCCTTGTGTAGGAAGTAGACGTGGTCCGAATGATTTGGATCTTCGAATCTGGGTGGTTGCTCAACATAGACCATCTCGGAGAGTGGTCCATTTAAGAAGGCACTCTTTACGTCCATTTGATACAACTTAAAATCATGGTGAGTAGCAAAGGCAAGTAATATTCTAATAGATTCAAGCCTAGCTACTGGAGCGTATGTTTCATCGAAATCCAAACCTTCGATTTGTGTGAAGCCTTGAGCGACCAACCGGGCTTTGTTTCTCGTCACAACCCCATTCTCGTCTTGCTTGTTCCGAAATACCCATTTGGTTTCAATCACATTTTGCTTGGGCCTTTTGACAAGCTTCCACACTTGGTTCCTCTCGAAGTTATTCAACTCCTCTTGCATAGCCATCACCCAATCCGGATCTTGGAGAGCTTCTTCTATCTTAAGAGGTTCAAGAGAAGAGACAAAGGAGTAAAATTCACAAAAATTTGCAACTCGAGATCTAGTAGATACTCTCTTGTTAATGTCTCTAAGAATGTTGTCGACGGGGTGATCTCATTGCACGCTTTGATGTACCCTTGGATGAGGGACCGTTGCATTTGATTTTTGAATTGGGTCCTCATCGTCTTGGGCGGTATTCGAGCCATCTTGAGCTTGCATTGAAGAAGATAGAGCATCATCCAAAGTTGCATCTCGAGTTGGAGTGCTCGGGACTTCTTCTTGCTCAAGAGGTCTCACTTCTCCAATTGCCAATCTCTTGATTGCTTTACAAGGTGGTTCTTCCCTGTCAATCACAACACGATCAACTTGTTCTACTTGAGAACCGTTAGTTTCATCGAATGTTACATCACACGAGATTTCAACCACACCGGTGGTGTTGTTGAAGACTCGGTAAGCATAAGCATTTGATCCATAGCCAAGTAAGAAACCTTCATCTACTTTAGGAGTGAATTTAGAAGACTTAGCTTTCTTGTTGAGGATGTAGCATTTGCTCCCAAATACTCGAAAGTAGGATACATTTGGCTTCTTGCCGGTGAGAAGCTCGTACGCCGTCTTCTTCAAGATCTTGTGGAGATATAGACGGTTGGTACTATGGCACGCGATGTTGATAGCCTCCGCCCAAAATATGTCGGAGACCTTGTACTCATCAAGCATCGTGCGCGCCATCTCGATGAGAGTACGATTATTCCTTTCAGCTACCCCATTTTGTTGCGGGGAGTAGGGAGCCGAAAACTCATGCTTGATGCCTTCTTCATCGAGATACTCTTCTACACCGGTGTTCTTGAATTCGGTGCCATTGTCACTCCGAATTCTCTTGATCTTCACTTCAAATTCATTTTGAGCCCTTCTCATGAATTTCTTTAAACTTCCTTGGGCTTCACTTTTATCATGCAAGAAGAACACCCAAGTAAAGCGAGAAAAATCATCAACAATAACTAAACCATACTTGTTTCCCCCAATGCTTATGTAGGTGACCGGGCCGAACAAGTCCATATGGAGCATCTCCAGGGGTCTTGTAGTGGTCATCACGTTCTTAGCGGGATGAGAGGCTCCAACTTACTTCCCGGCTTGACACGCGCTACATACCCTATCTTTCTCAAAGACAACATTTGTTAGTCCAAGGATGTGATTGCCTTTGATGAGTTTGTGAAGGTTCTTCATACCAACATGGGCAAGTCGGCGATGCCATAACCAACCCATGCTAGATTTAGCCATTAAGCACGTTTCAAGGTTAATTCTATCCGTAGAGAAATCTATGAGATAGAGATTTCCCTTTAAACGACCCTTAACAGCTATTGAACCATCATCCCTCTTAATGACATCCACACCCTTATCACTAAACACACAATTGTAGCCCGCTTCACATAATTGAGCAACGGACAACAAATTGTAGCTTAGTGATTCAACAAGTAAAACATTGTTTATATGGAAATCATTGGTAATTAGAATCTTACCTAAACCTACCACTTCACCTTTTCCATTATCGCCAAAGATGATGCTTTCACTATTCGATCCATTGGCTTTCAAATGTGCAAACATTGCCCTTTCTCTGGTCATATGATGTGTACATCCGCTATCCAAGATCCAACTTGATCCACCGGAGATGTAGGTCTACAAAATGAAATTTAGTTTTTGCTCTTTGGTACCCAAACTTGTTTAGGTCCACGCACGTTAGAGACAAGTGACTTTGGAACCCAAATGGATCGCATGTAGGAAGCATTTTTGGGCTTACCCCTAATGTGACAAGCAACTACTCTACCAAGGCTAGTCCTTTTAAGCATATAAGAAGCAAAGAAAGTGGATTGAGCCTTATACTTAGAGTTTGCTTCCCCTTTAATGAAGTGAATGAGCTTGTTCAAAGGAGCAACCACAATGTGATTTTCTTTGCCCTTGGGAGGGACATATCCAAGCCCATGCTTCATGGGGTTACCTTGGCGCTTACCGAGGAACTCCTCTAATCCCTTGCTAGCCTTATATGACTTTTGAAGTCCATCTTCAAGCATTCCCTTGAGCTTCTCATTTTCATGAGCTAATACTTGCAAAGTCTCAAGGTTAGTGGCACAAGTATTAATATCAACGTTGTAGCATCTAGCACATCCATTGCTAGTAGAAGGTAGTGAAGAATTGGAGTCAATGGTTGAGGTGATGGGAGGGCTATTCTTGAGATCAACAAGCTTCGACTCAAGAGCCTTGCAAGCATCCTTTGCCTTAGCAAGTTCCTCTTTAAGTGAAGCGTTGGTGATCTCAAGACTAGTCATATCGGATTTGGTCAATTTTGAGTTCTTGACCAATTCCTTATTTTTCTTTCTTTCAAAAGATAAGCTCTTCTCTAGCTCACGATTTTTCTCCTTTTCAAGGATGAGCAAATCCTCTTGAGCCTCGAGAGTAGCTTCCTTTTGTTCCACCACTTCCTCCAGTTTTTCAATATCTTTTAAGAGCAAATCCAACATATGAATATCAAACTTTTTCATAGACTTAAGCACGGTATCAACGTCGTCATCATCACTATCACTATCGTGCTCATCTAAACAATCATTAACAATAGATGGAGTGGAGACTATCGATGATACCTTGTGCCCCTTTGCCATAAGACACATTGGAGCTTCTTCATCGTCATCGCTTAAGTTGTCGAAGAGGCCCTTCGACGTTGTTGAGGTAGAAGACACGACGATGGCGACGGAGGCAATTCCTCCTTCTTCGTCGGACTCGGAGCTTGAGTCGGAGTCGGAGTTTGGGTCCCACTCTTCTCCAACATGAGCTTGCCCCTTGTGCTTGTAATGCTTGAACTTTTTGCTCTTCTCTTTGTCTTTGCCCCGGTATTTATCTTTCTTATGAGGCTTCTCATCTTTGCTCTCCTTATGCGGACACTCGGCAATGAAGTGGCCGGTTTCACCGCATTCATAGCATCTTCTTGTGGAGTGTCTACCCTTTGATTTTCTTCCAAAGCTCCTAGATTGACCTCCTTATCTGAAGTTCTTCTTCTTAAAGAATTTGTTGAACCTTCTTACGAATAGAGCCATGTCCTCATTTGTCAACGGACCACAAGACTCTTCATCCTCACTTGTGCTTTCTTCTGCTTGACGCACAATCTTAACGGCCTTCAAGGCAATGCCCTTCTTCTTTCCAGACTTAAACTCTTCCACAACCTCCGCCTCCTTGATCATCATCTCATCCATCATTAGCCGACCAATAACATCATGAGGCGTCAAAGTATCAAAGTTTGGCCGGTCACAGATGAGTTGAACTAAATTGTGGTTGGTGGGGGTGATCACACGAAGGATGATCTTGACGATGGCTTTGTCAGTAAGATCGGTGCACCCAAGACCCTTGGCTTGATTCACAAGCACCATCAAGCGGTCAAACATTTTGTTGTAGGACTCTCCTTCCTCCAAAGTGAACCGGCTTAGCTCACCAATAATGAGCTCTATCTTCGATTCATGACACTTGAAACCCCTTCATGACTAACTAAGAGTCTATCCCAAATTGCCTTTGCTTCCTCAAGTCCATCTACTCGGTTGAACTCAGAATCACTCAATGCATTGAACAAGGCATTGACGGCCAAGTCATTGAAATGTTGAGCTTTGTCTTCTTCGGGAGTGAGATTTTCTGGATCAACGGGCTTGAAACCTGTTTGCACAATCTTCCAAATAGAGGGGTGAAGCGATCTCAAATGCATCTTCATCTTATGTTTTCATGCTCGACCGGAGGGCACGGAGACATAAGATGAGGAGCTTGAGACATCAAAGGAAGGATACTCATATGGAATTGCAACCCCACTACCGGAGCCCGTACCCTTAGTTTGGTTACGGCCTTCGGTAATCTTCTCCATTTCCGACATCCTAGATTCTCCAAGCGGTTAAGCCAAACTACGGAGATTTGGCTCTGATACCAATTGAAGGATCGATAAGGTCGCCTAGAGGAGGGGTGAATAGGCGTTTAAAAAAATTAAATCCTAATTTGCAGCGGAAAGAACGGACTATCCGATTGTTGATATCGGACTATCCAGTATATATCGGACTATCCGATGTCTTGAGTCAGATTATTCGATCAGAGTGAGAACAGACAGATTTATCACAGTTTAGGGGCAGATCTAGAGTAGGCAACAAATAGGTAGAGAGCAATATGCTAGCATGCAAGATACAAGAGTTACTTCAAGATAAACTTAAACAAAGTAACAAGAAAAGACCAAACCAAAGATTCGATGCACGGTTGGTTTTCCCCGAAGTTCAGATCCTTGAGGGGATCCTACGTCTCCGTTGAGGCGGCACCAAGCCGGGGTTTCTTTCAACCCTATTCCTCCCGGTGTTGCACAAAGCACTCACCGGTATCACTTCTTGATCCCTTTCCTTGCGGAGGTGGAATCAACCCTTCACAAACTTCCGAGGCTCACCACACAATGTCTTGGTGGCTCTCGGCGACTCCTAGCCGTCTAGGAGACCTGAATCTCCAAGAGTAATAAATGGAGTGTAGATCCGCTCTTGAAAGTCACTCTAGTGCTCAAATGGACTTTATCGGTTTGAAATCTAGACACTAGGAAACAACTTGCTCCAATCTCTCAATGAATATCTCAAGGAACAACTCAAGAGGGAGCAAGAGAGCAATAAATGTTCAGCACACCATTGGGGGACCAAAAATGAGGGAGGTGGTGGAGTATTTATAGCCAGGACACAAAAACTAGCCGTTCTGCACTGTGTCAGACCCACATCGGACTGTCCGATATGGGACATCGGACTATCCGATATGTGTAAATCTCCAGATCTATTCCACCTCAAAAATTCAAATTCTTTTGAAAGAACACGCAAATCGGACTATCCGATGTCACACATCGGACATTCCGATAAAACCCGAGAGTTTTCAAAACAACTTAGTTGCTTTCAAAATTTCTAAGTGTATATCGGACTGTCCGACTTGTGACATCGGACAATCCGATAATTCCAGAGAGTTTCCAATGAGGGAGAAGTTTTTCAAAAACTTTCTAAGTACATATCGGAATGTCCGATATAAGCGATCGGATAATCCGACTTTTCCCAAGAGGACCAAGACTAGCAGCCACACTCACACCGGAAGATCCGATATCATCGGACTGTTCGATGTTCCACATCAGACTATCCGATAAAATCAGCACAAATAAAACTGCAATGTGAGTGTTGTGCTTGGTGACTTCCAAAACTCATTTTGTAAAAGTAGTTCATCTGAGCATAGAGATCATTTCTAACACACCTACATCCCATCCCTCTTGATAGTACAGTGATTCTATCGACTTAATTAAATGAAAAATCTACGCTAAGTCGACGCCGTTCTTCTTTTCTCTTTTGAGGGTCATCATTGTCCGGAGATGCGTTTCTTTTGGGACTATTACCTGCTCATCAACTCATTTAAGCCATTAGTCCCTTAAACGTTTGTCATTAATCATCCAAAACCCAATTAGGGGCCTAGATGCACATTCAAATGACTTGATTAAATGTGGGGTCCTCCTACTGCTGCATATACTCCCAATCAATCCACTGCATGAGTGCCACCGGATTTTTCTTCTCGACAATCACAGAATCATAGAAGTCTTGCTGGAAGTGATTCCAGAATCTTTTATCCACATAATCTTCTTGAAGATACATCAACGGATCTTGACTTCTATGTTGTCGAACATCTTTTCCTCTCCCATGTCCAATGCAATAATCAATCTTCTTTTTGGGAATCACACCCATCGGAGTCGATTTAATTGATGGGTGAATCAAGAACGACCGATCAACTCTCCCCTTATACTGTTTCAAGACACTTCGCTGCCCTCAACCTTGCCATAGCTGCCCGGGGATCTTCCGAACTACCCCCTTGCCCATCACCACCTTGCCCTGAAGTTGCGGCATGAGATTTTTGGCTGATTTTGCGCACCGCTTGACGCTTCCTCCTTCCCGCGGACTGAGCCGGAGGAGACTCTGGAGGGGAATCTGAAGGAGAACCCGTAGGGGCTGTAGAAGAGCCGCCAGCAGGGTGATCGAACTTTGCTTTCTTCTTGCGGGCCATTGTGATGTCAATTTTTCAAGAGGACGGATTGTCACCCTGAGAAGGATCCATTCTAGAGGTATACAAGGGTGGAAACAAGATTAGACTCTAATTAAAACCTAGATGAATATTAAAGGGTTAAAATGAACTCACAAACTTCGGATAGTCCGAAGTTTTCTTCGGATAGTTCGAAGTATCCTTCGGATACTCCGAATGAAAACTCGGACAGTCCGAGGTGAACGTTCACAAACCCTAGATTATTCAAACTAGACAATAATCCAATGAACCTAGAGCTAATCACAGGGAGACTATCCTAGCAAGGCCTAGAACAAACTTGAACCCAAGGATTTGCAAAAGGAGACAAGAATTTACCGAAATACGAGATGGTTCAAACCATACCTTGGAGATCAAAAACCGGAGATCCCGAGATGAATCTAGGGCAAAAGAGTAATGGAGATGAAGCCCTCGCCCTTGGGGAAGACATTGGAACCTCCGATCCGCAAGAATTGTGGCCGGATTGCAAGATCCGAGTGGAGGGGCGGAGAGCATGAGAGAGAAACGAAGTTTGGAAGTGAAAAAGAAGAAAAGGAGAAGAAGGGGATCGGGCTGGTTAAATAGCCTGAGACCCCACTTCGGACAGTCTGAATGGAATTTCGGACAGTCCGAGCTGTCTTTCTCAGGATGGCAGGAAACAAAGGAATGAAGCGCTCCGGAACGAGAAGGAGGTGAGAGATCCTAATGAGTCAAGTCATCAAGTGATCAGCAAGCCACTCAACCAATCAAACCATGATCAGGAGATGATTGACAAGATCCGAAGATTAAGAACCAATTAACACAGGAAAATGGAGAGAAATAACATGAATCAAGTTTTTCTAAAATATTTTCCACTCATCACCCAATTGTATGCATATTTCAAGCCAAGTTGCGAGAGTCTAAGATATTTAGCCCACTCCTCAAATCACAAAATCTCTTTTCATCAAGAGGCTTGGTGAAAATATCGACTAATTGATCGTTTGTGCTCACATGTTGAATATGAATATCGCCTTTAGTGGAATGATCTCTTAAGAAATGATAGTGAATATCGATATGCTTTGTACGGGGTTGTTGGCAATTTTTATGGCGCTCTCATTATCACACAAAAGTGGGACTTGGTTATAGGTTAGGCTATAATCATTTAGGGTTTGTCTCATCCAAAGCAACTGGGCACAACAACTCCCGGCCGCTATATACTCGGCTTCGGCTGTGGATAGGGCTACGGAATTTTGTTTCTTAGAGGACCATGAGACAAGAGATCTTCCTAGAAATTGATAAGTCCCCGAAGTACTCTTTCTATCCACTTGATACACGATAATTGAGTCTAAACGATGCCTTTTTCTCCTTTGATTTGAGGGTGCCCTTTTTGCTTCAAGACTTTCTCGAGAACGCAATAATCTGTTCACAATGCTCATAAAGGTCATTAGTCACTTAATCCTGTTGTCATTAATCACCAAAATCCATAAGGGGCCTAGATGCACTTTCAATTTTCCAACGGCCTTAGCCGACGCTCGGGCGATCGTGGCGACTTATCGGGCATGCCAATTTCATGCTTGCAAGGCACACCAGCCGGCGTACGCGCTCCAAACTATCCCACTCTCATGGCCGTTCTCGACCTGGGGGGCCGATATACTCGGATCTTTCCCCCGAGGTCGAAGGGGTTGCAAATTCTTACTCGTGGCCGTCGACACTTTCACTAAGTGGATCGAGGCCGAGCCCGTATCAATTATTTCGGCTCAAGTGGCCAGGAGGTTTTTCTGCAGCAACGTGGTGACGTGTTTCGGGGTCCCCAATCGCCTCATCACGGATAACGGCACTCAGTTTACTAGTGAATTGTTCCAAGCCTATTGCGAAGATATCGGGACAAAGGTCTATTTCGCCTTTGTGGCTCATCCGCAGAGCAACGGAGCGGTCGAGTGAGCAAACGGCCAAATCCTTCAAGGGATCAAGAAGAGGGTCTTCAAAGACCTTGCCCGGCACGGCAAATCTTGGGTGGACGAGCTCCCTTCCATCCTCTGGTTAGTTCGCACTACGGTAAGCAGGGCTACGGGCGAGACACCCTTCCAGCTCGTCTACGGTGTAGAGGCCATTCTACCTGCCGAGATTGTGCTGGGTTCCCAACGGGTGCACCTGGTCGACAGCATCAACCAAGAGCTCGAGCGTCTCCTCGACCTCGACCTTGCTGAAGAGACACGCGAAGGAGCGCTGCTGCGATCTGCCGTCTACCTACAAGCTCTTCGTAGGCATGCGGCTAAGTCAATTCGGCCAAGGACCTTGCAAGTCGGTGACCTCATCCTACGTCGAATTCAGGACACGTCGAAGACCAACAAGCTCCCCCTTAGATGGGAAGGTCCATTCACGGTCGTCTCGGTGGCGCGCCCAGGGGCTGTCCGCTTGGCAATGGAAGATGGTCGGGTGCTCACGAGCTCCTGGAATATCGACCAGCTGCGCAAATTCTTTGTTTAAATATGTGTTTAACTTCATGTTTCGCGCATGCTCAGCTGTTTTTCCTGTAAAAAACTCGGTTCCTTCGCCCACGCGAAGTCCGTCACCCTCAAGATTTTGTGAATGTTTTCAAGGTCACTGCCTGTTGATAAGCCGACTCAGTCTCGCACAAGGGCATACTTTCTCCTCATGATCTTGGCGATGGGACGAACGTGTCGGGCAGGGACATTCGCTTCTAAGGTTTAGCTAACATGCGCAAGAGCGCTCGAAGCACCGCAGCAAGCACCAGGTCACCAGTCTTGCTGCCAGAGTTGTCCGTCTTTGTAAGCCAATTACCATCCGTAGTAGTTCTTCACTGCATGACCACAGTCGCAAGTAGACGCCCTCTTGACCGGTTCAAGGCCCTAGTCAGGTCCTCCCGTGCTTGCCCGTTGCGCGTTTTGGCGGGCAACCGCATGTCCTTCCTCGTCAGGACTATGCTCGCAAACTCAGGAGTATGAGTCCAGGACGTTGAGGAAGTTAAGGCCTCGCACGTTCTCTTCTCCCGACCTAGCCCATACTCGCAACTCAGAGGAATCGATGGCTTGGTCGGGGAAGAAACGCGCGTATTTTTACTCCCCTGCGAACGAGATTGTGCTCGCAACTTAGGTGCATGACCTTCGTTCGCAGTAGATTAGTAGGAACGAGCTACCAAGCTAGCACTTTTCCTCAAAAAGGCCCGTGTCACTGATGTCTCGTTCTAACTCACGATTCTGTTTTGCCTATCTTCCGTATAATCGTATTGCATTTGTTATTGTGCTTTCGGGAATCATTTCTATTTCACGCTGGGCACGTTCGGACGCAAATTCCATCCCCTTGCCCGATCATACATTCCGCTCGAAGATTGTTCGCATTTCAAGCAGATATTACGTTTGAGCACTTATGCTATTCGGCGCCAGGGTTTGCCCGTATACAGCGGCATGAGTCCTCTCATGACCTGCCCATTTCTTTCCTTGGATGTCTGATCCACGTCCAAGATGCGGCAGTTCGAGCATGCCTCGACTATCAATTCCTCGAGCATTCGATCCATGCTCAGGATGTGATGGCATGAGTCCTCTCATGATCAATCAGTACCTAGACATTTGATCCGTGTCTAGTTTTCCCTGTGCATTCGATCAATGCATGGGATGCGGCGGTGTGGTTTCGTTCACAACTTGCTAGTTACCTTTCTACTAGGCATCCGATCCATGTCTAGTTTCCCCTGTGTGTCTGATCAATGCATGGGATGTGGCGGTGTGGTTCCATGAACAACTTGCTAGTTACCTTTCTGCTAGGCATCCGATCCATGTCTAGTTTCCCCTGCGCATCTGATCAATGCATGGGATGCGGCGGTGTGGTTCTATGAACAACCTGCTAGTTACCTTTCTGCTAGGTATCTGACCCATGTCAAGTTTCTCTGGGCATCTAATCCTTGCTCGGAATAAGGTCATATGAGTTAACTCGTGACCTGCAGTGCCTCATCCTGACTCGTGATTCTACTTTATCTATCTTTCGGGCTTATGTCGCCTATGCTCCGTCCTAGCTTATATTCCTACTTGCCTAGATATCTGACCCATGTCAAGTTTTGTGTTCGTTATTCGCAGGAAACTAGAGGAAGGGTGCAAAAATAACAAAGGCACAGGACAAGGGACGGAATCTTGGGGAGGGAAACTATGCTTTATTCACAGCGTCAGGCGATACAAAAGAGAAGAAGAAAAATTGCCTACCCCCCGGGCCTTGTTCCTCTAAGCTGCGGAGAGTTTCTGCCTCGTTTCATCAAGCCTAACCTCAAGGTCGAGTACCCTCCGCCGAGCTTCCTGCCCTTCATGCTTCTGGGCGAGTCGCTCTGCCTCCTCCTTACCATGGTCGGCAAGCTCGGCAGCCTCCCGCGCAACCCGGCCTAGCTCCGTCGCCTTCGACTCAAGAACTCGGGAGTGTTGTTTCTTTTTCTCGAGCTCTAGCCCGAGCTTGCTAAACTTCTCCCTGTTTGTGGTGATGTCTTCCTCGGCCTGGCGGCATTAATTCTCCATAGTCAGCAGACCTCTGGCCTCAAGGTCATCTATCTGCTGCTCAAGCTCGCCCACCTGAGCGTCATGGTCGGCGTGCAGCTTGACCAAGACCTCAGGCGAAGCCGTTGCCGAGCCGAAGTCCTTCATGGTCTCTTGAATAACCTGTAGACAGAAAGGCCTCAGACACCACCCAGGACCCAAAGAAGAAACCACCACAACAAGGGGGGAAGTATGTCTACCCGGCCAATACGAACGCAGAGGTTGTCATGAAAAACCTTGTCGATGTCCACCCCCTGAAGACCCGCAAGGCTCCCTTTGGGCGACTTCGGCAGGGGGACTTGACTTTCTGCAAGGGCAGGGAGTTCGCCCGGGGATGTTACGTCATCCTCCCGGGTGGGGAGTGCGCCAGGAACCCCCTTGCTATCCTCCCAGGCAGGTAATTCGCCTGGGGACGACATGCTTCCCTTCTGAGTGATTGGTCCGCTCAGGGTCTTCTCGCTGTCCGCCCGAGTAGGTGACTCGTTCGAGGACAACGCGGTGTCAGCCCGAGCATGAGGTCCACTCGAGAACAGCACAGCCTCCTCCCGGGCATGTTGCACGCTCGGGGGCTCCTCACTCGTCGCGCGATCGACGAGGAGAGCGGGCTCATTCTCTAAGACACGACCAAGGATCTTGTCAGCTATTTTTCGCAATCAGGGGAGCCCCTAGCAGCTATCCCACCCACGTCGACAGAGTGGGATCAACTTGGATAAGGACGAGGAAAGTAAGGAGCAGAAAGAAAAATGGGAACAATAAAGGCTCACTGTTATAAAGTCCCTTGTCCTCAGCGGCCTCGTCTGACATTGAAAGGTCAGCCTCGCCCATGTCGGTTTCCTCCAGCATGTCCTTCGGGCATTGGCACCTCAGGATATAGGGCGCCATGTCTTCATCTTCTTCCTCGGACTCTCTCGCCTGAGAACCTGAGACGGCTCTTCCCAGCTTGGCCCGGAACTCAGCAACCTAGTCTTCCAATGCCTTGTACTCCGCGGCCTTCGTCTCCTAAGCCAGCCTCGCCTCCTCTGCAAGCTGCCTTAAGTTCTTCTGGTCGTACTCCTCCAACTAGATCTTCAGGTCGGTCGCCTCCATCCCATCGGCGTACTCCAAATGCCGGTCTAGAGGCTCCTTGGCTAACGCTGCCCGCGTCTTCAAAGGCCGAACAGGTGAGGACGGTGGCGCCAAACGTTTGTCCTTCACCATGGGAAAGGTTTGGAGAAAGGCCCCAAGGGCGAAAAACCTAAAAGATGGAAGGTTTTTTGGAGTTTGATTGCAAGACACAGAAGAAAGTCTCTGCACTGTTCCCGCCAGGTATTTATAGGCGGGGAAACCGAATGGACAAAAACTGCTCCCGCCCGTTCGTGAACCAGCGCATGGCGGCGCGATTTTTAAAACTGTCCAATAAAGGCACGGTTTCAAAAAACTGTCAGAACCATACCCACGAGGTTTCGCGAAGAAGGAACCATTGCGACCTTTCGCTTCCATTCCCAAAGCCCCGTTTTAGTCGGGCCCGAAGCAAGATGCTCAGCCCCGCCAGAACATGCTTGCTTACGAGCAAGGGTTGCTCGAGTGTCGCAGTAATGCTTCACTGCGGGATTCTAACTCTATTCCCGAGCAAGGATTGCTCGGATGCAGCAGTAGTACTTCGCTGCAAGATTCTTGTTCCCAAGCGAGGGTCGCTCGGATGCTGTGGTAGTGTTTCGCTACAGAATTTCAGCCCCATGCCAAGGTAGTTTTTCATCACAAGATCCCAATCCCTCCTACGAGTCTAAAGGCTCAAGAGGAAGGCCCCTATCAAATAGTTTTTCCACTTGAGCCTCGGGGGCTAGCTGTCGGGGATTGGATAAATCACCATAAGGACCATCAAGCCCTGGCAACCCTTCTTCGGCCGACCATGCTTCCCTTTGATGTCGCCCCAAAGGAAGATCCTTGAACGGACCAGCTGCCGACCATACCCCTCCGCTAGCATGCAGCTTAAATCCTTCGAGCATGGTTGCTCGGACTGGCAGTCAAGGTCGGCCGTGACCAAGGGAGATCCCGAGCATGCCCCAAGGTCATGCTTGGGTTAAAAGGCGACGTGGCGGCGATTGTGACGCCAGATACCAAGCACGCCACTTATTCGCCCATCACATCCATGACGCTGCGTGGCGAGAGTCAAGGGATAGTTGCTGCCACGCAAGGACACGCAAGGGCGTGACATTCGGATGTATTCATTGTGAATCGCCTATAAATACCTCCCCAGAACACGCCAAAAGGAGATAGACGCCAAGGATAAGTAAAGGAAGGAACTAAAAGCTCGGATAGGCTTTGTAATAACAACACCCTTTTGTAACTAGGCATAGGGCGAGCCAAACCCCGCCAGTCCATTGTTAGCATCAGGATAATAAGAAAAGTATCACTGAACGTAGGGTTGTTATCTCGATCGTGAGAGGCCCGAACCAGTATAAAAATCTCCTTGTTCGCTTCCCTCTTCGGTGCTTGACCTTCTTGCACGGCCTTCTTCGGACGCTGGCCCTCCGCGGGAAAAGGGGCTCGGTTGATCCCTCAATCAACCAGTAAGCTCGGTGAGGGGCTTGTTCCCCAAGCGCCAACAGATTTTGTATGAGCTAAGTATTTGCATGTGTTGCAAATAAGGGTGCTCATGCTTGCATTTTATTTGAATCTCATCGATTGGTTTTTACATGGAGCTATGGATTTGCATGTGTTGCAAAAGGGAAATAGTTTATGCAATTTGGTTTATATGGTTGTTTGTATAGTGCTAGAGATTTGCATGTGTTGCAAATACAGAGCTCATGCTTTGGTGCTTTAGTTTGTGATTGGATCATGTGTTGATCATTACAAAGCTAAGTTTGGTTTGTATTTTGAATTTGTAAAATGTGTTTTTGTAAAATATTAATGTTTATGCTTCTTATCTTGGAGCATGAGATAAGCATTTGTAAATGTGTTTTGCAATATATTGGGATCATGTGTTGATCATCTCATAGCTCAAGATGTGCTTTTAAGTGGTTGGATTTGTTATTTGCAAATGTATTTTGCAAATGAGTTTCGAAGCTATGTGTTTTGATCCTAAAGTATGTGCTGGCATTTGCAAATGTGTTTTGCAAAGTGTCGGGTTCATATAGTGATCCTTACATGGCTAGAGGGTTGATCGTGTAGGTTCGTGGTTTATTTGCGAATGTGTTTTGCAAATTAATTGGAATTTAATGCGATTATTCGGAGTATGTGATTAACATGTGCAAATGTGTTTTGCATAGTATTGTGATCATGTGTTGATCCTCACATAGCTCAAAGAATCAATTCTTGATTTGGAGAAAAGTTTATGCGCAAAATTGGATTTGGAGTCAATAGGGTCGGTATGACCGGACCCCCTCCAGTTATACAGGATGTCGGTATGACCGGGGCCCCTCCGGTGTGTAATTTCCAGAGATGATGCTTTTGACGCTGAGGTGGGGCGGTATGACCGAGTTGTCTTCGGTCATACCGGCCATGTGCGATCATACCGGCTAGGGCGCGGTATGATTAGGTTTTCTGAGTAACGGCTAGTTTTCTAGCCGTTAGATCTAAGGAGTGGTCATACTGGCCCTAGGATGGTATGACCGAGCTCTCAGGGCACTTTTGCCCAATTTGCCCCCCAATGGCTAGTTTTTCTTGTGGAGACTATATAAAGAGTCTTAGGGGCTGGCATTTGGGTGTGGTTGGCTTTATGGAGTATTTGGGTGAGGTGTTGCATGTATTGCACACTCACATTTGGTTTTTGAGCTAAAAGTGAGTCCAAATTGCACTTGAGGAGGATCCTAGTGTACGTGTTGCACTTAGGAGGTCACCGGAGTGCATGTGTTGCACTAGGTAAAATTCAAGCGGGAAGGTTCGGCTTGTTACTCTTGGTATTTGCCGACACCTAGACGGCATATAGGCGTCGTGCGCGATGAGCTTTTCAATGAAGGTTGTGAGAAGCCCGGTAAGTTGTGAAGGTCGGTACTCACCTACCCAGACGAAAAGAGTAACCACTAGTGGAATCGAGACGGATGTTCAATTCGTGGAGCCGGTCCAAAATAGTTTGGGCTAACCTCACGTGGACTAGAGGAGACCGGCAAGTCTCTGAACACCACGGTAAAAATATTGGTGTGTCTCTTATGCTTTTACATTCTTGCAATTCTTATTCTTATTATTACTTGTCTTTAGAATTGCAATATCTTTTTGTAGAGACTCAATTAGTTAATGCACATAGTAAGCCTAGTTGATTTAGGCTTTATTTGTCAAAATCTTAGTTTATCGCTTCTGCATTATTATTTGTTAAGGTTTAGGTATAAGGGTAATTAAGGATGAATTGATTTGTAGAAATTTATAGAGTAGAAGAAATTTTTTAAAAGGCGCTTATTCAACCCCCTCTAGTTGGCATCCTCGAACTTACGGCAACTCCTTTCTCTAAATTTTTTATTATAAATCGATCTACTGTAGCAAGAAGAAAGACCTAAATAAATCGCGTTCTCTTTGTTTTAGAAGTTGATCGTGCCGTGATCTAGCTTGCTAGGATGTGTGGGAGTTGATCCAACATCATGTGGATCGTTAATACCTCGCGAGCAAGAACATATCAAGATTCTCAATGGATCAAAGGTTATCTCAATTCTTATTTTTGAGATCGTGTTGTTTTTACTGTTTATCCGAGAGCATTGGATATCTATCCAGTACTGCTCTAGCTAAGCACTTTAGTTGGTGTTTTAGGGAAAGTGACTAGAATACTCTTTTATCCGGTCTGAATTTGTTGTTCTTTTTTGCTGGCTTTACAGAAGGGAGGTTTGGATACTTTTGGAGGGGAAGCTTTTATTTAGCTTCTATTCACATCCTCTAATCGTCATTTCGGTCCTTCAATAACAAATTTATATACTGAGATCCGTGATGAATCTGGTAATGATCATGTTATCAACTGTATACACATCAATATATTTATATAAAAAGTTGACCACCATGGATTCTAAAACCAATTACAAAGAAAAAGAAGGAATTGGAGGCGGTATACATATTTAACTACCAAGCAGTATGTTCAAACCAAAGTTGAATGTTGCGCTTATCTAGCCCACTATAATTTGTTTTTTTGCAAGTCTAAGCCCCACGAATGCATTTACAAATATAGCCCTTCTACCCCACCGTGAAAGGCACAGCAGACGACATGTATCCCCTACCGTGTCTGGGAAGCGTGGAAGCCAACCGGCACCGCGGTAAGCTGGGCAAGCGTAGTAGTGTGTGGGTAGGCGGGCGACACGAGCGGGCAGCGGGGGCGCGGATGCTAGCGGGAGACCTTCTACTGCGTCCAGGTAGTGCAAAAGGAGCCTTACTCCTACATTTGGCAGAGCTCCTGGCGAGCCGATGGCCTTCCACGTTCGTCAGACGTGGCAGAAGATACGTGTCATCTTTCGCGTCTTTTACGGTGAGAGAGAGACTATTTTTGTAGATGCACATGTGAGAAGGCTAAATTTTAAAAAATATATATATACAGGGCTAGAAACAATAAAAAAATCTTGGGTAAGGCGTCGTAGTTTAATTAGGGCGATTAACTAGCCAGTGTGCGTGTAAGTTTCGGTTTTTGGTGCTAGCATTTCGTGACGCGACAGGCAAACGCTGCTCATATGACACACTTGACACGCTGTGATTCGGCGCTAAGCGCTCAAGTTGCACATATCTTGCTTATTTTTAGCTGTGGCTGCTGGGAGCTGAGATTACTCATGTGTTTCAGTTTCTGAATACATGTCTAAATATATATTATTTTACAATTTTAAGATAACTTTTTACTATTTTTATTCTATACCTCTCTCCTACAGCTATTTCTAATATCATTTACTACTACGGATTAGAGTAAGGGCCTGTTTAGCAGAGCTCCAGATACTGATTCTCCAGCTCCAACTCCTGATTCTTTATGGAATCAATTCTCTGGTGGAAGAGATTCCTATCTGAGAAATAGTTATGAACTTGGTGAGGAAGTTCATAACAGAGAGGTTGTGAATCAGGTGGGGAGTAGGTTTTTTTGGCTTCTAAGCTGTAAGTCAAAAAACATGAATCACTTCTTCAGATTTCTATGTAGAGCTGGTTGATTTTTTTCTTGTTTGGTAGAGCTCCTTAGCTTCTCATGAGGAAGCTGAAGCTGAAAGCTCTGCCAAACGCACCCTAAGACACACCAACTAAATATATAATAAAGATAGGTAATATTGTCTTTAGTAGGTAATACTGTCTTTAGTAGATGTTTCTTTGTGAAAGTAAAAAAATTCTATAATGATATTTATTTAGAAACGGAGAGTAATTAGGTAGTTAGGCACAAAGTGCTCCGAGGCTTTATGTCAACTTTGTGTAATGCAGAATGATTAGCACTTTTGCTCATTGGTATCAACTTTAATTAGCTACCTTAACTTGGGTGATCGATAGTTTCGGAAAAAAAAAACGTGGGTATTTAAATAATCGGATTAATTGGTTCGTGCAATTGCGAGATATGGTCGATTATACATAGTATAGGCTTGTTGGTTGTATTCTCTTCAGGAAGCTAGCTTTTGTAGCTTGCAGTGAGCCTAGAATGATGTAATCTTCGCTATACATGTTATTATAGATTCTTGTATTATACTAAGGCACATCTATAGAAGATTATATTGTTCCTCTTTATTATATGTTTGGTTGATTTTTCTTACTATCGTATATGGTAGTAAATGATATTAGAAATAGTTAAAGGAAAGGGTATAAAAAGAAAAAATGTTAAAAGTTACCGCAAAATTATAGAATGACATGTGTTCATAAATAAAATTTAAAAGCTAGAACAACGTATCTCTACTACTTCTAATTACGAGTTGGTGACGGTGGTCCGTTCTTCCCTCCCCCAAAACCGTCATTGTCCCGATCTTTTATACATTGGCGAACGGAGAAAGTTTTAATTCGGTTGGATATGCATGCATGCGTGATCTGCGACGTATCAGACTCTTATCTCAATCAGCCGATTCTATTTCCAAATACTGCACGGCCTATTCTTTTTTCATATATTGCACGCATACGGCTTCTGAGTTATTATGTGCCTTTGAGTTGCTATATGAATCCTTTCTATTAAATATTTACTTGCATGTGTAGATAAGATCATCTTTTCTTTTTATCTAATCATGCATGGACTTGATTCTGACTGGCCAGCAGCATATGCGCATGGCTATGCATGATGCCACTAGATAAGTTTGTTACCTCTATCTCTACTAATTCTAATTAGGAGTTGGTGGTGGTACGTCCGTTCTCCACTCTCACCTCGACACGTGTGCGCACCCACGTAGCTGAGTAGGAAGAGAGCAGTGGCCACCCTGATAAATTGGATTGATCATCTCGTCACGGGAGATAAATGAATATGCATGACTTATTTATTGTTTTCCTTTCTCCTATTGATCTAGCATTCGAATCGGCGGCGATTGCTCCCAATGATTTTCGGATTGGATTGATTGATTCCTTTCTAAAGGAAGCAAAGCTCCGATTCATGGAGTTGGGTATCTTCTCGCCTCTTTCTTTTTTATTGCCTTCCTTATTCGACTATTTTTTAATTTGGATTCCATAGATATCTCTTCGGTTGCTGAATCTATATAACCCTACCGCTTCTTGCCTCTCCTGCAGATGTGTTGAGTTTATCTATTGAGAGGAGGTAATGAGCGACATTCCTGATCTCGTCGATGCGGTGCAGGGGCAGGTCGCCTGTGGTGGGTAGCGAGATAGGCTAGCGGTGCAGCTAGAGCTCGCCATCGGGCTAGCGGTGCAGCTAGAGCTCGCCCGCGGTGGATGATGTCAATAGATTGAGAGAGAAACTCACGGGGGGAGACGAGGAGGCGGTGGAGCTGGTTGATGGGGTGGGGCTATAATATGGCCGAAGCAAGGCGCACAAGCCACTCATGCCGATGATGGTGGCAGCCATATACAGATGACACCTACCTCTTCAATGCCTTTGCGCTCATGGGGCAGCAGGTGATGTCTTTTTCGATCGATCGATCGATTCCGAATTATGACGTTACAAATTTACAATCACAAGTGTTGTGATGTTATTATTTAGGGCCATTTGGATATTTGCCACTGTTCAATTTGAAAATTAGATGGCATGTACAAATCATGCCTGCCTGGCATGATTTGTACATGCCATCTAATTTTCAAATTGAACAGTGGCAAATATCCAATTATTCCTATTATTTTATTTATTTAAGTTTGTGAAATTAAAGATAATTTTAAGCTCGAGTTTGTAAGCAGGTGCTTAGAATTTGTATGCTTCGATGAATTAATTTATACATGTAACCATTGTACATTCAGAGTGAACATTATTATTCAGATAAAATTAGTGTTCTTTGCAAATAAATTTTTTATCATAAATTAAGTTTCCGTTGTATTGTACAGGCATGGCTAGTATTAAAAAACGGAGAGTACTACCTGGTAGAAAAGGAGAAACCGTTAACAGCAAGAACATCGGCTTGTATGCGAGGTACAGTGGAGAGAGGTCGCTAAGTCAGGATGGACACGTCACGCCTCAGCATGCTACTTTGCTTATTTCAATGGGAGGTCTTCAGCTTCTCACGAAGCTAGGTTTTATTTCCATCCTAGTCTGGAGTGGCATTTATTTAAGCCCTCAGGTTTTATTTTCATCCTTGTGGGATATCCCGATGGTAGTATATTTTTAATTATCGTGGTTCAGTTATAAACATATATGGTCTCCCGATGGAGAGATGGATTCTCTCTCATCTCTCTCTCTCTTTCTAAATTACTGTGTTTATCTTTTTTAGAATATTTAAATTGACATTCTATCATTAGTATCTAATGGTTGTGGTTTAATTTTAATTAGGATATATTGGATTTAGGTATGGATGCTTTTATTATTATACAAATTTCTAGTATTTTCCTTTTTTTCTCTCTCAGAACGTCTAAACCATAAGCTCATGCATCAACGGTTTTTATTATACAAGAGTAAGCGAGTAATACATTATGAATATATATAGCCTGGGCCCCAAATATGTAGTCCAAGCTTCGTTTGTTTCTTATTTATTTATTGTTTGAAAAAGAGTTCGGTTTAGTTTGGTATATCGAACTCTGATTATGTTTCAGAAAGTAAAACATCCTGCTAGCTATGTTAAAAGGCTGCAAGGTTTCAAATTTTGTTTTCAGACCACATCTTAAGAGCAGTTAAAATCCAAAATTTTGATGAGATTTTAGAATTTCGATCAAAATTTGGCTAAAATTTAAAAACTAAATTTCAAATCCGGTATTTTTTAAGCCGGCAAAACTGAAATTTCGGCCTTTTTCTACCCCTGTGAAATGGTCTCCTGAGGCTAGAAAAAATTGAGAAAAAAATGAAAAAATCATGCAAGCATTGACTTACATTTTCTATCTATTTGGATGCAAAATAATATATATTTGCACATAAAATATCCTAAATTTAGACATTTCAGCAGCATTTCGCCTGATTTTCTAATTCTAATACTTCAATTTCAGATTCTAACACGTCTTTGATGCTCTGATGATTCATACCTGGTTGAGTTGACTCTAGGTTAGGAGAGAACTAGTTGAAGGACACAAGAATTAAGACTACTGCTTTCAGAGAACATTGGTGGAATTTTAGCTATGTACTTGCTGTTCTTTCTTGTTGAACACCACTTGGTGGAAGTCGCTAGATGGTGCCGTATCCTTTTTGCTCCCACTAGAAAATCTTTCACGTTAAGACCAAATCAGGACAGGTTGTGCATCATCTTTCTATTTCCTACAAAATTGACCCTGTTGAAGTTCTTTTAACATTCTTGGGCTGGAATGATGTGGGGAATTGTTTATTTCCAACCTCAATACTTTGACAGACCTTAATCATATAATAAAGTCCGTTTGTCATTATGAAGTTGAACTGAAAGGCACTAATTTTACAAGTTATGTCCAGTATGATGATATAGACTATATGCATTCTCTTGTCCAATAAACATTCTAATCAATTTGGTTGTGACTCTGTTTGGTAACATGTACAGATCTGAGGAAAAGGTGCCAATATGACAAAGTAAAGCACTAGAACACAGAGCCAGAACAGAACAACTAGCATGCCAGCATATATGAATTCTCATCTTTTTGCATCACAAAGCATGTGAACTTTTCCAATTAGCCAGTGCATCCTGTGTTTTTTTTCTCTCACCAAAAAATCCCGAAATCCAAGTTAGGATTACATAATTTGTATATGTATTTTTTTTACAAAATTTTCACATGTATTTCTTAGAAAAGGCATTATAATTTGTCATAAAAAATTTGGTGTAAAATCCGGTACAAAAAAAAAAGAAAATCGATCGAATTTGTGATCATCTCGGTCCAAAAAACTGAAATCTCAGCGAATTGATCAAAATCTTACTGAAATCACCGAGGTTTGGAAATTTTCAAATTTTTTATCCCATTGAGATTTGGAATTTCAGCCTCAGCCGAAATTGAAATCTGAAATTTCGGCCAAGATTTCTGAAACCTAGGCGAGATTTTGAACCATGAAAGGCTATGCCAGAAATGGAGCTTAGAAAACCTCAAACAATAGAAAGAAATGGCCATAGAAGTTAGAAGTGACTAAAATTCGGATTTCAAAGTCATACATATCAGATGAAATATATATATATAGCTAAGTTAATTTCAGGTGGAGTGAGAGACATTAAACCTACAGCAACCAGGACTCTAGCTGAAAAAATCTTTAACTTTTCCACAAAAATTAGGTAGGAAAAGAGAAAATCTAAATAAATAACACGGAGTTCGTTTTGGTTTCTTTCTGAAAGTCTGAAGACCTAGGCAACCCAATCTTTGATCAGAGAAAATGGGGGCCCCATGCATAAGTTGCCTATCTAGCTAGCTTGCTATGGGCAACATCAAATCTAGCAGCCGATTGTCTTGTCTGAATCCAGGAGCACCACTGATATGGGGAGCACTTGAAACTTGGCACAGAACTACCGATCGACTCTGAGTTGTGATTACTGATGCCCCCTGACTAGACGGCCAAAGTCTAGTATTGTGTCTGTGCAAATTATGGCCAATTATACCCTAGATCCATTTCTTCCACTTCCTACGGATGATGCATTGATGTCTGCCTTGTGTTGCACAGAACCTTCTCTATCTAGGGTATGGAGGAAGAGAAGGTGCTGGCACTGTTCAGTTCATGTCTTTGCACAGGATAATTTGTCGTCTACAGACAGGGAGAAAGATTGTTCATTACACTCCAAGAAAGATTGCTAGTTGGGACAGATTTCCTTCGGGCCACGAGGAAGACAAACAGTTCTGAAGAGATTCTCCAAAATGTGTCATTTGAGGTCCACAAGAAAAGAGATCAGAATGACTTCAGCTCAAACGTCCGATATTTTCGGACACGTTGCAACATTTTTTCTCTAGGTATGCAATATTTTTTTCCAACGCGTGAAACATTTTCCTTCGACAACAGTAGACATGCGGTACAGTAAACAGATGTTGCATATGTTGAAAAAAAATATTGCACGCGTTGAAAAAAATATTATAAACATTAAAAAAATGTTACAAGGGAGTCCGATAGAGTGAACAGTGATCAAACATCCGATGGATTGATAGTAATCGCCAAAAGAGATCGATGCAACATGGAAAAAGGGCAGCACAAGAATTCAGAAAGGACAGAAGCCACACTAGTACAGTAGTACTACTCCCGTATATATCAGTGTATCTCACACAGTAACCTGAACATCTGTGCATGTATATTCTGAGGAATAGAGAGTATAACAAAGGATAGAATTAATGGTACGTAACTCGAGATAAATTAAAATAGATGACGAATGAGATTGGAGGATATCCCTAAAAAGTTTTCCGGCCGGCTAGCTAGGTTCATGTTAAGTGATCATGCACAATAGGAAGGTTCCAATGGTGCTATTATATGTGCATGGAATATGTAAAAAGGAACTATTTTTCGTAAAGATAAGATATAGTTTCCTACACGACGTTTTTAGGTCAATTAATCATTTTGCCTAGTGTCTGTTACTGTAACAACATTTTTCTCGTAAGGACTTATCACTTCATTAGCAACATAGCAAATCTCCGTGGACTTACAGTACGTTTGCAGCCTAGCTTGCGTGCACGGAAAATGTTTGTACTCATAAGATTAGACTAAATAAAGCAGGAACTAACTTATCAGATGTCCGCAGGTTAGAATCCAGGTTACTTTATGCCTTTGTATGTATGCTATGTACTTAGTATCAAACGAGAGAAGAAAAGCACCCACGCATTCATGCTAATGGATGATCGAAGACTACCCAGTACGCATGCATATAATGGGTTTAATTTCTGAATAGACTCTTCTATGACAAAGAGTGATCGATCAGTGGATAATTCAGAAAATATAACGCACTCGATCATCTACTCGATTGTCAAAATACACCTGCATTTACTTGTGTTACTTTTTCCTGCCGTGAATTGCGATTTCAGAAGAAATTAATAGAGGCGGCAGTCAGTTCATGAAATGACATTGCCTTCACAGTGCACGAGTGGGTCGAGCACGAATAAATACTGTAACAAACGGCTATAATCAATCCATACGCTCCTCGCATATGGCGTGACTGTGACCTATTCCACTCATCAGCAGCTTTCAGAGGTAAAATAAGGTCGTTCTAGCTGGTCTATTATTTAGAGCTATGCCCACTTCTTCAGTTTGTAGCTCTACTAACAATATTGATCGATCTGAATGCACATGCACAGTTGACCATGTAGGGGTACGTATAGATTTGTGGCGTGTTGCTTCTATGCATATACTACACAGCTACTAGATCGATAGGGAGTTTGGCAAAAGAGGCCGGCTAATCGATCCCAATTTAGTACTGATCTGCATATATATATATATATAGAGGAAAATGATTACATACTCCTAGGTGTACGTACTCCCACCTTCAGTATACCATTTAAATGAAGTTTCAAAATCAAATTCATTATATATCGAGAGTTACAATAAAGAGAAAATTGTAACTCCTGATACATAATGAATTTGAACCTACAATTTTATACAGTACATCTATAATTTTTTTCAGAATTTTTCGTGACTTTTGTTAGTTGGTGTGCATGGTGTGTATACGGGAAGGTCTGTGTGCACAGGATACGTTGATATATATATATATATATATATATATATATATATATATATATATATATATATATGCTAGGTGAAATATTCAATGCTAATGGTAAAAATTCTCAATTACCACATGTAGAAAAATTTAAAATGAAGCTCAATCGCATTTGAAAGATATGAAAAGACAAACAGCAAAAAGAATAGTGCCAAAACAGTAACAAGTACTATTCATGCTGAGTTTGTCTTTTTCATATCTTTCAAATGCGATTGAGTTTCATCTTCAAATTTTGCAGGGTTGTAGAGGTTCACCTCCCCTACATGTGGTAATTTTTTGAGAATTTTTCAAAACTTCTACATGCCATTAGCACGAAATTAGCACTGAATTCACATTAGCACTGAATATATATATATATATATATGCGCAATGCACGATTAGTCTCTTAAGATGTTCTTGCTTTAAGGTATAGAACTAGCTAGGATTAGCTTTTATCATATAAAACATATCAACCTTAGTGCGAGTCAAAGTTGTGAATATCATTGCGATCGACAGGGGACGCTTTCCGCGGCGAACTATCTTAACCACTAAGTAATTACTATGTAATTCGTAATGTAGCATTTATTTCAGTAGTTAGTAGTAAAGTAATCAGCATGCGTGACATTGAGGGCAAGTACAATAATAAAATCTGCTGCTTACTTTATCTCCTCTCTATGTCATCTAGAGTAAACACTAAACCCAGCTTGTACAATAGCTATCTCTAAAAGTTGGTTCTAGATACTGCGCGTTAATTATCTCTCCTCTCTTGTACATAACTAATCTACCTATACCGCCGTGCAATGCTTACTACTAAATAAGTGCCAGCCCTCTTCTCTCTCCTCTTTTCTCACTCTTCCACACAGGACAAAGCTAGCGTGAATATACTAAAAGTAAGTAAAGTGGCCTTATTATACATGCCCATAGTGTATATGTTGGCCCACATGTGCAGTTACTAGCTAGGCTGTAATTAATTTGGGTTTGTAATTTCGGGAGATCTAGTTTACACAAATTACTAAGTGTGTAACAATGCAAACCACACAGAGATCGGTTTTGTTATCAAATTGACAAGAATCCGTGCATACTAGAGAGAGAAGCTTTGTCATTCTGACAGGAGTGGATCTAAGGGTGCCGGAACTCACAAAAATTTGAAAAAGTTATAAGATCATCTTTTTAATAGAATAAATTTGTTGATTGAATTGGTTCTCATTTTGGTGATTTGAGATTTTCAAAACCTTAAAAATATTTGTATTCTACTTTTAGCAAATTTCAAAATATGTATGTTAGATCTAAGGTGTTACAAAATCATATCGTACATGACTATAAAGCTCCTCATAGAAAGTTTTTTTTTTCGTCACTATATTCTCATACTAGTCACGTTAGACCTTCATGGTAAGACAAACAAAGACAGGATTCGAAATGACAGCCAATCCAACTAATCACCTCCTAAATGATAAGCTCTTGACTAGAACACGTCCAGTTAATGCATTGACTTATCTCGATCCACTACAGGAAACAAGAATAGTGTCCTCGGCCGAAACATTTGTATCGTCGGTAAAAAAACCGACGACACAAAGTATGCCTCTATCGACGGTTTTAGCGTAACCCGACGACATATATACACCAACCAGGCATGTGTCCTCGGCCTCCTCAAACCCGCCGATATAGACCACAGTCTGTGTCCTCGGCCTCCTCAAACCCGCCGACACAGGCACTCCGCCTCAAACAGGGAGTGTCGTCGACTCTGTGTCGTGGGACTTGTGTCGTCGGGAGGCCGACGACAGAGCCCTGTGTCGGCGGTTTTGGCATCTGTATCGTCGGTAAAAGCCGAGGACACTGAGCAAGATCTTTGTAGTGATCCCCCCTTAGAGAAATATCCATGCATGCAAACCCTAAAGATCGATCATTCTAGCGACAATATATAATGCACGTAATCCTGAGTGAAAAAGGCCTCTATCTCGATCATGCATGCATGCGACTATCTTGATCGAGAGTATCGAGGTGAGCTCCGGCATATCTCTGCAAATGGGCGAGTGGAATGCGCAACATTTTTGAGCCGGTCAATGGGTGTTAGACAACGCCAAAGAAAAGCGGGAGATCTCCATCAAAAGGCAGACAGGCAGCTCTGCTAGCCACAGGGCGAGATGTACCGTTGTCGAACACGTTTATCCTCGAGCTGGAGCCTAGGGATGAAAATCGAGTCAAGATGTTGTTTTTTCGAGTTTTTTTTTAATTGTTATAGTTTGATTTAATATTATTTTATAATTTGGATGTATTTTTAGCATCGAGCCAACGAGCCGAGCCAAGCCAGAGCTAGAGCAAAATCTAATTTCATTCGAAATTGACTCATTTCAATATTTAACCAATGAACGAGTGTAATTGGAACAATTTTAAACCAAATCAACGAGCCCCACCATCGAGCTTTTTTTTCCAGCCCTACTCAAGCCTCGAGGCCGACCCACTGTCATTGTCGTTCCTGCCATTTGGTGGGCACTACAGCAAAACAGTAATAAAAGGTTCTTTAATGGACATATAAAATAAATATTAAAAGTATTTTTTTATGAATACTATTCATATCCAATCCCTTTGCCTTGTTTTTTTTTTTTTTGCAAAACTTGCTCCTCGTGAATAAATATGTAAAAATGTGCCCCTTCCCCATTGCAAAAGACGCGACAGACAACACATGTTCCCTACCGCCCCGAGGAGTGTGGGAGAAGGTCGACGCCGCGGCAGTGCGGGTGAGCATGGGAGGATGAGTTATCGTGCTAGGGGCTGCGGGAGGACACACTCTTGTGCCCGGCCTCCTGCTCGCACATGCTTGCCCACTCCTGCCCGTGTGTGCCCGCTCACGTTGCAACGCTTGCTATGATACCACGGCACCTTCCTCCTCCCGCACTGCCCAGGCCTTCCGCGGTTGGGGAGTTGACCATTTTTGCGAATGTATTTGTAGGAGGATAGTTTTGCAAAAAAAAAAAGCTACGGGGAGCTAGTTATGCACGTTGTTCTATTTTTATATAGTTAACTAACCGTGAATATGTACACCTGCAAATGCTACAAGATAAGAGCCTATTTAAAACAAAAATTTCAAAGGAGGTGAATGTTAACAGAAGTAGGAATCAAATATAATCTATTATATATTAAAAGCTCATGAGAGTTTAGGGAGAAAAAAGATAAATAGGTTAGAAATTCTCATAAAAAACCAAAACATCTATCTATTAATCTGGTGGACATTAATTACAACCGATGTCAGATCTTTCTAACAAAAAATTAGAACACACCAGAAATTCTCACAAAAAAGCAAAACACCCAACCCTTAATTTGGTGAACTCTAACTAAGTTAAACTATAAAAGCCATTAGATATTATTCTTTCAAAAATATAACTGTCCACTAGCATAGAACAGTACATCACCGTCGGCTCCAAAACACCATCACTGCCGGTTATAGGAGCCGACAGTGATACTCGGGATTATCATTGCCGGCTCAAGAACTGGCAGTGATAAGAGCTATTACTGCCGGTTTGTTGTACAATCGGCAGTGATATTGGACTATCTCTGCTGGCTCACACCAAAATCCGGCATATATATATATATATATATATATATATGGGGAAATATTCATAATGGTGAATTCATGCTAATTCCGTGAATGGTATATAGAAGTTTTGAAAAATTCTCAAAAATTACCACATGTAGGGAGGTGAACCTCTACAACCCTGCAAAATTGAAATGAAACTCAATCGCATTTGAAAGATATGAAAAAGACAAACTCAGCATGAATAGTACTTGTTACTGTTTTGGCACTATTCTTTTTGCTGTTTGTCTTTTTCATATCTTTCAAATGCGATTGAGTTTCATCTTCAAATTTTGCAGGGTTGTAGAGGTTCACCTCCCCTATATGTGGTAATTTTTTGAGAATTTTTCAAAACTTCTACATGCCATTAGCACTGAATTCACCATTAGCACTGATATATATATATATATATATATATATATATATATATATATATATATATATATATATATATATATATATAAAAACCGCAGTGATATACATATATCACTGCTCAGTTCTTAGACTAATCGGCAAGTGACAAACCATACACCAAATGTTTTTATTGCATATTTTTTTCTGCATTATATATTTTTATACAATATTTTTCTACAATGTGTTAATGTAAAGCATCGTTATATTAATATGGTAGAACAATATAGTATATAAAGCGTCGTTAAATCATAATTTAAATATAATAAAACATCACAATATTTAGTTTTTACAATAGTCTGTTTACAAATATAGTGTGACTAAATCTCATTCACTTTGGTTTTTCAACGACTCCAGTAATTAAAGTTTCCCATGGAACTCGCCGTTTGGATTGATGATCTCATCATGAACGAATCCGGCGATCTGCTCTTGAATTGCTAAAATTTCTGTTAATAGTAACTTATTGGTTCTCATCTTGGAGCGTTGTTATTGAAGAAATGAGAAAGTTAATTAATGATGATATATGTTAAATGAAAGAAAAGTAGGCATCAATGTGTAATTATATACCATGACTTCGTTATAGCCGACACCCTTGTAAGTTCAACCTTCATTAGTTATGGTTTTGGTGTTAATGACAAATCTAATTTTGTGTTAATGACAAATCCAATATTGAGTTTATCCCCTAATGCGATAGTGTTATTAATGACAATCTTATATCGAGACTAACATGTTTATTTAGAATATCTTTGTTTAGTCTCATCGCATTGAAAAATGGAAAACCCAAGGTATGTATGCGTATTCATTCTAGCATTAGTTGCATACCTTGGATACAAGTTAAAGTATGAATGTCCCCATTATATTAACCACAAACGTGCATCATGTTTCCCAATCCACATATTACATGGATGCACATATTTAGGGGGAGTTTGTGGTTTAACTTGATAGTTTCTTCGTATTGATCGATTCTGTATTGACACACATAAGGATCAAGACAAAGAAACTAAATCCTTGAGTATATGTTTGAATTGCCTAGTTATAAGTATACTCATGGCAATATAGGATATACTCCAATACGATCAAATTGGATATGTGCATATTATGTCCAAGTCAATTATATCTATGCACATATACATGTGGAGTTTATTCTATAGTTGATGACTTAGGTAATGATCATTTCCATACAATTTACATATAATGGATCATTACTTTTCATCAACATGAGTATATGAAAACTTGTGTAGTTAATATATACTCATATCAATTTAAATGATAATTTAAATTGAGTTCATTTGTCTTGTTAATTATTAAAGAACATTTCATCATGTGTTGATGGTGTTTCTTGATTAATTGAGGACAAATGAATAGTTCTTAAGTATAATAAAGTATGAGTTGCATTATTGTACTTAAGACACAATTAAATCATTTCAATTGATTTAGGTTGTGCTCAATTGATCTAAAGGCATCCATTATGTGTTAATGGAGTGCAAGAGATAATTGAGACAACCATGCATCTTGGACTAACTATTTGTATGAGTTGTGATTAAGTTAGGTCCAAAGATGGATGAGATGATGAGAACGGGACAAGGACGGCATCATGAGTTGATGGGCGCCAAGAGTGGATCCCAAGAGGAGTCGAGTAGAGATCCCGGGAATATCAAAGTGATGATCATAAAGACCCCAAAGGGATTGCTTGATGCATGCTGAAGGTATAATTATGTAGGCTAAGGACTTTTGTAGTCTTTGAGTCTAAGGTTTTATCGCCGCTTATTAAGAGGGTCGTCTCCTTTGCTTGAGCTTCATCATGTGTTGGTGATCTCATTCGCTGCTCACTCAAGCTCAAACCATTTGGATTTGGTTTTTGCATGAGGGTTAACCATTTGGCATGTGTTGCGAATGGGTTAAACTTATGCTTGGCTGCATTTGGTTTTCGCATAATGCTTTGATTTGCATGTGTTGCAAGAAGTGATAAGCTAGTGCGTTGGCTTTTGCGTGAAGTTCACTTTTGCATGTGTTGCATTAGTTGAGGCTTCATGCTTTGGTTTTGCAAAACAATCTTTCTTAAAACCGTGTGGTTGCTTGGAGCTAAGTTTTGCATGTGTTGCAAAAGGAGAGAGCTCAAGCATGATTTTATATTGTGTGTTTGTATGGAGCTAGAGGCTTGCATGTGTTGCGAGTAAAGAGCTCATACGTATGGTTTTGGTTTTGGTCGAAGTTTGATTTGTGGTTGCTTTGAACTAGAGAATTGCATGTGTTGCAATTAGAGAGTTCAAGCACCTTGATTTAATGTTGCTTGGAGCTAGACTTTTGCATGTGTTGCAAAGAGTAGTGCTCAAGCATGAAATATGTTTATTATGTTATTTGCAAGTTCGTTGCGGAATAAACCGAGGTTTATGAGTCCGAATCCCGAGAGCATGTGAGTAGGGCTTGCAACGGTGTTGGCAAGTTGACCGGTCTTGTGTTGACCTTCACATGGCTAGGGGATTAATCTCATAAACTCGAGTTTGATTTGCTTAATACGGTTTGCGAATAGTTCTTGAGTTGGTTGCGAAAAGTGTTTTCACGATTTCGGTTGAATTCTTTGAGCATGAGCTAATTGGGTGCAAATGTGTTTTGCACGGGTGTATGATCATGTGTCGATCATCCTTGAGGCTCAAAGAATAGCATTTGGTTTTTTGAAAAAGATCGTTTTCGAGTTGTTTCGCGAGTTGACCGCCCCGGCGGTCGGACCAGAGGTGTGAGGGCGGTCGGACCGGCCCTGGTCCGGTCGGACCGGCCGGGCGGTCTGACCGCCTCGCGGGTGTTTTCTCCAGCAGAGTCTGCGTCCGAGTGCGACCGACCGCCCGGTTCGGTCGGACCGGTGGAGGCGGTCGGACCGCCCTCGGCGGGCTTGATTTTTCCAGAGAGTGTGATTTTCGGTGTTTGCTGATTTTGTTGAGCGGTCGGACCGGAAGGCGTCAGGTGACCGGCCATGCGGCGATCGGGCCGTGAGCGGTCCAACCGGCCGTCTGTAACGTTGAAAATCCGACTGCTGCTTTCTGGAGGAGCGGTTGGACCGGAGGAGGTCCGGCCGGACCGAAAATCTGAGTTTTTCCCATTTTTGCCCCCAAACGGCTAGTTTTCTTGTGGGTTATAAATACCCCTTGGGGGCTTAAAGCGTGTTGTTGCTTGTGTGAGTATTTGGGAGAGGTGTTGCATGTGTTGCACACTCTCATTTGATTCTTGAGCTTAAGAGTGAACTAATTGCATGTGTTGCAATTAGGAGTGGGTTTGAGAGCTCTTGTGCATGTGTTGCACTTGAGTGAGGTCCTTGTGCATGTGTTGCACTTGGTGATCACCGAGGGGCGCATTTGTTGTGCCTGGTGAAGTTCAAGCGAAGGAGCGGCTTGTTACTCTTGGAGGTTGCCGACTCCTAGACGGCGTAGGCGTCGTGCGCGGGAGCTCTCGAGGTGTGAGAAGCCCCGGCAAGTTTGTGAAGGTTCGGGTTGAGCCTACGCACGAAGCGTGAAAAACCACATCTAGTGGAAAGAGGCGGTGCTCGAGCGGGAGCTGGTCCAAGTGTGGGCTAGCCTCAACGTGGACTAGGGAGACCGCAAGTCTCCGAACACCACGGAAAAATATCGGTTGTCCCTTGTCTCATTTCCATTCAAGCATTTACATTCTTGATATATTATTGATTGCTTGAATTAGAATTGCTTAGTGTAAATTGTTTGTTCAATTTAGCAATTCTAGTGTAGAGACTTAATTTAGATAGTGCACTAGTGAGCCTAGTTGATTTAGGCTTTAAATTGTCAAAACCTATTTATCGCTCCGCATTATCTTTGATTAGGTTTTGACATAGGGGTTGATTAGAGCGAAATATTTAGTGAGCGATTAATTTCTTAAAACGCCTATTCACCCCCCTCTAGGCGCATCCTCGACCCTACAAGTGGTATCAGAGCCACGGTCACTCTCATTTTAGGCTTAACCGTCTAGAGAGTAAAAAGGATGGCAAATAGAGGTTTAGTGCACTCCACCGATTCATATATATTTGATGGCTCTAATTATGCTTCATGGAAATTATTTATGATTTCGCATTTTAAATCCATGAGCCCACAAATATGGTGGATCGTAGATGTCGGCATTTCTTCTCCACCAAATGATATTGCTCTAACTAAAGGAGAGGAGAAATGTCTACATCTCGACGCCAAGCTATTAATGTGTTATTTAGCTGCCAGAGCGAGAGATATTCAATCTCATTTGCAACCTCAAGAGCGCACATGCAATGTGGACTAAGATTCAAGAATTATATGAAGTGTCCACATCAAATGAGGATTGTATTGAGGAGGAAGTGTCGGTTGATGATCATTCAACATCTATATCAAATGATGAACCGACAACTCCATCAACTCAACCTCCGCCTCAAGCTTACGATTTTTTTCAATTCCATCAAAATTCGTTGCTTTATGGCTAAAGGTAAGAATGAGGTAAGTGATGATGAAGGTGAGCCCTCTTATGACTTAATTAATGAATATGCTAGAGGAGCTCAATGAATTTCTTGGAAAGGAGAAAAGAAATATAAAATTTTGAAGATAGAACATGAATCACTTCAAAATGATTATGATATTCTAAAAGAAAATCATGAGAAACTCCTTTTCAAGGAATTTAGTAAAGCTAGTGTGGATATTGCCACTCAATGCAATTTAGTTGATGAATTGCCTCACTCAATTCCAATTACAAACAATTCATCGAATAAATGCATATCCACCTCTAGCGATGATATACCTTGTTGCTCAAATTCAATTGCTAGTACTTCCTCTATACTTGTTGAGACTAACCTTGTAGAGGAAAACAAAGAGCTCAAGGCTCAAGTCATTAAGTTGGAAAATAACTTGAAGAGGTGCGTTAAAGGAAAAGCCCTCCTCGACGAAATCTTGAGCAAGCCAAGGGTGCCTCAAGACAAGCGAGGACTCGACTACAACTCCAAGAGGGAGAATAGCAAGACGAGGCACAATGCGCCACACAAAACCATCAAGTGTTTTGCTTGCAACAAGAAGGGCCACCTCGCCTCCGTGTGCCCTAATAATGTGGAGATCAAGCCACAAGCATCAACCATGAGGCAAACCGGCAAGGAGCAAGTCAAACCGGTTAAGAGAGGGCCAAATAGCGTGACATGCTTCAATTGCCGGGAAAAGGGACATTTCGGTAAGGATTGTCCCAAAGGTATCACTCCTAAACCTATTCTCATTAATGAAAATTATTTGCTTAGGAAGGACAAGAATGGCAATGTGTTTGCCAAGCTTGTCAAGTCCCCTATGCCCGCTAAAAATGATATTCATTTGCATAGGAAGAGTGTTTCTAGAAATGTATTTGCTCAAAATGCTAAATTTCCTAAGAATAAGAAAAATCATGATGATCATATGCTTAGGAAAAATAATAGCAAATCATTTGTTAGAAATGCTAGATCCTCTAAGCCATTTCATAATTTCAATTATCATATGCTTAGAAGAGATCAAACTAGAAATGGCTTTGCAAGATATCAATGCCCTCCTAAGTCCTCTCACTTAAATCCAAATATTTTGCTTAGGAGGAATAATTATCGCAAAACCATTCCTAGTCGTGTTAGTCAAGTCAATAATGTTAAAATTAGGACCATTTGGGTTCCTAAAACTCTTGTGACTAACATTGTCGGACCCAACAAGGATTGGGTACCAAAAATCGCCTAAAAGATTTTTAGCCAATAAAGAGATGGATTGGACGCTTGCACATCAAGAGAAGAAGGATTACATTCGTCTACAAGTGGTGTCAAGCATGAAGACAATCATGTCCATCATAAGCCAATGCCATCTCGGTAACAAGTATTTAAATTGATCCTTATGCTTTATAGCCTTGTGTAGGTTATATTGAAATGATTAATGAATATCAATTTAGATTACTTGTTATGGCCACTTGCTCTCGCCTCTTATCTATTCTCTTATTGCAAATCTTGAGCAAGTTAGGGAGTGGCACATTTAGGGGAGTGTTAATTCATATTCATGTGTATCACATCCCTATGTGTGCCCATATTAATATAAGTGCATATATATATAATTTCAAAATCAAACCATTTAGCCAAAAATCAAAATTTTGTATACTAATAGTAAAACTGTGAAAAACTAGTTGAAAAATGTATACAGATGTTTTCAAAAGGTTTTCAAATGGTTTTAGCTTTACAAAATCTATTTTCAAAAGAAAATAAGTTTTAACTCCAAAATCTAGTTACTAGTATCTTAATTTTGATTTAAATCTTATAATTTTCATAGAATTAAAAGTAAAAGGATTTTGAAAATAATTCCAAAACAAAAATCCTAGAGTTGGTCATTCTTAACAATTTTTGTGTTCAAAAGATTTTCAAAAGACCAACTTGTCAAAAGATATTTGATTTTGAAACTCACCAAAAACTATACTTGACCCCTAACGGTCATATTATTGCACTTAGTGAGTTTCTCCATTTGGATCAATTATTGTGTAGAATTGTGATTCAAAATGGTATTTTAGACTCATACACAAAATTCAAATCCATATATCTTACCCTTACTTTATTTGAAGTTTTGTGTTAATTGATTTTGACTTGTTCTCATATTGCTTCTTCAATTGGACTATTTAGGACAAAAGTCAAAAATCATATTTAAAAGGCCTAAATTTGTAAAAAGCTTTATAAAAGTATTCTACTAAGTATTTCAAATGTTTTACAAGCTTTCAAAATAAAAATTCTATGTTAAAATCTAATTTGGCTCAAAAACGATTTGATTTAAACCAAAATAGCCTAGATTAGCAATATGTCAAAATGATGGCATTCAAGTTGGATTTCATATCAAATCTTGGCTATAAACAATTTTGATACACCTATCTAAGCCATGAAAATCAAAATTGCATGAAATCCAAATTGAATTGCATTTTGAGGCTTTTCGTGAAAATCAATTTCCTTTTATGCCTCAAAGCGCAAATTGCCATATCTTTTGAAATAAAATTGATTTTGAGAAAATTCTTTTTGCAAAACCTTCTAATTAGTCCAAAGTTCATCTCTGCAAAATTTCAAATCGATTGGACTTCGTTTGAATCATTTTTGCTAAAATTTGCAAAAATTTGAAGTATCTCAGCCTGTCAGGGTCGGTCCAACCGCCCCCCTGGCTGCACCGCCCTTAGGGCCGGTTGGACCGGGTCCAAGCCGGTTGGACCGGCCATGGCTGGGTCTGTTCTGAAATTTCAGAATTTTCTCGAGTTTGTTTTTGGGATATCTTTTTATTGGTAATTCCTTTTTCAAAAATTCTTTTTGGAATAGTTTCACTTGATCCCAAAGTTCATTTGTGCAAAATTTCAAAAGTTTCTCAATTTATTTGAAGGGATTTCCAAGTGGTATCAGTAATGAGCATTTTAATTAATCCAAAGGGTGATATTCACTTGATCTTTTGAAAAGACAAAACTTGTGCAATTCAAAGGCAAATAACTCCATAATTCACCTGTTGAATATCTCAGGGAGTTTATTCATATCAAGTTTTGGGCACTTAATTGCTTCCAAGTGACATCATGCCTTGGTTTTGCTCGATACTAAATCTTTTGGATTTTATTGATCCTTCTTGAGCTTTTGATACCCGTGAGTATATTGCTCGAGAATATTGCTCGATACTCATTGATATCATCGATAATCCTTTCAAGTGGTATCAATTCTGTGTGAGTTGATTCTAAGTGGTATCAAATCGAGCTTTTATTCATTTCATATGCTTACAAAAGTGGTATCTTTGAGTTTCTCATTTCTCCAAGTGGTATCATGGTTATTATTGATCTTTTCTCATGTGATATCCTTGATTATGTGGATTTCTTTTTAAGTGGTATCATTAAATTGATTTATTTCCTACAAGTGGTATTTCATTGCCTCTTTGTAGAATTATTATGATACCCACATTCTAGATTAAGATTTTTCCTCACAAACTAAAGTTGTAAGTTCAACCGCTTAAGACTTCTCGTGTGAGAATCTTTATGTGTTGAAATATTTAAAAGAGGAAATCTCTAGTTGAGCATTGTTCTTCATTAAAACTTAAGAATGCTCATTTTTTTTGAGTCTTCAAGCAAAGCCCTTGAGATTAAAATTGACAAGTGATATCTATTTCCTCAAGTGGTATCTATTTCTTTTGGGTTCCTCGTTTGACCCTATTAGGCAAAGTATTGGATTCTTTAAAAGAATCATATTGAAATTTGCAAAGCCTAATAAAATGAGGAGTGAATTATTTGAATGTGTTTCAAATAAACCGTGTGATACCCTTACTTCGTTTTTCATGCTTATCTTTACAAGTGGTATTTGTTTTACAAGTGGTATCCACAAACCCAAATATGGTCTCTTTTCGAGTTTTCCTTATTTTTAGACCATATTTTAAATAAAGACTTGTTTTACTTCTTGAATGACCCTTCAAGTTTTTATTTGACTTAAGTTCTTCAAATTCCACTCCAAGGTCATAAGTATGCATTCTAATTCTTGTATGACCTTCATTAATATGACCCTAAAAGAAATGGTTAAATGCTAAAAGGGAGAATCATTACATAAAAGGGAGAATGTTTTGATGAGTTAAATGCCAATGGAGAATAATTGAATAACCAAAAAGGGGGAAGAATGTATTTCAAGTTAATCTTTTAGTTTTTCTATTTTTGGTGCTTAATGCCAAAAGGGGGAGAATTAGGAAGCTTAATGTCATTTCGTTTAAAAACTAAGCTTGATATGATTAAGGGGGAGAATTAATATGCATATGTGTTCAATTAGCTTAAATTCTCTCAATATGTTAGTTTTAATCCAAATATGCTCATTAAGATTGGATTTGTCATTAATCACCAAAAAGGGGGAGATTGTAAGTTCAACCTTCATTAGTTATGGTTTTGGTGTTAATGACAAATCTAATCTTGTGTTAATGACAAATCCAATATTGAGTTTATCCCCTAATGCGATAGTGTTATTAATGACAATCTTATATCGAGACTAACATGTTTGTTTAGAATATCTTTGTTTAGTCTCATCGCATTGAAAAATAGAAAACCCAAGGTATGTATGCGTATTCATTCTAGCATTAGTTGCATACCTTGGATACAAGTTAAAGTATGAATGTCCCCATTATATTAACCACAAACGTGCATCATGTTTCCCAATCCAAATATTACTTGGATGCACATATTTAGGGGGAGTTTGTGGTTTAACTTGATAATTTCTTCGTATTGATCGATTCTGTATTGACACACATAAGGATCAAGACAAAGAAACTAAATCCTTGAGTATATGTTTGAATTGCCTAGTTATAAGTATACTCATGGCAATATAGGATATACTCCAATACGATCAAATTGGATATGTGCATATTATGTCCAAGTCAATTATATCTATGCACATATACATGTGGAGTTTATTCTATAGTTGATGACTTAGGTAATGATCATTTCCATACAATTTACATATAATGGATCATTACTTTTCATCAACATGAGTATATGAAAACTTGTGTAGTTAATATATACTCATATCAATTTAAATGATAATTTAAATTGAGTTCATTTGTCTTGTTAATTATTAAAGAACATTTCATCATGTGTTGATGGTGTTTCTTGATTAATTGAGGACAATGAATAGTTCTTAAGTATAATAAAGCATGAGTTGCATTATTGTACTTAAGACACAATTAAATCATTTCAATTGATTTAGGTTGTGCTCAATTGATCTAAAGGCATCCATTATGTGTTAATGGAGTGCAAGAGATAATTGAGACAACCATGCATCTTGGACTAACTATTTGTATGAGTTGTGATTAAGTTAGGTCCAAAGATGGATGAGATGATGAGAACGGATAAGGACGGCATCATGAGTTGATGGGCGCCAAGAGTGGATCCCAAGAGGTGTCGAGTAGAGATCCCGGGAATATCAAAGTGATGATCATAAAGACCCCAAAGGGATTGCTTGATGCGCGGCGGCGAAGGTATAATTATGTAGGCTAAGGACTTTTGTAGTCTTTGAGTCTAAGGTTTTATCGCCGTGCTATTAAGAGGGGTCGTTCCCTTTGTTTGAGCTTCATCATGTGTTGGTGATCTCATTCGCTGCTCACTCAAGCTCAAACCATTTGGATTTGGTTTTTGCATGAGGGTTAACCATTTGGCATTGTTGCGAATGGGTTAAACTTATGCTTGGCTGCATTTGGTTTTCGCATAATGCTTTGATTTGCATGTGTTGCAAGAAGTGATAAGCTAGTGCGTTGGCTTTTGCGTGAAGTTCACTTTTGCATGTGTTGCATTAGTTGAGGCTTCATGCTTTGGTTTCGCAAAACAATCTTTCTTAAAACTGTGTGGTTGCTTGGAGCTAAGTTTTGCATGTGTTGCAAAAGGAGAGAGCTCAAGCATGATTTTATGTTGTGTGTTTGTATGGAGCTAGAGGCTTGCATGTGTTGCGAGTAAAGAGCTCATACGATGGTTTTGGTTTTAGTTTGAAGTTTGATTTGTGGTTGCTTTGAACTAGAGAATTGCATGTGTTGCAATTAGAGAGTTCAAGCACCTTGATTTAATGTTGCTTGGAGCTAGACTTTTGCATGTGTTGCAAAGAGTAGTGCTCAAGCATGAAATATGTTTATTGCGTTATTTGCAAGTTCATAGCGAATAAACCGAGGTTTATGAGTCCGAATCCGAGAGCATGTGAGTAGGGCTTGCAACGGTGTTGGCAAGTTGACCGGTCTTGTGTTGACCTTCACATGGCTAGGGGATTAATCTCATAAACTCGAGTTTGATTTGCTTAATACGGTTTGCAAATAGTTCTTGAGTTGGTTGCGAAAAGTGTTTTCGCGATTTCGTTGAATTCTTTGAGCATGAGCTAATTGGGTGCAAATGTGTTTTGCACATGTGTATGATCATGTGTTGATCATCCTTGAGGCTCAAAGAATAGCATTTGATTTTGTTGAAAAGATCGTTTTCGAGTTGTTTCCGAGGGCGGTGGATCTGGGCGGTCGGACCAGGGTGTGAGGGCGGTCGGACCGGCCTGGTCCGGCGGACCGGCGGGCGGTCTGACCGCCCCTCGCGGTGTGTTTTCTCCAGCGAGTCCGTTGCGGACCGAATGGTGCGACGCCCGGTCCGGTCGGACCGGGTGGAGGCGGTCGGACCACCCTGATTTTTCCAGAGGTGTGATTTTCGGTGTTTGCTGATTTTTGTTGAGCGGTCGGACCGGGCGTGGCAGGACGGCCGCGGTGCGACGGGCCGTGAGCGGTCCAACTGGCCGTGCTTTTCGAAAATCCGACTGTTGAGGGTTTGGCCGGTTGGACGAGGTCTTCCCGGACCGGAAATCGGAGTTTTTCCCATTTCGCCCCCAAACGGCTAGTTTTCTTCGTGGGCTATAAATACCCCTTGGGGGTTAAATGCGTGTTGTTGGCTTGTGTGAGTATTTGGGAGAGGTGTTGCATGTGTTGCACACTCTCATTTGATTCTTGAGCTTAAGAGTGAACTAATTGCATGTGTTGCAATTAGGAGTGGGTTGAGAGGCTCTTGTGCATGTGTTGCACTTGAGTGAGGTCCTTGTGCATGTGTTGCACTTGGTGATCACCGAGCGCATGTGTTGTGCTCGGTGAAGTTCAAGCGAAGGAGCGACTTGTTACTCTTGGAGGTTGCCGACTCCTAGACGGCGAGGCGTGTCAGGCGCTGGAGCTCTCGAGGTGTGAAAGCCCCGCAAGTTTGTGAAGGTTCGGGTTGAGCCTACGCTACAGCGTGAAAACCACATCTAGTGGAAAGAGGCGGTGCTCGAGCGGAGCCGGTCCAAGTGTGGGCTAGCCTCAACGTGGACTTGGGAGACCGCAAGTCTCCTAACACCACGGAAAAATATCGGTTGTCCCTTGTCTCATTTACATTCAAGCATTTACATTCTTGATATATTATTGATTGCTTGAATTAGAATTGCTTAGTGTAAATTGTTTGTTCAATTTAGCAATTCTAGTGTAGAGACTTAATTTAGATAGTGCACTAGTGAGCCTAGTTGATTTAGGCTTTAAATTGTCAAAACCTATTTATCGCTTCCGCATTATCTTTGATTAGGTTTTGACATAGGGGTTGATTAGAGCGAAATATTTAGTGAGCGATTAATTTCGTAAAACACCTATTCACCCCCCCTCTAGGCGCATCCTCGACCCTACAACCCTCCGTGACAATTGAATGTATATTTGTACATACATAGTATGCACATAAATGGTTTCTCAGGTCCTGTCTCATGCATGGAAAGTTGATTATTATTTCAAAATCTTTCTTGTAGGGACGATGCCGAACACTTTTCTTGCAATATCATGCGAATGCCATGTGAATGATTTTTAATAGTAATTAAACTTAAATACAATAGAATGGAATATTACTAGAGCAATAACGCAACGATTGAGTTTACCTATTCAACATGTCCCAAAAGTCCTGATACTGATTAGTTGGTTTTCTCCACGAGTACAAGACAAAAATTCTGCTAGCATCTAACTCGATGACGACGAGAACCCAGTGAAACCTGCACATATATGTCAACATAGCCCATTAGTCCCACATCGTGTTACGTAAAAATAGTAAAACAATATTAGAAGTAGGGAAATACGTACTTAACGTTATAGGGTAAAAGTATGGAGGTTTTGTATTGCAGCTTTAAGAAAGTATTAAATAAATAGTCTTCAAGATATTGTGGAGACTGCTTCACAATTTTCTTGTTGGCAATCCCCAGATCGAGAAATGATAACTTATCATTGTCATTTCTTCTACATGTCTGTATCTCCATTCTACATAAAAAAGAAGTTAGACATGCAATTAAACGGTACAAGAATATACAATAATATACATAGAGACTTACAAAGTCCACGTCTGAGTATATTCATGTCCAGGGCATCTTGCTAGTACAATATATACAATTCCTCGAAATACACCCAAAAGATGTTATCCCCATTGTAAAAATCTAATTCTGTGTATCTGATTGGGAACGCCTCCATACCATCATTGGACTACTGCATGTACCACTGATGGATGCGTCGTAGTTATGTTGTTAGGTGGTCTAAATGAGCTGGTTCAACTAGCGGTTTCCCCATAAAGAACTTCCACCTTAGACCTTGCTCGTGAGCACGATCTCGTTGAGCAGCATCTCCTTGAGCTTCCAATCTCAACGCGTCGGCACTAGCCATCTTCAAGTATTGCTTTCTGGAGATACGCTCGTAGTCTAACATTTCGCAAGGTTAGGAAGCCCGTCCCGTCTTTTTGACTTTTTCCATACTCAAGAAAAACTTCTGCGCATTAGCATCAATTTTAGTATTCTCAGGTGATGGCACCTTTTTGAAGTTACATATTCCAATATTAGTTACACTCTCGGTTGGATGTCAACTTATTCATTTATGCATCCATTAAGATCCAGAGAAGCATCTCGCACTGACCATCAAAATTAGTACTCATATCACACAAAATTCAACATGAATCGCAGCTTAAAGATATTGTACAAAAGAATGAATAGGTATATTTTGATCATTCAAAGAATAGCATTTTATTCGCCAGAGCACAAATGTAAGGGAAACATTATTCGTCCACATAAAAAACCTGTGCGGCCTTCTACCTTTAGCGGCAGCAGCGGCGAACGGAGGCGGCAGCTATCGGAGGCGACGGCGGGGATGGCCGAGGCAGCGGGGATGGCTGAGGTGGCAGGTCGGTCTGAGGGGAGGCGACGGCAGTCCGAGGGGAGGCGAGGCGGTGGTCTGAGGGGAGGCGACGACATCCCGAGGTGAGGCTAGGAGGCGGTGGGGAGATCCGAGGTGAGGTGACAGCGGCGGTCCTAGGGGAGGTGAGGCCGGCCCGAGGCAAGGTGAGGCGACGGCGGGGAGCTCCGAGGCAACGGCGGTGTAACTGAGAGGAAGGCGTGGTCTAGGTTAGTGTAACTGAGGAGGGTGCGCAGGCTTTGAATTTATAGGGGTGGACTATCACTGCCGACTCGCCAAAATAACCGGCAGTTGTCGACGTTTATTGTCGGCAATAATGAAAACGGGGTTAGGCGTTGGATCCAAACTCGATGGTAGCACAAGACACAAGAATTATACAGATCCGGGCTCTCGCGGAGGAGATAATACCTTAGTCCTGTGCTCTGGAATTATATGTGGCTAGCTAACTTGCTGATGAGATTGTATGCTGATGTTCCCCCGTCCCTCCCTTTATATAGTAGAGGAGGGTGGTTACAAAAGAGAGTCCTGGTCGGATACAAAGTAGGAATTATATCTCCTGTACCTATCCGTTTGGCAACGGTTTAGATTATGATTGCATCTTACCTAATCCGGATCGGTTGCTATCTTCAAGGCTTCCTTATTTCGCACACTTTGGCGCATCCCTAGTAGCTTCTGTTTCCCTGCAGCCGACCCGGCCCAATCTTGTTAGTTGGGCCTTGCAGGCCTGTCTTGCAGACGCCCATGGTGTGTATACTCCACAGTAGCCCCCGAGTGCTTTGCGATCGGAATGCCTTCTTATTGTCAGGATTTCCCGACTGGTTTTCCACCCAGCCGAGTGCTTCGTTGTAGACAAGGAAGTCGTGAAGGACTCGATAGAACTCCACGTGTAAACATTCCGAGTGGTTCCCGGCCCAATCTATTGAACCAGCACGTAGCTCGTCATGGAGTATATCTCCATTTATGTTGGCTTTTAGCCGAGTGGTACCTGTGTGCCAAGGCGCACAGCTTTTGGCCTGTCATGAAGCATACCATGAATTATCTGTTCTGAACCATCTTTATGATATCTGATCCCGTTTTGTACGGTATCCAGCATGCGACCTGTCATGAGGCATATCATAAGAGAATGTTTTAATCTAGAAGGTACCCAAATTCCATCTGATGCGGTCATTGGCTTTTGACCTATCATGGGGCGTACCATATTCCAAACTAGATTTGGCCCAATTATGCCTGTGTACAGTGATCACTGCACATGGCCACTGGCCCATATTGAGGCGTGCCCTAGGGTGACCCCAGTACAAGCGGAAGGCGAAGCGTTTTTTCCCGCTCAAGGCGAAAATTAGCATCGCTCCCTATAAATATGAGACCCGATGTGAGCGAGACGGTTTTCTGCACACTATTCTCATTTGCCCCTTCGTCTTCTCATCTTCGGCGCTTTTTCTGCGATCTCCGCCACTAGGGTTAGCATCTCTCGCCATCCCAATCCGGCGCAATTGCAAGTTCCCTCGCCTACAAGATGTCTTCTCCTTCCTCCAAAGACGCTCCTTCATCCGCCTTGGCCAAGGATTGGGCCACTTCTGTGACGACAAAGAAGCGATTGGAGGAATTGGTCTCCGTCGGCGTTTTCCCCCGATTGGTGATACTCTCCACCCGACCTGCGGCAGGTGAGTCTTACCCCCACGCCCCGCACTAAAGAAGTGGTCGTTTTTTAGTCCTTTTTTCAACGTGGATTTGGCCTTCCCGCCTGCGCTTTTCTTCGTGGTCTTCTTCACTTTTATGAAATTGAATTGACCCATCTCAATCCCAATTCTATTCTTCAAATTGTTGTCTCAGTTCACCTCTGCGAAGCCTTCTTTGGCATTCACCCCCATTTTGATCTTTTTTGCCATCTTTTTCTCCTCAAACCCTTCCCAAACAAGAATTCCCCCAAAGTAGTTGGGGGCGCTGGGTTCCAGCTAAGGGACAGCTTGAAGAAGGCCTACTTTGCTATTCCCTTCAAAACCTCGAACAAGGGATGGCACCAGGAATGGTTTTACTGTGCCAACCCCAAACCTTCTCTTCCTTCTTTGTTCGAGTCCCGCCCAAGCCTTCACTGGACTGGACTTCGCTTCCTTCGGATGGCGGGGCGGACCAGGTGGAGGAGCTTATGGGGATGATCGCCAAATTGAAGGAAGGCGGACTAACTAGAGTCGCAATCATCCTCAATTTTGGCCTTCGCCAAGTGCAGCCCCTGAAGGAGCGAGTCCATCTTGGGTACGACTATGAAGGGGAACACGACACCACACGAGAAGTCCCTGAACTGATTCTCCAGGATGCTCTTCTTAGACGTCTGGGCGATTTCTTCGTCCAGGGCACCCAAGTCGCCAACACTGGGTGCCCGAAACCCTTCAATAAGACAAATCCTCCGCCTCCGGTAATATGCTTTCCTCATCTTCCAAGATTAGTTCTTCTGGCTCTTGAGTGGCTGCGATTAAACATGTGTTTGATACCTGTACTTGCAGGGTCGCGACGCTTTCTTCTCTGATGCGCCGCTGCCCAATTTCCCTCAACATAAGAGCACCAAGCGGAAACGCCGTGCTAGCGCGTCGCCCTTGGCTCCAAGTGCTAAGTAGGACAAGACGGCCGAGACTGAAGACCCCTTGGGAAAGGGGAAACGCCCGACTGTCTACGTACCCAAGGAGAAGAGGATGCAGTCGGCGGCCAACGTGCGCCCGACTGGGGGCCCGAAAGTTCGGGACCCAACGGCCGCACGCGCCCCTCCAGCGACTTCCTCGTCGTCAAACTAATCCGAGAACATGAGGATTCCTGAGCCCCCAGCCCAACGCCCAGTCGATGTGGCATCACCTCCCCCGAGCTCGGTCAAAAGCCCATCGCCCCCTATGCCCGGCGTGCGGCCAGATTCTTCCACAGGTGGACCCTTTGCCCGGAAGGGCTCGGGGATAAAGATAACGCGATCCAACAGGTTGGTTTCCTTGTTAGCTCCTCCTTTCGCTTTTCCAAATCAAGCCCTGACTGCTTCTTCTCTCCAGAAAGCCTGTCAACGAGGTTCCCGTGGATGTGCCACGTGAGGAGCCCAAGGAGGCTGCTGCTGAAGATGCCCCGAGCCGACCTGAAACTGAAGCGCCGACCGATGCTGCACCTGCCGCCCTCGAAGTGGCCCCAGAGCCGATGGCAACAACTCCCCCGACCGCTCCAGTGGCCCAGGTCACTGAGGCCGACCCCAGTCCGGGTAACCCCCGGCGCGTGCTCCTCCCGAGCCGGTTGGCCGAGTGGTGCCTTTTAAGCCTGTCGTCCGCTTTTCGTCTCCGCCGGAAGAACTCCCTCGGCCTCCTCGCCCGAAGTCTTCGGTGCGGGTTGCATTCTTCTACAAGTATGGCGAAGGAATATCTTATGATGACGAGGACGAGGATAAGGAATGGAAGTTATTCTATGACCATGCCTATGGTTGTTCTCGATTTGCTCATGTAAGTTGCTTGTGCCGAGTCATTTTAGAAGTCCTCTTCATTTTATTTTTGATACATGGTGTAGCGTTATCATTCGTTTTGTCGCCTCCAGCGTCTGGCAGAGCGTGCCAAGGAAAGGAACGCCCTTCTCCGGGAGATACTCCAGAAGACCAAAATAAGGAAGGACTATGAGGCCAAGGTCCAGCGGATTCGTGTCGAGCTGCAGGAGGAACTCGGCAGGGCCTGGGTCGAGAATCGAGAGGAGTCGGAGAGGCTCCGGGCCCAGGTTCTGGTCTTCGAGGCGGAGAAGCTGACCCTGACGGGCTCCCTTAGCGGTAACCCCCTTGCCCGACTGCTTTGGATCACCTTTTGAATCTTCCGCCCCTTAGCTCATTCTTTCTGTCTTGGCTCCGGCTTTCGTCGTTGCAGATCTTCAAGGGAAGCTCGAGGCCGCCAAGAAGCGGGTCGAGGAACTGAAGGAGTCCGACAAGGACGTCCAAACCAAGACGACCAAGATGGAAGTAGAGCTGGAAGGTATGCTCCCGACTCGTCCTTCGGCCCTGCTGCGTTTTTTAGCGTCTTTGGACTAATCCAACTGGTTTTGCAGAATACCGGGCCAAGTCACAGGCTCAATATCGTGTCCTTGATGAACAGATCAAATCCACTGAGGCGCGAGTCTGCAAGCTCCAAAAACGCTCCGAGGCAATGCTGCGCATCCTGAGTCCTAGTGAAGCTGGGCCTAGTGATGTGCCCAGCGATGCGGACACCACCATCCAGCGGCTGGCGGAGGGGCCCAAGAAGCTGGTAGCACACCTGAAGGAGACGGCAATCACAAGCGCCAATCAAGCTTTGGCCATTGTGAAATCACTATGCAACTTTTGCCAAAACTTTGAGGTGAACTGAGTACCTCTATCCGACACAATTTTCTTAGGTACTCCATGCAAACACACTACCTTTGTCATGTACAACTCTGCCAATTTGTCCCCAGTGTAGGTGGTTTTAACAGGAATGAAATGAGCAGATTTAGTCAGACGATCAACTATAACCCAGATTGAATCATATCCAGATTGAGTCCTTGGTAATCCAGTGATGAAATCCATTCCGACCTCTTCCCATTTCCATTCGGGAATTTTTAACGGTTGTAGTAATCCTGCAGGTCTCTGATGCTCAGCTTTCACCCGTTGGCAGATATCGCACAAAGCAACAAACTCTGTAATTTCTCTCTTCATACTGGTCCACCAGTATGATTCTTTCAAATCCAAATACATTTTGGTACTTCCTGGATGAATGGAATAGGTGGTCTCGTGAGCTTCCTTTAAGATCATTTCCTTGATTTCTTTCTTATTGGGTACAAAAATTCTTTTCCCAAACCATACAGTACCTTTTTCATCTATTGAAAATCCTGGAGCTTTTCCTTTCTTCATCCTCTCAATAATTTCCAAAACCTCTACATCTTCCTTCTGAGCTTCTCAAATTTGGTCCTCCAAGGTAGGTTGCAGTTCCATCATATTTATGTATCCTTACTCCACTATCTCCAAATTCATTTTCTTGAATTCTTCATGCAAAGCTGGCTGGCTTTCCTTAACTAATATACTATTACAATAATTCTTCCTATTCAGAGCATTGGCCACTACATTAACTTTCCCAGGGTGATAATGTATTCCAACATCATAATCCTTTATCAGCTCCAACCATCTTCTTTTCCTCATATTTAAATCGGGTTGAGTGAATATATACTTTAAGCTCTTATGGTCAGTGTATATCTCAGTTCGATTCCCGATGAGGTAATGCCTCCAAATTTTGAGGGCATGTACCACGGCTGCTAACTCCAAATCATGAGTAGGGTAATTTTCCTCGTGAGGGCGTAACTGCCTAGATGCATAGGCCACCACTTTACCTTTTTGCATCAACACACAACCTAAACCATGCTTCGAAACATCACAATAAACCACAAAGTCCTTTTGTATATCTGGTAACGTTAATACTGGAGCAGAGGTGAGTTTCTTCTTGAGCTCTTGGAAACTATCTTCGCATGACAGGGTCCATTCAAACTTCTTTTCTTTCTTTAATAGTTGTGTAAGTGGTTTCGCGATTTTGGAGAAATCTTCTATAATATCCAGCCAAACCAAGAAAACTTCTAATTTGAGTTACTGATTTGGGTTGCTTCCAATCAAGTACATCCTTTACTTTACTCGTCAACAAAGAACTCCTCCAAATTGAAATGACATGGCTCAAGAAAGAGAGTTCTTTTATCCAAAACTCGCATTTGCTGAACTTGGCATAAAGCTTATGTTCCCTGAGTTTTTCCAGAACTAGACGCAAATGCTTCTCACGTTCTCCTTCATCTTTGGAGTATATCAAAATATCATCGATGAAAATAACTACGAATTTGTCCAAAAATTCCATGAACACCTTGTTCATCAAATGCATAAAATAGGCTGGTGCATTGGTTAATCCAAAGGACATCACGGTGAACTCAGTAAGTCCATACCGAGTGGTGAAGGCGCCTTAGGATTATCTTCCTTCTTGATTTTAATCTGATGGTACCCTGATCTTAAATCTATTTTTGAGAAAACACAAGCTCCCTTGAGTTGGTCAAATAGATCATTGATCCTTGGCAATGGGTACTTGTTTTTTATTGTCACTTCATTCAAAGATCTATAATCTATACACATTCTCAGGGTATTATCCTTCTTTTTCACAAAAAATAACTTGAGCTCCCCAAGGTGTTGAACTAGGGCGAATGAAGCCTTTTTTTTGTAATTCTTCAACTTGTTTCTTTAATTCCATTAATAGGTTAGCAGACAACCGATAGGGTCTCTGGTGGATTGGGGTTGTGCCAGGAACTAGGTTAATAACAAACTCTATATATCGATATGGTGGCATGCCTGGCAAGTCATCAGGAAAGACATCCGGGTATTCTTTTGCTACTGGTACTGATTCCAATGTTATTTCCTTTAATTGATTCAACAGACTGGTTGGTCTTGAGGCAAGGTCAGATAAAAAGCATACTCGGGCTCCATCTTTATTGACAAGAGATATGGTATGGTTGGCACAATTAATTTGTCCTTCATGTTTGGTTAACCAGTCCATACCAAGTATTACATCTAGTCCCTGGGAATCTAATAGGATAAGGTTTGCTAGTAACTTCACCCCGTTAATTTCTATTACTAGCTTGGGACATACCTCTTTAGTCATCATTTCTTTTCCCGGGGATTTTACTATCATAGGGTTCTTTAGGTTCATTGTATTCCAATGGTTCCTTTCCACAAAACCCTTAGATATGAATGAATGAGATGCATCAGAATCAAACAAAATTGTAGCAGGTACAGAGTTTACGAGAAACGTACCCATCACTACATTCTGAGCTTCTTGTGCTTCTTTAGCAGAGATATGGTTCACATGGCTTCTTCCGGCTTGATTTGGGGTTCTGGGAGTCTGAGGGTTACCACGACCCTGACTTGGTGTACGGACTGAAGCTGATCCCAAGTTGAATGGAACTGGAGCTATGTTTGAGTGCCTTTGATGACACTTGGTTGCATAATGTCCCATTTGATGACAATTGTAGCACTGCACATCTGTTGTATTGTTAGTTTTTGCTGGCTGAGTAACTGGGTTTTGACTGGGTGTATGTTGTATCAGATGAGGTACAGACATTATAGCCCTTTGCACTTTCTGAATCGGCGGCTTGTTAGCTTGAAATTGTCCAAACCTTGGCCTAGACCCACTAGCTACATGTTGACCTTGAATTGCTAGCTTTCTCTTACGATTCTCGTTTCGCTGACGCTGTATGTCCTCTTGAGCCAAAGCTTTGTTCACTAGTTGTTGGAAAGTGGCAAAATCATTGGAAGCCAATAACGCCTTAATCTCCGGGTCCATCCCTTCCATGAATTTCCAAATCTTGTTGGCCTCATTGGCTACTTCAGTTGGAGCATATCGAGCCAATTGGTTGAACTTATACAAATAGTCAGTCGTGGTCATATTACCTTGTTGAAGCCTATGGAATTCTCGCCTCTTCATTTCCATAACTTCTTTGGGAATATGAGCTTCCCTAAAAGCCCGAACAAATTCTTCCCAAGTAATGGCAAAGCGATTTTGATGGGAAGCACGGTTCTCCCACCGGCAAATGACACTACCTCGCAGCTTGATGTCCAAATGGTTGACGCTTTCATAGTCATCACATCGAGCTAATGTCAACTTCCTGGTCCATTTTTTGATCCAATCATTTGCGACTAGTGGATCAATGGACCCCGCAAAGGTAGAAGGTCTTGTGTGCATAAACTCTCCGAACTTGGACTACGGCTGGTGAGGTTGGGCTTGATTATTGAAGTTGTTGGCTATGCCTTGAAGTACTTGAAGATGCATGATCAGCAACTGTTGGATGGTTGGCTCTCCAACAGGGGAAGGAATTTGTACTGGGTTCCCTTGTCCAAGCGGTGATTGATTGTTGGCTGGGTGTTGAGTTTGCCCACGACGTCTGCCGCGACCAATACCACTGCTACCAGCTCCAACATCACCATGGCCTCTGCTACGGGTGTTCACCATTTTCTAGTTACGAAAAGATAGGAAAGAAGAAGACTGAGATTAAGGGGATAAAGTTTTCACATCCAACAAAGAAGCAATAAATACTATCTTTATTTTATTATAATAATTTTTTTATTGTGGCTGTCAACAAAAGAGGAAATAGAACAGCTCACAATGTTGTCTACTGAAATGGATAGCTTGGCCTAGAGCTTAATTAGGGTATTCTTCTAGTCTTGATATTCATGGTCTTTGAGGCAAAGGTTGTAGTAGACTTCGAAGAGTATGTGACTTTTGTGATGTTCTTCTCTCGTGGCATAGATTGGCTGACATTTGTAATGCAGATGCTGGAGTAAACTCTAAGAATGCTCAGATATCCTTCGCTTTGCTCAATGCCAACTTTGACAATCTATCTTTTGACAAGGAAAGAGTGTAGAAATAACTTTTTAAATGAGGTAAGGATAAGATAGAACAAGATGAGAGTAGAATTTTTTTTGAAATACTTTGTTATTCCAAAATAAGTCCTTAAGGTTTAACCATTCTACTAGGTCACGTTCTCTACGCTTGGCTCGACACTATTCTCGTCGTAACCCGCAAAAGGATACGGGCCCAAATGTTTACATTCGCATTAGTCCTCGGATCAATAGCTAGTACACACAGATCATAACAGTATGGACCATAACCATGCGATAAATAAAAATTGAATTCAGAGTACTGGCTGACATGGCCCATTATTACAAAAGTTGGACCCGTAAGTCATATAGCAGCGAAAACATTAAACTGGCAAATAAACTTGACGAAGCGAAGTCCAAAACATCACAGGAAAAGACTGGAGAAAATGCGATCCTAGACATCTGGATAATCCTCCTCTTCAAAGCCTTCATCGCAGATGTCGAACAGTGGGATGCAGGCTCTTGGATAGCTATATCTTATCTCCTGATCTGCTTTATGGAATAAGCAGCCCCGCAATGAAAAGCGAGGGTGAGTATGCAACATACTCAACAAATCCGGAAAGAAATGCAGTATGTAGTTTAATTCAAGGGAGGGCAATGGTTAATTTGCAAAAAGCCAATTTTTAAGATTTTATCCTAGAATTTTGAAGAGCAGTTTTTAAAGATATTTTCTTTTAAGAAATGAGAGTTTCAAACATTTCAGGACACGGCTTCAACCGTGGAAAAACAAAACATAGACTAACTCATGGCATCGACCATGGTTTTATTTTAAGAATACTTTTCCACAGCATCAACCGTGGTTTTCTTTTGAAATCTTTTCCTCGTGGCTCCAACCACGGACTTTTATCAAATCAAAACATTCACGGCTCCAACCGTGCTTCATTTTATAAAAATCTGATTTTGAAACCAAATAGGGGAAAATCTACCATGTGACAACGCCCTTTGTCCTCCCTTGACCGTGGGTACGACTACTCGAATAGTTTGTTTGCTCTGCAGAGTTTGCACGCTTTACCCGCGAGAGATATTTCACTCTTTTTGGTCATACACTTCCTTTGGCATATAACCCCAAGTGAAAATCACAAGGCCATTTCTCCAGCTACATCTTCACTAAGTCATGCCCGCTGAGGTTTCACCGCCAAATGGCTACAACCATAATGGAAGCCCCCTCTTGCGCCTGTAGGACTCCTGTGGCTCCAACCACGCCTACTCCACCATCTGGCATGCCTTAATTAAGTTTTCACTAGCTACTCGGCCAGGCCCGTCCCATACCGAAACCCGCGCCAAGATTTGTTGTACATTGTTTGACAATCACAAGGGATCGGTCCTTAGGGTGACTAGGGTGGTACATACTCAAACCCGAGTCTCGTGCATTCTGCACCCGCCTTGCAACCTTCTACCCTATTCAAGTTTTAAAATACCAGACCTTTTCTTTTATTTTACCAAACTGGCAGCACCAACTGCCCTTTTTAAATAATATTTTCACTCAATCATTTACATTTTCAAGTAACAAGCCTTCAATTAAACATACAAATAGTATTTAGCATAACTAAGCACTACTATTATACTAAACAAGGTGTCAAGCCATTTATATTATAATTAATCATTCTTGGGCAGCCAAAGGACAGATGGATTAATATGTAGCAAGCATAATATATAACAAGGTATTTAACTACAATCTATCATAATATTTTTTTTTGTAATCAACATAGCATGCAAGTTTGTAAATCTACAAAGCATTTCAAAACATGGATCAACATGCTTCAAGGGAACTTGCAGAAAATTTGCTGGGGACTTGCCTTGGTCGGAGAGGACAGGGTTGTCTTCTTGCGGATCAACGACGGCGTCGACGGCGAACGTTTCTATCGCACGAAAAACAACGAATAAACACATATTCGGAAAATACAGAGAATCAAATTAATTCATAATTTTATGAAAACTTCTAGATCTATAGTTTAGCATTTTAAAAGATTTATAAAATTTATTTCAACATTTTTGGACATATATTTTAAGAGCTACAAAATTCATAAATTTAGATATTCCGCGAATAATTTGACAATATAAATTTATTTATAAAATTTCAAAAAAATTATCGTGAATAGGTATTAATTTTTGATAATTAACAAAATTTGTTGCATGCAATTTGGAGCTAAAACATATTTGCAACAAAATTCACAAATTTCACAAATTGTTGAAAAGGACATGTACAAACTATGAAACAGAATGAAGCTAGTCAGGTTTCACTGCATTTCGCTTCAACAAAGAGGAAAGCTTCGGTTTTGTGAACTTGGCGCTCAGTGGAGAGGGATTAGAGAGCTGACCGACCGACCGTCCGGCGGCGACATATCACGGCGAACTCGCTGGCGGCGGTGGCAACGGCGGCAAGGCAGCCGGGTGGCATTGGTGGCCAGAAAAACTAAAAACGGTAAAAGAAAACACAACTTCAATACCTTGTGAAATCTGGTGAAACAAGACGAGGTAGTTCTCTGGAAGGGGATGGACGAATTGGCGACGAAGAGAGAAAGCCAAGGCTCCCTTTTATAGTGCGAACGGAAGACCGGAGGGGACGCATTTGAGGTGAGAACAGGAAACAGCTGCAATGAAGGTTTCGTGGAAATTAAAGAGCAAATAGTGGGGTTTTAATCAGGGAAACAGTTGTGAAAGATTAAGGATGTGATGAGGATTCTGAATATGATTTTTATTGAATTTTTGGTGATTAATTGGAGGAGATATTGAAGCTTCCGTTGATCTCTAATGGAGGAGAGAGGAAACATTTCCTCCGCTGGAGGTGGAAGATGTACAGTGACACGTTGGTTTTTTTATTGAATTTGAATAGTGTGGAGATAAAAAGGCATCCAAGATAAAATAGTAGAAAGGCTCTAAAAATTTTGAAAAACTTCTCTAAAATACTAGCAAATATTTGGAACCTAATAAACTTGATTTTGGAATTTTTGATATATATATTTTCTGTAAAAATTCTTTTAGTAAATCGACACTTGTACAAATCTTTATAAAATCAACAAACTTAATTTATAAGTCAAGTTTTTGAAAATATTTGAAAAGAACATTCTCATTTTTCAAATGTTTTTATTATAAACAAGATTTTATTTTATTTTATTATTATTTTTTTTAACTTTTATTTAATTTTTTTTACAAATGCTTCATGCGTGATTTTAATTCTCATGAAAAATGAGGATGTTACAGTTGATTACTAACATGGAGTCTCTGCGGATTGTCAGTCGTCGAACACCGAGAGATATCGCGATACGGAGCCCGTGGATGTGTGCCTCGTACTCGGCGGCGTTGTTTGATGCCGGGAAATGGAGCTGAAGGACATACTTCAGACTTTCACCTGTCGGAGAAATGAGCACCACGCCAGCCCCCGTGTCGCTGAGCATGAGGGAACCATCAAAATACATTGTCCAATACTCAAGCTCTTCAGAAGTCGTGGGGGTCTGCAATTCCACCTACTCGGCAGTGAAGTCGGCGAGTACTTGAGACTTTACTGCTGTTCATGGTCTGAAGGACATTTCAAAAGCTCCGAGCTCGACCGCCCATTTTGCAATTCTCCCGGTGGCCTCCCGGTTGTGGAGTATATCCCCAATCGAAAAAGTAGTAACCACCGAAATTGAATGTTCTTGGAAGTAATGCTTAAGTTTGCGAGAGGTAAGCAATACGGCATACAACAGTTTCTGTACCTGCGGGTACCGTGCTTTGGACTCTCCTAACACCTCGCTGATGAAGTAAACTGGCCGCTGAACCTTCTAGAGGTGCCCTGCTTCTTCCCGCTCTACGACGATTGCGGCGCTGACTACATGAGTCGTTGCAGCAATGTAAAGCAGAAGGGGTTCTTCGGGCATTGGTGAGATCAGTATTGGCGGTGAGGACAAGAATGCCTTGAGGTCTTCAAAAGCTTGCTGTGCCTCGGCTGTCCATTGAAAATTGCCCTACTTCTTCAGAAGTTTGAAAAAAGGCATCCCCCGTGAGCCCAGGCGGGAAATAAACCTGCCAAGTGCCACCATGCAGCCCGTGAGCTTCTGGACGTCTTTCTTGCAAGTCGGAGGCTTCATTTTCAGGATAGCATTGATCTTCTTTGGGTTTGCTTCGATGCCCCGCTGCGAGACAATGAATCCGAGTAATTTTCCTGAGGGGACTCCAAAGACACACTTTTCGGGGTTGAGCTTCATGTTGTAGGCCCTTACGTTTTCAAATGTCTCGGCCAAGTTAGATATGAGATCCTCCTTTGCGCGAGATTTGACGACGACATCATCTACATATTCTTTCACGTTGCGTCTGATTTGGGTGTGAAAACACCGCTGTATTGCGCGCTGATAGGTCGCACCAGCATTTTTCAAACCAAACGGCATTGTGACGTAGCAAAATGCTCCAAACGGAGTGATGAACGAAGTCTTGATACAGTCTTCTTCTTTCAGACTGATCTGGTGATACCCTGAGTAGGCATCCAGAAAACTTAAGAGCTCGCAGCCTACAATTGAATATACCATCTGGTCAATGCGGGGCAGCCCAAACGAGTCTTTCAGGCATGCCTTGTTAAGATCGGTATAATCAACACACATGCACCAGCTTTTATTCTTTTTGCGAACAAGAACTGGGTTCGCTAACCAGTCAGGATGATACACTTCTTTTATAAAGCCTGCGACTAAAAGCTTAGTGATTTCTTCCCTAATGGCCTCTTGGCGATCCTGAGCGAATCGTTGGAGCCGCTGCTTGATGGGCTTCGCCTTCTCGTCAACATTGAGAGAGTGCTCGATCACCTCCCTAGGGACACCGGGCATGTCGGAAGGTTTCCATGCAAAAATGTCCCGGTTGGCTCGAAGAAAGGTGACGAGCGCGTCTTCCTATTTGGGGCTGAGTCCTGTCCCGACAAGGGCCGTCTGAGCCGAGTTGGACGGGTCGAGGATGACCTTCTTAGTCCCCTCGTCAGGTTTTATGCTTGTCTTGGCTTGCTTCTTAGCTGGGACTTCTCCTTCATCTTGCTGATGTGCGGCCGCCTGTCGGATCTTCTCCCTGTCGGTTGCCGCTTCTTGCATTTCGACCATCTCGCAGCTCTCTCTATCGCACGCGAAGGATCGCTCGACGCCGCCATGGACGGAGATAATTCTTCGCCCGCATCTTCGTGACGAGGTAAGTGTAATGGGGCACGGCCATGAACCTGGCTAGGCCTGGCCTTCCCAAGATGGCATGATATGCCGTCTCGAAATCAGCCACCTCGAAGTTGAGATATTTCATCCGGTAATTTTCTCTGGTCCCGAACGTGACCGGTAAAGTGATCTGCCCAAGTGGAACCGAAGAGGTCCCGGGGATTACCCCATGAAAAGGTGATGAGCCCCGCTTTAGCTCCGAGCGGGGAATCTTCATGTCGTCGAAGGTTTTAGAGAAGAGGACGTTGAGTCCGCTCCCTCCGTCTACCAGCACCCTCTTGAGTTTAACGCTGCGAATCATAGGGTCCAAAACAAGAGGATATCTACCTGGATATGGGATGTGATCTGGATGATCCGAGCGGTCAAAGGCGATTGGGACTTCGGACCATCTGAGATACTAGGGAGTTGCCGGCATAACCGCATTGATGTCTCGAACGGTAAGCTTTTGCTTTCGCTTGGACTCATAAGCAGTCGTGCCCCCGAATATGTAGTTGAGCTCGCGCTCCGTTTTCTGGTAATCGCCCTCATCATCTTCAGGGGGATCTTGCTTTTTCTTTGCTTCGTCCTTCGCTTCACCCTTGGCCGGCCGCTTGTTGGACTCCTTGGCAAACCTTCTCAGAATGAAGCAATCCTTCGTAGCATGTTTCCCCTTGGGATGGAAAGGGCAAGTTGCATCCATTACTGTGTTGTAATTGTCTGTCTGTGGCACGTGATGTCGGCCTCGCTCGGCCACCGCCACCAGTTCTTCGGACTTCCACTTCTTATCCCGCTGCCTGGAGGACATGGCATGATCCTTCTTGTCCTTATGCCGTGGGCGATCATCTTGACGCTCGGCCAAAGCATCTGAGGCTGTTGCGTAGCAGTCTACCAATTCAAACATTTCTCTTACCGTAGTCGGCGGCTTCCGGGACATCTTCTTAATCAAGTCGGGATCGTTGACGCCTTTCTGGAATGCTGCAATGACCGCAGCCTCTGAGATGTCCTGGATCGTATTCTTCTTTTGCATGAAGCGCCGGATAAATTCCCGGAGAGTTTCGCTCCTTCTCTGATGAAGCTGGTATAGGTCCCACTAAGTCCTAGGTCTTTCATAAGTACCCTGGAAGTTGGTGATGAACTCCTCACAAAGATCTCCCCAGGAATGTATAGAGTTCGCTGGAAGTCCTGTGAGCCAAGCTTGAGCCGAAGGGGTAAGTGTGACCGGCAGATAATTGGCCATTACATTATGATCACCCCCGGCTGCCATGATCGCAAGGGAATAGACTTGCAACCAAGCTTCTGGATCTCTTTCTCCATCGAATTTGGTGATGCCTTTGGGGTTGAAACCTTCAGGCCAAACCACTCGGATCCCCTCAATAGGCCCATCGCTGCGCCGACGTGGGGAGCGTCGAGAAGGTGATCTGACTCGGTGGTCCCCGCTATCGCCCTTGTCATGGCGGTGTAGGTTTCTGCGGTCGTCCCGGTCGTCATGACGGATGCCGAAGCGTTCATAGTCATCTTTGTGCCGGCGGCGCTCTTCATCTTCTCGGTCCCGTCGCCTGGCATTCAGGTCTACGCGAAGATCACGACTGATGCTTTGCCAGGCATACTCACCTCGTCGAAGTTCAAGTCGGCCACTCATGGCCCGACTGTGAGCTGTATTGCTGCTGGCAGCCTGAGTGACTACGCGAGTACGAGAGTGCTCCTTCTCCCCTGGTTCTTCCTGATGTTGCTGGATCGCCGCTGTCGTCACCATGGCTTTGACCTGGGCCACGATCGGAGCGGCTGGGTTGTCGTAACCGAGCATTGGTCCCAATGTGTCTAGAAGCGTCTTTGATGCGACGATATTCTGTTGAGGAGTATGGAAAACCGATTGGTTCCCCATTTTCATCTACAAGATGTCTTCGTTAACATTGCGGCCCCTGGCTTGGAGAGACTTCGCGCAGGTTTCTTGTGCCTCACAACAAAGGCGCTCTGCCTCTGCGGCGTCCGCAGCGTCTTTCTGTTGCTGGGACTCAGTCCGTGGGTCTTCGATCACGAAGATGCCACGAAAGCCTTGAGAACTTCCTGCCCTGCTCTCTGAATCAGAAGAACAATAAGACAGATTGGGTTGACCTTCAGATCCGAGTGGTTTTCTGACGCTCCTCACCACTCGGGACTCGTTCTTGACCGGCCTTCGCCAAACCGGGGAACAGACTCCTAGATTACTGTCCAGGGACAGATGGCCACGCCTGTCCCTGATCCGAGTGGCTGCCTGGCTAGGAGAGCGACAAAATTACTTCTAGATTGGATCTGATCCAAATTCGAAAGAATGAGCTTACCAAGATCGTCGACGATGAAGTCCAGGCTTCCGAAACGGAATGCCTGGGCGGGAGCGAAGGTAACCACGGCTTCGCTAGGGATTGCTATCGGGCTTGATGAGATTGATCTTAACGCTTCCCCTACCTGGCACGCCAACTATCGATGTTTATTGTCGGCAATAATGAAAACGGGGTTAGGCGCTGGATCCAAACTCGATGATAGCACAAGACACGAGAATTATACAGGTTCAGGCTCTCGCGGAGGAGATAATACCCTAGTCCTATGCTCTAGAATTATATGTGGCTAGCTAACTTGCTGATGAGATTTTATGCTGATGTTCCCCCGTCCCTCCCTTTATATAGCATAAGATGGCGATTACAAAAGAGAGTCCTGGTCAGATACAAAGTAGGAATTATATCTCCTGTACCTATCTATTTTGTAACGGTTTAGATTACGATTGCATCCTACCTAATCTGGATTGGTTGCTATCTTCAAGGCTTCCTTATTTCGCACGCTTTGGCGCATCCCTGGTAGCTTCTGTTTCCCTGTAGCCGACCCGGCCCAATCTTGTTAGTTGGGCCTCGTAGGCCTGTCTTGCAGACGCCCATGGTGTGTATACTCCACAGCAGTGATAGCCTATCACTGCCGGTCCAGAAATAGAGCCGGTACTAATATAACTTATCACTGCCGGCCACTCCGCAAACCGGCAGTAATACTATAATATCACTGTCGGGTGAATCTCCACCCGGCAGTGATAATACTTATCACTGCCGGTTCAATCTACGAACCGGCAGTAATACTGGAATATCACTGCCGGGTAGAGATCTACCTAGTAGTGATAGCTCTTATCACTGCCGGTTGATACTAGCAACCGACAGTATTAAGCTCTTATCACTGCTAGAAGAATGAGCAACCAGCAATGATAAGCTAGTCTCCGGCCAGTTAAGTGAAACTTTCAATTTGATCCAATTTTTCTGAAAATTTTTGGAGGCGTACTATAAGACATCTAATATTTTATCTAAATATTTCCCTAAATTTTGATCAAGTTCTAAAATTATAAAAATCCAGATTGCTAACTATTTTAATAGTTTTAATATTTCAAAAATCAAAATAATGCTTGAAAAGTTCACACAAATGCAGCCAAATTCACACAAATCCAAATGTAGTCAAATTCACAAAAATCCAAATGCAGTTAAAGATTTGCACTCAAATCTTCTACCACACTTTTCTTCGAGCTGCTAAAGAACAGAGAGAACCAGTTTGAAGCACAACATCAATTTCCAATATTCCATACATTACATCAATTGTTACATATGAGAAAATAAACATATCGTTTGTACAAAAGAAAGCATACATTTCGTTACTACAACTAAGCTACGATTTGACTTCGTTATGATCGCGGCGTATATACGTAGCTTCATCACTCTCTTCCATGAGACTTAGGTCAACGTCCTCTCCGAAAGGGGGAAGTTCATCAAATTGGTTTTACTCTTCCTCGTCAACAAAATTCTCAACTCCCACAATCCTTCTTTTTTCTTGAATAACCACATTGTGCTCTTCGTTAGCCGGGTCAGTTACAAAGAAGATTTGTGTAACAGAATTAGCAAGTACGAAGAGTTCTTCTCTGTATTCAACGAGTTTGAGGTCCACAGTAGTGATACCGTACTTGTCGATAGTCATTGGCACCGAAAGAGAGGGACCTTCAAAGGTCCATAGTCAAGCTCCCAAATCTCTTCTATGAATCCGTAGTAGGTTTGCCTATTTGCATTGTTGTCATAGGCATCTATACGGATACCGCTGTTTTGATTGGTGCTCTTTTTATCTTGCGCTCTTGTATAAAATGTAAAACCATTTATGTCGTATCCTTGGAATGTCCGAATTGTAGTTGACTGTCCCTGAGCCAACAATTTCAATTGAGTGTAGTTTGTCTCCGTATGCATCATGTGTCTACGCAACCAATCACCGAAGTTATCTCTGTGCTCTCTCGCAAGCCAAACCTCTGACCTCCCTGGGTTTGTTCTGGATAGCATGTTCTTGTGCATGTTGACATATGGGGCCACCACAACTGATTGTTCCAAAACTGTGAAAAGTGCTTGTGTAAATGAAGCTAGATTGCTAGTACGTAGTAATTTTTCATCTAGTGTCCCTTTCCCCTGTAGCCTCCCCTCATGCCGAGATATAGTCAAATCAATCGGTTTGAGATCCATATAATCGACGCAGAACTCAATGACCTCCTCGGTTGCCCAACCATCGGCAATGCAGCCATCCGGTCGATGTCGGTTACGAACATATTTCTTTATAACCCCTATGAACCTCTCGAAAGGGTACATCTGATGTAGAAACATGGGACCAAGAATCCATATCTCTTTCACAATGTGAACAATGAGATGGAACATAATATCAAAAAAAGATGGAGGAAAACACATCTCAAACCTGCACAGAGTGTGGACCACATCTTCCTGCAGCTTATCTAGTTTTAACGGATCGATGGCCTTCTGTGAAATCGCGTTTAAGAATGAACACAACTTTATAATTGGGTCTTGGACTTTCTCTGGCAAAACAGCTCTAATTGCAATTGGAAGCATCTATGTCATTATCACGTAATCGTGAAACTTCATACCAATTAATTTTAAGTATTTTGTTGAGACTAGTCTCTTTATGTTAGCAGAGTAACCAGATGGAACTTTGACTCCTTGCAAGCATTCGCACACGCTAATTTTTTCTTTCTTGCTCAGAGTGTAGTAGGCTGCAGGAAGATACTTCTTACCTGTATTCATTTCTTTGTGATGCAACTCCTTCCTAAGTTTCATATCTTCGAGGTCCATCCGTGCATAGAGTGTGTCTTTCGTTTTACCAGGTATGTTCAGTAAGTACCAAGCAAGCTGTCACACACGTTCTTCTCTATGTGCATGACGTCGATTGCGTGTCGAATTTCCAAGTGCTGCCAATAAGGTAAGACCCAAAATACTGATCTCTTTTTCCACAAAGGAGCCTTATCCCGGGAACTCGGGATAGATGTACTGTCAGCTCCCTTTCCGTGAATAATTGTAAAATCCTTTACGGCCGCAAATATCTGTTTCCCAGTGTGATTCTTCAGAGCTAAAGCAGTCTCCTTTGTCCCGTCAAAAGCTCTCTTATTATTGCGGTATGGATGATCCTTGCGGAGGAACCTACGATGCCGCATGTAAGCCATTTTTCGGCAGTTCTTTAGCCACCAGCTAGCTATATCATCCAAGCACTGGACATATCCGTTGAATCCTTTTATCGTCTGGCCCGATAGGTTACCAAGAGTAGGGTAATCATTGATGGTTACGAGTAACAATGCCCGTAGGATAAAGTTCTCTCTTTTATACTCATCCCACACCCGTACACCATCGGTCCACAATATTAGAAGATCTTCAACCAATGGTTTGAGGTACACATCGATATCGTTGCCAGGTTGCCTGGGCCCTTGGATCAGTAGTGGCATCATAATGTACTTTCACTTCATACAAAGTCAAAGGAGGAAGGTTTTAGATACATAAAGTCACTGGCCAAGTGCTATGACGACTACTCATGTTGCCGAAAGGATTCATCCCATCCGCACTAAACCTCAACCCTATATTCCTCACATCATATGCAAAATACTTCTTATATTTTCTATCGATGTTCCTCCAATGCACAGAATCAGTAGGGTGTCCGAGAATTCCATCCTTCTTACGCTCTTCGGCGTGTCATCGTAGTAATTGGGGATGCCTTTTGTTCGCAAACAATCGATTCAAATAGGGGATTATAGGGAAATACCACACCACCTTACGGGGAGACCTCTTCTTCTTACGCTTCACCCCGACATCATCGTTCTCGATATCATCATTGTTGCCCTTATACCGCTTTGCTTTGCAAACAACACAGGCATCCAAGTCTGCAAACTCATTGCGATATAATATGCAGTCGTTTGGATATGCGTGTATTCTTTGTACTTCCAGTCCTAACGGGCAGACAACCTGCTTGGCCTGGTATGTAGTTGCAGGCAACACGTTACCCTCTGAAAGCAAGTCTCCCAAGAGACATAATAGCTTAGTAAAGCTCTTATCGGACCAACCATTGCTTACCTTCAACTGCAGTAGTGAAAGCACAGTATGCAGCTTTTTGTGCTCCTCCTTGCAACCCAGGTACAATGTGTTGTAGAGTCCTTTACCATACACTGGAACTTTTGAAACTCTCTTTCACTCGTGAAGTCCCCCTCCCCATCATGCAACATTTGATCTAGATTATCTTCATGGCTATGAACGAACATATCTTCGACCGCCATCATATCGTTGTCTCTGTCATCTTCATCAATGTGTTGCCCTTCATGTACAATCTCATTTTCACTGTGCTCGGTCCAACAGGTATAGCCAGCCTTGAAACCCCTTCTAAGTAAGTGTGCACGTATCGACTCTATGTTGGAAAACAGTTTCTTATTTTTGCAATCAACGCATGGACAACACATGTAGTTCGCCAGATTCTTCGACTTGTGTGCCGCAGTCGCATTCAGAAAACAAGTCACACCATTAATTAAAGAACCCTAGGCCGCGACAGTCCGTGTCATACATCCACCTTCAGTCCATCTACAATTAATTATATCAAACTAAATTTCAGTATATCAATAAACGATCACAAAATAATTTATTCTTTACATTAGTCATGAAGTGCTAATTAAGTAAATCAATAAACATATTATAAGCATATAACTCGCAAATAACAATATAATTGTAAATGATTAGATTTAAAAATCCATCTAGCAATTTTGACTATATTAAAATACATCAAACTTTTTTCACTATTTAAATATCCATCTAGCATTTTTTAATTATTTAGAAGATTTATTCATTTCATTTTGTTATGTGGTGCTATTAAATTAAATTAATATACATCAAATAAGAATATAATTGAATATAAGGATATATTTCTAAATAATTATGTATCTTGAAATTTTCATTATTGTAAAATCCATCTACCATTTTTCATTATTTAAATATTCATCTAGCAATTCTCACTATTTAAAATTCCATATAACAATTTTTCATTATTTAAAATAATTACAATTAGACATAATGGTCCATCTAGCAATTTTCATTATTTAAAACTCCACTACATCACTAAAATGGATAAGAATTATAATTTATTCAATAATTTAGATAGATCTTAATTTGAGCACTACCGACCTAAAATGTTCACACCATACAATCAGTAATTATCAACATCTAGAGAAATCTATAAAGTAAAATTTAACTACAAATATAACATAAATCAAGTCACTAACCTCGAAGAGAAATACAAGACAAATTTTAATACAATTTTTCAGCAGCAACTCGCCAAAATAATAACTACTGAGCAAAACAAAGCTCCTTTCTGTTCTGCTCGGTTGGGGAAGGTGTTGGTCGGGTCAGTTATATAAAGAGCTTATCACTGCCGGCTCTACGTAGAACCGGCAATGATAAGGTCAGATTACGTGGGAAAATTCGATTGCACGGGAAAATACTTATCACTGCAGGTTCTAGAGTAAAGTCAGCAGTCAAAATTTTGATATCACTGCCGGTTTTAAGTAGAACCGGCAGTGATACTTCACTATTGGTTTTGGGTATAAACCGGTAGTGATATTGTGTTATCACTGCCGGTTGTTTTCTCGAACCGGCAGTGATACATTTCCCGCACGACCGAACTTTCAAACCGATAGTGATATGTTATCACTGACAGCTCTAGCCCAACCGGCAGTGATGTGCCAGCAAGAATTGTCTGTTCTATAGTAGTGGTCTATCAAAAAGAAAGAGTCCATGTCAACTACAATAAAAAAAGAGTCTATACAAGTATAAAAAAAATAACAAAATTCAGAATAAAATATTGGTTTACCAGTGTGTCGTGTGCCATATATATTTGGATGCATGTAGCTGCTTAAGCCGTTAGATTAGCATAGTTGAGCCCACCTTTTCCATCACAAAGCCATGCAGCGTACTATACGTCCGATTGGCATGGAGTCATGCAGTCTCCTATACGCAATGGGATGCACACATCACTAGAAAGTGTCAAGGTAAGCAATGAGTCATATATTCAATTGCTATATATTAATCAACTTGGTTAGGATCATGGTTAATTTGCATGACATACATGCTACAAGAAATATCTACAAAGTGGAATATGTGGACCATGTACATCACAACTAATGTGTTCTTCTATTAATTATTTATAATCTACTTTCTTAAGTAGATTTAAAATTAAATGCAACTCTGAGAGGTAAGAATGGACAATCTATTTTCTGGAACAAATATACAATTATATGTGCCTCCGTGAAGCTAGAAATTTCTATATTAATTAATCAATAGAAAGATAGAAATAAATGTAAGCATCATGGTGGCTAATCCAGATTATAATAGTGAAGACAATTATGTTTTCTAATCTTTATTAAGTTTGAGTAGTTGGTCACCACGTCTACTCTAAACCACACTAATCTAAGTTAAAGGAGAAAGTACTAAGTTATTTATTTCATGGACCTAGATTATAATAGTGTAGATTGATCAAATAGCCCAACATAGCTGAAATTCGAATGAAAATTAGATTAAAATTAGTGGTTGGATTTCTATGTGAATTCTAACCTAAAACTAATTTTTAAATTTCAATAAAATATAACAATAAAAATTAATATAAATTTAGAATAAAAAGGAATTATATGAAATTAGCAATTGGATTTGTATATGAATTCTATCCTAAAATTGCTATTTAAATCAAATAAAGTCATTTAAGTATGCTTTAAAGATGATGTCTGCGCAAATGCGCGAGCTACCTTGCTAGTTATTGTAAATACACGTGTGAAACAGAAGTCCAAGTGGTGGGAGGAGACTCTGGAAAGTAATAAGCACACCAAGGGAGATAACATTTGTCTACGATAATTCTCAGTGCGACCTCACGTAATCTGTTCCCTGACTAGCACACTGTAGCAATTCCGGCAACATGAAGATGGTGATAGAGAAGCCTACTGTAGCTTCAGATCGAAATTGAAAGCATCTTAATAATGAGAAGCCGATTGTAGAAGGACTGGATAACGTGGAATTAAGCAAAAGTAAAGAAAATAGCTCTCAGAATGTCTCTGTGAACAAAATCTACAAGTCACTGAATAAATCTTCGGGGTATCTACAAAATACTGAAAGAGCATTGTGTCCAGAAGTGTCGGTTCTAGGGAAACGCCAGGGTGAGGAATCATTTTGTGCTGGTAATAGAATGGATGGGATAGAGATGGATAACTAGATGGCATTGGTTGTGTCTAGACCTAGCTAGGCATTGGGCCGGGCTTTTTTGTACCAGTCCATGGCACGGTTGAAGCACGATATGTCATGTATGCGCATGTGCCAGGTTAGCACGGTATAAATGACAGGGCCGTGCCAGGCCTTGTGGTCAGACACAATGGGCACCACGGCACGGCACGCCTGCATGGGCCGTGCTTGGGCCAGTACGGCACGAAATAGGCCCGATGAGCCTGAAGCAGACACGACATGCAGTAGGATGCTTTGTCGCGATATTGTGTCATGTTGTAGCTCGTCCTACGACCGACACCTCTTGCGGTCCTCACATGCGGAGAAAGTGGAGACAACGAAGATGCTAAAAGGTGGAGAATGGAGACTAAAGAATACATGCTCACTGACACTGAGCACGTGCACCAAACAGCTCCCCATCGATACCCTACACTGGATGTAAGATTTTTAATGAGGTAGTAACTCTATACCTATTCAAGAATTAATAAAATTTAGTTCTTTTTCCCAATGTTTGTGTCCACTTCCTTAGCTCCATGTATCTCTAGCTCTTTTCCTCGTGCCATAATAGTGCAAATGGGTTGGACCTAGCTCGACACGGCATGAAGCCAGCAGAATCACAAATGGGCCATGCTTGGACTTACTAAAGACAAGCTGAGCCAGCACTACATGATTTAGGCTCACGGCACGATGGACCCGTGCCATGCCAGCCCAACATGGCACGATGTTTACCTCTAGTTGTGTCTCAAGGAACCCTAAATAGAGGAAAGGTTAAGAAAGGGCAGCTGGATACATATGCGGATGTCACAGTGTCCCCTCTGACGGGAGCTCTTGGCGAGCCCCGCCAGGAGCAATGAATTGCCTAAGTTGGAACTGCCGGGGATGGGGAACCGCTGGACAGTTCGTGATCTTGACACCTTGGTACAGGTGCATAACCCTAAAATTGTGTCTCTCTGAAAATAGGAAACGCGATATGAAGTTGGATTATCTTAGACGTCGTTTGGGTTTGAAGAATTATGTCTCAGTTTATAGTGAAGGTTTGAGTGGTGGTTTGGCTGTATTCTAGCATTAATCCATTGGGGCTCAATTAACAAAGAGTTGTAAAAGATACATTGATATGACTGTTAGTGAATATCTTGACTCTCCCAAGTGGCGCCTCAATTTTGTTCATGGTTAACCCCGGGTGGAAGATAGGAAACATATGTGAGAGCTTATGAAGCGTATAAAGAAATTATCGGACTACCGTGGCTTGTTGTGGGAGACTACAATGAGGCCATTTGGAGTTGCGAGCATTTTTCGGTGAATGCTAGATCGGAGAGAGGTAGATGGTGGCTTTTAGGGACACTTTGTGCGAATGTGATCTAGTTGACTTGGGATTTCATGGATTGCGTAATGTTCGTGTGCGGCTTGATAGGGCAGTGGCAGATTTAGCCTGAAGATCAGACATATTTGGGAAGGCACGGTTGCTGCATTTGGTGTCTTCCTATTTAGATCACTGTCCTATACTGCTAAAGGTGATTAAGGAGGTGAGACCCGTAGCAAAAGTAAAGCCATATCATTATGAGATTATGTGGGAACGTGAGGACAGATTACCAGAAGTGATCAAAGATGCATGGCTCTCTCGCGTGCATGGCGGTGATCTTGGTGTGGTTGCAAGTAGCCTAAAATGGATGATGCGTTCTCTAAAAGATTGGAGTAAGGAGAAATTCTGCTCTATTTCAAAGAGTTAAAATCTTTGAGGAAAAGTATTGAAGAGCTGTAGTCTGTTTACCCCTTTGCAAATAGAGAGCAGATCAAGAAACTTATGGACAAGATGAATGAAATTTTGTACCAAGAGGGAATGGTGTGGCTTCAGTGATCCCAGGTCGATTGGCTGCGTGGCTGGACCGTAACACAAGGTTCTTTGACCAAAAAGCTATGTGTCACACAAGAAAGAATAAGATAAAAAAGCTGAAGAAAGCTCATGGCAAGTGGTGCACAAAAGTGGAGATGAAGACTCTTGCTATGGATCTCTTCCAGAATCTGTACTTGAAAGATCCAGAGGGTGAATCCACAATTGTTGCTGCCCTCCATACTTCCCAAGGTGGATGAGGTAATGAATGAGTCATTATGTAGAGAATTTTGTGATGAGCTAGGAAATTAGAGATGCTCTATTTAAGATTGGACCTTTGAAAGCTCCGAGACCGGATGGGTTCCCAGCGAGGTTTTTTCAACACAATTGGGATATTTTCAGATCGGATATTATCATAGCGATCAAAGAATTCTTTGTGACAGGCAATATGCTGGAAGGGGTGAATGATACCTCTATCATTATCATCCCAAAGAAGTCGAATCCTGAAGGCCTCAAGGATTTTAGACCAATTAGTCTTTGTAATGTCCTTTACAAGGTGGTATCGAAGTGTATGGCCAATAGACTTTGGCCATTTCTCCATGACATTTATATCATCTGCTCAAAGTGCATTCATCCAAGGTAGAATGATCACGAATAATGCTTTCATTGCTTTTGAATGTATTCATGCTTTACAGTCGGGGAACAACAATGCTCAAAATTTTTGTGCTTATAAGCTTGACCTCTCCAAAGCGTATTACTGCGTTGATTGGCGATATCTTGAAGGCGTTCTGGTGAGATTGGGGTTCAATAGATAGTGGATCACTTGGGTTATGCAGTGTGCAACAACAGTGTAACGACCCTCCTTTTTGTATAGAGTTGTCGGTGTATTTCAACTGACAGGCCCAAGTCTACAGACCGGGTTTGGTTCGGTAGGGGGGTGCCTTTGGTAGCCAGCAAACCCTAACAGATGGAAACCCCAGCACCTCTCACACTAACGAATTCTAGAGTCTAAAATCCAGATGAACACACGATTTTACCCAGGTTCAGGCCCCCTTGAAGAAGGGTAACAGCCTTATTTCCTACTTGATCTTGGATTCAGTATTTTGGGCTTGGTTACAGAGCTTGTTGGTGACCAGCTCTTCTGTTGAGTCTCTCCTCTTTCTTTTCTTTTTCCTCCCCCTCATCGTATGCCCTCAAGTGCCCTTATATGCCCGGGCTTACACGAGTCAGATAGAGGAGGGATGTCATCATGTTTATCTTACATGCATTTATTACACCTGTATGCGCTGTCCGTGCTCTTCGGGCGCTAATTAATGCCAGCCAAGATGCCTTCGCTTCGTTCTTCCGAATGTGACCTCTCCGAGACAGTAGGTGAGAGGCGCCGAAGAACGGGCTTGTAGCAGAATTCCTTGGGACCGACATGCCTAGTACAGCAGGCCTGTCTCTGACACGGTACGGCGGCGAAGGAAACTTCAGGATGAAGCCACCGCATCCCACCTTTTGCATGGCAATGAGCAACGAGGCGTGTTTCGCCGCGATGCCACGTGGGCTGGGCGGCGGCGCAGCAGGCGTGGTCGCCACCGCCGCCCGCCACGTGGACCGACACCGGTGGCCGGGCGTGCCGCCAACCGCCGCCAGCCGCCACGTGGCCGGGCGCCGGCGAAGGGCGTGGTCGCCACCCGCCGCTTCGCGCCACGTGGACCGACACCGGTGGTGGGCGTGTTCGCCAACCGCCGCCAAAGCCGCCACGTGGCCGGGCGCCGGCGAGCGGCGTGGTCGCCACCGCCGCCGCGCGCCACGTGGACCGACACCGGTGGGCTGGGCGTGTTCGCCAACCGCCGCCAAAGCCGCCACGCGGCCGGGCGCCGGCGAGCAGGCATGGTCGCCACTGCCGCTTCGCGCCACGTGGACCGACACCGGTGGCCGGGCGTGCTTTCGCCCAACCGCCGCCGAAGCCGCCACGGCAGTTGGCGCCGGGCGCAGCGTGGCGTGGTCGCCACTGCCGCTGCAAGGCCACGTGGATCGACGTTACGTGGACGGGTGTAAACACCCACCCGCTGCCGATCGCCACGTGAGCCACGCATGCTTTTGTGCGGCGAAGAGGGTACCCTGGTGTATAGTACGCCGACAAGAGTACTAGAAAAGAAACAAAAGTATTGTAGTGTGTCCATCTAACCTTCATGCAACTGAGAAGATATAATCTTTAGAAAGTCGCATCATCGAATTTCCCATATCCTACGGCGAAGTGTATATCTTTGGAGCCTCATTTTCTTTTCTATCTAAAACAACAAATTAGGCCAGATTGAGTATTTTCATACTCAGCAAGACTTAAGGTGTATTTGCAAAATACAGTAATGCAAGCTATATCAAAGGAGGCTTCTAGATTAATTTGCATAAAGCGAAATTGTTTTTGAAAATCAAGCAGTTTGCAATCGGAATTTTATAAAAGCAAATTTGACTGATATGAAAATAATAAGTATGTAAAGTATAAAGTAACAACTCACAATCCTCCATGATGTGAGCAACCATTCGTCCAATTCCTACCAACACATGGCATAACAACAGTCTTTGCCAACACATGGCATATCAGATGAAACCAATCCTTTGTGAAAATAATAAAACATCAAATTATGTGATGACTTTACCAAGTGCCCTTAACCGTGGGCGCAGTTTTTCGAAAAGATTTATACTTTGCAGAAGTGTACAACTTTACCCACAAGACATGACTGACTCTTTGTGCAACATCATTAACACACTTCTTTGGTGTGCTACAGAGAATTATGACATAACCGTTACATTACATAGACCTAAATTTATACCAATTCGGTGATGACAAACCCATACTACAGCGGTAGAAGATATTTGTACACACAGTACGATAAATGGTTTCGCATCCCATCATCCCACTTCTCTCTATAGTACGACGTACACTATTGTATCGGTATGCATTTACCCACACCTATGTATAGAAGCCTCTTACAAGCAATCAGTCCAGAAAGCCTGAACATCTCCAGCCTTCTATTGTGCAAAGCTAAATTTATATAACTTAATAGGTTAAGGTCGTCTCATACTAGTACTTGTGGTTATACGTATCCTTGACCTAAAAATAACCCATAGTTCATTCCTTAATCCGACAGGCCTGGGCTATAATCTCCCCCTACACTACGTGCAAGTCTCATGCACCTCCGGCTATTACCAATAATCGCTTGCATCAAAATTATAGTTTTATTTTGAGTTTTATGTCAAAATACCAGTAAGCATTATCATGTCTCAATATTTTAAAGTTTTATCTGAACAGTATATCCAACTTGTTCGTCCTAAATCTAAGGCATGGCTAAGCGTGATTACTAATCATCGCATATACCCAAATTGGATTATATATTGTCTAACCTTAGTTTTAGAGTTATCAAGATTCAATATTTATTAAGGAAGTTCAATAAGATAATAGGTATATCTACTAGTTTCACAATATAGCAAATTTATAGAAAATACGCGCATGCATAAATGGATTTAACAAAACAAAATTAAAACACTGGGATCAATAAGATCAAAGAGGGTGCTTGCCTTGCTGTTGTTGGTTCAGAAATTGACTCAGGGTCGAAGTCTTCAGTAGCAGCTTCGTGTACGTTAGTATCTACATGTGATTATCGTGTCGTATAACAGCAATAAGAAGCAATGACAATGAGGCAAAAAGAAATCAAATGAAACCAAATTTAAAGATGAATTAGGATTAAGGGTTCTGGTGATAAATCACTTTTAATCTTGATTACTTATTATATAAGTTTATTCGTTTGTGTTATGGATTTTAAGGTTTATAGCACAAAGGGTTAGTCTTTTAATAGGATTCAGATGCAAAGTATGTTATTATTTCTACATAATAGGATGGTCTTGCCTTAGGGAGCATTCTTAAGCTGATTCTATTGGTATGTAACATTCCAGAAAAATGAAATAAAGTGAAAATGAATATTTTGAATTTGAATATGATTATTTCTTTCTTAGTATTGTTGGTTTTTATCTGAATTTTCTTGGATTTATGACTTGTGTGAAAAATCAAATAAATAGAATTAATGAATGGATAATGGTAATGAGATAAAAATGTATAAATAAAATCTTGAAAATTGATATTAAATATCTTGGACACTCAGGTGAATCATTTCATCTGACAAATGAATTTTAATGTAAAGAATAATGAAATGATTATTGAAAAGATACCTTTTGTCCTTCAAACAGTACATGGTTAGAATTATTATAAAATCTTCAAACATTATCTGTAGTTTGAAAATTTACCATAATATCCTCAAAATAGTAGTTACCTCTGGTAAAATCTCAAAATTAATAATACCATTTAATGCCTCTTAAAATTCAAAAACAGAAACCCTGAAAATCTGGAAGTCATCATGTTAGAATTTTTAGAAAATAAATATACAAGATTTTGATTTGGTATTTTTATAGAAGTATTCTCAGCTCAAATCCGACAATGAAAAAAATTTCAAAAATACTTGACATCATTTTCATTATCAAATAAAATAAAATTTGAAAAGGAATTTCTGATCAGTTGGCAATGTCAGAATTCTTATAGTTTTTTGGTGAAATATTTTAACCTAAAATTTTTACCAGATGATAATAACTACTTGTAGAATCTAGTTAAAAAGTTAGGAAAAATATTGCGGTGATTTGATAGCTCATTTATTGTATTTCTTGAGCTATCCAAACCAACCTTATCCCTTATCCCCGCTCCTTATCACCGCCATGTGGGCCCAATCACTGTACTGACCCCGTTTGCTGGCAGGCAATGGGAAAACCATTCAGTCCCTGCCGGTGGACCTCAACCCCACCTGGCATTCTCTTTTCTCCTCCTCCCGCAGCTAATTCCTTTGGTTCTCTCTCTTGCTCTCGATCTTTCTTCTCTGTACATAACCGATTCACCAAACCAATTCACCGATCAGTTATAGACTACTGCTCAGCGCTGCCACGCATTGCCTCAGTTCTCTTGCATTGACCTGCACTGGAAAAATCTCACGCCACCTCGCCATTGCGCACAAAGCCGGCCACCATTTTAACCACGTGTTCAAACACTAGCGAGACCGACCTATCCAGGCTATAAGTACTCATCCAATGTCGCAATAAGCCCCCTCATTCCCTTGGAACACTTTCTGAACTGAATGCATCAATCGAAGCTCATTTTCTTTGTTAGTACCGTAAGAACCAGAAAGAGGGGAAATCTTCGAATTCATTATTTGACCCTACACAGGTTTGAATCATTTTATCCATAGTGAATCCAACCTCAGTTGAGAACCTAAAATACTTATCACTACTCAAATATTATGCTTAGCACCCCGGAAGGCCGGAACAAATCGACCACGGCAGAATTCCAAAAACACGTACCTCACTGGGACTTCTGGTATACCTACCTTTATGCTCCATAGTTATCTACTTATACCCAATGTGGATATCATAACAACTTCATATGATAACCTTTTCTGATCATTTCCACACACTACGGTTGATACGAAAATACAGCTCATTGCTCGAGTGTAATAATTTATCCTTATGTTCTAGCCTATGTAGAGGACCCCTTCGTCAATGCTCTTCTCAATAGCACCATCTACCCACCTCATATATATATGTCACCAGCTCTATTCGTTGGACGAGCCATTTCAACACATCAATCATTAATTGTTACCTTGTTAGTTCATCATCAATCCATATTTTCTAACAACATCTGATTTAAAGTTTTCTTTAAAAGATATTTTCCTATGCATTGGTGATATCACGTATAGACAAATATATTTGATTGAAAAATAATAAAATATGATTAAATATTGCTTGCCTGGAGTTGGGTGCAAAATACGCATCCTAACATGGTTGCTGAAGGTGATATCCTGCCAGATTTATTTTACCTCCTGAAATAATAGAATAATATATTTCAGACTGCTATTAGATTATTTATGTGTTTTAAAGTGTCAACCTTAATCTGTCGAATGATTTTTTTAGTATATCAACTGAATTTCTAATCTTTTGATTTACATCATAATTCATGTGTCCATCCACCTTTGCCTCTGGCTTTGTCTTCGGTAAGGCCCTTGCAAGCTTCTTTAGGGTGGAGTTCACCTAGGTTAAGGTTTAGGGATCACCAGACCTGAATTTAGAGAGTGGCCTGGGTGACAAGAGGATCAGTAGAGGGGCGTCGTCAGCAATGGGCAGGGTCGGCGAGCCGATGCGCATGGTGTGGGGTAGTGGGAGGCAGTCGGGATAGTGGATCTGGCGACGATGAGCTGTTGAAGATGGCAAAGAAGGGGCGGTGGCAGCGAAAGTGGAGGCGGAATGAAGGAGGAAGCGGCAGGCGGTGCCGGAGCCAACCTTGACATCACCAGGCGTATCGGGTGGCGGAAGCCGTGAGGCGCGTGGTGGCGGCAGGTGTGAGTAGAGTTGGGACAATAGTGCAGTTAAGAGGAGAAGAGGAATCCGTGGATAGGATGGATTTGTAGGGTGATGAGAGGGTTATGGGCTGTTGGATCTAGATTTAGATCTAATCCAACGATCTAAAAATCGAATGATTTTACGAGATAAAATCAATCAATTTTTTTATTGATGCATAGACAGACCCTACAGAGTTTTTGAATTTCTCAAGAAGTACACCGGGATGGATGCTCTATGTCGTCGTGCGAGTTTTATAAAATCATGCTTGACATTAGATGAAACTGGCCAGCTGCGACAAATAATGTACAATATCAATAAACGATACCTACTGGAGATCGATTCATTGTACATGTCGAACTTTATCCCTTTTTTTTAATACATCTATTTTGGAAAATTTTATATGTTACAGATTTCCACACGGGCATACACCGAGATAGGTTTTGCACGCAATCATTCCCCGTGTTCCGTTCTCTGCTGCTAATGCGAACTACACGCCGGCCGGCTGCAGTTTTTGCTTCTCTTCGGGCTGGGCGGGTGAATCAGCCTGCCATTGCATGGTGCCACGCGACGTGGTTCGGCTCGATCGTATGGCCCACCATCCACGGTTGTCCGGGACGTGTGTTATGGGGCTGAGCTAGCTAGCGTCCTGCCTGGCCTTTGCGGCACAGCCATCAGCGGCCCTACGCGACGCGTGCGACGCAGCGTTTCGGCCCGTCCGCGCGCGCTCGGGGCTTTGGAGAAGGCCTCTCACCGCGGAAACCAACCCGCTTTGGGCCTGTCGGCCGTTGGTCCGTCCACCGCTGGGACCGCGTAGAGAGCCGTACAGCGCACGTACGTGTTTTCTTCGGCCTCTCGCGCGCGGCCTCCCATGCGGCAGGCCTCCGTTTAGGTTGGGCCTTCGCGCGCGTGCCTCCGGACCGCGTGGCCGGTGGCGCGCACGAGGTGGGAGGCGTTTCCTCGGCCTGCGCGTGGCGTGCGGTGGGCAGGTGGCTGGCTCGCGGTGGACGGCCTAGCACTGGGCCGATGGCGGCAGCCTTCTCTCTATTGGGTACGTATAAATTTTGAAGCAAGAAAGAAGGTAATTAACCACTATCTATCCTTAATTTATGCTTTACTATTTATAAAAACTTTAAATAGTGATACATAGAAGCACCTTCCAGTGGTTTTCTTACAAAATCGGGCCGATGCTGCGCTGAAGGAACATATTTACACTCTTGAAAGTTTTATGATAGTCATAGTCTTTTTCTTCTTCTTCTTTTTTCTCTCAGAAAAAGCCAAACCATTTTAGTGCTCTTTCTTCTTTTTCTTCTATAGAAGAATTATTTTTCTCTGATCAGCCAGCAGGTACACGGTGGCACCAACGTGCACCGCATTTTTCATTTTTGCTCTACTTTTCGCCCCTACGGAGAAATTTGAAAGGGATGGACCGGTTCATACCTTCTCCGTGCGGCACCGAATCTTTAGAATTGACTCGCACTAGCACGAGCATTCGCATCGTCTTCTTTATATGTCCTCCTTTTTTTTCCTCACATATTTGTCACGAGTGACTATTGCTCGAACATTTCTCTGAAACTGACATAACGTGCCATATTTCTGTTGACTAACACTACCAACGTTCCAAATGAGCAGAAATTCAGATGGAATTGAGGGTTCAGTTTTGCTATTCACCATCAAGCGGCTTTCGCCGACCCTAAAAGTAAGCCTCATGGGAACCCACAACACATTTAAAGAAGTGGAGTCTTAACCGAGTAAACTCCCTCCCGGGGTTTTGGAAAGGTGCCAAAACACTAGTCATCTTAGCATGCTAGCAATGGTGAAAAGGCCATAGTAGTAGATTCTTCGAGAGACGAGAAGAGATAGTCGACCGATGGAGCAATCCTTGAATCAATCAAAACACCAGGCGATAAACTGGAGTTTCGTGGGAGTAATGGGGCTAAAGAAACTGGTAGCACAACTAAACACGCACACATGAGACAAATGTTCTGCTTTTTGCTTGCCTTGTACCTCCATCTGGCGTAGTCTCCTACGCCTTGTAAATCTTTTCTTTCCTGCCAATATAATCACAGCTTATGCTGTCTTCAAAAAAAAAAAGATAAGCCTTGTTCAGTCAACCGCTGCGCCTACGCACGTTTCAGCTGAGCTCTGGAATCTGAACTCCCATGAACCGAATCAAAAGTTGCTCCTTTGGTTTCAATTACTGGATCTGTTCAAGACAAAAATGTGTTTGAATTATTTGCTAGTACCGCTGATCCTAACGGTCCGTGGTGGTTACTGTCAAGGAAAAAAGGCCATCAAGACGTACGGTGTTTTTCGAGATTACAACGGGCTCATACTCACACCACGCACACGAGAATACACGTACACACTTGTACACTATTTAGGGCATGCTCTATACTTATATTCAGAGTGAAACGGTTTTGGTAGAAATCTTGGAGGAGTTCTATGTTTCTTGCAAAGTTCTATGAAATTCATGCACCTCAAACGGCCCCTTAATTATGGTTTTTCTAACAAATTAAGTTGCATGCATCCCATGAGAGCTGCTTAATTTGCATCAGAAAGTATGCTCAGTTTGTGAGCCTTCTCTGACTGTATGTGCTGCCTCGGTATCCCCCTCGTGTTACAGTGACTAGGATGATGTCTGTTCACTGCATGAGGTTGGTCGGCTTATCAGGCTGGTGCAACGATAAAATGTCAACAATATGAGCATGTCTGATTTTGATAAGTGTGAAGAATCCCACCACTCCATGCATGGTAGGTGGAGTGAAGCTTATGCAATGCAGAAAGCAGAAGTACTTCAAGCGCAGCACTCGTTCGAAGCTTATACTTGTTGGTAGGTGTGTGTTGTTCTTATTCCCGCCAAGTCTTTGGGGAGTAGTTGGCTCGATACTCGGTGAGCTATTGTGGGCGATTCCACAGACCACAGATAACGATATAAACGATCCATGCCTCTATGAGACGACCATTACTACTCCTATAGAAACTAAAACTTGACGATCGTGAAATGGAGAAGAAAAGGAAGGGAGATGAATGCGGCGTCGACATGCCGTTGAGAAAAAATGCTACATGATCAACCAACGAAACCTTGGTGTTTTGGCACTTGGGGATAAGTGAATCGACCGTCGAAACAACGACAGAGGTTGCAGGTAACACTTGCGCCGTCTTGCATCGCCCTGTACATGCCAATGCAGAGCTGCTGCATTGAACAGGAGCTCAAAAGGCCTGGATTCGATTAGTTGATGAAGGAAAAAAATTATATACTCCATAAACGATCAAACTTCACCAACCATATCTAGTCAAAAGAGGTAGGTTTGGTGTCTAGCTCTAGCAGGCGCAGCCGCGCGCGCAGCCTTGTTCTAGTCGGCGATAAGAGTCCTCCTACTGTATTTGTTGCCTCTGCGTTAAGTAGGACCCTGCCTGTCTGATGACGCACTCTTGTCAGTTGTCACAGACAAACATTACTGCTGCTGCTGCTGCTCTTCTACCTTCTCTTACGTCCACTGATCAGCATCTTTGTTAATTTCTCACATAAAAAACTAATGCACCAAGAGATTGCCAAAGCTACGGGTTAGGCGAGCAGCAGCAGTAGTCTTGCCGGTACGCGTAAATCATGCAACTCTGTCTCCCAATAATTAAACAGGGTGGAAGGTGAATGTAAGCACAAATTGGAATTCTGGTGTGCGTGCCACGGTGCCAGTGCAGTGGGTTAGGTGCGAGGTTCTTCAAGCAAACACGTCTACTACTCCCTAAATAGATAACTAATCTTGATTACCAACTTTGATTGGCCTACTCGCCCTTGCCTTAAATAACTAGTTTTAGCAGCTCACAAGATGATCATCACGGGAATGCATGATCAGCATGACGATGGAACCCGGATGCATGCTAATCGGGCAATCGGTGGCATAAGGGCATGTACAATACTATAGACAGTTACTGTCTATAGCAAATTGCCATGTCACCTATAGACAACTTTATACAATGGTACAGATAATCACTTTTTTGGTTCCCGTGCTACAATCAATATCTCTACACACAACCAGTTTGGTTCCCGTGCTACAGTCGACTGCAAATGTATAGACAGCTTCTTTCTCTTTCCTCTTTCTCTTTCATCCACATCAACAAATAGGTGACATGGCAACTCTTATAGACAGCTGATATCAACCCATTGTACATGCTCTAAGGCCAACTGTTGCTTGGTTCATCTGGTGTAGCGTCTGGTTTTCTTTTGGTTATAAAAGGCTATTGTTCTATCCCCATCGATTTCAAGTTAGATGCGCATTTGTGTGGATTTTTCGGGATATGGCCATGTGACACCTTGGTGTAAGCTCAAGGATAACTATGGTAGGAACGCACTAATTTTCACTGGAAAACAGTTAAATTCCCACAAATCAAGGAAAATTAACCAACTCGTCCCTTTCTAAAATCCATTGCATAAGCTCACGTCAGACCATTGACCAAAGTGATGTTACGAAGGTCGACACTAAACAAGGAGGAAAATAACCGTCATATCTAGATAGAATTTGTCGCATTGTGTGAGACGTAACAAGCTGAACACTCAAGCAAAGCATGGAGGTTTTCTAACTTGCAAAGCAAAAGATGTAGCTTAATTATACAATGTGAATTTACACCTGCAGGAACTATGGAGTCAGCTGGGAATGCCTTGCCTTTTGAGTTGACTATGGTTTGCCGATACTTGAAGAGAACTCTTCCAATCATAGGTGATGCATGCATCTCCTGACCTTCTATGGTCCTCTCCACACTGTCTCAAGTCTGTCATGCACTATCCCAAAAAATCAGTAGAAACCAATTCTTCTCTCTTAGGTAACCCAAACGGTTAGCAGTAAGAAAGAACAGACCAAGCGTAACCAACAAAACAGGAAAAATATGGAAGGAAGAAAAGGAAGTCAGATCCAGCAATTAAGCAAGCGAACTCATAAGAGAAAATTTGCGAGGCTACGGTATCCCAATGTGGTCGATTTTTTGCCCGCTAAGCATGTCTCGGTCCGCAAAATGCTCAGGTCTAGCAGCACTAGCAGCAGAGGAGGAGGAGGAATGCACTAGATAGCAATAGCATCAGTCCAGCAGACCAGTACCCAAACCCTGACAAAACCTGTACTGCAATAGTGCACAATTCCAGAATCCTGACAATTGGACGCTTGCAAATGGAAGAGCTCACTGGCGTGCCAGTTGATTTTTTTTTTTTTAATGAACCGTAGAAGCTCTGCCTAGCATTTAAAAAGAAAGCATAGATACAATAAAATAAGTTGGAGTCTAAAAACCATAAATAGTACAAATAATAGAAATACTGCACCGAAAATGATCAACCCTTTGACAGAGAAAATCTTCTGATGCTATGCTGATGCTTCAGCCCCTCATCCCAAGCCGAGCTTCCCACGGAGGAGGGTAGAAAAGATGCCTGAAGTTTGGATTGTGCAGAACCGACCAAGGTCGATGACATGCCTGAGAAGTCATTCGGTCTGGAGGCCAAAAACCGTTGTTGCAAGCTCCAGCTCGGAGGTCATCTAAGCGCGTGACTGTTCTTTTCTTTGTTGACCTGTGCCGTGATCGCCTAGATATGTTGTTGACCGGTGTCTTGTTGCAAATGAAGCTGCAACACCATCGTCCTATCTTTGAGGTCCTTTTTTCGATAAAGGAAGCTTTTATTAATCTTAGTAAATTACATCAAGGTGATACAATTATATTAAGAAGACTCCCGGCCTCTACACAGCTAGGGTGTACACAGCTAAACACACACATACACACAAGAAAAGACAAAGGAACTGTCGCGGCAAACTACATCACGCAATATTGTCTTCAAGGCTATCCACCATCATAGCAACACTTGGACCGCGATAAAAACTCTCCAATGACAACGCCTCCAAGAAGGACTCGATACGCACACGCACCACCATTGCCATGATCCAACCAGTGAAGGTCAGTGAGGTCCTGAGAGATGCGGTTGAAAACCAACTGCGCAGAACTGTATTTGTTATTGAAAATTCTTGTGTTTCTTTCCTTCTAAATATTCCAGAAAGAGTAGATAAAGATGCTATCAACATTTTTTCGTGAGTGATTGGACACGTTCTGCCGAAGAAATCTCCACCATAGACCTGCCTGGGATCCTGTCCGTGGAATATGCGGGCTGGCCCATATCTGTAGGAGAACCTTTCTCTAAACTTGTTTAGCGAAGGGACAATGTAGTAGGAGGTGCGAGGCCGATTCGGGTTCCGTCCCGCAAAGGGGGCAAGAAACACAGTTCGGCCACTCCCTGACTACTAGCCTGTCTACAGTAAGAATCCTGTCTTGAAGGAAAAGCTATACGAAGAATTTACACTTACTCTCTGCAGAGGCTTTCTATATTAACCTGTAGTTGTTGACGGGGACAACACCTTTGAATTGGACTATGCACACCGATTTTGCGGGGTACTATGCATCTGACATCTATTTCCAGGCAATGTCATCCATGCTGTTGTGGTACAGACTAACCTATCGAATGACCTACCATAAGAGGAAGAACTCATACAGCTGGGTGGCATTTGAGATTCTTCGTAGTGGGCCAGTTGATCTCACACAAGTTAGTAAACTAATCTACCTGTGCAAGCTTCCAACGACGAGTGGTCGCACTAGCTTGGCTCTTCCCTGTTTTAACGGGTCGATAAGACTGCGGATAATATTGGATCGCGAGGAAGTGGACAGGAAGCTAATAAGTAGCGATGGAGAATCTCTCCTTCGTGGACATGGATGGGCATCACGGGTTAGCGCCCTCGTGACTCCTGGGCTCCGGTCTATCTTGTCGTCAAGCTAAGATCAGTCCGCATAAACCCGAATTATTTAGCTATGGAAGCTATTTATAATGGGGACATATCCAGTGCAATCAGCACTTTGGTGCAATCACCGTGCAATCCAACTAAGAAAAGTTTCAAAAAATTCTGAAAAAAATCGTGGATGTACATCTCATCTTACTCCATCTACATATAAAATTTCATGCTCAAATTCATCATGTGCTTGAAGTTACAAAAAAGACAAATTTGGGGTACATTTGAACTATTCAAGTTTGTCTGAAATTTATCTTTTTTATTACTCTTAACATAGGACGAATTTGATCATGAAATTTTATATGTAGATGGAGTAAGATGAGATGTACATCCACGATTTTTTTCAGAATTTTTTGAAACTTTTCTTAGTTAGATTGCACGGTGATTACACCAAAGTGCTGATTGCACTGGATATGTCCCCATTTATAATTGCATATGCGCTACAAGACATCCGTACGTGTCTGCTTAGTACTGTGTGGCCATGACGTATTGTGTATAACTGTATACCGCTTCACTGGTGGGTGATGCCCCCTCTCAAATGTACTGTAGTTTTCAAATTTTGTTCCTACGTAATGTCAAAGTGGTATTTTACATTTTTCCCTGTATACCCTGTTGTAAATAATGCGATATTAAGAGCAAGAATTTTGTGACATCCAAAAATTTGCTTCTTCATTTAATTTATTTCATCTGGAATTTATTTGGAACCTTGTTGATTTTATAAAGTCTTTTTGTTGTAATTTTAGTTTTAATAAAAAAAATTCTACGTAAAATTTAAAAGTTGAAAAATTCCAAAAATAACCAAATATTTCAAAGTATTTTTGAGAATTTTTCTAGAATTTTTAGAACTTTTTATATATTTTTACCATCATATTTTTCTATCAACTTAAAAAAATCCGAAAATAGAAAACCTCTCCTTCCACCTTCAGCAAAAGAAGTCCAGAAAACACCTCGTCTCTCTCTTTCCTCCGTTAACTAAATTTTTTAGCTTCAATTTCTTCGCGATTTGAGCACTAAAAATTTGGCAAAAATCATATACAAATTCCTCGCGATCTCCTCTTACGATTCATGGCCTTTAATTCCCTAAAATCCAAGCAAAAAATCTCATTCTTCCCTTTTTCATCCACCATGATTTTCGCGCAATTACCGCCTCCTCGATCCTCCTCCCACTCTATAAAAGAGAGCACCGGGTGCCTCTCATCATGAGCAACCCATTTTGCCTCTCCTCCCAAGTTATTTCGTTTACGTTTCATCGAATTTTGCAATGGAAGCTCTCGGATAAATAGTGCATGATGTTATGCTACAGTGCCATCTTTTTTTTTCCTTTTTTGTTTTTAAACTTCCGGGAGCCTGTTTTTGCCCGTTCGAACTCTGATTGGTTTCGTTTTTCTTTCTAAATTCATCTAAAATCTCAAATTATTTATTTATGCTAGTTTGTTATTTTATTGAATTTATTTGGATTTTATTTAAAATTGGTTATTTTTCGCGTATAGATTTCGGAGAATTGGAACAGTTCGTTGTCGACGATCTCGAGCATCAACCCTTCGACCGAGGCAAGTCACATGCTTGAACATGTTGATCCCAGAATTTAAAATTATATTTTAATTTAAATTATTGCATGCATAGGTTTATCAATATAATTTAAATCTCAGTTTTAAATGATTAGTTACTCCTAATTGTTATGACCTTAATTGACTTTGAAATATTCATACCTTGTCACCTTAGAGCAAAATATCACTGGTTGATACATTATTGTGGTATTAACTAGTGCTATATAGTAAGTGGCTTAGACATATTTAGACATGAATTTATGACTTTTTAGGGATTTATGCCAAAACAAGATTTATGTTGAAAATAAAGTTATTTCTTGGTGTTGGTGTACCATGGGATGTTATGAAAGATGATGTTATTCAAAAGAAAGTGAAAATGTGATTTTGGACCAGACGAGAATGGTTGATTAGTGGATGCGTGAGGCACAAAGGTTGTGAAAGCTCGCCTAGTTAATTAAGGACCAGTGTGTGTTACGCTGAATATAAAGCCTTACTGTACTACCACAAGTTTGGAATGGGACAGACCTGGCTATCCGTATTGCGACATATCATGGATAGTCATGCCATTAGGATGAAAGCGGTAGTGGGTGTAAGGCTGCCATTCAGCGCAAAAGGGGGCTTCTGGAATGGGCAATTTTAACCCTACCAGCGGTGGAATCTTAGTGGGCATGACTATGTGGATGAAACTTTATAGGGGCTTTGTCGTGATTTTCTCTACCGACACACCAAAGGAAGTGTGTATTTAGGCGAAAGGAGATAATCATGTCTTGTGGGTAAAATTGTACAACCTCTACAGAGTGTAAAACCAATCGATTAGCCGCGCTCATGGTCATGGGCATACCGAGCAAGCCTTTCACGGACTAGACTTTGAATTTCAAAATGTTTTTCAGAAATGTGGTTTATATGTGGAGATAGTCCACATGGGAAAATCTAGGATGAAACTCCAGGTTAGAGCCCGTGTTGAAAATTGGATTAAAACTCAGTTTTTACTATATCAATTACGCATTGAAAATTAATTATTGTATTTGAAACATTGCTTTATGCTCAAATGAACCATATTATGCCTTCCTTTGTGACCCTTTATCGATACTGCATTTAATGTGTCACCTGCAGAGTACTTTTGTACTCACCCTTGCTTACTTTATCTTTTTAGAGGAGTATCTCTACGATGGTGAGGACCAAGATAACTAGGCCTCTGCCCCAGTTGATTGGTTGTGGCGAATCTATTGGGTTCTATTACTGGTTTTATTCTGCTTCCACTATAATCTTTTATTTGGCCTGCGTGCTATAATTATTGTAAACTCTGATTATTAAAATACGTTGGATATGTTGTGATAACATTTCTGCTGTGTGTACTAGCTTCTCCTGGACTAGTACAGGATACACAGAGGATTTCGGAAGTGTTTTTCTGGAGTCCAACAAATTTCATCCCAATCCCAATTAACAATTATATGATAATTACACAATTCAAAGCTTGCAAAACCGACATAATCAAAAGGATAAAGCAATTTATAATTATTATGCTAACTTGACATTAAATCATACCTACTTAACAGATTAATGAATAATTGTATAATAAAATGCTCTCAAGTGTTGGGCTCTCAAGTGCTGACTTGACCTTGAGCTTTCTTGCCACAAGGTATAGGGCTACTTGAGATTAGTCTCTTACCTCACTACACTAGGGTCATATAATCAAAATTGAACTAAATAATTAACTAAGAAAATAAAGCCTTGAACTCATAGCTTCCTAAATTATGCATCATAAAGTATTTAAAGTTAGTTTCACTATTCAAATGATCAAATATAGATTATGAACTGTTCGACCAAGAAGGTATATCAATAACTGAGTAAACAAAGGCTATTAACAAAGCAAGCTAAGCAAGCATAATAGTATATTCAACAATAATTAAAAGAGTATCAAACTAAATACTGAATATGATCATCAAGCTCAAAGACTAAAATAAAAGCAACACTTTCTATTATTAACAGGAAGCAACTCTATAATTTAAGGCCACATTCACTATTTTAGTTGTTTAGTTCATTAATAGACCTATAGCATCATTGAGCACACAACCGGCAGCAGTTATATGAGAATAATTTAGAGAATACTCACAAAGAAACAAATACTCAACTTGTTTAGATGACAGTGCAAAGAATGGCCACTATCCTAGAATTCTAATTGCCACTGATAGTGCCACGGTGAGAATGGCCTAGAAAACAGAGATACAGTACCCTCTCCACACAATTGACACACCAAGTGCAGAGGTGAGCATCAAATGTCAACAACACAGGACAATCCCTAATCCAATTTCCTCCCAAAAGTTCAGCGCACGGGACCAAGCTTTTGGCATAGCAAGCATAGGACCAAGTAGCTCGGCGCATAGGACCAAGTCCCTCAGCACACCAAGCACAGAACCAAGCTACTCGAAGCACAAGGTCAAGCCTCCTGGCACAGCAAAGCTCCAAATCAAGTGACCAGACGCAAGAACCTCACTGGCAAAGTTCACTAGCTAGCCACCAAACCAGAAACAGGAGGAAAAGTGAAGACGAGGAACAAGTGAAATCTGAATGTAACTTGCCATTAGAGAGGAAGATCTGAAGCCTCTAAATAGGGGAAGGAGAGCTCAAGGCCCTCAGGGCTCCTCGCAACCCAACCACCTCACTGGCCGTCTGGCCGCCTAAATCCCCAGCGCCGCAGCCACTGAATCGGGAGAGGTTCTCTTGCCCCTTCCTTTTCCTCAGCCCTAATGGGCCAATCGAAAGGTCCACAAGTCGAAACTGGTTGGCCCACATTCCAACTCTAAAAATTTCACAACATACCTCACCCTTTAGCTATTTTCGGTGTATTTTGCTACTATGAACTAGAATAAGTCACACTATCCAAACAACAATAAGTGATATAACGAAGATGATTATTATAGTGTTTTGTACATGTGACTTGGTGGAAGTGCAATACTCTAAAACGACATCTATTAAGAACATATGGAGTACTAAACACAAAGTCTCGAATCGAAAAGTTAATGTTTTATGTGTTAATAGACGAGAAATTGGCTCTCTAAAAAGATAGAGAAGGAGAGAAATTGGGGTGTGTGGAGTGTAATATTGTAACAGGGAGTTTCAAAATTTTCATATTCAATGGTGACAATAAGCACACTAGCTGCTTCTATCGATGTCGATTGCAAGAATTAAACGATCTCGTGAAACTACGACGACGACATTAAAAGCGATAACAACAGCAAAGATATGTTAAGGACGGAAATCACTTTTCAACATTGAAATTGCATATTCCCTGTAAAAAGGGAAAAGGAAAACTTTGTGCAACCTAGTAAAGAATATGTATTAGTTTGCTAGCCTAGCTATACAAGTTGAGATGGATCATGCATCTAGATTTTTTTCCCCTTGATCTCTTCTACAACATTTTGAAATGAGCAATAAAATTTTGCCAATGTATACTATATATTAAAGTGGTGAGGATTGGAGCCTCTTGGCCGGTTCCACATCACCGGCCTCGCGGAGAGGCCCTCCGAAAAATTAGAAATTATGTTTAGGTCCTTTCGGCGGTTTTTTAATAAAATAGACCCAAAAAATTATCAAAATTACGTTTAGGTCCCTCTGAGGTTTACATTTAGGTCCTCTTGGTGGTTTTTAGTGAAACATACCTCAGAAAAAAATAGATTACTTTAGGTCCCTTTACAGTTTACGTTTGGCTCCTATCAACGGTTTTTAGAGAAGCGAACTCAAAAACAAAAATACGTCTTGGAAAAAAAACACAGATTCATCGAAGGTTTATAGCAGCCCGCGAATTCGCCGACAGGGCCTAGTGGCCTTTTAAAAAACACAAAAATCAAGAATGCATAAAAGAAAGTCAGCCACGGTTTTCTAAAAAAAATACAGATTCATCGAAGATTTATAGCAACCCATGGATTCGCCGACAAGTTCTAATCGCGGTTTTCTAAAAAAAACACAGATTCGTTGAAGGTTTATAGCAACCCATAGATTCACCGACGGGTCTTAATGACCCTTTTTTAAAAAAATATGAAAACCGAAAATACAACCAAAATTTTCAAAATACGTAAAAAACAGCCATATTTTTCTAAAAAAACGCAGATTCGTCGAAGGTTTATAGCAACCTATAGATTCGGCGACGAGTCTTAACTGCGGTTTTCTTAAAAAAAAAACAAGATTCATCGCAGGTTTATAGTAGTCCATAGATTCGCCAGCGAGTCTTAACGACCATTTTTTTTTTAAATACGACTAAATTTTCTGAATTTTACATATTGCATGGTCGTGCACGACGCAGCATAGCGCGTTATTCTGGCCATTAGAACTTCAAAAATGAAGTATATAGACAATAGCAATAAGTATGCACACACACTCACACACACATATATGTGTGTGTGTGTGTCAAAGATTACTTTTCCAACCACGTCCACGTACATCGCCTTCAGCATGCATCGGTCAGTATAATTATTTGTTACTACCTCAAGCGCACGTTAAGTACCATTAAGCGTGCCAATGCATGCATATCCAAGTCGCATATTTCTTTGTGTGCGCATCGTACCGGTTTTGCATGCATATCCAAGTCGCATATTTCTTTGTGTGCGCATCGTACCGGCAAAACCGCAAAACCCCCCTTAAATCATGCGATGTGTTTCAAATCCGGCCTTGCCTTTCCTTTTCTTTCCTTTTCTTTATCTCTGCTCTTGTTTGACCATGCAACCAACACTACGGGTTTTTTTTGTGTGTGTGAATTTAACTTTGATAACGCAGACCACATTAGCGTAGGTTCACAGGACGATGGCTGTTATAGTGGTCGGGTGCCCGATCTTGATCGTCATCCGGTAAATTAATCATTATGGAAGATCTCACGTTGTGAAAAAGGTGGGATTGGGACCCGACCAAAAGCAAGAAAAAAATGAAAATAGGAAGGGGAATGAAAAGAATATATCTATGGGTCAAAACTCATGTTAGCTGATTTAATCTATATATATATATATATATATATATATATATATATATATATATATATATATATATATATATATATATATAGTTCAACTCTCCATCAGATCTGTGGATCTGGTAGAGCTGGGTATTTCTAGTTCAACCAGATCTGTAGAGCTATAACTGTTGGTACACTAAGAGTGTTTAGATGAGTCATCTTATTTATATTTTAGACTAAAATATAAACTTAATTCACTTTATTTTAGCCTACAGGTTTCAAATCTCAGATGGAACTGAGATCTAGAGCTATATCAAATAGGACTATAGTCTAGGACATAATCATTCCAATGTAATACACACACGCGACCGATCACATCAAATGACTGATTACCTGCACATCACGATATATACCCAGAAAACCCGGAGTTTTTGCAAATTCTTGTGCAGGATTTGACCTCCATTTTTTACTTTGTATTATGAAAACAACAAATGCATGCAAGAAGAAGGTTCACCTAGTTCAACTACGACCAAGCTGGGATATGGGATTAATCGGGCTCGGTCGGCGTCGACCTTCTGCAGATCTCAAATACTTTTTTTTTTGTTTCGTTGTTCGTATTTTTGCAGCTCCGTTAAGCTAGATTGCTAGTCATCATGTGCTGCCTGCAAAATTCTTTAAAATAAAGTGGGTCATCGTATTAGGGCCACAGTGGAGTAGTAGTAGTATCTAGAAAAGGTAGTGTGAACCATACATTATACCGTGCACAGGTTCATACTCGAATTTTAAAAGACGTAGAAAATATTTAAGAAATGGAAATACGGAGTGTACAACATTGCATTCCCCATTTTCTCATGGGAACACTTGCAAATTAAAGTGTCTTTATGATTCATCAGAAAATTATTAGAAGCGTCTTTATCTTGGTTTTTAGTGGTAGTAGTAGTATAGTGGCAATAGTAACAAGAAAACGGCGAGTTGACTCGGAGGGGCAAGCACACCCGACAACCTTTATAACTCGCTCCTCCAACCTCCCGTACGTTAACGCAACCGCCCAATTCCTCGCTAATCACGTTACACCCCGCAAGCGCGCGCACCCGTCTCCCACCACTTGCCAAGAAGGTAGGTCGCGGCGCGGCCATGGGCAACGCTCTGGCCGGCAGGCGGCGCGCGGCCAAGGTGATGACGGTGGACGGCGCCACGTTCCGGTACAAGACGCCCGCCGCGGCAGTCGCGGCGCTGCGGGGCCACCCGGGCCACCAGCTCCTCGAGTCCGAGGAGGTGCGGCGGCTCGGCGTCCACGCACGCCCGCTCGACCGCGACGCGCCGCTCAAGCCCGGGAAGCTCTACTTCCTCGTCCAGATCCCCGCGGCGGCGTCGACGACCTGCGCGCGCCGCGCAAGACGTGGTCCGGCGCGCTGCACGTCGGCGCCAGGGAGCGGCTCGAGAGCCTCATGCTGTCGCGCCGCACCGTGTCGGACGTGGCCGCCGTGATGCCCTCGGCCGCCGCCAGAGCGGCCGGCGAGTTGCCCCGGCCGTCGTCCGTGGAGGTCGGCGTGGACGGCGCCGTGCGGCTGCGGATGCGCCTTCCCAAGGCCGAGGTGGCGCGGCTCATGAAGGAGAGCAAGGACGCTGCCGAGGCCGCCGAGAAGATCATGCAGCTCTGCGTCGCCAGGGACCAGGGCGCCGCGCCGGCGACCGACGCGCCGGTGTCGGCGCTGTCGAGCAAGAAGACGGCCACGAAGAAAGAGGTGCGCATCTTCCTCCGTGTCCTTAATTTCGTACGTCGATAGAATTGTCATGTTACATCATTTTCCACGGTTCTTCCATGCTAGTTGGAGCTATACTAACATCGTCTGAGCTCTAGCTCAGTTAGGCTTAGCTGACAAGGACGTCTCTTACACGATATAATACTACTACTAGCACAAGAAAATCGCCACTCGATCAATGCAGTATAGCTTGGCCGTTCTACCGTCTTCCAAACGGAAAAACCGCGCAAATCTTAAAAGCAACCGATGATTGATCGGCAATCAGCATACATTAGATTCCCATCCGTATGATCGCACGTAAACAACGTACTACAAAAACCGTACGGCCTCTACGATCTGTATAGATTTCTAGCTTTTATCACAAGCAGAGAAATATCACGTGGATCGAATGCTTCATGGTGCGTAGGTATTTTTCTTGGACTCTTCTAAAGAGGCGGTTTTGGAGCTGTGATCCGTGGCAACTTCATGACATATTGCCATGCAACGCACTCTTTTCTGGCCTCTGTCATCGGAGACCCGCTTCAACTCGTGGCCTGTCGTTAGCTTGTTGCGTCAATTAACAAGCAGCTAGCAATTAGGAAGAAGCTTCTCTTGCTCCTTCTCCATCATATTCGTCGAAGATGTTGGCATAACACGCGACACTGGCGATGGAGAAGGCAACCAAGAACCTATGAGTACTAATACACTAGTATAGTAGTATATTAACTAATCAGTGTACTGTATTAGCTTAAGAATGCATGATACGTGTCTCGTCAGGCATGTGAGCTTGGGGGGACAGATAGGACGGGCTCGGTTTGATTATGGTTAATATAAAACCTAAATCACAGGCAAGCAAGGTCGCAATCGCATTTACTAAGAACCAGGTCAAGTCAATTTCAGTCTTGGTTTGGGTGCGTACGTATATAGGTGACCGAGGAGCTAACTATGTCCTGCTGTTAACAAACCTAGCCGCAAAGGTTGCTACAAGTCACATGAGCAAGTACATACGTGCCAATCTCGTCGTGCATGTGCCTAAGATAGTACTGGAGTTTGTTACACTAACCGCGATCGCTGTACGATGGCACGGCTGCCGAGGCGGCCCGTGCTGTTAATTGATACTCCTTGCGTTCCACGATGGTTGTTCATTGGATCGGGATTCGATCGGGAGTTTTGCTTCAAAATGTCTGTGCACCGAGGGAATTGAGAGTATCTCAACCTAAATGCATGCTTTGAAAGAGATTAAATGGTTTTAATTAGTATGGAATGTAATAATAGGGATATGCATGATCATTTCTTGTTAATTTTTTCTTAGATAGTATTATTCTCTCTGTTTCGTTATATTTGTCCACAGCCAACTATGCGCACAGACGAAGGAAGCACTAAATCTAAGAAATAGTAAATGAGAAATAACCATACTTACCTCCGTTAAATGACATGACATGACGTATTCACCCAACCTCATCCAAAGCATTTAACTAGAGGTGTTAAGTGAAAAAATTACAATAGCTGCACTCTAGAAATATTCTCTCAATTGATAAATATTTTGAAATGGGTTCTTTCGAAGTCATGGATAAATATAGCGAAACAAGGGAGTATAATGTTTATTTGGTATGTGCGTATGGTGAAAGAAGTACTGCTAATGATTTGGCGGTTTGTGAAGTGCCAGTGGACTCTGTTAGACTGCAAGCACTGGAGTAGTGGAGTATATATGTGTGTGCCTACATCCAAATTCAAAATAGAAATCGTTATAGCGAGTTTCACTTATGCATCGGTTTTTCAAGACTACATTGTTTTCGCTGTTCATGGTGGTGCTAGTGAGTGATATTTATTCTTTCATTGGTCTCGACGAGAGCTTTCACGACCAGCTAGAAAACATGGGGTAGTTCTACTTGTTCCTTCTAAGTCGGTAAGAGTAATGATCTAATGGACTTATAAGCCCTCTTGGTTAATTGGTGATTTAGTCGTGATAACCGAACTTAACTTAAAAGATGGAGTAGTACTAGTGTTTACTACTTCTGTTTGCGTGTGGACTCGTTAGGCCAAGTTGTTGCTGCTCCGGACTCCAGTCGACAATCATCATGAACCATGGCCTTTAATTTGCTTTTCGGTACAAAAGAAATTAAGGGAGTTTGTACTTTGTAGTGCTTCGCAATGCTTGTCTTTCAAGGAAAAGAGCTCATTTGTCAAGGCCTGCAACAACCCGTCCCAGTTTCCTCTTGCTATAGCAAAATCGATGAGAACTTCTTGATGTCTTTTTACGTTGCACTGTTCTAAGGTTCCGTTCAAAACAGGGGAAATCCTCATCAATAGTCTTTTTTTTTTTGAAAACCTGGCTAAAAGCTTTGCCATTCATTATAGAAAAAAGAACAACAGACGAGCTACATACGCACGCACACACACCTTCACACGTACGCACACATACACACCCGCACATATATTTGCCTCTACAAGAAACGCCGAGTTCGAGAATCAAGTCCAGATTGGCTAGGCGTCGATCGAGCACCATCGCCTCACACCACCGAGCCACACTCAGTCCTCTCCTCAATAGTCTTGCGACCTTGAAATTCGCATAAACTTATGTGTTCCAAATTGTTCTTTAATTTGCCATTGTACAAAGTTTAAAGTGCATGCATTACTTACATGAGTTTGCTTTTTGTGGATTGCAGAAGCGGACGAGGTTTGTGACAGTGCCAGAGGAGATCATGGGGTGACGAAAAATGGAGAAAGTGTTTTGTTTTTTTTCTTTTATTTTTGTCTCTCTCTTTTTTTTTTATCTTGTCGAAATTGCTGGGTTTGGAACATGAGAAGCTGCTCGCATATGGCTTCCTATCTCCCCAGCAGCTCTGAACTAAGGATGGCCATGATCTTTCTATTTCTTTCACAGGTACTGTAGTAATAGCAACATTAGAAAAAGAAAAAAAAAATAGCTAATCAATGGAATGTACTGTACTGTACTGTACTGGTGTGAAGTGGCTTGCTTCTGCAGCATCCTGATCGACCCGATGATCCGTTTGATCACTTGATCAGCGTACGCATATAAATATTTTTGCTGCTTAATCGGTTCGCATCATCTATCTGCCTTCAATCCTTTCCCGCTCTTTCCTTCTGCATGCGCAGTCGCACGTATTTTGGCACTTATCTCGCGCACTTCGCACCGCCCTTTTGACCGGTGATTTTCGACGAGCTTAACAGCGACGTTGCTCGGTGCATGGCTTTCGCCGCCCACGACTCGAGGAACAAAATCACGAGGCCGGTTGGTGGTGGTGGTTGTGCCTGTGGCTTCTCCGGCGCCGTTTTCCACCGCCGTCACCGTCGATGGTTCACGTAAGACAAAAATAGGGAAGGTGTTCATTGGAGAAAACTAACGTGATAAAACCACACACCAAATATACATTGAACTGTTTAATTAGTGCAATTCAATTCCATCCATAGAGACAAACCAAAAATATAAAATATACTTTAGATGGTACCTTGCTAATAAACCATATATCTATAACAAATTACTATGAGAGGATGTTTAATTTGTCCATCTTTTATAAATCTATAACAAAATTGTATAGAACTTATGAGAAGTTGACTAGCTGAGACTAGGGCCTCCTTTCGCCCGATCGCCACTATCCTGACTGCTCGCCCCACCGCGGCGCCACCACTCGCCACTGCTTGGCCGCGCGTGGCGCACAACGCCGCTTGGTCCGCTCCGCGCCATTGGGAAGCAGCACGGGAGAGAACAGTAGAATAATTAGGGATTTGAGATTTTGAAGCAGGAGGATCGATTTGGACTTGGTCACTTGTTCAACCAATATCACTCCCGTGCCATGGGCCTTGTGACATGGAAATAACCCAAAGCCCCCGATATCCCCTTAAGCAGGGGCGGACCCAACAATATGGTGGGTTGGGTTGCTACCTCACCTACAATTTACAAGGCTTATGTCGGCGTACTTTACGCTGGGGTACCCTCTCCGCCACGGTCAGGAAGAGCCACGAGTGTCGGCGTGCAACCGGGCAGCAGCAGCGACCGTGCCCCGACGCTGTTTACCGGGCCGCGTGGTCGGCCGACGGAGTCAGAAGGTACTCGAGGGTGCGCTATCGATCAGGCATGGAGACGTACACCGAAGGAGAGGGGGAGTTTCACCTCAAAGTCTTCTCCCCCGACACACCATGTCAGAACCATTGAATGCGCGTGGCTTTGCTGACGGCACGATAGCCTATCCCTCTAACGTCATGCGCCTAACCCGTCACATGCAAGTTGCCTCCCAGGCGGACCGGGCGGAGTCAGACGGTGGCACAAAGAATGAGGTCAGGGGATGAGGCTACAGCGATCGGTGTAATAAATGAAGTGTAATCAGTGTGATGTCATCTTCCCACTTGTCCGAGCCAGCCCGACCTATATAAGGAAGCTCGGGTGCATGGGAGTAAGGGGGAGAAAACGAAAAAAAGGAAGGACCCAGAGAGAGTGAGGATGAAGCAAACGGTATAATCCACTCAAAACACATTAACAGGAGTTCAAACAAGACGTAGGGCTGTTACCTGCATCGGAGGCCCGAACCTAGGTAATATCGGCGTGTTCTTGAATTTTTGTCCGTGTGAATCCCCCGGAAGAGCCCGTAGGCAGTCCTTCCATGAAGACCCCCTCTATCAAACCCCAGACTCCATCCAGGGAGAAAACTGTTGGCGAAATACGCCAACAACTTCTTATACTCATGTGTGTATATACTATATACCCCAACAAATTTTGTCCATAAGTAGGACATAGTCCAACAAACTTATACCCATATATGTCCTCCACGTATAATTCCTTGCTAGATCTGCCACTGCCCTCAAGGCCTGACTTCTTCAACCTCATTTCTGCTTCTCGCCTAAGCGCTGCTTCTCAGCTTCCGGCGCTACCACCAGCCAATGCTTTGCCACAAGCGCCGACAAAAATGGACCAAGGTACAAGGGAGGTGCGGCGGTGCGGCGGCCAGAGCCAGAATGCTGGCCCCCTCGCACCCCCTGTTGCCTCTGCCGTCTCTTTCTTTGATCCTAATATTTTTCAAAACAACTGTTGCATCAGCACTAGTGTTTTCTCTTCTTTTTTTTTTAAAAAAAAGAGAAATTTTACGGTAGATAACACGCGTAGTAAAGAGTGGTAGTAAGAATTAGATCTGACCGTCCGTTTATCAAGGGCATTGTAGTCTTTTAACTGTTTGGCAATTTCCTTTTTTTGGCTAGCACCGCGAGTTTTTGTTCGAACCGCAGCTCTGCGTTATCTTCGGGGCTTGCTTGCATTGCGCCCAAAGAATAAAGAAGACCCTTAGGACGCCTCATTATCTCCTCATACCAAGAAGAGCACCTCGTTGGCGCGCCAAGTGCTCGCACCAGATGCAGAGGACGTGGTCTCAAGACGGCTGAACGGCGTGATGCCGCCGCAAAACAACCGGACGGCCGTCTCTAGAGAGATAGGTTCCAACCCTTTCGCACCATGTGACGATTGATGAAGTGCCATAACGAGATGAGGGTGTCGCCGGGTCTCACGCGCATACACGATCTTGCGGTAGGAGGTGGCGCGACCGTCGTCCTCGGCGGCGACACGTAGGGAACGTGCGTGGTGAAGAGCCTTGGGTCCGGGAGCTTTTCGAGATCTGGGATCGTCTTCTTCCCGTAAAGCTCCTGAGTCCTAACCCTAACACTTCCATAATGGGCTGGGCCAAGTCAAGCGTTGAGCTCTTTAAATTACACTATTAACCCTCATGCCAATCCTACTACCAATACTACCATAGGTAGTATAAATACATTCTAATTAATCTTATCCATTGGATCAAATTGAATGGACGGCTAATATTCAGAGTTGTCAGCTAAAAAAAAAAAAGCTTGTCGAAGTAGTACAAGATGAGGTCACCTCCTTCTTACAGCAGCGGTTGGCAGAACAATCGGACCGACCTGAGATGCCTTTAGGCCCAGTTTAGGCCGGATCGTAGCCCATCCCGCGTAAAAGCCGTGAACTGGGCAGTCGGCCCATACCGACCCAGCTGCACCCTGCAGGCTGCAGCGAGCATCGTATACCCGTAGTAATCTCGTATATAATCCTTGGCAGATATGCAGCCCATTTGAATGATGGCCTGGAACTCTATTGCCTGACCCAATATAATTGACTTCATTTGATTTGGTCCGTTGGGCTTAAGGCCTAGTCACGTCCAGAGAAAGTACAACACGAAGGGAGTTCATCGGCTACTCAGGACCTGTTGATTGGTCGGGATTTTGGGCTTTTCAAACAAGCGAGGTATCCGTCATGGGCAAATATCGTTCGTCGTTCACTCTGCCTTTGAATGCACTGTTTTGACTTTATATTTTCAAATAAAAAAGGAAATATGTATGGAAGGTATACTTTTCCTTCCTTCGGTGTCCCAACCTGGAGTTTCTGAAGTTTTACGCGATGTGAGGTCTCGAATAATGTCGGTCGTATCATTGAAGCTTCAATGCAGCAATGGCCAGCAGCACAAATGAGGGTATCAGGGAGACAGGGACAAGTGAACTACAGGCAGTTCAGGCTCCAGAGTGACTGCTCATCTTGTCTTTTCCATGTCTGTCATGAGCCCTTCTATTTACAATGGTAACTTGACTGTGTACGTGGGCCGTGGTGGAAGTGGACCAAGTCCATGGGAAACAAGGGAAGCCACTGGAGGTGTATGGTAAAAGGAGCAGCAGAACGCGTGGAAGAATTGAAGAGAAAAACTTGGATATTGGCCTCCTCCTATCTCTGTAAACTCTCTCAGCACTCGGTCCCTTTCTTCTTTGTTCCTCCTCAAATCCTCTATCCTCTCCTAATTCCTCATCTATTGTATTCAAATTACCCAAGTACTTGTGCAAATTGTATCTAGAAGTGAAGGACCATAATAATTGTTATCAGTGCCTCCCACTTCTTTCTCTGCTACATCGCTGACTCCAGGCCATGGCCGACGTCTTCAGTGAGGCCAGGACGGAACTGAGGGAGTACTACGAGAAGTTGTTGGGCATGGCGAGTAGTCCGATGTCCTCTCCATTGTCAACCGTGGCCGAGGGTCACGACTCTATCACCACCTTTGCCACACCCTCCAGGTGTCTGACGTCGGGCCTCGAGCCCTCAACTCCAACACCGATAAAATCCCAAGTTTCCCCTTCGCGATGGTTGCATCTAAGGGCAGTCCCAACCCATGGTGTCCATGAGTAGTGTCTCAGAGGAGAGAAAGCGAATAAACCAACGATAGTTTCCCAACCCATGGTTTCTATGAGTAGTGTCTAGAGGAGGAGAGAGAGCAATAAAGCAATGCATGAGAGCAATAAACCAACGCATGCACCACAAATACAAATTTGTAGTCAAGCGAAATGTCCAACCCCGATTTTGCTAGTTTCTTGAGTCTTGGTACCCGTCGACCCGGTTTCTTGCATGAGACACTTTTCTTCGTTTTCCTTCTCTCCATTCTTTAACTCCTATGCCACATCAGATTTTTGCTTAGTTGGCAGCGTAATTAATTCTATAGACACCAGCTGAGGTGGAGGGTTGAGAATGCCCTAAGTCGTCCATGTGCTTGAAAGTACCTCGTTGCAGCTAGCGGCGTGCGCGTGGCGTCCCCTTCGCCCACCGCTCTGAAGGCAGCCGCCACCACGAGCTCAATGCTGCAGTCACCACCTTGGCTAATGGTCACACAGATTGTCCATGCGCGTTGATAGCAGCAAGCACCACTTAGATTTTGCAGGGATCCATGTGGTATTAATGCTTATGTGCTGCCACATCTTCTCGCAAATCGTGTGGTCTTGCTCCCGCTCCTTGATGGGAGGGGTCACCAGAGACCTGAAAGTGCAGCTTGGGTTGTAAATAATGCGATAGTAAGAGTAAATATTTCGGACTAATTCTAATAAGTAATACTCGCTCTCTTCATTTTTATAAAATGTATTTTGACTTTGCATAAGAATTAAGGTTGCATGAAAATTGAGATAGTTATGAGAGAAAATAATTTAGATGCTCCCACTTAATTGTTTTAAAAGATGAAAGATATGTTTTTGTGTGGGCGGTACTGAATAAATGCATATGGTTGATATAACGTAAATAGGGGTATAGAAGAAAATTAAATCTACATACAAACATTATATTTGTGAACAAAACCATTGAAAAAAATAAGCCTTATAAAAATAAACAGCGGGAGTACTATGATAAATGCATAATTCAAAACTTGCAAAACCAACATAACAAAAAAGATAAAGCAATTTATAGCTATTATGTTGACTTAAAAATGACTCATGTAAATAAGCAGATTGATGAATAATTGAATAACAGGGCGCTCTCAAGTGTCAGACTACTGAAGGTCTAACCTTCAGCCTTCTCGCCACTATGGGTAGGGCTGCTAGAGATTAAGCTCATACCTCCAATACACTAGGGTCAATTAATCACAAGTTGAATTAGAAAATTTTTAAACAAATAAGGTCTTGAACTTTTACCTTCCTATATCATGCACCATAAAAGAATTTAAGATCAAAATTTCACTATTTAACTCGAACAAGTTCTGAAAAGTATTATTCAGCCAATACAAAATATGAGTATATCTATATGATAGAACAAGCGGAACAGGAACAGAGGCTAAAGATCAGAGCTACAAGCCTAAACTAGTCAAGATATTCAATGATAATCATATGAACATCAAACTCATAACCAATGTATCAACAAATTAATACTTTCTAGAATTAACAGAAGGTAACCACCCAGCTTGAGGCCAAGCTTACTACTAAAATTATTTAATTCAACTTTCAGAGACCCAATTACATCATCGAGCATTCAATTAGCAGCAAATAGAGAGAGTGATTCAAAGAACACTCACAGAGGAACAAACGCTCAAGGCTTTGTTCTGATGACTGAGCAAGGCATGATTGGGGATGGCATTCTTACCCGATTATTCGCATACCCATGGGTAAAAACCCTAATAGAAGTGGATATGTTCCTCTTTTGCTACCTGTGGATATATTTATGGAGGCCAAACTTTACCCAATGAGCAAACGAGTACAGGTATGGGGGAGTTCCAACCATACCTGTTTTGTCTGATTACCCATCGCCTTCTACTGACATATGGGCTAGAACAGGCGCCCAATTAGCTCCTTGATCCCCAATTTATAGTACCTCATATTAGTAAATGTTGAACTTGAGTATCTGTGTGTTATTTGTTTCCATGTGTTATTTTAATTCTTATTCTCATGTACATTTAAAATTTTGAATGATTGATACCATTCTTCAATCCATATAATGTAGTTGATTCCCATAATTTCATCAAAAAGATTGTATTAATATCATAGCTCATTAGTTCCTAGTGCCGTTTGGTTGGAAGAATTGTTGATGGTGACAGATAAATGGATATACCTGCGGATATCGGGTTCCCGCTGGTGACGGGGTATGGGTAAGATTTTTCGCCCGCGACCCTTCACGGGTACCCGTAGAGGAGATTTTGACTAGCGAGTATAGGTATGGGTGATCACTACCCATACCTGCCGCACCCGATTGCCATCCCTAGGCACGACGAATAACCATTATCTCAAAGATCCAATAGCTACCGTATAAGCCACGGTCAAGATGGCTTTGATAACAAAGATACAATGCCCTCTCCACACAAGTGGCATACTAAGTGCAGAGGTGAGCCTAAAAAATTAGCAGCACAAGATAATCCCCAAATAAATTTTATCCCAAGATTTTGGTGCAAGAACCAAGCTCCTCTACACTGCAGTCACAGATCAAGCCTATGGGACAACAAGTAAGAACAGAACCAAGTGGCTCGGTTCACATAATCAAGACAAGCCTTTCAGTGCAAAGCTCCAAATCAAGTGACCTAGCATAAGAGCACACCGGCAAAGGCTCTAGACAAGAGCCCTTGCTCAAAGCTCACCGGCTAAGCCTAAGATCAGGGCAATAGGAAGAAAAACAAAGATAAAGAGCAAGTGAAAATTTTTAATGTAGCCTGTATTTGGAGAGGAAGAGTGGATGCCTTAAAATAGGGAAGGAGGGTTCAAGCCACAACGTCCCAGCGACCCCAACCCCTTCACTAGCCGACAAAGATCATGTGCACAAGCCCTATATACTCGACGCCACACCAGCCAAGTCAGGAGAGGTGAGGACTGTCAGTCCTTCTACCCCCTGCATATCCTACCCTAATGGGCCGGCCGAACAGAAACAAGCTGGCCCACAAGTCCAACTCCAAAATTCCAGATAACACAAAATTTTCCAACAGTGAGAAGAGAGCATGTGGATATAAAGAAAGAGTGGGCAAAGAGAGAGAGAGAGAGAGAGAGAAAGAAGAAGAAAGAGCTGCTACATAAAACACCTCATAAGCATTAGCATCACGTGGATGCATTGTTAGCCTTCCAAAACCTCTTTTGGATGTCCTTTGCATGGTTTTACATGTTTACATCCTCTTTAGAATAAAGAAAAAATAGAGGAAATTTATAGGATTGGAATCCTACAAAAAAAAATTCCTACAAATCCGTGTTGATCAAAAGAAATAGCTCCTAAAATCCCTATGAAATTTCACGGAATGGCTCAACCCATATAAATTTTGGAGGAAATCTAATGAAAGGTCCAACCACATGGAAATTTTCTTTTGTGTCTATCTCTCTCCAAAATTCTATGCTCTTTTCCTGCGATGCATCCAAATAGCAAAATTTAACAATTCATGCATCATAGAATTCCAAGACAAGTGTTTTTTTGTTCTTGTATTTTTAGATTTCTATGTTAAAAAAGACCCTTATTTATTCAAATGCAATATTTCATAGTTACCGTACATGCCTCACAATTTCTCCTTTAAAATTTTTTCATATACTCTAAACCAATGTTTGAAATTCGTTTTTGAATGACATCTTGAAGGTGGCCGAAATTCGAAATCTCGCTGAGATCTCAAAATTTCAGACAAATCTCGGATAAAATACAAAAAAAATTCAAATCCAGTTATTTGCATCGAGAAAACCAAAGCTTCGGCCGAAATTCCCGAAATCTGGACGAGATTTGCTGGGATTTTAGTGAATTTGCACTGAGCAAAAAATGATACAAATGACTTCGAAAAATTTTGATTTTTTTTGTGGAGGGTCCTAACACATTAGTGATATTCCCATAAAAATTTTAGATGATTATAAAGTCTGAGATATTTGTAAAATTCGAATATTGCTATTGTCCTGATAAAATACTGTTTGACAAGTTTGAACTAAATGAAAGATAGAACAAAGCACGTTAGTAAATTTGAAAATATTTTGTGCATGGTTATTATATAGCACTAATGTTCCCATAAAATTTTTAAATAATGATCAACGCTCACGATTTTTTAAAAATTTGGATAGTACTATTGTCGTGATAAAAACGTTATTGATAATTTTTAACCAAATAAAAAATAGTATAAACCATGTTAGAAAATTTTAAAATTTTTTGTGGATGGTATTGATGTATCATTAATGTTTTTATAAAATTTTTAAATGACGATCATGCTTAAAAAATTCTTATAATGCCACATTCTGATAAAAACCTCAAAATCAATACATAGATTTGCTTTAGCAATAAAAAAGTTTAGAATTTTTAAAAATTTTACAGAAGGGATCTCATAAAATTTTTGAATCATGATAATACTCTAGTGAATCTATAAAATTCTTACAAGGGCACTATACCATTTTATGTTCTTTCTGTTTTTGATTTTTAACATATAATAAATGAAGTTCAATGCTTACATATATTTGATTGAGTACACAAAAAAGTTGAAAATTTTAAAAAAATTTATATAATGGCACTGAGGTAATTCTTAATCCCTCATAAAAATTTTGAATCATGATTACACTTGAGCAAATTTATAAAATTCTGACAAGATTACTGTCCTAAATTTGTTCATTCTATTTTTGATTTTTTAAAGATAACAAATGAAGTTCAATTATTTTAAATTTTTTATGATCCTACACTACTAAAGATAGTATCATAATTTTTTAGATTATGATCAAACTTATACAATTTTGTAAAAATCTCACAATATTTCTATCAAAATTATAGAACATCTCAAAAATTCGGATTTTTAACAAATTTTTTTGGGAAAATAACTTTCTTAAGGGTTATCGGATCAAATCTGATCAAAAAAGTCAAAAACCAGTTAAAAATCAAGATTTTAGCGAGATTTGGGAAAATCTCACCAAAATTTTTAAAAATTACTATAATAATTTTTTTTTTTAATTTTTTTACTCGGCGATTTTAGAGCCATTCTCGGAAATTTCGATGGTCCTTTTTAGTTTTTACCTTACTCTGGACAGCAATACAGCACTCGTGGGCAGGTCGGTCATTTCACCGGAGCTAAAAGCCAGGCGCGCCCCGCGACAAAAGCGCGGAGGCGCGTCGCGCTCGCCCCCGGGCCACGTCACCGATCCGCGTGCGCGCCCGTTGCACCCTATCCACCCTCCGATCCCCGCGCCCCTCCAATCGCACCGTCCATCCATCCAGGCCATCCAGCATCGCAGCAGTCGCACCCGTCCCCGTCTCTCGCGAACCGAAAAAAAGATTCAAAATATTTCGGCTTGCATTTACATCAGGAAACGATCCGTTCACACAGCAGGGACCTCACTATACATTACTGACAGGTCGGCCTGAAGTCAGGAGGTTACAACCAAAGCCCACATGTCAGTGATGTACAGTTTCTTCCCACCGTGTACCTCCTCGTATACGCTGCATAGACCCGCTCATCTCTTTATCTACTGCGTCCTCGTCTCGTCTCCTTCCCCGATCCAAATCCAAAATTTCCCCACTCCACAGTTCACGTTTTCACATTCTCTCTCCCCTACACCTCACTGTAGCCGGAGAGCTCAGCTCGGCTCTGCTCCGCCACCGCGGGCTGTAGCCAGTCCCGTCCATGGCGAACGAGGAGGCTCCCAAGTCCGCTGCCCTCCCGCCCTACCCTGAGGTGAATCGCTTCCGGTTCTTGCTCTGATTCTGTTAATCCCGCCGTCGATTCGTCCGCGGGTTAATTCTTTGTTTGGTTCTTTGTTGGTCGCGCGCGAGCTCACCGTCCCCTTGTTCGGCAGATGATTCTGGAGGCGATCGAGGCGCTGGACGACAAGAACGGCTCGACCAAGTCGGCGATCTCGAGCTACATCGAGGGCAAGTACGGCGACCTCCCGCCCGCGCACGCCTCCCTCCTCACGGCGCACCTCGCCCGCATGAAGGAGACTGGCGATCTCGTCTTCTCCAAGAACAACTACTTCCGCGCCGACGCCCCGGCGCGCCGCCCAAGCGCGGACGCGGCCGCCCGCCCAAGCCCAAGGACCCCAGCGCACCCGCCGCCGCCGCGGCTGCTCGGGACCCGCCTCTTCGCCGCGCCCCGCGGTCGCCCGCCCAAGCCCAAGGACCCCAGCGCACTGGCCGCCGCCGCCGCGGCTGCTCGGGACCCCACCTCCCCACCGCGTCCCCGCGGCCGCCCGCCCAAGCGTAAGGATCCCGTCGCCAAGGGCATGCCCCGCCCGCGCGGCCGCCCTCCCAAGAGGGCCAAGGTCGTCCAGAGCGCGCCCGCTCCTGCACCCTCCGCTGCCGGTTCCGTGCCTGTCAAGCGTGGGCGCGGGCGCCCGCCCAAGGTTAGGCCTTCGGCCACGCCGGTCGGTGAACCGACCGCGGCTTGACTGGCTTCGGTTCCCGAATCTTGCTGCGATGGCGATAGTGGTAAGCTTTGGGTTTAACTGTGCTTTCCGATTTATGTTTCGTACTAATTGTGGTGCGCCGTAGTTGCTCAGTATGTGCTGTAAGCTAATCTGGATGAGTATGTGCACAATGGATGGATTTAGTATCGTAGTTTACTCTGCTGCTCAGAGGGACCGAGTTAATATTATTATTGCCTGTTGTTGTTGCATGCTGATTATGATGTTTGTGTCTTGTTGAGTTTGTCGTTGTTGGCTTGATTTGTTCCTGATTGGTGGCTGCTTCCTGCATTGTCATAGTGTTCAATTGGTGCGTGATATGTGAGATTTATGCTTGAGTTATCCACTGGTTGTGTTGTTGGAACTTGGTGTTTATGAATCTGTTTGGGACCGGAGGATAGTGACTTAAAATTCTTCTATTATATATAACACCTGATATCTATGGCTCTATGCTTAGTTCATGCTTCATACTCAACATAGCAGCAAGTGTAATTCTTCTAGTGTGTATGACAATTATTATCTACTATTGCATAGTTAAATCTTTCTGTGGTGATGTAGATAAGCTTTAGGTGTAATTGTGCTCTTCAGTTTATGTTTCTTACTAACTGTCGCTAGATGTAGTTGCTCAATATGTGTTGTTGTAGGCTGATTTGGACGATAGTTTGTATACCATGAATGATGGATGAAGTGTCATAGTTGACTGTGCGTCTGATAGTGATGCAGTTTGAAGTGTCATGGATGAATGATGGATGAAGTGTCATGGATGAAAGGATGGATGAGATTAGGATTCTTTCTTTCTTTTAGAGTAGGATTCCTATTTCATTTGGAGGAGGACTAAAGAGGCTATATAAACACCGAGAACTCTTTCAAAGTAGAGGTACATGAGAGGATTATATCTTAGGTTATTGTTTAGCTCTAGATTCTTGTATGGGGTCCAGATCCAAGTGTCCTAAAAGGTTTGTGATGGTTGTGAGAGATCGATAATCCCTTCTCTTTTGAGGTCGTGTTCAAAGAATTTGCAGTCGGTTTTGCCAAATCATATCTCTTTCGTTGTGGTTGCTTTAACGTTATTATTTTGGTTCTCTTTATGAGATTCATCTGTACACTTGCTCTCTTTATGAGATTCATCTGTACACTTGCTGTATCTTATAAAACTTTAATGCGATTGGGGTTTGTTGTTTGCTGATTGTGCGGATTATGTTTGCTTCTTGTTTTTGTGGCCGTCATCTTGACTTTATTTTTACCGGTGGCTGTTTCTTGCGTTGTCAAATAGTGTTGAATTGGTCCGTGAATGTCGGAGAAAAATTATGTTATCTGTCGATGAATTAAGTTGTTTGTTGGATTTCACTGTTACGAAACTGTGCTAGCGTAATTGATGTGTAAATTGTTCTTTAGGAGGTTGATTGTAGACTGTACAATGATTATGTTTTCTAATTGAATAAAGTGTTTTTTAACAATTCTTGCTCGGAGGTTTTACTTACTGATTATATACATCTTTCTTAGGTTGCTTGTTTGATTCATTAAGGCGTCTAGGGGTACAAGCGGTTTATGGGCTGATTTTCTGCACTATCTGGTTTTTGAATTTGTTTGGTATTGGATGGATAGTGCACTCAAATTCCTTGTGGAGATAACACGTATCATGCAACTTTGTATTGTTCATGCTTCCTACTCAGGGACCCAGAAGTCAGAAGAGTGGCGATCAATTTTCTAGCCCTCTTCTAATCTCCTTTTTTTTCCCTTTTTTTTTGGGCAAAACATGACTCATTCCAAAAGAATTTGCAAATATAGTCATCTTTACTACCGTGGGTCGTTCGTCGCCTACCATATTTGGGGAGCACGGGAGGCCAAGGTATTGCAGAGGCGAAGTGCACGGCAGCTGGCGGTGGTTGCTGCCGTGCTCTGGAGGCGTGGAAGGAGTTGGTGCTCTGTGGCACCTGAACACGGGACCGGAGGGTGTGAGAGGCTCTTCTGCGGTAAGGGAGTGTGGAAGGTGCCTCTCACGGTAGAGAGAATGTGCTTTTCATGGTGGAGACAGAGTTAGATTTGTAATTCTATTTGGAATGAAGCTATTTTTGAAAAAAAAAATAAGTAGAGGGTTGGAGAAGTGATCACTTCTGAGGCAAGCGGTATCTATGCTTTGTTGTGTATACTGTCGGTTTTCGTTTCACGTTCTACTGTTGGATCAGAAGCTGACAATTACTTCATTAATGAAAAAATTATGGGCTAAAGTTATGATGGATTGATTGTTTCTTTTTGTAAATAAAAATAAGGGGGCGGCACGGTGTCCTTGGAAACGTTTTTCTGTAGGTATTTGGTTATGAAAATTTTCTTGCATGATTTGTTTGAACCCTTGATCTTAAATTTGAGTTCAGGGTCACCGCTAAAATGTTGTGCGCGTTCTCTTCATTGAACTGAAAACTTGGACCCCCCCCCCAGCGAAATATCTATGAACTAGAGAGTTGTACTTAATTTCGCTTGAACGTGGTCCCTTTTTCGTGACCATGTTTGGTCTCTGGGAGCTCCTGCTTAGCATTTATCTCTGCAGACCTGTAGTGGATGCCCGTGTCCTTTTGATCCGTTTGCGAGCGCGCGTGAACGAAAAACGAATTTCCATTTTTTTAAAAAAAAACAAATCGAGATATATTTTCTAGTTTTTTGGAGGGCCTTTCAGGTTTATTTTTGAAAAATGGAACAAGGCGTTTTTTTAAAATCTTTGTAGGATCTTTTCAGCTTTTTCTTGAGAAAATAGATCGGAACGGAAAAATAGACAAAAGCATAGTTTCTAAATCTTCGGAGGATCTTTTTTGTGGCGGCACTCGGACACTCTCTAAGGTCTTGCAATCTCTTAACTTTAATACATAGTATATATTTTCTCAGGGAAAACGGAGAAAGGATCTTCTTTTGCCTAATCTAACACTTTATACATTTACCCGTCAATAATATATGTTTCAAAAAATACTATAGATTGAATTGCAAAAAAAACTATAAAGATACAAACGTACACATATTTCTCACTCCGAAAATATCAAAAATCGAGTTATGGGGAAAAAATTGAGAGATGGAGTTGTAGAAATATCTCTCTTTCGACGAATTATTTGGAAAATATTGGAAACCGGTTGGAAAACTGAGGTGGGAAAAAAGTTTAGAGGAAAAAGGGTGAAAAAATATTAGAGATGGCAACTTTCTTTTGTCGAGTCTAACACTCTACGCGCTCATCGAGTAATAATTCGTGTTCTAAAAAATATTAGAGATCGAATTGGAAAATCGAGTTGGAAAAAAAGTCCAGAGATACATGCTTCGGAAAATCCTATAGATCGAATTGGGAAAAAAGCTATAAAGATACAGCCGTACACATATTTCTCACTCCGGAAAATATCAGAAACCGAGTTACGGGAAAAAAATAGAGATATATAGTTGTAGAAATATCTCTTTCGACGAATTATTGGAAAAATATTGGAGATTGAGTTGGAAAACTGAGGTGAGAAAAAAATCTAGAGAGAAAAGGGCGAAAAATTATTAGAGATGACAAACTTCTTTTGTCGAATCTAGCACTCTACGCGCTCATTGAGCAATAATATCGAAAATATTTTTCTCAGGAAAAACGGAGAAAGGACCTAGACGTAAGGAGTAAGGACCTGTTTGTTATGTTTTTGGATCTGTCTGCTATCCTGAAAAATTAGAAAAGGGCATGTTCGCGATTTGAATTTAACGTGAGTTTTTTTCCTAAAACAGCGCACGAGGGACCCAAACGGGTTTTAGAAAAAAATCTTCCCCTTACAAAAAAATCACGGAGGACCTATTCGTAATCTATAGGGATCTATCCGTAATTTAAAGAAACACAATAGAGATCTATCTGTAATTTAAAGAAATAAAGGGTTTTTCCGCGATAATGGCTAAGGTGACACGTGAGGCGGCTCCCCATCCGGCAATTCTATCGGGTATAATAAAGGTCGGATGCAGCTCTTGATCGGCTGTTGCGGACATTCGTGGTGTGGTTTGGTTCTTGCGATCTAGCCATGGCACTGTTGTTTCCATTGAAGTTGAACCACCCATCGGAGTGTCGTAGCAGGCAAGGTGTTCACCTCCACTGTTCGTTCCGTCAATCTCTCCGGACTCTGGTCGGCGGCCTGCCCGAGGTCGTCGACGGCATCCAAGGCTGTGCTCGTCGTGGACCATCCTACATTCCTATCGCCTTCACCGCATCATCCCTGGGGGCTGGGCTGGAGTATGACATTGCGAGGGCTTTTTACGGGAAAGGCGCCTTAAAGTAATACGCTTTCTTCGGCGCAAAGCGTTCTTGTCTGGTCGCATGCCCTGTCCCACACTGCCACTCCGTACGTTCCCGTTACTTCATATTGGACAGGCCGTCCAGTAAAAAAGATTAGATGGGCCGTAAGAGCTAGGCCTAATATCTTTACAAGGCCTAATATATTTGGCCCTTTTATCGAGGATGCCTTGGCACCGAAGCACCGACCTCATTTCAATTTTCCCAATCAGGGCTGGATGTCTGGATCTCCCCACCAGCTTGTGGCTTTCTTCCTTGAACTAGCCCGACTCTCCGAGCTATACAATATTAAGGTCCTATTTATTTGAACTTTTTTAACGATTTAAAAGTTAAAAAGTTAAAGTTTTTGTCTGGGCTTTTTAAAAACTATAAGTCTTTACATAACTAAAAGCCAAAAGCCACTTGAGAGAAGCTTTTTTAGACATATTGATGGTTGGTTTTAGACTAATAACACTAAAGTTAGATAAAATTACCCACCTCTATCATGTACAAAAGTTATTAGCTTTAAACTGTTTAAATAAAAAACTGGCTTTAAACTATAAGCCAAAAATCCTAAACCTAAACAAACAAGGCCTAAGAGATTGCAGACTCGTGCTCGGAATAGGAATAGATGACGAGTTGCCGACTACGGTAGGACTTGTTTGATTTGGCCAAAATTTTGGAGCATTTTTGTAGATAAATCAAAAAATTAAAGTAAAATGTCGGCCCATTTATATAAATGGCTGACAATTTGGATACCTAAACAAGGCTAACTTACACGTGGATGGGCTGAGATCCCGCCGAATGCCAGCCCACCAAAAAAACATGGCCTTAGAAAGCCCAATGTGGTAATGGATAATGGGCCAGGCTGAAGGTTCTCCCATGAAGCATCAAGTCGTCGTTTCAAGTCATCGAGATCGTTCAGTGAGCAGGTCGCCGTTCGTCAGGATTGTGAGCAAGCAGACGGTGGGGATCTTCCTGACGATCTGGATGAGAGGCCACAGGAAGTGCATCCAGAACCTCAAGTTCTGGACTGTCGGTGTCAGTGCCATGGGCTACATTGGCAACAAGGTTGGTGGTTGCGCGTCATGTTTCTCAGGGGTTTCTGCTCTGCATTGCTGCAAGTTTTGCCGTTTCCTGAACACTAGCCACAGCCACACGCTACATTGCGTCGTGAAAAATTTTGGCTCGCGATGCTGCGTCATACGAAATTTGAAAAATTCGGTCGCGCGACGTTACACCGCGTGAAATTTGGTCCGACGGATATTTTTGAAAAAATTGTGTAATTTCGGTTTTCTTGGTTTTTTTTTAAAAAATGGGCCGCTAGAAGCTGTTGGTGAATCTACGGATTGCTAGGAGTCGTCGGTGAATCGGTGTTTTCCTGGAGGAAAACACGGAGGGACCTAAACATACTTTTTTTGATAATTCTAGTTTTCTTGTTTTTCTTTAAAAAATAGGTCGCTATGACTCGTCGTCGAATCTGTGGACCGCTATAAACCATCGGCGAATCTGTGGGTGGTTTTTTTGTTTTTGGGAGAAAACAATCGTATTTTCATTTTTTTTGCGTAATTCAGGTTTTCTTTTTTTTTTAAAAGGGTCGCTAGGACCTATCGACAAGTCTATGGATTGTTATAAATCGTCGGCGAATCTATGTTTTTTGGGAGAAAATCGCAGAGAGACCTAAACATAATTTCGTTTTTCTTCGGATCCAATATGTTAAAAACCGATTTCTTAGGACCTAAATGTAAGTTTGTTTTTTGGTCTATTTTGTTAAAAACCACCGAAGGATCTGAACGTAAACCACTTAGGGATCTAAACGTAATTTTATTTTTTGGATCCTTTCTGTTAAAAACCGGCCGGAGAACCTAAACATAATTTTATATTTTTTAGAAAACCTTTTTGTGAAGAAGATGAAGTAGCAGTTTTGGTTGCTCTCCGTTAGCCCCCTTTCATATCATATCATATACTACCTTTCCTATTTCTTGAAAGAATCACGCCCTCTGCTCGCTTTGAGCTGAGTTGGCCCTTGGCTCGGCTCGAAATTTCCTTTTTTGCGTTTAAGTTTGTAAAAAAATTGTAATTACGTATTGGTCCTTTTCATGTTTTTTTACGGAGAGGGCTTTAAAAAAATCGCGGCTCTTTCATGAGAGAACCCTAAATAGATACCGAAAAAAAACGTAGTGACGTTTCGATCATTCCGACTATTTTTTATGATTTTGTTTGCACTTAAGTCCTTCAAAAAATCCGTATTTACGTATTGATCCTTTTTGCGTTTTTTTATGAAGAGGACGTTAAAATAAACGCGGTTATTTCGTGGGAGGACCCTAAATAGATACCGGAAAAAACGTAGTGACGTTTCCATCATTCCGGCTATTTGTTAGAAAAGGACTTTTTCGATTTAGCACGATCGTAGATTCTTCGTGAGATAACCTCTGATAGATACGAAAAAAACGTGATTTCATTTGTATCCTTTCAGCCGTTTCGCTCATTTTCTCGACGATTTAAAAAAAACACGCCGTCGAAAAAAAGAAATTTTTTTCTAAGAAAAAATAGCACGCGCGGCGTGTGACGCCGCGAAAAATATCCTAGTATATACTAAAGATAGAAGACTTCCTAGTTAGAGACCGATTCCATGTGTCCTCCCTCCACGAATGCCCCATAGAAAAAATAGTAATTATGTTTAGGTCCTTTTAGTAGTTTTTTTTGAAAAAGGACCTTTTGGTTTAGCAAAATCGTGAATCTTTTGTGAAAGAGCTCTAAATAAATACAAAAAAGCGTAATTACGTTTAGATCATTCCAGGAATTTTTCACGAAAAAAGCCTTTCAATTTAGCGCAATTACAGATTTTTCGTGAGAGGACCCTAGATAAATGAAAAAAAAAACATAATTGCGTTTGTATCTTTTCAACCGTTTCACGCATTTTCTCAATATTTTTTCAAAAAATAACATCAAAAAAATAAAATTAATTTTTTAAAAACTAATAAACACGACATATCACACTACGAAAATATTTCCCAGTGACTCCAAGGTGATAATGTATGGTGCATTGAAGTCGGCCACTTTTGCGATTGTAGCAGCAGGAAAGTACAACGTTACAGGTCAAGTTGCAGAAAAAAAAATTCTACTGGCCTGATCTTGAAGCTTTAACATATTAACATATTTATGCATTTGTACTACCCCTCCTATTTCAAGAGACACGTTGTTTTGAACATCCATGTGCTCCGTAAAAATCAATTGTAATCATTAATTTTTATTATAATATTATAAAAGTATTGTATCGAGATGAATCTACACATAGATTTTTTTTTGAACCGGAGAGAGTATGTCTCGGCAACTTGAATTCACCACTCAATTTATTTCAACTTCTCCATGTTTGAAATGTTTGTACAGTAGAATTTATCGTTTATCTAGTCTCCGATCTCTTTTTTTTTTCAAATCTAACTCCCTCGTGCATAAATTTGCAAAATTAGCCCCCTCCAATACCACGGAAAGTGCGGCAGGCAACACGTGTCCTCTGCCGTGTTTAGGTAGCGCAGAAACTCCTTACCACGCATGGTGAGCACGGGAGCATGCTGGATGCCACCGCAGCGCGTGCGAGAGCAGCCGGCTGACCACTGGAGGGCACTGGTGTGCGGGGGTGCATGGGCCGCTACCGCGGTCGTGGAGCGTGGAAGCTCTCTTGTTAAAGCTACTGTCAGCAAAATTTCTTTTCGCTGTGAACTTTGTCTATATTCTGCTTAGTAGGCACTTGCATTTTAGGTCACCATGACGTTGAAGCTATACTGCTGACAAGATGCTCCAGGGACCTACAGGCCACCATAGCCATCCCATCAGCGCGACTCGTAAGCAATTTATTTCAATAGAAGCATTCGCTGAGCCAGCATGGCAATTACCTACAAAAGATCGATCGCTATGATCAAATATAAGATGAACTTAGAATCTATCCTTTGCTTGCAGCATTTGAGGCATTTTGTGATGGGCCATGCCATGGAGTTAATTGTATAAGCACAAGGAATGGCGGTCTGTTCGTTAAAATTTTCTACTATGGACCCACAGTTTAGCATAATATTGATGGGGATTATCTACGCATACGATCAAGAAGGGCAACATGCTTTGATTGCTCACATGTTCTCAAGTCAGATGTAGATGTCTGTGTACAATCACCCCATCCACTCAAAGCAACTAAGTTCAAGAGGAAAAACAAAAGCTTCTGTATGCCAACTCACTTTCTATTTTGTGTAATAAGTTTAGATATCCATTTGTGTTCTATATTCCACATGTCCATAATGCGGTCGATATAGAGAGTTAGAGATGTCTACTGCACCATTTGTCGGTATATCCATGTAATTCGATAGAACCATCAGGAAAGAGATACTGGCAAAACTAACAATGTCATGCACTGCACGTTACCCTCTTGAGGTTGAGCTGCTCATAACAATTGGCTCTATCCATCCATGGCTAATAAAAACAACCAAGTGTGTTACAAATTACTTCACTCCAGCAGGAGTAGATCCTGGTGCTTCAAGGTGATCAAGAGCTGCATGCCTGTCCGCTCGGACGTCATGGATAAATTCAACGGTGACAGTAACTAAAGGGAAGAGGAAGGTGCTTATTGCTTCGACAACAGCTTGTGCTGAGGGTATCAGCTTGACAGGTGCGTCAAGATTTGGTCATGCTGGATTCAGAGTGGAAGCACTCCAAGGCAAGGCAGGCGATAGCACGGGCGTTCCGGCCTGGCCAGGAGAGAACGGTTTATGTCTACCTTCTCGTGGCATCTGGGACATGGGCGGAGGAAAAGTACAACAGCAACGGGAGGAATTAAAGCTTGGATGTCGAAAATGGTCTTCTTCGGACGCTATGTTGATGATCCATTACAAAACCGTGTGACTGCTTGAAACCCCCCAAAAATTCAAAATGAACTTATTTGAGTATATTTGGGTTTATTTGATTTATTTGAATTTTTTGAGATTTATTTCGATTTTATTCGGTTTTAAACGAGCCCTTTCCGTTTTTGGAAATGTCCTCGCGCAAGCCGCTTTCCTCTTTTGGCCATCCCGTTTTCTCCTTGATTCGCCCTGCCCGTCCGCTTTCCCCCTCCATTGGGCCTCGCCTGCGTGCCCAACCCTCGGCCTACTCCGCCTTCGCCCCGACCCAACCCGTCTTCCTGCGCCGACCGCCTCGCCCACACCCCCATCCGATCGGACGCTCACACCACGCCCCGTCTCATCGCGCACCCACCCCGCCACCTTCCCAGCCCTGTGGTTGCTCCGCTGGCCCACCTTCCCAGCCCTGTGGCTGCTCCGCTGGCCCGTTAGCCACCGTCCTCTCCCTCACCGACCCGCCGTCCTTTCCCCCTCGCTCCGCCGCTATAAAAGGGCCTCCCCTCCCTTGTTTTGCTGTGCCCCAAACTCATCGTGGTGAGCTCTTCCTCCCCCGCTACTTCTTCTCCTCTCCGGCCAAGCGTCGCCGCTGCTCGCCTCGATCGCCCCCCTCTCTCTAGCAAGCGGGCCCTTGCCCACAAGACGCCCCCCTCGCCATCGGGCACTGCCTCGTCGGCCACTCACACACTTTGGTGGCTGCTCAGTGGGCCACATTACGCCTCACCCACAGGTCAGGGCAGCCAAAGGTGCTAGGCCGTGCGGTTCATCAGTCTTGACCTAGTCCAAATATTTTTCCGATTTATTTTGATTTTCGGGTTTTTGATTTATTTAAAATCCGAAAAATCAATTTAAAATTCCAGAAAATCCCCAAAAAATTTCAAAAATACATATTTTTGACCCGTTCGAGCCTTTGAGTCCAAAAATGATCTCCGTTTCGCCGTACCAAGCCCAGAAAATTCTCAAATTACCCCTGAACTCCTTTTCCGGCCATTTTCTCTCAGGTTTCTTTTTCCCGTTTTCTTTCTTTGGTTGTTTTTATTCGTTTATTTACTGAAATTGCTTTTTCACGCTAGATCCGACTTCGGAGCAGCCTCTAGAGCACTACTCGGAGCAGGAGCCGTACGTGGAGCCGCTGCAGGAGCAGGAGCTATTCGGAGCCGACCACAACTACAGCGACTTCCGCCTAGGAGAGCCTTCGACCTCGCAAGGCAAGCCGCACCCCTTGAACATTTTGATCCCATTTTCTGTATAAATACTGTATATTTTGCTATTGCATCATTGTCTGCTATCAGGGAACTAAAAAGGAACTAATTTAGAATGATTTGATTAGTTAAAACCCACTCTCTTGTTAAAACCATATTGATTATGCCATGTTCAATTGTTAACCCTAGGTTATCATTAATGAACCTCCGTAGCTTAGGTATAATAATCTTTTATATTTATGAACTATTGTTCAAAACCTCCTCGAGTCGTGACTCGAGGCGCATTTCAAAAACTGCTACGGTTTGGGGGACAGTGTTGGGTGGACCACAGAAAGTGGATGCTGTCCCAACCCCCAATCGATGATAAGCCCAAATGTGATCTGGTGATGGGTACGGTGGTACCAGTGTTGTGGTGTGTATTGGGCTGTGTCTTTGGCATTTAAGGATCAACCCTCTTGGGCAAAGTAAATAATTCAGTCATCTCTCAACCACAAGTTAGGCCAATCAGCTTTGTTGACCTGATCCAACGTAGCCCGGTATATTGTTTTTTCCATTGGAATACCTACAGGTGGACCAATTCTCGGTTAGGAAAATGGATCGCGTGTTGTTTGGGGTGGAACGGAATGGTGCGGCCATTCGTCGGTTCTCATAACAGTAGGTATCTACAGTATGACCAGATCGCGTCTCCTACCTTGGCCAGTGGGTCCTCGAGACTGTGGATCTTCGTAACCTACTGGGTAGGAGCTAAAGAGGAGAAATTCAATGAAAGGTTATGTTAATCTCGGTCGGGCCGCATGCATAAAAGTTGCATGTTAATCGCGTGACACTAATGACTGTAGATATCTTGTGGGTAAAGTTGAGTAGCTCGGCAGAGTGATCTAAATGGTATTCGAATACGTCGTACTTCCGGTTAATGAAGCTGAGTTAATTTAGGGTGATTCCTGTAACTGAGCTCAAATAGTTTTAATTATCTGCAACTGAATTTGCTTTTATGTCTAGCAATGTACACTTGATTATTTGCAATTGAAATCCTAGGTGGCTGCAAAGGTATTTATATGCACCACGTGAAAAGGACGATCCGTCACACTGCTATTGTGAAAGGACAGGGATGTCGCCTAGAGGGGGGGTGAATAGGCGTTTATAAAATTAAAACTTAATTCGCAGCGGAAAAGAATCGGACTATCCAACTTTGGATATCGGACCATCCGATATGTATCGGACTATCCGATATGCACAATCGGATTATCCGATCAGAGCGAGAACAATCAGATTTATCACAAGTTAGAGCTAGGCAAGGCTAAGCAACAAAAGGAGTAGAAGGCTAGCTACAATAATTTCTTCAAGATCAATTTAATCAAAGCAACAAGAAAAGACCAAACCAAAGATTTGATGCACGGTTGATTTTTTCCCGAAGTTCGGATCCTTGAGGGGATCCTACGTCTCCGTTGAGGCGGCTCGGTTAGACTCAAGCCGGGATCTCTTTCAACCCACTTCCTCCCGGTGTTGCACACATGCACTCGCCGGTTGAGGCTTGGTCACGCTTGAGCCGGGGTCTCTCTCAACCCTCTTCCTCCCGGTGTTGCACTTTGCACTCGCCGGCTTCACTTCTTGATCCCTTCTCTTGCGGAGGCGGAATCGAACCTTCACAAACTTCCTACGACCAACCACACACAAAGCTCCGGTGGCTCGTAGGCGACCTCCTAGCCGTCTAGGAGTCCTCAACCTCCAAGAGTAACAAATGCTCACGAAGAATAAACTTGGAGATGAAATCAAGTGCTCAACAACTCAAATCCACTCAATCTAACACCTCACTCCTCAAACTCTTACCAACCCTTCTCACAAAGGGGATCACTTAGATCTAAGGGTAAAGAGGTGTTTAGGGGGCTCAAGAACAAGAGGATAACCCCTCAAACCAGTGGAAATAACTGCCACTTCGAAATGGAGAGGAGAGGGCTTTAAATAGAGGCTCCAAAAAACTAGCCGTTATGCCCTGGTCAGACCCACATCGGACTATCTGATATTGAACATCGGACTATCCGATGTGTGTAAAACTCCAGATCGGCTCCACAAGAAATTCAAATTTTCTTGAATAAAAAGCACAGATCGGACTTTCCGATATGGAACATCGGACTATCCGATGTGTGTAAAACTCCAGATTTCCAAGGAAACATCGGACTATCTGATATCAAACATCGGACTATCCGATATTTCCAGAGAGAACCCATTTTCAAGGCTGTTTCACAAATTTTCTAAGTCCACATCGGACTATCCGATGTCAACATCGGATAGTCCGAACTCACTTGGATAGTCCGAATCGCATCGAGCAAAGCGACAAAACAGCATAACTTTTGATTCCGGACTCGATTTCAGTGAATTTGGACTCTATTGGCCGTGCGTTTTTTTTCGCGGAAACAATTTTGTTTTTTCGTCGTTTTTTTTTAAAAAATCGTCGAGGAAACACGAGAAACGATTGAAAGGACACAAGTACATCCGCGATCGCGCTAGCCAAGTTGAGCCGGCCGTGCATTTTTTCGTGGAAACAATTTCTTTTTTTTGTCGGTTTTTTTTTAAAAAAATCATCGAGAAAACGCAAGAAACGATTGAAAAGACACAAGCATATCGGCGTTTGCGCTAAATCAAAAGGTCCTTTTTGTGAAAAATAGTCGGAATGATCCAAACGTCACTACGTTTTTTTCAGTATTTATTTAGGGTCCTTTCACGAGAGATTCGTGTTTTTTTCTAAACAGAAGGCTCTCTTCATAAAAATCCGCGTAAAGGACCTACACGTAATTACGTATTTTTTGAGAGACCTACACGTGTAAAAAACAAAACGAGCCGAGCCGGCTGGGCTACGTTTTTTCGGTATTTATTTAGGATCCTTTCACGAAAGCTTCGCGATTTTTCGGAACCAAAAGGTCCGTTTTGCAAAAATTTTGCAGTGTAATATGTCACGCACATTGTTTTTTTCGAAAAGATAATTTCGTATTTTTCGACGTATTTTTTTAAATCGTTAAGAAACGCGCGAAACGGTTAAAAGGATACAAACGTAACCACGTTTTTTTAATCTATCTGGGGTCCCTAACGAAGGATCTGCGATTGCGCGCAAAATCGAAAAGGTTCTTTTTGTGAAAAATAGTTGGAATAATCTAAACGCCGTTACAATTTTTTTTAGTATCTATCTAGAGTCCTCTCATAAAAGATCTACGATTTTTCTGAACCAGAAGATCCTCTTCATAAACAACCGCGAATAGGATCTATACGTAATTACAAATCTTTCCAAGGACCAAAACATGAAAAAAGTTTTGAGCCAAGCCGCGCGGCCGCGAAGTCTTCAAGAAATAGTAGGGATACTCGCGCGACGCAGGCCGACTTAAAACGCTGTGAGCATCAAAATATCTAGTGCAAATGGCTATTTAGTGCTAAAATGCTAACATTCATTGTAGGCCATCCGATTTATCACGTGTGATTTAGATTGAGAGTGGTGGAAACCTCTCATGGAATGAGGAGGAAAATAGAGGGGGGTTTTCGCAAAACTATTTAAGTGACAAGGGGTTGCACCACTTTTAATCTGAACCACACATGATAGATCGGATGGCTCACGATGGATGTTAGCACTTTAGCACTGAATAGCCATTTGCACAAGATATTTCCCTAAGTTTAACAAAGGGTATGATTAGTAGGGGTATTATTCGAGAAGAACGATCGATACGGTTAAGAAAAAAAAAAGTTAGGCCCTGTTTGGCATTAAGGTTTTGTAAAACCATGGTTTTGCAAACCATGGTTTGGGAATTGTCTTGGCATAAAAACCATGGTTTTACCAAACCCCATTAAAACCATGGTTTTTCTTGGAACTCTCAACTGTTTGGCTACAAAGTTTTGGGAGTTGTTTTGGTGCCAAAGCTCAGAAAAATTTGCCCAAGACCAAAGTTTCCAAAACAGAGAAAAAACCATGGTTTTGTGAAAACCATGGTTTTTAAAACAGAGTTTTTTGAAGGGCTACCAAACACCTCATGGTTTCTAAAACAGAGTTTTTCTCTAAAATCATGATTTTGTCTAGAAACTATGAAAAAATCTTGTTGCCAAACAGACCCTTAGATTTGTAATTTTGTCCCAGCTAACGGGCAAACACAACGAAAGCTTCTTGGCCTTGCCTTCCTCGTTTGCTTCGTCACCTCGAACCCCGTGGAGACAACCATCTGCCCCGCGTACACGCCACGATCCCACCCACGCTTGCTCCTCCTCCGCCGCCGCCACCCGCCATGATGAAGGACAAGATGAAGGAGCTCATGAGGAAGGTCACCGCCTCCTCCTCCCACTCATCCTTCAAGGGCACCTCCCACGTCGTCGGCTCCGGCCCAACCCCCTCCGCCTCCCGCTCCCGCACCTCAAACCCTAACCCTAACCCCAGGCTCGCCCCCAAGCAGCAGCCCTCGCGCGAAGCCGGGCCTTCCGATTTCGCCCCCTTCTCCCCACTCATCTCCTCCTCCTCCTCGTCCTCCCCCTCCTGCCTCCCCGATGCCGCGGCCGTCGCGTGCCCCAGCTGCGCCGAGGCCTTCCCCTCCGAGTTCGCCGTATCCAGGCACCTCGACGGCTGCCTCGCGTCTGCCGGCGGCACCCGCCAGCGCGCCGCCGCTTACCTCGCCGGCGACCCCCCCGCGGCAGCCGTGGAGGTGGTAAAGAAGCTGCTTGGTAACCTGCTCAACGAGCCCGCGAACGACAAGTACAGGAGGGTCAGGCTCGGGAACCCTAGGATCAAGGAGGCCGTGGCGGACAGGGACGGCGGGCTGGACCTCCTCGAGGCGGTGGGGTTCAGGGTCGTGGACGAGGGCGGGAGCACTTCGCCGTGATGGACGAGGCGCCCGAGGACGCGAGGCTGGGCGGGATCAGGCAGGCCGTGCTCCTGCTCGAGAGGTCCCGGCCTTCTGCCCCACCGCAGGCAGAGCCCGAGGAGAGCTGCCCAAATGGGGTTAAGGAACAGCAGGAGGTTAAGAAGATGGTCGATCGACATGTGAGCACTTGTCTAGTTCAATATCTTCTGTCGATTGCTTTTTTCAGTAGCGAGCAAGAAAATTGCCCTTTCCGTCAATGAATTGAACTGTGTTATCATACCACGATAGTATGATGTGCCTATGTTATGATGCTTCAGACGTACTCATGCCAGATTGTTTTTTGACATGTTTTGCACGTAGTCAGTGTAAATATAAAATACGTACTACATTCTAAAAGCTTGTTGTCTGCTTGAGATAAGGAATGCGCCACAACAAATCCTGTATTCAGATATAGGTACGTATTTACCAATGTGTTGCCATTTACTTGAAATATTAATGAGATAGTAAATATGAAGCCCAAAAGCCTTGCACTGTCATATGTTAAAGTTATGGGTAAATATCACAAAACTATAGGTTTCTTGTGCATACTATCAGAAAACTATAAGTTCTAGCTTTTATTTCACAAAACTATAGATTTTAGGAAAACTTGTATCACAAAACTAATGGTTATAGAATTGACCGTTTCTTATAACAGGTCTGACAGTGTGGGTCCACATGGTAGCCTCCCTTGCGAGTGAAACGGGAAATGTGGACGCATGAGGCTGTTATGTGGGCTCACACTGTTAGACTTGTTACAAGAAACTATCAATTCTAAAACATGTAGGCCCTGTTTGGCAACAAGGTTTTACAAAACTATGGTTTTGCAAAACCATGATTTGGGAATTGTCTTGGCATAAAAAACATAGTTTTACCAAACTCTATTAAAACTATGGTTTTTCTTGGAACTCTCAACTATTTGGCTACAAAGTTTTGTGAGTTGTTTTGGTGCCAACGCTCAGAAAAATTTGCCTAAGACCAAAGTTTCCAAAACAGAGAAAAAACCATGGTTTTGTGAAAACCATAGTTTTTAAAACAGAGTTTTTTGAAGGGTGTAGGGTCGAGGATGCGCCTAGAGGGGGGGTGAATAGGCGATTTACAAAATTCGATCGCTCACTAATCAATTCGCTCTAATCAACCCCTATGTCAAAACCTACACAATTATAATGCGGAAGCGATAAACTCGGTTTTGACAATTAAAGCCTAAATCAACTAGGCTCACTATGTGCACTATCTAAATTATGTCTCTACACAAGAATTGCTAAATTGATCAACTAAATAATACTAGCAATTCTAATTCAAGCAATTGATAAATATTCAATAATGTAAAGTGCTTGAATATAAATGAGACAAGAGACAACCGATATTTTTCCGTGGTGTTCGGAGACTTGCCGGTCTCCCCTAGTCCACGTTGAGGCTAGCCCACACTTGGACCGGCTCCCGCCGAGCACCGCCTCTTTCCACTAGTCGTGGTTTTCACGCCGCTCGTAGGCTCAACCCGAACCTTCACAAACTTCGCGGGCTTCTCACAACCTTGAGAGCTCCAAGACATGACGCCACGCTGCCTAGGAGTCGGCAACCTCCAAGAGTAATAAGCCGCTCCTTCACTTGAACTTCACCGGCACAACAAATGCGCCCTCGGTGATCACCAAGTGCAACACATGCACAAGGCCTCCCTCAAGTGCAACACATGCACAAGAGGCTCTCAATCCTCTTCCTAATTGCAACACATGCAATTAGGGCTCACTCTTAGCTCAAGAAGCAAATGGAAGAGGCAACACATGCACACAACTCCCACACACTCACAATAACTCCAAAGAACCTGCCCCAACACCCCAAGGCCTCCTTTTATAGCCACCAAGCCAAAACTAGCCGTTGGGGGTCGAAATGGGCAGAACTCCGAAAATCCGTGCTACTCTGCCCTACTAGAACCGTAGAGCACCGCCTCACGGGCCAACGGCTACAAAACTAGCCGTTACCAGAAATCCGTAGCACCGACCAACTAGGAGCGGTGCTACCGCTCGCCGGTAGCACCGGCCATAAGCCCAGTAGCACCGGACCACCGCGAACCTCAAAAACACACCCTCTGGAATTTTCACACCGGGGGTTCGGCCGGTGCTACCGCTCCTCCGGTAGCACCGGACCACCATGGCCGGTAGCACCGGCCCTGAGGCACAAGAACACCCCCTCTGGAAATTTCACACCGGCCAGAGGGGCGGTGCTACCACCCACCGGTAGCACCGGGCTACCACCACCGGTAGCACCGGTCTCACAGAGAAAACAAGATTTTTCACACTAAAATCATTTCTCCAAAAACCAAATGCCATTCTTCGAGCCATATGATGATCAACACATGATCATACACACGTGCAAAACACATTTGCACCAACTTAGCTCATGCTCAAAGAATTTAAACCAAATTGCAAAAACACATTTTGCAACCAACTCCAAATCTATTTGCAAAACGTATAAAGCAAATCAAACTCGAGTTTATGAGATTAATCCCCCTAGCCATGTGAAGGTCAACACAAGACCCGGTCAACTTGCCAACACCCGTTGCAAGCCCCATTCACATGCTCTCGGGATTCCGGACTCATAAACCTCAGTTTATTCGCACAACGAACTTGCAAATAACTCAATGAACCCATTTCATGCTTGAGCACTACTCTTTGCAACACATGCAAAAGTCTAGCTCCAAGCAACGTTAAATCAAGGTGCATGAACTCTCCAATTGCAACACATGCAATTCTCTAGTTCAATGCAACCACAAATCAAACTTCGACTAAAACCAAAACCATACGTATGAGCTCTTTACTCGCAACACATGCAAGCCTCTAGCTCCAAACAAACACACAAACACAAATTCGTGCTTGAGCTCTCTCCTTTTGCAACACATGCAAAACTTAGCTCCAAGCAACCACACGGTTTTTAAGAAGGATGTTTTGCGAACCAAAACGTGAAGCTTCAACTAATGCAACACATGCAAAAATGAACTCCACGCAAAAGCCAACGCATTAGCTTATCCTCTTTGCAACACATGCAAATCAAAGCATTATGCGAAAACCAAATGCAACCAAGCATAAGTTTAACCCATTCGCAACACATGCCAAATGGTTAACCCTCATGCAAAAACCAAATCCAAATGGTTGAGCTTGAGTGAACGCGGGATGAGATCACCAACACATGATGAAGCTCAAGCAAAGGGAACGACCCCTCTTAATAGCACGGCGATAAAACCTTAGACTCAAAGACTACAAAAGTCCTTAGCCTATCTAATTATACCTTCGCCAAGACAAGCAATCCCTTTGGGGTCTTTATGATCATCGCTAGATACTCCCGGGATCATCACCCTTCTTTATCTTCGGGATCCATTCTTGACGCCCATCAACTCATGATGCCGTCCTTATCCCGTTCTCATCATCTTTGGACCTAACTCAAATATAACTCAAGAAACTTGTTAGTCCAAGATGCATGGTTGTCTCAATTATCTTTTGCACTCCATTAACACATAATGGATGCCTCTAGATCAATTGAGCACAACCTAAATCAATTGAGATGATTAATTGTGTCTTAAGTATAATAATACAACCCATGCTTAATTATACTTAAGAACTATTCATTTATCCTTAATTAATCAAGGAACACCATCAACACATGATGAAATATTCTTTAATAATTAACACGACAAATGAACTCAATTTAAATTATCATTTAAATTGATATGAGTATATATTAACTACACAAGTTTTCATATACTCATGTTGATGAAAAGTAATGATCCATTATATGTAAATTGTATGGAAATGATCATTACTCTAAATCATCAACTATAGAATAAACTCCACATGTATATGTGCATAAATATGATTGACTTGGATATAATATGCACATACTTACTTTAATCATATTGGAGTATATCCTATATTACCATGAGTATACTTATAACTAGGTAATTCAAATATATACTCAATGATTTAGTTTCTTTGTCTTGATCCTTATGTGTATCAATAAAGAATCGATCAATACAAAGAAACTATCAAGTTAAACTACAAACTCCCCCTAAGTGTGTGCATCCATGTAATGTATGGATTGGGAAACATGATGCACATTTTGTGGTTAATATGACGGGACATTCATATTTTAACTTGACTCCAAAGTATGCAACTAATATTAAGATGAATATGCAAACATACCTTGGGTTTTCCATTTTTCCATGCGATGAGACTAAACAAAGATATTCTAATCAAACAAGTTAGTCTCGATATAAGATTAGTCATTAATAACAATATCGCATTAGGGGATAACCTTAACATTGGATTTGTCATTAATACAGGATTAGATTTGTCATTAACACCAAAACCATAACTAATGAAGGTTGAACTTACAATCTCCCCCTTTTTGGTGATTAATGACAAATCCAAGCTTAATGAGCACATTTTGGTTAAAACAATCATAATGAGAGAATTTAAGCTAATTGAACCCATATGAATATTAATCCTCCCCCTTAATTATATTAAGCTCTCTTTTAACCAAATGACATTAAGCTTCCTAATTCTCCCCTTTTGGCATTAAGCACCAAAAATGGAAAAACTAAAAGATTAACTTGAATTACATTCTTCCCTTTTGGCATTTAAACATTCATCATAATTTTCCCCTTTTTGGTTATTCAATTATTCTCCTTTTGGCATTTAACAATTTATTTTAGGGTCTTATCTAATGGAGGTCATACAAGAATTTAAATGAATACTTATGACCTTGGCAAGGAATTAGATCTTAGATACCAATTGAAAAAGGTAGGCAATAAAATCCCAAATGAAAAGGATATACAAGGAATAAAACAAGTTTTCATTTGAAATATGGCTCGATACCAAAAGAAGAAAACTCGAAAAGAGACCATATTCGGGATTTTGGATACCACTTTGAAGGAAGAATAAGCGCTTGCAATTATGGATACCACTTGTAAAGATTTGCATTAAAATATGGATACCACTTGTAAAAGAGATAAGCATGAAAAGCAAAGAAGGGTATCGCACGGTTTATTTGAAATATTATTTGAATGTGTTTCAAATAAATCACTCCTCATTTTATTAGGCTTTGCAACTTTTTAAAATGATTCTTTTAAAGAATCCAATACTTTGCCTAATAGGGTCAAACGAGGAACCCAAGGAAAAACAGATACTACTTGAGTCAATAGATACCACTTGTAAAATTAATCTTAAGGGTTTTGTATGAAGAACCAAAAGATCCGAGCATTTTCAAATTTTCATGAAGAACAATGCTCAACAAGAGATTTTCCTCTTTTATGTATTTCAACTCATAAAGAATCCCACACAGAGAAAACTTAAGCGGTTGAACTTACAATTTTAGCTTGAGAGGGACAATCTTAATCAAGAATATGGGTATCGCAATAATACTACAAAGAGGCAATGAAATACCACTTGTAGGAAATAATTGAATTCAATGATACCACCTAAAAAAAATTCAAATAATCAAGGATATCACATGAGAAAAGAACAATAAGATCCATGATACCACTTGGAGAAAAGAAAAACTCAATGATACCACTTGTAAGCATATAGAATAAATGAATACTCAATTTGATACCACTTGAAAGAATTATCGATAACCATTGATGGGTATCAGAGCAATATAATCAGAGCAACATATACTCACGGGTATCAAAAATTCAAGAAAGATCAATAAAATTATGACGATTCAGTATCAGAGCAAAACAAAGACATGAATTCACTTGGAAGCATTTAAGTGCCCAAAATTTGATATAAATAAACTCCCCAAGATGTTCAATGAATGAAACATGGAGTTATTTGCATTTGAATTGCACAAGTTTTGTCTTTTGAAAAGATCAAGTGAAAATCACTCTTTAGGTCAATTTAATGCTCTTAGACTGATACCACTTGGAAACCCCTTCAAGTAAATCGAGAAACTTTTGAAATTTTGCCAAAATAAACTTTGGGATCATAAGAAACTTTTCCAAAAAGAATTTTTGAAAAAGGAAGTTCCAATCAAAAGATATCCCAAAAGTAATTTTGAAAACTCTGAAAATTCAGAGAGACTGTTCGGGCCGGTGCTACCGCTCCCACATGGCCGGTAGTACCGGACTCCGGTGCTACCGCAGTACTGGCGGTGCTACCGCTCCTGACAGCCTGAAACTTTCAGATTTTTTTTGCAAATTTTAGCAAAAACAATTCAAATGAAGTCCAATTGATTTGAAACTTTCCAGAAATGAACTTTGGACTATTTGGAAGGTTTTACAAAAAGAATTTTCATAAAAAGACTTTTATTTTAAAAGATATGGCAAATTGCGCTTTGAGGCAAAAACGAAAATCGATTTTCACGAAAAGCCTCAAAATGCACTTCGGTTTGGATTTCATGCAATTTCTTTTTCCATGGCTTAGATAGGTATATCAAGAATGTGTATAGCCAAGATTTATGATGAAATCCAACTCGAATGCCAACAATTTAGCATATTGCTCAATTAGGCTATTTTGGATTGAATCGAATCGTTTTGAGCCAAATTAGATTTCAACATAGAGTTTTCCCATTTGAAAGCTTGTAAAACATTTGAAATACATAATAGAATACCTTTTAAAGTTTTTTCAAATTTGGGCCTTGTAAATATGATTTTTGACTTTTGTCCTAAATAGTCCAATTTGAAGAAGCAATAAGAGAACAAGTCAAAATCAATTAACACAAAGATTCAAATTAAGCATGGGGTACGATATGGAGATTTGAATTATGTGTACGAGTCTAAAATACCATTTTGAATCAAAATTCTACACAAGAATTGATCCAAATGGAGAAACTCACTAAGTGCAATAATATGACCGTTACGGGTCAAGTATAGTTTTTCGGCGAGTTTCAAAATCAAATAACTTTTGCTAGGTTGGTCTTTTAAAAATCTTTTGAACACGAAAGTTAGTCTCGATATAAGATTAGTCATTAATAACAATATCGCATTAGGGGATAACCTTAACATTGGATTTGTCATTAATACAGGATTAGATTTGTCATTAACACCAAAACCATAACTAATGAAGGTTGAACTTACAAAGGGCTACCAAACACCTCATGGTTTCTAAAACAGAGTTTTTCTCTAAAACCATGGTTTTGTCTAGAAACTATGAAAAAACCTTGTTGCCAAACAGGGCCGTAGTTTTGTGACACAGGTTCTTATAAAATCTGTAGGTTTATGAAATAAGAGCTAAAACCTCTAGTTTTCTGATAGTTTGTACAAGAAACTTGTAGTTTTATGAAATTTACTCTAAAGCTATATGTTGGGGGATTGGAAATTTAAGAAACTAGCCAGCACATATTATGATCCTTCCTTTTCTTTTACATTCATATCTGAATTTTGTTCTTTCTTGGTATTTTTATGATGTTTAAGTCCATTGAATTGAAATAAATTCCCTTCTCTTGTTCCGAATGTTGTAGGGTTTTTGAACATTGTTGCTTGTTGGTAGAAATGTATGGAATGATACGCATATCCTGTTGCCTCTATCTTCGTGAATATCTCTATATTGACACAGAAAATAATAAAGGCCATGACTCTATGAAAATGACCTACCATCTAGTTTTTTTATGAAAAAATAAATATATTATCAATCTTCATGTAGATAAGTAGTTCTTCTGCATTGAACATGATATGTAATTAAACATTAGATGCAGATGTTCGGATTTTGTGTTTGAATCTGATGTGACTTGTGGGGATGGATATTCATGTTCAGGTAACACTGTTGCGAACCTACAATTGAAGAATCTAAGTTGATACGTTCCAGGCTTCCAGTTTGTACTTCCAATACATCTTCAGCATGTATTGGAATAAGATACATATCATTGTATTAGAGACATATCAGTGTCTGATACATCATCCATGTGTATAAGCTAGCAAAAGTGTCAGATATTCAGACTATCAGTGTGACCTATGACTCTGGCTACATGTTGTTCATTGCCATATCAACATTAGTTTATCTCTCTTTTGCACAACATGTTGCAACTTGCATCTAGTAATTACTGTAAGATCATTTGTTTGAGAACACCAGCGCTTGTTGAGTAAATATTTCTTGGCAAACCTGAAATTTTAGCAAATATGACTATCTATGCACTGATGCCTTCTTTCCTTTTCTGTACCTACAATTGATTCTCCATTTGGTAGTTTGCTTTTGCTCGTAGTTCTGTCTTATTAGAATGGCAACTTATTCAACCGCCATGACAACTTCACAGGTTCGGGTATTCTTCAATGTTGCTGGAAGTTCTGTTGCACAAAATGATCTACCAGATTCTTTCTACAACCTTAGTAGTGAGGAGATAAGAAATGAGGCTAGGATGAGGAGGGAAAGGCTAGAACGATCAAGGTTGCTAATTCCAAAGTCATATAAGGAGAAGCAGGCAATGGCTGCTCAACATAAGTATAAACAAGCACTTATCCGAGTTCAGTTTCCTGATGGAGTGATTCTCCAGGGTGTATTTCTTCCAGTGGAGACTACCGATTCACTATATGAGGTATTTCCATGCTTGTTCCTCTTTATGATTTGTCATGTTGAATTTCATTTGAATATCTCTCAATTCAGAATTAGATAGTTTATTGTTGGTGTCATTTAAATATATTCTTGGACATGGACACTCTTACCAATACCATATAAACCTTGTAGTCTGTACTATTTATTACTTGGCTATTGGTACAATCACTCCCAAGAGCAATTAACCTGGTAGCGTTTGTGAAGTTGGCTTACCAAGTCACCCACTCAGCATCAATGCATGATTTGTTGTTTCTCTTCCTCTCTGGGCATAACATGGTAATCCACATTATTTCGAAAATTACTGGTCAAAACTGTACCTTGGAAACAATGAGAAGTCTAAAACATCACTTATTTAAGAATGGAGGGAGCAGTCGGTATAAGTAGATATATATATAGAAATTGTGATCTGGTCTTATCTTGGATCACAATATGTTTCTTATCTCCAAGGATGGCGTATGAGGTAATACAGAAGTAACAATGTTGGTGTTGTCCCAAATCAGTTTAACCTTCGGTAGAAGCTAGTGGAATGTTAATTAGATGGTGTCTTTGTGTGAACTCTGAAATTTTGGGTGTTACAAAATTTATTAAAATCCAATCTCTAGATTTTCGTTTGCTGGCAGATTGGTCCTATGCTACCTAGAGTACAAATCTTTGACAAAGCTAAACACAGTCACTCACTTTATTGCTTCTACTGTCTCACTTCTCAGCAATATTTGTGTTGTAAATGCTGCTATAGTAATGAACTGAATCCAAGGACAGTACCTACTAGTACGCACACTCTAGCTTCTTCGATCATGTAAGCGACCGTGCAGGTCTACGAGTCAACGGGTAGTTTTTGTGTGCGCGCATGTGTGTGTATGTGGGTGCAAGCCTTAGTCTTGGCATAAAAATATAGAGCAATCTTTTTTCTGTATGAGCAAACTTCTTGGCAAATTCTGATGCAGCCTCTCAATACTATACTGCTGAATTCCAATTTAAAATGGACACTTGGATCAGGTTGTACTCGGGTTTCAAAGTTGATAGAGTAATCTTGGAATACTTCAGGCCTAATAAAAGTTGCAAAACGCTGAATGAGATAGCCTCATTATAATACCCTTGATAGTATAAACTGGGTTTGTTTAGATGCAGTTAATGTTCATCGCACAACATGCATGTGGTTATTCTAGACTAGCTTTTATATTTGTAGTCTTATAGCTGGACCTGTGCTTCATGTTATGCTGTTACCTGTGCTACTCGAAGTTGTTTTCTTAGCGTTTAAACCGGTATTCTTGTATTATAATATATTTATGCCATTTACCGGTCTTGTAGCATCCAGCTAACCTGCTTTCCCCCCAAAAATTGTAGTTTGTTGCATCCGCTTTGAAGCAGCCAAGCTTGGAATTTAATCTTATCTGTCCAGCTGTTCCTAAGTCACGCGTGCTACCTCATTTTCCAAAAACAGGAGAGCGGGCACGCTCTCTGCAAGAAGAAGGCCTAGCCCCTCTGCCCTCCTCAAATTCAAGCCCAATGAGACTGATTCGGTTGTGTTCACTGGTCTGCTAGACAAGCTTCTTGAAGCCAGCGAACCGTTTGCCGATGCATCCTCATCAACAGCAAACACCTACTAGCACTTGATTGGTGGGCTGCTGACTTCCATTGTCTACAACAAGCACTTCATGACATGTCCCCCTATATGTCATGTTACGTGGGTCTTCGGATAGCTGTAGTGTAGGCTGGATACCTGATAGGCTTATACATATGTTGCTTGGCGATTGGCATACCTTTGTCCTGTATAAAAACAGGACAAGAATTCGTGAGGCCCAAACTCGACTGGACCTTGGGCGACGAGTGGGCTCTGCAATGTGTATAATACAATGAACATATTTTCTTGCTTGCTGTGACTTGTGAGGACGATCAAGTTCGTTGCCCTTAGTGCCTGACATACACGTTTTTGCAAGTTCTTTTTCTTCTGAAGATTTGAATGTTACGTGAAGAACAAATCGTTTTCAGACTTTCTTCTCCTTGTGTACATGTCGACGCTGTTCGTCATGAATGCTGGTACATCGCAGGCGGACAGGGATAAACAGTTCTGGTTTCTGAATTCTAGCACTTCACGGCTTCACGGCACATGGACGCCACGATAGCACTAGAAAAGGCAGCCCATGCGGCCCAGGCTCACGTGCCAACTAAACTATAAGGAATTCCATAACTGCAGCTTCCTTGGTACGTGAAGCTGGCAAGAAGCATCATGGCTAATGACAGAATTAGAAAAAGCATTATCCAAGTGTGTGCGTGTCTGTACGGCCGCATGCCTGCATCTGCTTGTGCGTGTGTGGACGCACGCGCATCAAATCTACCAAGTTGGCGAAAAACAACTCGGCCAAATTCGCAAGAGCTCGCTTTGTTTAATTAGCATCCACTTGCAGCTGCGCACATCCGCTTCACTGACTGACCACGGCGTTCTAAAGCTGCTTAATCTCGCCTTAAACAAAAGCTGCTTAATGTTCGTACTCAATTAGCGAGCCCAACCGGCCAGCTTGCTGCTCACATTTCCCTTCAATTATTCCCCAGTTGCAACTTGTTAAGGTTTTCTGTGGTTTTCGCGGTCGCTTTATTGAGTCTGACGCCAACCAGGTCGTAGATTTGGTACAAGAATGCCTGCGATATCTTTGACTGAATCATGCGCCTCACACACCCCCACCCCACCTCTTCTGTAGTCAGCTTTGCTAGTCTAAACCCTTGGTTACGCCAGCTTGTCTCCGTTTACCGTTTTCTTTAGTTGTTTTCCTAACCAATCCTCTGCATCATGCACGCCATCGTATGAACTTTCAGGACCAGAGCAGCATCGGAGTCGTTTGAACTTTTAGATTTTCTTGAATAATGTCCGTATAATACTGGCACGCTGGTTGCCAGTATTTTGCCTGCTGGAAAGAGTTGTTCCGTGCTTGATGTGCAAGTGAGCGTATGCAGGTCTGCGTGTACATATAGGGACTGTTTGGTTGCTTTTCATCTCAAATTTCTGGCTCAGACGAGTCACCAGCGCCTGGTGAGAACTGAACCAAGGTAGATGAAAGAGATGGTGTTTAGTTGAGTGCATGAGTTGAGTCAGGCTGTGAGAAGAATAGAGAGAATGTGTTTGGTTGACTGTTTACGTGCCTTCCCATGCCTTGCATGCACCCTAATTTGCATCCCACCAGCCAGGCCTACAGGAAACGACCAAAATATACGTTTCCCCACAGCCTGGCTCGGCGGATACAATTGCATCTCAGGGGACAGGCTCCACCCCTCGTGCAGCCAACCAAACAAGTGTAAGTGTCTTTTGTGTCTGTAAATACAATTCTCTTTGAATGCAGCCAACCAAACAGCCTCTATAGTGTGCGCGCGCACGCAAAAAGCATCGGAATTGGAGGACACTCCTATTTACCAAGAGTAAGGTAGACAGGTTTGCCAAGCGTGCATAGCCTCATTTAGTATTTGGAAGCGTTTTATTCTTCATCAGTTCTCTTATGCTCGCTCCTTTTCTTAATAGATAACATTTTAGGATTTTGTACTTCAGCCAAGGCATGTGTAGAAATAACCAAATTGTTCTCCTTCATTAGCTCACTTATTACTCTTGGATGGTTTGTGCTACTCTGTTCCGTAATAATAAATAACATTAAGAATCATAAATAGTAGGAGTATGTAAAGGAAAAAATAGTTAAAAGTTATCTTGAAATTGTCGAATGATATGTATATTTAAAAACAAAATTTGAAAACTAAAATGACATATGTTTATAATGGATGTAGCTAGTGTGACAGTCTGAAGTACAAGACTAACTATGTTGATGGTTAACACAACAATAACAATCTTATCCTCCCACAAATTATCTCGGCCAAAGCCATCACAACATCTAAAACCCCATATCAGATCTACTTACAAACTTTCGAACAGTGATCAAAACTTAGCCATCTTAACCGCCGCGTAGATACTTGGCTCTAAATCGTTACGAAGACTTTGTCCGAGAGATCAATTCTTGACCAGAATACAAGTAGGTACACTAAAAATTTTAAACTAACGAAATACTAGTCGTAACCGGGGTCATCCCACGACGGTGCTAGAGGAAGGAGAATCATGGGCAGAGAGAGAAAGAGTGAAGGAGAAGGCGCGACTGCGCGAGGCAAGCATGCGACGGACGGACGGACTCCGTTGGCCACCCACCCACCGGCCGCCACGCGGACTCGGGATCTGAACGCGAATGGGACCTCACACCGCCGCCGTGGCCGACTCTCCTCGCCGGCCCGCACGCGCGCGTCCCGATCGCCGTCTCGTCCAGTGCGCCGGTGCGCATCCACGCACTGCTCACGCACAGCGCCAATTAATTAGCACTCGAACTAATGCTTTGATTTGACTCTTCTCTTTTCTTATTTTTTTCTCCTCCTCGATTCGCATTTTAGACACGGTCGATTAGCACGAGACTTTCGTTGCGCCTCTGCGTGGTCTTGAGCGCAAATCAGCGTCAGAAAACGACCCGATTCTCCAGCCGGGGAGCACGATCATTTGGCAGAATGGCCCCATCGGGGATAAGCGTTGTTGGGGTCGATCCATCCTTTGCACCGCTGAAATTCAGAAAGCAGCATATGTACTACTCGCGTGTGTCACCCACCCCGCTGTCACGAGCAGCCTCGTCGGAAAAAAGAGATGGACTATTGGACAGGGGCGGATCTAATATGTAATTAGTGAGATCAAATGACCCTAATGATTTTGTCAAAATCATATATAAATCTATTTTGGAAGGTGTATTATGATCTTTGTACAAAAAAATAAGATATAAACATAAATTAAAAGTACAAGTTAACCTCCACTTTTAAAAGCTTTATAATTTCTAAACAAATTCCTAATGACCTATTTTCGACTATATCCACCCGATAAATATTGGGCCACCTTAGTCGTTCGCGTGAACGCGATTCCTGACTGATCAGCCGGCTCCAACAGGCGATCGATAAATCTAACGTGTATTTTCTAGTTCGGCAACGCAGAGGATCTACATGTCTCGCCGTACGGGTGAATTCGATCGCTTTGCTTGGTTGTGAAGCCAGGAGGACAGGGACGTGCCGTACCCGTGCATGGTGTGCAGAATTTCGGCGCCCGCTGAAATTTCCGAAATTTTTGGGTGTAGTTTCGGGACAAAATAGTTGAACAGAAAATTTAATTTTTGGCAAAAATTTGATTTGTTAGATAAAATTCCAATGAACTCACTAAAATGCAACTAGATCAAACGTATTTTAGAACCCATAAAAGAATTGAATTTCGGCGAAATTTGAATCCTGAGAGCCACCGCTGGCTACTCATCACCTTTGTTACGACAGCACCCGATCAGTACAAGACGTGAAAAGGGCCGTGCACGTGGAGCTTGACTATTTGGCAAAAATGTTTTGGACAAAGGTGTATCACAGTACAGGGAGTTGTTGGGACCTTAGCTTAATTAGAGCCCTAGACTCATGCATGATCAAGAAGAGATCCCCTGGCTACTTGCTAGGATTTGATGGATGGATCGTCATGGTCTCATAGATGTATGGTTACAGGAAGAGAGAGAGAGAGAAGCAAGGCCTGAGAGATCTAGCAAGGAAGAAGAGAAAGGAGGATGAAATGTAATGGGAGGCAAGATCTTGGCACTTTCTGTTTGGGGACTACGCATATGCGTGTTGCTTTCACGCGTGTACGTAACATGTGATGGTCTCTCTCTCTCTCTCTTCTTCTCCCTTTCTTGTGCGTGTTTCTTTCCTCTCGTTAAATATTCCACGCTCGGTTTTGGAGGCACTGTGGTGTATAGTGCAACACTGCAGCTACGTTGAAAAAAGAAGTGCGCTTGCACAGCTAATTAAAATGAAGCTAGCAGTAGTTGGGATCGATATGGATGGACGAAAATTCGAAGTAAAATCCCAGCCTATCCAGGTTGACTGGCTGGGATTGTGCTCCGGCCACGAAATAAGACATAAGATTAGGAGGTCATATGGTTAAATGTTAATAATATTCCATAAATAACGATACATGCACCCTAAAATATACGAGTTGAACTTTTGAATGCATTTAGCCAAAAAAAAAAGAGATGGCCAAATTAATTAAGCTCGGTTTACGTGTACATAATGAAATTTAAGAGGGATTATTGTTCGAGAAACCGCTGCTTTTTTGGGAAAAAAACTATGTCTTCATTTGATGGCTAATAGCCTTCACATTTTAAAATTAAGCAAGCACTTTACATGCTCCGATTACATCTACGAAAGCACCGTGTGCATACTCAGATCCAGTCTCACTCTACAGTAGAGACTAATTGTCATGAGACAGGCCACTGCACTAATTAAAGATCTACCAAGAACGTAGGTCAGTTGCCATTCATGTCTGCTTACCAGCAGAGATCTAGCTAACCAGTCATGCTCCCCAAATTAAATGCCCCATGTAATGTACGTGTCTCTAGTTTAGCTAGGCTGCCATTTAAACGAGTGGTTAGTGCTTGAGAAATGAGTAAACTTCGTACAAAAACTATACGTGTTCTTTGTCGGAGCTAGTATATATGTGAGCTAATTAAATGAAAAAAAGGATCTCTAAGAAAACCGAGAGTAGAAGTTGTTGGTAGAACGGAAGTGAGTTAAAACTGTAGTTTGGTGACAGTTTCGGCCAATGGTGGACGAGAGGTTAGCATACATCCTACCCTTGACAAGCAAGGATAGCCGGCTAAGATCAAAACAGAAGAGCAGCCGGTAAAAATAAATAGAGAGGAGGACACTTAGGCCCTGTTTGGGACGGCTCCAGATCCTAACTCTAGCTTAGATCTGAAATTTATAGATTAAAAGAAAGTGAATTAAGTTTATATTTTTAGTCTAAAATGTAAGCGATGATCACTCTTAAGCAGTAAACGGAAATGAGCGCCTTCTAATAAGCTAAACGGATGAACACCTCCTAAAGTTTAGTTACGAGTCTGCCACTGCCCACTGGTTTCGGCGAAGATTTAAGCAGTTACGTGAAACTCACTCTTCGTGGGTCAATCACCCGCGGGTCCTACTCCACAGTGTCACGTGCAGACTCACCAGCAGTGCCTATGTTACGCGCAGCGCAAACGTGGGCCCTGGCCTGGCTCGGCACGTTATTCCTGGACACTGTGGCTCGCGTGGGCTGGTTGAAAAAAAACAAACATTTATGCGAATGCGTGCTTAGAAATGGAATAAAATAAATGATTAACAAAATAGAAAACAGAGTACTTGCTCGAAATGGGAAGACGGGCGTCACGTGGCCACGTGCCCGTTTTGGGCGCGGGCGCGGTGTGGGCTCGTCCGGTGAGACGTCGCTGTCTGCCTGGCCCACTGTTTCTTTTTTTTTTCCTTTTTTTAAATCTACCACGTGAACATCAATGGCGTATTTCAAAGCACAAAATTTAAACCTTAGAGAGGAGATGAATTTAAATCAACAATGATTTTAAATACATGGAGAACATCTCCCCGTGATTGCCTAGTGGGGAAAAAAACAAGCCGGTGGTATTTAGAGGTGGGCACCTGGGTCAGTTTTTTTTAATCTGAGGCATAACGATATGGTTCGCAAGATAAAGCCCTACGCAAGATGACATCAGATGACGCATCAGAAAGCACGCTTAGGACGTCAGCATGCGATGACTCAGAAACCGAAAGCACGCTCATCACAGCAGGCCGCAGACGGCTTTTATGAACCGCCAAGAATAATGTCATGACGAGACGGTTCTTATCAGAGAATATAGGCCGTGTTAATACAACCGTCGATGACTCGATTTGCTAGAATGAGGAAGAAGCTGCCTCCTTTCTCCATTCAAGTCTGTGTTCCAAAGTCCTTCCCGCAAGGAAGACCCGACTTGCAATCACATTTGTTCAATCTTTAATTACCCTACCTAAAGTAATCTATCAAGTACATCTACAATTTTTACCAAAGTACCATGTTCGATCTCCCACCGTGGCACGACGGTGAACTCAAGAAAGAGCATGCCGTCGGCTACTCGCGACTGTGGCACTACTCTGTGACCTCAAGCAAGCCACTTCATGGCATGAAGCAAATCACACACTCTAGTGTGTCCGGCTGATGGAGAAGACCGTGGTTGCCGCCGCCGCCATGTCAGCATGGGTCTTGGTTGATTTATTAGTCGAGTTCCATCAACTTTATCATAACAAGGAGAAAAAACGCTACAAATGTTTATATTTTAAGTCTATCCCGATCGGACAAACTGTTGCCTCAATGCATATAGGAAGTGCAGATATTCAATTACAACATCTATAATCGGCCGTGTCTCGTAAATATTGATGCAGAATATCTAAGTAGATGGAAATTTCAACAACAACCCATAAATAATGGAGGTTCTGCGAGGGTGTAGGAAAAACATCTAGTTCTAACAAGCAAGACATTGTTAAGTTGTTGCATTCAAGATGAGCAAATATGTATTAAGGATAATATCATGTGACAATACAATGAATCGTACAAACAAGAATAACCGCAAGTTTTTGACATATTTTTCAATTAATGAATATCATTTGACTATTGTACAACTCGAAACTTATAAGGTCGCGTGGAGCGCGTCTTTTTATGTATTACTTGGGTGAGCGAGAAGAAACAAACTCTCCTCTAATGTTGCTCAAATCGGCTGACTCAACGCAGCTTTTAATCGTAATCTTGCTACTTTCTTTAGCGATTTATGGTTTGCATGTTGTGGCAAACATAAAATCCACATAGGTTATTTCCTGACCTTCTTTGGGCATCGCAAATAAAACCTACGGTTAGTTCTAGAGTCACTATTACGGGGTTTGATATAGAATTGTTGTGTATGACGGATACCGGAAAGTTCAAATCATGTTTGTAGTTTAGTCCAATCTTTCACGTGTTTGAACGCTCTACAAGATTGCAAAAGGTTAGCCTAAGCCATTCCAATAGCAATATAAACCTGGAACAACTTACACGACCATGTACGTAGGAAACGTGATTACCTGGTGAGTAATTTTGCGATAGGTGTCAAGTCATGGTTTCCGCCACGTCCGGAATCAAGGTACTTAACCCGGTTTGTGGCTGGTTCAATTACAATGAGAACCCAGTGATACCTACACAGGTATATCACAATGGACAATGAACAAAACAGAGTTGTGTGCACAGTACAAACCAAAGTATAGCATGTGGTAGCACTTACCCTGGGTTATGGGGTATAAGTATGAATTCTTTATCTTTTGTGCTAGCAATGCCTCTATCACGATTTCTCGACCATGTTTATATCATCATCCATTGTTTGCTTTGAGACTATATGTGGGTCAAGGAAACCGATCGATAGTTTCTTCGTAATCGCTTCAAGTTGCATGTATCTATATATACAAATGCGGATTATATATATATTGGAGGACATTTATCACTATTAGACGAATGTAGACTGTGATAGCACACACTTACAAGGTCCGAAGATCTTATGAGTGCGGCGCCGATGGCGCCGAGGTTGTAGAGATGGAACAAGTCCGTAAAATCGACCGTGAAGAAGCCCCCACGAGTCGTTGAATAGATGTTCATACTTGAACTTAACGCCGATACTTGTTATGCGTTCACGCTCTGGCTTTCCGGCTTCTTGGGTGTACCACTTATGCAATTGTTGGCAAGGTATACTAAGTGAAGTTACGCTGCCTTTCGTTAGTAACGGCTCTCTAGCTTGTATTGTTTAGCCAACTCACAGATGGATAGTCAACTTGTTCTTGCCGCTTCTTTCTTCTTTTGCCCTTGCCTTTCTTTGTTTTGTATGAACCCTTCACGGAGAGGAATGGGCAGGAAAGAGGTCAACATTATGTACATCAAGTGGAGTCTGCTTCTACGATCGCCGATTTGGTAGCCAACCGATCGACGGCGATACAATAAGCGAATCGATCGTCGCGGTTGTTGCATGACGTAAGGGCGACGAGGAGATGTCATTGCTAGGCCATTGGATGAATGTGCCAATGGCATCCCCAAGTTTCACGATCTCGCTGCTTCGGCGCTTCAGTAGATCGACAATTTTGAAACTATCAAACACCCCGTCCACATTGACCTTGGTGAAACCCGGCGCTATGATGGTACCGTGCACCATGGTCCCCTTTGGGGATGGATACGCCATGCCCCAAGCAGCCGTCAGAGGAACGGTGCCATTGCTAATTCTCACTTGGAGATTGCACCGCGTGGCCACCTTAATGTCACATACAGGATAAGTCCCGCTATGTTCACTTGGAGGAACGGATGCACAGCTGCTCTTATGGGCATTGGGGCTGACTTGCGGACATACTTCTGGGGCTTGTGCAGTATTTCTTTCTTGATTGGTGAGCCTTTCCTCGAGGATTCTTATCCTTTCATGAAATTCTTCTCTCGCCTCCCTCAACTCTTCTCTCAACTCTCCTCTCAACTTGTCCTCCAAATTCTTTATAAGATTTGACTCGCTTTCGGCTCTAGTTCTCTTCTTACTTGGTACACGTGGAAGTCTTCGAATCCAGCTTTTCCATGGAACAAAAACCCTATGCCTCTTGTACGACCGTGGTGTTCCTTGTTTCCCAAGGCCATTGATGCAGTGCATCTTTCTCCTGTCTGGCAAAAAGAGCCATCGCACGATTGTGTACTCAACGCTACCGCAAGATCCGGACAAGTTATTTCACTTATGAAGTCATGGACTAATTACGTAAAATTGGTAGTTCGATTTATATATTACGAGCGCTAGCGCACTTCCTCGTCATGAGGGTTTACAAAGGAGACAGTTATGGAGGACGTGGCATCGACCTCGCTCTCGCTCTTAGCCAGTCTCTGGCACGTTGATCTGTGATCGATGGAAATGGCGCGATACCCTCCTCGTCCTCCCTGTCCCATTGCGCTCTCTTCCCCAGCAGAGCGCAGCAAGCCGAGTCTGTGGGGTGAGTGTTCCTTGCTTGCAAGGCCTTGTTTGCTTCACTCGACGCCGCAATTAAATCGTGGTCTTCATCCCAACAAAACGCCCCACGTGTCCTCATCAATGAACCCATACTTGAGTATGGAACCAGATCCTTCTTGACGTAGTCTCTGGCGTATGCTTGAAGTTCTTCCATGCCTTTCTCGCCGCTAGCGAAGGCATACCGTCGCACTTGGGGAGCGGATTTTTCGGAATGTTGAACGATGAAAGAATTTCCGTTAGCAAGGCATTGCGAGCCTCAATAGTCACCAACCTCCGGGAAGATAGCGTGATCGGAACCCGCTCCTGCTACTATCCCACACATACTCCAAATGCATTCGCGCCTTTTTTGGCTTTCTAGGGCCCCATCATTTGGATCGATCTCTGTAATGGTATATCGGTCTGTTGACCTTTTGTTTGGTCCTCTTGCAGCACGGGTCGATTCTTCTATTGAGGGCACATCATGTCCTTCGGACGATGGATTAGAGGACGACATCTTCTTTACAAGTTAAAATAATTTCAGACGAACTAAAAGTGAAGAACAAATAAAATCACATTAGAGTGAATGAGTTTGTGGATACCATGGCTTGTTATTAGCCTTTTAAAAGAACTAGCCTAAATGGCTTGTTATTAGCCTTTTAGCAAAAGAAAGCGAACTAGGAGGTTGCCTAACTTAATTAAAATTTCTAAAAGACTCCCCTAAAACTAGGACATCCACACAGAGACAAGCGTAAGAATACATATGGATTCAACCATTTGACAGCTAATGTATAATAGAACGAAGCTCGAGATCTCACATATGAACATGTACAAGATTACGAATAAAGCAATTACCATAAAGCTCATATTGATTGTTTGAATGTTCTCGGATGTCGGGTTGCCTTAAAAGGCCCTCCTCGCCACAATGGACAAGTAATAGACTAGATTGTGACAACTTTATCTCAATAACAGATTTAATACTTGACAAAGTTAAGTATAAATCTACTCAATTGGTTATCTTATATGCATATTCACTAACTAAGCATATAAAGACAGGTTTGTAATAGAGCTAATCAAATATATATATATATATATATATTAGATCAAAAGGTTTCCTTACAACCACAAACCATCGCTCCTAGCCAACCACAAAGATGTACAACCACAAGATGTACAACCAACAAAGATGTACAACCACAAGACCATCTCACAAATGAACATGTACAACCACAAAGACCATCGCTCCTAGCCAACCGAACAAAGACATTTTAACTAGTTATCGCTCTTGGGCTCTAAACAACCGTAAAACAAACATCACCGCCGAACTCACACTAATCAAATATATATATATGAAATTGAAATTGACGCTAAGATTTGTTGTCACAATTAGTCTATTCCATCCCTAAATCATCATTTGAACATTAAGCCCACACGCAAGGTCCCTAAGCCGCAGATCGATGGCCCTTTGCAAGACCGAGAATAATCACGAAATACTCACGGTTGAAGCCGAAGGAGGACGCCGAGGGGGAGGACGCCGAGGCCGAGGAGGCCGGGGGAGGACGCCGAGGCCGGGGGAGGACGCCGGGAGGGGGAGGACGCCGAGGCCGGGGGACGCCGGGAGGGGGAGGACGCCGAGGGGGAGGCCGCCACGGGAGGCAAAACGTCTCAAAGGGTTAGGGTTTGGCGCGCTGTGAATGAGCTCTGCATGGGAGATATATAGAGAGAGCACATCACGACGGTTCTATAATATAACTGCTCAGGATGAGATATCACTGACGGTTCTATAATAGAACGATGCAGATGTTGAAATATCACGACGGTTCTATAATAGAAAAGTCAGTGATGTTAGCTATCACGACGGTTTTATAATAGAACCGCTCAGTGATATTTAGCTATCACAGACGGTTTTATAACATAACCGCTCAGGACAAATAACATCACTGCATCGTTATGTGAAAGAACCGCTCGTGATATATCTTGCTCATCGACATTTACTTGTCGGTTCGATTCAATCGACTCTTGTGCATGCCACTTTGTTGTATCTTCGGGAAAGTTGTCTTTAATGAATATATAGATCTTGTGGTTGAAGTGGAATTCTAATCCTCAATTCAAACCCTAAAATCTGAGAGCAATCACATACAACTATTTCCATATTGCCAAAGTAGACATGATTACATTCTTGTCATCAATTATGTCCGAATGGCCATCTTTGAATCATGTATTTGGAATCATATTGATATTAACGAATAAATACGTGCTCTTATACTTGCATCTTTTCCATCAATCCGGATGCTTCTGAAGCTACTTACAAAGATCATCACAATCATATATACATAATTCAGATGCTTCACAAGCTACTTACAAAGATCATCACAATCATATGTACAAAGCATGATGGGTCGATCATCTTTACAATAGCATTAATGTAATATTATTACACATGAAAATTAGTAAGCATGATGACAATGCACCCTTGTCATAACTACGCCACCACATGCTTATTCTTTTGTATGAAAATTAGCCCTTCATGATGATCGACGCTGTGTAGCTTGCTTCCTCATGTTGTTCTTCCGGGACCGGGATGTCATTTCCGATAGGTGGCAACTCATCAAATTGATTGTACTCTTCCTCATCTACTACATTCTCAACTCCGACAATTCTCCTTTTTCCTGAAGAACTACGTGGCGCTTCTTGTTGGGCGGAATTCGGTTACATAGAAGACTTGAACAACTTGGTTAGCGAGTACGAATGGTTCGTCTTGGTATCCGACACGCTCGAGGTCCACATGAGTGATGCCATTCCCTGTCGACCTTCACGTCCGGAGGTGGACCCAATGGCACCAAATAGGGAATCTTGAAAAGCACGTGGTCGAGCTCCCATATCTCCTCTATGAACCCATAGTAGGAGCTCATCGTCAACCCAGTGGTATTATTGAATGCATCTATGCGACACCACTGCTACGGTTTGTGCTCTTCATATCCCGATCTCTCGTGTAAAATGTGTACCCATTTAAGTCATATCCTTTCCATGTGACGACCGTAAAAGTTGGTCCTTTTGCCAACCATGTCGGCGTGTCATCCGACGAGCTCCCAAAGGATAGGTCGCTCCTTCAACCATTTGTTGAACTCAAGGTTATCTTTGTCTCGTGATCCAAGACTCTGCCGTCTTTGGATTCTCTTGCCTTAGCCATTGCTTGTGCTCGACGATATAGGCGGACACTACAGACCATGTGTTGCAAAACCGTGAAATGGGCTCGAGCATAATCAACCGAATCAGCGTGATTGCTTTCCTTCCGATGGTCCCGATACCACGAGCCTCCTCATGGCGAGATCGAGGCACACCTATCGGTTCGACTGGGCCATGTAATCGACGCAGAACTCGACGGCCTCTTCATTGCATAACCTTCGACAATGCTACCCTCGGACGAGATCGATTCCGACGTAAGACTTGAGAATTCCCATGTACCTCTCGAACGGGTACATGCTACGAGGAACACCGCCCGCATATCTTTATCTCTCACAAGGTGAACAATGAGATGGACCATGATATCGAAAAATGATGGAGGAAATACATCTTAAGATTACATAGAGTCATCACCACCTCGACTTGCAGAGCATCTAGTCCTTCGGGATCGATGACCTTCGGCGATTGTGTTAAAGAAATAACACACCTAGTGATTGTCTCACGGACCTTGACCGCAAAATACTTCTAATTGCGATAGAGAGCATCTGTGGTCATCAAGACATGACAATCATGAGACTTCATGCCGACAATTTCAAATCTTCCAACGAAACAAGTCTCTTCATGTTGGAGGAGTAACCGACGGAACTTTCACACCATGCAAGCAGCACGATTCAGTTCTTCGGCCTTTGACAGAGTATAACAAGGTGTTCCAAGCACGTCGGCCTTTATCGGTCTCTTTCGGTGCTAACTCGGGTCTTATGCCCATATCGACAAAGTCAAGCCGTGCGTTGATACCATCCTTTGTTTTACCCTTAATGTTGAGTAAGAGACCAATCACGCCGTCACGGACATTCTTCTCTCGTGCATGACATCGATGCGATGGCGAACTTCTAGGTGCTCCCAAAGAAGGTAGGTCCCGAATATTGATCTCTTCTTCCACATGCTCTTTTCACGGGTACTTGATTTACGTCCCTTTCCATACGCAACATCCAAATCCTTAACAATGTCATGAACATCTCTCCGCCAAACGCCTTTGAGCTGGACCATTTTCGTTCCTTCCGTCAAAAGTTGCTTCATCTTGCGATATGGGTGATTCCTCCAAGGAACCTACGATGACGCATGTACACGGTTTTGCGGGAGTGATTCACCATAAACTCTCGGTATCATCTAAGCGGTGAGTGCAGCTTTGGTTCCTTTTGTACTGCGGCATTGCAGTTAGCAAGGGCGGGGTAATCATTTATGGTGCGTAACAACAAGCGATTACAAAGTAAAGTTCTCTCGCTTTATACGCATCCCATACGTACCCGGTAACCCACGTTGTTTTTAGATCTTCCACCAATGGAGCTAGGTACACGTCAATATCGTTCCTGTGTTGTTTCGGTCCTTGGATAAGCACGCACAACATAATGTACTTCCGCTTCATACACAACCAAGGAGGAAGGTTGTAGATACAGAGATTTACGGGCCAAGTGCTATGCCGTGCTCATGTTACGAAAGGATTCATTCCATCTGTACTCAATCCAAACCTTATATTTCTCGGATCCGCACCGAATTCTTGAAAGCTCCTGCCGATGTTTCTCCTTTGGATGGAATCGGCAGGTGCCTTAGCATTCCATCATTCTTCGCTCCTCAAAGTGCCAACGCAGCAGTTTTGCCTCCTTTGGGTTCGCAAACAAACGCTTCAAACGGGAATTACAGCAGATACCATGCCACCTTAGCAGAGGACCTTTTTCACCTCAATGCTCTCGCCATCATCTCATCTCAATAACTCTTACGCTTGTACCGGATCGTTGCACACCGGACATATATGCAAGTTTGTGTACTCTTTGCGGTCACAGATCTGATCGTTTGGACATGCATGTATTCTTTCTACTTCCATTCCCAAGGGACAAAGAACACCTTGGCTTTGTAGGTGCTTGTCGACAACTCGCTTCCCTCTGGAAGCATGTCCGCCAATAGGCGTATAAATATTGTGAAACTCTTGTCGGACCAACCGTTGCTTGCCTTCAATTTGAGTAGTTGAAGCACGGATGATAACCTTGTGTATTTCAACTTGCACCCTGCGAACAAAGGTTTCTCCGAGTCCTCCATTAAGCCACGAACTGCCCATATTCCCCGTCATCAAGGTTTCATCGCATCGCGTAGCATCCGATCCAAATTGTCATCGTGCAACCTTTGTCCTCATCGGGCTTCAATCGATATGATCATCCGACATATCATTGACATCGTCGACGATATTAACACTACTTGTTGCTTCAGTATATTATGCTCTTCGCCATGACCGGTCCAACATGTATAGCCCTTTTGAAACCCCTTGAATCAAGTGTGCTAGCGATCTGCCGAAGTTTCAAACATCTTCATTTTTTCGCAATCAATGCACGGACATGACATGAATTGCACCCCTTATTAAACATATCCTCCTCTGCGGCTCTTTTGAAAGTGGAGACGCCATTAAGGTACTCAAGACTCAGACGGTTCTCAACAGACATCCAACTTCGATCCATCTACGCTACACATGTAACACTTAGTGTTAAATATTATGCACTGTGTAGTGCGATGCACACATTCTTAAACTAATTATGCAATTACATACCTTAATTACATCACAAAGAAATAATTAACAAAATTCAAATTAATCTTCAATATAATAATGAAATTAGAACCCATTACTAATCTTAGATCACCAAAAGACTTGACTTGATCTATAAGCTAGATCTAAACAATCTTTAAATTCTATCCTTAACAAGCTAGCTAGCTACATCATGATCGAATATTATATTATGCAAATAGAACCATTACTAGCTAACCTTATTCATCAAAAACCAACACATGGTTCTACAAGCGAGATCTAAAAAAATCATCAAATTCCTTCCTTATCAAGCTAGATGTTGAATATAATGCAATTAAAACACATTACTAACCAAATATCACAAACAACATATGGATCCACTACAATTAAGCTAGATCTAACCAAACAATCTTTAAATTAATTCTATCCTAACCAACCTAGATATATATTGAATTGGATGCATGCAATTAGAGAACTCATTACTAACCTTAGATCACCAAAATCAAATGAATCTAAAATCACCCTTGAAATCAATGGCTTTCTTTTAAAAATCGCCTCACTTCGCAGCCGCCACTTAGGATAGAAACCAAAACCCTACAAACAAAGTGGATCGTGGAGCGAGGCTCTGTTTTCTGACCTCGGACGGTTTTATCACGACGGTTTTATATTACGGTAGTGCGAATATAAAAAATATCACGACGGTTTCTAAATATAACCGCTCATAATGACTTGTAGATATTACGAGCGGTTATGTTATATAACCGTCAGGATATCCTGACAGTTTTACTTAAAAACCGCTCGCAATGAATCTTGTAGCAATTACGCATTTTATATTTTAAAACCGTCTGTGATAGTTATTACATCACAGACGGCTGTAATATAAAACCGTCTGTGATATTATCACTAACGGTTTGAGTACATAACCGTCTGTGATGTTCCATATTACAGACGGTTTTTCAAAACCGTCTGTGATCGTGCGTCTGATATAAGCCTCGCTGTAGTAGTGTAATATGAAGGTCACCGACCCGCAGAGCATGAGTGCTATGGACATACCCAGCAGCATAGATACCACTCCCGTCGCCGACACCTGAGAGAGACGAGTAAAAGGGGGGAGAGAGCTGAGAGAAATTGAGAGACAGTGCAAAAAGCTACTCTCTCTGGCCCATCTCTCTCAAACTCTCTCAACTTTCTCATACCCGTGTCTCTCAATCTCTCCCTCTTTTGTCTGTTTCTCTTAACCTCTCTCACTTGTCTCCCTACCTCTCTTTCTCTCCCATTGCCCCCTCTTTCACCTGTGTTTAGTACATCCCCATCGCTCTGTGTAACTGTTTAAAAATAAATAATTTTTAGTTTTTTTCCCATAATATTTGTGTTCATTGCTTTAACCCCATACGCCTCCGGCTAGCTCCTTTCCTCTCGTCGTAATAGTGCAAATGGATCAGACCTGAACCGACATGGCACGAAGTGCAAATAGACCATGACTGGCTTCACCAAAGACGAGCCAGACCAGCACGGCAGCACGATGCCACGATGGGCCATCATGGTCCAACACGGATGCCCACCTCTACTCTCTGCCCATGTTTATAATTCCTATTTTTTGAATAATCATATCCATAAATATAGAATGTATTTTGTATTTTAATGCAAAACTAATGTGATGCTCCCTATATACTCCTAATAATATCTATTTTTACTTCATATTCTCTATGTTCAAATATTGACTATAGTGTTTAGTGATAATAATTAAGAGTAATTTGGTTATTTTTAAATCCTTTTGTCTATGTAATAAGAAGATATAAGTCTTATAAATTTAAATGGAAAAAGTACGATGCGTAACTCCTTCCACGTTTTTAAAAAAAAAACTCTCCTCCCTCTATGAAATTAGCGCTAAACATCTCACTGTGTTTATATGGTCATTAGTTACATGCGTACCTTTTGTTCTTTTCTCGATTTGCCTCCAGAAAAGCATTTCAAAAAGGACGTAGGGGATTTGTCATAAATAGTTATCATTTTAGGTATCGATACGGTCTCTAAAACACATCTTCAATCATTAATTTTTATTATAATATATTTATAAAACCGAATAAAACTATAATATTGTAAAAGTACTTTTCAATACAAATTTATACATATGATTTTCATACATCTAATTTAAATATTTAAAAATATATTAAGAACCAAAGTTTCGAAAGTTGATTTATATCCTTATCTAAAATAATAATTACTTGTGACCAGGAGTATTATACTACGGAGCCAATGCACAATTAATTGGAAATACACTAGCTAGGCAGTTGATGTCAAGTTGGAGTCTCTGGGTGCCTCAGAGTCGGGTGCGCAGCGCGGGACAGCTACTAGACCCGTACACCTTAGCGCGCCGTGTATACTGTAGTGTACATGGCGGCATATTACTGTATTAGTATTGTAGCGTATGTATACACATCTCAAGGGGATTGAGGAAAATCAAGAGGAGTGTGTGCGCATATGGTCAAAGAGTGCATATATATTATCTGTTACAAAATTTAAGATAAATATATACCTCCGTTACAAAATTCGACAAAAATATATTTCCTACGGGTTGTCAAAAAAAAAAAAATACAAGTTGACATAAATATATACCATGCCCTGTTAAATTAATGGTGACTTTACAAAAGTAGCATATACTCTATATCTTTTGTGCTTCTTTTCCCAGTGTAAAGCCTTTTGCTTTTCAAGTAAAAAAGAAAAAGAAAAAACAGAGATTATGAAAATGGAACTGTAGTTTCTCCAAGCTCGACAAGTGTCCACAGAGCTAGCCAAGACTCGTCTCAGAAAAGAATACTATCTGTAGCCAAGATGCATCGATCTCTCAGGAAGCGTGAATAAAATATGCGTAGCATCTTTCGAGTAGATCACGCATGCATACTCCTTGAAATTTTTAGTACCATTATCGATTTAAGAAGAAAACGACGTCGACGTTGACTTCTTTTCCTTTTTATTTCTTAAAGAAGTCAATTGTGGTTTCCTTTCTTTCGAATCATTTGTCAGTTCTTTTAATTGTAAGCGCAACTAAGACGTACGTTCGAACAATGGGATGGATCTAGTAGAACGAAAACAATCGGTATTACCACATATATAGACCACCATATATGTGTAGTCACTAAGCTTAGGATGCTGGCTGGGTGTATACCTATGCGTATACGGACTACCATGAGGTAAAATAAAATTTGGCCCGGTTTCCTGTGCACCCCCTTGATGCAATACAGATGCGCTCATGTCTACACGCACAGGTTTGTGCACTCTACTACACATGCGTGTCATTCGTTGTGTGGTAGCTAGGCAAGTTTGGCGTGAAATTCTTCCCATCTCGGCAAGTGGTTTTCTTAAGCCAAACAAGGATTCTTCGATCATGAATTGGTGGTTCAACGCACCAAATAGAGTTCGGAAGGAACCATTAATATAGGGAAAAAAGTCATCATAAACAGTTTTAAAAGGTTATGATAGACCGTCTGTGAACATGTAGCAGTGATGACAACAGTGTATTATAAACGGTTCTTAAACTGTCTGTGAAACTCATATCACAGACGGTTATTTATTAGAACCGTCTATGGTATATTATATATCACAGACAGTTTTTTATATGAAACCTTTTGTGATATTATTTTTTACTGTGGAATATTTTTCTATTTATTAGCTAGTATTAGGAAATGCTAGCCATACCATCTGAAACAAGTAGATTACACAGATTATATCGCAAACAGATTACACAAATAATATCGCAAGCAGATTACAAACATTACAAGCTGATTATATTATAGATTACACAACCATTTTAGAAATCAACTCAAATATTATATTAACCCATGGAATGCACAATTACAATTCATAAATTCACACAAGTTTTACAAATTAACCAATATAATGCTCAAGTTTCACAAATTAGGCAGCATGAAATGTGCCTTTTGGATGTATAACCTCACACATCAAGAAGTTAGAGGTATTTTTGAATTGCCTCCAGATGGGCTTTTTTCAACGCAGTTGCATCGCTGATCTTCTCTGTACAGATGAGTGTTCGTATGTTATGGCTAACGTAGAAAGCACATAGGCTATTTCCCTATCCTTGTAGGGTGCATTGTGAAAATAGAGCTACAGGAGAGTTATCTATGGAGGAAATGTGATTACTTGCCGAGTAGTTTTCCAGTAGGCCTCAAGTCATGGCTACCCTTATGTAAGGAATCAACGTAGCTAATCTGGTTTTTTCTTGGTTCAAATACAATTATAACCTAGTGAAACCTACACAGGAATGTTGCCATGGTTACTCAACCTAACTTTGAGTTATGCGTGAAGTACAAATAAAAATATAGCTGGTAGTGCAACACTTATGACAGGTTGTAGGATAGAAGTATGTACTTTGCATCGCATTGAGCCAGCGATGCCTCTATCACTTAATTCTCGACGTAACGAGAATTATCATTCATTGTTTGCCTCGAGACTATGTGTGGGTCGAGGAAACCAACCGGTTATTTGTTCCTTCTCGTTTCAAGGATCATGTATCTATATGCACAAAAGTAAGGGGTTATATGACATTTATTAGTGTTATACAAATGTATAGACCATGATTGCACACACTTACAATGTATAGACCGTGATTGCACACACTTACAATGTATAGACCGTGATTGCATAATTATTTTTCAGGTCCTACATGATCTGCTTGGATTTCCTCTTGTCGCCCTTTCCACTTTTGGTCATCTTCACGGGAGAGGAGTGGACATGAAGTGTTGTATCAGCCTGCACTGATACTCTGGACAAGATAACTAATTTTGTGGCCAGCTTTAGTGCAGCTGGTGGCTTTGGTATCGCTGGTAGCTCTACCACAGTAAGTGGATTATATTCTGTATGTTGCTTTGGTGCTGGAGGATGGTCGTCGATGAAGATATTGCTCTTGCGCTACTGGATGAATGTGTCAACAGCATCCCCTAGTATCATGATTTTGTCATTTGTGGGCATCTCTAGTGGGATGAGCTTGAAACATTCATGTATGTAGTCCATAATGACCTTCGTGTTACCGACGATACCGGGCGACTTGAACTGTCGTCCCTTCACTGGTTAGATACAGCACCCCCAACCAGCCTGCAGGGGAAGAGAGTTATCGGCAAGCCTTACTTGGAGCTTGCACGGCGTGACCTCCTATATAACGGTACACAACTAGCTAAGACGTCCAACATATTCAATCTACATAATATTCCAGACATATATATATTACATGGATAACATCGACATCAAATTTGCCGTCATATGTGCTTTTAGGGCTTGCGCGGTCTGTATAAGTTTATCCGTAGCCACCCTTAGCTCCCACCTTTCCTCAAGGTTTCTTAGCTTTTCATCAAATTTTGCTTTGAGCCCTGTCTCAATATGTTCTTTAAACTCTTCCTTAATGGAAGTTACTAGCTATTCCCCGCGCAGCATTTGATGCAGATTATCATCGAGCAACATGTCCTCATTGGAAGCATAATTGATATTATCCGGTATATCGTTGGCTTCGTCGGCAATGTTAGTACTACATGCTTCCTGTATAATCTACTCTTCATCGTAACTAGTCCAATATGTATACCCCTTTTGAAACCCCTTAGAATCAAGTGTGTTTCGATCTGCGTTGAGTTTTCAAACATTCTCATATATTCACAGTCGATGCATGGACAAGATATAAATTGTGCCTCCTTATTCAACATATTCTGCTCTGTAGCTCTTTTAAAAGTATAGATGCCATTAATGTAGTTGGCACTTGCACGGTTCACAGAGTACATCCAATTTCAGTACATCTATGCTATGCATATAACAATATTAGTGTTAAATATTGGAATACACTAGAAGTGCATATGTGTATATTATTAAATTGAGGCACAAATTAACTACCTAAACTCTACCCTAAATCATAGTTATATTAGACTTGTTTAGTTTGTTTTCAATGGATACCAATGTTTGTCTTACCAAATCTTAGTAGCATTGATCAAATTTAGCAAACATTTTGTTTGGTACCAAATTTTCGTAAGATTCCCTTCTCCCTTGATTCTCTAGTTTATTTTCTTGCCAATCTTTGGTCAAAATATTGGTAACCATTTTGATGGCCAAATTTAATTTCGTAATACCAAATTAATATTGGTAAGGCTCAGTAAAGCAAATTTATCATTAAACCAAACAGACCCACCAAGCTAGCTAGATCTAAACGAAGCATCTTCAATTCTCTCTTTACCAAACTAGTTACATCTTGATTATAATACAATTATAACTAATTACTACATACCTTAGATCATAAAGAATAAATGGATCTACAAGCTAGATCTAAACCCCTCATCAATTCTATGTTTACCAAGCTAGATCTTGAATATAATACAATTAAAATTAATTCTAATTTTAGATCACTAAGAACAAACAGGTCTACAATCACCACTACTACAGAAATCATCATCACAGACGGTTCGTAAACGTCATCAGAGACGGTTTTGTGAACCGTCAGTAACAATAAGTCTGTAATGAAGGAGATCATCAGAGACGGTTTTCCATCCGCTCGAGAAAATATATATCATGACGGTTCTATTAATAAACCGTCGGTGATATTTAATTATCACAGACGGTTTTAATTTAAAATCGCTCGTGATAATTAAATATCACGACGGTTTCAAATCATAACCGCTCAGGATACGAACTTATCACGAGGTTTGGTTACAAATAAGAACCGTCTGTGATGACCTTTTTCCCACACCCCAAAGAGAACCTCCATTATTTATGGTGTTGTTCGAAATTTCCATCAATATTTCTACAACGATATTTACAAGGCACAACCAGTTATAGATGTTGTAATTGAATATCTACACTTCTTATATGCATTGTGGCAACAGTTTGTCTGACTAGGATAGACTTAAAATATAAACATTTGTAGCGCTTTTTCTCCCTTCTTATGATAATGTTGATGGAACTTGACTAATAAATCAACCAAGACCCGCACGCAGCATGACGAGGTGACGGCAACCACGGTCTGCTTGATCGAACCTCACACACTGGAGTGTGTGATTTGCTTCATGCCATACGAAGTGGCCTTGCGCAGCGTCACCGTCGTGCCACGGTGTAGAGTACCGGACGACATGCTTTTACGCAGCGTCACCGTCGTGCCACGGTGGGAGAACATGGTACTTTGAAAAAATTGTAGATGTACTTCATAGATTACTCTAGGTAGGGTAATTAAAGATTGAACAAATGTGATTGCAAGTCGGGTCTTCCATGTCCGTAATGGTATAGCGGTCTATTGGCCTTTTGTTTGGTTCTCTTGCAGCGCGGGTCGATTTTTCTTTTGTGGGCACATCATTTCCTTCAGACGATGGATTAGATGACGACATCTTCTTTGTAAGTTAAAATAGTTTCAGGCGAACTAAAAGAGAAGAACAAATAAAATCAAATTAGAGTGAATAAGTTTGTGGATACCGCGAGAATTTTAGCAAAATTGTCACAGGACGAGGTCCCGCGAGTGAAACTGGAACAGAGGGAGTAATGGTGAGGGGGAGGAAGCCGTGATGTCTGTCGCGCAGCAAGGTGGCTAGGACGAGTCATAGAGGAGGAGGAACACTAGGAGGTTGCCAAACTTAATAAAAATTTCGGCAGCACCTCCCCTAAAACTAGGACATCCACACAGCAGATAAGCAGATCGACAATATAGCAATAGGACCAATAGGTTCAAATTAATTCAGCACTATCTACTGATCGAACCAAACCACAATATAGCAATAGGACCAACAAGAACAAGCTTGTAAGCAAATAAATTCATGATCTGACCACATATAAGCATGGCATCTAGTATGGACAATAAACAAACTAAACAAACCAGCATAAAGCTCATGTTTGATTTAGCAACTTTTGCTCTCAGATTTAATAAACTGATGGGTTGCTCCAAAAGAGCCCTCCAACACCAATTTCAGCAATATATCACAGGTTATACAAATTTGATATTAATGAATCTATACAATTCAGCACTGTTTAATAAACTTGATTCACTAGAACTCAACAATGGACTATGAAAAGCTACTAGATAGTAGGACAGCACCAATTTGGGCTAAGTCAGAGTTGCCAAATTACTAACAACTAAGTTGCAAATTACACCAGGGATATCAATGCGAACCATGCCTCATAATAGGAACTAATCACAGGATAGCATGTCACATATACAGCAGCAATAAAACCAAATTGAAGTTTTAGACACAATGATCTAAACAGTGCTGAATCACAGAGGAAAATCACTAACTAACAGATTAATATTGCCTCATTTAACTGAATCATCATTGAGCAGCAGAAACAGAACAAAATCAGTGCCTCCAGATCAAGAAATATAGCCTCTAGCTCGATGGCTAGTCCCTCAAATTTCTCAATCGGTTCACTGAATCAACACCAACAGAGGGGATTAGGGTTTCCTTACACAGCGCCGGATCTGAGCCGACGAAGCCGAGGCAAAGCGCGAGCAGGTCGCTGTCCCTCCAGGCACACCACCAACACCAACACCGGCCGGGAACCTGACCGGAGAGCAGGTAAAATACCGGAGAGCAGAACGATGGGGAGCACGTCACTGCGGGGGAGGACACCGAGGGGGAGGTCTATGCCGGGGAGGACGCCGAGAGGGGGAGGCCACCGCGGGAGACAAAATGTGACAGAGGGTTAGGGTTTGGCGCGCTGCGAATGAGGTCTGCATGCGGGGTATATATAGGAGAATATATCACGAGCGGTTCTAAAGATAGCGGTGCAGATGATGTTACTATCACGACGGTTCTATAACATAACGATGCAGTGATGTTAAGATATCACAGATGGTTCACAGAACCGTTATGTTATAGAACCGCTCAGGATATATACTGTTCAATGACATTCACTTGCATTCTGTTCAGTCTCTTATGCATGATCACTTTGTTGTATCTTACGGGAAAGTTGTCTTTAACGAGAATATAGAATGTCTTGTGGTTGAAGTGGAGATTCTAATCCTCAATTCAAACCCTAAAATCTGAGAGCAATCACATACAACTATTTCCATATTGCCAAAGTAGACATGATTACATTCTTGTTTGCCATAGTCTACATAATTTATTTCTTCTCATCAATTATGTCCGAATGGCCATCTTTGAATCATGTATTTGGAATCATATTGATTTTAAGGAATAAATACTTGCTCTTATACTCGCATCTTTTCCATCAATCCAGATGCTTCACAAGCTACTTACAAAGATCATCACAGTCCTATATACATAATTCAGATGCTTCACAAGCTACTTACAAAGATCATCACAATCATATATACAAAGCATGATGGGTCGTATCATCTTTACAATAGCATTAATGTAATATTATTACACATTAAATTGATTGTACTCTTCCTTATCTACTACATTCTCAACTCCGACAATTCTCCTTTTTCCCTGAAGAACTACGTGGCGCTTCTTGTTGGACGGGTCGGTTACATAGAAGACTTGAACAACTTGGTTAGCGAGTACGAATGGTTCATCTTGGTATCCGACACGTTCGAGGTCCACAGTAGTGATGTCATTCTTGTCAACCTTCACGTGCTGGAGGTGGACCCAACGGCACCGAAATAGGAGAATCTTGAAAAGTACGTAGTCGAGCTCCCATATCTCCTCTATGAACCCATAGTAGGAGCTCCTCGTTAACCCAGCGGTATTATTGAATATATCTATCACGGACACCGCTGTTCAGTTTGTGCTCTTCATATCCCGATCTCTCGTGTAAAATGTGTACCCATTTAAGTCATATCCTTTCCATGTGACAACCGTAAAGTTGGTCCTTTTGCCAACCATGTCGGCGTGTCATCGACGAGCTCCCAGTGATAGGTCGCGCCTTCAACCATTTGTTGAATCAAGGTTATCTTTGTCTCGTGATCCAAGACTTCTGCCGTGCTGGATTCTCTTGCCTTAGCCATTGCTTGTGCTCGACGATATAGGCGGACACTATAGCCATGTGTTGCAAAACCGTGAAATGGGCTCGAGCATACGCAACCGAATCAGGCGTGATTGCTTTCCTTCCGATGGTCCCGATACCCTGGAGCCTCCCCTCATAGTGAGATCGAGGCACACCTATCGGTTCGACTGGGCCATGTAATCGACGAGAACTCGGCGGCCTCTTCAGTTGCATAACCTTCGACAATGCTACCCTCCGAGCGAGATTGATTCCGTCGTAAGACTTGAGAATTCCCATGTACCTCTCGAGCGGGTACATGCTACGTAGGAACACCGGCTCGCATATCTTTATCTCTCACAAGGTGAACAATGAGATGGACCATGATATCGAAAAATGATGGAGGAAATACATCTCAAGATTACATAGAGTCATCACCACCTCGACTTGCGAGCATCTAGTCCTTTGGGATCGATGACTTTCGGCGATTGTGTTAAAGAAATAACACGACCTAATGATTGTCTCTCGGACCTTGACCGACAAAATACTTCTAATTGCGACGAGGAGCATCTGTGTCATCAACACATGACAATCATGAGACTTCATGCCGGTTAATTTCAAATCTTCCAACGAAACAAGTCTCTTCATGTTGGAGGAGTAACCGGACGGAACTTTCACACCATGCAAGCACTGGCACAGTTCAGTTCTTTCGGCCTTTGACAGAGTATAACAAGCAGGTTCCAAGTACGTACGGTCTTTATCAGTCTCTTTCGGTGCTAACTCTGGTCTTATGCCCATATCGACCAAGTCAAGCCGTGCGTTGATACCATCCTTTGTTTTACCCTTAATGTTAAGTAAGAGACCAATCACGCTATCACAGACATTCTTCTCTACGTGCATGACATCGATGCAGTGTCGAACTTCTAGGTGCTCCCAGTAAGGTAGGTCCCAGAATATTGATCTCTTCTTCCACATGCTCTTTTCACGGGTACTTGATTTACGTCCCTTTCCATACGCAACATTCAAATCCTTAACAATGTCATGAACATCTATCCCGCTCAAACGCCTTGGAGCTGAACCATTTTCATTCCTTCCGTCGAAAAGTTGCTTCATCTTGTGATATGGGTGATTCCTCCGAAGGAACCTACGGTGACGCATGTACACGCTTTTGGGAGTGATTAAGCCATAAACTCTCGGTATCATCTAAGCGGTGAGTGCGAGCTTTGGTTCTTTTTGTACTCGGCACGACAGTTAGCAAGGGGGGTAATCATTTATGGTGCGAGAATAACAAGCGATTGCAAAGTAAAGTTCTCTCGTTTGTACGCATCCCATACGTGTCTGCAGTAACCCACGGTGTTTTATATCTTCCACCAATGGAGCTAGGTACACATCAATATCGTTCCCGGGTTGTTTCGGTCCTTGGATAAGCCTGCACAACAAAATGTACTTCCGCTTCATACACAACCAAGGAGGAAGGTTGTAGATACAGATTTACTGAGTGCTATGCTTGAATTGCTCATGTTCTGAAAGGATTCATTCCATCTGTACTCAATCCAAACCTTATATTTCTCGATCCGCACCGAATTCTTGAAAGCTCCTATCGATGTTTCTCCTTTGGATGGAATCGGCAGGTGCCTTAGCATTCCATCATTCTTACGCTCCTCAAAGTGCCAACGCAACAGTTTTGCCTCCTTTGGGTTCGCAAACAAATGCTTCAAACGGGGAATTACAGATGAGATACCATGCCACCTTAGTAGGAGGTCCTTTTTTCACCTCAATACTCTCGCCATCATCATCTGAATGACTCTTACGCTTGTATCGGGATGCGTTGCACACCGGATATATATGCAAGTTTGTGTACTCTTTGCGGTACAGGATACAGTCGTTTGGACAAGCATGTATTCTTTCTACTTCCATTCCCAAGGGACAAAGAATCTTCTTGGCTTTGTAGGTGGTTGTCGGCAACTTGTTTCCCTTTGGAAGCATGCCCGCCAATAGACGTAACAGCGCAGTGAAACTCTTGTCGGACCAACCGTTGCTTGCCTTCAATTTGAGTAGTTCAAGCATGGATGATAACCTTGTGTATTTCAACTTGCACCCTGCGAACAAAGGTTTCTCCGAGTCCTCCATCAAGCCCTGGAACTTTCCATATTCCCTGTCATCAAGGTTTCCTTTTGCATCGCAAGACATCGATCCAAATTGTCATCCACAACTTTGTCCTCATCGGAAGCACAATCGATATGATCATCCGACATATCATTGACTTCGTCGACGATATTAACACTACTTGTTTGCTTCACAGATATTATGCTCTTCGCCATGACTGGTCCAACATGTATAGCCCCTTTTGAAACCCCTCCGAATCAAGTGTGCTTCGATCTGCGTTGAGTTTCGAAACATCTTCAGATTTTCGCAATCAATGCACGGACATGATATGAATTGCACCCCCTTATTAAACATATCCTTCTCTGCAGCTCTTTTAAAAGTGAAGACGCCATTAAGGTACTCAATACTCAAATGCAGGTTCTCGGTACATCCAAATTTCGATCCATCTACGCTACACATGTAACACTTAGTGTTAAATATTAAGTGCACCAGGTGTAGTGCGTATGCACACATTCTTAAACTAATTATGCAATTACATACCTTAATTACATCACAAAGAAATAATTAACACAATTCAAATTAATCTTCAATATACTAATGAAATTAGAACCCATTACTAACCTTAGATCACCAAAAGACTTGAATCGATCTATAAGCTAGATCTAAACAATCTTTAAATTTCTATCCTTAACAAGCTAGCTAGCTACATCATGATCGAATATAATTATATTATGCAAATAGAACTATTACTAGCTAACCTTATAGATCAAACAACCAACACATGGTTCTACAAGCTAAATCTAAAAAAATCATCAAATTCCTTACTTATCAAGCTAGATGTTGAATATAATGCAATTAAAACACATTACTAACCAAATATCACAAACAACATATGGATCCAGCTACAATTAAGCTAGATCTAATCAAACAATCTTTAAATTAATTCTCTCCTAACCTACTTAGATATTGAATTGGATGGATGCAATTAGAGAACTCATTACTAACCTTAGATCACCAAAATCAAATGAATCTAATATCCCCCTTCGAAATCAATGGCCTTCTTTCAAAAAATCGCCTCACTTCCACAGCCGCCAGTCTTAGGATAGAAACCGAAACCCTATAAGCGAAGTGGATGGATCGAGGCTCTGTTTTTACGGGCACATACGGTTTTATCACGAGCGGTTTTATATTACGGTAAATGCGTGATGCAAGAAATATCCTGACGGTTTCTAAATATAACCGTCTGTAATGACTCTTGTAGATATTACAGACGGTTGTGTTATATAACCGTCTGTGATTTCACAGACGGTTTTACTTAGAAACCGTCTTTAATGAGTATTGTAGACATCACAGACGGTTATATTTAGAAACCGTCTGTGATATTTCTTGCATCACAACCGGCTGTAATATAAAACCGTCTGTGATATCTGCACTGACGGTTTGAGTACATAACCGTCTGTGATGTTACATATTACAGACGGCTTTTCAAAACCATCTGTGATCGTGCATCTGATAGAAGCCTCGCTGTAGTAGTGCACCCTTCCAAATCAATGGTCTTCTTTCATTAGATCGCCTCACGGCCATAGCAACATTAAAAGTTCTCCTGAAACGCTAAAAACACTAAGTGGGTCAAACTCTGTATTACATATATATTCCCAGATAACATCACAAATGGTTTTATCCAAAAACCATCAATCATGAGGTTCACCTCACAGACAATTTTTGGCTAAAACCGTATTTGTTATTAAGTATTATTAATTACTGATGGTTTTTGAATAAAACCGTTAGTGCTATGCATGCGCGTCATCACTGACGGTTCTAACTAAAACCATTAGTGATAGTACTTAATATCACTGACGGTTTCAGATGGAGACTATGTATTTTATCCATGAAGCTATCCTGTGTGAATGCATGAGTTGCCGTCTAGTTACTCTAGTTTCTTCTAATTGACCTTACGAAAAAAAATTTAATCGTTCACAAGATCTACATACGGATCATACAATAAGAAGACCCGAAGAGATTGGTGCTACCTTCTGTGGATCGATCTATTACATCTCGTGTTTCGTGTTTCCATAGTTGTTCTTACGTAGCGGTAGCGACGGCAACCTTGGGTTAGCGATTGAAGCTCGCTAGCTAGGACATCACGTTTGTACGCACCACACACTGCACCAGCTTAATTATGCCATAATGATAGTCTCCTTACTCCAAACCGACTACCGTCACCGATAAGATCACCTGCTGCATGCTCGTCGAGATGTGGCCGACCAATGTATCGTACCATGCATGCTGCATGGACCAACGTATTGTTGTTTCAAGTATCTCATCACAGTGACAGCTTGAAACATAACGTGACCTCAACTCAACCGTTCCAACGGCCAACCACATTGTCTGCAGCGATATGTTTTGTTGGGCACGTGTCCTCAACAATACCATCTCGATGCAACGAAAGTTTAACTCGCTATTGACTTGCAAATTAAGCCAGATAAACAATCTGAGATCCAACCAGTCAAAATAGGGTTTAAAACTGAATGTCACCTTTTCTAGTTCGCTGACAATTTTTTTTTTAAAAATATGGTTCCCTTCCGATGGTAATTACAAAAATAATCTCATGCTAGACTGCGAAAGCATTGACAAACAACATGTATCACCAGCCTCACTCCCGTGGCTCGGAAGGAGCTACCGATCGATCGAGCTAGGTGGCTTACTAAGCTCCCTCAGCTCGGTAGCACGTTCCAAGCTGCGGGAAGGCGAATGTTGATACGTGTCACATTGTCAGTGTTTTTGTAGTCGGAGACTAGATTATTTTTTTAATTACATTTAGAAAGAAACTATATTAAAAAAAGCCAGGTAGAGAGAAGTGATATTTCTTACAACTGAATCACGTTGAGCACACTCTGGGGTCTCTTGATTTGTTTAATCGAGCTAGGTCGATTCCCTTGGGCCGTGGCATATCATTGCACAAATCGCACCGTTAGTTTAGAAAACCGTGCCATAGGTTCGTGACATGTGTCCTCGACTCATGACGAAGCCATATTTTCTTTTAGAGATGCGTGCATGCATGGATATGATATGGCATGCTTCCTTTTAATTATTGGCATGATATAATATGATGTTGCATGCATGCATGGTAGAGGTCGCTTGCAGGACTCGATACCTTTCGGTATAAAGCGTACGTATAGCATCGTCCAGCTAATTTGATGCCCTTTTGGTATAACTAGGTGGAAAAGCGCGCTACGCTGCGCCGGTTGAATTTCGATAGCATGCACTCGGGAAAATAAACTTTTTTTATTTTCGCAAAACCACTAACCGGTCAAAAATAGTTCAGAGAAAAAAGGGGAAAAAATTATCGAGATGACAATATTCTTTTGTCGAGCCTAATACTCTCGTGTTCAACGAGTAATAATACATGTTCATAAAACCACCCACCGTGAAAAATAGCCTAGAGGAAAAAGGGCGAAAAATCTTGATGAATCTGTTTTTTTATGACCAAAACATGTTTTCCGGGTTTTTTGGCGGCGAAAAACAATTTTTTCGAGTTTTTTTGTTGCGTTTGTTAAAAAAAATGGTTGTTAGGACGCCATGGCGAATCCTCGAATCGCTATAAATCTTGGACGAATCTACATTTTTTAAAAAAGACCCATGATTATGACCCGTTGGTAAATCCATAAGTTGATACAAACCTTGATGAATCCGTGTTTTTTTTGTGACGAAAACATTGTTTTCGTTTTTTTTGGGTGCTGAAAACATTTTTTCGGATTTTTTTTTGCGTTTGTTAAAAAAAATGGGTCGTTAGGACCCACCGGCGAATCCTCGGGACGAAAACATTGTTTCGTTTTTTGGGTGTTGAAAATATTTTTTCGGTTTTTTGTTGCGTTTGCTTAAAAAAATGGGTCCACAGTCGCTATAAATCTTGAACGAATCTACATTTAAAAAAACCGCAAGATTCTGACCGTTGGCAAATACATAAGTTGCTATAAACCTTCGACGAATCTGTATTTTTTGGTGACGAAAACATTTTTTCCGGGTTTTTTGGGTGGCGAAAACATTTTTTCCGGGTTTTTCCGGTGGCGAAAACATTTTCCCTGAGAAAAATGGAGAAAGGACCTGAACGTAAGAAGCAGGGACCTGGTTGTTATTTTTTTGGACCTGTTCGCTATCCTGAAAAATTAGAAAAGGGCTTGTTCGCGATTTGAAATTAACGGGAGGCTTTTCTGTAAAATACCGCACCAGGGACCTAAACGCGAAGAAAAAAAAATATTTTTGTCTCACAAAAAATCGCGAAGGACCTATCCGTAATTTCGAAGAAACGGAGGATTTTTTTGCAAAATGTCGCGGCGACACGTGAACCTTCCGGTTGCTCTTATAGTACGGTATCTATGTCTCCTCGATCTATTTTGGAATTTTCATGTTTATTTGTTAAATCAAACCAAAACGGTACTATTACTGAGGGTTTTTCATCAGAATAACAATGGTTTTCGTCGCTAGACATTTCAGCCCCGGTCTTACATGGACTTGGATGATACATATAGTTTGATTTACCTTCAAGTCAACTCCAGTTACTCTTCGTGTGCGTTGACTAGTTGTCATCAGAATTGAAAACAAAAGTTCAGCTTATATGGAGCCGCCATCTTTACTTTTTTTTTTCGAAGTGCCTCTTTAGCAGTTACAGAATGAATAAAGATGCCAGGGAAGGGAAGGGAAGGGAAGGGAAGGGGAGCTAGACATGCATGGCATATCGTGCAACTCTAAGGTCATGTTTGGGAGACTCGTTCTTAACTACGGTCTTAGACTCCTAGTAGATAGGCTAAAATTTTGTTTATTCCTCCAAATAGGGTAAATACAATAACAAAGTCAGCTAGCTTACTTCATTTTCTATCCATGTCATCTAGAGTAAACATTAAAGCTAACTTGTACGATAACTATCTCTAAAGATTGGCTTTAGATGCCATGCATTAACTATTACTTCTTTTTGTATATAATTAATCTATCTATACTCCTGTGCAATACTTACTACTCCACACAGGATTAGCTCTCTTCTCTCTTATCTTTTCTCACTCTTCCACACAGGATAAAACTGACATAGATATGCTAAAAGTAAACTGAGTTGGCCTTATTGTATATGCCTTAGTCTACAAAGCAACAAGCACATGCATGGAAGGAAGAACAGCTCAATCTTGCCAGCGTTCGTGCTCTTTACCAAAGCTAAGCTAATGTTACCATCAGAACTACGTTCCTAAACCAATTGGGCGTCGACACATTTGAAGACCAGACCAGCTGCGCGCGTCATGTGATTAAGTAAATAACCCTGATATTTAAGATTGAACCTACTCGACGAGTACCAAATTAGTAATTAATACTACTTAACTCAGGGTATTGGTACTAACTACTAATTAAGTAGCTAGCCCCGCATGACCTGTACTTTAAGACTTTAATTATTCTTAGCTTATTAGGAGTATCTTTGATCATGGCATGCAGATGGAATCCCTCACAAAATTGGCACGGTCTCTCACAAGCTTGACAATTGTGAAATATTTCTCTTTTGGGGAAAACAATATTGTTTCAGATCTGTTTAGACGTTACAGGCATTATTATTTGTCAACTTGGTATATACATCAGGCTTTACATTTATCATTTGTGTCTTAAAATTCAATAATACCTTCTTGCCTATCATACTATCGATTCTGCCCTTAATTAATCTACATCCATCTATCCTAAATTTTTAATATGCATTTACCGTACCCAGGAATGCATGTACGTTAACTCAGAGCTTGACGGTTGCATACGCTCTATCGTCCTATGGTAAGATCTTGTCACCCAATATATAAAAAAATTAGAAATGATTTTAGAAAGGCATCGCAATATGTACATGCCTTTCCATGTCACCTCCCTAAATAAGTTTATTCTTTCGGAACAGTGGCGATGCCACATTTTAGGTCACAGCTTTTTTGCAGTATAATTCAATATAAGTAGAAATTCATGTAAAAATCCAGAAAACAATGCAAAATTTATAAGAATTAGCCCCGGCCCACAGAATAAATAATCATACATTTAACCCTGCAGGGTTAGAATTCTGGCTACACCGCTGTTTTGAAAAACCGAATAAAAAGAATCAACCGTGGTAATTTCAACTCTCTTTTAAAAATCTTAGAACTTTAAAAACTGAACTAGAAAAAAATACTAGTATTATAAAACATCGTGCGCACATGCGACATGGTCACAACTGGAAAATATAAACAAAAACCAACGTAGCACGCTAAGTCGCTAACCCCAGCTAAAGTCCAACCCCCGTGATGAAAATTTTATTTCCTCCTAACTCTTCGTTCTAGGCCCTTTCATTTCAATCCATCACATCTATTAAAAAAGTTGTATTTTTATTATATTTTTAATAGTTTTTCTTACTTTAGTTGATAATATTACATGAAAATAGAAATAGTTAAAAGGGAGTAATATAGAAGGAAAAAAATGCAAATATTCACCTCAAAATTATAAAATAATATGTATTAAAGAAAAAATTTGAAAGTTAGGATAACATATACTTAGGAATGGAGAGAATACTACCCTGATGTTATTTTCTTTCCACATAACTGCACTCTGGAGTACTCTAATAATTATTTTGTAGACAACACTTTTATGGTTTTTCTCCCATTATAATTTATATAGAGAGTTAAATCTGAAGGCAAATGAAGTCACCAAAATCATCAACCTTTTCCTCGTGCCTGCTTTAATACTTTTTTTTCACCTAGTAAAAGTCTATCTCTCTCCCACGCATCACCACGTGGGCTCCCCCGCCTCCCGCGCGCAGAGAATCCCGAGGCCCCACCGCCAGGTAGGCCCGTGTCGTCAGATGAGAAGCCCACGCGCCCAATTCGGCTCGTGTGGGCGCGGACGCCGGGACACGTGTCGTTGCTGCAGCCGCCGGTCTCCGCCTCGCCGCGATGTCAGTAGGGTTACGCAGTATTGACTTCAGTACTGCGGGAGGGGATCGTGCCCGACCACGTGGGGGACGCGACCGGCGGGGGCCGGTAAACGTGGAGTGGGCCCGCGCCCGATCCGGTCACCGCTGCCCGGGCCCAGCTCCCCCGATCGCCATGCCCTCCACACCTTTATATTTAGTTTTATATATATCTACTCCATTTATTTTATTTCCCCGGCTCGTAATCTAATCGCCCCATCTAAACACATAAATAAACAATTAAACCAACGCTAAGCACGCTCATATTATATACGAGAAAGAGAAGAGGGGAAGCGAAGCAAAATTTTCCTGCCCATCGTCTCAATTTTTAATGCGAATATAGTTTATATTGTAATAGATTTATAAAAATAGTCTTCTGTCTGACCACGGAAAGCGTGGCAAGGACGGACACTACCGAGCTAAGGCAACACGGCAGGACCTGCCACGTTAAGGCATCGCAGATGGTCCTGTTGCCCTGTCTTGCTATCGCCTGGAATGCTGGCACTCTCGTAGAGCTCGTTAACTTGCTATCGAGCTAAGGGTTCACGGCAGACAAACTTGACACACTGGGCTCACCATTTATTGCTGTGGTTAGTCGAGATGCTATGGCGCCAGTCGTCTCTCGTGGTGTGCGTGTGTTTGGTAGGTGACAGTCTCATCAACAGGAACTTTTGTGGTTAGAAAGAGGATTATTTTTGAAATTTTATTTGTAAAGAGGTCAAATTTAAAAAATAATGCGCAACGGCCCAATTAAGCGTAGACTACACAGAGGTAGCATCGTTATCACAAGAGAGGAGGGGTGGGGAAACAGAAGCTTCACAGAGCTAGCGGTGTGGTGTCTGCCTATCTATCTACCTTGGGAGGGCAAAATCTGCTGCGGCTCCCTTTCCTCAGCTGGCTGTGGATGGAGAGGGACTTTCTGGGCGTGATCGGGAAGGAGCAGCAGCATCCCGCCGAGGAGGAGGGCAGGAAGGAATCAGGTAGCCTTGCTGTCCTGGGGTTTCTTCTCGATTTGGACGCGCAGCCTCTGTTTGGCAATTTGGCGTAATGAATCTTGAGATTGGCTAGCTAGGCGACCATGGGCCTATGACCATGGCTCGCGGATACGTTTCGTGCGCTCTCTCTCTCTCTCTCTCTCTCTGGTGTGTGTTTCAGCCACTTATAGTTTCACCACCGCGGTGCTGTGTCTGGCCTCTTAATCCGCATTTGCTTGCGACATGGATGGGCTGCAAATTTTCGGCCTTTCTTTCCTCCCTTCTTTCTCCCCATGTTTCTTGCTTTCTGTTCTTTTGGAAAAAGAGCGCGCGTTTGGTATAGCTACCTAATTCCTTTCGACGGCTCCCTTGCCGTGTATGTTCGATTTGGTCCAGAGTTAATGCTTCAAGAAAGCGATGATCTTTCCGGGGAGAAACTGGCCAAACCTTTCCCGTGCTCGCGAATGTCGTTTGTTGATTTCGAGTAGCCTCGGCTTCGCTGGTAGGATGGTGATGTTTAACGGATCCGAGTTTCTTGGTTGGTGTGTATTTATATATATATGTATTCGCCGGCGTCCGATTTTGATTGAGAGTTGCGTGTGTTTTGCTGTGTGCAATTGCAGCTTACTTTGGAGGAGGAGGAGGAGCGCCGGCGATGGATTGGTCCTTCGCCAGCAGGGCCGGCGCCGCGCCGGCGTTGATGTCGTTCGGGTCGGCGGCGAGGGAGGAGCGGAGGAACTGCCATTCCCCCAATTCTCAGCCTTCGACGGCGTCAAGAAGCATCAGACTTCTCATGTCCTGACTCCACAGGTAACTTGAGCTGCTATTCTTGATTTCTGATTCATGTTGCTTTTGATTTTTACTAATAGTTTTCGGGTTGTCATGTTCTGCAGAGATCATTCGGCGCCGATAGCCATGGCAGCGCGCAGTTCGCCGCTGTGCACGGTGCTCACCGCGGGCAGCAGCCACCTCAGCATGTTCTGAATGGGGCAAGAGTGATTCCAGTCTCGTCGCCGTTCAATCCGAACAATCCAATGTTCAGGGTCCAGAGTTCGCCTAACCTTCCGAATGTCATTGCCGGCGGTGGTGCGTTCAAGCAGCCGCCTTTCGCTGTGAGCAATGCGGTCGCTGGTTCTGCTGTTGGTGTGTATGGAACAAGGTAGATAATTTGCTCTGTTATTGGGTTCGTGGTTTATAAAAATGGTTGTAAAGTTGAATTTGAACTGAAATATAGATGTCTTACTTGCAAAGGGACATGCCAAAGGCGGAGACGGCGCAATTAACAATCTTCTATGCTGGTTCCGTAAATGTATTCAATAACGTCTCACCAGAAAAGGTACTATCTCGATTCCATGGATGGTGCATTTTCATGTTAATGTGGCCGTGCAAGTCTCCCGCTGAAGCAGTTTAATCATTGTTTCTCATTATACAGGCTCAGGAACTTATGTTCCTAGCCAGCAAAGGATCGCTTCCAAGGGCATCCAGTACTGTTTCTCGTAAGCCAGAGGCACCTATTTTCGCTCCAGCAAAAGTTGCGGTGCCTGAGGTTTTGCCTGCAAAGCAAATGCTACTTCAGAAACCACAGCATGTGTCGTCTCCTGCGTCAGGCATTTCCAAACCGATCTCCATCGTGCCTCAAGCTGCAAGTCTTCCCAGGAGTGCCTCTAGCTCTAACTCTGACTCCACAGCTCCAAAATCTTCTGGCCCATTGGCTGTTCCTCCCACAAGTCAGCCTCCGTCGACTCGGCCTGCCATACCAGCCACTACCACTGCTGCAGCTATTATGCCAAGAGGTATGTCTGTTGACTGCTTGCATTGAGTGTTGCTGCTGTTATCATATTGTTTAGTAATTTCTTGTTGAACTGTTGCATTTCTGATGTTGCTCTTGTTTCGTTGCAGCTGTCCCTCAAGCTCGGAAGGCGTCCCTTGCCCGCTTCTTGGAGAAACGAAAGGAAAGGTAGAGTTCATGTTCTTACTCTTCAAGTGTCCCAGAACAGTTACTAGTGATTGTACTTTATTTATTTGAGTACAGCAACTTAGTTCTACTCAACAGTCAACACACTGTATTTGCGCCCAGAAGCTGATCTTCAGCTTTGCATGCATCGTTTGCAGAGTGACAACTGCCTCGCCGTATCCATCAGCCAGGAGCCCGTTGGAGAGCAGCGACACAATTGGGAGCGCTAACGACAACAAGTCGTCCTGCACGGACATTGCCCTCTCAAGCAACCGTGACGAGTCGCTGTGTTTAGGCCAGCCGAGGAATATCAGCTTTAGCGGGGAGTCCCCCAGTACAAAACTACAGATCTGATATGATCTTATCATTGTCCGGTGTCCATAAATTCGGCCATGCTGACTGATGCAAAACCGTAAAAATATTTTGTATTCAGGCCAGGAGGGCTCGAGCGATAGGCATGATATATGTTATTGATGCTTTTCTTGTTCTTGTTTATGCTGTGCTTTGCTTGGTTAGTTTACTGTAATGCTGGTCTAGCTGGTGCAACCCCACCTAACAAGAGAGCTGTCACTTGCAGACTCTTGATTATTTTTTGCCCTTGTGCCATTGTATTGCAGAAAGAAATATGTTAATTTAGCAGTATCGAATTATAGGCTTACAAATTTGGCGCCATCTATCGCGAAACTGTACTGTTGTTCTTGTATCATGAACTTACAAACTGCAGAATGAAAGAGCAGTTGTTGCATACTCGCACATGTTATGGTCTTTTACATCACTGGCAAGACTTAAAAGAGTGTTAAATGTTTTTGTGTCGTCATTCTGTTGTATCTAATGGAATGCTGATGGGGTTGAAACGACTGTATGACTTATCAGTACAGATTTTCAGATACCACTCTGGACCAGTCAGTAATAAATTTAGCCGGGGATTGGTGGCAAACTGCCTTATTTTAATTAGGTGATTTTGCTTGAGACTCGAATGACGGTACTCTAGGTAATGGATGACTGTGTGTTCAATTATTTCTTTTCTTTTCCTTTTTCGTTCCTCCTAATTGTTTGTGTCATCATTTCTGTAGCCTCAATGTTCAATAATGGATGGCTATATGTTCAATTATTTCTTTTCTTCTCCTTTTTCGTTTCTCCTCCTAATTTCTTTTTGTCATTACTTATGGAGCTTCAGTGTTGAACACTGAAGCTGTCCTAGTCTCTATTTGACTGTGCGTCTCTATGGAATGAGATAATTATATTGACTATTCATCATGCCTAACGTACAACAGAGGGACGAAAATACTGACCTTTCTATCGTTCGCCTGTATTAATGTACCGGATGGGTACTTGCAAGAACCGATCCATTTGATAAAAAAAAAACTCCCTAAAACACAAGCACAAAAACTATCTCTGACCAGGATTAAATGCCATACTTTATTTAGGCCTGCAACAATTAAAGGTTATACACTATTTTTGGCCCAAAATGAATAAAAGAAAAGTCTATAAAGAAGAATAAGGCCCACGTTTAGTTACTTGATTATGCCTTTGACTAGTTTGCTGACGTGTCCTATACTTTGCCTCACATTGGTTGTCCCTAACTAGCAAAACTTGATCCTCGACCAAAGGACCTTTGGTCGGGACACGCTACTCTCTGCACACGATACCGTCTTTAACGATGTTTTTACAGTACTGAATAAACCACTCGAAAGTTATCCCGAAAAGGCACCCTTTAGTAAAAAGACACCTTTCGGCCATGTGACATCTTTTTTAAGCCCAACTGCCCCCTCTTCATTCTGTAAAAATAGGGAAGCCATTTATATTCTCAGAGGCATCAATCTAGTATTCAAACCTTATAATACTTGTACTCTGTTAAGCCGCTTGTCTAATAAGAAGCAATCTTTCATATCCTCTTCTGTAATCTTGTTTCCCCAGAAGCTTGTAACCATTTTAAATCATAAGCTCAATCTAGAGACTCTAGGTCTTGAACATTGACAGTTCACGCTAGAAGAGGGCCTCTAGCAATCAAGATTGTGAAAGGCATGTCCTGTCGCTCTCAGCAATGGATGAAGAAAACTCTTTCGAACTCTTTGATTATGGCGATCTCGACTCCAATGACTATCTCTCGAAAGAAGAATGTAAGTACGACCTTTATTTTGAATATGTTACAGAAGCAGAATTATTTGCAATATAGACCAATATGGATGAAGTCAAAACAAAGTGCCACTACTTGAGAAATTAAAATGTGAGCACGATCCCATTCTTGCCCTGATTCTAGAGGTAGATGTCTATAGAGCATATCCTATGGAAGTCGATGATGATCATGCTCTCCAAGGTGATGATAACATTCTAGAGAGCCCAACTTCAGAAGATTGTCTCTGAGGCCTCGACTACACCCCATCTTCAAATGAAGATGGAGCACTCACTCCCTCTGTCCACTCGGGTTCATCATTTGTGTGGTTATGAGTGAGACAAATGAACAACGAGCAGAACGCAAACAACGTGAAGAAAGAGCCGCTCAAGAGCAATATGAACAACTCATGGCGGCAAAACAAAAGGTTGCGGATGAGGCGAGACGCTAGTACTTCAACAGTTAACCAGGGAAGTCATGGAGACCAAATCCCTTAGAGAGTCATCTCCAACACATTCTTCTAGTCACGCCACAAGTCCTGAGGTTGATGGTAAGGAATCTAAACTTGGTTATAAATAGTTCACAAGAGGAAACCACTGTCAAAAGAATCCATATTTTAACTAGTGTGATTCTAAATCAATCAACAGAAGGGAACAATGAGCTTAATGCAACAATAATCAGATCCCTTGCCCCCTGATTTAAAAGAAGCTATTGAAGAAGTACAGGTGATGTCCTTGTCCACAAGATCTCAAACTAATTCCCATGTGGAACACTCTTCATCTAGAAAGCACCAACAAGGTACCAATTACCAGCGGAGGAATGAACTGCAACGAAGAAGTGCCTTCCAGCGCCTGAAGGATCGAGATAGCGATCAGAGGGGGATGAATGATCCCAAATAGAATTTTCCCCACTCAAAATAATCCAAACAAGCTTCAACCAAAACCCTCAAAAGAAGCAAATGAAATGAAGGAAGTTCCTTGCAAAGCCAGTATGACCGGGGTTATACCGGTAGCACCGGAGCCCAGTAATACTGGGGTGAGGCCGGTAGCATCGGGTTCAAGAACAGTAGAAAGAACACCAAGAACTCCAAAAGCAAATTTTAAGAAATCCTTTGATCGGCTACACAAAAACTCATGAAACTTAGTAGATGTCTTCCTAAGGATGTTAGCAACTTATTCTAACCTTCAATCGTAAGGATTGACAAGTTTCAACTTTTTTCACTTTGAAGAAAGAACACACCAAGTTGGTCGTGGGGTGGTTTTATGATCAAGATGATCTTGGATAACCTCTCACACATCACAGTAAGTAAGAACACAAGCCCAAAACCCCTCAAACATGATCTATAAGAATCATTCACTCAAGAACACAATACCGGTTTTTTGCAAGAAAGATGGATGGATTGCCTCGATGATTGGGACATGATCTGAAGAAGATTCATCTATCAATCATACATCCTTGGCACAAGAACAAAAAGTATGTAAAAGGAGGGGAGGCAAATCCAAAAATGTAAATTGTAAGAATGTAAGTGTGGAATTTAAATACTGAATTTAAGACATAATGTAAATACGTAAAGTAAATTCAAGCATAAGAAAATGTGTTTTTGATTTTTGAAAGAGAGGTTTACAAAGCCTGACAATAAGGTGGGCAAAGCTCAAAGGTGTAACAAAAACCTTAAAGCCTTTTAGAGGGGGAAGACCGCCCTTACCCCTCCATTTATACTACTCTTGAGCCACCCTCCACCCTTAGATGAGTTCCTTCACCCTAAGGATCACCATCGAGGGTTAAGATCGAGTCACTCACTCATACATGGGCTAACCCTAAACCCACACATATAACGGGTTTTTGCACACTTTTCAAAGCATACGAACTAGACTTGCTACTCTATCACCCAGACTATGATCCAACAGCCCTCCTTGATCTAAACAGCTCCTAGTTAGCATCTCATCCATTCCTTGTCTTCTAGATTCATAGCGACTCCGTCTTTGATCATCTTTCGGTGATGCTCGATCGTCTGGACCTCCGACGCTCCTCGCCAAGTCCCAGTCATCCTCTACCTCACCATGATCAAAACCCGACGTCCTGCAACCATCAAAGATAAGAAAAACCCATCACATAGCAATATCCAAAAAGATATGTAATAATCATCATAAAATATCAAATATATTCAATCTCGCTCATAAGGGCGGGTGCTACCGCCCATGGTAGATGTGTCATCCAAAAATTTGCTTCCTTATTTAATTTATTTAATCTGGAGTTTATTTGGAACCTTGTTGATTTTATAAAGTCGTTTTGTTGTAATTTTAGTTTTACTAAAAAGAATTTTTGCATTATATTTAAAATTTAAAAAATTCCAAAAATAATTTTATTGAGTCCCAAATATTCTAAAGTATTTTTGAGAATTTTTCTAGAATTTTTAGAGCTTTTTATCTATTAAAAAAATGAAAACTGACAGTGGGACTAGACCCCACTGTTAGGAGCATCTTCAACCTCCAACAAAGGAAGTCCAAAGCCTGCGTCTCTCTCTCTCCTCCATTTCCAAGATTTGAAGCTTCAATATCTTCGTGATTTGAGCACCAAAAATTTGGGAAAAATCATATCCGGATTCCTCGCAATCTCCTCTTGCCATTCATCGCCTTAAATCCCCCAAAATCTGAGCAAAAATCTTGTTCTTCTTTTTTTAGCCACCACGATTTGCGCGTGATTACCGCTTCCTCGGTCCTCCTCCCGCCCTATAAAAGGGACCCCCGTGCCTCTCTCCGTCACCAACCCATTTTGCCACCCCCCGAGAGCTACCTCACTGTTGTTTTGCCGAATTTTGCAAAAGAAGTGAGCTCCGTCCACGCCCGTTTTTTCGGCCATGTGCCACCGTTCGGCCCTCCCTCCGGCGGTCGCCATAGCCGTCGGCTCCTCCGTGCCGTGATGTTGCCATCTGGCCGGCCGACTGCCCCCCGACTCCTCTTCCCCCTTACGCCATGGAGATGACAGAGAGCAAAATTCTCTATCTGTTCCAAGCCGAGAAGCCCAGGCGTAAGCTGCTATAGAAAGGAAAAAAAAGAGAAAGGAAAGGAAAAAAAAAGAGAAGAAGAAAAAGAAAAATAGAGGGAAAATTAAAAAAAAATCAAAATTTGAAATCTGAATTTTGACTCTAAAATTTTGAAAATTTTATTTGGAAAAGAAATTTTAAAAATTCAAAACTCATTTCTTTATTATTTCATGCGCTTTTAAATTTTTCAGGTGCCCATTTTCACCCGTTCGAACTCCGATTGGTTCTATTTTTCTTTCTAAATTCATCTAAAATCTCAAATTACTTATTTATGCTAGTTTGTTATTTTATTGAACTTATTTGGATTTTATTTGAAGTTGGTTGTTTTTCACGTATAGATTTCGGAGAGTTGGAACGGTTCGCTATCGACAATCTCGAGCGTCAACCCTTTGTCCAAGGTAAGTCACACCCTTGAACATGTTGATCCCAGAATTTAAAATTATATTTTTATTTAAATTATTGCATACATAGTTTTATTAATGTAATTTAAATCCCAATTTTAAATAATTAGTTACTCCTAATTGTTATGATCTCAATTGACTTTGAAATATTTGTACCTTGTCACCTTAGAGCAAAATATCACTAGTTGGTATAATATTGTAGTATTAACTAGTGCTATATAGTAAATGGCTTAGACTTGCTTAGACATGAATTTTTGACTTTTTGGGGATTTATGCCAAAACAAGATTTATATTGAAAATAAAATCATTCCTTGGAGTCGGTGCACCATGGGATGTTATGAAAGGTGATGTTATTCAAAAGAAAGTGAAAATGTGATTTAGATTGGGTGAGAATGGTTGACTGGTGGGTGCGTGAGGTATAAGGGTTGTGAAAGCTCGCCTAATCAATTAAGGATCGGTCTGTGTTACGCTGAATGTAAAGCCTTACCGTACTACCACAAGTTTGAAATGGGACGGATTTGGCTATCCATATTGCGACATACCATGGACAATTGTGCCATTAGTTTGAAAGTGGCAGTGGGTGTAAGCCTCCCACTCGACGCAAGAGAGGGCTTCTGGACTGTGCGGTTTTAACCCTACCAACGGTGGAACCTTAGCGGGCATGACTATGTGGATGGAGCTTTATAGAGGCCTTGTTGTGATTTTCTCTGTTAACACATCAAAGGAAGTGTGTATTTGGGCAAAATATAGTTACCCCATCAATTGAGAAGACACAATGGAATTCAAGATCACATAATTGAGCAACCGAAAGTAAATTGAAGTTTAAAGATTCAACAAGAAGAATATTATCAATTGAATGATTATTGGAGATAACAATCTTACCAATACCCTTTACCTTTCGCTTGCTATTGTCTCCAAAAGTGATCTTGTGACTGGGATTAGGACTGTTCATTCGGTTTTATCGGTTTATTCGGTTCGGTTTGTACGGTATATTCGGTTAATACGGTATTACTAGTTCGGTAAATACGGTATTTGTTGTAAATACGGTTCGGTATCGGTAAATCCTAATGTATATCGGTACGGTGTCGGTAAATACCATATTTACCAAACTTGACGCGAATTTTTAAAGATGTGGAAAAAGTGGAAAAAGCTTCCACTAAGACACCAACAATATCGCTCAAAATGCTGAATTCTACTAAACGCTACACAATCAAGTAAAAATCGGACCATACATACATGTATGTAACGTGTCCATTGCTTATCGCCAAGAAACTCGGTCCACAAGTTATGCAACCAGCAGAAAATCTTAGAAGGCATACCTCACACCGGGGAGATTACCTAAGTGATGTTAAGTCACTCTACAACAAAAGCATTGTGCTGCAGCTAATAAGAGACCATCAAGATTCAAAACATGATTTGTTAGTAATTACACGGAGGAACAACTAATTTCACAAACAAGAAGACACAGAACTCAGAAGTTTGTAACATGGTTCATGTTTTCAATACAACATGGAACATCGAATTATTCAAACCATGAAGTTCAATTTGAATGATAAAACGTACAGAAGCTATACACAATTGAAGGTCTATTGCAGAAAGCATGTACCAATACCGCAAAAAATATATCAACAGCTAATCCTATATATGCCCTCAAGCAGAGAGCGTGGTATGATATCACTGCTACACAATGAGCTTCATCAATAACAATTCTAGAAAGATGGCCTCGTGAATATACGTTTTTCAATTGTCTCAATAGAGCATCACTCCTTGTTATTCTGGGAAATACATAACTTCCATATGCTCCTAATTTTCTTACCAGGCCAAGAAAGGAATGACTAACTAATGCATTCCCCAGTGTAACAAATTGCCTTTTCATGCTCTCTTGTTATTCTGGGAAATGCACAAAGAGCAGTTGCAGTGGATGGCATAAGATAGAGAAATAATGGCAGAAAAGCACAACCAGCATCCATGAGCCTCAATGTCACATCACAATGAGCAGAAAAGCACAACTATTTAACACAGGTTGTATTTATGAAATAGTGGCGAGATCACAAAGCAATAACTAATTCAAGCATGCTTTCCATTAGTTTTCAGACCATAAATAATAAGATATGCGGGAAGGACAATGTAGCACATTGTGGAATTGATATTGAAGAATCCCATTGGGTGTACTAGTGCATGACAAGTTCGACTAGTGCAAATTACAAGCATGCAAGTTACCGACCACAAAGCAAACCAAAAGACTAGCTTAGTTCTTGATTCTTTCTAAACCGCCAAAATAAGGAGTAATCAAGTTCTTCACATATCTACAAAGTCGTCGGCAGCCCCGGCTTAGTCCAGAGACCGAGTCGAGACGGTCTCCACTCTCCACCGCTTCTTTTTGCAACAATGTTCATGAATGAAATCAAGAATCAAGTCGAGAGTGTAGACCGTCTGAGTCAACAACTACACCATAGTCTAGTCCATACTCCATACTACTATACCAGTTTGCAAAAATAACAAAAGTCACATCTTTTCAACTTTCAAGCATCAAGCACGATCCGAAGAGAAGACACTGGATGTTGTGATAACATCATCAACTTGGCGTTCCATTTCAATACCTACATAATACAAAAAGAGACACGATAATTTTAAGCAATCTACATCACTCATAAATAGATAAATAGAATTATTATGTGTAGGTTATAGCACCTTCTTCAAATTTAGTCAAATCCCTTAGATTGGCTTCAATGTTAATGCGCTTTGAACGACGCAACCAATCTTGTGCACATATCAAGCATTGGAGTGTTAACGGAGTTAAGGAGCTTCTAAAATCATCAAGAACACGACCACTCGTACTAAAAGCTGATTCAGAAGCAACAATTGATATAGGGATTGCTAATATATCACGAGCCATCCGTGAGAGGATAGGAAAGCGGGGTGAGTTGCATTTCCACCAAGAGAGAATATCAAAATCTTTAATATCATCTTCTGTATCTTCAAAGAAGGTACTTATCTAAATCAGATTTACCACCACCTCCACTTGTAACTTTCATTCTCTTGTTGTATAAAGACCTCATAATATTTGTAGATGCAATAGATGATGGCTCATTAGAACTAGTTGTTTGCTCAGTAGCACTAGTACCTTGGCATCCAACTTGAGAGTATGCATTCTTGTATTCACAAAAAAGATCTAAGAGTGACCTTTGTACCTTCTCCCATATCTTATCACCTTTAATAGTGCCAAATGTCTTGTTAATTTGCCAACGAAAAAACCGATTGCTTTGTCCTTATAGGAAATAAAAAAGCAAGAGTGGGTGAATATGAAAAAAATCGTATCTTCGAAAATATAGAAAATAGAAAAAAGAAGCTTGTACCTAGGATCAAGAATAGCAAAATAAAAATTAGGTTATTCATCTTCTCAGATCCCCAATACTTATCAAACTTGGCCTTCATTCTAATGGCCATGTCTTTGAAAGTATTGTCATCACCATCTTGACGCTCATCCATTCACACAATAAATAATTTACACGGCGATATCTTCAAAGAAAGTATTGAAGTAACATATTGTGTACCGAAACTTTTTTGTAAGGTCAAAGAAATGTTTTAGGAACTCCTTGAAGTCCTTTGCATACACCCAATCATCATATTTTGGAATTCCATCCACACCCAACTCGCCTTTATAGGAGGGGTCCCAAGTTCAAGCCTTTCAAATGCCTTCTCAAAACCAACGGCAGGTGTCTAACATAAGATATGTCGAGTTCCATCTAGTGCACACATCAAGAGACACCAAACCCTTTTCTTCTACCTTGCTGATTTGCACACATCTTTTAAAACTATTCATTCTTGCTGTGGAGCTTCTCACATATTTGATAGCATTACGAATACGGGTAATAGAAGGTGCCACTGTCTTCAACCCATCTTGAACCACAAGATTAATGATATGAGCTACACATCTCATGTGAAGATGACAACCTTTTGCAAAAGTACCACCCCGGTTTTTCAAAGCACTCCTCATATAGTTTATAGCAGTATCATTTGAACTTGCAATGTCTACGGTAATAGTGCACACATTATCAATGCCCCACTCAAGTAAGCATTTATCTAGTGCTTTCCCAATGTCTTCCCCTTTGTGGCTGTCTACCAAACAAAAGTTAAGTATTTTTTTGTTAAGTTGCCAATTGATATCGATGTAATGTGCAGTGAGAACCATGTAGTTTTGAAGGGTCAAAGAAGTCCATGTGTCGGTTGTTAGACTAACCGTTTGATGTGTGTCCTTGAAAAACTTTTTTAGCTTTGCTTTCTCAGCTTCATAAAGGCGGAGGACATCTCTATACATTGTTGTCCTAGATGGTGCACTAAACCGAGGACAAGCTTTGGACATAAAGTCCCTAAAACCTTCATGTTCCGAAAATATGAAAGGCAACTCATCTATGATTATCATGCGAGTAAACGCTGCCCTAACCTCTTCAGCATTGTATTGCCAAGGAACTACAACAACCACCTCGACCATCTTCACTAGGTTGAAAGCATAATTGAGTTTGATTGTTGCTCCTATCAGGATGCTTCTTACAAGATTTTGCATGAGATATAAGTGAGGAGGTACCATTCTTTGTGGATCACGAGAAGCATCCGAGAGCAATAATTGCACTTAGCTTTGTTCCGGTCATCTGGCAATCGTGTAATGCATCCATATCTCCGATCTGGGATTCATTTGTTTCTTTCGATCTTGATTTTGATTAGGTCCAACAACTTCATCACTACTAACGACAGGAATGCTTCGTATATCATCATCCTGAGACATCTACATTACCAAAAAAGGAAAAGACGAATAATAAGGCAACTATCAGTCTATCATATAAATTGTTAACAACTTAACATTAACACAACACAATATGAATATCGGTGATTGAGCTTCTAATAATCAAAACGCAAGTTGATCATCTGCAATATTAATACTGGAATAAGTATTGATATAAGTTTGAATGTTTTCAGTCTAGTGTCCAGTACAACATCAACCATTCAACCTGGAGTAGTGGAGGCGGTCAGGCACTACGTCGGGCGGGAGCAAGCAGACAATGAGCCGGGGCTCGGGGCGTCAGCAGACTCAGAGGCGAGACTCGAGCGGGAGGCCGGAGCGGGCAGAGCGGGGCCGAGAGGCGAGGCCAGTGGCCGGCAGGGCCGTGACTGCCAGGCCGGACAGGAGGTGGGAGCAGCAGATGAGCCAAGCGAGGACGCCGGACTGGAGGCGAAGGGGAAGGGAGCGGGACGCCGAGGGCCGAGCAGAAGCGAGGCGGAGCGGGCCGGGGCCAGGCCGAGGGATGCTGGGAGGCCGAGCCAATCGGGGCGATCACGACCAAGTAGGCGAGAAGCCGGGCCGGGCCAATCCAAGGAAGCGAGGGGCGAGGGCCGCCGCCGCTGGCTGGGCAGAGACCACCGATCGAGGCGGGAGGTGGGAGATTGCCGATTGGGAGCGGCCGAGCGGGCGCTGGAGGCTTGGAGCGGGGGAGGCAGGTCTAGGGTTGAAGAAACCAAAAAATTGAGAATGGGTCAGGGCGCTGGGGGGGGGGGATTTTACTTTTAATGCGGTTTGGTTCGGTGTTTCTCCGGTTTTTTACCGATATAACCGTATCACCGAAGCCGACATTTTCTAATAACCTTACCGAAAACCGAAAACCGGTCAAACCGATTTGACCGGTTCGGTTCGGTTTTTCCGGTTCGGTGGTATTGTGCACAGCCCTAACTGGGATCATTTTCTCCTTCTATTGAAGTGAACATTCTTGAGGTCCTAGTCATGTGTTGAGTACAACCACTGTCAATTACCCAATGCCGGCCTCCACTTTTATAGTTCACCTAAACATAGAAATTCATTTCTTGACTTTAGGTACCCAAATACTTTTAAGTTCTTTGGTGTTAGTTTCAACAATTTTGGGGCTAAAAGGATTTATAAGCAAGGATTTAGGCACCCAAACAACTCTAAATTTCTTATCAAGATTAGAGGGACCAACATATTTCATATTCATTTTACCTCTAAAATCTTTAAACAGCATGTAATGAGCATCTACCATGTAGCCCCTTTTTATTTTAGCATGAGGGGCACTAGCAAGATTACAATTTTTGGAAGCATGATTTGATTTATGACAATAGTAACATTGAGTACCCTTCTTGACAAAATTCTGTTCAGGTTCGGTCCATCCATTTTTCTTAGGCAAAACTTTAGGCTTATACCCTAAACCCTTTAACCCTTTTTGTCCAAGTTAACCCTCTGTTCTACAAGGATTTTGTCAAGAGTGGCATTACCAAGGAAGCACTTTTCTAATCCTTTATCAAATTTAGCCACCTTAGATTTTAGTTCTTCATTTTCAATCATGAGCTCCTTAGCACAAGATGCATTTTTGCAATTCTCACTACAAGTATTAGATGAACTAGAGGCAATATTTTCATCATTAAGCAAATCACAAGCAGTTGATATACTACATGAAGAACCAGCCTTTGATTTGCTAGTAAGCATTTGATTATTGATTTCTAGCTCACAATATCTAGTTAGCAAATCTTCATGATTTTTAACAAGTAAAGCATAATCAACAACTATATCATTATGAGTTTGTATAAGTTTTTCATGATCATAAGCAAGCTCATCATACTTGTTTTTGTAGCAACCTATGCTGATCATTCAAGTTAGTAATAGTTTTCTTTAGAGTTTTGACTGAACTAGCTTTAGCATGCAAAGCATTATTAAGCTCCTTGATTATATCAACTAGCTCATCATATGAGGAAGAGTCATTTACCTTGTCCTCATCATTTCTAGCCATAAGGCAAAGAGGAAATGAAGGCGAAGGAGGTGTTGACTCATCAAGTGCTAGTTCGGCTAACCCTTTTGATCTGGTATCTTCATCATTCGAAGAAGATTCTTCGCTTGAGCTTTCCTCATCGGTGATATATTCACCGATATGAGCTTCTCTCTTTCCTTTTCTTGAATATCTCTTGGAATGGCCCTTCTTGAGGTGTTTCTTTTTGAACTTGTCATGGGCCTTCTCCTCCTCTTCATCATCTTTGCCCTTGTTCTTGCCCTTGTTCTTATTCTTATTGGGGCATCGAGCAGCCATGTGGTCTTTTTCATTACACTCAAAGCAAATAATGTTAGAGAAAGGATTTTTCTTTGAGTAGTAAGAAATTGACCTCCCTTTGTCTTTAGAATTGACCCTTCTCATTGACCTCCCTTTGTCTTTAGAATTGACCCTTCTCATGATCTTGTTGGATTTTCTCATGAGTAGAGCCAATTTCTTTACGTCCTCGGCATCTTCACAGCTTGACTCCTCATCTTCATCGTCGGAGGAGTCTTGTACTTTCTCATTGGCTTTGAGAGCAATGGACTTCTTCTTTGGAGCATCTTCTTCAGCCAAGGTCAGCTTATGAGCTGAAATCTTACCTAGCAACTTGGTAGGTGTAAGCCTCTTGAGTTCATCACTGTTGGACAGATAAGTGATCAAGCTATGATAAGCCCGAGGCAGCACCCTTATCATTTTCCTGCACACCTCAATATTAGAAATTTTAGTTCCAAGGCCTTTAAGTTCATTAACAATGGGATTGAGCCTAGAGAACATATCATTTGCATTCTCATGAGGGAGCATCTTAAACTGATCAAACTTTTCCCTAACTACAAAGTACTTTTCTTCTTTTACATTCGAGGTTCCCTCATGAATTTCTTGCAATGTTGTCTAAGGGCCTGTTTGGTAGAGCTCCAGATTCCAGCTTCTCCTGAAATTTAAAACTTGTAGGCTAAAATAAAGTGAATTAAGTTTATATTTTTGGTCTAAAATGTAAACAAGATGATCTATCTAAACACTCTTAATGTACTCACAGCTCCAGCTTCATGAATCTGGTGAAGCTAAAATTTTCAGCTTCACCAGATTCTTAGAATCTGGAGAAGCTGAATCCCTGCCAAACAGGCCCTAAATATCATAAGCAGTAGAAAGATTACTTACTCTATCAAAAATTTCTATACTAAGACAAGAGAAAATAGCATTTCTAGCTTGAGCATCATACTGCAAATTTTGGATCTCACTAGGAGTGGGATCACCTGAACCCGACTGACCGTCAGTACTGATTCGTGGAGCTAAAGGTTTCTTTGTGACCCTCCACACATCATACCCTATGGCCTCTAAATAGCATCTCATTCTAATTTTCAAATAAGCATAATTTGTGCCATCAAAAATAGAAACTCTACCTACACTAACAATTGCAGATTCATTTCCCTCGGCCATTACCTAAGTTGATTAAGCTTATGAAGGTAAACCTTGCTCTGATACCACTTGAAGGGTCAAGTTGGCCTGGAGGGAGGGTGAATAGGCAACTTTTCAAAAAATTCAGAATTAAACATTGAACAAATATCTTTACTTAAGTACTTTAGTTACCAGAATCAGGTGAAAGAAAATAAAGCACAGATAACAAAAACGCAGCGAGAAATTCTCACATAAGCAAGAACTTGCACAAGGGACAACAAAATTTATCCCGTGGTTTGGAGCCTGCCTCCTACTCCATGTTAGAGCACTTCTCTTGAAGTATAGCTCCTCCAAAGCTAATCGCAGTAGTTTTGGTCTCCACTAGGGTGACTCTTTCACCACTCCGGTGAGGTGAGTCCCAACCTCTTCACAACCAGTGGTGGCCTTCCACAATTTTTTTCGGACAGGTCGCACCAACACTTCCTCTAAACCGTCTGGGAACACTTAGTTCCAAGAGTAATAGACTATTGTCGGCGTTTCGTGAACCGGCAAGTAAATTTGTAAGTCTTAGGGGCCGCGCGCCTCCGCTCCCTGAATGGTTAGACCCAAAAAGAGAAAAGGAGGGGTCCAAGATTTATACTGGTTCGGGCTGAATGTCCCTACTCCAGTTCCTCGAGGTGGTCGGACTTTATTGCTCCCTGAACTCCGCTGCTACAATCGTGGGCCGAGCCGCCCGGGCGCCTTGCGCATGTGGGGTTGTCCGAGTGGCTACTAGTCTGAATCGAGGATGCGGTGCACGGTGTTTTTACGCCGTGCCCTCCGGCGGGCCAAGCCTCCCTTATATAGCCCAGGAGACCGGTTACACTGAGTCTACACAGAGTGTATAAAGGAAAAAAAATGGATGGGGCTTCGAGCCTAGGAGTCTCTCTCGCCTCGGTGTCGCTTCTCGACTTGTCCTCCGACGGTAGTTGCACGCCTTCGTCGCCAGTTGGTGGTGGCGTGGAATGACGGCTCGGTCCGTTTCTCCGGAAACGGCGCGACCGCCCTCTGTCGCGGTGTCAGTGCTGACGTTAGGTGTCGAGCCGAATTGCCTTGGGAAGGCGCGCGCGCCTGCCTTGGCTTGGTCGTGATTGAGCCGCTAAGCGTCGGCCGTGGTTGGTACCCGCACGAGGTCGGTTTCGTGACTTGCCGTCCGCCTTGATAAAGATGGTTGGCGCTTTGTTCGAGGCTCTGGCTTGTCCGACCGCTGGTCGGGCACCTTGAGCTCAGATATTGCCGTTGCTTGTGGCGCGCACCTCTGTAGTGTCCGGTCTGACCGCTTTAGGGTGGGGTTGGTCAGAACCAAATGCCTTCGTGGGCTTGGCCTGGCCGGCCTTCCACCGCCTTTGAGTATCGTTTCGGGGCGCTTGACCCGTCGTGTTGGTCGGAGTTGTCCTTGGGGTCGAGCCGGTCGAGGTCGGCCTCGACCAGACCTCGCTCGAGGCCCGGCGTGTTGTCGGCCCATATGCTTCGTGGGCCGCTGGAGGTACCCATGTCATAGGTATCCGCCAATAGCCCCGAGCCTGGGGCGGCCGGAGAGCCACGGGTTTACTCTGTCCGACGGATCTCGCCAAGGTCGCCGCCCGCTGGCTGGTGGGTCGTGTCGTCGGTCGACCGCCAGATCCGATCGGTTTTGTCCGTGCGCGAGAAGATCCGTGGATGGAGTTCCGAGCCCCGAGCGGCCTGAGAGCTGGTCGGGGTTTACCTCGGCGTGAGAGGCGACTCGGTCGTGAAGCCGTGTTCTCGGCCGTAATGGCCCATGTACCACCACGCTTAGCCTGGACGGAGGTGACCTCGGCCGCCGATGTCCGATTCGACGGCCGTTCATTAATCGCCGGTGCGGCGAAGATCCGGTGGATTGAGTTCCGAGCCCCGAGCGTGCTCGGAGAGCCGGTCGGGGTTTACCTCTGCGCGAGGCGCCCACTTGCGCTGTAATCTCGATGTATCGCAAGGTTGGCACTCGCCGGAATTAGATAGAGGCGCCCGCCCGCTTTGGTCGAGCGAAGCGGCCGCGCGTTCCATTTAATACGCCCGCCCGCAGCGTGGGACCTGGAGGGGTGAGCTAGCGCGTTTGTCGTGACGCTGGCTCAACGCTGCGCTCGTGCGAAGCTAATAGCGGTTTGTTCGAGTGGTCCTCGTGGCTTCGAAGGAGAACCATTCCCGAGCGACGTTATCCCGTCGTGGGCGTCCGACTGGGGCGACCCATGAGAACCTTTCTTTACTCGATCCGTCTCGGACCCTGTGTCGTCCACGCCGACCCGGCATTACCGGTCACACCGTCCGACGGCTCCGCGGTGAGCGTGAAGTATGGTCTCAACACGACAAAGGTGACCGGTCGTCCGCCGACCCAACTAGAGGCCCACCGGGCTCACTTTATCCTCGCCCCGCCGATTTTTCGCGGGGCGCGGCGATCCACTTGGTGGCTGGATGCTCGGGGCCCATGGCACTTGGTCGAGCCCCTGCTTATGAACGACCCTTCGTGGCCTTCGGGGCCATGGTGGTCTCGGCTTGTTCTTCTTCCGCCGGGAGGCGGCCCTTCAAGTTCGGGGACGAGGCTCGAGGAGCCGTACGCCATTCTGGCCAGTGCGGGGCCTTCTCGCCTGGCCGCCGCCCTGTCAGGAATTGACGTAGGGGTGATCGAGAACCGAGGCGACGTACCGTTGAATCGTCGCGACGGTCGAGGGGGCGAAACGCACACTGCTTCTCTTCGCGAGGCCACTTGCTTGGTTGACGCGTGCCCGGCCGGGGGCCGCTGCGCTCCTCATAAGCCCAAAAAAAAGGGGGGGACCACTGGGCGGGCTCGCTTGTGTCGTGCCATTCTTCACTGCGAAAAAAAGAAAAAAGACGCGAGCGACTGTGAGGGAAGCCAAAAAAGCCCTAGGAGAGGGACTCACCGCCGCCGCCCCTTGTCCGCTCGCCGGTCCCGCTCTTTGAGAGATGACGTGGCCGGAGTGCTCCATTCTCGACGCTCGTGTGCTCGGCCTGTCGAAGAAACGGTTTCTTCCCCCGCGCGACGTGTCTCGGTGGAGGGTGCCGTCGGGGGCCGTGGCTCCGGAACCCGGCGACGGCGAGATTGTTGTTCCTGCGCCCTTCTTCGAGCGCGGGTTCGGCCTTCCTCTTCACTCCTTTGTCCGCGGGCTCCTTCACTTCTATAAGGTGGAGACCCATCATCCGGAATCCCTCACGTGCTACACATTGCGATCTTCATCACGCCGCAGTGAGGCCTTTTGGGGATCGAACCCCACCGGCCTTCGAGGTATTTCTTCCACACGCCGCCGCCAAGGGAAGTCGACGGCGGTGCTTTGTCGGGCGCCGATCGGTGGCGCCGCCATCCGGCTTCGGCCCAACCGTTCGCCGAGTACGCTGACATGAGGTCGCCTTCGCTTAACCGAGGATGGCACGCCGAATGGTTCTACATTCGGAATGTAGGGGACAGCGCCCCTGCTTTTACGGGAGGCGACCTGTGGCGATACCCGAGTGGAATCGGCCGGCGGACGCGAAGGAGAAGAGGAAGATGGAAGTGATCCTCGAGCGGCTGGCCCTCAAGCTGGTTCGACGGGCGCACGTAGTCGCCGCGACGCTTATGGCGAGGCGCGTACAACCCCTGATGGACAGGCCTCACCCGATGTTCGAGTATGAGGGGGCATCTGACCCCATGAGGATGGAGCTGCTCGACCTCCCTCGCTGGAGGTAGACGCCGGGTGAGGGCCGTCTTGGTCGTGAAGGCCACCGTGGCGGCGGGTGGTGCTCCCGAGCCCTTCTCGGCGGAAAATCGCCCAAATTTGGTACTTGAGCGGCTCACCTACCTTCCTGGCGCCGTCTTAGCTCTCGTGCTCGCTCAGCAGTTATTACTCCCTTCGTAGCTTACTTGAGCTGTCTTCCCCGCATGGCTGCCGGGGGAGAAAGAGATGAGGGCGGAGGCCCGCAAAAAGACCGAGCTACAGGAGTCCGCTCGGAGAGAGCGCAGGGAGAACCGGAGGAAGGAGAAAAGGAAGGCGCGCCTGGAGGCGTCCGCGCGTGGTGAGGAGGTGTCTGACCGACCATGGTCTCCACTGCCGGCGCGGATCGCTTTTCTAGCGGCGGCAGAGCCCAATGACCCATATGAGGAGTATGATTTGGCCGCTGCCGAGCGACGCACCGCCGGAGGGGGCCGAGGCGGGGGTCTCTGTCGCGGTGCCCCAGGCGAGAACGCCCCCATGGGAGGCGCCCGGCGAGGAGGAGACGAGCCGTCTTCACCAGAGAGGCCGCGAAGAGCGCGGTTATTCGGCACTCGTTGCGTTCAGCGGTTAGCTTCGCTTTTGTTTGTTCCGTTCGTCACTCTGCTTGTGCCGCTCCGATCGCTTTAACCTGTGGATTTTACGGGAAGGCTTGACTGGAAGTGGCGGAATTGCCATCGGAACCGACGCCGCCATCCTAACCGCAGAAGTCGGGAGGCGCCGTCCGGCCGGAGCGAAGCGGCGAGGCGGTGGTGTCGATCGTGCTGCGCGGCGCCGACGAACGATTGCTTGCGCCATGGGTCGTGTTTCCGAGTCGACCGCAGGTCGGCGCGCCACCGAGTCTGGAAGATCAACAATGCTCGTCGCCGGATCGGGGCGATGTTGGCGAGCGAGCCTCGCGCCGCCGGTGGTCGGCGTGTCCGGTCCCCGTGCCGAAGCCGTCATCGCCATCGCCACCGAGTGAGCGGTCGGAAGAAGTACCGGCGGCGGCGGCGATGATGACCGACGCGCCGGGCGGCGGTGCGGAGGTGCCGCTGCGGCGCTGCCGGACGACCACGGGGACTCGCAGCCGCCTCCGTCCATCCTAGTCTGGCGTCGGCGACCGCTACCGGCGGGCGCTGTTATGGCCGACGATAAGGCGAGTCGGGATTGGGAATCCTCGCAGAGGGCTCCTCGCGAGCCAGACAGGATGGAGGAGATTCGGCGAGCTGGGTCGGCCTCGAATCCTCCCAGAGAGTATCGGGCGCCGCCGCCGAGGGGTTGACCGGCCAGCGTGGTAAGTTGTGCTAAAATCTTCCCGCCCCATCGAATTTTGCCGGGCCCAGCAGTGACACGTGCCAATTGGTCGCAGCGTCTGCGGGAGCGCTCGGAGGGCAAATCCGAGTTCCTCCGTCGCCTACACGGCCGCAGGACGGCCGCGGAGGAGGACCGCAACCAATTGGGCTCCGAGCTACAAGAGGCTCGGGAAGCTGCGGCGGCGAAAGCTTCCGGCGGCAGAGGAGGCCCGCCGGACGATGGACGAGATGGCCAATGTCTTGCAGAGAGGAGCGCTTGGGCGATCCTCATGGCGGGTAATCGAACCGAGTCCTTCGGAGGAGGCCAACAATGCTAAGGCGTTGTTTCTGCAGAGGCGGGGCGACGAAGAAGCTCGAGGAAGATGCCTCGGCAAAGCTTCGCCGCCATGACCGAATCGCTTACGGCGGTGAGATTCTCGCTTCAAGTCGGTTAGAAGGTGTTACCTCCGCGCGCGAACTTTTGCCTCACCCTTCGAGTTGCGAAGAGATTCGCGGTTGCGAGGCGCGGCGATCGGCGCGTGGAGGAGCGTGGACGTGGCGGTCGCGGCGGCGGTGGCTCGTCGGCGGAAGAGATGGAGGACGACCGGACGAGCCGGTCGACGAGTTGGCAACCCCGGGAAGGTCGGTACGACGCGTTGTATCCGATTGCTTTCGGGGTGGGCGGGCACCGCCACTTGCGCGACGAAGGGCCCGCGTCGGGAGCACGCCGAGAAGTCGTTGAGACGAAGCGCCGCCAGGGCCACCTCTGCGCTTTGTTAACGCCATGTCCTTCTACAATGGTATTAACTGGACAACGTTAGCAGCGGGATCGCCAGGAACCGGACCGACGAGGAGGTCGATCGCTTCGCGCTCCAAGCCGAGCCCCATGCTCGAGTGATTGCCGATCGGATATCGCCGTATGGCGTCCTCCACGGGGACTACGAGTAATGACAGCATTATAATTTTTGCAAAATGTAAAGAACCTTGATACGTAATGGATCGGGTCCGCTTTTTGTGTTTAACCGAATCGGGTTTTGCCTTTGTGTTTGTGTATGACCTTGAGCCGCTCTTCGCCCTTGAGGCCAGAGTTCCGGGGATCGCTAGGGTCCTTTCGGCGAGGCGATTTGATTTTCAAGGGGGGTGCGAAGAGGCGCTAATGAACCCCGGATCGGAAAGCATCCATTCATGTTTTGGCGCAGGAGAGTGGCTCGAACGACTTGTGGCTCATGCAAGGCTACGTAGCCCTTACCGCAAAGCGCCATTTGAACCGTGGCGCCGGGCGTGGGTCGAGTGCTTGGGTTTGGACGGACTACCCACCGGGAGACGAGATCCGGTTGGGCCGCCCATGTGAATATGAATGACGCTAAAAACACATTCGCTCACGCTTTAGCGAGGAGGGCGTTTCCGATCGCTTAGGTTCACCGGCAGGTAGCCTACGGTAGCGAAATGCCACTTGAAACCATAGCCGGGCGAGGCCGCGGCGTTCGATCGAGACATGTTACATTGCCGAGAGCCGCGGTCAGTCGGATCGCCGACCCGGATAAATGTGAATGACATCGCCTCGAAGGCCGGCACGCGGGCGACCATTCCATGGTCGGCGCGCATTGCTGGTCATTTGAAATAATCGTAAGGGAGTCCGAGAATCAAGAGACTTATCTGTCTGGTCAGTCGCCGAGCAGCTTGCTGGCGGTGGCGCTAGTTCCGAGGTTGTTCGCATAACTGGCGCCGCGTGGAGATCGGCGGCGATCGGGTGAGCGACGGCGTCTTTTTTCGGCCGTGTCGCTGCGGTAATTAATGCGAGTGGGATTTTAATGCCCGCCTCGCCGGCGCTTTCAGACGGGCGTGGTCGAGGAGTATGCGGACCGCCCGATGTGGTGGTGGTTTTAGGCGCATTAAACGCCCTTATAAAAACGGGCGCCGTAGTGGTAACTCATATTCGTCGAGACGCTCGCACCGTTCGCTTTCTTCTTCCAAGCGCCGTCGACGGGTTTCTAGCAAGTCTGCATGGCGGCGGTGGCGACGATAGGAGATCGAAAACGGGTGGCGGAGGTGGCCCCGAGGGTTCACCCCAAGCCTCGGACGGAGGGCACCTCACGTGGCGAGGAGGGGCTCGACTTGCCCTCGCCGAGATTCTTCATTTGGAGCCCTCGCCATGGTAGGTCTCTTTCTAGTTGTTTTGGGAGGTGCTAGGTGCCAAGGTCGCGTGTATCCGCCGCTTCCGATTCTTCATAGGTCCGATGAGCAGAAGGCGCCGGAGGCTCCCGGCAAGCAGCGTTGGCGCTCCCGGCGGCGATGGTCGTCTCTTGGAGTTGAGGGAGCCATGCCAACATGGTCGACGTGTTAGCTGGGTCTCACGCGGCCTGGTCTCCCAGATGGCGTCCTCCGCCGCCTCGGAGGCGGAGGCGACGGTAGCTCAGCGCAGGTGCAGGCCGAAGATGAGGCGGCCCAGCGATGCACGGCCGAGGCTGGCTGAGGCGGAGGTGGCCCGAGGCGTGAAGACCTCGGCTCACGCGCGAGGTCCTCCTCTCCATGCTCCGCCTGCAGACGAGAGCATGGGCAGAGCCTCGAGGTCGCTCGGGGTGCGGGCGCTAACGAGCCGGTCAGCCCACCGTGGCGCGAGACGCTGCCTCACCCGAGCGCCGAGGCCCTCGAGGATTGCGCCGGGCCTCCGGAACGCCTCTGCCGTGAGGGGCGGAGGGTCGCCGCCTCGACGGCGCGTACTTGGCGTCTTTGCGCCACCGGTGTTCCTTCGAGCTAACGGCCACCGCCTCCGGGATCCGGGCGATCCGCCCAAGCGGGCGTGGCACGGAGGCGGCGAGTTCGCGGGCGGAGCGGGCAGACTCGAGGCCTTTGAGGAGGAGACCAAGGCAGCTGGAGCTCCGGGACGATGAGGATAATGCCTTCTTCTGACCAGACCCTTAGGGGCTCGGACGCCAGACTTCGCCTCAACTCGTCGTGGCAAAGCGAGGCATCTCCGCACCCGGGCGCCACCTCCGCCCTTCCGCCAAAACTCGTTGTTTTGCGCTTTTGTCCTGCTCACCGCTTCGAATGGCTTGTTCGACATTACGACCTTTTGGGAACCTCGTAATATTTACGCCGGCTCTTTCCTCGGTGGGCGCCGCTGTTATTGATTGTCAAGCCATGAATCATAGGGTCTCAAGATATTAGAATGCCGCCGCTGGGCTAAAACTTAGCCGTGAAAATCTTTGGTCGCCGTCGCGTAGGCCGCCCGGCGTAGTCTCGCTTCATCCTTCGTCCACTACTTTAGCGGTCATAGCCAGGGAAAACTGTTGAGGGTTTTACGGGACGTAAGCCGTGGCGCCCGAGTAGGAGCGGTCCCTTCGGGGAGGGAGGCTTGACTTGCTCGGGCGCAACGCCATCGCATCACAGAGACTATTAGCCCTCGTGCGGGTCAGCCGCTTCGGGCTCAAGAAAGTTAATAGAACGCGGAGATGGAGATCTAGCTCTTTTAGGGAAAAAATTGCCTGAGTTTTTCTATGTTCCAAGCGTTTGGAACAACGTTGCCATCGGCGTCTTTGAGTCGGTAAGTGCCGGGTCGGATTACCTCCACTACGGTGAAGGGGCCTTCCCACGGGGGCGAGAGCTTATGCCTGCCAACGTTGGACTGAACTTGGCGCAGGACCAAGTCGCCTACGTTGAAGGCTCGGCCGCGGACCTGGCGACTCTGGTAGCGCCGCAACGCTTGTTGGTATTTGGCCGACCGGAGGAGAGCAGCGTCGCGCGCCTCGTCGAGCCGATCGATGGCGTCTTGTTGCGAGTCAAGCCCCGAATCAGTCAAGGCTTGCACCTTGGGCGCCAGACTTAGGTCGGTCGGTAGCACACCCTTCAAGGTCGAATACCGTGAAGAACGGCGTGAACCCGCCGATCGGCCTGAGTAGTCTAGGCTCCAAAGGACTGAGGGTAGCTTGCGGCCCATCGTCCCGCCGACTTCTTCAATCGGTTGAAGATTCATGCTTGAGCCCCCGCAGATCGTGCCGCTTGCTCTTCGGCCCGCCATTGGTTCATGGGTAGGCGACAGACGCCCGGTCGACGCTAATGTTGAAGTCGCCGAGAATTCCGTGAATTCTTTCCTCAGAACCGGGTGCCATTGTCGGTGATGATGGAGTTCGGGACTCGAATCGCAGACAATGGCGCAGTAGAAATCGGCGCTACGCGACGCGACAGGGCGATCGGCCGCCTCTATCCACTTGGTGAACTTGTCCACCGCGACGAAAAGGTGCGTGAAGCCCCGGCGCCTTTTTGAAAGGTCCAGTGGTCGAGCCCCTGATCGCGAATGGCCACGTGATGGGGATCGTCTGAGGGCTTGAGTCGAAGGTGTGTTCACGGCAAAAATTGGCACCTTCGCAGTGCGACACTTGTGCGGCCAACCACCGCAATGGGCCAATAGAAACCTTGGCTGAAGGCCTTACCTACGAGGGATCATGGTGTCAGCGTGATGGCCGCACACTCCACCGTGGATGTCGAGCAAAGAACTCCTTACCTGGTCGCCAAGATGCACTTGAGGACCCCGGAGGACTCCTCTTGTAAAGGTCTTCGCCGACCAGACAAAGATTTCGCTTCGGGCGAGGCGCCGCCCTTGTCGGTCGGGAGGGCCTCATTCAGCGATCGACGTAGGGCTTCCTCCAGTCTGATTCGACCGTGAGCACGCCCCGCCTTAGGTCGGGCGCCAAGGTCCGGCCGATTAGTGGCCGAGCCGGCGGTCGCCGCCGCTTTCGGCTACTGTCGGTCCAATGGATGGACGGTTGGTGAAGATCGTGGGCGAAGATCCCGGTCGGAACAGGTCCTTTACCGAAGCGAGGTTGGCGAGGTAATCGGCCTCACCGTTGTTGCGTCGGTAGCTGTGGTGGAGCTCGAACCCCTTGAACTTCTCTTCAAGCTTGCGCACTTCATGGCAGTATGCCGCCATGCGGGATCTCGGCGCTCCGAGGCCTTCATGACCTGGTCGACTACCAGCTTGGAGTCACCGTATACGTAAAGCCGACGGACACCGAGGTCGGCGGCGATCCGGAGACCGCTGACGAGGGCTCAGACTTTCGACGTTGTTCGTGAAGGCCGAAGAGCGCTTGATGGAGTATTGCGGCTTGTTGCCGAAGCTGAGAAATGATGACGATCCCGGCGCCGCTCCATTCCTCGTGTAAGATCCATCGGCACATCGTCCAATTACTCGGGTCCTCGAGTGTCGGGCGCTGAAGCTGGTCCACTCGGCGATTAAAGTCGGCAAGAGCTCGCGACTTGATCGCCGCCTTGGGGACGAAGAGATGTCGCGGCCGCCGAGCTCGAGCGCCCACTTGGCTATCCTTCCCGAGGCGTCATGCGGACAATCTCGCCAAGCGGCGCGAAGTCACAACGAGACAAGGTGCCGCCGAAATAGTGGATCGATTTCCTTTTCGCGATTAGCATCGTGAGAGCAACCGCGACTTATGGGTAGCGAAGTTTTGACTCAAGAGCACTTCACGATGAAGTAGACCGCCGCTGACCTTGAGGGCGCGACCTTCCTCCGCCCGCTCGACGACGAGTGCCGCTACCGATGACTGGGCAGAAAGAACGTAGAGGAGCAAGGGCTCGCACGGAGTGGGCGCGGTCAAGACCGGAGGTGATGTCGAAGGCCTTCACGGCCCAGGCTTCTCGAGCTTTGGGTCCAAACGGGCGGTCGGACTTAAGCAATTTATAAGCGGCATTCCGCCAGCCGAGGCGAGACACGAACGCTCAGGTCATGCGAGGCACCCGCTAGCCTTTGGACGCCCTTCTTCGGCGGCGATCGGCCCATTTTTATGATTGCGAAATCTTCACCGGGTTGGCTTTCGATTCCGCGCCGGATATAATGTAGCCGAGAAGCTTTCGGGGACCCCAATACACACTTTTCGGTTGAGCTTTATCTTGAAACCGCTGGAGGTTCGCAAAAGTTTCTTCGAGGTCGGCGATGAGGTCGTCGACCTTCCGGTTTTGACGACGATGTCGCCCACGTGACCTCGATGTTGCGGCCGATTTCGTCAAACAGTGTACATGCACCACCGTACGTAGCACCTGCGTTTTTCAGCCGGCGGCATCGTTCGCAATGTAACGAGTTAAGCGGAGTGATGAAAGAAGTCGCGAGTGGTCGGATTCTTTTCATCGAGATTTGGTGGTAGCCCGAGTAGGCGCCCAGAAGGAAAGCGATTCACACCCTATGGAATCAATGACTGGTCGATGCGGGCGGGGAAAATGATCTTTGGGACATGCCTTGTTTAGGCTCGTAATCAACACACATTCTCCATTGCCTTGATTTCTTCTTTACAAGAGATGGGGTTGGCGAGCCACTCGGTGGCGACCTCTTTATGAATCCCGCCTCCGAAGCTTAGCTACTTCTTCCCTATGAGCCTCAAGGCTTGTTCTTCGTCGGCAGGCGCGAGGCCGCTGGCGGCCGCCTCGCCGGGTCGGATATTGAGGGTGTGCTCGGCAACCTCCCTTGGGATGCCTGGCATATCCGAGGTCTTCCATGCAAAGACATCCCGGTTTGCCTCGAGGAAGTCGACGAGCAGCTTTCCTATTTGGCGGGAGGGCGACCCTACCCGCACGGCCTTGGCGGGGTCTTGGGATCGATCATGACCTCTTCGTCCTCGGCGGACTCGAAGGATCCGGACCCGACTTGCCGGAGGTAGGGACCGACCCGAGGCTTCCTTCGATAGATGTCGAGCTCGGCGGACGCGATGATCGGCCGAGGGCTACCGCAATGCTTCGTCATAGCTTGAAGGCTAGCTGAAGATGAGGCCACTGTTATGATGCCCCGTGGCTCCGAATCTTCAGCCGAGTAAGTATAGTTGGGGATTGCCATGAATTTAGCGTAGCATGGCCTCCCTAAGATGGCATGGTAGGACCTCATGAACTCCACAACCTCAAAGTAAGGTTCTCGGTGGAAATTCTGGGGCCCCCCAAAGGTGACGGGCAGGTTGACCTGCCCGAGAGGGTAAGCCTGCCGACCGGGGATGACACCATGGAAGGGCGCCTTGCTTGGTCGCAGGGTCGAGCGGGGAATCCCCAGGTCTTCAAGCGTCTCAACATACATGATGTTGAGGCCGCTGCCACCGTCCATGAGCACCTCCGCGAGGCGCTGACCCCACGATGGGGTCAACGACGAGTGGGTACCTTCCTGGGTCGCGGATGTGGTCGGATGATCCGCCCGATCGGTGATCGGGGACTCACCACCGGAGGTACTTCGGGACCGCAGGGTCACCGTGTGTGCACTCGCGGAGGCGAAGCCGCCACCGCTGTTTGGCGAGCTCCGCCGCCAAGATCATGAGGCATCCGCTCGGGTTCCGAACCCGCCGTTCGCTTTTCTCCTCGGCCTCGGCGTCACGCTTTTCCTTTACTCATGGCGGGGGTTCCGAGAGGAACGCCAGACTTCGCAGCCCGATATTTATGCTTGACGGGATACCGTGATGCGACATCCGCTGTCCATCAATTTCGGCGGTCAGCGCGCCGTCGCACCTCGCCGCTTGTCGGGCGGCGCGCCGCGAATTATGTGCCCCTCGGGGCTCGCTTCTTCCGCTCGTCCGCTGTTCGGAACGGCCTGAAGGAGCGATCGCCGAGCCGACTCTCGCTTGGCCTTTCCTTTGTCGAAAATGGCCCCACATAGCCTTCCTCGCCGAGGCGTGGTTGGTAGCAACATCGAGCGGTTCCTTGGTGGTTCCGGTTTGATGCAACCCGCCTTTAGGATGTGAGCTTCAAGACGTGGTGCCATAGATGAACACCCCACGACGCCGGCGTCGCCGATGTCGAGGAGCTCATTACATCGCTTGGGAGAAGCGCCGATATAGTCCCGGGCGCTTCCATTGCCATTGCTTGCAGCTCTTTAGGTCCCAGGAGTTCCCAGGGCGCTTGTAGGTGCCCTGGAAGTTTCCGACGAAGACGTTCTTCAAGTCGGCCCAGTTCCTAATGGTTCCGGCGGGCAGATACTCGAGCCAGGCTCGGGCCGAGTCCGCCAGATAAAGGGGGAGGTACTGAATGATGAAAAGATCATCTAGAGCCCCCGCCGATAGCGAGCCGCAGATCTTGAGCCAAACACCGGGTTCGTTGCTCGTATTTGGCTATGTTAACGGTGCCAGAAGGCGAGGGAACTCGCGACGGATCTCCCACGAAATGCTTAGTTCCGGCCCTCCTCGCCACGATCACGACGCCGATCACCGTCCGCCACCGCGAGCGGGTTCGGCGCGGCCGCCTTTTTTCCGCAAGATCGAGGGTGTCGCGGTAGTCATGGCGCTGCCCGAGACGCCGGGCGCTACCGGAATATAGGAGACCTGGGCCGCCCAATCATGTGCGGTTCGCCGGCTCACGCAGCTCGGCTCGACTACCGAGGGGACCTCGAATCTTGCCGGCCAGGGTCGGGTACATGTTGTACGGCGGCGGCGCTCTACCACCTCCGGAGGTGCCGTAGGTAGCCCCGCCTCAGTTCGCTGGTTTTGGGATGCCGCGAGCAAAGATTGTACCATGCAGAAAATTTTGGCTAGGGAGCGGAAGACGGGCAACGACCGGCCCCGCCACCTGGTCAGATACCTTCAGACGCTGCACCGCCTTATGTCGGCGGGGCGAGTTGGCTCGGCCTCGTTGATCGACCGCCTTGCCAAGCTCGCCGCCAGAATCTCCAGCCCCGCCGGAGGGGCTCGCCGTGGCGATCCGGGAGACTCGACCCGCCGAAGCTGCCGCCCGCCTCCGCGGCCGAGCGTCGGTGGAGGGCCTCTGGCTCGGGAAGTGGCGGCCGATCGCTGGGCCATGTCGGCCACGCTGCATTCGCGGGTAGGGTTCTTCGCTCGCTCCACGCCGAGTCGGAATCGCCGTTGAGGTACTTCCAATATTTCAGAAGGAGGTCGGCGTAGCCATTATCGCCATAAACGCGATCGCGGCGGGGGACGATGGCGAGTTTCCACGGGAATGCGCGCACCTCGCGAGGCGGCGCGCTGCTGCGCGGCGTTGCCGTCGTCGAGCCGGGCGCAGGTCCTCGAGTCGAAGGTTGTCGAGGGCGCGGCGACGGATCCAGCGCCTTCGAGGGCCTGGCTGAGGGAGCGGCGGAGCGAGCTTGAGCTTCCGCCGTGGTGACGACGGTTGAAAGAATCGAAAGCAGACTCGACTCCGGCACGAGGGCGCTTCGCCGATGGAGAAACCATCGAGAGACCAAACGGAGTCCGGAGACGATGATGACGCCATGAGACCCTACCGGCGCGCCTAACCGCTTTTGCCGTGAACCTGCAAGTAAATTTGTAAGTCTTAGGCCAAGGCCCGCTTCCCTGAATGGTTAGACCCAAAAGAGAAAAGGAGGGTCCAAGATTTATACCGTTCGGCCAATGTCCCTACTCCAGCCTCTCGAGGTGGTCGATTTTATTGCTCCCAGCCAACTGCCGTGCTACAATCGTGCCGAGCTCGGCCCGGGCGCCTGGCGCATGTAGGGGTTGTCGAGCCGGTCGGAGGTCAGGCCTCCGCCCAGACCTCGCGTCGGGTCTCAAAGTGTTGTCGCCCATATGCTTCTCGTGGGCCGTTGGAGGTACCCATGTCATAGGTATCCGTCAACTATCCACAATCCCTATCTCTTGGTTCACTAGCACAACACTTAACTAGACTAAACTTGAAGCCAAACATTTAAAAGAGTTAAGTTTTGGAGTTCAATGTTGAAGCACAGTCTCCTTGGTATAATGCAAGCTCAAGAATGCTAAAACGTCAAGGAGATCAAGAGATATTCAAAGTTCTATGGTAGAAGGCTCAGGAAATGTTTATATAGCCATTTGAACTGAAAATAGCCATTACACCTACCACAGGAGCCATTGGGATATTTCAGACTGTCAAAAACAGACTAACACATTTGCAACGGACTTAGCAAAAATAGGCTTAGAGATTAGATCTTTGTACTCTGGACTGATGTTGAAAAGAGCATTTGCGTTGGACTGAATTTGCTTGGTCCAATGTACATAGGATTTCAGAATATTTTAGTTTGGCAAAAGATGTGAACTTGGACATGTGCGTCGGATCGAAAAATTTGGTTCGCAGTAGACAGATTTCAAGGAAGTTTATATCAACGGACTTTTTGAAATCAGAGATATAAGTCTAACTAAGAGGAATACATCTGCGCCGGACTAGATTTGTGATAGCAAACTTTGGTCCGCCGTGAATGGCGTACGCTTCGGTTTGATTTAAACAAGAAATACTTTCACCATGGACTTAAAAGGAAAAGGTCCGGAGAAGATGGGCTCGCACCGGACTGAATTTTATGAGAAGATTAATATGGTCCATCGTGAAAGGGATACACTCAGTTAGAAATTTGACTGAGTAGATTTCGGCGGATCAAAAGGAAATGGTCCAGTGAATACTTTAGTTGGCTCCGTACAATATTTTGAAAAAACAAGAATGGTCCGGTGGGAATTGGATTTTAACTGAGGTTGCGCTGAACTTAAGGAAAGAGCAATGAAATTGAGTCCGGGGAAACTCATACTGATTGTTTCAACGAAAGGATTGATTTTAGAGGAAATGTATTGGAAGGACATTGATTCCAAGCTGTCTATTTAGTCTTAACTTATGAATCAAAATTTTAACTTGTGCACAATCCCTCTTAATAGTACGGTCAAACTAAAATAAATCTAACTATTTGGCTTGAATCATCTCTCAAGCCAAAACTAGTAATAAGGATCCTTAATTTTGACCTTTTTGATGCATTCTTCGATACTTCAACCAATATTCTTCATTGTTTAGAGACTATTGACTTAGTCATCAACACCAAAACTATACAATTAAATATAAGATGAAAATTAGGGGGCCTAGATGCTGTCACACTTTCATAATCTTGTTTTTTTGGTAGGCTATAACCATTTTATATCATAAGCTCGATCTACGGACTCCAAGTCTTGAATATCGACAATCTTCATCTACATCAAGGTTACAAATCCCAATGAAATTTTATGAAATCTCAACAAGATCTCGGATTTCGACCGTGGATGAGATTCAAATTCTTGGCCAGATAAAAAATTTGAAATAAAATTCATATTGCTATAGTATTTTCAGAAATTTCAGTGAGATTTCATCAAATCTCAGGTTGTTTGATTAGATTTTGATTAGATTTGACCTAATAATCTTAAGAAAGTCATCTTACATGAAAATTTGTTGAAAAATCGAATTTTTGAGATGTTTTATAATTTCAACAGAAACACTTTTAGATTTTTATAAAATTGTACAGGCTTGATCATTCTCTAAAAATTTATGGTTCAATCTTTAGTAGTGTAGGATCATAGGAAAATTTGTTAAAAGAATTGAACTTCATTTTATCATTTTAAAAAATAAAAAATATAATGAACATAAATGAGACAATAACCTTATCAGAATTTTATAAATTTGCTCGAGTGTGCTTATGATCCAAAATTTTATGAGAGCTTAAGAATTACCTTAGAATCCTTCTATAAAATTTTAAATATTTTTTTCTTAATCAAATATATGGATACATTGAATTTCATTTATTATCTTTCAAAAATAAAAAACACAAGGAACACAAATAGTAGAGTACCATTGTAAAAATTTTATAAATTCACTGGAGTGTGATCATTATGCAAACTTTTTATGAAAGATGAAGGATTGCCTCAAAACTATTCTCTAAAAGTTTCAAAAATTCTAACCTTCTTTTGGTTTCTCAATCAAATCTATCTATTGATCATTAGGCTATTATCAGGACAGTAGCACTCTCATAATTTTTTAAAATTCCTCAAGCATTATTTTATGAGAATATTAGCGATGCTTTATGACCATCCAAAAAATTTTAAAAAATTTCTAATGTGGTTTAAACTATTTTTCATTTGGTTGAAATTTGCTTATCAACCTTTAGTAGCACTGTCCTAATGTTTTAAAATTCCTCAGCTTGATGATCATCTGAAAATTATATAAAAACATTATTAATATGTCAAAGCCATCCACAAAAATTTTCAAAATGTTCTAACATGGTTTGCACTATTTTTTATTAAGTTGAAATTTTATCGGTTAGCCTTTTATTAGTATAGTAGAACTGTTAGAATTTTTAAAAATACCTCAGGCTTGATCATCATTTGAATTTTTTATGGAAATATTAGTGATATGTTAGGATCATCATAAAAAATTTCAAATTTTTTGTCACCGTTTCGACTATTTTTCACTCAGTTGAATTTCGCAGATATTTTGACATTTCTCGAAAATTTCAGCTCAAAAAATCCAGATTTTAATTTTTCTTTTGAATTTTGACCGATTCCACCCAAAATTTCAATACTTCTCTGAAATTTCGGATTTCACCCATCTATAAGATGTGAATTGAAAACGAAATTTGAAATCCTGATCTACTTGACATCTTCCACTTAATCCTAAGTTCATCACCAATCTCTAGGCACCTTCAAGTCTAGCTCCAAGAACCCTAAGGCCTTGTTCCGATGAGCGGCAATTCCTTAAGAGGCATTAAGATTTCAGTTAATTTTAAACTAGATTTTAAAATATTCCATTAAAATACCTCTGATCAAAACACCCCTAACCCTTCCTTTGGAGGTGGAAAAAAGTCCTGCAATTCCAAGTGGCAAAAGGGTGAAATCACGAGCAAAGGGATGGAGGATGTGCTGGACGAATCGGTTGTGGCCCAGCTGCAGTCTCTCGCGCATTGCCGCCCCAACCCTACTCTCCCTCAAACACCCGGGAAAATTGATATAATGCCACTCTCAAGAGTGGTGCGAGCCAAAATGCCACTCTCGTCGTTGCCTTTGTTAAAATGCCACTCTTGTCGTGCCCTCCTCGCCAAAATGCCATTTTCGCATTTTTAAAATGAATTTCGCTGCTTTGTGCAGTTCTAGCTACTGGAAATTACCATCGTGCCCCCGAGTTCTTTCTCTTGTATTATTAATACATTCTCGATTTATATTTTATTGTTTGAGGGTTATTCAAGCTTTGGACTACGTAAAATTTCAGAGATGAAGATTTTTATTTTCACACTTGTAATTGTTAACTAAATTATTAATACAATCGTTTCATTTGATTTTGTTCGATGTAATTATTTGATGAATGTAATTAATAAAGATTAATTACTTTTGTTTAACAAAGTTTTAACTCGTAATGACATTATCTCGCTAATAAGATTTGAGGTTGTTCCAATCACTCCATCTGGCCGGGTCCCGATCATGTAAGTTTTGTTTAACAAAGTATTAACACATGAGCTCGGGGCACGATGGTAATTTCCGTGTCTAGAACTGCACAAAGCAGCGAATTCATTTTAAAAATACGAAAATGGCATTTTGGCGAGAAACGGCAAAGAATGACATTTTAACAGCGAACGATTTAAAATTCATTTTGCTCGCACCACTCTCAAGAGTGGCATTATATCAATTTTCCCCAAACACCCACCCCTCTGCTTCTTCAGGAACTACCTCCTCAGGTTCGCAATCTCTCTCAATCGAATCTTTTTGCTTATCCCGTTGCCTCTGGTATCTAAGAAAGTTTGCATGTATGCGCGATTTCGATTGAGTTTTAGTTCCACCCTTGTTCTCAATTTCTATGATGTATTTTTTTGGTTTCTTGGTTCTTTGTGCCTGATATGCTTTCTTGCTCTTGTTTACAGCCTCGGAGCCAGGGTACCGGTAAGCAAGTTCTTCCTTGGTATCTCTTAACACTTTTATGTTGATTTGAGCGCAATTACTCCGCGAGATGCGTTAGATGCAATGTCTTATTAATTTGGTTTCCTGCAAGTTTCTTGAAACAAGGGTGTTAAGTTTAGGCGAAATTTAGCCAAATCCAATTATCGCAGAAGCCCGGTATGGCGAAGGCCGGAGAGAGCAGCTTCGAGGACGAAATCATGGAGTCGGACATCGAGTTGGATGGGGAAGTTGTTGAGCCGGACAATGACCCCCCGCAGAAGGTCAGGATTTGGGTGAAAAGTGGAAACTAGTCTGACTTGAGTGAACTATGCCGATTTATGTTGATGGTGCAAAGAATTGATGTTGCTGTTCTGGCCTTTTCTGTTGCAGATGGGTGATACATCAGTTGAAGTCTCCGACGAGAAGCGTGACCAGGCGCAGCTGTGCAAAAAGAAAGGCATTGATGCGCTTTTAGAAGGCAAGGTTTATTGGCCCTCAACTTACCGTTCTTATTGTTACGGACATGTGAAGCAATGAAGTCATGCAAATTTGCAATATAAGAGAATGAATTGTAATTCTGTTAGTATGATATCAAAGGGCCCCTTTAGTTTGATACCCAAAGGACCCTTTTATTTGGGTGTTTGAATAAATGTGGATTTGTCTTTCAGGCAAACTGGACAAAGCTGTCGAGCACCTGACGGACGCTATCTTGCTGAACCCCACTTCAGCTATACTCTATGCAACTAGGGGTATCAAGACTTGCTATAAATAATCCTTCATTTGATCTGAAACTTTATATGACGTTCTTACCTTGTACGCAATTTGCGCAGCTGGTGTTTTTGTGAAGATGAAGAAACCAAATGCAGCTATTCATGATGCAGATGCAGCATTACAGGTTTGCACATTCTGTTAATAGCTCATGGATAATAATCCTGTTGTTGTCCAACTATCCACTCATAAGCTAGTGTACTTCCTGTGCAACGTGTCACTTGCTCAGATTAATCTAGATTCTGCTAAAGGATATAAATCACGAGGGATGGCAAAAGCTATGCTTGGGAAGTGGGAAGATGCTGCTCATGACCTTCACTTGGCAGCAAAATTGGATTTTGATGAAGAGATTTGCTCAGAGCTTAAGAAGGTAATAACTATTAACACAACCTACCCTGGACAATATGAGATTAGGGAGAAGAACATTGAACTCATCCACTTAAAGAAAGGATGTGTCTCAGACATTCATTCCATTTTACAGGTTGAACCCAATGTACGCAAAATTGAGGAGCACAGGAGAAAGTATGATCGCTTGCGTAAAGAGAGGGACATGAAAAAAGCTGACATGGAAACACAGCGTAAACATGCTGAGGAGGTAATTCTATTTCCAAATGGTTGTTGCTACATTTGTTCTTGTCTCAGGTTACACATACAGATATTTTGAGCTGATAAAAGCAGGAAGCTCTCTGCAAAGCTGATCTCCTTTGTGTTTATCATTAAGACTGAAACTCATTTGAGCTGATAAAAGCAGGAAGCTCTCTGCAACGCTAATCTCCTTTGTGTTTATCATTAAGACTGAAACTCATTTGATCCAAATTTCAAACCATGTTAGATGCTTCCTATCTGTTTGTCTTAATCCTCTAAGCAACCAGTCAACCACTGTATACTAATGTTTCCCTATACATTCTTGCGTGCAGGTTTCTGCTGTTCTAAAGGATGGTTAGTTTATTGCTTGTTTGTTAAGTTCTCAATGCGGACTCATATACTAATGTTAGATGGAAGTACAGATAAAGTTTTGCTTGTATTAAAAACCTTAATTCTTTTTTCTGCTTTTCCTTAAGATTTTCTCTGCAAAAAAGAAGTGATTTGTACTGTTACTTGTGCTGAAATTCGATGTGCCTGATGTGTGTGTATTGTGACATCTTATCAGGTGATGTGGTCGCTATCCACTCATCTAGTGATCTGGAAACGAAGCTTAAGGCTGCATCAATCTTGTCTAGGCTTGTGGTTCTGTATTTCACTGCAACATGGTGTGGGCCATGCCGTTTCATGGGACCTGTTTACAAAAGCTTAGCTGAAAAGCACCGGAATGTCGTTTTCCTTAAGGTGGACATTAATGAACTAGGCAGTGTTGCACATCGCTGGAATGTCACCAGTGTTCCAACATTCTTCTTTGTGAGAAATGGCAAAGAGATTGATAAGGTTGTTGGTGCTGACAAGACTGGCCTTGAGAAGAAACTTGGCCAGCATGGCTCATTCTAAACAATGGGCTGTCATCTTACTCCCATGGTGTACACCTAGTGACTAGACTTACAATAATAAGTGCCTATGAATAAAAGTTGACATACTTATAGGGAATTTCTGACTCTTCTTGTATTTTCAACGTTTATCTATGTGCCTTGCTGGTGGAGGTGCGTGCACTCAAGGGAGTGAATTTGTTATGATGATCCATGAAAAATAACTCCAGCAACCTACATGCTGACAGTTTGCCTACAGAACTAATCTTGGTCTTGAAGGAGTCTCAACTTTCTATCTATAGTGATGTTTTTTCCATTACTACTTACTACTGTGAGTCAGGTTCATGCAGATGCTACCTTGTGCAAGCAAAGTTCTTATATGTTTTTACTTTTCAAAGTTAACCTCAACATTTCTCATTCATTCTCTTAAATATTTCCCTACCACAATTTTGATATGATAGATTGAATATTTGAATCAGATTGCCTGTTGATGCCATTATAGCTCACTTATCTCTTTCATTTGATAATTGATACAAAGTCTGCTATAAAGATAATTGAAATAAATATGATAAATCATTGAATGCACACCTTTGTTTTGAGCAAACATATGGTATGTTATTCATGGAACAATGTGCATTTCTATTTATGTTTTTGTATTCTAGTGCTTTTATATATAAGAGCACAGTGTGATGAAAGAATGCATTGATTAGCGAACAATTGATCTCCTGCATTGGCCAAAGCCTTCTAATAAGATCAAAATTCACAGTCTTCAACTTGTCATGTTTTTAACCTACATAGAAATACAACTAGGTGTAGCCTTGGGTACAGATACCTGAATTAATCAAAATTAAAATTGATTTATTGCTGTCTTTCAATGAATGCTTTTGAAGACAAACTTTTGATAACATAGATTTTGCTGCTAATAATGTTTGTAAGCTGAGATAACAAATGCATCCTGTCAAAAGAAAAAAATCTAATAGATGCACACAAACAGAGATGGCATAAGTAGATTTTGGTATGCCTTTGCTGGAAAATTATTTACTTCCTCTCATTCTTGGAGTAGAATCTCAGGACCACATAGAAGAAGAGTCGATAGAGCACACCCCAGGCAAGGAGGATTGCAACATCTACCCAGATGTTGTCAATTTTGATATCCATGGTGGAGAGCACATCTTGGCCTATCAGGGGGCATGTTGGTGAGGTAATGTTTAGCCCCAGTTTTTTATGGAGGTCACTTGTTTTGATTTCTCCCAGAGGTCCTGGTGAAAGCTCATTGAGTGTGCCAACATAGCAACGGCTTCCTTTGAACTCGTTCACAAGCAATGCCTCAAATGGATACTTGATTGCAGAGATATAGTGAAGCCAACTCCAAGCAACAGGGATCTTTGTCCGCTTCAGGAAGAACCCACAAGTGAGGAAGAAGAGTGCTGTTGTGGCAATCACGACTGCATAGCCAGTGATGTAGCTTGGAACAAGTGCACTGACCAGCATCACATAGGCATTGGTTGTTATGAGTGATGCAAAAAGGATGATCCAGAAGTAAAGCAAGCTGCTCTTTAAATGAAGCATGAACTTTGTGATGACTGCAAAGGTGAACCCCTGAAGAGCAAAGAACGGAAGATAGACAATAAGGGAGGACATCACATAGGATGAAGCACGGTATGCATTGTGGGACCTCTCACGGATGAAGATGAAGCGCTCCTGGATGAATGTTGGAACTGCATCATTGGAGGAGAAGAAGAAAAGGCAAACCGCAAAAATGTAGAAGTTGAGGAGGCGGTTGATGGTTGAGTAATCAGAACCACTGAGGCGGTGGAACAGTGTTGAAAGGATGAGCGCCATGACTGTGAGAACAATCTCACGGGAGAGGAACAACTCTGGTGTGCGCACAACATTCAGTGCAGTACGCCATGAAAGTACTGCGACCTCCCTCAGCCAAGGATTGGCAAACTTGGGCCCATCCTTGGGAGCATCTAGTGGCTCAAGATCAAGTTTGTACTCAGAATAGGTTGGCTCTTCTGGTTTGAAAACTGGTTCTTGGGGAGATGGAGGAGGTGGGTTGTGTGATGTAGTCACACGGCTGCGTTGGTAGCTTGACATTGGGGTTCTTGATGGTGTTCGAGCTGGAGTCCAAGTAGGCCTACGGTGTGGTGTCCCTGTGACACCATTGTAAAGCCAGACTGAGAAATCTTTGTAGAATTGTGAAGCTAATCTTGGATGATAGCCTGAGGCTCCAGCATGCAGTGGTGTTTGTGACTTTCTCTCGAGAGAATTGTCGAAATCATTCTCCTCCTCATCAATATTGTAGGATTCAAAGTTTGAGAAGGGGTTAGCATGAGGTGTTGCGCTTGTGAGTGAAAACTGATTGCTTTTAAGCTGGATTTGTCGGAACTGCACTGACTTCTGGTACGGTGTCCTTGGTGTCTTTGGTATTGGAGTTTTTGCAGCTTCATTGGGTTTTGTGCCATCCCTCTGGTAGGCAACCAAAGGCTCAAGCCCATGTGTTGATTCATCATACTCCTTGATGACATCCAGGAGATACTCGATGCTGTTCTCACCATCTGGCACTGGTCGATCAAATCCAGCAAGGTATGCGGGAAGTGTGCTTGGGCTGCCTAGATAGATCAACCTTCCTCTGGATGAAGTATTAGAAGTATAGCTAGTTAGATAGGGTATAAGGAGTAGTGCAGTATTTTCACAACGTCAATTTTGGAAAGTAATTAGCAGTTCTAAGAACATCAAATGGAAAAAGTGAAATACTTAATTTTTATCACCTTGCAAGGATGACAATTCTATCAAGAAGCATCTGTATCCTGAAAGATGGTTGATGGATTGTCATGAGCACAATGCTTCCTCCTTTTGCAATATCCTTCACTTTCTCCACCACACTGTATGCACTAGTGGAGTCGAGGCCGGAGGTTGGTTCGTCGAGAAATAGTAGAGATGGTTTATGGATTATGTCTATACCAATTGATACTCTGCGGCGTTCTCCGCCGGAAACACCTCGTATCCCTTCATCCCCAATGTATGTGTGAGCTGTCGTCTGTTATTTGGCATTCAAGTATGGTTGTAAAAAATTTGAACATGCTTCTCAGGTGCAATTTTTATGAAGTTCCAGGGGAACAAATATTATTAGATTATTCTGCTGATTTGCTTCAGCTTTTGCTTGGGAAGTACGATGAATATATGTTTGGGAGCTTAGGCTGTGATATGTTGCTACTATTAGTCAGTTTTATTGCATATTTGCATTGAGAGGCCATAGGATTACAATCTAGTATGATGGAAAACATCAAAAAGGAAAAGTTGAAACAGGAGGTCTGGCAAGCCATGAACTAGTGATGTCATTGTTCATTGTGGTCTATAAAGGTTTTCAGAATGTAGCCAAGCAATGCACATGTTTAGTGCTTGAATTCATGCTGATTGTGAGATTGTATGCTTAGAAGCAAGCAGAGGTGAATAGAATCCATGTCAGTCGTAGTAGTTTGAGCGAACAAGAGAAGGCTAGAATGGAGGGCATTAAAGTGCACCTGCAAACCAAGCTGCTCTATGAGTTCCCAAACTCGCTTCAGCTTCTCAGCCCTCGAGAGGGATGGAGGGAGCCTGACTTCGGCTGCAAATGTAAGTGTTTCCAGCACCGTAAGCACGGGAAATAGCTGATCATCTTGCATCACATAAGAGGAAATCTGCTTCATATAGCTCGTGGTTACCTAAACAAGTTTCAGTGCATTATAGAAAACTGCATCATCTCTTTTTAACACAGCCGGTACATAGATAGATATGCAATAGAGCACTTGTTGTTGTTCTTACAGATCGTCCGTCGATGGTGACAGATCCCTCGAGACTCCCTTTCGCGATCCTACCGGCAAGGGCGTCGAGGAAAGTGGATTTGCCAGCGCCGCTAGGCCCAAGAATTGCAGTGACCTGGCCTCGGAGCGCCTGCCCGGAGATGTCGTTGAGCAGGTACACCTCCTTCTTGATCTTGACTCCATCTTTCTTCTGCTTCTTTATGACACTGTAAGACAGGTTCTTGAACTCGAGGCCCTGGCCGGGGAAGTTCATCACCTTAGCACCCGCTGGCACAGGGCCACCACGCTTCCCCCGCGCATCCGTGGCGTCAAGGAGGGTCTCTAGGCTTTCCTTTCTCTCTGTGCGGCGGGCGGGCACCTCGGCGGCTCTCCGATTGGCCACCTCGCCCACCCTCTCTGTCCGGTGGGCTGGCATCTCGCCTGCCCTCCGGGTGGCCCTCTCAGCCGCCCTCTCTGTCCGGTGGGCCGGCATCTCGCCTGCCCTCCGGGTGGCCGTCTCGGGCGCCCTTCGCATGGCCTTCTCGCGGTGCTGCTGCTGCTGCATCCTTGTGTTAGCTTGCGGCGCTCCTTTGGTCTAAAGGATTTTATTTATAGACGTTAAGCACTCTCTTGCTGGAAAACAAGAACGTTTCTGAGTACGCAATGCTGCAGTGGATGTATCCAAACGACCAGAAGCGATGTGCTTTGTCTCATGTCGTAGGCTTTGGAGGTGATGTTTCCTCTGGCCTTGGTTTTGCAGGAGGCGTTTTGGTGCATAGCCATGACGTTGATATAGAGGCAGACTAGCAAAGGGATACAGCAATATGCTTTGGCTTCTTTTGGTTTAGTAAGTAACAGTAATTGTTACCGGTGTTATCACGGCGTCACCTAGGCATCCTGGCGGCTGGAGGAGCGTGCCATGGGCCGGCGCCTCACCTGGAGGAGGCTAGGCGGCTGCCTGGACTTCCAGGCGTCGTGGCGGCACGCCTAGGCATTCGGGCAAGGCGTTGGGGCGGACCGCTAGGTGTCAGTAATCCAATACCTCGTCGCCATCGGTCTCAGACTCTCAGGCCCCGCACAGGATGCGGCTCCTCTCAGTTAGGGATCGCCTGTGACTCCCGGTCGGTCGTTGCCATCTCCTCCTGTTGTCGGCGCTGCCAGATCCAGCGTTCTCGATAAGCTTCAGATCCGCCGTCCTAGATCCGATTAGCTCTGGATCCACATCCTAGATATGGCCTCCGCCGGCCCAGATCTGCAGCAGTCGTAGGTGAGGTGGAGGAGAGGGGAGAGGAATCAGCGGCCGTCGGGGGAGGGGAGCAGAGAGGTCGCCGATGCTAGAGAGACGAGTCGGCTGGTTTGGAGAGTGCGTGTGAATGGTGAGGGAAGAGGGGGAGCCGGAAGGGTTCGGGAGGGTTTGGAGAGCACATGTGAATGGGCCTTTAGCTGCGCCAACCCAGCTTGGACTTTTAGGCGTCTCGCTGGGAGGGTTAGGAGCGCCCAGTAATGGGCCGGGCTAGGATTCTAGAAAGACTAGTGATGATGCTATGTTGCTGCTGTTACCTTGAATATTTTTTTGTCGCTTAATCGTCGTCTAGACACTTAGGTGTCCAGGCGTTCGGCTGGCGCCTCACCTCGCCTTGTCGCCATGATAACCATGATTGTTACTGGTGCAGCTCGGACTAGTAGAAAATCATGATTAGTTGATTACTCTATTGACACGGTTTGCTGGATGCAGGCTGCAGTGGGCACAACGGACGGCAATCATTGACACTGTCTTCCGGGCACCCGATCAAGCCTCTGCTGATGCTGCTCAAGCGGCAGCGTTAGGTCTTTCAGAGCTCCCCTGGTTTGTTTCAGGTGTTTTGGTCAGTAGTTCCCCTCTAGGTCTCTTTCAGAGTTCCCGTTCCCACATGACAGGTCATTTGCCCGTGGTTGTGCTGTTGATTGCCCGTCAATGCATGCTGGTTGGAGCTAGTGTGTCTCGTAGCTCGTAAGCAGCGTTCTGCCGTCGAGTCCACTGCGCCATTGCTGGAGCTAAGTGCTCTGCTGTCCACTGCTGCTCTCATTCGTTCAGAGTTGTGAGACTGAGAGGACTCGTTTTCCTCGTAAGTTCAGTTGGGGATAAAAAATGACGAAGCCGACCAAACGTAAGCATCCACGCTTCATTGCTGTACCGTCTTGTTTTCTCCTCCCGATTATGCTTCATTGCTGTGCCGTCTTGGTTGACGGGCTGTTGTGGTGGGTGTGGGGGGGTGATGCAAGTATGTGTTACGACCTTTAGCTAGTATTTCGATTATGTTACGATGAACTTCATGGTGTACCAGATTTAATTTTCTTCACGTTTTTCAGTGTAAACACACACCACATGATGAACTTCGTATTTCTTGAATGCTGCTGGTGGGGCGTTTTTTGTTATTAAGAAAAGTACATTAGAAAAATATATCTTTTATTATTAACAAAGCAAAACAGAAAAAAAAAGGAAAACGGATCCATATTACAGTCCTCAACTATGCATGATCGCAAACAGCGGCGGATCTAGGATTTTAAGTTAGGGTATGCCGAGCTAATACTATAATATACAATTCGGTAAAATCCAATGAACAATTCGGTAAACAACTACAAATATTGTCGAGAAATTCGATGTACGAGTATAAAATAACTAGAAATATGATAATACAAGTATAAATTATAATATAAATAGTTCAAACATTTTAAGTATGAAATATGCATAAAAGAAGCTTATGCACCTACAATAGTTCAAAGAATACAGTATTATTTCTTGTCCTTCTTGTCTGACCTCCATCTTCTAATAGCCATGAAACTCATGATTATATCATTTTTATCAACTTGAAAGAAAATATCTCGCTCAATAAACGTTTCCGGAAAAGAGATGTAATGTTTCGAAAAAAGATGAAGCAACAGTAGTCTTCTTTGCTTCTCGTTTTGCAATGTTTTCGGAAAAAAGATGAAGCAGCAGTAGCCTTCTTTGCTGTATGTTTCCGGAAAAGAGATGCAATATCTCTGTTCCTCTTCATAATTCAACAACTCTACAAACAAAAAAACAAATGCATCAACAAGCAACTCTCTAGTCTCTAGCAAAGTAGCAATTATATTTGTTTCTACTCTATAAATCAACTAGCAGTCTTGCACTCAAATCACATGTAGGATTGATATACACTAATATAGCAATCAGAGGGGGTGAATGATTGCGCAGAAGCTAAACAAATTTTTATTGATTCTCAAATCACCCCTAAACAGATTATAAAAAACTGCTTCGGTTTCAGCAAAAACAGACTGATGCACGTTAACTAAAACAGTAATTCCTAAAGATTCAACCGTTGAATTGATGTGAAATTTTAATTGTAGAAAATAGATTCAATTTAGAAACTAATCCAACAAGAATCAGCTCAATCGGATCTACGGATCTAAAGTTATGACCTTTACAAGCTGACTGTATAAGATAACGACGGCTTTATGGACTGTATTGGGCCGAATCTGCAGGGTATGCCGTGGCCCACCCGGCATACCCTATAGATCCGCCCTTGATTGCAAATGAATCTGGTTTGCAGCAAGCTAAACTAAGCTCATATCTGCTTCAAGTGTGCTCAAATAGTTCCTGTATTATATAGATAGAAGGTTTTCGGTCTCCTCGTGCTGTCCACGTCAGCCTAGCTTCCCCTCGCGGGCGACGTCTAGCACGGGTTGCACATGTGGTGCTGCTCGCACATATCTCAGATGGTAGGCTCTCACAAGTTTGTTATACCTAACATCATAGCAAGTACGCGTAGCTCAGATGGTAGACGGCTCATGCATGTCTAAGCTACCATAAAAATTTCAGATTATAATCAAATTTGTATAAATTTTAAAATTTTTAACAATGCTACTAATGCATTTAAAACAAATTTACTAATTTAATTGAGCTATTAAATCATGATGAAAATTTGTAAAACTTTTTGAGAAGAGTTTTGAGAGCATTACTAAGCTACCATAAAAATTTCTGTTCATCATTAGACTTGTGTGATTTTTAAAAATTCTGATGATGTTACTAATGCATTTAAATTTCACTGTTTTTTGTTTTCCAAAGGCATCAAATGAATTTGATTTTTTAAGCTTTTTGAGAAGGGTCCTGAGAGCATGCCTAAGCTACCATAAAAATTTCAGATCATGATCAAACTTTCGTAATTTTTAAAAATTCTGACAATGCTATTAATGCGTTTAAAGTAATTTCACTGATTTAATTGAGCTACTAAATCATGTTGGAAGTTTTTAAAACTTTTTGATAGGGGTCCTAAGAGCATACTTAAGTTACCATAAAAATTTCAAATTATAATCAAACTTCTGCGATTTTTAAAATTTTTGAAAATAGTACTAATATATTTAAATTTCACTGCTTTTTATTTTCTCGAGGTACATTAAAATCACCCTCCCTCGCACGACGTAGCATACGCAGCGGCGCACATGTATCTAGTTATATTCGAGTGAGAGAGCAGATCTAAACAACAGGCTCATACTTGGCCCGTGTTGAGCTCGAATTGATCTCAAAATTTGTACGGAACCAAATATAAAAATCTCAGCTTTAGATTTGTCTGCTTGCGCTTTCTATTTCTACATCGTTTTTATTCAGTGGTACATGGGGATCAGCGATATGATTCGCCTGTTCTGTTAGTAGCAGAATTTACAATATGATATCATGATATTCCACGTATCGAGATTTTCGAAAATCAGACAAATTAAGTCGAAAAATCGCTAGAAATCGAATAGTTTCGAAATCAAACTTTTTAACCAAAAAAAAAACTGATTTTCACCGATAATCACTCAATATATCTCGATAATCGACCGAAATTTTGTGAACTTAACTTCTTCGGCGGTCAATTTTGTGAACGATTTTAACTCGATATTTATGAAAATTGAGCGATATTCAGTGATTATCGTGATATTTACGTCACTTTTTTTTTTCCAAATTTTTGATTTTTTTAATTTAATCGGTTTACTGACCTGTATTAGATACCTCTATCGGCTCGATATAGTCGATAATCACGATATTTGGTCAATTATCGACGATATTGCGAACCCTGGTCACTCGATGTTCTCTCAGATAAGTGGCGGTTTTGGATATAAATTTGCACCATAATATATTTGTAAGATCTAAAATTTTATAATATTATAAAAGTATTTTGTAAAATAAACCTACCCATGTCATTTTTTAATACTTGAACTAAATATTCACAAGGATATCATTGGTTAAATTAATTTAATTTCGAGGATTACTTTACTAGCTTAATCGTTTGCTATTTGTTAGAATGTTAGTGCATCTTTCTATCAAGGGAGATCGCGCGTAGGGGTGGGCATTTTTAAACCGAAACCGAATTACCGAATCGAATTAACCGATTATTTTGGTTATTTCGGTTTTCGGTTCAGTTTTCGGTATTCGGTTCGGTTTTTCGATTTCAAAAATCGAAATAACCGAATAGCCCACATACAATACCACTTTTGTAGTATTTTTTCTAAAGCCACTAAACAATTCTCATGTTATAATACATTTATGCATATATTTAGTATATTTATATGTTCTATTATGCTTATATTGTAATGACATATGAATATTACGTGAGTTTATCTATACTTTGTATTGTAATATTAGAAGGACTAAATCTAATCTACCTAGTGTTATTCATATTTCGGTTAACCGAAAAACCGAACCGAAATATTTCGGTTAATTCGGTTCGATTTTTTATTTTTGTCCGAGAAATTCGGTTTCTAATTTTCAAAAACCAAATTATTTTAAAACCGAAAAACCGAACTGATTAAGAAAAACGAACGCCATCCCTAATCGAGCGGATAGGCGATGCTGATACTAGCTGGGGTAGGTATATGGGCCCCAAATCCACCCAGACCAAGTGATGGATAGAGAAAATGATAAAAGCCCATGAAAAGTGTTAGGAGTTTAGGACTTAGGCCTATCAGGCGTGTTGGCCTTCAGGCCCTCACAACTAGGCCTGCTTGTCGCGAGAAATCACTGCCAATGCGCAAGTTTAGATTAGTAATTTATGCAGGGTAAAAACTGAGGGTCTGCTTGGAATGCTTTAGGTGAATTTCGCATGAAACAATATAATTCCTATATAAATATTAATAAAATGCCGCGTTCGAAGTGTGGCCTAAACTGAGTTACCCAGGGGAATTGGGTGAGACCTGTTTGTTTAGACTTAGATCTTTTGCTTTATAACTTAAAGCCAATTGTTTTCCTTAAACAGTTTATAAGCAATCTTCTTTTGTATACGGTAGGTGTGGGTAATTTTTCTCTAGCTTTAGCGGTCTTGATCTAAAATCAACTCTCAATAAGCCAAAAAGTATATCTCCCGTAGCTTTTGGCTTTTAGTTATACGGAAACTTATAATTTTTGAAAAATCACAATTAAAAGCTACCTATTTATTTAGGTTTAATCTTTTTTAATTTTTAAGCTAGAGTAAAAACCCAAACTAAGGCCCGAAGGATGCCTTGTGGGTGTTTTTGGACCTTTTGAAACTTTACTGCGTGTATCGTTCATCTGCCCGGTTGAGCAGATCCTCTGTGGTACCAAATTATGCTGACGGAGTGGGCTAGCTACCAGCCTACCACCAATCTCAAGAATAATAGCCTTCATTGTCTCATGACAGCACCGTAAGACGAGAGGAAGCAAAGCGGTGAAATGCTTTCACTTCAGCTGGAGGTTTCAACGTTGGAATCGACCAATTTTCTGTTCCCACATGTGTTCATACAAGACACACCTTCATCTTGACAATTTCCACTGTAAACAATGTGCTAGAACTGGTCGCCACTTCTCGTCAGAGACTATAATCCTTCAACTTCACAGCCTATCAGGGCCCAGTCGGGCCCGAGCGGGCCGGCTATTGTCGAACGCATGATCCCTCGGCCCTTACCAGGTCGACACGGCTGCGCCGGCCGGCAGATTGCCGCCACAGAATGCATCTGCCTGCCGGCTGGTTTCCACTGAAACACTAACCTCGAAACCCCAACCATCAGCACACTCAAGACCTCCACTGGCCTAGCTAAGGGACGACAGCAGGTAATGCAGGACAGACCGGCAGCTGCAGCTAGCATCCTTGACCAAGTGAATGGTGGCCAATCAATCATTGCAACGAATCCCAATCTTTGGCTTCTTTGCTCTGCTCCATTACCAATTCGGCAGCTGTTACTCTACAGTCGTTGTTTGGTAGGGTTAGTTAGGCCTCCTCTTTCTCTCTGTGATGAGTGCTGAAGCAATTAGGAATGCAATCTGCATAGATGACCTATGTACCAACTGTCGACGTTGTGGTAATCTTGTAATCTTGAAACTTTTTTTTGTGTGGTAATCTTGAAACTTTACAATCTCAGGTATATGTCGTACGTAGGTTGTTGCATATACGTACGTATGATCTATGTACCAACTGTCGACGTTTGTTATCGGCAATAATAAAAACGGGGCTAGGCGTTGGATCCAAACTCGATGGTAGCACAAGACGCAGAAATTATACAGGTTTGGGCTCTCACGGAGGAGATAATATCTTAGTCCTGTGCTCTGGGATTATATGTGTCTAGCCTATTGCTGATGATCTGATCTTGATGACGCTACTTTACCCCCCTTTATATAGTAGAGTGGTGCGGTTACAAAGGAGAGTCCTAATCGGTTATAAGGTGGAGATTGTATCTCTTTCCTTATCCGTTAATCATGATAATGGTCAGAATTACAATTGTATCCTCCCTAAGCAGGGTTGTTGCTATCTCTAGAATCCTCTTGCCATGCACATCGGAAGCGGCCCAGGTGGTATCCATTTTCATGCTGCTAGCCTGACCCATCCTCTCCTGTATGATCCGTTTGACCCGTCTTGTAGACATCCAGGGTCCATGTACTCCACACCAACCCAGACGATCAATTCTAGCTCACGCATAAATTCACATCTCCATTTGACATTTCGGATTCAAACCCATGAAGCTTCGGATGGGGTCGATTCAAGAACACTCTGAAAGAGATTGCACTCGTGTGAGAGGGATAAATGCCATTCCGTGCATGCATGCCACTCGTGGGAACACTCGCCGTTTATATAGTACTCGCCAACTGAGACATGACATGCATAATGTCTGAATTAGCTTGTAGTCTCACCTCCAAAACATGCATGTCCACAAGAGCCACGTCGATCGTGCTAGTTGCACGCATATTTTTCCAGTATGTCATGTACTGCTGACCATTTTTTTTTGTTTGTTCAAACTACGACATATCTAAGAACAACCTAATACAATTTTCTCTGTAACAAGAAAAAAATCAGGAAAATGGAGTGAAACTTGAAGTTCTCGGGATTAGCTAGTCTCCCTTCTAAGCGCATTTTTTTTTTGGGTATGGTTTGTTAATAATGTTTTGCTATCTGCTGTTTGTGATGAAAAATCATGAAGAGGTATTTGTGTATGGCCAACTTGATGATTCTGGTTGCAATTACGGGAAGTTTTTGTGCCGTTAATTCTTCTTGACAATTTGAGACACCGCCGCAAAGGTTGAATTTGTTTCATGCAGAAGAAATTGGCTACCATTTCAACTATTACATAATCCACAAATGTAGACAAATGCATACAGCTTCGATGTTGAATTGAAAACTGTTGATCGGCAATTCAACTCAGCGTGTGAGAGTGACAGAGGGAGTTGGTCAGAACTAGTAGATCGATGGTTAATCACATATGGATGGCCTGCTGACCTCATCGTGATGTCACGAGTGATGAGATCGTGCATAATTCGTAGTTTGACTAATGTTTTATTCACTTATGTTGGAGAAAAACAATACAGAATGCGTGGAGTTGGTAAGGCCGGAGATCGATCGATCATGCTAGCACTGAAAAGAAATTATGCTAAGTAAAACTGCTGTCCAATCATCAATTTTTCATTTTATTTTACAATAAGAAACAATTGCATTAAACTAAACTTGAGTGACGCATACGTAGGATCTAGCTTAAATCGTTCGTCGGATTTGTAACTTACATTGACCAAAACAAAAAAACACTGCCTTTTGTTTTTGTTTTTTTTCCCTGGTTGCAGGAGCTAGCTAGTACGGCTATTTTCCAACATCGAAACGTTGGTGCTACCTCAAGTTCAAAAATCAAAATAGATATTGACATCGTCCCTAATATATATATATATATATATATATATATATATATATATATATATATATATATATATATATATGTATTATTATTATTATAGATTTAATGCTGAACTAAGAAATACCTTCACTCTCTTCACAAATTTTCTTGTGTTGATTTTGTACTCGAAATAACAAGGATCACATGATTGCACATGAACAACGGTTGGCACTAGACATGGCCACATTACACACTGCTGACTTTCTGGGCCTGCCGTCAAGTGGATATGAGTGTACACTTGTGTAGCCTTCTTTTCCAACGAGCCCTTTTCTCTGTGGCACCATGACCAGCACAAATGCTGCAGTACACGTGGCGGCCATCCGCTGGGCCTCCATTACAAGAGTCCAGAAGAATGCAAAACAGTCTCCATTGTTGTGTATGGGAACATACAACAATATATAAAATATAATGACAGGAGATCCAAGACGTAGGGTCTACTTGGTTCAGCTTCGCCACACATTGAGTTAGGCAGGTTTAATCAAATTATCTGTTTATAGTTACACCTGTAGCAAGATTTTTTTTCCTGCTATTCATATCTCACACGGTAGTGACTCAAAAAAGTATGGCAAATTTTTTTACTGGCTAAAGTGTGGTTTCAATTTTGATAATCTAACCTTAGACGAGTTTAATAAAAAAAATTACAGCAAAGTATGACCATCTTAGTATATGAACAAAATAGACCCATAGTCCTGAGGTTTCTCTATCTTTATTGATATATTGTGGATGTAGTCCTGGTCAATAGAATAAGCAATATGAGATTAAACTATGCTAATAGGTCTAATAGCACTGCTGCCCCTAATATGCCTTTACGTAAATTGTCCGCACCATCAGGCAAAGTGCTTTCTTTTTTTCAAAGAGATCTTAGGTTGGAGAGCTGGAGCTTTTGGAAAGGTCGACAGTGAAATATGCATGGAAAGAAACGTTATTGTCAAGGTTGAGATTTCTTTGGAAATATGAGATGGATAGGGTACGTTTGACTACTGTTCTCTCTTTCATGGCTTGTCATGAGAGTGAAAAGTCTGCCATATCTTGCAGAATGGATATAATCATCATGAATTCATGGTTAACATTACCATGTTTTTTAAGTAAAGGGTTAATTAGATATATACCACTATAAAGTTCGAAATTAGAGATATGCTACACCAAAGTATGAATTCTTTGAAATATGCCATTATGAACATTTTAAGACAATAAGCCTCCCCTTCTTCCCACCTGATGTGGCGGCACGAATGGAGGAGGATGTTTCATGGACGACAGCAAGCTTGGTTGCAGGGCGGCGTGTTGAAGAATCTAAACCCTCAAATTCATGTGGATTTTGGTAATTAATGACAATCAAGATTAAAGAACTAACATGTTTTTCTAAATATTGAGAAAAGGTTGTTCCTTGTCGATTTAAGGAGCTCATGGAGACAAAATCAAAAGTTTGGACAAATCAAGCTAAAAGCAAAGGTATAAAATTTAAGAACCTTTTTCTTAGCTTTTGCCGATCTTGGAGTTTGGAGATAAAACCGGGTTGTTAAAATAATTGCCGTATTATTAAGGGGGACTGATGTCGAGTAGCTAGAGTATGCTTAAAGGTCATTAGGCTCATATTTGAATTCATATAGACAAGTCTTGCAAATAGAATGCATCTCTTGACTTTTTGCAAATTCAGTAATGATGGCACTACTGCTATTGTGTGGCCGATACTACTGCAAGGGCGTCAGTACCGACAGTTAGTTGGTGGTAGGTTTATTCTAGAAAGTAGCTTTTTTGTGTGCATTCTCAGTTATCTGGACCAGCAGTACCACTATGCTACGTGCGATACTATTGCAAGTACGGTAGTACCGAGTTGATGCCCGATAGTTATTTCATAAAAGTGCATGTTTTTTGATAAAATCTGTGAGGCCAGAGCTATCATCATATAAAAGTCAGTACTACAAGACATCAGTAGTACTGAAATTTTGCCCTGGTACTTATTTTACAGAAAATGCTTTTTGAGCTTTTTCTCTGGAGTTTGAACTTTGGCATTACCACAATTCAAATGTCGGTACTACCGTTGTCTGGTAGTACCATTTTTCTTATGGCGGTAGTTAATTTTCACATAGGTGTGTTTTGGGACTTGCTGAGATAAAATGTTGTCACTAACGGATTTTGCATGTCGATAGTGCTTGGTACTGTAGCAACAGTTATTACCTTTGCATTTAATGCATTGTTTCAACCCTTAAATAGGGGCCGACACTCTCGCGATTTACATGCCGGTGATGCCAAAAATACTAATTTTTCAGGATTTTTCTCCCAATAGCTAGATTGGTTGGTGGGGGGCTATAAATACCCCTACACCTGCAGCAATGGCAATTTTTAGACATTCATTGCATATTTGTTGAGCTCTAGCAAGTTTCTATTCATCTTTTGAGCATTTAATTCGCATCTAGAGAAAGATAAGAGCTTTCAAGTGTGAATTTTTAGTTTGAACCATTTAGACACTTGATCATTCTCAAGCGAGTGTCTTCATTCCATTCTCTTAGAGGTTGCCACCTTCTAGACGGCTTGAAGATGTGGAACCGGTGATCTCTTCAAAGGAGTTTGTGAAGAGACCCGGTGTCGGTGTGAAGGTTAGAGCTCACATACCCTTTGCGGGGAAGAGCTACCACTAGTGATTGAGAGATGCTCAATTGCACAAGGAGCCAAGTTGATTTGTTCAAGCTTCCTCAACGTGGATTAGGGGAGATCGGCAAATCTTCGAGATCACCAGAAATTTATCATGTTCATATTCTTGTGGTTTCCTCTTTTGTGATTCTAATTGTGAAAATTATATTCCTAGTAATCTTAGTGATGGATTGTCTCTCTAGGATTGTTGTTCTTGTCTAAACTTAGGTTGTTGATGTACTTAGCAAAACCTAACTCATTTAGGCTTTAATTCTTGTAGAATTGTAATTTGTGTCATATTCATTTAATTATTGAATTAATTAGAGCCAAAAGTATTTCAAAACCTCCTATTCACCCCCTCTAATCAGTTAACCTTGATCCTATAGGTGTGTTCGGATTTGGTGACCATAGCTCACTGTTAGGTAGGGTGATTTTGAGGATGGTGGTGGCATGGCGTAGTACATCAATGGCTCGATGGTAGCGCAATTGGCCGGTTGAACACAGAGTCGGACTACGTAAGAGCTAGGAAGGACATCTAGATCAGATGCGCGTCGCCATGACGCTGTGGACCTCGCACCAGTGTTGAGACACCCAGATCTGGATCCCTTTCTCTTCGGGCCTCCTCATCGTGCCACCGTAGTCTTCATCACCATGGGTGGTGGTGGCTCTAGCGTGTGGTGGTTGTGGGGAGATGTGGAGAGAGAAAGAGCGCTAGGGCAATGGTGGTAGCTTTGACACATGGTGGCAGTGGGGTTTCCATGGGACGATCAAAAGAGGTAGGGGATCAGAGTGGTGGAGGAAGAATACATGGGTATTTTCATCAAAAATATCATATTTCCAATTTTGAACTTTATAGTGGCATCACTACTATAGACAAGCTCATCTGTGTCGATTCAAAACCGACATTAGTGTCGGGTTTCAAACTGACATAGATGTAGCGACATTGATAATCGGGGATTATCAGTGTCAGTTTCCAAACTGACACTAATAACATTATTAGTGTCGGTGCTAGACATGAACCGGCACAAATAGTCAACATATCAATGTCGGTTTCCAGAAAGAACCGCCACACATAGTTCATATATCAGTGTTGGTTCTTACCATGAACAGATACAAATAGTCAACATATTAGTGTCGGTTTCCAGAAAGAACCGATACACATAGTTTACATATTAGTGTCGATTCATTGTATGAATCGACATACAAAGTTGTACTATCAATGTCGGTTCCTACCAAGAACCGACACAAATAATCCAAGGCCGAAAAATAAAAAATCAGCATTTTGACTAGCCTTAGGAACTGCTAGCCATGCCCTCTAAAACAGCATGCACACACAATATACATACATCAGCATACACATATGAGACATGATGCTAGTCCAAAATTCCAATTTATACATACATCAACATGCACATAGCATACAAAATGTTGGTTCTAGGTGGATTCGTTTGGAGCTCGAGCCAAACTCAAGAGCAACTTTTTTACAGCCTTGACCACAAGAGCACCACCATAGTGAAAACAAGACGTCAAATTGGGCATCCTGTGGAATGGATAGCCTCCTGAGTCAAAAGACAAAGCTTCACGCAATCGATCCTCCGTGGAGTCATTCCTCATTTTGTTCCAAGAGTTGAATGAATGTGTGGATAGTACTTCCTAGAGTTGTCACGTCATTTACGAGCATTTCCAACATCATGTCGGTGAACCGCGGAAGTACTGTGTCTGCCTCGACCTTTGTGTATCCTAGTATGATTGGGGAGTTGCGCAAAACACCCCCTTCTTGGCATGGATAAGCCATGCCTGTACCTGCCTGAAGGGATATGTTCATGAGAGGAATGTTGAGTTGGTACGGTGTCGGATGTTGTATATTATCCACGGGATAGTGGGCTAATGCATCTTCTGACAGTGGTATGGACGCGCAACTGCTGTGATGGTGCGAGGTGTTGGGGAGAACAATGTTCTCGACTTCTGCATGACTCATGGCTGCTTGTACTTGTTTTTGTACTTGTTGTTCTATGGTGCCTTGTAAATCTCGAAGCATCTCTTGCTTCATTGCTTCTCATTTATATTCGGCATGCTCTTTTTTTGCTCTCTTTCGACTCCTGTAAGAGTCGGTGTGCTCTGAGAATTCCTTGCTCTAGGGTACCTTAGCCCTAACGTCTCGTGTCCAACTAGGGTGCTCTTTGGTTCCTAAGATCATGGTAAGTTTGTCCTTCTCCCTATCTAGAAGGAAGGTGCCTTAGGTAGCCTGGACGGACAACTCTTGAACTCTTTGGGAGATTGCTTCGTCTTCATTGTTTCTGAAGGACAAGCCCCCGCCAAACGTGACGGTTGCCCTTACTAGCACATAGTTCTTGACTTGGTCTGGTAGTTCGAATAAGGGACTTCTGCTAGTTGACTGAATGACCTCTGCTTCTTGCCTCTCCCATTAGGGAATTTTTCCCGCGTACCCATCCGTGCCTAGTCTGTAGGAATGAATGTTCTTTCTGGAGATTTCCTTGTGGTCCTCATTTGATTTCTTTGCTGCTTCTTGTAACTTCATCGCCACAAACTCATCCCAGCACGGTTCTAATTTTGGATTGTCCTTGATGGCCAGCTGGTTTTTCTTCACATAGTTGCAATTCAATTGGGTCTTAAAGTTCTTCCATGCCATACCCATGGTCATCAATGCATCCCAACGCATGAGGTCTTCAGCTTCTTTGGGGAATTCAAAACTTTATTTGAGCTCTGTCCAAAGGTCCGGTTTGGTGGCACGGGGCACTTTATGCCAGTCCTGATAGGTGATTGGCACCTTATCCCTTACGATATACCTGCATGTGGACCTGTATCTAGTCATTGCTTTTTGTGGTGCAATAGGGGTCCCAAAATCTGATACATTTGAGATGGTATATCGGGTTTCAGGCTTTTTGGTTTACCCTTGGCCACGACGCCTTGTTGGTTCGACATCGGTGGTAGGTGGGACCTCGGTGCCGGCGGTAGCTAGGTCCTCGACGTCGGTGACTAGGTTGAGGTTGAAGAAGCTACTCGGGCTAGGCTCAGAGGTCCCCTCCATATATATTGCACAAAGTTTGGACCTTTCTTCTTTTTAAGCCAAACTATTGCCTACAAAGCAAAATTATTTCTGTCAACTAATTAAATGGACAATGGATTTGAGGTCAACCACAATGATAGCCTTAAACATGTACTAAGTTGATACTAAAAATTCAGATAACAAATATTCTAAAATAGGATAATAAGGACTTTGAGAGAGAGAGGAAGGGATTGGTAGGCAACATCACAAAATAGTCATCAACTAGTTTTGCACAAACAAGCATCAGAAATTATTAATAGGGTTCAAGACTGGGATGACTGGCCAGTTATCAGGTGTAAGCTGGGTTTGCTGGTTTCCAAGAACCCATCAGGAGCAAATATTTCCCAATTTTTTTTCAGAAGATGAGATTATGATAATAGTTTTTCTCTAATATAAACTAGAATGGGATTTGGAACCTGATTCATATGCTACCAGTTCCACACTCCCACTATGCTATTCTATTCAGTTCAAACTCATACAAGCAGAATATACATGAGTAAAGTCCAAATAAGTTTATCTAGTACTATTTTATTCTTTTCTATAGTTTCCATGATTACTATTTGGCTATTAGCTTCATGTTGTATTTGTCCCTGTGTAAACTGAGTTTTAACAATTTCCTTCTATGCATAGCCAGGTCAGTTCTATGTACTATGTAATTTTGTGAGAAGTGGGGAAATGTTCATGGAGGAAAAAGTTTAAATACTTTTTTAACCTAAAAGTTGCATATACCACATCCATTCCCAAATAAGAAATGAAACATAAACCGAGGAACCCAAAAGACAAGTGGAATATAAGTAACAAATTACCCGAAATAACCTTAGGATAAAGATGCGAAAAATACAACTCAAAACCGCATACTGGCCTTTTTAATAACACGGATCTATGCAATGCACCTATCTTCTATTGCAAAGGGCCCCACGAAAAGAAAGTGATAGATACTACAGATAATCTCACGATTGACATGTGTTGTGTCGATGCAACTGAATGTTATCAATATCACATTTTATTTATTTGCAAAGCCACTTGGGGCTGGCCAGTTAGGAGCCTTAAGCACGTTAGCTCATTGGAGTGTCAAATAGCCAAAACACATCGAACAATTCAAAGTCAAGAAATCATAGAACCATGCTTATTTTATGCATGAATTGTATATAGTACCCAAGATTATGTTCTGTAATGTATGTTTTCACATAAGACCAAAATACAATTAGTAATATTTTCAAATACTTAAGAATGTGCGTATTGAAATGAAATGGAAGGCTGACTTATAATTTCTGAAACAAAGACTGTTCTAGAAGTGTAATGTTTGTGAAGCAATGACAGAACAAGTGGTAGAAGATCTACAGATACTTGGAAGGGTTCAATTCCTAGGGTAAAAGAGGTCATAGAATTTCCTGTGAATCAGACAAACATACTGATAAGTGATAAATATTAACACGATAGAGTTTAATTACAAGACCTCCACATGATTAGTGAGGGAGGACAGGGAATAGCTAGCTACTAATTGAACAAAGGGCGATATTGCAATACAATGGATTGATTATTGTGTTAGTGGGCTGTAAGTTCAACCTTCATTAGTTATGGTTTTGGTGTCAATGACAAATCTAATATTAAGTTTATCCCCTAATGCGATATTGTTATTAATGACAAATCTTATATCGAGACTAACTTGTTTATTAAGAATATCTTTGATTAGTCTCATCGCATTGAAAAATGGAGAACCGAGGTATGTATGTGTATTCCTTGAAGTATTAATTGCATACTTTGGATTCAAGTTAAAGTATGAACATTCCCATTGAAATAACCACAAAATGTGCATCATGGTTCCCAATCCATATATTACATGGATGCACATATTTAGGGGGAGTTCACACTCTAACTTGAAGAGTCAATTTAAATGATAATTTAAATTGAGTTCATTTGTCTTATTAATTATTAAAGAACACTTCATCATGTGTTGATGGTGTTCCGTGATTAATTGAGGGCAAATGAATAGTTCTTAAGTATAATAAAGCATGAGTTGTATTATTGTACTTAAGGCATAATTAAATCATTCAAATTGATTTAGGTTGTGCTCAATTGATCTAAAGGCATCCATTATGTGTTAATGGAGTGCAAGAGATAATTGAGACAACCATGCATCTTGGACTAACTATTTGTATGAGTTGTGATTGAGTTAGGTCCAAAGATGGATGAGATGATGAGAACGGGACAAGGACGGCATCATGAGTTGATGGGCGTCAAGAGAAGATCCCGACGTTAAAGAAGAGGAGTTGAGTGATGATCTCAGGGGAGTATCAAAGTGAAGATCATAAAGACCCCAAAGGGGATTGCTTGTGTACGGCGGCGAAGGTATAATTAGATAGGCTAAGGACTTTGTAGTCTTTGAGTCTAGTTTTTATCGTCGTACTATTAAGAGGGGTTGTTTCCTAGCTTGAGCTTCATCATGTGTTGATGATCTCAATCCCGCGTTCACTCAAGCTCAAATCTTATTTGATTTGGTTTTTGCATATGGGTTAACCATTTAGCATGTGTTGCAAATGTGTTAAGCCTGTGTTTGGTTGTTGTTGCATTATGCTCGGATTTGCATGTGTTGCAAAGATGAAAGAGTATATGCATTTGGTTTTCGCATAATGCTTTGATTTGCATTTGTTGCAAATAGGATAAGCTATATGCGTTGGCTTTTATGTGAAGTTCACTTTTGCATGTGTTGCGAATGTTGAAGCTTCATGTTTTGGTTTCGCTCAAAACAAATCTTTCTAAAAACCGTGTGGTTGCTTGGAGCTAAGTTTTGCATGTGTTGCAAAAGGAGAGAGCTCAAGCACGATTTGATGTTTGTGTGTTCGTATGGAGCTAGAGGCTTGCATGTGTTGCAAGAAGAGAGCTCATACATGTGATTTGGTTTTAGTGTGAAGTTTGATTTTGGTGTTGCATAGAACTAGAGAATTGCATGTGTTGCAATTAGAGAGTTCATGCATCTTGATTTGGAGTTGCTTGGAGCTAGACTTTTGCATGTGTTGCAAAGAGTAGTGCTCAAGCATGAAATGTGTTTATTGCGTTATTTGCAAGTTCGTTGTGCGAATAAACTGAGGTTTATGAGTCTGGAATCCCGAGAGCATGTGAGTAGGGCTTGCAACGGGTGTTGGCAAGTTGACTGGGTCTCGTGTTGACCTTCACATGGCTAGGGGGATTAATCTCATAAACTCGAGTTTGATTTGCTTAATACGTTTTGCAAATAGTTCTTGAGTTGTTGGCGAAATGTGTTTTCGTCATTTGGAGTTGGTTGCGGTTGTGCAAATGTGTTTTGCAAATGAGCCTTGAAGTTATGTCTTTCGATCCGAGAGCATGTGTTGGCATTTGCAAATGTGTTTTGCAAAGTGTCGGGATCATGTGTTGATCCTTACATGGCTAGAGGATTGATCGCATAAGTTCGGTGTTGATTTGCGAAATGTGTTTTTCACAATTCGGTTGCGATTCTTTGAGCGTGAGCTAAATTGGTGCAAATGTGTTTTGCACATATCCATGATCATGTGTTGATCATCTAGAGGCTCAAAGAATGGGTTTCGGTTTTTTGGAGAAATGATTTTCGAGTTAAATCTGGCTTTCTCCTTGTGGCTGGCACTACCACGATGCATGGGCGTAGTACATAAGTCTTGATACTACCGACCTAAGGCACCGTAGGTATTTTCGATCTTGGTGATTTTCGGTGAGTTGAGTCCCACTACTACTAGCTAGGTCGAGCGGTAGTATCAAGAGTCTTGATACTACTGCGCCTCGAGGGCGGTAGTATCAAGATGTAGCCGTTGTTGACCGTTGAGACTCTGGCCAGTACTACTGCCCCTTAGAGGGCGGTAGTACCGCGTTTTCGCTGAATTTCTGGAATCTTGCCCCCAACGGCTAGTTTTGGCATGGAGGCTATAAAAGGAGGCCTTAGGGGTGTTGGGGGTAAGGTTGCTGCTGTGTGGGAGTTGTGTGCATGTGTTGCTCTTCTCCATTTGCCTCTTGAGCTTAAGAATGAGACTAATTGCATGTGTTGCAATTAGGGAGTGGTTTGAGAGCCTCTTGTGCATGTGTTGCACTTGAGGAGTCCTTGTGCATGTGTTGCACTTGGTGATCACCGGGAGCGCATTCGTTGTGCTCGGTGAAGTTCAAGCGAAGGAGCGGCTTGTTACTCTTGGAGGTTGCCGACTCCTAGGCGGCGTGAGATGTCGTCTTGCGGGAGCTCTCAAGGTTGTGAGAAGCCCGGCAAGTTTGTGAAGGTTCGGGTTGAGCCTCACGGCATAGCGTGAAAAACCACGCCTAGTGGAAAGAGGCGGTGCTCGAGGGAGCCGGTCCAAGTGGTTGGGCTTGCCTCAACGTGGACTAGGGAGACCGCAAGTCTCCGAACACCACGGAAAAACATCGTTTGCCTCTTGTCTCTTTTACTTTCAAGTATTTACATTTATTGTATATTGTTCAATTACTTGGTAGTATCTAGAATTGCTTAGTATTAATTAGTTGTTCAATATAGCAATTCTTGTGTAGAGACATAATTTAGTTAAGTGCACTAGTGAGCCTAGTTGATTTAGGCTTTAATTGTCAAAACCTATTTATCGCTTCCGCATATATCTTTGATTAGGTTTTGACTTAGGGGTGTATTAGAGCGATCGATTTTAGTGAGCGATCGAATTTTGTAAAACGCCTATTCACCTCCCCTCTAGGCGCATCCTCGACCCTACAAGTGGTATCAGAGTCACGGTCACTCTCATTTTTGGCTTAACCGTCTAGAGAGTAAAAAGGATGGCGTCTAGCGGATTAGTGCACTCACATGATCCACATGTACTTAATGGCTCTAATTATGCTTCATGGAAATTATTTATGATTAATCATTTTAAATCCATGAGCCCACAAATATGGTGGATCGTAGATGTCGGCTTTTCTTCTCCACTAAATGATATTGCTCCAACTAAAGGAGAGGAGAAATGCCTACATCTTGACGCTCAAGCAACTAACGTTTTATTTAGTGTTGTGAGCGTAGAAATATTTAATCTCATATGCAATCTCAAGAGCGCTCATGATATGTGGATTAAGCTTCAAGACTTATTTGAATCATCCACATCGATTGAGGATTGCATTGAGGAAGAGATGTCGGTTGATGATTCTTCAACCTCTACATCAAGCGATGAAGAACCGGCATCTCCATCAACCTCAACCTCCGCCTCAAGCGACGACGAATATTCACTTCCATCAAGGATTCGTTGCTTCATGGCCAAAGGTAAAATTGAGGTAAATAATGATGAAAATGATGATGAGCCCTCTTATGATGAACTAATGAACATGCTAGAGGAGCTCAATGAATTTCTTGGAAAGGAGAAAAAGAAATATAAAATTTTGAAGTTAGAACATGACTCACTTCAAAATGAATATAATGTTCTAAAAGAAAATCATAAGAAAATCCTTTTCAAGGAATTCACCAAGTCTAGTGTGGATATTGCCATTCAATGTAATTTAGAAGATGAATTGCCTCACTTAGTTCCTATTACAAATGATTCATCTAATAAATGCATATCCACCTCTAGTGATGATTTAAGTGATATGCCTTGTTGCTCAAATGAAATTGCTTCTAGTTCCTCTATGTCTTTATATGCTAATCTTGTAGAGGAAAACAAAGAGCTCAAGGCTCAAGTCATTAAGTTGAAAAATGACTTGAAGAGGTGCGTTAAAGGAAAAGCTCTCCTCGACGAAATCTTGAGCAAGCCAAGGGCGCCTCAAGACAAGCGAGGACTTGGCTACAACTCCAAGAGGGAGAATAGCAAGACGAGGCACAACGCGCGTCACACGAAGACAATCAAGTACTTCAATTGCAACAAGAAGGGCCACCTCGCCTCCGTGTGCCCTAATCAAGTGGATAACAAGGCCACAACACCAACCATGAGGTAAACCGGCAAGGAGCAAGTCAAATCGGTCAAGAGAGGGCCAAATAGCGTGACATGCTTCAATTGCCGGGAAAAGGGACATTTCGGTAAGGATTGTCCCAAAGGTACCACCCCTAAGCCTATTCTCATTAATAAAAATTATTTGCTTAGGAAGGACAAGAATGGTAATGTGTTTGCTAAGCTTGTCAAGTCCCCTATGCCCGCTAAAAATGATATACATTTGGATAGGAAGAGTATTTCTAGAAATATTTTTGCTCAAAATGCTAGATTTCCTAAGAATAAGAAAAATCACGATGATCATATGCTTAGGAAAAATAATTATAGCAAAACATTTACTAGAAATGCTAGATCCTCTAAGCGTCCTTACTATAATGATTATTATGTGCTTAGAAAGGATCAAACTAGGGATGGATTTGCTAAGAATGCCAAAACTCCTAAGCATCCTAAATTCAATGCAAATAAATCGCTTAGGAGTAACAAAAATTGCAAATCCATTGCTAGTCATCTTAGTCGATTTAAAAATGCTAAAATTAGGACCATTTGGGTTCCTAAATCAATTGTGACTAACATTGTCGGACCCAACAAGGATTGGGTACCAAAAATCGCCTAAAAGATCTTTAGGTGATATGAGATGGATTGGACGCTTGCCCATTCAAGAGGAGAAGGATTATGTTCGTCTACAAGTGGTGTCAAGCATGAAGAAAATCAAGTCCATCATGAGCCAATGCCATCTCGGGTAACAAGTATTTAAATTGATTCTTATGTCTTATAGCCTTGTGTAGGTTATATTGCAATATCAATGAAAATCAATTTAGATTACTTGTTATGGTCACTTGCTCTCGCCTCTTACCTATTCTCTTATTGCAAATCTTGAGCAAGTTAGGAAGTGGCACATTTAGGGGGAGTGTTAATTCATATTCATGTGTATCACATCCTTACGTGTGCCCATATTGATATAAGTGCATATATATATATTTTCAAAATCAAAACCATTTAGCCAAAAGTCAAAAGTTTGTATACTATTAGTAATCTTGGGAAAAACTAATTGAAAAATATATACAAATGCTTTTGAAATGTTTTCCAAAGGTTTTGGCTTCACAAAATCTATTTTAAAAGGAAAATGAGTTTTAACTCCAAAATCTAGTTACTAGTATCTTGTTTTGGATTTAAACTTATAATTTTCATAGAAATAAAAGTAAAAGGATTTTGAAATTAATTCCAAAACGAAAATCCTAGAGTTGGTCATTCTTAACAATTTTCGTATTCAAAAGATTTTCAAAAGACCAACTTAGCAAAAGATATTTGATTTTGAAACTCGCCGAAAAACAATACTTGACCCATAATGGTCATACTATTGCACTTTGTGAGTTTCACCATTTGGATCAATTCTTGTGTAGAATGTTGGTTCAAAATGGAAATTTAGACTCATACACAATAATTCAAAGCTCTATATCTTACCCCATGCTAAATTTGAATTTTTGTGTTGTGGAATTTGACTTGGGTTCTATCGCTTCTTCAATTGGACTATTTAGGTCAAAAGTCAAAAATTGAATTTAAAAGGACCAAATTTGTAAAAAGCTTTGAAAAAGTATTCTATTATGTATTTTAAAGGTTTTACAAGCTTCCAAATTGAAAAACTATATGTCGAAATCTAATTTGGCTCAAAAACAATTTGATTTGATCCAAAATGGCCTATTTAGGCATATAGCTCAAATCGTGGCATTCAAGTTGGATTTCAATATAAAACTTGGCTATAAATCATCTTGATATACCAATCTAAGCCATGAAAATCAAAATTGCATGAAATCCAAATTAAATTGCATTTTGAGGCTTTTCGTGAAAATCAATTTCCTTTTATGCCTCAAAGCGCAAATTGCCATATCTTTCAAAATAAAATTGCTTTTGAGAAAATTCTTTTTGCAAAACCTTCTAAATAGTCCAAAGTTCATTTCTGGAAAGTTTCAAATCCATTGGACTTCATTTAAATCTTTTTTTGATAAAATTTGCAAAGAATCAAGTCTCACTGCTGAAGCGGTAATCTACCGCCTGACCGTGATGTAGTATCGGGTTTGCGGTACTACCGGCCATGTGTTGCGGTAGTACCGGCCTGGCAGTGTTGGCTCTGAATTTTCAGAATTTTCCGAGTTTTGCTTTGGGATATCTTTTGATTGATACTTCCTTTTTCAAAAATTCTTTTTGGAAAAGATTCTTGTGATCCCAAAATTCATTTGTGCAAAATTTGAAAAGCTCTGGAATTTATTTGAAAGCTTTTTCCAAGTGGTATCAGTTTGAGCATTTAATTTGTTTTAAAGAGTGATTTTCACTTGATCTTTTGAAAAGACAAAACTTGCGCAATTCAAATGCAAATAACTCCATGATTTATTCATTGAACATCTTGGGGAGTTTATTTATTGCAAGTTTTGGGCACTTATTTGCTTCCAAGTGATATCATGTCTTTAATTTGCTCCGATACTAAATCTTGTGCTTTTATTGATCTATCTTGAGTTTTTCGATACTCATAAGTATATATTGCTCTGATTATATTGCTCTGATACCCATCGATTTTATCGAAAATTCCTTCAAGTGGTATCAATCCTTTGTGAGTTGATCCTAAGTGGTATAAATTGAGCCTTTATTCATTCCATATGCTTACAAGTGGTATAATTGAGTTTCTCTTTTGTCCAAGTGATATCATGGATCTTATTATTCTTTTCTTCTAGTGTTATCCTTGATTATTTGGATTCCTTTTTAAGTGGTATCGTTAAATTCAATCATTTCCTACAAGTGGTATTTCATTGCCTCTTTATAGTATTTCTCCGATACCCACATTCTTGATTAAGATTTTTCCTCGCAAGCTAAAATTGTAAGTTCAACCACCTAAGATTTCTCTGTGTGAGAGTCTTTATGAGTTGTAATTCATAAAAGAGGAAAATATCTAGTTGAGCATTGTTCTAAAATCAAAAATTTCAAAATGCTCATTTCTTTTGGATCTTCAAGCAAGCCCTTGAGATTAATTTTACAAGTGGTATCTAATTTCTCAAGTGGTATTCTTTTTGGGTTCCTCGTTTAACCCTATTAGGCAAATTTGTTGGATTCTTCAAGAGAATCATGTTGAAAAGTTGCAAAGTCTAATAAAATGAGGAGTGAATTATTTGAATGTGTTTCAAATAACCCGTGTGATACCCTTACTTCGTTTTTCATGCTTATTTTTACAAGTAGGTAGTTGTACAAGTGGTATCCACAAACCCAAATATGGTATCTTTTCAAGTTTTCCTTCTTTTTAGGCCATATTTCAAATAAAACAAGTTTTCATTTGGCATACGCTTTTACTTCTTGAATGACCTTTCATTCTCATTTGGCATAAATTTCTTAGCTTAAATTCTCTCAAATTCCTTGCCAAGGTCATAAGTGTTTATTTCAATTCTTGTATGACCTTCATTAAGAGGAGATACAAAGGGGGAGAATTAGGAGCTTAAAAAGAGATAATTAAAAAGGGGAGAATATTTAAATAGAGAAATCATCTTAGAATTCCATTTTTGGTGTTTAATGCCAAAAGGGGGAGAATTAGGAAGCTTAATATCATTTGGTTTAAAAAGGGAGCTAAACATGATTAAGGGGGAGAATTGATTCTCATATGCATTAAAAAATTGTCAATAATTATATTGTTTAAAATGTGCATATGCATTCAACTAGCTTAAATTCTCTCGATATGTTAATTTTAATCCAAATGTGCTTATTAAGCTTGGATTTGTCATTAATCACCAAAAAGGGGGAGATTGTAAGTTCAACCTTCATTAGTTATGGTTTTGGTGTTAATGACAAATCTAATATTAAGTTTATCCCCTAATGCGATATTGTTATTAATGACAAATCTTATATCGAGACTAACTTGTTTATTAAGAATATCTTTGATTAGTCTCATCGCATTGAAAAATGGAGAACCGAGGTATGTATGTGTATTCCTTGAAGTATTAATTGCATACTTTGGATTCAAGTTAAAGTATGAACATTCCCATTGAAATAACCACAAAATGTGCATCATGGTTCCCAATCCATATATTACATGGATGCACATATTTAGGGAGAGTTCACACTCTAACTTGAAGAGTCAATTTAAATGATAATTTAAATTGAGTTCATTTGTCTTATTAATTATTAAAGAACACTTCATCATGTGTTGATGGTGTTCCGTGATTAATTGAGGGCAAATGAATAGTTCTTAAGTATAATAAAGCATGAGTTGCATTATTATACTTAAGGCACAATTAAATCATTCAAATTGATTTAGGTTGTGCTCAATTGATCTAAAGGCATCCATTATGTGTTAATGGAGTGCAAGAGATAATTGAGACAACCATGCATCTTGGACTAACTATTTGTTTGAGTTGTGATTGAGTTAGGTCCAAAGATGGATGAGATGATGAGAACGGGACAAGGGCGGCATCATGAGTTGATGGGCGTGAAGAGAAGATCCCGACGTTAAAGAAGAGGAGTCGAGTGATGATCCCGGGGGAGTATCAAAGTGAAGATCATAAAGACCCCAAAGGGGATTGCTTACGTACGGCGGCGAAGGTATAATTAGATAGGCTAAGGACTTTGTAGTCTTTGAGTCTAGTTTTTATCGTCGTACTATTAAGAGGGGTTGTTTCCTAGCTTGAGTTTCATCATGTGTTGATGATCTCAATCCCGCGTTCACTCAAGCTCAAATCTTATTTGATTTGGTTTTTGCATATGGGTTAACCATTTGGCATGTGTTGCAAATGTGTTAAGCCTGTGTTTGGTTGTTGTTGCATTATGCTCGGATTTGCATGTGTTGCAAAGATGAAAGAGTATATGCATTTGGTTTTCGCATAATGTTTTGATTTGCATGTGTTGCAAATAGGATAAGCTATATGCGTTGGCTTTTATGTGAAGTTCACTTTTGCATGTGTTGCGAATGTTGAAGCTTCATGTTTTGGTTTCGCTCAAAACAAATCTTTCTAAAAACCGTGTGGTTGCTTGGAGCTAAGTTTTGCATGTGTTGCAAAAGGAGAGAGCTCAAGCACGATTTGATGTTTGTGTGTTCGTATGGAGCTAGAGGCTTGCATGTGTTGCAAGAAGAGAACTCATACATGTGATTTGGTTTTAGTGTGAAGTTTGATTTTGGTGTTGCATGGAACTAGAGAATTGCATGTGTTGCAATTAGAGAGTTCATGCATCTTGATTTGGAGTTGCTTGGAGCTAGACTTTTGCATGTGTTGCAAAGAGTAGTGCTCAAGCATGAAATGTGTTTATTGCGTTATTTGCAAGTTCACAGTCGAATAAACTGAGGTTTATGAGTCTGGAATCCCGAGAGCATGTGAGTAGGGCTTGCAACGGGTGTTGGCAAGTTGACTGGGTCTCGTGTTGACCTTCACATGGCTAGGGGATTAATCTCATAAACTCGAGTTTGATTTGCTTATCGTTTTGCAAATAGTTCTTGAGTTGTTGGCGAAATGTGTTTTCGTCATTTGGAGTTAGTTCTTGTTGTGCAAATGTGTTTTGCAAATGAGCCTTGAAGTTATGTCTTCGATCCGAGAGCATGTGTTGGCATTTGCAAATGTGTTTTGCAAAGTGTCGGGATCATGTGTTGATCCTTACATGGCTAGAGGATTGATCGCATAAGTTCGGTGTTGATTTGCGAAATGTGTTTTTCACAATTCGGTTGCGATTCTTTGAGCGTGAGCTAAATTGGTGCAAATGTGTTTTGCACATGTCCATGATCATGTGTTGATCATCTAGAGGCTCAAAGAATGGGTTTCGGTTTTTTGGAGAAATGATTTTCGAGTTAAATCTGGCTTTCTCCTTGTGGTAAGACTACTCAAGATGCATGGGCGGTAGTACCAAAGTCTTGATACTACTAGGGCCTAAAACACCGTAGGTATTTTCGATCTTGGTGATTTTCGGTGAGTTGAGTCCCACTACTGCTAGGCTGGAGCGGTAGTACATAAGTCTTGACTACCGCGCCTCGAGGGCGGTAGTATCAAGATGTAGCCGTTGTTGAGCCGTTGGAGCTCTGGCAGTACTCTGCCCTTAGAGGGCGGTAGTACCGCGTTTTCGCTGAATTTCTGGAATCTTGCCCCCAACGGCTAGTTTTGGCATGGAGGCTATAAAAGGAGGCCTTGGGGGTGTTGGGGGTAAGGTTGCTGCTGTGTGGGAGTTGTGTGCATGTGTTGCTCTTCTCCATTTGCCTCTTGAGCTTAAGAGTGAGACTAATTGCATGTGTTGCAATTAGGGAGTGGTTTGAGAGCCTCTTGTGCATGTGTTGCACTTGAGGGAGTCCTTGTGCATGTGTTGCACTTGGTGATCACCGGGAGCGCATTCGTTGTGCTCGGTGAAGTTCAAGCGAAGGAGCGGCTTGTTACTCTTGGAGGTTGCCGACTCCTAGATGGCGTAGGCGTCGTGCGCGGGAGCTCTCAAGGTTGTGAGAAGCCCCGGCAAGTTTGTGAAGGTTCGGGTTGAGCCTACGCGCAAGCGTGAAAAACCACGTCTAGTGGAAAGAGGCGGGTGCTCGAGCGGGAGCCGGTCCAAGTGGTTGGGCTTGCCTCAACGTGGACTAGGGGAGACCGGCAAGTCTCCGAACACCACGGAAAAACATCGTTTGCCTCTTGTCTCTTTTACTTTCAAGTATTTACATTTATTGTATATTGTTCAATTACTTGATAGTATCTAGAATTGCTTAGTATTAATTAGTTGTTCAATATAGCAATTCTTGTGTAGAGACATAATTTAGTTAAGTGCACTAGTGAGCCTAGTTGATTTAGGCTTTAATTGTCAAAACCTATTTATCGCTTCCGCATATATCTTTGATTAGGTTTTAACTTAGGGGTGTATTAGAGCGATCGATTTTAGTGAGCGATCGAATTTTGTAAAACGCCTATTCACCACCCCTCTAGGCGCATCCTCGACCCTACAAGTGGTATCAGAGCCACGGTCACTCTTATTTTTGGCTTAACCATCTAGAGAGTAAAAAGGATGGCGTCTAGCGGATTAGTGCACTCACATGATCCACATGTACTTAATGGCTCTAATTATGCTTCATGGAAATTATTTATGATTAATCATTTTAAATCCATGAGCCCACAAATATGGTGGATCATAGATGTCGGCTTTTCTTCTCCACTAAATGATATTGCTCCAACTAAAGGAGAGGAGAAATGCCTACATCTTGACGCTCAAGCAACTAACGTTTTATTTAGTGTTGTGAGCGTAGAAATATTTAATCTCTTATACAATCTCAAGAGCGCTCATGATATATGGATTAAGCTTTGGCTCCTTTTATAGTACGGTCAGATAGGTTACCTAGGGTAGGTAAATCATTGATGGTGCAAAACAATAATGCACGTAGAGTGAAGTATTCTCGTTTATACTTATCCCATACTTGTACACCTTCGTTCCACAGTATCATAAGATCTTTCGCTAATGGTTGTAGGTATACATCAATATCGTTGCAAGGTTGTCTCGGCCCTTGGATAAGCAGCGACATCATAATGTTCTTTCGCTTCATACACAATCAATGAGGAAGGTTGTAGATACAGAGAATCACAGGCCAAGTGCTATGAATGCTGCTCATGTTACCAAAAGGATTCATTCCATCTGTACTCAACCCAAACGTTATATTCCTCGGTTCATTTCCGAAGTTATTCTTGAAGAGTTTATCGATGGTTCTCCATTGGGCAGAATCAGTAGGGTGTTTTAGTTTTTCATCCCTCTTACGCTCTTTCGAGTGCCATTGCAACAATTTGGCGTGCTTTTTGTTTCCAAATAAATGCTTCAAACGAGAGATTACTGGCAAATACCACATCACTTTAGCGAGAGGTCCTTTCTTCACATCGACGACTTCGCTGCCATCACTCTTACGCTTGTATCTCGATGTTTTGCATATCGGACATACATGCATGCTGAATACTCTTTGTGATAGAGTATACACTCGTTTAGATATGCATGTATTCTTTCTACTTTCAATCCCAAGGGACATACAACCTTCTTTGCAAGATATATGGTTTCAGGCAACACGTTTCCCTCTGGAAATATGCCTGCTAAGAGATGTAATAGCACTGTGAAACTCTTGTCGGACCAACCATTACATGCCTTCAATTTCAGTAGTGAAAGTACGGTATGCAATTTTGTGTATTCCTCCTTGCAACTCGGGAACAAAGATTTATTCGGATCCTCCATCAAACCCTTGAATTGATTAAACTCTCTCTGACTAGTGTAGTTTCCTTCTGCATCACACAACATCTAAGCTAGATTATTGTCATCATCGATGAGCAACCTATCCTCATCAGATCCATAGCCGATGTCAGCTGCCATATTGCTAGCTCCATTGTCGACGACGTTATCACCTTTATGTATAATCTCCTCTTCACCGTGCCTTGTCCAACATGTTTAGTCAGGTAAAAAATCTTTTCGAATCAAGTGCAAGTGGATATACTCTTTGTCTGAAAACATCTTCTCATTCTTGCAATCAATGCATGGACAATGTATGTATTCCTTTTTCTTTTGCAACTTGTCCTCCTCGGTGGCTCTTAGAAAAGCAGAGACGCCATTGATGTATTCTCGGCTGTAACGGTCTACACTGTACATCCAAATCCGATCCATCTACAATTAATTAACATAAACGGTTATCAATAAAAAAAACTAAATCTAAAATTTAATTTGAACTATATATAAATTAACCTTAATTGAACTAGGTCTAAACATTAAATTGCAAATACAATCCATAAATCAATGCTTATTAAAATATAAAATCTTAATTAATTAAATTCAATATACGCTTGATCATAATTAATTAGCTAACAATAGTAGATGCACATAATTTTAATCTATATTATATAAAGCTAGACAAAACTTTATCTAATGCTGCTAGGTAATAAATTCATCATCTACAAAAATTCTAGGTCAATAAAAATAAACTAAAATCTAAACCTTAATTTGAACTATATATAAATTAACTTTAATTGAACTAGGTCTAAATATTAAATTGCAATTAGATCACTACAAATCAATGCTTATTAAAACATAATATCTTAATATATTAAATTTAATATATCTTTGATAATAATTAATTAGCTAACAATAGTAGATGGACATAATTTTAATCTATATTATATGAAGCTAGGCAAAACTTCATCTAGTGGAGCTAAATAATAAATTCATCATCTACAAAATGCTAGGTCAATAAAACAAACAAAATCTAAATCTTAATTTGAACTATATATAAATTAACCTTAATTGAACTAGGTTTAAACATTAAATTGCAACTAGATCACTACAAATCAATGCTTATTAAATATAATATCTTAATATATTAAATTTAATATATGTTTGATAATAATTAATTAGCTAAAAATAGTATATGGACATAATTTTAATCTATATTATATAAAGCTAGGCAAAACTTCATCTAATGGAGTTAGGTCATAAATTCATCATCTACAAAATTCTAGAAAAATAAAAACAAATAAAATCTAAACCTTAATTTCAACTTTATATAAATTAACCTTAATAGAACTAGATCTAAACATTAAATTACAACTAGATCACCACAAATCAAGAGAGGAGAACAAATTATACACCTTGGAACACCTAGAGGAAATACAAGCACAAGAAACCTTCCAAATGGAATGTGAAATATTAAAATTTGGGTTTGCTCTCAGAAGGAAGAAGACCATGGAGCTGTGAGCTACAGTACGTGCAACAGTTATATATGCTGTATTATTTATGTCAATTTTTAATTAGAACTGGCACACATATTCAATTATTTGTGTCGGTTTTAATTACAATCGACACAAATAAGTTATTATTTGTGCGGTTCCATTTACAAACCGACACAAATAGTGTTCCCATTATTTATGTAGGTCTGTAATTAAAACTAACACTAATAAATAACTATTTGTGTCGGTTTCAATTACAGACCAACACAAATAGTGTTCCCGCTATTTTGAAGTTTAGAACCGATACAAAACGTTATCTGTGTCGGTTTCAAAAAAACTGACACAGATAGACAGCCATCAATTAGGTGTTAACTTCATCTATGTCGGTTCTAAAAAAACCGACATAGATATACCGTTACCTATTAGGTGTTTTGTAGTAGTGCATATTTCAGAAGTAAAAAGCTTTGCAATGGTATGTATCCAATTAACCCTTAATTAAAACTAGCCATGTGCCCGTGCGATGCAACGAAAACTCAATTTGTGATAAAAAATTATTTACAAAGAGCACTAATCTTATCTGAATAATAATGTTCACTCTGAATGTGCAATGGTTAAATGTTTAAATCAATTTATCGACCTATACAAATTCCAAGCACCTGTTTACAAACTCGAGCTTAAAATTATCTTTAATTTCACAAACTTAAATAATAACATCACAGCACTTGGGATTGTAAATTTGTAACGCCATAATTCGAGATTAATCGATCGAAAGAGGCATCACCTGCTACCCCATGGGTGCAAAGACATTGAAAAGGTAGGTGTCATGGCTGCAACCATCAGCAACGTACGTGGCTCGTATGCCTTACTCTGGCCATACCATAGCCCCACCCCATTAATCAGCTCTACTGCCTCCTCGCCTCCCTCGCGAGCGCCTCCCTTAACTTATTGACATCATCTACCGCGGCGAGCTCCAGCAACGCCGCCAGCCTATCTCACCGCTCACCACCGGCAATCTGCCCCTGCGCTACATCGACGAGATCAGGAAGGTCGCCCATTACCTTAGCTTAACGGACAAGCTCAACACATCTGCATAAAAGGCAAGAAGCGGTGGGGTTATATAGATTCAACAACCGAAGAGATATCTATAGAATCCAGATTAAGAAATCGTCGAATAAGGAAGGCAACAAAAGGGAAAGAAGTGAGAAGAGACCCAACTCCATGAATCGAGCTCTACTTCTTTCGGAAAGGAATCAATCAATCCAATCCGAAAAGCACCGGGAGCAATCACCGTCGATTCAAATGCCAGATTAATGAGAGAAAAAAAGCAATAAATGAGCCATGCATATTTATTTCTCTCCTGCGACGGGATGATCCAATCCAATCTACCGAGGTGGTCACTGCCGACTTCTCACTCAACCACGCGGGTGCGCACACGTGTCGAGGTAATTGTGGAGAATGGACGTACCAGCACCAACTCCTAATTAGAATTAGTAGAGATAGAGTAACAAACCTATCTAATCGCGTCATGCATAGCCATGCACATGCTGCTGGCCAGCCGGAATCAAGATTATACGTGATTAGATAAAAAGAAAAGATGATCTTATCTACAAATGCAAGTAAATATTTAATAGAAAGTATGCATATAGCAACTCAAAGGCACGTAGTAACTTAGAAGTTGTATGCGTGCAGTATATAGAAAAAGAATTGCCCGTGCAGTATTTGGAAATAGAATCGACTGATTGAGATAATAGTCTGATACGCCACATATCACGCACGCATGCATATCCAACCGAATTAAAATCTTTCTCTGTTTGCCAATGTATAGAAGATGGGGACAATAACGGTTTCGTGGATATACCAGTAGGAGAACGAACCACCACCACCGACTTGTAATTAGAAACAGTAGAGACGAGAGACATTAGGACATAAAGGTTAGCACTGTATACTGATGAGCAGAACCATGGCCCGTGTACATGTTCCGATATTCGCGCAATAGCAGGGCAAAGGGGGAAAACGCTATGTGGTTTATGTGACCCTGTGATGGATAGCGCCCACCGGTTAGGTCAAAACCCAACAACAATCTAGCTAGACCAGCTGCAAAGTGAAACTACAGGATGACGACGCTATGTATGTCTTGATATGAATCGTCCACCACGTCATCGGATAGCCTAAACTAGGTAAAATTTCCATTCGTGGCCAACTAGAGATCTTGAAGTAAATAGGTGAGCTAATGGGGAGGTTTGATGGCATTAAAGCTAATACATGCAGTGCGTCGTATCCTCAAGATCGAGGGTCCAACCTGACATTATAAGACATGTGTCTTTCAAGATTATTTTCCAGCCATGTACCGGCCGCACGGTGTCCCCATTTATATATGGTTGTGCTTATCACAGTCAGTATGGCATCACGGGCACGGCGAAAGTCCTCACACGCACACACATGCACGCGCCAAACATGTTCACACATTCGGTGTTAGTGCTTACCTCAGATCTTCACCACGAAGACTAGGTGTTTAGTCATGCAACTAGTTAATTCGTTTGTCTCCCTTACCACTAATCTCACAGGTCACAACTTGCACGATTTCTAACCTGTGCAGTACGTCCGGTTCTTTTTTTTTAAAAAAAAATTGACTAGAGCACTAACATGCATTATAGAAGAAGAGAAACAACAGATGAGCTACATACGCACTCACGCACCTCACACACACGCAGCACTCGTCTCTATACGCGCACCCGCGCCGACCGGACGTCGAACGCGGGCGGACGGAGCGACTCCCTCGTGCTCACACCAGTTGGCCTTCATGCCGCCGCTCGCAGTACGTCCGGTTCTTAGTTATTACTTGCTCTAGTTTTAAGTAGTTGTCAAACTTTAAAACTGTAACCTTTAATTCCGTTTTTAGATATTTAAATTAGATACATGTAAATCATGTGTGTAGATTTATCTCGAAAATTACTCTCATAATATTATAATTTTATTACATATTTTTATAAACATATTATAATAAAAGTTAGTGATCAAATAAACCGTGTTTTGGAGACTACATGAATACCCAAAACAACAACCAGAGAGTACAGGCATGCATGCATGGACTGTTATCGGTGTGTAACTGCCCCATTCTGTATATAAGTGCGTGCTTCTACGTACGTGTAAATAGTTAAGCAAACTTGGCTCTGATTAATAATTTTAAGATTTTTCTAGTTTGAAATATGCTCCTGAGAGCATTTACAATTCACCATAAGTTTGAAGGAAAAACACATGCAACTTGGGAGGCTTGATAATTTCACACCGGTAGCATCTTTCGACTCACACAGGAATTAAATAACCTCTTTTAAAATTCACAAAAACTGGCTGAAAATCCCGCTCAACTACACTGGCAATCATGTAGTAATCAACTTGCTGGAGATCCCACACAAGTAGAAAGAAATGGCACTATCTAGAAGCCACCTTATTTTGACACATACAAACATGTGGCCCCACAGCAGACTTACAGTTAGGGTCTGTTTGGTAGAGCTCCAGATTCCAGCTCCACTTGAAATCTGAAACTTGTAGGCTAAAACAAAGTAAATTAAGTTTATATTTTTAGTCTAAAATGTAAACAGGATGATCCATCTAAACACTCTTAATGTACTCACAGCTTCAGCTTCACGAATCTGATGAAACTAGAATTTTCAGTTTCACCAGATTCACGAATTAGTGAAACTGAATCCCTGCCAAATAGACCCATAATATAAGTCGTTCTAGAATCCATTATGGCCCCACAGCAGACTTACACTTAATATAAGTCGTTCTAGAATCCATTATGTGTAGATGAGAACTACCTAGATTATTGACTTCACGAAATTGATGTTACTAGATTGTTTTTATTTGGAAATAACACCTTTTCATTTGGTGAATAATATATATTCCTAAATTATTTATATTTTGACACGGATGTACTAGCTAGCCAGGCCGAAATTAACGAAGCACAAAATTATCGTGCATGCATGTCTACAATCACCTAGCATGCATGTCGCCAATAAGTCAAGGCAAAGCACAACGGTAGAGAAAATCCTGGTGCATTTTGCCCACTCATTGCATACTCTTTTGCACCCAAATTCCTTCCATTTAAGTGACATGCTCCAATGGCACTACAAACATTGTAAGATCGAGAATAGGATGGCAATCGGTATGGTAATACACCTCCAGACCGAACCAAACCCAAATTCATACCAACCGAACCGAAATCTCTCACGGTACATACCTCGTCCATACAGAACCCGATGGGTACCTAAACCCGACGTACGAACCCAAATTAAATTCACCTCACAATCAAATTTTCAACCATCAATTGTCAATCAATTCATTTGTAATTTCTATGTTTAAAGGAAAAATATATGGTGTATATAATCATGAAAGTTACGTATCTTACATCTCGACGATGCTTGAAAATCTTGAATTAACCTTCAATTATTTTTAATTTATATTAATTAATTGGGTACCATAGGTACCTAGGTGCGAATCAACGAACCGAACCGAACCGAAATTTGAAACCGGGTCTAAATCAAACCCATACCCGAACCCATCGGGTCGGTGTACCGGATACCGAACCCACGGGTAATTTTGCCATCCCTAATCGAGAAGGAAAGCGATCGAGAGAATAGTAGTATTAGAAACTAACCAGCGTTGACTAAGACGTCGTAGCACTACGTGCCATATTTTATATACTAGTCATGTCACTACTACAAAAAGAATTATATTAGACACATCATCACAGACTGTTTTTTATGAAAATCGTCTGTAATATGTTTCGGACACATCGCAGATGGTTTGTAGTTGAAACCGTCTGTGATGTCGGATCATCACAGACGGTTTTATCCACAAATCGTCTGTGATGAAAACGAGAATTTCACAGACGGTTTTTGGCTAGAACCGTCTGTAACGAGGTGAACATCACAGACGGTTCTAGCAAAAAAAGCGTGATGAAAGCGAAACTTCACGACGGTTTTGGCTAGAACCGCGTGATGTTGAACATCACATACGGTTCTAGCAAAAACCGTGCTGTGAAGTTCTCGCTTTCATCACAGACGGTTTTTTGCTAGAACCGTCTGTGATGTTCACCTCATCACAGACGGTTTTATCCACAAACCGTCTGCGATGATCTCGCTTTCATCACAGACGGTTTGTGGTTCTACCGTCTGTGATGATCTCGCTTTCATCACAGACGGTTTGTGGATAGAACCGTCTGTGATGAGGTGAACACCTCAGAAGGTTCTGAGGTGTTCACCTCATCACAGACGGTTTTAATTTGAAACCATCACAAATAATAAAAAATAGAAAACTTTAAATATTGATAATTACCTCTCCTGCCTTTTAATTTGAAAGAATTGAAATTAAATAATATTATATTTGAAATAATTGGAACTAATATTCTATTTGCAATAATTAAAAAGAACGGCCGAAACAGATTCAAAATTTTGGAGGCCGTTTTGAGGCCCTAAACGACCTTTTTTTGGAATTTCGTCGCTGCGCACGCACTCGCACAAACCAGCAGGATCCAACCATCTGATTTGGGTACTACTTTTCGTTATCTTTCAAACGAGCCAAAGAACGCCCCGATTAGAGTTACGAGTCAAAAGTTATGACCATTTTAACAAAAATACTCGAATTTCTTATTAGCAAACTAGAATCGGTGCCCAAAAGAATATAATCGGAGAGCTCATCATGTGATGATTCCGGAAAGCTCAAGAACACCAAGATCGAAGGTACGAGTCAAAAGTTATGGTGTTTTTACAAGTTCTGTGAATAGTAATGGCACATATATTGCAAGCATCATTAAGTATGGAAAATAAATTTGAAAGCTTTAAATTTTGCTAATTACCTCTATAGTTTGCTAATTTGAAATAATTGGAAATCGGTGTTCGGGTGCTTCACGGGGTTAAAAGGAGGAGGGAGGCATAATATGTTAGATGTTATCATACCACCACTAAAATACTAGGATCTTATAAGAACTCTGAAGTTAAGCGTGCTTAGATGAGAGTAGTAATAGGATGGGTGACCTCTTGGGAAGACCACACATGTGGTGTTAAAAATGTCTGAGAAGACCACACGAGTAGTAATTAGGCGAGAGTAGTATTAGTAGTATTAGGATGGGTGACATATTAGGATGGGTGACATCCTAGGAAGTCTCCCCTAATTTAATGTTTTTAAATTACCAGTTAGAACAACGTGTCATGAGTTCTTATCATAGACGGTTCTAGCTTAGAACCGTCTGTGATGAGCACTTATCACAGACGGTTCTAGGCTAGAACCGTCTGTGATATTAATTTTCACTGACGGTTCAAAAACCGTCTGTGATGACTTACTGTCATCACTGACACTTTGATACAGACGGTTCACCGATTCTAGTCTCCCCTAATTTAATGTTTTTAAATTACCAGTTAGAACAGTGTGTCATGAGTTCTTATCACAGACGGTTCTAGCTTAGAACCGTCTGTGATGAGCACTTATCACAGACGGTTCTAGCCACCGTCTGTGATATTAATTTTCACTAACGGTTCAAAAACCATCTGTGATGACTTATTGTCATCACTGACACTTTGATACAGACGGTTCACAAAACCGTCTGTGATGTGGTTTTGTGAACCTTTTGTGATATGGTGTTTTGTAGTAGTGTGTGCCTGTGCGTTGCAACATAAACTCAATTTACGATAAAAAAAATTATTTGCAAAGATCACTAACCCTGTCTAAATGATACTATTCACTCTGAATATGCAATGGTTGAATGATTAAATCAGTTCATTAAAGCATACACATTAGAAGTAGTCAAGGTAGAAATCCACTTCCATCTCAGCCGTTCTGCTAGATCCAACGGATCATGTACACTGGAGAGAACGGACGACCACCACCAACTCCTAATTAGAAGTAGTAGAGATTCACCCCATCAGCCAAATTTAGTTAGCAGCCATGCGTGCGCAAATGTGACTGGCTGTGGCGAAGATAAGTAACACGAATTGCAGTAAAACTTTATCTATATATATAACAACAATGGGTGATATTTAGAGCACCTCCTTCATTTTAAGAGCAAGAAAATTCCACAATAATCCTAGATTCTAGAAATTCTTATATTAATTAGAAGAAAAAGAGAATGATATCATCACCCCTTATTTTAGTGGGTCTAGATTATAACAGTGCAGATTAATCATATATAAATACTAGTGTTATAAAACAAATATAATTATATTTCAAGTAAAGATGTATATCAAAGAAAGGATCTCCACTTATTTTGGTGGGTTAGGCTATAACGGTATAGATTAATTATATATAAATACTAGATTTATATAGCAGATATAATTGTATTTCAATCATTGAAAGTATAGTTGTATATCAAAGACAATTATATCATAATATCTAGACGCGCAGATGCACGTGTAAGTTTGCTAGTTCCTAAAATTTCATAGTACTTAATTAGCATGGCAATTAGGGGTGGCAATTTTATTCATGGGTTTCGATACCGGCGGATACCCGACCCAATGAGAGGGCATGGGTAGCATATTGGACCCACAGGTTTTCGAATTTGGGTATCCAATAAGATCATGGGATGGGCATGGGTACCAATTTGTATCCATGGGTATCCAATAGATATCCTATGACACGTGGACCCCATTATTAGTCTCTTATGAGATATACATAAAAGAAACAAAACCCTAGCTCCTAAATCTAACTCCGAAGTCCAATCCCCCCAATCCTCCTCGACGGCTTGGCTCCTCCACAATCCCCTGAGTCCCTAACCCCCAATCCTCCTCAGCCCATCCGCCACGACGCCTCCCTCCTCGGCTCCGCCTAGCCCACGCCTGCGCTAGCCCCTAGCCTCCGGCCCTCTCTTTCCCCTTCCTCTCATGCACCACCGTTGGCCCTCTCCCTCCTTCTCTCAGCCACCCTCCCTACTGCTATCCCCTCCAGTGTCGCCTGGATCTGGCTTCCTCTTGCTAGATTCAGAGGTTCCTCACCAGATCCGATGCTCTCAACGTCAGTCATCTCTACTCCTGAGCTAAGTGGTCTCCTTTTTGAATCGGGTTAGAACAGAAAGGGTCATCGAAGAAACAACGGAGCGCACCGCCATGGACGAGGAGGAGCACGAGGTGTATTGCCAAAAGATCCTGGTGGATGGCGACATGGACAGCGCCGACATCGATATGACCTTCGACGGAGACGACGCAGCAAAGGTAACCCCCCTGAATCCCTCTCTCCGTGCTAAACCCTAATCCTAAGTCCAAGTCTCTGACCTGTTGGTCCTCGCAGCTACAGGAGCTTAATGATATGAACCGCAAGCTAAAGGAGATGGAGGAGGAGGCCACCACCCTCCGTGACATGCAGGCCAAGGTTGCCAAGGAGATGCAAGGTTATTAGTCTTTCTGATGCGCTTAAAGTCATAGACTACCTAACTTTTGATGCTTGTGCTTTACTTGTTGCGATTTACTACTGCTTAATTCGGATTAGCCATGTTCTCGATTGATTTCCTAAATCTTGCTAGGATTTGTGCATAAGTAGGCATGAGGTTATTCGATCAAGTAAGGATCAATGCCTTTAAATTTGTCAAGATTCTTGATCTGGGTAGATTAACTCGGTGAATTGTAAACTTGCAACTATCATGGATCTGCTTAGTTAGCATGTTTGTTATTCCGTTATCTGTGTCTCAATCTAGAGTTTAGAGTAGGTAAAGTAAATTAGATGAATCATTTCTTTCACTTGCAATGCAAATGCGGGAATCATGTAGTACATTTTAAGTTCTTTTTTCATAGCTAGGATCACTAATTTGATTTTATTGAATGGGCCCTATGAACTTGTATTCATTATAGGTGCATTATTTTTTTTGTTGGAAATTATTGCATTGAGTGGATCTATTAAGTAGTAATTCTTTGTTTTTGTTGGAAAGTAGTATATTTACTAGCAAAGTTTCAATGTAAAAGTGTGCCTTGGGTGTCAATGGCCTTTGTTTGCTGCAAGAGCTGAAGGAATATTGTTCTGTTCTTTCATTTTTGAGGATCCAATTTGTCCTACGTACTCATGCATTAGAGCCGTCGATGGCCAAGTGCCATCTAGGCACCGGCACAAGGCCCCCAAAGTTACTAGGGCCCCCAAATCAGAGTTCAAGGCCATTAGCAACGCCCGCAGCCTAGTCCACCTTGATTAGTTTATTTGCTCGCATAGTCATTTAGGATCAATTATTTTATACCTATTGTTGATCAAGCTATAGCTTCACTTATCAGGAGATTTGAACAATATCAGGGATATGAAAAAACTTTTGGTTTCTTGTTTACTTCAGATAGGCTGCGATCCTTGAATGATAAGAGTTTGATGGCTGCTTGTGTTAATTTTGATGATGCACTTAAGAGTGGAGAACACAAAGATATTGATGGGCAGGAATTGTTTGGGGGTTAATTTTCATCCAAGATTTACTCAAGGTATCTATGGGTCCTCTTGGGTCCTCTTGATATTATGAAGTTTTTGAAAAAGCGTCCCTTTTATCCTAATGCTATTATTGCATATAGAATTTTGTTAACCATTCCGGTTTCTGTTGCATCTGCGGAAAGGAGCTTTTCTAAACTCAAGTTGTTGAAGTCCTACTTGCATTCTACTATGACACAAGAAAGACTCTGTGAAATCATGTGTTGAAAAATTGACTGAGTAATGAAATTGGCATTGCAAAGTGGTTGCAATCATGGCATGTGTTGTGCATGTGCATGTGTTGTTTGAGATGATTATTCGATATGCTTGTGATAGCATAATAATTGTTTTGCTTGATGCAACGCGCTCGTGTGAGTGGTTGCCTGGATTGACCATGATAATTGTTTTGCTTGATGCAACGCGCTCGTGTGAGTGGTTGCATGGATTGACCATGATAATTGTTTTGCTTGATGCAATGCGCTCGTGTGAGTGGTTACATAGATTGACTTTGAGTCAAGTCGTGGACTTGTGCTCGGATCTGTTTCTTATTTATTCATGTGCAGGTGTTGCTCGAGGGCGAACGTGGTCGATGACGGGACCAGAACTAGGTTCATGGAGGAATTGAGGTTCGGGACTAGATTTAGGGAGGAATCGAGGTCTTGGTGGTCAAGAATGTCATGCGGGACGTTCGGGCTAGAGAACATGCACGTGGAGGCTGGTTAGTCACGTATTTACAGCATGTGGGCTGTACATGCGTGCAAGAGTTGTTTTTAGCCATGTTAGGCCAAGTTGAGATGTATACGAACTCTTTCCATGTAGGAAGTGGAGTTGTATTCAATCTCTTTATGTTTGCTCTGTATAAATAGGGGGAGGTGTCTCCTGTTTATGTAGAGGGCCAGGTTTTAGGGTTTGTACTATTTTATTTTGGAGTATTGTATCCAGATAAATAAAATTCTTCTTGCAAATCCGAGCACCCTGTGCACCGCGACGTGAAGAAGAAGATCCTTGCAAATAGAAGTTTTTAGCGCTTGATTTTTATTCTATTGCAGCGTGGTTGAAGCCAGCAAAGGAGTCATGCAACTAGAAGAATTTGAAGAGCTCTCAACACCTTGAGTTGTTTTTTAGTCCGGCGTAGATTGGAGCATTGACTGAAGTTTTGTCCGTCGCAGCGGTCACAAAGTTCATCACGGAGTTCGGTTTTCTTGCAAAGGTATCACATTGCAAAGATAATATCTCAAGATCTATAGATCCGATCAAATTGATTCTTTTTGGATTAACTTTGGAATTGAACCTAGTTTCTACGGTTAAAGTTTTATATCAATCCAACGGTTGGATTGTTATAAATTATGTTTTAGTGAATGTATATCCTTCCGTTCTTGCTTTGGTCCGACGTCTGACGATTTAGTCATCTTGCGAAGGTAATATATCAAGATCCATAGGTCTGATCAAGTTGATTATTTTTGGGTTAGCTTTGGAATTGAATCTAGTCTCTACAGTTAAAATTTCACATAGATCTAACAGTTGGATCTTTGGAAATTACTATTTTAGTGAACATATGTCACTCTGCTCGCCCAAACTGCTCGTCTGGTCGCCTGATTGCTCTCTTGATCGCCTGATCGCTCTCTTGGTCTCTGACTACTCTTTTGGTCGCCTGATCACAGAACTGGTCTCCCAACTGCGTGAACTGGTCTCTAACTGTGTGAACTGGTCTCCTGACTGTTCGCCATCTGCATGAACTGGTCTCCAAGCAATTTGAGTTTAAATTGGGGTGTGTTAGAAAAACAAAGTCCAAAAATTTGATTTTAGTTTCCGCGCAATCATTCACCCTCTCTCTGATTGCTATATTAGTATATTTCGATCCTACAGACTCAATGGGTTGGCAATGATAGCACTTGAAAATGATGTTTTCGAGAAGATTAATTATGAAGATATAATTGAAGATTTTATTTCAAGAAATACTAGGCGGATGATGCTTTTTAGTAGAACATGAGGTCAGTACTATCTTGACTCTTTTAGCATTGATATTTGATATGTTCCTAAATTTTGTAAGAAAAAGCACATATTAAAGTTATATAATTGTTTGAAAATATGCCTTATTTATAGTACACATGAATTTTTCAAATTTTAGAGTCAATTTGCATTTCGCTCCGGGGCCCCAAATTTCTAGAGACGGCCTTGTCATGCATCATATCATGCTTACCTAGACATGTGATATTTTATATGTTGTAAATGAAGTACCACCTTGAAGGCTAATTTGTTCATAAGAAATGCAGCATAGTATAAGATCATAGACAACTAACATACTACCCATAAGTACTCATTGGGTATCGGGTGCCTATCGGGTTCAGACTTGGGTGTGGATCTATGCCCGTGAAGCTTAGTGGATTCAGGTGGGAGTCACATGTTCGAGTTCAGGCTTCAGGTTTGAGGTAGTTGTACGTGGAGGTGCTCACCCGATTGCCATCCGTAATGGCAATTTTAGGCTAAGTATTTTGCAATTTCAGGTGACGGAAAGATAACAAAAATTCAAGTGGCTGGAAATTGGCAGAACCGCAATGGAAATGGGTTGTATCGCACAATCTTCTAAAGAATGACACCATTTCTTCCATTTCATTATTCAAATTCCTTTTACTTACATGCATATGTGCATGCCAAACACATGTACCTAAAAGAAGCCTGAAAAAAATGGATGTGCAGAAAAAAAAGAAAGAAAAGAAAGAGGGTGCATACGTGTCTCTCTCACAACCACTTCATTTCTTTTTCTTATTCTCCGAATTCTCCCTCTAATTGCTCTAAGAGCGCTAATTAATCAAGTACTGGGTGCAGCGCCGACGAATTTTACTGGGCAGTAACATATACGTACGCATTATATAAGGCAATTAATTTAGTTATAAAGAATAAGAGATTTAGCTCGATCAAGCCCATGTCTCGTGGTGATCAAACAACGCAATCCTCTGGTACGTGTTGAAGGGATCCTCGAACTCCCATGACGTCGGTCCGGTGACCATGTCGTCCAGCCCCATCAGGTACATCGACTCCGGCCACTCCATGATCGGCGGCAGCCACTCGTCCTCGAAGCCGCCGCTCGACGCCGAGGCAGAGGACGACTCAGGCGAAGCGGTGGCGCTGCTGCTGCTGCTGCTGATGTTCGGCCCCACTGCGACGTCGCATGGCAAGATGATGTCGTCCAGGTGTATCATCGGGACCTCGTCGGTGCAGAACAACTCGTGGCCACCTGATTGGCTTCCCGTGGCCAAGACGACCTTCTCCTCCTCCGGAACCTTCTGCTCCGACCAGTTGCCGCCGCCGGCCGGCTGCTGATGGGGAGGGGCGGGCTGGAGGGGCTTATGGGTCACGGGGTCGATCCCCATCTTCTTGAGCTTCTTCTTGATGTGCGTGTTCCAGTGGTTCTTGATCTCGTTGTCCGTCCGGCCGGGCAGGTGGGACGCGATCTTCGACCACCTGCCCAACATATATTGTTAGTTCAAGTGCAACTGGTATGGCACCCGAACAAACTGCGGGAAACTATTGCCGAGCTGCGCGTGCTTGGCTTCAGAAATTAGCCTACCTGTTGCCGAGCTGCGCGTGCAGGTCGATGACCATCTTCTCCTCGTGCTCGGAGAGCAGCCCGCGCTTCAGGTCCGGCCGGAGGTAGTTGGTCCACCGCAGCCGGCAGCTCTTCCCGCACCGGAGAAGCCCTGTTTGCACAAACACGAGTAACGTCAAGACATTGACCAAAGGTTGTGACATTCCGGCGACCGGCCGGCCGGCGAGCTAGGGGTACGGTAGCCGGTCACCCACCGGCGAGCTTGGGCACGGCCCTCCAGCAGCATTGGCCGTTTCTGAGGAGGAAGCTGACGAGCTTCTGGTCCTCGTCCGCCGTCCACGGCCCCTTCTTCAGCCCCACCTTGTCGCAGCACGGCTGCCTCCCCATTGTTACAAGAAAAGCAAGCAGCAAGCAACGTCAAGCCGAGCTCGTGGCAAACAGCTGCAGAGCTTGCTCGATTTGGGAAGTACTAGGCAGCAACTAGCTTTTAGCTTGCATGGTGAGACGCCATTGCCACCTTCCTTTATAAAGGATCGATCCTGGTAGAAACTGACCGCAAGTAGTAGTCGCGATGGCGCGTGTGCTCGCGTGTGGTGTGTGGACAATGGGCCACGGAAGTCTTTGCCCGGGAGCGATGACGTGGCGTGGGTGATGAGGCTGGAATACGATGCCGCCTGGCTGTCCTACTAAGCTTAATTTCAAGCTTTTTTATTTGATCCTCGTCTGTTGTTCAATCAAGGGTTTTTGATGGGATTATTTTTGGCCTTGAATTAGTCCAGGGAGCCTTCTCCATATTTATGTAGATTTAGCCTTCTCAACTTCCCCATTTTAAGCCTTCTCAACTTCCCCATTTTAAAGGTAGGTTTTTTATTAAAATAGCACTTAAATTTTGAGTACTCTAATTGATAAAATCAATTTATCTCATCTCCTCATATTTGGGTCCTCTTTAGGCAAAAAAAATTAGTGCTTACAAATAAAAAAAACACTCGAGCACTTGAGTGTTTTCTTGTTAAAATAGCACTCTAATTGATAAAATCAAATTGTCTCATCTCCTCATATTTGAGTCCTTTATAGGCAAAAAAAATTGAGTGCTCATAGATAAAAAACACTCGAGTGGCACTTAGCAATTCCCTATTTTAAATTAGTGCTTGCTTGCAACTTCAGATAGGCAATTGTGAGATTGTGCGGTCCATAAGTTTAGTTGCCCGTGGTTAGTACTAGTTTGCGAATGCCAGACTCTCTGGTTTCTCATTTAGTGTAGTACCTTTGCAGTTGCATTTATATATATACATACACACAAACAGCCAGTGATCTCCAAGGTAATTTTTTTTCGTTTTGGAGGTCTAGAAAATCCCACAGTAATCTTTAAATTACAAAAAGCAGAGTTTCTAGAAATCCTCTTATTAATCGAGAAAAAAAAGAGAAGACCTACATCACTTATTTCGGTACGATCAGATTATAGCGGTGCAAATTAATCAAGTATACATACAATAGCTATTGCAAATGTATAGCAGATACAACTATATTTTCGAAAGACAGTGGAGTTATATAACAGATGCAGTATCATGTAATTGTGCAGGAAATTCTGCTATTTTTAGAAAGTATAAAGCATTAATTTCCCCTTGTAAACGATACTCTCAAAATCCACCTGGACAAAATAACAGATTTAAGCAGATAGTGTTTGAAACCCAAAAAAAAACCAACTAATTAGAGTTCGATAAGCAAACTCAAGCAATATTTTGTGGAGTTCATGACCAATACTATTTTGTGGCCCTCCTTGATCTAATTAACTTGATCTTCGATCTTCAGCAGAGAAGGCAGTTGTTGCGAACTTGACATTTGAAGAGTTCAGTTCAGTTATTAGTTTAGAGGTTCAGATATCAACTACCAAACCACGCAAAACGTGACATTGCTAATGAATGTAAATAGGATAACAATAAGCAGCAGTCAATAATTCAGAGGTTCGTAGCCGCAGTCTTCTCAATATTTTACACAGGATTTTGGTAGGTTGCGGAACTTTGACCGATGCCATGCAATAGCGTTGGGGCTGACAATTGCACTCTTGTTACCAGCACACGAAGCTTCTAACAAAAACAAAAACAAATTAGTCACACGTATGTTTTCTTGACATTTTTTAGTGTGTATATTTCACTCAAGTTTTAACAATTGCACCCTTGTTGCCATTACACGAAGCTTCTAACAAAGAAACAAAAATTAGTCACACGCATGTTTTCTTGACATTCTTTACTGTATATACTGCTCTCAAGTTTTAAACTAATGATCATGAGTACACTAATTTCCAAAGAACATGGAACATTTTGTCAACATAATACGGTGTTTACAGCGAAATGAGGTATAAGGAACTCCAACACTTCCGAGCACGTTCTGAAATTAAGCAATGACATCACTGATTTTGATCAAAGAAGCCAATTTACTACTCTAAAAATTCTGACCTTGTATCAGCTAAGCTACCAACCAGCCAAACAGTAAGTATCAAATTGGGACTTCAGGAACAGGTTCAATGACCAGTTCGTCAATTGACTGACTTTTCGAGCAAGCCATGCTTGCATCTTATTTCTTGGTCAGTTTTGTGCACATTGGTCTACTTATCGATTTTCTCCATTCTTCCTTCTCAAAATGCCATCTCTTTACCAAATCATTTCCCATCCAACCAAGAAAGTCTGAACTCTGACAATGTCTTTCAAGCTAGAACCTTCAGAGATGAAACCGCGATGCTTTCGGTCAGAATAAACGTATATTATTCCCAGTAGAATTAAGCACGTTGCAGAATGCAAGTGTCCTCGATCAAAGCGCATGACTTGTGTGTAACCTTAGCCGTCAGCTGCTGCAGTCCACTGTCGCTCAGGATTTACCATATTCAGAAGGACATGTTTCAGGCACGTGGAGGATAGTTGCGGCTGGTCATGCAATTTTGGTCTTCTTCTGGATAGCTTTGACATCAATGGCAGAATAAAACCAACCGTAAAATGAAAATAAGGGCGACTGATCGTCGGTCCAGACTGGTAATCGCTGTACGGTTAAGGACGTGGTTAGCATCTGTCTTTATGTCTTGGGAAATCTTTGGGCCACTTTCACATAAAGAAAGTGAGAAAAGGAATGAGCATCACCCATGGGGGCGTTCCAAAGATTGTGTTCCTGGACAAGCTCAGCAGCATGAGCGTGCAAGAAGGCAAAGCACATCCATTATCTAAACGCTACTATCGAGCTTCGGGGCGCGTGTTACCGGGTCTTGCTGCGTGAGACCCGTGTTCATGTAAGTGGCATTGGTTCACACTCCACAGTTTACACCATCGATGGCCAATGACAGCGACGTTGGTTTTGGCTGCGTAAGTGTGGAGCTGTGAACTGCCGTAACTTTGTATCAGAGTTCAGAAGTGCCCTTCGCTTTGTTAGGTCAAAAGTATGGCAAAATAACTGTAGATAAGATTTAACGTGAAAAAACTCTTACAAAAAAAAAAATCACGAGAAACAATCTACTATAATTATTCAAGTTTACATGTACAAGGATGGGTTATATAGTCAAAAAAAAGCCTGAGTTGTAGATAATCTTGACTCCTATAGAGTTATTGAGTATATTTCTAACATCTCTATTTGGATATTTGAGTTAACTCAAAATCCATAATGAAATTGGTGTTTCATCTGAGTAAACATTTATTCATCGTTATTTTGGTGTTTCATCGTAGTTAAGGAGAGGTTTATTGGAGATTACTCAAATATACAACTTTTCATATCTTTTGGTTTTATCTAAATAGGTAGTTAGTCCAAGTCTAATACAACTCGGACTCTTTTGGCTATATAAGCCATATCCCCTGTATATATAATCCTCAAACATTATAGTAAATTATTTCCAGTGATTTTTCCTTGCAAGGGCTTTTTACGTTAAATCTTGTCTATAATTATTTTTCCATACTAATAACCCTAACAAATGGTATCAGAGCTAGGATTCTAGATCAAGCCGCTGCCTTCGGAGAGAGGAGACTTCCGAGAGAGGCACCAACACAGCCGTCCTCTCGGCTTCCGCACCGGCCTCCACGCCGGCTGCTCCGGCCTTCATGTCGGCTTTTCGACGGCCACCGCTACCTTCTCTGATCCAATGGTCGACAATGGCGTCTTTTTCTCCTCTCTCTGTGGCCTGCGAGGCAGTGCCCGACGACCGGCAGGTGGCAGCCCACTCAACTGCTGACTTTGGACTAGAAGGCGGCCACAGAGCAAGCAAAACTTGTATCACCCATCCGCGCCTTCACAATCGACTGGTCCGTCGTCGTTGCCTTCCTATTGAGCCATGTGAGGTAAGGGTGAAACCGGGTCGGATACGAATGGATATTGTTCGTTCCGTATTCTAACATATATTTTTTTTTGGAATTCGGAGTCGGATACGGATACGAATTCGGATTATTCGGGATTCGGATAAAGAGCGGATACCTGACGGATTCAGATCAGGATCGGATATCATAATCGGATAGTAGTATAGTACATAATTGTGTATGTAAAAGAACGAATGAAGCATTAACCTTACAACATTAGCTTCAAGTCATAATTATTTCAACGTAGGATAGTAGTATAGTTAAAGGTGCAATTTAGTGACTCAACTAATTCCAGTAACTTGAATAGAAAAGAAGTTTATCAAATAAGTTGAACAAATCAATTTAGGTAAAAGTATTAAGTCATCACTCTATTTGTTTGTTGATAGATTTGTTGAAATTCACGCTTAATGATAAAGTAGTGTTTTATAGTGCCAGTATCAAACAACTATTCTATCTATCCAATAATGAACCAAAGTAGTGGAAGAATAACTGATTTTATCCGGATATCGGGTCGGATATTGCTCTTCCCATATCCTAACCCATATTACATGAGATTTTTCGGATACGGATCGGATATTGCTCTTCCCATATCCTAACCCATATTATATCGGATTTTCCGGATACGGATACGGATAATATCGGTACGAATTTTAAACGGATTCGAGATCGGATCGACGGATATTTTCTGCTCTGTTTTCACCCCTAATGTGAGGCAGCCTCTCCGTGAAACAGAACAGAAATCGAGTTCATGAGGAAAAAGGCATCCTAATTCCTGATAGCAATCATCTTGATTCCATGTGATTAGTTCGGAGCCAACACTTGGAGGAAGATTAGCTATTTGTCAAATGATCTCTTATGAAAAGTTATGATCGCTTTTCAGTTTGGAAAGCTAAAAAGCAGCTTTTTAAAAAGGCAACATATTCTGTGCACACAGGACTTCCCGTATACACATCGTGCATACTAACTAACAAAAGTTATGAAAAATTCTGAAAAAAATTGTAGATGTAATTCATAGATTACTCTACCTATGTATAAAGTTTCAAGATCAAATTCATTATATATCGAGAGTTACAAAAAAGAGAAAATTCTGACAAGTTTAACCTTTTTAAATTTGTCAGAATTTTCTTTTTTTATAACTGTTGATATATAATGAATTTGAACCTATAATTTTATATATAGGTAGAGTAACCTATGAAGTACATCTACAATTTTTTTAGAATTTTTTATGATTTTATTAGTTGGTGCGCATAATATGTATATGAAAAATCCTGTATACATAGAATATATTACATTTTAAAAAAACTACAACTCTCCAAATAGGACTTTCATCCGCACAAAAGTGCAATTGGGCCTGCGTTGCTACGCGCACGTACCACATCAAGCTGTCTATTCGTCTCAAGTTCTGGGTAGATTGTCACGTGGATTACTAAGCTATTTGCTGCTTGTTTTGAAAAAAAAATTGTCAGTTGAGAAGACTACTAATACTAATTTTGGCGTTTCATTACTGTTTGTATATGTTGCAATTTAGATCGTTTGCACGATCATTATGGAGGTTTTGACAATATTAATTCTCAGAAATATGATGACACACTGCTAGTAGCTTTATAATTTTCGGAGTTTTACTAATGAAGGTTTTGTTCTGATGTTAGTTTGAAATGAATGTTTAAATTACAAGAAGGAGTTTGTTTCTACGTGGATACTATAACGTTGTTTAGTTGTCTTTGCTCGATATGAAGGATCCACTATAATTTATACTCCATTGATGACACGAGAGTTTTTTATTTATCTTGACATTTTTATAGGAGCAGTTTCAACCATATCACGTATTTTCAGTGAGCAGTTTCAACCATATCATGTATTTTCAGTAAACAGTTTAACGTACGTGATAACTACATGTATAAATTTCTCTTTTAATGAGCATTGTTTGCCAAATTTATGTTTCAGGTGGAGCATATCAAAAATCTATGATATAAGTTCTTTACTATCTATTTAGCATCTTAGGTAATATCTTTATTTATGCCATTTGATAATTGAGCGTTTATATTAGGAGGTTAGTTACATAGACTCAAGCTTTACTTGGATTATGAATTATGGAAGGCCTAGATTTCCTCATCTGTTTTGTTAATAGCTGTGTGTTTGGATTGACTATTCTAGTCTTTCTTACTACCTTCTAGGGGTTTGCTCAATCTTGTTTTATAAGAAGCTTTTGGATAAGACTGTTTTAGTCTTTGACTTTTGCACTACAAGCGTTTGGATTGACTGTTCTAGTCTTCCTTGTTCATTAGTCCTTTGGACTTTTAACGCATTTAGTATTCATGGTGCTTTATTACCTTTTAGAGTTTTCTGGAGATAATTTCATTATGAATTTTGATTTAAGGGGAGGTTTGTTGAAGATAACTCAAATATCCAACTTTTTATATATTTTGGTTTTATCCAAATAGGTTGTTGATATAAGTCTGCTATAATTCGAACTCTTTTGGTTATTTAAGTCACACCTCTTATACATGTAATCTTTCAACCATTATAGTAAATTGATTTTAGTGGGTTTTTTCTGTAATGATTTTTCTACTTTAAATTTTATCTCTAATTATTTTACCGTACCGTTGACCCTAACGCACTTCATGGCAAAGACAGGAGATTGGAAGTTTGGAACAACCCTGTACTTGCCTTGGAATCCACTGTGAAGGGTGTAGCATCGTTTCTTGGTGTTCTCATTTTTGTGTCTTCAGTTCTTATCAGCCGTATTTTCCTCTTCCGTGGGGACACGAGAGGCTGTCTGATTTCACGAAGTATAAAAAAAGTATCAAAATGTGTTGCTTCACACCTCTTTAGAATTTTCTCTCCGACGTAACATCTCAAGAGGAATCTCCGACGTAACATTTATTCATCCTTATTCTGGTGTTTCATTGTAGTTAAGGGAGGTTTGTTGGAGATAACTCAAATATCCAACTTTTCATATATTTTGGTTTTATTCAAATAGGTAATTAGTTCAAGTCTAATACAACTCGAACTCTTTTGGCTATATAAGCTATACCCCTGTATATATAATCCTTGAACCTTATAGTAAATTATTTCCCGTGATTTTTTTCCTGTAAGATTTTTCACGTTAAATCTTGCCTACAATTATTTTTTCATACTGATAACCCTAACGAATGGTATCAGAGCTAGGATTCTAGATCAAGCCACTGCCTTTAGGGAGAGAGGAGACTTCCGAGAGCGGCACCAACACAGCCATCCTCTCGGCTTCCGCACCGGCCTCCACGCCGGCTGCTCCGGCCTTCATGTCGGCTTTTCGACGGCCACCGCTACCTTCTCTGATCCAATAGTCGACAATGGTGTCTTTTTCTCCTCGCTCTGTGGCCTGCGAGGCAGTGCCCGACGACCGGCAGGTGGCAGCCCAAGCAAGTCTGCCGTCGCGTCGCGCCCACTCAACTGCTGACTTTGGACTAGGAGGCGGCCACAGAGCAAGCAAAACTTGTATCACCCATCCGCGCCTTCACTATCGACTGGTCCGTCGTCATTGCCTTCCTATTGAGCCATGTGAGTCAGCCTCTCCGTGAACCAGAACGGAAATCGAGTTCATGAGGAAAAAGGCATCCTAATTCCTGACAGCGATCATCTTGCTTCCATGTGATTAGTTCGGAGCCAACGCTTGGAGGAATTTGGCCTTGCCGTTTAAAGCCGTCTGCAACGTTAAATTCCGAATAACAAGCGTCGGGTAATTGCTTGGTGACTTTGGCCTGTTTATGGGGATTTAAACCAGTTTTAGCTTCTAAAAACCTAACAAGTTCTTCTTAAATGACTCAGCTTTTAAGTGACTTTTGGCATAAACCAAAAGTCATATATATTGGACCTGGTTTTGCAATTAATTGTTCAGGAAGATTAGCTATTTATCAAACGGTCTCTTATAAAAAACTATTGCCGCTTTTTAGTTTGAAAAACCAAAAAATAGTTTTTCAGAAAAGATATAGCTCTCTAAACAGTCCTTTCATCCGCACAAAAGAGCAATTGGGCCTGCATAGCCGTTGCTATGCGCACGTACCATATCAATCTGTCTATTCGTCCCAAGTTCTGGATGGATTGTCACATCGATTACTAAGCTATTTGCCGCTTGTTTTGAAAAAAAATAGGGAGATATTAGCGCTCGGATGTCTGATCACTATTTATCTTATTGGACGTCTTTTGGAATATTTTTTTCTACACGTGCAACATTTTTTTTCGACGCGTGCAATATTTTTTTTGAACGCTTGCAACATCCGTTTACTGTAGCAAATTTTACTATTCGTCGAAGGAAAATGTTGCACGCGTTGGTAATAAATGTTGCACGCGTATAAAAAAATGTTGCAGTATATTCAAAAATTTCGAACGTCCGGACACAAGTCATTAGGAAAAAAATAATATCAGCTGAGAAGACAACTAATACTAATTTTGGTGTTTCATCACTGTTTGCATATATTGCAATTTGGATCGTTTGCGCGATCATTATAGAGGTTTTGGCAACATTAATTCTTAGGAATTTGATGACACACTGCTAGTAGCTTTATAATCTTTAGAGTTTTACTAATGAAGGTTTTATTCCAATGTTAGTTTGAGATGAAAGTTTAAATTACAAGAAGGAGTTTATTTCTGCGTAGATACTGTAATGTTGTTTAGTTGTCTTTGTTCGATATAAGGGGTTTACTATAGTTTATACTCAATTGATGACACGAGAGTTTTTTCTTCATCTTGATATTTTTGTAAAAACAGTTTCAACCATATCATGTATTTTCAGTAAACAGTTTAAAGTACGTGATGACTACACATATAATTTATCTTTTAATGAGCATTGTTTGCCGAATTTATGTTTCAGGTGGAGCGTATCAAAAATCTATGATATAAGTTCTTTACTATCTATTTAGCATCTTAGGTGATATCTTGGCTTATGCCATTTGATGATTGAGCGTTTATATTAGGAGGTTAGCTGTATAGATTCTGACTTTACTTGGAATGAATTATGGAAGACCTAAATTTCTTCATTTGCTTTGTTAATAACTGTGTATTTGGATTGACTGTTACAACCTTTCTTACTACCTTCTAGTGGTTTGCTCAATCTTATTTTATAAGAAGCTTTTGGATAAGACTATTTTAATCTTTGAATTTTGCACTACAAGTGTTTAGATTAATTGTTCTAGTCTTCCTTATTCATTAGTTTTTTAGACTTTTAACACACTTAGTATTCATGATGCTTTTTTATCCTTTGGAGTTTTCCGGAGACAATTTCATTATGAATTTTGATTTAAGGAGAGGTTTGTTAAAGATAACTCAAATATCCAACTTTTCATATACTTTGGTTTTATCCAAATTGGTTGTTGGTCTAAGTCTGCTACAACTCGGACTATTTTTGTTATTTAAGTCACACCTCTTATACATGTAATCTTTAAACCATTATAGTAGCTTGTTTTTATTTTTTTTCTTGTAATAGTTTTTCTACTTTAAATCTTATCTCTAATTATTGGGGACATATCCAGTGCAATCATCGTGCAATCTAACTAAAAAAAGTTTCAAAAAATTCTGAAAAAAATCATGGATGTACATCTCATCTTACCCCATCTATATATAAAATTTCATGATCAAATTCGTCCTATGTTAAGAGTAATAAAAAAGACAAATTCCTGACAAACTTGAATAGTTCAAATGCACCCCAAATTTGTCTTTTTTGTAACTTCTAGCATAGGACGAATTTGATCATGAAATTTTATATGTAGATGGGGTAAGATGAGATGTACATCCATGATTTTTTTCAGAATTTTTTGAAACTTTTTTTAGTTGAATTGCACGATGATTGCACTAGAATCATGATTGCACTAGATATATCCCCCTAATAATTTTACCGTACCGCTAACCCTAACACACTTCATGGCAAAGACAGGAGATTGGAAGTTTGGAACAACCCTGTACTTGCCTTGGAACAGCCCTGTACTTGCCCTGTGTAGAATCGTTTCTTGGTGTTCTCATTTTTGTGTCTTCAGTTCTAATCAGCCGTATTTTCCTCTTCCGTGGGGACACGAGAGGCTGTCTGATTTCACGAAGTATCAAAATGTGTTGCTTCACACCTCTTTAGAATTTTCTCTCCGACGTAACATCTCAAGAGGAATTCCACACCCTCTTTAGGATGTGCTCTCCTATATATGTGACATCTCAGTCAGTGAAAGCATGATTCCACTTTGCCCTGCCGATCGATTTCTTTTAAAAAAAATGGCTAGAGCTCTCGCATTTATTACAGAAAAAACAACAGACTAGCTACGTACACACGCGCACACACCTCCACATACACACATGTACACACCGCGCATACACTCCCTTATTGGATTCGCTCCTCAAACCTAGGTCGGCGAGATGAGCAATGTCAGCCTCCAAGGATGAGCGATAAGTTGATTCCCTGATGGAATTGATCGCTGTTGGAACTCGACAAGATCGAAGGAATTTTGGCTGAAACTTTTGTTGCTTTCAGATTTGCTCTGTCGGATGATGTAGTATGCGCGTCTTGCATTTTATCACAGATTCCAAACAATTTTAGAACAAAATATATAGAACAATTTTCGCAGATCAGTCATATCATAAATGGAACCTATCACAATCAAACAATTTTCGCAGATCAGTCATATCATAAATGGAACCTATCACATTCTAATGAGAACTGACACAAAATTGGTGAGTGGTGACCAGGTTTGAAAAATCAATGAAAATCATGATTTTTGACCATATAGGACCTGATATTTGGAATCGGTCGGTAAACTAATCTAATTCAAATCAAAATTTAAAAATTTGAGAAATTTGAAAAAAATTATCCAAAAGTTCTCTAAAATTAGTATTAATAGCTTTTTGACATCTACCATGAATTTTTTTTGAAAAAATGAATTTGTGCAATGTTTTTGAGCAAAACCGAATATATATAATAGAAAAAAAAATAAAAAGGGTCCAAGCTATCAGCAATTCTTGATTTAATTGAGCTAACAAATTATGTTATAAATTTTTAAATTTTTTTGTGTGAGGTCTTCATTCAATGCTAATGATGCTGTAAACTTTTTAGATGATGATTAGGCCTATGGATTTTTTTTAAAAATCTAACAATGCTATTATCTTTGTATATGCTCTCCTATTTTTGATTTTCTAGGGCCAATAAATGAAGTCTAATATTTCTGAAAATTTTACTACATAATCCTTGGAAACTGTTTATAGTACCATTAAAATTCAGATCATGATTAATATTTTACATTTTTTAAAAAATCTGAGAGTGTCTTTGTTCCTTTTCATTAATTGTTCTTTTTTATTTTCCAGATGCAATAAATAAATTAAAAAATTGTTGAATTTTCACTGAGGTGTTTTATAGATTAATTAGGATTTATTCAGATTTTTTTCAATTTTCCTTGAGTATGCGATTTCCGATGTGAACTAGTTGAAAATCAAACAAAATCTGTCGAAAATTGAGAACCGGTCCTTAAACGTGCCGATCTAGGTAGAAAATCGAAAAAAACCGGTCAAAAATCTAGCAAAATTGGTCAAACTGATCGATTTTTTTACTACTTCCTGACCGTTGAATTTAAAAATTTTGATTTTGCAATTTATTCAGTTTCTTTCGATTTTTGATAAAAACTGGTCTCGATTTTTCATGTTGGTTCGGTAAGGTAAACCCCGGCGGTGAGTGGTGACATCTGCTGGGTCACTGCCCAACCATTATTCACCATTTCATTACAGAGTTCAATCTTACAAATCTCAGCGCAACGTATAGAAAGGATTGCATGCTTGCAGCATGATTCTTGCTACAGTGTTCGGCATCTCCCAACTGTCATATGTTCACATTGCGAGCAGAAAACCCGTATACTCCGAAAGGCACTACGGCTGTGGAGAACATCTTGATACTCTCCAGGACAACAAACTGCTGACTGGAAGTCCGCAAAATCTGCACTCATGTCACTCGGAGAAGTCAACATGATAATTCACAAGTACTAGCCTCCTATATTGATCTCACAAATTCAACAGGTCAGTGCGTTGCTACAGGAACATACTGAACAGTAGTTACACATAAAAATATACCTAATGATCTCATCGTGGCAAGAGAGCACCAGCAAATCCATTCTGATACGATGCTTTTGGACCAACATCACACTCTACGTTGCTGACAGGCAAAGTGGCTGTACCACGGCAAAAGTCCCATCAAATTTGCATGTCCCTCAGAGTATGGCTGCACGTTCTGTATTTTGGGAGCTTGACTGCTTAAGCAAAAATATTCTGTAAACGCATAAGTCAGAGCAGGCAGGTTCCTCTCAGCCGATGCAGCCACAAGGGGTGGAAATCGAGCAAAATCCTCATTTTTTCGATCTTTTTTCAAAATTGACATAATTTGATTTAATATCATTTTATTTATAGTTTGAAAGTATTTTCATTCGAAAGTGACTCATTTTAATATTTAATCAATGAATGAGTCTAATTTGAGCAATTTTGAACCAGCCAACAGCCCACTAACGAGCTTTTTTTCCAGCCCACAACGTCTTTCACATTAAGCAAAGCAGTCTAACTTTGAGCCACGGACCAACCTGGCTGGCCCATTGAACCAGGTATTTTTCGTAGGAAAAAAATCGTAGCTTTCCACGATGCTTCTTAAACTATCATTATAGGTATGTAAGCTACATATTTAATACCTTTTATTTTAAAATGCTAGATGGTTGTTAAAGCTTTTTATTTGATCATATTGTGTTTGGTATTTTTTTTATTTAAATGTTGGTATGTTGCACTTATATTGTTAAAAAAAATTAAACTGGATTACCTATGACTAAAATCCTAACTACGCCACTGACAGGAACCAGACACTGCACTCAGTCAGCATGCATTTGTTTACCTGGAATGTTATCCAAATATCAAGAAGCACTAGGCAGGTATACCAAACCTTCCTTCTGCATTTGAAAAATAGTAGCTCAGGTCAAAGTCGATAGACCTGCGGAGAAACAAGCGAAACATTCAAGGACTTGAAATCTTGAACCAACTGCTGGAAGTCGAAAGTAACAATAAAATAATCACCCAGTTGGTTGCTTACCTGTCCGGGGAGCAAAATAAGCATCGGGTTCCCAGGCCATTCGTTAAAAGCTAGCTATTCCACGGAGGGAATGCAATAAATTATATATGGTTATGGATACTGAGACTGAGACGTCACAAGTGGGGTCATCGACAAGCAAAACGTAACGAGTTGCCTAAGTCATTACAAGAAGTTGCAAAGGAAATTGATTATCAGCGAACATTTCTACTTGATGTAGTAAGGGCAGTCCCAACCCATGATTTTTATAAGCAGTGTCTAGAGGAGAGAGAGTAATAAACCGATGCGTAGTTTCCCAACCCATGATTTCCATGAGCAGTGTATAGAGGAGAGATAGAGCAATAAACCAATGCATGCACCACAAACACAGTTTGGTCAGCGCGCAGAAACGTCCAACCCGATTTTGCTTGTTTCTTGCGTCTTGGTGCTTGCGCCGACCCAGTTTCTTGCATGAGACACGGTTTCTTTGTTTTTCCTTCTCTCTCTTCCTTAATTCCTATGCCACATCAGATTTTTGCTTAGTTGGCAGCGTAATTAATTCTATAGACACCAGCTGAGGTGGAGGGTTAGGACTGTCCTAAAAAGGGTAGCAAGGGACCTACAGTAATCCCAGCGGATTTGAACACCAGCCTTACATTTCTGCACCAAGAATATCAATATATATATGATGCTCATCATCAGTGTTTAGTGTTTTCTTCAGGCCATGGTTCTAAAAAGATGAATGCCGGTCTGGTCTTGAAAACTGTATTATTTAGCAGTTTATAGCAGTGAACGACATGCTGGTTAAGGACTTGCACATTTTGTATGATCTACCTACCCATCTCGTATCCTAAAAAACCATATGGTTGACCAACAAACAATCAAGTTCAATCATACAAGACATATACTTCGACTTGATCATTGAACACATTTGGGAGAAATAATACACATTTCAACCTACACTCCAAAACCTCCATAAGCTCGGTCTTATTAGCTCAATTATTAATTATTTCCTCATTGTTCGATAGATCCCCTTCTTTCACATGAATGAACTCTAACTAAACAACCAGAATATCATCGATTCATCCCAGCAAAAACCAAGAAGGCCATCCATCCCGTTGTACGAAGTACGATCTCATGCTCTGCTGATACCTCTAGACACGGAATGGCATGGCATTCTGGTTCATATGAGAAGCAACTATAGACACCAAACCACTATGCTTACGGCTTCATCATGGGCGAAACAATATACTCCCTCCAGTCAAAAATAGTAGTTGTTTTGGATATAGGTGTAGTCAAGCTTTCGAAATTTTCACTGTCAATATCTTTTTAAATATTTAAATTAGATACATGAAAATCAAATGTGTAGATTTGTCTCAAAAAGTACTTTCATAATATTATAATTTTATTAGGTTTTATAAATATATAGAGTAGAAATTAGTGGTCAAAGCTACATTTTCTTGTTCTAGGCCTTGAACAGATTGTGCGAGCACACACCATACTGATCAATAGAATTTTTTTATTTAATATTTATTTTAATTTTTTTTCAAAACTAATCGGCCGAGCAAAAAAATTACAAAAGTACCCTCCCGTCGCCCCAATACGGGGCGATCGCCCCGTACTGGGGCGATAGGCGGCCTGGCAAACGGCGCAATTTGAAATCTAACGGCAGGAGTTGAAAAAATTAAAAAATATATCGATCGCCCAGTCAGCGATCGAATCTTATAGCATATTTTTTGCAATTTTTGTTGTAAATTGTTTGTACAATAATTGTTGTATTGAACCAGGAAGAATTACCAAAAAAAACTTCGTGTTGTATTGAACCGGAAAATTTATTTTGCTTTGTTAGTGATACGCATCCACTTAGGGAATTTCGTAGGCTCGTAGGGTCCGCCGAATATGGCGGAAAAATATGAGAAAAATCACGGGCGGCGTACGCAACGTGGGCTACCACTTATGTACGGGCGAGGTAGCCGAACATTGCCCCGGTCCGAAGTTGCGAAAACCGGAAAAGGCACTCGCGGCCACGAAACCGTGGAAATCGTGGCCACTTAAGGGTTTTCGTAGCCCCGCGGGACAGGTCGGATGCAGTCCAAAAAATACGAGAAAAATCAAGAGCAACCTACGCAACGCGGGCTACCACTTACGTATGGGCGAGATAGCCAGACGTTACCCCGGTAGGAAGTTGCGAAAATCAGAAAAGGCACTCGCGGCCATGAAACCACAGAAATCGTGGCCACTTAGGGTTTTCAGGGCCAAGGGACAAGCGGATCTGACCCAAAAATCTGGGAAAAATCAAGGGCAACCTCATAGCGTGGGCTATCACTTACGTATGGGCGAGATAGCCGACGTTGCCCGGGTAGGAAGTTGCGAAAATCGGAAAAGGCACTCGCGGCCATGAAACCACAGAAATCGTGACCACTTAGGGATTTTCGTGAGGCCATGATCTGACCCAAAAATACGGGGAAAATCAAGGGCAACCTCGCACGCGGGCTACCACTACGTATGAGCGAGATAGCCGACGTTGCCCGTAGGGAAGTTCGAAAATCGAAAAAGGCACTCGCGGCCATGAAACCACAGAAATTGTGGCCACTTAGGGGTTTTCGTAGGCCCGCGAGACAAGCCGGATACGGCCCAAAAAATACGGGAAAAATCAACCATATTAAATCTTGTTTAACTTAAAAAAATCGTTAACGCGAACACCGTACGTGATAATGTTGATGGGGTGCGAGAGGGAGTTTGCAGAAATGGGGAATTTGAGCTCAGAATTTTTTGCGGATAATAAGGTAGGTAAATCTCTTTATTACGACTTCAAACGGGAGGAGCAGCACGAACAACGAAAGTAGTAAGAGCCTACATAGTGCATGAAGAACAATAAAACTGGAGAAGCATTACGAACAACGAACAACGAGACGTCTACTGAGTGCATCGAGGCCACTTCCCCTTATCCCATGCCTCCGGTGGGGCTTCTCTGGCACGACCTGCCCTCTCTCGTTTCTTTTCTCTCTCGGCCTCCTTCTCTTCGCTTCATTAATCGTGCCTTCCGCGTTAAGCGTCCACGATCCTCTTGGAGCCGCCTCTGAACTCCCGTTCGGAACTCTTGATCGAGAGCCTTTGGTCCTCGGGTTGATCTCCATGTCGTATCCTTGCTTAAATTCACACGATGGCGGAGACAATGCATGAAACAAAAATTAGGAAAGTTCCATGTAGAAATATTAGGAAACACGTATTATTATTACCATAAGGCGAAGCTTAGGGCCTTCTCCGGTAGTCGAATTAAAGTTGCGGCACTTCCAATACCGCCTCTTCTAAGTTGGAAGCTTCGTATGAGTGGACAAGCTGCAAGGATCTCCGCACAAACACATCGGTGCGACAACCCCGGTCGGTAGGAAGAGATCTGATGCAGTTGTCTGCTGCAAGGTCGAAGAGCCTCCCTCTTCTTTTGCTTTGCCCTTTCCCTTTGAACTTGCACGCCTCGGTATTTTGCCTTGATCCTGATCTAAAATGAACAGATATATCTTAGAGACTTCCTCACCTTGGTTGTTCCTCTTCTCCATTAGCCGTAGAACACATCGTCCCTTCTTATATAGGCCTTAGGGGCACTCGGAGAGCAAACCACGAAGCACGTAAGCCTCCGCCTCACCTTGTGTCCCACGGTTTCTCGGTAGAGTTGACAACGCCTGCTGACCTCGAGCCTTTTCAGGCGACTAGAAAATACACGACCTCGAGTCTTTTTAGACCGAGTGGACAACACTGCTGCAGCCCACCATATTTGTATTTAATATTTGTTTAAAATTGTTTTTAAGTATAATAAGCGATAAAAAAATAACTTTCTTTGTGAAAATGTCGGGAGGCACACTACATGGTAAATATATTTACCATGAAATGGGTGTCGCCCCATTCGACGATTTTCACCAAGAAAGTTATTTTTTATAGTTTGTTATACGAAAAATAATTTTAAACAAATATTAAATACAAATATGGTGGGTCCTATCCCCCCAGTATCGGGCGATCGCCCCATACCCAGGCGATATTTACCCTTTATAACCTTCGCTCTCGCTCGCGGCCTCGCACAGCCAGCAGCGAGAGAAGTGAAGGAGAGGGAGGAAAAGATAAGCTGAGGTTCAATCGAAAAATGCCGAGGCGTGCAGTAAAGATTCTTAGTTTAATATCGTAACGAAGAGTTTTATGTTGTTAAAATCGGAAGAGTGCCCACGAAACCTACGCAACGCGGGTTACCACTTATCTATTGTCGAGCTAGCCGGGCGTTGCTTCGGCACGAAGTTGCGAAAATCAGAAAAATAAGATGTACGACATGGCTAAGAAAAGATAACCTACGCAAATGCAAGCACTTAGTTCAGATAGTTAGACAACATGGTGGTAAAGATAAATAAATTACAAACGTACAGTTGTACAATAAATCAGTCACGACGACGCCTCCTGATCTGCCCGGTGGGGTACATGAGTGGCGACGGCGGACGGACGGCCCTCCTAGCCCGGCCCTGCGGCTGCAGCACAGGGGTAGTGTAGTCTGTCGGCGACTCGGGTGTCTGCTGGGGTGGTGGGCCGAGGTACTCAGTGGACATGAACTGGTCCACGTCGAAACCTACCACGTCATCAACGTCGTCGTAGCCCGAGTAGCCGAAAGCACCGTGGGGCCCTGCTGCGGCCTGAGACGAAGACTGGCCCGCGTCACCCCACCCTGGCCACTGCGGCTGTGTGAGAGACGAAGACTGGCCCGCATCACCCCACCGTGGCCAGTGCGTCTGTGCGGGAGGACACGAGGGCTCATACTGGGTGACGTCTGGCTGTGCGGGCCGACTGGGTGGGCAAGGTGTGGGCACGGCTCCAGTAGGCGGGGGAGGTGCTGGCTGACGGGGACGTCCTACGCTGCGCACCACGTCTCGGCCCCCCCGGCAGGTGAGTAGGCGGCACATCCGCGACATCGCGCCATGCCACCGAGTAAAAGTTTCCCGCTGCTGAACGGGGGTGAGCGCGATGTCCGCGTCGAGGCCCGCCAACACGGACTCTGCCTCCCCGTACAACTACCCTGCAATATGTGCCTGCAAGTAATGCCAGCTTGATATGAGGTAATTTACATAAAAAACATACGTGTAGGGTGACGGGGGTGACCCTTACCGCGACGTTCTCCCTCTAGGACATCTCTGAAGGGTACGTCTCCGCCACCGATGCCGGAGTTGCAACATACGCTGCTGGTGTGTACCCAACCCTAAGCCGAGTCCGCGGTGCGAACCACTCCTTGTAATCGTCGTACGTGGCAGCGTCGTACGGCTGGGTCTCGTCCACCGTGTCCGCCTCGCCTCGTCCCACTTCAACACCCACGGTACCATGCGATGAAAGAACGGAGTGCCCACTGGATGCCCCGCCCGGGTCATCCTGCAATGCAAAAACGGCAATTTACATACAATATGCATTCCGCGGGAATGGTAAGTATTGTGCTTAGGACACCTACTTGTGCGCGCCATGTGAGACAGTGTGAGTAGTCGGCAGGGGGAAACTCTGGAAGAGGCCGAACTGCCGTAGCACTCAGTGCGGCGAGTACTCCTTGATGCACAGGTCAAATAGGAGGACCTTACGGGTGAGCCAGAGCCGATGGTCACGCCAGCAAAGCTCGGACAGCCCGTGAGGTGCTCGGACCTGGACCTCGCGCGGGCTGTACGGTGTCCACCGCACGTCCTCTTCCTGCAGCCTGTCAAACTCCCGAACGAACTCGTGGTACGCCTTCTTGACCTGCAGGTGGGCATACACCCGCTGCGGGAAAAAAAGTAGTGCATCTTATTAAAGTGTCCAAAGTAGGGGGTTAGATACAAGGGGGCATACCTGTTGCTGAACCCAGTACAGGCCCATAGTGGGCCAGTCGATCTAGTGGTGGTGGTGGTATAGGTCCTGTGAGTACGACGACCGGTCAACAATGGGCCTACCGATGGAGAAGTGCTCCCAGGACCACAGCTGCAGTAGTAGAACGCAGCTCGTCAACGTTGCCTCTGTCGATACAGGGAGGCGACCTGCAGAAGACCCAGTGCGTGCATGCGAGCAGCGAGCCCCACGACCACCGCACCATCTGTTTACAACGGCAAAGTTAGACATGTCCTGTCATAAGAGATTTTAACGAAATGTGTTACCTCCTCCGCCGGGGTGTCGGCGATAAACTGGGCGAACTCGATCAGGTGTCGGTCCACCGTGTCCCCGTGCGAGGACGGGAACAGGTACCAACCGAATAGGAACAGCAGGTACGTCTCCAGGTGGCGTGCTAGGTCCTCCTCGTCGGCCTCCGGGTGCAAAAGCTTAGCCTGCAGCATTCGGTATAATATTGTCAGCAGCTCAGTGCGTATTCGTTAAGTTACAATGAACAAGGTACTAATCGTGAACTGGAGCAGCCACGCCTTCTGGACACCGTGCCGCTCCTCCGTCTTGTGGGGCACATACGGGGGGGCTCGGGGGTGTCGCTGCACCTGGGCGAAGCGCGCCTCCAGGTGCGCAAGCCACGCGGCGGGGGCGTTGTGCGGCACAATTGCACGGCCCGCGTAGGGGAGCCCTAGGAGGTACGACACGTCCTGCAGCGTGGGAGCCATCTCTCCGCAGGTAGGTGGAACGTGAGTGTCTCCGGTCTCCACCGGTCTCTGGCCTTGCGTCGGCGAGGGACCGTCGTCGAGAAACATGAGACGTGCGGGCTCTCCACAGTTGTCTGCTCCACCATCCGGCAGAACGGAAGTAAGCCGGCAGCTCGTAACCTGCACGTCGTGTGTAGCGTCGTTAAAATTCCATTAACAGGTAAGTAAAAGAGTAGGAAAAGTCGGCCTTCTTTGTGGAACCCAGTAGCAGTCGACGAAGAAACTCCTTCGCACCGAGACCGCATGTCCCCAAGCCGCCCTCACCGCGGACAACCTAGATCGGTGGGTCAGGTCCACGTCCTGGTCTAGCAGCTCGGGAGTAGGGTCAGCAGCACGCCGAACTCTCGCCATCGTCGCCTGTGCATGCGTGGTTACAAAGAAAATTCATGGTTAGAAAGCAAATAAAGCAAACTGGACAATTAGTAAGTATAGGAGCCAAATAAAACAAACCGGATAATAAGTAAATGGAACACGTTACAACTACCAAAAATTAAATGAAAAGTAATGAAATGTTCCATATTCAAATATATGTTCGATCGTGCACATACAACAAATAACTGGTACATAGAATAAAAAATTACATTGACGGGGACAACAAATAACTGGTACATAGAATCAAAAATTACATGACGGGGACAACAAATAAATGGTACATAGAATTACATTATCCACAATTACGACGCGCTTCAGACTCGTCCATATCGTTCCTAATACGCTGTGTCCTACGACGCCCGACTTTCTGCTTCAACATTCGGATGTCCGGTACCCATCGATGCCACGGAGGGCGCCGTGAGCGATCCATCGACTCGGTACCAGTACACCTCGTTATGCCACGTGTTGAAAACACTTTGCTTGTAGTAGTAGTGGAGATGTCTTGGCGACATGATGGTGTGTCTACTTTCTTTGCGGCAATCACGTCGCGAGCATGGCAAGTGCAAGCGGCGTGGTTTCTGGCGAGAGCACTCGCGATCGATAGCTTCGGAGTATGCAGAGATGGGAAGTCCTCTCCGGTGGGCACCTCTTGACCCCGATCTCCGCGGTGCGTGGTACCTCCGTTCCACGCCACTCTCGGTGTCAGCGATGTGTACTGTGCCTTCCGTGTCTTGTTGGCCATGTGCGTAGAGACAACCGTCGAGTAGGACAGACGATTGTCGACATACATGCAGCGGAGGTCTTGTACCGCTCAACGAAATATCTTTGGGTGCCTAGTAACACACCCTTAACAATGCCCTGTGAAGGCATCTCGCGCCTTTCATTACCCGATTGTAAATCTCCGCCAAAGTTGGTTGTCATTATTCCATAACGGAACCGCCCTCGTCATCGAAGGACCATTTCTCCAACGGCTCGTGTCATATCGAAATTGCGTGAAACTCTTTATGCTTGTCCCGCCCTCTGACGAATGTTTGGTCGCGTCGGTCGAGTCGCGCCTAAGGCGTGGGGTCATCTCCTTGCTCGTGGTACACCATAGGGTTCCTCGATGAACTAGCGTCGTCCCTTGGATTGATGATTGCTTCGGGTTAGTTCATCCAACGTCCTCCACAATGAAGTCGAACTTCCTCCGCCGGTTCTGTTTGCCTGGCCGCTTGAACATGTTCATAAGCTCCTTGTTCTGAGCCGACGGAAAAAATTGGCACCCTTGTGCCTCATACCACCGCTCTTGGTCAGCCACTTTCTTTGCTCCCACGACGTCGGACCCTTGTTGCATATCCACGATCACCCTCAGCAACCTTGCATGTCGGTCATGGATGACACATAGATCAGGGTGGTCCTGGACAATTGCCATCTTGACTCTTTCAAGAAACCAGTACCAGCTCTCCGTATTTTCCCCCTCCACGAAGGCTAATGCGACCGGTAGAACCTGGTTGTTAGCGTCCACCGCGATTGAAGTTAGAATTTGTCCCTTGTATTTCCCTGTGAGGAATGTGTCGTCCATGCAAATGACCGGCGACAGTGTCGGAAGGCATTTATGCATGCGCTGAGGGCGAAGAAGGCCCGCTGCAAGACCCACTTGCCCGCGCACGCACCATCCACGGGAAACTCCGCAAGGTCGATGACCGTACCGGGATTCCTACTTGATATTGCCCTGAGCAAGTGTGGAATATTCTCGTATGAAGCCTCGTGTGTCCCGAACCGTATTTGCAAAGCTGTTCTTTTTGCTCTCCATGCCTTTTCGTAGCTAATCTTGTACTGAAACCTCTCCTCCACGGCTCTGATAATGGATCGAGGCTGTAGGTGCGGAATGTCCACGATCTGACCATAAAACACATTTGCCACCTAAGTGGACGACAGATTGCGGTGCTCCTGCTCCGCTTCCTCGATTAGCGATTATGCTCCGTCACTATAGAACATTTCGATAGTCCTCCACTTCCCTTGTATGCATGCACCGCCATGGGCATGAATCAACTCGCACTTCACGTCGTAGTCTTTTTTGCTGGACTTCACTACCCTGAATTGCCGCCGAAGAGATATTGACCAGTACTTCACCGCATCCATCACAGCCTCCTTGTCTTTATATATGGCCCCCTGTGCGACCTCATTCTCATGATACTCCCATGCATCTCTGTTCCCTTCATTCATTGTTAGGTCTTCGAAATTATAATTAGTCCACGCACCGGGGACAGGCACATCAGGAGTATTGTCCTCCTCGTCCGAGCGTTCGCCATCAGGGACTTCCTCATCCGCACGGTCCTCCTCCTCCATCAAGTCAACTATGTGCTCCACCTCCTCCCCCTCATCGGCCACCCCCCGCGCCTCCACGGCTGCCTCCTCGCCCCCCCCCGATCCCGTCGCCACCGCCAACCTCGTGTCCCCCGTCTCTGGGATCCTCGCCACCTTCATCATCGCGTTGTTGCATATCTGTCCTCCCCTCCTCCGTAATATCTACCCCGACATCACGAACCTCCGACACCGATGGAGGTACCTGGTACCAATCTACCAGCAACATGAGTGGCCAGCCCCGCTATACAGCGTACCCAACATAGCTCCTCCATGCCGATGTCGCGTTAATAGGAACCAGCTCTCCATAAAAAAGTCCTGCGCCGGCTTACTCTTAGCTCTAACCCGCACAGCCGAACACTCTGGGTATCCAAACTGAACATCCGAAACATCCACTCCAACAAACCCCTGTATGTCCTATCTCTCGGCCTAGATATGCCCTGTATGACTGTTGAAAATGCCGACAAATCCACTCCATCTAGCCCCTGTGCTATCTCCCCATCTCCATAGAAAATTTGAAAATACAATTTCTCCGACATGCTACCTACAACATCGAACCGAAAAAATCATGATTAACCGCGTCATGCATTACTATATAAATGTTACATTATATTGTCAAATTTTTTTACTCTACTGATTTCTAATGGTGCTTGACATTTCCAAATTTTTTACTCTACTAATTTCTAGCGTAGCACGGTGCCTGACGATATGTTCCTAGCCTACCATGTTTTTAAATATACTCTAAAATACAATGTATAAAATGAATGGTGATCATACTAAGAACCTTCCAACTATAAATAAGTAATTCGACTACCCATTTTTTCATTACGGAATTACTACTACATATTATTCATTTGTCCTAATATTAAAAACTGTATGTATACATGATATATCGTACTTCATTTAATTTCTACGTCGCAATTTTCGAAACATTGCCCGCGTAACATATGACTAACCTACCATGTTAAATTAATAATATTAAATTTCTACCACATTACATTTCTAAATATTGACTAATATTTCTATTACATGGAATCTCAATATTTCTAAATACTACACAGTCCTAATATTTCTAAACACTACATACTACATTAATTTCTAAATATTACCTACAAAAATCACCACACAAAATATAAACTAAATACTACAATTTCTAAGTACTAAACAATACTAAATATTATATTAAATCTCTAAATATTACATATAAAATTTTTGAACTTACCGCAAAACCGAAGAATCAACTTTTTTCCCCTCTTTTTTTTCTTTCTCTTTTTCCCTCTCCTTCCTTTTCTTTCTTCCCTTCTCCTCTTTCTCTTTTCTTCCTCTCCGTCATTTGCTCTCATTTGCTCTCGATTAATAAATGAAACAGTCGCTCGCCTGGGTTTTAAATGGCGCCGATCGCCTCGGCCCTGACGATCACCCGACCATGGGCGATGCTGGCGATGATGACCGCACGTGGCATTAAGCATAAGCGGTCGGGCGGCCGTTTTCTCGACCGTTAGGGCTAACCGCCTTCGCCCGATGAGAAGCGATCGCCCATCTTTGGGCGGCGGGGTATTTTGCAATTTTTTTCCCCAGGCGATTAGTTTTGAAAAAAAGATTTAAAATAAATATTAAATAAAAAAATTCCAGATCAATAGTTGAGGTGGGATGGGGAAATCGTCCATGGGCATAGCTGCATTTTTTGGTTGCAGTAGACTGGATATATCTAGGCACGCGTATGAGGTATGATACCCATTGGACCCAATCCAATGTGCATTATGGGTAGGTAGATCATGATTGGGCTGAATTTTGGTGTGTTAGTAGCCCAATTAGCGCCAACATTTGATAGAGAAAAGAATTTTTTTTAAATAATATTATTTTAATTCGAAATTGCGACATTAATACACGTATTTTAAAAATTACAGAAATAATATCCGATTAATAAACGGTTTGGCGATAATAGGTCGTCGCCAAGCGGTTTGGCGACTATCTCATAATCCAGCGTGTCGGCCGGTGACACCGGTTGTCGCCAGTCGGGGAGTAGTCGCCATACCGCTCGGCGACTACTTAGTAATAGCTAAGCCGTTTGGCGACTACTAGTAGTCGCCGGCCGTGTGGCGACTACTAGTAATCGTTCAACCTGTTTGGCGATAATCTTGTACATTTTTAATTTTGGGTAAATTTTGTTGTGAACTATTTATGCAATAATTGTTATATTAAACCGGAAAAAACTAAAAAACTCTTGTCATGTAATAAGCGGGAAGAATTATTTTAGTTAGATTAGTGATCGCATCTCACTTGCGTATTTTCATAGCCCAGCGGATAGGCGAACACGGTCTAAAAAGACGGAATAAATGAAGGCCGCCTACGCGATGCGGGCTACCACTTATGTATGGGCGAGATAGCGAGCGTTCCTCCGCATTTTGTTGCGAAAGTCGGAAAAGGCACTTCTGACTCTGAAACCACGGAAATCGTGGGCACTAAGGGTTTTGTTGCCCATGAGCAGGCGAACACGGTCCAAAAATTACGGAAAAATTCAAGGCGGCCTACGCAATGCGGGCTACCACTTACGTATGGGCGAGATAGCGAGACGTTGGCCCGGCCATTTGTTGCGAAAATCGGAAAAGGCACTCGGGTAGAATCACCGAGCACGATAAAAATTAAATTGGACAACCACGACGTCGAAAATTTTTGAAATTTTTATGGAGGTTCTTGATAAATCAGTGATATTACCATAAAAATTTCAAATAATTTGAAGATCTGAACAATGTTTTGAAATTCAAACAATAAAATTTGATTATTCTGAACATTTGAAAATTTCATTTTATTGTTATGAACATCATAGACGAAATTTTCAAAATTTTATAATTAACAACAACTCATGTTATGAACACTTAAATTATTTGTTGAACATATATAAGGGCACATACAAGAAAGTTCGATGAGAAAATAAGCAATAGATTAGATTATATTAGAAGGACATTACAACAATGACGAAATTGCTTGATTTAACTAACTAACGAAAGCATCATTTCGTCATGGTGGAACAAATGATCGTTCCGCCTATCGAGTGCAGCGAGAATGATGTAAGACATTTTACGCATATTACGACCCGTGTTAATTTTACGATTTGTTATCGGACACGCTCGATCCCTACTATGAAAGAACTCCATGGGGATCCGCATCCTCCCAAGCGCCGCCGATTGGGTGGCCTATGCCGTGCGTCTCGGGTGTGTAACATTTAATTTTTTTTCTTTTTATGTGGATTTCGCCTCCCATATAGGCATGTCATCCCTATTCGGCGTCCCCTATGTTAATACCACCCGGTTCCGGTTGGTCTGCATACGCGTCAGGATGTGTTGCGTCTTTGCGGACCTCGGCCGCCGCTTCCTTGTCCCTTCTTCTTGAGAGGAGGAACCCTCTTGCACCTCTAGTGTGTTGTCCGTTGGCGGAGACATGCGGAGACGCCTTGCTTTCTGTTTAGCTCGCACTCCACTATATGGTGCGGGAGGTGTGTGTTGGGCTTATGCTTGGACAACCGAAGCGTGCCTGCGATCAATGCAGTATGCCGCTTTGGTGGTTGCATAACACCGTAGGCGTACTTCGGGTCTAGCTTTTACGGCGGTAGTGGCACCACGGAGATGGTTGCTCCCCGATTATCCCATGCGAGTTGCACGAGATGTGGGTGGTGCGTCTCGGGTCCACCCAGTTGAAATACCAAAGACCGTTCATCCTCGGCCAAGGGCACCGGTAGAATCTCCGGTCCGCTAGATCACCGTGGCGGTATCAACCATTGCCTCCAGACCATGTCACGCAAGCGTCGGGGCTTTGGGTGGCCCCAGAGGAGGTTCCTCCTTTGACTTGGGCACATTCAAAGTGTCCTTTTGAACTCTGTGTGCGATGAACTGTTTAGAACTACTAATTTGTGAGACTAACATGAGTATAACGCATGAAACTCACCGATTGGTTGGCCCTCGCACACCACCACGAGCTCTGTCGTTCTAGAAAAGGACATATCTGGCGGCCTCTCCCACCGGTGAACTTCTCGGCGAAGCGGGGTAGGCGTCGTGGCGCTTGTAGAAATTAAATAATCCGCGTCGTTCCATTGGCCCGTCGATCCATTGGAAGAAGCAACACGGTCCTTGTCTTGAGAACAACTCCGCAGAATCGGGCGTCGGCGCTCATGGCATCCGGATATTGGGCGGGATGACTTCGCTTCTTTGAAGAGGCGGCAGTGAAACGACATTGTGTCTGATTTGTGTAGATTTAGCTAACGTTGATTCTTTGGTTTGGCGTGTTGGATGTCTACCCTTGGCCATGTTTTATAGTGGTGGTGAGGGTTACTCGAGACGACGTGTCACCCATCATCAAAGCTGCGTGTTGTCGTTTGATCAAAAGGGGTGCGCGTGTTGTCGTCTCGGTCTGGCGGGGTGCGGGCGTGTTGTCGTCTCGGCCAGCGGCGTGGTGCAGAGTGTTGTCGTTTTCGGTCTGGCGGGGTGCGGCGTGTTGTTGAGTAGCCCGAGCGGCGTGGTCGAGTGTTGTCGTTTCGATCTGGCGGGTGCGGCGTGTTGTCGTCATTGCCGGCAGCGTGGTCCAGAGTGTTGTCGTTTGATCAAAAAAGAGGTGCGGCGTGTTGTCGTCTCTGCCGGCGGCGTGGTCGGCGTGTTGTGGTCTCCCCCCTCCAGACGAGGACGTCCCTAGGCCCCCCGCCCGATCCACCTCTGACGGGCACGTCTCCCCCTTTACACGGGGACGTGGCCGGGCCTCCCGCAGCATGAACGAGGACGTCTCCCCTCCAGACGAGGACGTCCCCAGGCCCCCCGCACGTCTCCCCCTTTACACGGGGACGTGGGCAGGCGCAGCAGCACGAACGAGGACGCCCAGCGCGGCTGCGGCCGTGGCCTCGCGCCCGAGAAAGCTGTGTGCGGCGTGTTGTCGAATCGATATGAAAAAGTGGGGCGCGGCGTGTTATCGAATCGGTCCGAGAAAGCTGCAACGTTCGCGTTGTCATGTCGCATTGATATCGGAAAGGTAAAAAAAGCGTGAACATCACTATTAACATTGTAAAACAGTACGAACAAAGTAACAAAGCGAGAGCAACACTCTAAACAATGTAGAATAGTATAAAGTAAGAACAAAAGTAGGACAGCAGCCTATCAACGAGTCCCTAGTCGGCCCCACCCCTCCTACGACGACCCCTCTTCGGCCTACGTGCTGAGGCCGGTGCATCGTCAAGAGGGCGAGGGTGAAGCGCCTGCGATGGCCCCGCCTGCTCCTGCGATGGCACCGCCTGCCCGTAGTCCGAAGGGTCATGACGCCGCACCTGCCGACGGCGTCGCGGAGGCAACGTGTGCCCAAGGTACCGAACTCCGGCCAGCGAAGCGTGGTCGGTGCAGGGGTCTGCGTGCTGTGGTCGGTCGGGCTGCGTCGCTGCGTCGGTGCAGAGGCAAGATGAATCTGGCACCACAATGAGAAGCGGTCGCGAAGAACTCCCCTCGGCGTGGCCCGAGGAGTCGTCGACCGAGAGAATCGTCTCCACCCTCAACGAGCTGCGCGTTCGGATAATACCTTTTAATTGTAGTTACGTAATGCTAAAACTCAACGTAAGTAGCTCGACTTACGGCGTGGGGACCATGGTGTGGCGCGTGGTGCTGCCGGCCGAACCCTCCAAACCACGCTGGGCCGAGGCAAAGGAGTGGAAGCCGCACTCGCCTCCGCGGTGTAACGAGGAGCCGTGTCGTGGGGTGTGTAGGCACGCAGGGCGGTCTCGAGGTGGCATGGTCGGTAGCGTCGACGTGGCGACAAGAACCCAGCTCCACGATCCTGCCCAGGCCGGCCACCATGCGTCCCCAGGCCTCTGCCATCTCGTCCAGCGAGATGGCAACTCCGTCCCGTAGCCTGGACAAGACACTGGACCCGTGCGTGTGCAGCTCCCTAGCGTGGTCCACCTGCCACACACGATAAAGTGATATGCAAGTGGACATAGCGTTAGGAATACAGAATGTAATTTACAAATTTAATACTTACAATGGCGTGCATGGCCGCTCCTGCCTGGCCTGGGTACAAGTCAACCACGCTAGGAGCGTAGGCGCGGGCCGGAGCCTCCGCCACTAGTAGGAGACGGACACGCGTCCGGCACGCGTGCAGCAGCAGTATCGCTTTGGTGGAAGCAGTCGTCGTGTGTGGCCTCATCGACGACGTCTTCTTTGCTTCCGCCCATCGCCACCACGGCTCCATCCAAAGTAGCAAGGTGGGCGAGCTCTTCGGAGGCCATGGGTGGCGACCACGAAAGAAATCGAAATTATTAGACATACGACGAATCGTTTCACGTATTTTAGTTCGGATAACTCACATGTGTACGGCCGGCGGTACGATCCCCCAAGGAACGAGGACCGGTCCGTCAGGGTCGAACTGTCTCGAGGACTTCGGTCGGCGCGTAGTCCTCCACGTGACGTCGAGGACGATCTTCCTCGTCGTCGACCGAAACCACGTCCCGACCATAAGCGCCGAGATCCCACCGGGCGGCTCATCTGGACACGGCGCTTCGCTATAAGGGTCCCGCACCACCGCTCAGCGTCAGGTGGTCGAACGCCTCCGGAACGAGCAGTGGTGCGCCGAGCGCACTGCACTCCGCCCATCGTGGTACGCAAAAGGAAAAGAAATATGTTCAAGCACATCACATCGCAAATAAAATTTGATAAATGCAAGTCAAGAAAGTAATTACCGTCGCCGAGTCCAAAGCGAGCCCACGGTCGGCCGGCCGATGTCGCCGCCCAGTACATCTCGGCGGTGTACACTCAGGGGAAGACCAAGGGTCGACCCACCGAAGCGCTTCGAACGACCAAAGCCGCTGGAGGTAGAGGCATCGGTCGGGTTGGCGGTCTTGCTTTCGACTTCACGCACGCGTCGCAAAAAGGCGCGATGCGTGCCGCAAGAACCGCCGAACCCGGACACCGGGGCCGGACTCGGTGCGGGCAGCGGCGTCGTGATAGCCCGTCGTGTAGGCTATCCACCGTGCGTCGACGCTGTCTCCGTGCGTGGTCGTGAACATGACCATCCCAAACAACCAAAGCAGGTAGGCCTCCAAGTGTCGGTCCACCTGGTACGGCGTGGGGTCCGCCGCCATGTGCTGCACCTGTGACAATTAACGTATAGTAATATGTTAATAATGTTACAAAAAATTAGAATAACATATACACGTACAAGCACTCACAGAATCGGGCGACCACCTCCTCAACGGCCCGTGCTTCTTCCTAGCGAGGGTATCGCCGGGTTAGTGTGAGCCACTCCGTCGAACCTCTCCTGCAGGTCAGCCTGCCACTCCGCAGGAGCCACCGAGGGTCCGATCGGTGCCCCAGCGATCGGCAACCCTGTAAGCATGGCAACGTCTGCAGGGTGACCGCCACCTCCCGAACGGCGGTGGAAAGTGTGCGTCTCCGGCGCCAGCGGTCCACCAGACAAGACGATGAGGCTCCGTCGAGCGGAAAACGCCGTGACCGCTCTGGACCGTCGCCGCCCTCCGCAGATCCTCGGCCTCGGCCTCGGCCTCGCCCGTCCTCGGTGAGGCCTCGATCATCTTGGCGAGGGAAGCAACCCAAAGACGTGCCAACCTATCGACATGTAAATTCAATTGTTAGAAGAAATGCAATTGTGCGAGCAATAAAACATGTAAATGTAGTGCAACTCACCGGGCGTAGAAATTGGGTGGAGCCGCCAAGGTCTCGGCACACACGGACCATAGCAGAGGCACGTGCTCAAGGCCCGTGTGGTGTGGATTTAACGCACGCAGTGCCGTCGGTCCAACGAAGAATCAAGGAGTGACTCGGGCTCGGGTGCTCCATCCTCGCAAGTAAGCAGAAAACGAAGACGATTAGTAATGTAAATCAAAAGATCAAGAGTTGGACGTAAATAAACAAACGACAAACATATTACGCAATTCAATAGAAAAACATGACGAAAGGTACAATCGTAGATAAAAGCGATACACGTTATGTAATTCAATACAAATTACATAATTCACTACATAAACATGATGGAAGGTCCAACATACTGCAAATACCTAACATAGGATAAAATGGTACATATTACACAATTGAATACACATTACATAATTCAATACATAACACTAATGGCATTGCGTTGCCTTGTGCCCGTACTCACCGTGACCGAGAACACCTCCTAACAGGCCACCCACTTCAGATTCATCCATGTCATTGCGAATCGCCTAGATGTGGATCGCCACCGCTACTGGTGCACACCTCCGCAAATTTGCATCCGGTGACATATGCTTTATCTGTGTTAATGGCGGTGAAATCACCTTGTGCTCGAAAACCACGGAACTCACGGACCGGTATTGTGACATGACCCTTCAAGTAGAAAGTGGACACGTATTGCGCCGTGTTCATCCCAATTTGCCCACAAGTTGCGATCACATGCGGCGGGGAATATGAAGAAGTCTTGGCTTGTTGCGGTGCATTCACACCATCCAAAGGCCCTTGGCCTAAGTTAACCTCGTGTGTAATAACCGCCGGTCGGTTCCCAATCCCCTTTACACCGAGAGTCACTTGGAAGCGGTACTCAGTGACTCCGAAGCTACGCACCATATGCAGCTGAGCTTTACTGGTGCGTTCCTCCATGTAGGCCATCATCCGCACACAGTACGGCGTTTGCAATGTCGTGGCATGCAAGCCTCCGCATGCCTTTTCTGGAAGTACCCAACGATGCCGTGCAGCATGCCTTCCAGGATGGCCACAAGTGGTAGCGGGCGCAGAACTCGATGACCCAATTGTAAACCTCGGCTATATTCGTTGTCATGACACCGAACTGTTCAAACATATCGATTACCACGATAACTCTAATTGTTCAATCGTCACATTTATGTTAATTTAGTATACTAACTTTGGCGCCTCCGGTGTCATGGAGCAATGCCCACTTCTCCAACGGCTCGCTTCTCCATCCGGTCGAGAAACACTTAATGTTTCTTGACGATCGTCTCTTTAAATTTGGAGGATCGGCGCTCGAGGGTGATAGCCTTTTGGGTGGGCAATCGTTCGGCGTTCTTTGGTTGCTTCTTGACTCTTCAATCATGCGGTAGTGTGCTTGTCCAACTCGGCCAATATCGCGTTGAACTTACGTGCTCGGTCTACGCTTGCATAACCTCTTAAATAGGTTCATCGACTTCTTACTCTTGAACCGCTGAAAAATTTGCTCCCAAATGTCTCATGCACCACTGCTCGCATGTCACGCCATGGAAAAGGCTCATCAAGGTCCTCTGTAGAGTCTTAATTGCGAAATGATACCTTTATGGCGGTCATGGATGATGCACACGTTGGGCGATCACGAACTACCCGAACTTCAAATGTCCGAAAAACCACACCAACTATCCTGTTCTCACCCTCAACAAATGCAAAGGCCAATGGAAGTATGTGGTTGTTCCCATCAATTGCAATTGCCGTTAGAATCTACCCTTGTATTTCCCGATCAAGAATGTACCATCGGCGACAAAGAATGGACGGCGAGACTGAATAGCGCAATGCAAGGACCCAGTGAAAAAGAAAGCTCGACGAAATATCGACACCCGTTACCATCCGCTTCACTTTCTTCAAAAGTGTGCGTGCGGGTTGGTTTCCTTCAAGACATCAAGCACACGAGGTAGGTTACAATACGAAGCCTCATATGTGCCAAACCTCTTCTCTAATGCCTTTTGCTTCGCACGCCAAGCCATCGAGTAACTTATCTGGTACTTAAATGTTCTCAAGATTGCTTTCTGAATATAAGAACACTCAATGTCCCGCTTCTCGATGATCTCATTGAACATCACGCTAGCGATTACAGCCGCATTCAAGTTGCGGTGTTTCACCAGAACATTTTCTAGTCTGCATGTGTGCCCATCTACTCGTGATGCAATCCAAAATGTCTCGCACTTGACTTGTAAGCATGTACTGAATCCACATCCTTCGGTTCGCACTTCACTGTATCTATCTCGATCGACAAAACAACTCGAAACTCTCTCTGCTGCGATAGTGCCCACACCCTCACCGCCAACTTCAACTCGTAATTGTTTGCGAAAACTTGATTCAAATTAACGGCATTGCTTCCATACTCCCAACGCGACTCATGCCCCCACAAAACTTCCATACTAGCTTTGTTTTCTGTTCCACTCGTCGTGGATGGGTACATCCGTTGCCCAAGATTACTATGCATTTCATCATCTCCTCCTCTTCCTCATCTTCGTCGATGTCATCATCACACTCCAACATTTCAGCTTCATCTTGCCTCGCCATATGGTCCACCAACTCCAATTGATCAACAATTTGCTCGATTTCCTCCCTTCATCTGCCTGAGCCTTCGCGTGTCTTTGCATCCTGTTATCATCCTCCGTGCTACCTCGGTAGGCACCACTACTGAACTTGTTCAATTTGAGTCGACGTCTTGCTTTATACGTCGCTAATAATCACCTCTTCTCTAGGGCACGCTTTGCACCAAAGATTACACATTCAAGGCTAGATCCTTGCACCACCTTAACCATTTCGCCACAAGCACGTCCGATCTATTTTCTTCAACTCCCACAGAGTCGATCACCCTTACTACACGTGAATCGACTTGAATGGTAACAGAGTAAACACTTGCATCCAGGAAAAATATTTGGTCAACCAAAGCTTTATATCACGGATGCTAACTCTATCGAGACATAAGTGTTCGCCATTGTATTTATAAAACCGCTCAAATCAACACCATTTTGCCCAATTTTTATTTCACCGCCGCCATAATATACCCTAAATTTCATTGCATCCGAGCATTCTTTGCGACGACATAAACAAAATTAATTTCTAGATCACCGCTAACATTTAATATCACTAACTAAACAAAATTAATTTTTATAACACTCGTAACATGTCATATCGCTAACCTAAAGTAAACAACGCTAATTAACAAGAATATCTAACTACAAAGACAAAATTTTATCACTAATTAACAAGAATATTAACTAATTAACAAGTAATATCATCAATCGAGAATATTAGTAACATTGAATATCTAAATCGCTAATCGCTAATATTCTAAATAGCTAATATTCGCTAACATTGAATTTCTAAATCTAAATCGCTAACATTGAATAGCTAATTCACAAAAATATTAACTACACATCTAATTATTTATAATAGCCACTATCAAATTAAAAAAATTACAAATCGTTTAATTTACCTTCTTTTTTCTTCTTCTTTCTTCTTCCTTCTCCCTCTTCTTTCTTCTTCTTCTTCCTCCTCTCTCTCTCTCTCACCTCTCCTCTCTCTCTCTCTCTCTCGCTCTCTCTCTCTCTCTCTCTCTCTCTCTCTCTTCCTCTCTCTCTCTCTCTCTCTCTCTCCTCTCTCTCTTTCTCTCTTGCCTTCTCTCTCTCTCTCTCTCTTCTCGAGATCGGTAAGGCCGATCGATCTCATGGCGCGAGTACTAGTCACGAGTAGTCGCCACACCGTCGGCGACTACTTAGTAGTCGCCACTGGCTCGGCGACTACTAGTAGTCGCCAAACGGCTTGGCTACTACTAAGTAGTCGTCGGCGGTGTGGCGACTACTCGACTGGCGATAACCGGTCATCACCGGCCGACACGCTGATTACGGTATAGTCGCCAAACCGTTTGGCGACTACCTATTATCGCCAAACCGTTTGGCGACGACCCTATTATCGTCAAACGGTTTGGCGACCGGATATTATTTCTGCAATTTTTTAAATACTTGTATTAATGTCGCAATTTCGAATTAAAATAATATTATTTAAAAAAATTCATAGAGAAAATAAGCAAACACCTTCACATGCAACAACGTTCAAACTGCATCCAGCCATCCACTCCCTCTCCCTCCCAAGTCCTAAGCAAAACAACTTCGCACGCATAACAACAAACACTATGCGGGCACTGCCGATAACCTCACCGATCCAAGCACGAGAGAAGCCAATCGCACGAGCACAGCCTGCGCAGGCCCCTCTCCCATACCTCGGTGGCGCATGCATACGCATGGGCCCCACTCGGCGCCGGCGGCGAGGATACCGGTCCGGCGTTGGGGCCGCAAGGACCGTTCGCCCTCACCGTCGCCTCAAGAAGCGTGCCTCCGGTGTCTGGTGGCCCACGGCCGGGTGGTTCTTCAGCCACGCTCCGCCGCAGGATACGCCTCGCCGGAGCCCTCCCTGATGCAGCGGAGACGGGAGGAGGAAGAGAAGAGGGGGGGTTGCTCTCCACCTGAGAGATTTCCCTCTCGATCTAAAACGGTTCACTACTGATCCAACGGTAGAAATAGGACCCACGTAGGATCGCAGATTTTATCCATTCAATTTCGTGGGACTTTGCGCGTAACTAGTCCCGTCTTCCGTATTAGTAGAGGACGTGCAACACTTTCTTTTTTATTAAAAAAACAAACGTAAATCAGGGAGTATTTAAGTAGTGTTGAGAAAATAAAACGGGTAAAAAGTGGTGAAAATCTAACTTGAAATAAATTTTCGTTCTTATTTTACTTTTTAGAAAGATATAAAAAAAGAGAAAGGAAATAATGCTAGTTTTAGTTTCATTGGTTCGAGAGCCGTGGTTTAATAGGCCAATCTTATCTTCCTTCAGCTCCTTTATAATTTTCAACTTCCTTGGGGATGCCCTTCACCTCCTATGGGAACCTCGCTTACAACACTCTCCGATCCTTTGTCAGCTCACCTCTCAATGGTAGATCTATGTTCTCCCTCTCTATGTAATATTTGATTTACTAGGAATGTTTTCGCAGCGTGACACACCGCGCGCGTCTACGATTGCGTTATTTAGAGTCCTTTTCGTGAAAAATAGCTGTACATGTGGCTCCATAAAGAGGAGATGGCGAGGTAGCAAGTCATTATCAAGTTGAAGTCGCATCATATGTGGGTAGAGTGAGTGAGAAGATATGGCTGCAAAGGGTGGAGGAGACGTGTCCCCCTGATATCGCTATTGACAAGTTGTTGTGTGACAATACAACATTGGGGCCATTTGCATGTCTCATTGGCAAGATGGCCAAAGCTACGTATCCTCGTGTCAATTCTGTCACAAGATATTGTAATATCCTAAATTTTAACTTCAAAGGTAATAAAAATATTTAGATTAAAAATAATATTTTATTGGAATTTTTCATTTTTAGTGAATAATTTAATTTTATGAAAAATTTAATATTTAGTATGATTCTCTAAGATTTATCTAAAATTTATGGATTTTATAAATGCTTTTTACCATTTTTAGAATTACAAAACTATTTTATTTGTGAAATATAAAATTAAAATTATGATGGAAATAATTTTATGAAGTTTAAAATATCTCATGGAATTTTTGTGAAGTTTTTAAAAAATTTGAACTCTATTACTATTTTATAATAGATTCTTTGAATTTCTATGATTTTTTAAACTCAAAAATTAATATTTAGTATGATTTTTTAGATTTATCTGAAATTTATGGATTTTATAAATACTTTTTACCATTTTTGGAATTATAAAACTATTTTATTTATGAAATATAAAACTAAAACTATGGTGGAAATAATTTTATGAAGTTTAAAATATCTAAGAGAATTTCTGTGAAGTTTTGAAGAAAATTTTGAACTCTATTTACTATTTTCTAACAGCTTCTTTGAATTTCCATGATTATTTAAACTCAAAAAATGAATTAAAATCCATAAATAATCCTGTGGGCTGAAGCCCATTTGTTCGCCCAACCAGCTTACCTTTCCTCGGCCCAGACTTCCGGCCCACCCGGCCAACTCTTTCTTCCCCAGCCCATCTTCCCTCCAGCCCAGCATGCCAAGCCCTCCCCTGTTCCTCTCACGCCGACCTGGCTCAATTGCCTTCCCCTTCTCCAGTCACACACACGCATGAATAGAAGCCGAGCCGACCGCCATGGACGAAATCTCAAGCTTTGAAAAACTGACATTTCTCCTCCCCAATAGTGCGCATTCAAGGCCATGTGCCACCTCCACTCACCCTGCACTCAAGCTGGCTGTTCCCCATGATTTTATGTGCTTTTACTCACGTTGAAGCTATTTGGCCGCCGAGCTCCCTGCCTCCGTTCCAACCCTTCCGTTGCCCTCTCACCATAATACCATATAAAAGGTGAGCATCGGCTTCGCCTTGCCCTCCTCTTTCCATTTTACCCATTCCTAGACTTTCGCCCTCATCCAATTGCTCGGAATGTCATTGCCCCGAGGCTTCATTCTCAAAGCCGGCCACCGCGTCCCCATGACAAAGCCGCTGCTCCAGTGCGTCCATTTTCCATCCATTTGTGTCAAACGATGTGCGATCATTCCCATTGCATTTCCCCTCAATCAATTTTGTGATTTTTCCCTTTTCTCGTCAAATTTTTTGCTCTTCTCATGCTCGACCGTCTGCCGCTCAACATCACATTGCCACCATTGTGGAGCACCTCCAACCTTGCCAAGCCCCTTCTGAGTTTTCCTCAATGCATTCTACGCCATGCACCCCTAGCCCTCCCAAAGGACCCTGGAGTGATGTCGACGCCATGGAGCCAAGCACGTTGCCACCTCTCGCGCGCCCTGCGTTATGCCACCACCGGACCTTGGAGCCCCAAGCATGCGCAGTTGCTTCCTCACGTCCTTCTCCTTCGTCTCCACGCCTCGCTGCCCTCTAACATGGTCCGTGTTGCCGGCAAGCCTGAGGTCCCTGAGCCGCCGCCCGGTGCACCGATTCCACAATGCACCAACCAAAACCATGGACCAAGTCCATGAACTGGGCTCACACGTCATGTACTACAGATCAATTTTCCATTAAAAACAATTCAGCCAAGATAAAAATAGCTCGCTGATGTCACGCTGACGCTATAAACTGAGAATTTACTTTAGAAAAATAATTTAAAAATTCCAGAAAATGCTAAATAGTGTTCTCTTTTCCATTTCTTCTGGATTTAATATTTTGAAAGCTTGATCTCTCCTATTTGAACTCTGATTGGACCCATTCTTTCTCCTAAATTCATATAAAATCCAAAATTACATACTTATTCTATTTTTGTAATATATTAGATTTTTTTAATTTATTTGATTTTTGTTTTGTTTGCAACTTATAGATTTCGAAGGGCCAAAGGAATTTGCCTCTGCTGACGATACTAAGCACTTACCCTACTAGCAATGCAAGTTATATATTGTGAACATGTTTGACCTAGTTTTCAAAACATGTTTGACATAATTTTCAAACTGTACTTTTGTTGTAAATATATTTGCATGCTTAATTATAACAAATGTTGCTTACTTCCCAATTTAAAAAGAATACTTATGTCCCAAGCTGTTATACCACATATGAAATATGATTACTCCATGCTATTGTAACCTTAGGTAAATACATTTTATATAAAAAATATTAAAATGATTAGACAACCCGCTTACACATGCTTAAGACAGAAATTAGCATTTTTTGGGAATTTGATCTGAATGAAGTTCTATTAAAACTTGAAATTATGATTTGATATGTATAAGAAATGTTACGAAAAATGAAAATATGGTTTGGACTGGGCGCGAATGGTTTACCGGTGGTCTTTGGCTTTATTGAAAAGCTAGTCTAATCAATTAAAGACCAGTCTGTGAACTGTTGAATGTAAAGCACAACCGTGCTTTCATAAGTCTGGTATGGGACAGACTTGGCTATTCGTTTTGTGACATTTCATAGATAGTTATGTCATTCGATTGAATGTGGGGAAGATTAGTTTGCCATATGGCGTAAGAGGGGGCTTCTAACTAAGGTAGTTAGCCCTTTCAACCAAAATCTTAGCGGGTATGGCTATATGGAATGAAGCTTTATAAGGGCCTAGTTATGATTTCCTCTGACACCCAAGGAAGTGTGTATTTTGGAAAAGGAGATAATTATGTCATGTGAATAAAGTTATACAACCTCTGCAGAGTTAAAACTAATCGATTAGTCATGCCTGCAGTCATGGGAATGTCAAGCTAGCTTTTCACAATTAGATTTTGATGTTTTCAAAAATGAGTTCAGAAAAGTGAATTTTTGGTGGATTGATTACATTGAGTGAAAGGTAGTTTAGCTCAAGATGGATTTCTGTGATAAAATTTGTTTAAAAAGAAGAACTTTTTTAATTAAAATTATGCTAATGAAAATTACTTAAAATATTGTAAAACTTGCTTTATGCAAAATTTAACCATATAAACTCCCTTTATTAGCTCTACATTAAAAATGCATTTCCTGTGTAACTTGCGGAGTATTTTCAGTATTCACTCTTACTTTATTGTTGTTTTTAAAGGAGTATCCCTACTATGGTGAGGATCAGGATATCTAGATCGCTTCCCTAGTCGATTGCCTTTGGCAATTCAATTGGACTTTACTACAGTTTTATTATGCTTTCACTGTAATCTTTTTTATTTGGCCTGCGTGACACCTTTAATGTAAAACTCTGGTTATTAATAAAATGCAATGGATATATTGTGATATCATCTTTACTGTGTGTACTAGCATTTTTTGAACTAGTACGGGATACACAGAGGATTTTGGAATGTGTCTGGGGAGTCCAACAGATACTATGTATGATCAAGTGAGTTCTTGTGCGAGTTGCGTGCACAAGATAAACATGTACGAATTTTTTTAGGGATGTTGTGCTTTAAAAGAGATTATGCTGCATGAGAAAATTAAGAGGAAGTCGCTACTTGTGGCAAGAGCAGTTCAGGATGTTGAGGAGTTGTGACCGCCATCCTAGCTATGTGTGTGTATGCAGGAGTTGCCTAAAATGTTGATGAGTCATGACACTTCCTGCAAGTGAAGTATCTAGGCCCCTAATTTACTTTGGGTTTTGGTATTTAATGACAATCATGTTTAAAGGACTAACATTGCTCTAAGTGCATGAGAATAGGTTGGTTCATGACTTCGCTTACTAAAAAGGGGAAATTATGAAGCAAAATGTCTATCAAGAATTCAAGCTCAAGGCCAATGTATAAAAAAATAACGTACCTTTTCATAGCTTTTTATCGATCTCAGTGTTTGGTGGAAGGATCAAATTGTTAAAATAGATGTCATGCTATTAAGAAAGACCATTGGCTAGTAGCTTGGATATACTCAAAATTATGGCTCACATCATGCTCATACTTGATTTTGATCATTCCTTGAAAAATCTTTTTAAAAATTATGTTGGCCTATTAAAGTCAGCACTACCGACAACTAGAGGCTGATATTACCGCTTGGTCAGTAGTACCACCCTTTAGGTGCGGTAGCTATTTTCTAGAAAGGCTATTTGTGCGAACAATGCCTAGCTGGCACTACCGCCACCCCAGGAGCAGTGCTACCACTCCTCCTAGGTCAGTAATTATTTTTCATAGAGGCCATTTTTCTGGAAGTTGCTTGGTCAGCACTATCAGAGCATTAGGCCGATACTACCACAAAGGCAGTAGTACTGTCTCAATGTTGGCAGTAAATATTTTACAGAAAAGTGTTTTTGGGTTAAATTCCTAAAATTCAAAGTGCAGCACTACCAAGCCTTAGGTGACAGTAGTGCTAAGTGTACTATAGCAACGGCTACTGTCACCTACCGCACTTATTACAAATTCAACTGTTGTTTTGGTGGTTGGCAATTGTCTTGGTGGTTGGCGCTATCGGCCCATACATGGCGGTAGTGCTGGATTTGGCAGAAAATCAGGAATTCGGTTCCAATGGCTAGAAAAATAGTTGGGGGCTATAAATACCCCCTCAACTGTAGTAAGGGCAAAGTTAGAAACCTCATTGAACATCTCTTAAGCCCTTGTAAATCTCTCATTACTCTAGTGCATTTAAGTGTGTGCATTCAATTTGAGCCATTATAACACTTGATCATCTTCAAACGAGTATCATAGTCTAATCTCTTAGAGGTTACTGCCTCCTAGACAGCTTAGAGGCATGAAAACCAATGATCTCTTCAAAGGAGATTGTGAAGAGACGCAGTTTCAGTGTAAAGGTCGGAGCTCACCTACCCAAGTGAAGAAGAGCTACTACTAGTGATCAAGAGAGGCTCAATTGTGCAAGAAACCAGCTTGATTCGTTCAAGCTTACTCAACGTGAATTAAAGGAGACCGACAAGTCTCCGAGACTATGGCAAAAATTCTTATGTGATCTTTGTGGTTTGATCATTGTCTACTTTAATTTGTGCTATTTACATTCCTAGTGATCTTTGTGTTTAATTCTCTCTATGATTGTAACTCTTGCCTCGACATGGATTATTGATGCACTTAGCAAAAGCTACCTTATTTAGGATTTTACTTATTGTAGAATTATAATTCGTTTCATATTTGTTTAATTATCATACTAGAGCCAAAAGAATTTAAAAAAACCCCTATTCACCTCCTCTAGTTGGTTATCCTTGATCCTACAGCAGGTTGTTGTGTGCGCAGTGTAAGTCGAAGTTGAGTCTAGAATGTTGAGGAATGTGTTTGTGATCCTGTGTCGAGTAAATGTTTGGTAAGTTGGTAGTTAAAACCGACTGTCTCAATAAGTTAAGAGTTGTGTTGGAAATTAGAGCTAGTTAATGCTTCAAGATTAACGGAGTGAATGTTAGAATTAAACTTATATGAGCAGGAAACACATTCTTTTTGAGTAGAATATGTTTCTTTGTAGGTTAGTTAGTAGTATTCCTATATAAATAAGACATTGGTTGCTCGTAAGCGATGAAAAAAATAAGAGAAAAAATAATAAAGTATAATAGTTGTGTCATACTACAAATATTCTTTCTTTAGTGTGCTATTGCATTCTTTCGTTGGGGTCGTGTGCGTACGTTCACCATCCAGGACTACACCAACATCGCCTGACCAGCGTGAGCTCGCTGTGGTGCTGGCCCACCGCCTCACCGTACCGGCATGTGTGGTGCGGCCCGGTGTTCTTCGATGGGGCTCAAGGTCCCGCGTGCGTCACGGCGCAAACGGTCATGCTGGTGCGCACTGGCCATTGCCGGCACCCCCCATGACCTCCAAGGCCACGGCCGGCAGTGTCTCACGCAGGGCGCAGGGCGGCCAGGCTACCTCCATGAGCCGCACATTCGAACTCCGTACACTACTACAGAACAGGTGATCACAGACGGTTCGTAAACAACATCACAGACGGTTTTGCGAACCGTCTGTAAGCAAGTGTCAGTGATGCGAATGAATCATTGCAGACGGTTTTTGAACCGTCTGTGAAAATGATAATCGCAGACGGTTTCATTTACAAACCGCTTGTGATATTTTGTCATCTCGAGCGGTGTTATTTACGAACCGTCTCAGGATATTCTGTCATCTCAGACGGTTTTAGTTACTAACCGTCTGTGACGATTGGAATAACTCAGGCGGTTTGAAGTAATAACCGTCTGTGAAGTATAATATATCACAGACGGTTCTTTGTTATAACCGTCGTGATGTTGATTTCGATTTTGTATTGAAATTCAATATATTGGCTAGCCTCAGATTTGCTAGCCATACCCTCTCAAACAAAAGACAAGACCGATTATAACAAGCATATTAATTATTATGACATAGATTTACAAAATGTACTCCAATCACATGTCACACAACAAACAACGATTTCATGAATCAATGTACACATCAAGCTCATCCATTGCGTAAATCAACTCGACATATGTTCAAACGAATTGGATTCGAAGTAGAGAAATGACAAATTCACATCACAAGGTTCACAAATATAATGTACGATTAAGTAACAAATTCACCACTCTAATTCGTTAAGCCCTCGATTAGCATCTCGCCATTTGAATTTAGGACCTCACGCAGCAGAAGCTACAAAGTCGTCCTCGAATACCTTGAAGGTCACTGCTCCAATGTAAGCCAACAAGATTGCCAAGCCTCACAATGAGAAAAGTAAAGTCCCGCTGTATATAAATTAATAAGTGGAGAGACATTTGTTGCAAGATTGGCGGACTGCATAACATTGGTCTCTTGGCACCAAGGAGGAGTGCTATGTTGTGGCAAGCATAGAAACCACATAGGTCAAGGCCTTTGGGCTTTGGTGGCACTACCAAAACATAATAGTTTGATTAGTTCAAGGTATTATAATGGAGTGTAAAGGATTATTACATACTATCAGATACCGAAAAGTTAAAAATATGCTTTAGATTGGTGGACCCATCTTGTGTGGCCCTCCCATCGATTTGTAGACACCGAACGACGGTCGAGAAAATCTCGATAGGCTTCAAATCGTGGGTGCCGCCTTTTTTGAATCAAGATAAATTACTTGCTGCCTCAGTATAATTACGAGTAGAACCCAAAGGAAACCTACACAAGTATGTCGTCATGGTCATCGAACCTAAGTTCGAGGTGAGATATATAGTAGAAATCAACGTATATATAGCATCCGGACGAAGCACTTACCCCGGATTGTAGGGTACAAGTATGAATTTTTGTTCAATAAGTATGCATTACTTTTTCCACGCATCAGAGACAAATTGTTTATTTTCATCAATGGTTTGCTTGGACATTATGTGTGGGTCGCTAAACCCACCGATTCTTCCCTTGCTATTGCTTCGTGGATCATGTGTCTACATATACAAAATCAAGGACGATATATATGATATTTATCGATGCGTGAGAATTGTAGAGCGTGATTGCACACACTTACATTGTCCAAAGATCTTAGGAGTGAGGCGTCGAGCGCTTTGAGGTTGTATAGATCGAAAATGTCGGTGAAACCGACCACGAAGACGCCATCTAAAGACCGTGCAAGAAATACTCCTCATGGAAGGTCACGGAGATACTCGTTACCGTTGCCAGCCGGCTTGTTAGCTTGTTTTAGGTACCAATTTTGCAATCTAACTAGGGGTGGGCATTCGGTTTTTTCGGTTTAATCGGTTCGGTTTTTTCGGTTTTAAAATAATTCGGTTTTTGAAAACTAGGAACCGAATTTCTCGGATAAAAATAAAAACCGAATCAATTAACCAAATATTTCTTCGGTTATTTCGGTTTTAGGTTAACCAAATATGAATAACACTAGGTAAATTAGATTTAGTCCTTCTCATATTGCAGACAAAGTATGGATAAACCCACACAATATTCATATGTAATTACAATATAAGCATAATAAAACATATGAATATACTAAACATATGCATAAATATATCATAACATGTGAATTATTTAGTGGTTTTAGAAAGAATACTATAAAAATAGTATTGAATATAGGCTATTCGGTTATTCGGTTATTTCGTTTTTGAAAGCGAAAAACCGAACCAACATTAAAACCGAATTACACCAAAACAAAATCAAACGAATCGAAATCAAATAACCAAAACAATCGGTTAATTCGTTCGGTTCGTTCCGATAATCCAATTCGCTTAAAATGCCCACCCCTAAATCTAACGCAGCTAATGAAAGCGCCTCCTTGCGCTTCTTCGGTACAAATGGTTGGCCCAAACGAATTGCCGCACCAATGGGGCAAGCGGATAGTCCCGAGTTGACGGGTACATTTCGATTTGCCCTTGCCTCTGCTGGCCTCGCAACCAAGGTTAAATGCTCAAGACAGAGATGATTGGGCCCTAACAAAGAGTAATGGTCTGCGGGGACGGGACACGATAGCCGATTTGGTCGGCTTGTTCGCTTGCATGGCATGGCTCGTAGTGTTGGTAGCTCGGCACATTATATGGTGCCTTTGGGACCGCTTGTACCTTGGGTGCTCTTTGGCAAAGCGCCGAAGGAGATGTCCTTCTTGGGCCATCGATGAACAGCGATGGCATCCCCTAGTGTGACGATCTGCTGCTCGGGGAATTCCAACGGATTTGCCTTGAACATTTCGTGTACACCATCGACCAGTACTTTCACAGAGTCTGGTGTAAAACATGACCGTGCACTAATGCCCTCAAGACGGATGGATACGCTTGTCCCCAAGCGACTGCAAGGAACACATGACCATTGGCAAGCCTCACTTGCAGATTGCACGGCATGGACATCTGTCATTAGGAGGAAATCTGGCTTCATGCACCTCTTCCTTAGGGGAGGACGCGCAACTGCTTTCAAGGTTGGTTGGGGTGACCTGCACTTGTGCTTCTTGGGTTATCACCTGCCGTCCCTGCCTTGCCTCAGCCACCCTTTGCTCGAACCTTGCCTCAAGGCTTCGTAGCTGACTATCGAATTGCGCTCTAAGCCTTTCCTCAACCCTTTCCTCAATGAAGGCTACTAGTTCTTCCTCATGCTCAGCTTTGCTTCTCTTCCTACTCCGGTATGAGTCATCTTCAAATGCGGGATTGTAGAAGCTCACCTCCCGTACATATGGTAATTTTTTGAGAATTTTTCGCAACTTTTAAGGCTGGTTTTCACGGAGTTTTCACCGGAAGGGTGGTTTGCACCACATATTTGCCCATATTTAACCAACATGAATTATGCATATATTGTACCTCAACGAGAGGAATAAATTTTGTTGTGCTCTCTGATTTTAGGGTTTGGATGACGATAAGGATCTTCACCACACTCACAAATGGGGTAGACTAATCAATTCAATAACTTAAGCCTTGACATGGTTTCAAACGAGTTTGGTAAAACCATGGATTGTTGAAAATAGTGCAGTATGTGTTCATAATGAAACATAGACTTAATCCAGATATTACTAAGCACAACTTATCCTCAATGTTCGTAACATATGAAATGATCATGAATTCAACAGTATAAGCTTATAAGCACATAGATTCATGATATGATCGAACACATATAAACAGACATCCAAAGATGGATAATAAAGGAGTTAACCAAAACAAAGGTACTACTCATGTTTGGTTTACAAGTGTTGCTCTCAGATTTAAAGTCTTGATGGGTTGCTTCAAAGAAGCCCTCCAATACCAAAATTCAGCAATATATCACAGGTTTTACTAATATGAAATTAGTGGTTCTACTGAATTCAGCACCGCTTTTAGAAGTTTGATTCACTAGAACTCAACTATGGATTATGTAAAACTCTTGAACAACAGCAGGATAGCAACAGTTTCTCCAAGACAGAGATGACAAACCAAAGGACAATCCAGCCTCGTAATAGACCAAGATTCCAAATCAAATCAAGTCACATAATCAGACATAAAAACAGATAGTATGTCACTTATACAAAGAAGAAACAAAAGCCAAGTTGAAGTTTTAGACACAATAATCTAAACAAAGGTCAATCACAGAGGATAATCACTAACTAACCAGATTAGTATTGCCTCATTCAACTAAATCATCATCGAGCAAAGATAATAGAACAAAACAAGTGCTTCCAGATCAAGAAATACGCATCGCTAGCTAAATCAATAATTTCATACATGTCCGGCGCTTCAAGGCTTAAGTCACTTCATTAATAGTCGATTCATGTAGTAACCCTAATTTCTTCACAGAGCAACATCAAGATCTCACCAAAGAAGAATCAAGTGGAGAACCGAATTGAAAGTACTCACCGATCGATGGAGAGCGGAGACACCACCCTAGGGAGGGCGCCGACGAGGGGGAGGCGCCACGACGGGGAGGGGCCGACGAGGGAGGGGGCCGACGAGGAGGGCGCCACGACGGGGTAGGGGCCGACGGGAGGGCGTCGCCGAGGAGCTAGGGTTGCAATATACTAAGTGTGCGCGGACTTGGTGAAATGGCGGTAGGCGGGATTTATTGAGTGGCGCTGAAGACCATTCCAGCGGTTGCGGGGGATCGAACTGTCAGGAATAGACGGTTCAATGATTAAACCGTCTCGGGAAAATCGCTTCCACCTCGATCTTTCTCTCAGATTCCCGTGTGTGATTGTCATATTTTCGTTAGTGCATCTGAACTTGATCGACAATACTCAAACCGAGTTTTCACGCTAAAGCAGAGAGCGATAATCTCAAAACCCGAAGTTTTCAATGATTAAACCTGATTATTTTTACTCATGAATACATCTCATAATTAATACATGGTCATATATATAGAGTTGCTCAATTATAATCAATACATCCCATTAATTAATACATGTCTGTATACACCTGCTTAATTTTAATCAAAAATTAGCCCTTCGTGATGATCAACACGTGCGTAACTAGCTTCCTCAAGTTGGTCTTCCTGGATTGTTACGCCCGTACCAAAAGGAGGCAACTCATCGAACTGATTGTATTCTTCCTCATCCACCACATTCTCGACTCCGACAATTCTCCTTTTTCCTTGAAGAACGACATGTCGCTGCTTGTTGGACGGGTCGGTTACATAGAAGACTTGAACAACTTGGTTGGCGAGAACGAATGGTTCCTCTTTGTATCCGAGACGCTCGAGGTCCACAGCCAGATGCCATACTTGTCAACCTTGACGTCTCAGAGGTTAACCCAACGGCACCGAAATAAGGGATCTTGAATAGCACATAGTCGAGCTCCCAAATTTCCTCAATGAACCCATAATACGAGCTCCTCATCGATCCAATGTATTATGCATCGATGCTAACACCGCTGTTCGGGTTTGTGCTCTTCATGTCCCGATCTCGTGTAAAATGTGTACCCATTTAAGTCATATCCTTTCCATGTTACAACCGTAAAGTCGGCCCTTTTGCCAACCATGTCGTTGTCTCACCCGAAATGGTTGTCGCCCTTCAACCATCTGTTGAAGTGAAGGTTATGTCGTCGATGATCCAAGATTCTACCGCCGGCTTCTCTCTTGCGCCGCCAATTCTTGTGCTCGCCGATATAAGGGCCACAATGACCATGTGTTGCGTAAGCGTGAAATGGGTTTTTGCACACGCAACCGCATCAGCGTGATTGCTTTCCTTCCAATGGTCCCGATGCCTCGAGCCTTCCCTCATGGCGGATCGAGGCACACCTATCGGTTCGACCGAGCCATGTAATCCACGCAGAATTCGACGACCTCTTCGGTTGCATAACCTTCAATAATGCTACCTCCGGTCGAGATCGACCAGACGACGACTTCAAATTCCCATGTACCTCTCGAACGGGTACATGCTACTTGAGGAACACAGTTCGCACATCTTTATCTCCTCACAAGGTGAACAATGAGATGGACCATGATATCAAAAACGACGGGGAAATACATCTCAAGATTACATAGAGTCATCACCACCTCGCCTCGCAGAGCATCAAGTCCTTCGATCGATGACCTTCGAGCAATTGTGTTAAAGAAATAACACGCCTTTGTGATTGTCTCCTAACCTTGGTCAGTAAAATACTTCTAATTGCCACAGGAGCATCTGTGTCATAAGCACATGGCAATCATGGGACTTCATGCCGCTTAAACTCAAATCATGCATCAAACAAGTCTCTTCATGTTGGACGAGTAACCGGACGGAACTTTCACACCATGCAAGCACCGCACGCTTCCTTCTCACCTTGGACGAGTGTAACAAGCAGTGCTCACAAGATGTTCGCCTTTATCACTCTCTTTTGGTGCTAACTCAGTCCGATACCCATGTCAACCAAGTCAAGCCGCATTGATACCGCCCTTTGTTTTACCCTTAGTGTTCAAGAAGAAACCAATCAAGCTATCACAGACATTCTTCTCTCGTGCATCACGCCGATGCAAAGGTCAACTTCTAGGTGCTCCCAATAAGGTAGGTCCCAAAATATTGATCTCTTCTTTCACATGCTTTTCTCATGGGTCGATTTACGCCCCTTCCCTAGCACAACATCTAACTTCTTAACAATGTCATGAATGTTTGTCCCGCTTAAAGGCTTTCGAACTAAAGCGCCTTCGGTGGTGCCGTCAATTGTTGCTTCATCTTGTGGTATGGGTGATTTCTCAGGGAACCTACGGTGACGCATGTACACGGTTTTGCGTGAGTGATTCACCAGACACTCTCGGTGTCATCCAAGCAATGAGTACATGCTTTGGCTCTTTTGTACTCGCCTTGACAGTTTAGCAAGGGCGGGATAATTATTTATGGTGCGTAACAACAGCAGCTTCAAAGTGAAGTACTCTCGCTTGTGAGCATCCCATACCGCACCCTAAGAGCCCACAATGTATTGAGATCTTCCACCAATGGTGCTAGGTACACATCAATATCATTCCTGTGTTGCTTAGGGCCTTCGATGAGTAGAGACATTAATATGTACTTTCGCTTCATACACAACCAAGGAGGAAGGTTGTACACACAAAGATTTATGTGCCAAGTGCTATGACGGTTGCTCATGTTACCAAAAAGGATTCATTCCATCTCAGACTAATCCGAACTTTATATTCCTGATCCATCGCGAATTCTTCAAACCTCCTATCAATGTTTCTCCACCGAGTTGAATCGGCAGGTGCCTAGTCATTCCATCGTTTTACGCCATCCGAAAGTGCCATCGGCTAATTTGGCCTCTTTTGGGTTCGCAAACAACCGCTTCAAACGGGAATTATAGGCGATACCACGCCACCTTAGCCGGAGGTCCTTTCTTCACCTCATCACCCGATCTATCTTTACGCTTGTACCGGATGCGCTGTACACCGGACATACATGCAAGTTTATGTCTTGATCGCTTATGCACAGATACAATCATTCGGACATGCATGTATTCTTTCTACTTCCATTCCCAAGGGACAAAGAACCTTTTGGCTTTGTAGGTTGTTGTTGGCAACTCGCTTCTCCGAAGCATATCCGCCAATGCACCCAACAATGTCAGTGAAACTCTTGTCGGATCACCCGTTGCTTGCCTTTAATTTCAGCAATTCCAAAGACGGATGACAATCTTGTGTATCTGGACTTGCAACCCGGAACAAAGGTTTCTCCGAGTCGCCCATCAAGCTCCGAATTTTACATAGTCCCGCCATCACGGTTCCTTCGCATCCCATAGCAATCGATCCAGATTGTCATCGAAAGTACAATGATATCATCCGGAGTATCATCGACTTCGCCCACCATGCCAAGATTACTTGCTCTCTCAGATAATCTGCTCTTCACCGTGATCGTCCAACATGTATATCCCTTTGAAACCTCAGAGAATCAAGTGTGCTTCAATCTGTGCTGGGTTTCGAAACATCCGGAGATTCTCGCAGTCAATGCATGGACAAGGCATAAATTCCACCCCTTTGTTCAACATATCTACCTCTGCAGCTCTTCTAAAAGCGGAGACACCATTAATGTACTCGGGCTCACACGGTTCTCAAAGATACATCCAAATTTTCTCGTCCATCTACGCAACATATGTAACAATAGTTAAATGACGAATTTAGGTCATAACGCATAAATGGATACAACAAGCTAGATCTAGGGGTGTCCACTGTGAAGTTTGTAAATAATTACCCACCTTGCCATCGGGTTACACATATGAGGCATAAATGGGTATCCACACCAAAACCATCTATTCTTGGAGCTAGCTCTAATTTGCAAGCCAAACACCGATCTCTTCCCTACTTCAACTCTATGGTAGAGTGGAGCTGATTTTTTGGAATGGAGCTCTCCCAAACAGCCCCTAGAACACAGCCTTCATTTCCCAAGCTAGATATAAAATGTAATTCAGATTAGAAGCAATTACTAACCTTGGATGACCAAGAGCACAAGGATCTGCAATAAAATCACCAAATCTAGGGTCTTTTCACAAGGAACGCCTCAATCGCATGCGCAGTTCTCGTGAGACTGGCCGAGGAAATGTTAAAGAAACAGAGACGGACGGTCAAGGGGAGCTCTTCGCTTTATACACGTCATCGCAGACGGTTAGTAGATAACACCGTCATGATGTCAGAGATATAGCGCAGACGGTTTTTGGATCGAACCGCTCGTGATATGACCATAGATCATGACGGTCTATAGATGGCACCGCTCAGGATAACTCTCTCGACGGTTTTAGTCAAAAACCGTCATGATGTCACATCATCCTGACGGTTTTTGACTAAAACCGTCCGCAATGATGACCCTTCGCCTTCTCGACCGGTATTCTTGACCGTCGCGGCTCGCCTAATGCAATGTGCGGTCACAAGATCATATCATGTGTCCCTACTAATGCGCAATATATCCCTTGTCTTCCCAATGCTAGTGCATTGCCTTTAAGAACCCTCACCGGCAAGCGCGCTCGCCTCCATACCAAAGAACAAAGAAGACCAAGCTAGAGCCATGAGCAATACACCAAAGAACTCCTCGGCCGCTTCCACCCCACCGACGCCGCCGCCACCTCCAACCATACCCGCCGGCATGACTAAGCGCTGAATGGCTGCGGCGCTCACGCCGCCATCTCCACGGCTGCTCTTTTGGCCTCGCCTCCACCGCCGCCCCTCCCGGACGCCTCCACTTGCCAGCAGGCGGCGTCGGTGCCAGCCTCCTCCGCCCCCCAAAGACCTGAAGGCGCCCGCCTCCTCCTCCTCCTCCTCCGATGTAAGCTATGACTCGTCGGAGGGCTATCGCGACAGGTGGGAGCCGAGGATGACCCGGATCGAGCGGGCTCGAGCGAGATCTCGACGGCCGCAGCGAGGACTCCGCGGACTTCGACCCCCACTCCGGCTTCCTCCGACGATTTAAGACGAGGCGAGCAAGCTAGCTAGCTATATAGTGATCTGCTTTTAGTTAAAGTATATATAGTACTAGTCGATCTTTTGTAATGCTTCTTATATATAATGCAATCTATAATGCAGTAATTTCAATTATAATGCAATCTATAATCCAAGACTTTTTTTTGTATGGCGCGCAGCTCGAGATTTCAATGTATGATCACAGATTTTCGTGGATAAACACGCCTTTGATGACGAATATCACAGATCGATTTATCCACCAACCGCCTATGAAGTTCTTCCTAACATCCCACCGGTTTGTAGCTAAACCCGTCTCATTATATTTTAACGAATCACAGACGGTTTGATCTACAAACCGCTCGTGATGTGCTCGAACAACATCACAGCACGGTGCAGATTTGAAACCGCTCGCGATAATTAGGTATCGAGACGGTTTGATCTACAAACCGCTTTTTGATGTGCTCGAAAAAAATTCATCACTGCATCGTTTTATCTTAAAACCGCTCTATGATGATGTGTCTAATATAACCCTTTTGTAGTAGTGGTACTCGTATTGTTGCTTGGTCTTGATCATCATCTCCTTGATCAATTTTAAATAAGGATCATTACCTGAAATAAACTTTAAAAAACAAATTTTCAAAAAGTTTAAAAAATATTTGAATTGTCTGATAAATCAAAATCCGAAATCTGAAAACTGTGCAGAGCAGATTGCAATCATATAAGTTCAGTGCTTACTGCATTGATAGGTTTTATTGAGCAAACAAAGAAAATTTAAATTTTTTGAAAATTTTATAGAATGGTACTGAGAAAATTATTAATATGTCATAAAAATTTCAGATCATGATCACACCGAAGAAAATTTGTAAAAATATAATAAGTTTACTGTCCCAATTATGTCCATTCGGTTTTTTATTTTTAAAGATAACAAATGATGTTAAATTATTTTGAAAATTTTTTGTATGATCCCAAACTACTAAGAATGGTACCATAATTTTTTCACATCATTATCAAGCTTTTAAAAATTCTTAAAAATCTGACAAGGTTTCTGCCCAAATTTTAAAAAATCTCAAAAATTAGTTTTTCATCAAACCATGTGAGCACTCAGCAGAGCAGTTCAGGCTCATGCACTATACATCTGACATGAATTTTTGTTTTGCAAGGTACAGCTAGAGCAGCAGCCTGATTCCTTGGCATCCTAGCTAGTTCTTGTGATGGATGTGACGAACGACGATGCAGACCTGCCGACTGATACCTGTCTTGTAGGGCAACAAACTGTCCCGATTCTAGAACATTCTTCTTAATCGTTTAATTGTTCGGTATCTAAGTGCCTCAATTATCTTCCTGACGTGGACACCACGTAGGCCGGCCTGCTACCGCGACGTGGAGGCGATGCTGATGGATGCTTCTCCTGGCTGCCGCGTCAGCTAACTCCATGTGGGAAAATTGGGTGAACTACTGCTCCGCGGTTCCGCACATTGCTACGTGTCGAGACGGGCAGAAATTTTGACAAAGAGCGAAAATATTATTAGGAAAACCTAAAAAAGTAATGATTTTCTTTTTAAAAAATTGTAAAAACATTGCTTTAATTTTTTAAAAAACTATTCACCAAACATAAAAAATTTAATGCCACATGTCAGAATAGTTAGATTAAAAAATTAAAAATTTAATTTAAAAAAATAATTGAAAGACAATAAAAATAATGTAGACGTTGTATCTTAGCACTATAGAAACTACGATATTTTGCGCGACGTGGCAGGGTGGACTGCCGTACCTCTCAAGGTTATATATACAGTAGTTTAGATTAGTGGTGCAGCTGTCTTTGTTCTTGATACTTCTACTGTGTCAAGAAGAATGCCCAGGTTCAGCCACGTGCACCAAACGGACGGCGTACTCGACACAAATCTAGTTCCCTGTCAACATTGGCTACCTCAGTATGTGGCTCTCATCTGCTGTTGCCTTGCCTGATGTCCTGATTGCATCGCATAGCTAGCCAATTATTTTGCCAGTATCATCCCTGAAATTCCAAACGGTTTCGATGAAGCAAGAACAAATCAAGCAACACAACTACCGAACATGCATGCATGACAAGCAAGTAAAACTCCCTTGTATTTACATCACAAGAAGAGAGGACAGACACAACACACATCATGTACAATATACGGTACTGATACCATGCTAGCTACCATTTGCCCTACCGGCAAGACGGCAAACTAATTAAGCTCTTGTTCCATGCGTGCAGATGAGAGCATGGCAAGGCGTCATGGATAGTAGGCTCATAGCTCTCGCTCTCCCATGTATTTACAGCTGACCGGCTGAGATCGAACGGGCCGGGCAAAGGGGAAAAAAAGAGAGGTGCCACTACTTAGTCTCTGACCGGGATCGCGCCCCCGGCGCGCCGGAGCGGCGAGAGCGAGCGCGAGGCCCGCGGCGGCGGTGGCCCACGGAAACCGCCTGCCGGCATCGTCTCCAGCAGCTGCAGCTTCAGGACGTGCTCCCTGGCCTCCTCGTCCTCCTGCTTGATCCTCCTGACCTGGCTGTGGATCAGCAGCACCTCCCGCTCCTGGTGATCCCTGATCAGCACTCCTCTCCTCGCACCTTGCTCCAGCGTTTGAACCCTCTCCTCCGTTGGAACGAACGGCGATCTTGTTCTTGCCATACTGACACAAGCTGACAAGCTTAATTTTGCTGAATTTGTCGACCCAATTTTGGTTCACGGTATATATATAGATAGAGGGATGGAGAGAGAGAGAGAGAGGGGCTGTAAGGCTTGGGTTTGTTTGTGGTTTTTGTATGAAAGTGACGGCGGCCGGGTGGCAAACGTGGGGTGGCTTCCGACCGGTCGTCTCAACTGCTGGGAAAGGAACGCCACGGCGGATAGCTATCTCCAGTTTTTCCAGGACATGTATTAATTGTGCAAGATTTTGCTTTGCTTGGCCGATTTACGCGGTTATTTATAGCTGCATGTGTTATGCCTTTGGACCAGACACGTGGAATATACTGCTCCCTCAAGTGATAAATAGCTGTCGTTTTGAAAATCAATATGATGTGTGAAATAAAACTTTGACAACTAATTTTTATTATAATATATTTATAAAACCTAATAAAAATATAATATTATGAAAATACAAGACAAATCTATATATATGACTTTCATATCTCTAATTTAAATATTTAAAAAGATATTGACAATAAAAGTTTTAAAAGTTTAACCGTACATATATCTAAAATGATAATTATTTCTGACTAGCTAGAGGGAGTACTCGTATGCTTGATACAGTCCATCCAAACCATAAGCTTTTTTGGCTTTTCTATGAGTAGTATGGAGTAGTATATTGTTCTTACAGCATTAACAAGACGTTTACAACTCTTCGCAAGATGCTGTAACAAAATGCTGAACACATTTGCCACTCAAGAAGCTGATGAAGAACAGTAGGAGGAGGGCTACTTTCGTGATTACAGGATCTTGTCAATCGCTACCTACCCACATAGGCGGAGGCAATGGTAGGGCTAAGTGGGGCTAGAACCCACCCCGTCAGCCTAATAAAAGAGTTTTCAGAAGCGCGCGATGAATGATAATATCAACTGTCAACTCTTATGAAGTAATAAATGGTACGTTTTTCTCCTTTTATAGTTACATACTTATATTACATACAATTTAAATTTCAACTATTTTATAATATATCGATAATCATAGTAATTAATTTTAGATGTCTCTTTTTTAAATCTTCCATTTAGAACTTTCTAGCCTCACCACTACCTACCCACCGAAATGAATCCACAGTACGTGCCGTCTTGGCGCACACCAAAACCGACAGATGAAAAAGGAGGCAACCAGTAAAACAGGAAAGAAAAACAGAAGAACAATCACGGCGACATTGACTACGGTAAGAACAAGAAGATGCCGATTCTCACCCTTAACCGCGCTATCTCCGTTCTCCTCGCCGCAGCCACGCTTGGGCAAGCCCGGCCATGGTTGATCTTCTCTCCACTGTGGCCGCCTCGCGACTGCCTTCGTCCACTCCGATTGAGGAAGCATCGCCAATGCGGAGTCCCCCAACCCCGGCTCCGCCCGGTTTTGGTTTTCCCTCCACTATGGCGGCCAGAACCGGGGCGCAGCCCTTCTTCACCGGCCATGGCGACTCCCCCGCCTCCTCGCGCAGTCCCTTGGGACTTGGCTCTCCTCACCTCGCGTCGCAACGAGGATGAAGCCACGGCCCGGCACTCCATTGGCTTGATACCAGGGCTGGGCGTCGCCGCTTCTTCTTCACTTCTCCACGGCTTCGGTGGCGGCGGCACTGGATTCTTCCCCTCACCAGATGAGGGGGAGGGCTCCCACCACTGAGTGCCGCATGAAGAGGGGAAGGGGGAACGCCGCCGTGACCATGACCCTCTAGATCCATGCGCGAGTGACCTTCCTGGTGCTGGTGATGGACTCCTACGGCTGGTAATGGCGGCGGATCGGGCTATTGCGTCGGCAGTAGCTGCGCTCGAAGCAATGGCGGCGACATTTGCGGTCAAGGCAGTGGCGAAGCAAAATGGGGAATGGTTAGGGTTCTAACCCTAATTGACCGATTCTCCTCGGTTTTATGCGGCGCGGGCGCACTTCGTTGGGCCAGAACGGCGGCCTTGACCCAGGCTGTGGCCTGTGTTGCCTCCCGCGCGCAAGCGTGACATGGACCCATTTGCGGGACCGAGCCCACGTTGCATTCCCCTGCACCCCTTCCGGCCTCTACGGGCCATAACTGTAGCAGGCCAAACAAATTCAGCCTGTAACTAATTAATTGATTTCTATTTTCTAGTATTGTCAGCATTAATGCATTTTAGTCCCTATATTTAGCAGTATTTGCATAATGTTGTATATCAGTGTGTTGTCTTATATTTTTAGACCCCTGATGTAATCTGTAATTTGTAAATATATATGTGTGTATGTATGTTTGTACTTATGCATATATGTATATTTTGTGTATGTTATTAATCTTGCAATTTAACAAATTGCATTTTAATAACTTTAAATTCTCACAATTAAGTACCACTTAATTGTTCAGGATTTTAAGCAAATTTAAATGCATGTCTTACATTATTTTGAGAATAAAACACAAGGTGATGGAGTCTAGGGTTTTGGCTGCGTCTTATTCAATTTTCTGAATATTTCTGCCTGGAGACCATGCCTTTTTGAGCAGCAATAAAAATTGCCCATCACTATGAGGTCTACATCATGTTTTAAACTTGATGATTACCTATAAAGTGTTATCTCAATAATGTTTTTGGATATAAGGTCTACTCCATTTATGGAGATTACCTTAATTACATGGTCTACTCCATTTATGGAGATTACCTTAATTTGTGGAGATTGCCTTTATTATATGACCTACTCCAATCATCCAAAACATAAGACATGATTTAAAATTTGCAACTAAATATTACAACACCACCATTAAGGTTTTTAAATTTACCAATATTTGGTGAATTAATAAAATCAATGGTTATGCCATGTAGGAAATGCAAAAAGAGTTTGAAGAACTCACCCTTGATGGGAGCAATTATCCTTCATGGGCATCGGATATGAAAATAAGTTTTGCATCTCGAGAGATTTCGATTTGCGATAAATGAACTAGCTTGAAGGGCCCCTCCTGTCCTGAAACAATGAAGTATCTTGCTTTACTTTTGTTACGCATTTCTATCCATAAAAATCTCAAGAAAGAGTATCTTTTGGAAGAAAATCCTCGTGCTCGTGGGTTGCACTTCAAGAACGTTATGAGCAATGAAGGAAATCATATATCCCGATGCACAACATGATTGGAATCATCTACGCCTACAAGATTTTAAATCGTGGTTGAATACAATCATATGCTCATAACATCTCTGTATGTAGAGTTGAAATTTTGCGAAAAAGAACCGACGGAGGCGAGAAAGATAGAGAAAACTCTATCTACTATGCTTCTATGACACGGTATTGTGTAATCAATACCGTAAAGAAAAATACCGTGTTTATTCGGCTTATTCATACATTATGTCAGTTGAAAAGAATGATGAACTTCTTATTAAAAATCATAAGTTAAGCCCAATTGGCTCAAAGACCTTTGCTCGAAATTCATAATGTTCGAATAACGCTCGAATAAAAGAAAGTTCAATGGATCTCCATCCGTAATCCAAAGAAACATTACAGTAGCATAAATTCAACAAGAACCGCAGACACCGTGCTAACAAGAAGGCGCGTGGCAATGCACAACCTACCTATGACAATAAAAGACTTTGTCATAAGTGTGGTTGTAACACGCATTTTGCCGCGACTTGTCGTACTCCCAAACACTTGGTTGATCTTTATCAGCAATCCCTCCGTGATGACAAACAAAAGGCACCAAGATATGAAGCACACTTCAATCTTACTACTGAGACGTCTAAGGAGGCTGGTTGTTCGTCTTCGGTTCCGCAAGAATCGCCTAACAATGAAGCCCTTACTTAGCACATGGACCTTCCTGCAACGGATGACATGCTCATCGAGTACACCTCGGGTGACATGTATGGAGATTTATCTTAAATCTTCATGTCCATAATTATTGTCAAATAAGTATTGTATGTTGTAATAATTACAATTTCAAAAACTTATTTGTAATTTGGAGTTGTATATTTGTTTGTACAAACTCATATGTATTGTAATATTGCATTATCATTATGTTAGATATTCAATACAATGTGTATGTATCTCTATATGTGATGAATAAAGAATTTTAATTAAATTCTTGTTCTTAATATAGATGTCTCTTGAAGTCAATCCCTCGGAGGAGGAATTATGCCTTGTGGACAGTTGTACCACAAACTCTATACTCACAGAAATAAAATATTTCCAAACTCTTAAGAAAAGAGAAGGAAATGTTTTAACGATCGCTGGTCGTGATGCGTTGATAGTTGGCTATGGTAGAGCCACAATCACCCTCCCTATGGGTACACAAATTACAATCGAGGATGCTTTGTTGTATCCCGATTCAACTCGTACCTTGTTGAGTTATAGAGATATTCGTAAGAATGGTATTCATGTGGAAACACATGAAGAAAACAAAGAGGAGTATCTTCTCTTAACCAAAATTACTGGATATGGCAAGCAAATATGCGAAAAAATTCCAACTCTCGACTCTGGATTGTACTATACATACATTAAGCCCATAAAACATGTTGCATACAAGGTAATTTTTCAAAATGTCGATGCATTCCAAACTTGGCATGATCGACTTGGGCACCCGATATCGGGATGATGAGAAAAATTATCACTAGTTCTATCGGTCATGATTTGTGACTACAAAATTTCCCAAATCTTGGATTTTGTATGTACAACATGTGCTCTTTGAAATTGATTTTAAGACCATCACATCTTAAAATCAAAATGAACCATAAATTTCTTGAAAGAATTCAAGGTGACATTTGTGGTCGATTGAGCCAACTTCGGACCGCTCGGTGCTATGGTTTTGATTGCGCATCTACTAGATGGTCACATGTGTGCTTATTGTCCACACGAAACCATGCCTTCGCGAAAATAATGTCTCAAATTATTAAGCTGAAGGCACATTATCCTGAACATCGGATTCAATCAATCCGAATGGACAATGCTGTTGAATTTTCCTCCCATGCTTTCAATGATTATTGCATGGCTTTAGGAATTCGGTACAACATTCTGCTCCATATGTCCATACTCGAGAATGGTTTGGTGAATCGTTGATTAAGAGAATCAAGCTCATTGCGTCCATTCTTGATGAATTGCTCATTGCCTACGTCGTGTTGGGGTCATGCGGTCTTACACGCTTGACTTAATCAACCGACCAACCGCATATCATGATTCTTCTCCCATGCGGTTAGTGCGTGGAAATCCACCAAGTATTTCCCATTTAGTAAGTTCGGATGTGCGGTGTACATTAGATCTCACCACCCCAAATACAGCACTCTATGGGCCCTCATAGAAAATTGGGGATCTATGTAGGATTTCAATCTCCGTCGATCATTAAGTATTTAGAATCTCTTCTGAGGATCTATTTACTACCCTATATCTTGTTGTATATTCAATGAGGAACATTTCCCGGCATTAGGGGGAGATTTCAATTACCAGAAAGAATGCCGTGAAATTGATTGGAATGCTCAAAGTATTTCGTCCTCGGATCCACGTACTCAAGAAACTGAACTTCAAGTTCAGAAAATAATTGGTTTGCAAGATATTGCGAACAATCTGCCAGACGCATTTACTGATTATAAGGGTGTCATGAAATCCTTTATTCCTGCAAGGAATGTGCCTGAAAGAGTGGAGGTACCAAATAAAACCACTCAACCCCCGATTAGCAATAAGAGGGGGAGAAGTAAGGCCTCTAAGCAGAAAAAGGTGGTAAATGCAGATCAACCTATGGTTGATAGACACCAAAGTGGACTTGATCCACAACCCTCTTCGGTTGTGCACATTGCTGAACTTGGGACATCGGATAACCCCAGATCCATCGTTACGGGAAATAATGATAAATCTCTTAGGGTGAACGAAATTGCTACAAATTATCTTGAGGCGGAGAGTTTTTGGCCCGTAAAGCTACGATTGTTAAACACTTATTTCTCCGAGCGATTCTCGACATCCTGAATGATCCGGACCCTAAGTCCATGGCGAGTGTAAGCAACTCCGAATGGAATCAATGGAAGGAAGCGATCGGGCAGAGATTGCCTCGCTTTATAAAAGAGAAGTATTCTCGGTGATGCCCACACCTCGTGGCACCTTCCTGTAGGATACAAGTGGGTTTTCATCCGGAAGCGGAATGAAAATAATGAAGTGGTGAGATATAAAGCAAGGCTAGTAGCTCAAGGCTTCACGCAGCGGCGGTGTTGATTATAATGAGACTTATTCTCCGGTTATGAGTGGCATAACTTTCCGATATTTGATATCCTTGGCGATCAAAATCGCCTATCTTTGCGCTTGATGGGCGTAGTACAAACATACTTGTATGGGTCCTTTGGATTCTGAGATTTACATGAAGGTTCGATGAAATCAATGTACCAATCCACGAGCAAATCGTAACATGTATTGTGTAAAATTGCAAAAGTCATTGTATGGCTTAAAGCAATCAGGGCACATGTGGTACAATCGATTAAGTGAATTCCTTTCTTTAAAGGGGTACACTAATAATGATGACTGACCATGTGTTTTCATTAAGAAATCCTCTACAGGATTTTGTATCATTTCGAGATCGTTGATGATCTCAACATCATTGGCAACGGCACCGATATTAATGAAGCACGTCATCATTTAAAGACGGAGTTTGAGATGAAGGATTTGGGTAAAACCAAATTTTGCTTAGGTTTGCAACTTGAGCATTTACCTTGAGGAATTTTTGTATATCAAGCTAGTTATATCCGTAAAATATTGGAGAAATTCAATATGGATAAGTCGTATCCATCGAGTAACCCTTATGGTGGTCGATCTCTAGGCGTGAAAAGACCCTTTTAGACCTCGGGGTGATGGAGAAGAGATTTTGGGACCCGAGTTCCCTTATCTTAGTGCTATTAGTGCGCTCATGTATCTTGCAAATAGTACCCTGGGACATTGCATTTGCAAAGTGAATCTACTTGCAAGACACGGTATTGCTCCCACCAAGCGTCATTGGTGCAGGTGAAGAATGTCTTTAGATATCTCAATGGTACAAAAGATCTTGGTCTTTTCTATGGAAGAAACCGAGATTCGACTTTGATTGGATATCTGAGATCTTGGCTATTTATCTCGATCCCCACAACGCGATCACAAACCGCTTTGTATACTTACAAGGTGGAACTGACCATCTCTTGGAAATCTTCCAAACAAACTTTGGTGGCTACCTCTACCAATCATTCGAAATAATTGCATTATATGAGGCCTCCGAGAATGTGTTTGGCTTCATAGAATGATAAACCACATACTTGATCATGTGGTCTTGGTTCCATTGAATCTCCAACCATTATCTATGAAGATAATCTTTGCTTGTGTGATTCGAGATGGAGACAAAGTTATATTAAGAGCAACATCACTAAGCATATTGCTCCAAAATTGTTTTATCCCCATGAATTGCAAAAGAGTGGGAAATAAACATCCTACAAACTAAGTCATGTGATAATCTCATTGATTTATTCACAAAGTCTCTACCTTATTCTACATTTTCTAAATGTGTTAAGGGAATTGGTATGAGACGGCTTAGAGATTTCTTGAGAATCGGGGAGTTTTCTCTCGATAATAACCTGCTTAACATTATATTGTACTCTTTTCTTTGTATGAGTTTTTCCCTCTTTGAGGTTTTCTCATGTAAAGTTTTTAACGAGGCAATATCAATACAGCTTTATATGTCGTATCATCTATTTTTTCCCTTTGGGTTTTTAGAGGATGATATTAGGCATGTCAAGTTCATAGACAAAATAATTCCATATTGATCTCGAAGATGGATTCGATCAAGGAGTGTTGCGAACAAATAGCGATTGGTGATCTCATCGGAAGAATGGAAGTTACATCAAACTACCGAATCAATCAACCAACGCGATGCATCAACGAAGAGACACCTATTCACGAAGCAATGCGTTCTCTCATCTCTCTCCCCCTCTGTAATCCCAAACGGGTGTGAATCCACCCGTTCATCATGTATAAATATGTTGATCAATCAATGGAAAAGATACAAGAGTTCATACATCATTGTCTTTACATCTTTACTTACAACAGCAACGACCAAAACTGGCGTTTCCCAATCTCGTAGAAACTTTATTAATTGTGGCGCACACAAGTCAACATGGAGGTATGGAACACACGGTCCATTGGGCGTGCATCCAAAGCTGACGCAGCAGAAAGATTTCACATATGGTTTCGCTCCCGTCTCAATTAAGGCCATTCACAGTGGAGAGTTTCGTTACACGGTTTTCGATAGTGCCACGTCATATTTAGATATTTGGGTTGATGAATGAAACAACCTCTCTTAATGCACAGTTTCATTTTGCAGTTTCATAGGCATGACATAACATTTAATTGCTACATGGTGTTGCGATCAAATATGTCATATAAATTGTGTAGCCACTTGCAATTATATCTAGCACACTACTATATGGCCACACGGGATCCAGAAAAGGTGTGGAGATGAAACAAATCACTCTCAGTGGGGTTTCATCCCAGTTTCAAAGCACTTGGTAGCAAGTGTACACGGGTTTCATCCCCATGAAACTCAACTCTCCTCTCTCCTCATAAATTTGTTGCCATGTCACCACTTTTGCCTATGTGGCATCTCATTTAATAAGAATGAAACTCTCATAAAACTTGCACTGTGAATGGTCTAAGATAGTTATGCATGCACGAGCATGACGTAAAAATAACGTGGCGAGTGCCGTGAGCCAAAGTATTTACCGCCACATTTTCAATGGCCAGCCGTGGCTGACACCACGCGCATCATCCAACGCACCACAAGCCAAGAGTAAACACTAGCTTTTGCAAAAGACGTGTGTGCTTTTGATTCGATCGTTCATGATTTTGAGATAAAACTCACTGGACGGTAGGTGACTTGCTCCAGTGGCAATGGTAGGTACATGTTATCTATTTATAAGTTTATGTCATATAGAATTTTAGATTACGTGACTGAGAAAGAAAGATGTTACCTTCAGCTATGTTTCAGCTTTAGACTAAAAACTCTCCAAAACAGTATAGTTGCAAAGCAGCTAGAAAGTTAAGTCACAACAGAACCATATATAAGAATAATATCAGCACAAGAGATTTAGGGTCGGCTGAAAGCGCGCATACCCAGGTTAGCTTAGCCTATATTTATACTAAGAGATTATATATACATATATGGATACAATGATTAATATCCTCCAGTGATCACGTACGTGATTGGTTGCCAAAGTTAACAACATATACACATGATTCGTCGAGATATACATCTATCTGCTAACATCCTCCCTCAATCACAACTCATGAAGGTTGAGATTGCGTTTGAAGATTTCCTGTTGCCATGTAGAAAGAGGTTTGGTGAAACCATCTGCTACCTGATCTTGTGAAGGAATAAATCTTATATCAAGAACTCGTCTTGCCACTCGATCACGAATAAAATGGAAATCCACTTCAATGTGCTTGGTTCTAGCATGAAACACCGGATTTGCAGACAGATATGTAGCACCCAGATTGTCACACCATAGACAAATTGCACGAGACTGAAAAACACCAAGCTCACCTAGAATAGACTAAATCCATACAATTTCTGTCGTAGCATTAGCAAGGGCTTTGTATTCTGCTTCTGTGCTTGAGCGAGAAACAACAGCTTGTTTACGTGCACTCCATGAGATTAAGTTAGATCCAAAAAATACAGCAAAGCCACTTGTAGACTTACGATCATCCGGACATCCAGCCCAATCTGCATCAGAAAAGGCACTCACCATGGTAAAAGAAGACTTACAAATTCTCAAACCAGTTGTTGCAGTGTGACTGAGATAACGAAGTATCCGTTTCACCGCCGTCCAATGAACACTGGTAGGAGAATGTAGGAACTGACACATCTTATTAACAGAAAAAGCAATGTCCGAATGAGTAAGAACTAAGTATTGAAGTGCACCAACAGTGCTACAATATCTGGTAGCATCATCAGGTCCAAGCGGTGTCCCAACAGTGAGAGATAATTTTTCAGAAGAAGACATGGGAGTGGTAACACCTTTGCAAGACATCATCCCAACACGACGCAACAGATCCTCAATATATTGTTTTTGAGAAAGGATCAAGCCATCAGGAACACGGGTGACAGCGATGCCAAGGAAAAAATAGAGTGGACCAAGATCCTTAAGGGCAAAAGAACGATGAAGATCACCAAGGAGCTGTTGAACCGCAGTAGAAGAAGAACCAATGATGATATCACCCACATAAATAAGCATATACATGGTGTAAAACTATTAGAGACATAGAAATTATGAGAAGCATCCTTGCCTCCGTAGAGGCTGCTGTGTATTCTTTATATAGTTCATCAGAGAACAACCTTACGAGACATAGCCCAACAACTCGATAGTCAGTACAAGATAGTTGTTACAACAACCTCATCTATCTGCAAAAGCAAAAGCAAAAGCTAACTATCTTGTAATGTGCGACCGGTGTTTGTTGTGCGAGAATATGACCATTGACCGTTACGTAACGTATACATGTTTTCTAATTCTAACACATCCTCAATCACAACTTTCTTAAGTTGAGATTGTTCTTAATTCTTCCACTTTTTTGTGTGTTAATGCCTTGGTAAAACCATCTGCTACTTGATCTCCAGTAGATATGAATCGAACGTCTAATTTCTTCAGAGAACTCTATCTCGACAAAGTGATAATCAACTTCTATGTGTTTAGATCGGCATGAAATACTGATTTGAAGAAAGATACTTTGCTCCCATATTGTCACACCATAATCGAGCACTACTAGGACATGGTATTTTCAACTCATCTAGCAAAGTTTGAATCCACATTACTTCTCACAGTAGCATTTGCCATTGCTTTGTATTCTCGCCTCGATATTAGACACGACATTTGTTGGTGTTTTTCGGCACTCCATGAAACAAGATTTGACCCAAGGAAGATAGCAAAACCACCAGTCGATTTTCTGTCATCTGAGCATCCAGCCCAATCTGCATCAGAGAATGCACTGACTAGTAGAGAGGATGACTTCTGAATTTGTAAACCAATATCCGAAGTGAACTTGATGTATCTTAGAATTCTTTTAACAGCTGTCAAATGCTGAATTGTAGGAGCATGCAGATATTGGCATACCTTATTAACTGTAAAGGAAATATCAGGCCGTGTTAAGGTTAAATATTGTAAGCCTCCTACTAAACTTCTATACCTTGTTGCATCCTCTGATCCAAGTGCATCACCACTATATACTGAGAGCTTTTCACTGGTAGAAAGAGGAGTAATGACTGGCTTGCAATTCATCATTCCTGCCTTTTTTAATAACTCATTTGCATATTTTTCTTGAGACAACAATATTCCTTCATTAGTCTTCTTGACCTCTATCCCCAAGAAATAATGTAGAGTTCCTAGATCCTTTAAGGCAAATTCTGTCTTAAGGTCTATCAATAGCGCTGTTACTGCCTCTTGTGAAGAGCTTGTCACAATTATGTCATCAACATTGTGACAGAACCCTTTATGAAGAAAAATAGAGATGTATCCGCCTTGGAAGCATGAAACCCAAGAGACAATAATTTTTCACTGAGTCGAGAATACCAGGCTCGTGGTGCTTGTTTTAGCCCATACAATGCCTTGTTCAACTTGCATACATGCTGTGGTTTAGACAAATCCTCATACCTAGGAGGTTGTTTCATGTACACCTCTTCCTCAAGAACATCATGAAGAAACGCGTTCTGAACATCCAATTGGCGAAGACACCATCCTCTGGACACAGTAATGGATAAAACAAGTCTAATAGTGACAGTCTTAACTACTGGACTGAATGTATCTTCATAATCAATGCCATACCTTTGCTTAAAACCTTTTGCTACCAATCTTGCTTTATACTGTCAATTGATCCATCTGCTTTACGCTTGATCTTGAACACCCATTTACAATCAATAACATTTCTCCCTTTATCTGGTGGAACAAGATGCCAGGTACTATTTTTCATAAGAGCCATATACTCACTATCCATTGCAACTTTCCATTGTGCATCAGCTAGAGCCTCTTGTACAGTACTCGGTTCTGCAATAGTAGCTAAACACCCATACCTTACTGTTCCATCGGTGTACACCTTCGGTTTGCGAATTCCACTCTGAAGCCGTGTACATCGCAGCAGATGTGAGTCAGTAGCAGAGCTTGGTGCAGTAGATTCAGTCGGAAACTCATCAGGTGCAAGAATTCCAGCAGTTGCAGTGTCACTGTGTTCTCCCGGCGACTCAGCAGTGAGCAAGTTTGGGACGCCAACCACAGCTGAGCGCGTGGCCTCCCTGGCTGCAGACGGAGACAGCACAGGAGGTTGCGTGGCCTCTCGTGTTGTAGATGGCGATAGCACAGATGTACCCGAGACTGCAGACGGACAGGTGACAAGAGGAGAAACACAGAGAGGTGCGCCAAGACCGCCAGAGGCTGGTACGACGGTCGACACACGATCCGAAGATGATGCGATGGAACTCGATCCGAGCTCGGTGGTCGGAGGGAATGAGAGAACAGCCTGGGTAGATGCGCCATGGGAACACTGCTCATAATCCTGCACGGAAACATGATTGGAGGCCAAATTTTCTGCACAGCCACTTGTTCCGTCAGTGGGGTTAGTTGAACAATAATCAGCATTGTCATCAGTAGAAATACCCCTAGATAATGAATCAGTAAGAAGATGTTCAGATCGAAATCGTGTGCCCGCATTGGAATGTAACTCAGCAAATGGAAACACATGTTCATCAAAAATAACATCCCGGGAGATATATATGCGACCAGCCGCAATATCAAGACACTTGAACCCCTTATGCATGTTGCTATAACCAAGAAATACACATCTTTTGGATCTGAACTGAAGTTTGTGTGAGGCATAGGGACAAAGGTATGGCCAGCAGGCAAACCCAAAAACCCGAAGACTAGAATAATCAGGCTGATGACCAAGAAGACGAAAAAAGAGGTGTGTCATTGTTGATGACACGGCTAGGAAGTCTATTTATGAGATAGGTGGCAGCAAGAAAGGCTTGATCCCAATACTTCAGTGGCATAGACGCTTGGGCAAGCAGGGCAAGGTCAGTTTCAACAATGTGACGATGTTTGCGTTCGGCACTACCATTTTGTTGATGTGCATGAGGACAGGAAACAAAATGAGAAATGCCAGTTTGTCGAAAAAAGGAGTTTAGGCGCTCATATTCACCGCCCCAATCGCTTTGAATAGGAACAATTTTTCGACCAAGGAGACGCTCAACAAGAGACTGAAACTCATGAAAATATTTAAACACTTCAGATTTATGACGAAGCAAATAAATCCACGTGAATTTGCTATAACCATCAATAAAACTAACATAATATTTCTTGCCACCAAAAGAGTTAATAGCAGGTCCCCAGACATCAGAGAAAATAAGTTGTAAAGGAGCATTAGACTTGCTAGTGGACACCGGATATGGTAATTGATGAGCCTTGGCTTATTGACAAGCATTACAGATAGATTTTTTATTGACATCACTGGAGCATGGAAGACGACAGCTGCTGATGACTCGATGAACAACTTCAGAAGATGGATGTCCTAGACGCCCGTGCCAGTAGGAGATGGATGGTGCGACGGTAGAGGTAGCAGCAAAAACATGCTTCGGAAACACAGATGAAGGTAGCGGCATAGCATACAGACCACCTTTACATGGTCCGCGGAGCAATATCCTCTTCGTGGTTTGATCCTTGACCAAGAAGAAATGAGGATGAAACTCAAGAAAGGTGTCATTGTTAGCAGTGAAAAGATGAACGGAAACAAGATTTTTTGTTGCTTGTGGAACATGTAAGACATTACGAAGATGAAGATCACGACTAGGGGTATGAATAACTGAATGACCAATGCGATTAATGTTCATACTTGCTCCATTCACAGTACAGATTTGATCATGCCCATTGTAACGATCATGCATTACTAGCTTGTCAAGTTCCCCAGTAATGTGATCCGTTGCTCCTGTATCTGTGTACCATGCGGAATCGTTGCTGGAGGAAGACATTGCAACGGCTGCCATGCGCTAATCCGGGACAAATGCTTCATCAAAACGATGCCAATAGACCGCCGCAGCATGGCCGCATTTGAAGCAGCACTGCACTGGTGGTCGATTTAAATCTGCACGGTGGTCTTCGATTTGTTGTAGCTCTTGCGCCACGCCCTGAGTGAGATTAGTAGCGGTTTGCGTGGAGTTGTTGCCAGAAGCTCTTGAACTCCACCACTTACTCATAATCGAGCATTTGAGCATAGAGTTCACTGGGAGTGATTGGTTCCACTCATGCTACAACAGCAGAAACAAGAGGATTGTAGTCTTCATCAAGACCTGTGAGAAGATAGGAAACAAATTCCTCATCTTCTAGAGTTTTGCCAGTCGCCGCCATCTCGTCGGCGTAGCCACGCATTTTCGAGTAGTACTCGGCTACTGTGGAGGTGCCCTTCTTTGTTGTAGCAAGAGCAATGCGTGTGTTGACAAAGCGTGCCCTTGTCTGGGATGCGTACATCTGCTCCAGAGTGCTCCAAACTTACGCCGCAGTTCGGAGCGAGGCGACGCTCATCAGAACTTCGCGTGTTAAGGAGGAGAGAAGATAACTGAGAACGGCTTGGTCCTGAGCGATCCACCGAGCGTACCAGGATTGATCTTCTTCACGGTCTTGTCTTCAATCTTTTCTTCAAGTTCTTGAGGAGGTGGGACAGCCGAACCATCTAGGAATCCTTCAAGCTGTGCACCACGTATAGCAGGAAGAACTTGAGCACTCCATAGAGCATGATTTGATTTGGAGAGCTTCTCAGTGACAGGAATAGCAAAGGATGATGGGAGGATGAACGTGGAGGTGCTTGAATTTGCCATGGATGTTTTAGAGGAAGCTAGCTCTGATACCATGTAAAAACTATTAGAGACATAGAAATTATGAGAAGCATCCTTGCCTCCGTAGAGGCTGCTATGTATTCTTTATATAGTTCATCAGAGAACAACCTTACAGACATAGCCCAACAACCTGATAGCTGTACAAGATAGTTGTTACAACAACCTCATCTATCTGCAAAAGCAAAAGCAAAAGCTAACTATCTTGTACTGTGCGACCAGGTGTTTGTTGTGCCAGAATATGACCATTGACTGGTTACAGAATGTATACATGTTTTCTAATTCTAACACATGGTACTGTTATGGTGAGCATAAATGAATAATGACGTATCTGCACGGGATGGTAGAAAGCCAAGTTCCTGAAGCTTTGAGCTCAGACGGGCATACCAGGCAGTGGGGCTTGTTTCAAGCCATATAATGCCTTGTGGAGTTTGCAGACCATGTGTGGTCATTGTGTATCAATATAGCCAGGAGGTTGACGCATATAGACATCCTCTTCTAGAACACCATGCAAAAACGTGTTTTGAACATCCAACTGTCGTAAAGCCCAGCCACGAGAAATAGCGATGGAGAGAACCAGGCGAATGGTGGCGGGTTTGATCACAGGACTAAAGGTGTCTTCATAATCAAGACCATAGCGTTGGCGAAAACCTTTAGCCACTAACCGAGCCTTGTACCGATCAATGCTGCCATTAGCTTTGTGTTTGATCTTGTAAACCCATTTGCAGTCAATAATATTGCAGCCACGAGCAGGAGGAACCAGACTCCAGGTACCATTATGCTGCAGGGCATTAAACTCAGTGTTCATAGCTTGTTTCCAGGAAGGATTAGCTAGCGCAGCTGCTAATGACGCACGTTCGCGAGACACAACAAGGCCATATTGAAGAAAATCACGAGAGAACTTGCGAGGAACCTGAGTGTTATTTTGAAGACGAGTTGTCATATGATGTGTGCGCTGTGTAGAGCTCAAAAACAGCCGGTGCGACATCCGAAGAGGGAACTGCCGTTGATGCCTGAAGTGGGCTCGATGAAGCACGCTCGCCAGAAGGTGTAGATGCAGACGGCACAGGTGATGCAATGGATGACACCGAGGTCGCAGCGTCATGCGTGGCGCTAGATGTCACGGCTGCAGGGTTGTGCGTGGCGTCAGGACCTAGCTGGGTGTCCCCATTGCCATGCAGAGACAAACCAGCAGGCATATCCATGGAAGGAATAGCAATGGAATGTGTCACAGGCTCATGCAGACCATGCGCACTAGACCCAATCAGCGGTGATGGAACCTGCAAGGAAGATACAGTGTGCATGTTTGGAAAAATAATAGAAGCACCATTAGCCACATGTCTATGATTCATATCTGGAATAGAGGAAAGCAAAATGGCTTCGGAGAGGATGCGCGGACCAGTGGTAGGGGAGGAGCCAGCGAAGGGAAAAACATCTTCATCAAAGACAACATCACGAGAGATGTATATGCGACCAGTGGAGGGATCAAGGCATTTATAGCCTTTGTGCAAAGCACTGTAACCTAGAAAAACACACCGGCACGAGTGAAATTGAAGTTTACGGGTATTGTAGGGACGAAGATGAGGCCAATAGGCACATCCGAAAACCCGCAAAAATGAATAATCGGGTTTGATATTAAATAGTATTTCAAGAGGAGAGACCCCACGAGTGACTTTGCTAGGAAGTATGTTAATAAGATAACTAGCAGTACAAAATGCCTCATCCCAAAATTTCAAAGGCACACTTGAGAAGGCAAGAAGAGTAAGGCCAGTTTCAACAATATGCCTATGCTTACGCTCAACAGCTCCGTTTTGTTGATGTGTGTGCAGACAAGAGACACGATGGGCAATGCCAAGCTGACTAAAAAAGGTGTGTAATTTTTTATATTCACCACCCCAGTCAGTTTGCATGCAAAGAATTTTCTTGCCAAGCTGTCATTCAACAAATGTTTGAAAGGAAATAAAAGTGCGAAAAACATCACCCTTGCTTTTGAGGGGAAACAACCAAACAAATTTACTGAAGTCATCAATGAAACTCACATAATATTTGAAACCCCCAGCTGAAACAATAGCGAGGCCCCATACATCGGAGTTAACTAGTTGTAGAGGAAATTTTGAAATTTCATGAGAAGAAGTATAGGGCAATTGATGACTTTTTGCTTGTTGACAAGAATCACAGACCGACATACTAGAACTATAAGAGCAAGGAAGATTATTGCGACTAAGCAAATGACGAACTATGGAACTAGATGGATGCCCAAGCCGATTATGCCAGCGATCTTGGGTAGGTTTGACAGCTGAGTAGACGCCTCGTGGAGAAGATGTTCCCACCGGAAGAGGATAGAGACCACCTCTACATGGCCCGCGAAGAAGAGTTTTCCCCGTGTTCTGATCCTTTACAAAAAAATGATCAGGGTGATATTCAAGGAAAACATTGTTATCAGATATAAAACGCTGGACAGAAATAAGGTTTTTCTTAGTACGAGGAACATGAAGAATATTTTTAAGAACAAGAGACTGTTCCGGAGTATGAATCATAGTATTACCAATGTGACTAATAGGTATACCTGTGCCATTTGCAGCATGCACCTGATCATGTCCTTGATATTTATCACGGACCGTCAATTTTTCAAGCTCACCCGTGATATGATCTGTAGCACCTGTATCAGTGTACCAATTTGTGTCAACACTATAAGAATTTGTGTTAACATAGTTAGCCATGCGGTCATCTTCTGCTTGATAAGAATGATTGAAGCATTGCCGGCACTTCAAAGCTCCATGGCCGATCTTGTCGCAAACCTGGCAAATAAGTTTGCCACTGCCTTTCCTGTGAAATCCATTGCCTCGTCCTTGCTGACCAAAACCACCGCGACCAATGTTTTGCTGTTGGCTACGAGTATTGTTCTGGCCATTGCCTGAGTATTTTCTACTGACATTATTTTGTCCACCAGGACTTGCATTTGAATGACCACGAACAGCCATATTAGCCGAGGCAACTCCAGTTGAAGCAACAAGCTGTAGGGCCTGATTTTGCTGCTCAAGGCGTGTCTCGTAAGTGAGAAGATGGGCATAAAATTCAGATAACCCAATAGAATCAGACCTGGCTGTAACCGATGAAACAAGAGGATTGTATTCTGCATCAAGACCGGCCATGATATAGCCGATTAGATCATTATCACTCAAAGGATGGCCGGTGGATGCCATCTGATCTGCAAGAGACTTCATACGATTGAAATATTCCATGGCGCGAAGATCATTCTTGCGCGAGGTAGAGAGTTGCATTCAGATTTGCATAATCCGAGCCTTGGACTGAGACGCAAACATGCGCTCAAGCGCTGCCCACACTTGTGCTGCAGAAGTCATGCCAATGACTTGTGATAGCACATCAGGTTCAAGAGATCCAAGGAGAGCACCTAGCACTTGTTGATCTTTAAGAAGCCAGGCGCTATACTCTGGATTGATAATAGTCTTCTCAGCAACTTTACCATCAACAATTTCTGAAACTGAGATGGTAGCTTCTGGCATGATCTCGGTGCCATCGACAAAGCCGAGAAGCTGATGACCACGCAGAAAAGGCATCTGTTGTGCCTTCCAGAGGAGATAACTTGGACCCGTGAACCCCGACGAACACCAGTGCCAATAATCGTCTCGATATGGCAATATGTGACACGTGAATTCGTACAAGGACACGTTTCGATCCTCGTCTACTTGACCACACGAAAGTAGACATATGCTTCCTTGCACTCACTTTGAATAAGTTGCAAGAACAACGATGGTAAATTTCAGATTGTAACTCCCTATTCTAATGGGAGTATTAGAGCACAAGACATAAAAATTAAGAGTATATCTTTAATTTGAAAATTTGTAGTTATGTTTACAATGGAGGAAGCACATATATAGGGGTAGGGGTGCGTAAACAGTGCATGAACATTAAAATGCCTTCCATATACAATCTCCCATCTAATTGGAAACAATCTTAGTAGTTTGAAAATAAATTATTACATAATATGATAACAATCTCCTCTTGCCATGTCATAGTGATCACATTCCTTTCTTGGAGATTGTTGAAATCTCTTCTTACCAAGTGATGGTGATCTCTTTCCTTGTGTGAAGATTGCTAATATCTGACCTTCCTTTCTTTCTTGCTTCTTTCCTTTGCATGAGGATGACCTAAATCTCTATTGTCTTCTATCTTGTTTCTTTCCTTTTCCCCTTGGTGTATACATGGAAGGGTATAGGGACTGCATGGGATTGTGTAGGGCTACATGGAGCCACATGGAACGGTGTGGGGCCACGTAGGGTCACATGGAATAAAGTCATGTGGCTTGGTCCATGCCTCCATGTGCTCACATGTGTCTTCCAATGCTAGTATTGTCCAAATCTTCTTTTGGTGTCTGTCCTCCTCACCTCCCGCTAGGCACAACATGTTCCAACACTATACATGAGTATATCATCATCAACCTCCTCTTCTTCAAGAAATGCCATCCTCGGCTTTTTCTTTGGCTTCTGATAAGCTGAAAGTGTACGAAAGAAAAGGAACAATATGTATGCATGGTATATGTATATATCATCTGTTTTGTTACTCCTCTGCATATGATATTTGGCACAATAATATCTGTTGGATGCATATAATAAATCAATAGTTGCAAACATACAAAATAATGTGTATGTATGATATATGTATTTATCATCAATTGTTTTCTTGTTTCCTATGTTTTGCACATTGTATTTAGCACAACAACCAATGTTTTGTAAGTCTGCATACAAGTTAGTAGTGGACAACAACGTATCAAATCGTTCTAATATAAGTGAGAAAAATTTTAGTGCCTTTCATGTTTCAACTGTGCTACTCTAATTGCATAAACATCGCACAAAAGATGGGTTGTCCAAAATATGCAATTTCAATTCAACAAGCCTTTCATGAGTAATGCTTATTTGATGGACTTGAAATTTGTTGTCTATACCATAATTTCCAATCAAATTGAATGCATAAATGTAGGTGTAGGAACAAACTAGATTTTACGCATGCAATTTTAGAAAATTTTCAATCACGCTAGATAGCTCTAATGGTTCATCAAACATGATATAGCATATAGAATCATGAGGGGATATTCTAGTAAGAACTTCTTTATAAGTAATTAATTCTACATTATATAAATTAAACATATCAAATTCGAAACATGGAATCCTTAACTTAGCAAAAGAATTATCACTTTTACTTAACTTTTCTTGATGTATTACCAATTCAACACTATTGTAATTACCTTTAACATTCTCATCAATCGACGTAGATATTGTAGGTAACATAGCTTCATGATCTAACCATAGGACATCAAGCGTTTCATCTCAAACCATGGCTATCTCCTCATCATTCTCCTCAAGCAGTGCTGGTTTTTTATGGTTCAACTCCTCATTATCAATGTCAACCTAAACAATGTGAGAAATGACACTATAAATAGAGAGTAAGTTATTAGTTTCAGAAATTACCTCACTTTTGCTATCATCTACTTCTTTCTTTTCTTTTGGTGTATCTTTCACATTCTCAATTTGGATGCTCTCAATCTCACGTTTGGTGGAATCACAAAGCTCACTCTTTTCGCCACTCTCACTCAAATTAGTTATATGGCTCTCATGAATTAGTGCCATAAGATTAAACCTAGCTATACAACACTCCCTAATTTTTCTTTCCTCCTGACACAATCCACAAGATCAAGCATGCTACTAAAATATTTATGTTGAAGTACAACAATGATATTAATATTCAAACCTTTTTGAAGTATGCCTTATCTTTTATTATACTAGTAATATCGGAATTTCGTATTGCACATTTGAACTCAATATAATAATCTTGAACTGGGTTGCACCCTTGTGTAATACTCTCCAAGTGAAAGTTCCTCATACTCATAACCTGCCATGATTAATAGCAAGCAAAAACAAAATGTATGTGGAATCACTCAAGCTCACCCTCTCACTTACCACCTAAAGTTCTCACTACTCCTTTGCATTAAGGTGTTGTACACACTCTGATGGCGGCAGATAGGATAAAGGTGATTACTCAAATGAATTCACAATTGAAGCACTACACGAGACAATGGTTGATATGTGGAGCTTAGAGAGTTAGCGTATATCCTATACAATCTAATAATTCTAGTTATTGTAATCATAAGTAATAATGCAAACTAGAATTTATAAACCCTAGTTGCCAATGTCAAAGATATAAGTGAATTTCAAGGCAATACACGTGCAAAGGCAATGTCACTTATGCAATCATGGAATGAACTATGAAATATAAGTGAGGCATGAAAACTCTATTGCACAAGTCAGAGAGATGCGAGATGCTAGTTTATTGCTTTAAGAATGTAAAAAGGGCACGATATTGTTCACTAATTAACACAATTGCATAATCTAAAAATATTGAACATAAATTAGGGTTTTGCTTAGTATAGTGTGACCGGCTACTATTTTCTTTCTTTTGTTGGACCTTTGGGCTCTTTCTATTTTTTTTGACTTTCCGCAAACACTAGTATGAACAAGGGAAGCCTAAATTGATATCACAAGATAGTATAATGATAATTCAAGATTATGCAATGAATTAATATGAATAGCCCGAAGTAATATGAAATAGCTAGTCTCAAAAAGGATCAAAGTTTTCGCAAATGAAAGAATGGTTCCTAAAAGTATAGAATTAATTGGATATTTGCCACCCTTCAACGTGAAAATTCGATGCCATGTACAAAAAATGCCACTCTAGTGGCATGATTTGTACATAGCGTCGAAGTTTGAAATTGAAGAGTGGCAAATTTCTAAATCTCCCAAAAGTATATGTACAAATATTTTGTGATTTTATATCTTGTAGATGCTAATGTGGTCAAAGAAATCAAACGAAAAGGCTAGAACTCAAAAACAATCTAAGAAACCCTAATTTGGCCTTCATAGGGCAACAAACTTGTTGTCTCGATTAAAGTTTATAATTAATTGAATCGACAAGGTTCACTATGGAATGAAATGAAGATTATGTCATACGCTTTCGACAGAGTACAAGAAAGCAAAAATCCAAGTTCGTATATAAAGGTTACGAGCAAAACACCGAGCTGGACATAATTGAAACAAAAAGATACATGAAGGAAAAATGACAAGCAACTAATGCAAGTAATCTAATGGACCGAAACTTAGCAAAACTCACAAAAATTACAGATTAACTAAGGTTTTATTAGGAAATTTTCAAAATAAGATAGAAAATTAAAACTACTCTAGGGATAGAAATTCATCACCACTCAACCATACTCTAATACCAAGATGATAAGGGGGTGGGCCGATCTTGCGATGACGAATATGATAACTTAGACCTGTGAACTCTAATGAACACTAGTATCAACCACTATTTCGATACGGCAATCTACGACACATGAATTCGTTCAAGAATACGCTTCAATTCTAGTCTATTTGACCACACGAAAGTAGACATAACTTTCTTGCAATAACTCCGAACAAGTTGCAAAAACAACAATGGTAAATTTCAGATTATAACTCCCTATTCTAATAGGTGTATTAGAGCACAAGCCATAGAACCAATGGTATATCTTTAATATGAAAAATCATGGTTATGTTTATAATGGAGTGAACACATATATATAGAGGTGGGTGTGCATGAACAATGCATAAACAGTAAAAATACCTCCCGTATACACTCTCCATCTACTTGGAAATAATCTTATTAATTTGAAAACAAATTATTACATAATATAGGAACAATCTCCTGTTGTCATGTCACGGTTATCACCTTTCTTTCTTGGAGATTGCTGAAACCCCCTTCTTACCAAGTCATGGTAATCTCTTTCCTTATGTGAAGATTGCTAATATCTCTCATTCCTTTCCTTCTTCCTTCTTTGCATGAGGATGGTCAAAATCTCTCCTGCCTTCTCTCTTACTTCTTTCCTTTTTCCCTTGGAGTGTATATATGGAAGGAGATAGGAGAGCTGCATCGGATCGTGTGGGGTCACATAGGGCCGAAGAAAACCGTGTGGGGCCATGTGAGGCCATATGGAATGAAGTCATGTGGCTTGGTTCATGCCTCCGTGTTCCCATGTCTTCAATGCTAGTGATGTCAAAATCGTCATCTTTTGGTGTTCATACTCCTTCACCTCTTGCTAGGTACACCATATTCCAACACTATATATAAGTATATCCCTATCAAATACTCCCTGTAGTCACAAATAGTTATCGTTCTAAACATTCGTATGTACAGTCAAACTTTCGAAACTTTGACCCTCAATATCTTTTTAAATATTTAAATTAGATACATAAAAATCAAGTGTGTTGATTTGTCTTGAAAGGTACTTCCATAATATTATAATGTTATTAGGTTTTATGTATATATTATAATAGAAATTAGTCGTCCAAGTTATATTTTGAAGATCATGCCGTTATTCAAAACGACAGCTATTTGCGACCTGAGCGGAGCGAGTAATCAAGTTACATTTTACTTACAGTGTCGATATCCATGTCTTTTACTTACAGTGTCGATATCCATGTGTACCTATCACTACAGTAACTCAGTAAGTACTATGCTGACTAGCTGCCGAGGACCGCTTCAAAGGGTAGGAAGGAATGCCGAAAATTAGCGGCGTACGTAGCGACACACGCCTCCCTCTCCGCCCAGCCGTTTCACTGCCAGTGAGCAGCGAGGCGCAAGCGGCAACTCCAAACCAACAGGCACATCACATCCTATATGCTACGCGTTTCTCTTGCACCATCCGTGTTACCCCAGTCGGTCAACTCAAAACGGTTTCTGCCTGCTACGGCTTGCGGGGCAGCGGGGACAGATTCAGGGAGCCCGGCAAATCAGCTATGGAAGCATGGACGGAACACTGGAACACGGTCCAAACGTCGAGCAAATTGACCGAGGAGATGACACGACAATGATCTAACCAGAGGGGGCGGGAAACGCAGTGGCACGTTTCCCCGCCGCGCTGGCGGAATCTCCGGCCGGTTGTGTGCGCACATTCTCGCCTCGCGCGCGCGACGCACTCGCTGAGTTTCCATGTTTTTCTCTGCGCCCGCAGCTACGACCGATCCTGACGCAAACATGTACTCTAGCATGCGCGCGGATCAAGTAGGGACGTACCGGGTATGCATACGTCAACACCCTAAAAATTTAAAAAATATCATGGTAGTGTCCCTTTAACCAGTCAAATTTATCAATCGAATTAATTTAAGTTTTGATGATTTAGGATTTATAAGACTTTAAAACTATCGTATTATAGTTTTAGCAAATTTTAAATATATATTGAATTTATAATATAATGAAAAACTGTTGTGTGTATAGAGTTTTATAATGTAATGAAACCATCTTCGCTTACCAAGATGAGCTAGAAATTTTTAAAGGAGGGGGCCTATCTAAGAATGAAGTGAACCTTTACTAGTGAGATATTCAAAGTTTAATATATAGTAAGTACAATATGTAACACTTATAACTTATCGTGAATTTCAAAGTTTAATATATATATACACACATATACATATATACATATATATACATACACACACACACACACACACACACATATATATATATATATATATATATATATATATATATATATATATATATATATATATAGGGAACATATCTGATCTAAAAGGTGATTTGATTCCCTAAAATCTAATCACAATTTCTTGGATCAAGTTTTGAAGGTTGAGATTTAACTAACAGTGACTATGTATGCATTTATGACAATTGGTAGCAAATGCAAGCTTTCATAAATCTCAACCTTCAAAACTTGATCCAAGGGTCCAGATTCAGATTTTAGCATGTTAGCAATCGAAATCACCTTTAGCACTAGATATGTTCCTTATATATATATATATATGCACTCTTTTGATGAGCCACCGGGGCCCAGGCCCCCACCAGCGGCTCCCATTCTGTAACCACCCCAGCAGAGATGAACTCGAGTTATTCAGGAGGTCTTAAACCTTTTGGTAGGGCTTAGGCTTTCTGGCGAACCTCTAAAAGAGCGTGGTTTATCTCATAAAATGCGAAGCACTTGACATTCCAACAATTTTACATGATTTTCCTGCCCGATTAAAATCCTTCCCTGCTAGGTACCTAGGCTTACTGCTACGCCCCACAAAACTGAAGAGGTCTGACCTTCAACCGCTTATTGACAGAGTCCAAAACCGCCTAGTGGGTTGGAAAGGAAAGATATTGTCCAGGACTACCAGATTGACTCTAACGAACTCGATTCTTACATCTCTTGTAGTCTATCATCTAACGGTGTTTCCTCTTAGCAGATGGGTTACAAAGATAATTGGACAAGCTTCGAAGAAACTTTCTATGGAGAGGCAAACAGGATTGCAACGAGGGGCATTGCCTGGTTAATTGGAAGAAAGTTTGTAGGCCGAAGATGCTGGGGGACTGGGGGTAAAGGATCTCGATAGGTTTGACCGAGCGCTCCGCGTCTGTTGGTTATGGTATGCTTGGAATGACCGGCTTAGACCTTGGGCAGGGTCGGCGTTGCCTTGCGACGCATTAGATCACAGCCTGTTCAATGCAAGTACCATCATAACATTAGAGAATGGCAAAACTGCAATCTTCTGGGAGTCCAGATGGCTACAGGGGATTTCCCTCGCTGAATTGGCACCTTCCTGTTACGAGCTGGTCCGACAAAGAGGAGGGTCGGTTAAGGAACAATTGACTATTGGGAATTGGATTCGTCCTCTTCGCAGGATCACAAACGAAATGCAGCTTTAGGAGTTCATCCGCCTTTGGCAAGCCTTGCGCCAGATCCAACTGCATCCTGATAGGGTGGATCACATCGCTTGAAATGGACAACTAAGGGGATTATTGAGCAAACTCGGCGTATAGAACCCAATTCATTGGCTTCGTGCCGAATCATAGCTTCAGGATGTTTGGCATGCCACCGCGGAAGGTAAGTGCAAGTTTTTTGCTTGGCTATTCGTCCAAGACAGGATTCTTACAGCGGACAAGCTCTCGTCCAGGGGATGGCCACACTCCACTTCATGTGTTCTCTTTGGCTCTGAATCAGCAACAGTGAGCCACCTTCTGTTGCTCTGCCCTTTCGCTCGACAAGTCTAGTTGTGGGTGCTTCTATCGATGCAAATAAATCACGCCGCTCCACAACTTTCGTTGGTGCAGTTAAGTAATTCTGTCTGGTGGTGCAACGTCCGACTCTCTGTCCCCACGCACAGATGCAGGGAGGTGAATGGCATTGTTACATATTCCTTGTGGAATCTATGGAAAGATAGAAATAATAGGATCTTCAACAACGCTTATCACACGGTACAGCAGATAGCAAGCACCATTGCTCAGGATGTGCACAATCGAGCATCCGCTTTCACTTTGGCATCAGGGGCTGGGATACATGCCTGATGGCATGCCATCTGCTAATTTCCCGTCAGACCAGTAGTCTTGTCTAATTAATGGTGTAATTTTTTTGGGGGAATTTTTTGCTCAAAAGGTTGTAAGTGCTTTACACTCAAACTTATGATGTACTATTTGCTCTTCTTCATTAATACATGGTAGAGCTCCTGCCGATTCTTTAAAAAAATATGGTAAAACATGCAACTCGCTTTTAAAGTTTTCTAGTTCAGCGCTCCACTCCGGTTTAACTCGCGCCTTACCACCACCACTATCGAGCCACGCGCGCTCCTGCCTTCTCCGCCCATGTGACTGCCGCCACCTCGCTCGCCCACGCCCTGCCCACGTTCGGTCGTAAAGGGTAGCGTTGGCTCACGCGATTCCCAATTCCCAAACGAAAAGACGGGGCCGCGGCGCGCACGTCTTAGACTGTGAAACGCTTCAAACGGAAGGCAGACCGTGCGTACTCCGGCGAGCAGCCGATCGGTCGAGCTGTAGCACGTCAACCTCCGCTGCGTATCGTGCCCCTTCCTGCAAGGTGCAAACCAATAGCTTCCAACACACCGCGTCGGCACATCCCTATCACTACCGGGAGTGTATTCTACAAGTCCGTGTAGTGCTACCGCATCTTCGTCAGTCAGCTTGACTAGTGACTACTATAATACAGTTGCACCCCTTCCTTCCATTGCGAGCTTAAGACTTAGGATGGTAACTTAATTGGTCCTACGTCGTATAGCCTCCGCCGTCGCTTGGTCAATCGAGTAACTGACTCGATCCTTGCGGTCCTCCACGTCAGTTCACCGGCTGGCAAATGCCGCCGCGGGCACTCGGCGGCGGCCGCGGCCTGCTTCTTGTGGTCGTCGCATTGTGCTGCTCTGCGTTCCGCTGCGCCGCGCAGGACCTCGCGGCGGACCGCGCGGCGCTGCTCGCGTTCCGGGCCGCGGTCGGCCCGCGGCTCCCGTGGGACTCGTCTGCAGGGGCGACGTCCCCGTGCGGATGGCGTGGCGTCAGGTGCGACCCCGGCGGCGGCCGCGTCATCGAGCTGCGTCTCCCCGGCGCGAGACTCATCGGGCGGGTGCCACCGGGGACCGTGGGCAACCTCACGGCGCTGCGGGCGCTTTCGCTCCGCGCCAACGCGCTCTCGGGCGGGATCCCGGCAGACATCGGCAAATGCGGGGAGCTCCGGTACCTGTACCTCCAGGGCAACCAGCTGGACGGCGAGATACCGGAGGGGTTGTTCTCGCTTCATCTGCTGCAACGGCTCGATCTCTCCCACAACCGCATCGCAGGTGGGGTCTCGACGGAGTTCAACAAGCTCCGGCGGCTCGCCACACTGTACTTGGAGAACAACAGCCTAAACGGCACCCTACCGACCGAGCTTGACCTCCCGAAGCTTCAGCTATTCAACGTGTCATACAATGAGCAGCTGACCGGCCCCGTGCCCGGGTCGCTCGCCGGGAGGTCGGTGAGCGCCTTCGTTGGGACAGGCCTATGTGGCCCCCTCTAAGCCCCTGCGCGAACCCTACGCCACCCTCGCCCTCGCCGTCGCCGTCTCCGCCTCCGCGTCCATCTGCTGCTCAAGAAAGCAAGAAAAGCAAGCTCTCCGATGGTGCAATTGCCGGCATCGCTGCTGGTGCTGTTGTGGCGTTCTTGGTGGTGCTCACCGTGATCTTCTTGCTCTGTTTCCAATGTCAGAGGACAAAGGCTGAGAGATCCGCGGAGATGGCGGCCGACGCCGACTGTGACGCGTCTCCGGTGTCGGTGACCGTGGCGAGGACGGACAAGACCGACGCGAAGCGGTCGCGCTCCTCGCATATGATGGCCAGCGACGCCAAGAAGCTGGTGTTCGTGGGGGGCGCGCCGGACGTGCCTTACGACCTGAACGCGCTGCTGCTCGCGTCGGCCGAGGTGCTCGGGAAGGGCTGGCTCGGCACGACGTACCGCGCCACGCTTGAGGGTGGCGCCACCGTCGTGGCCGTCAAGCGGCTCAGGGAGGTGCCCATCCCCGAGAGAGTTCCGCGATAAGGTGGCCGCGCTCGGCGCGCTCCGCCACAAGAACCTGGTGCCACTCCGCGCCTACTTCTACAGCATGGAGGAGAAGCTCATCGTATACGACTACGTCCGCGCCGGATGCCTCTCCTCCATTCTCCACGGTACCAACGGCGCGCGCCTCAACTTCACGGCGCGGGCGCGCATTGCAATGGAGGCCGCGCGCGGCATCGCGTTCATCCACGGCACCGGCGCCAGCTCGTCCCACGGCAACATCAAGTCGTCGAACATCCTGGTCACCGACGCGCACGACGGCGCCTACGTGACCGACCACGGCATCGTCCAGCTGGTCGACGCCACCGTGCGGCTGAGGCGGGTCACCGGGTACCGCGCCCCGGAGGTCACGGACGCGCGCAAGTCTACACATGAGGCCGACGTGTACAGCTTCGGCGTGCTGCTCCTCGAGCTCCTCACTGGAAGACCACCCACGAATGCAGTACCCGGGCATAGAGACGGCGTCGACCTGCCGCAGTGGGTGCGCACGGTGGTGCAGGAGGAGTGGACCGCCGAGGTGTTCGACGCCAGCGTCGCCAAGGAGGCTCACATGGAGGAAGAGATGATGCGGTTGCTGCAGCTCGCCACGGACTGCACAGAGCAACGGCCGGAGTGGCGGCCCTCGATGGCCGAGGTGGCGGCGAGGATAGAGCACATTGTCGACAGCACGCTCCGGAAGGCGGACACGGACGACTTCCAGAGCGTGTCCTCGTTAGCGTGATCGATCTCGGTCTCTGTGATTCGTTTGGGAGATTATTTTCAGTTCTTGCCCTCTTGGGGTGCAAGTTGTGCAGCGCTACATGCAATCTTCAACGTGTTCATAGAATTTGTTTGCTTCTTTGATTTCTGCGTATTCTTCGGTGAATTCGGGTACATTTGTTCATCGTCACGGTGCTAGCACAAGCTTGGAAACTAACAAATTTTACAGTTAAAAGCTAACCCACTATAACGCCTATGTTTGAAGGTTTGTTGGGAAATCATCTAGTCCCAAGTTCCCAGCTCGCAAGTCGCAACAGTTTGGATTCTGCTGCAAAATTGCGACCGTTTCTAAGCCGCCTAATAAATCTGAAATGGTCAGTCAGTCGGTCAGAGAAGTCCATTTCAGGCTGTATTTTCAGCGGTGTAAGCGTAATACCGTCTTGAAGGCTTCAAATCTCTGACCTGGTAAGACTGTCGCTGTCTGTCCTGGAGGAAAGCTGATCGATCGGACAAGGACGGCAAGCGAGGAAACAAAACACATCTAGCATGCCCGTTTGATGGTTTAGTTTGGTAGTATTATACATGTCTTTATGTCCATGAGAGTATGAGCGTGCCTGGAACGGAACGAACATAGTGGTCTGGAGTCTGAACTTTGAGCAATTTTCTGACTAATGCAGTCTAGATCAACTTTAATTCGATTAGGATACCGTTGGAAATATTTAGCAGATGTTCACGTTTACATATTTTTAAAAAAATAAATTCCATGTTATAGATAATTACGAATGTGATGTGATTGTGAGATCTGTAACATTGTTATAAATTGTCCTATGTCATTTAATTGATTGGAACATCAACTGATTATTTACATAGACAAGCATATGACTGTTTGATGATCATGTTTTGTGAATTATAGATATGCGATATAATATAATTATGTGGATAATGTATTGGTGAATATGTTATTTGATAGACCTACTATGAAACACCGCATTGAGCACTATATAGGTGTTATCGGTTGGTTTCATACAATGTTTATAGTTGACCATCTAATCTGAGACATATATGGATCCTAACATGAGAATCACATTAATTGATGTTACTAATTGTTGTCCGTAATGGAATAATTATATTAATTATACTCGGAAATGTGTTGACATATGTGGAGGGGTGTGTATTGTCAAGACAGAATTTTGTCTTCCTCATTATACGAGGACAAAAATATCTTAAGGCTACTCGAAGAAAATAGACTAAAGAATATACATGGTCATGCTCAAGCTGGTTGAGGTGTTAACCACTTGATCTATTTAGTCTAGCTTTGAAGATTCGAGAAACAATGGATTAAACAGCACAAGGATGACACATATCTCATCTTGGGTTTAATTTTAATATCTAAAGGTGATAAAAGGATCAAACATATATTCGTTGATCGTTTGTCAGATAAATAATATCCATGTGGTTTGAGAAATCATAATGTTCCACTATGATCCACACATGACTTGTGTGTCAAATGGTGATTTGATATGTTGACAACATCACAATGGATCTCTAGGGTCACACACAAGAATTGGAACCTATTGATTAATAATTAATTTTGTATATTATTACTTGGATAATTAATATGTTGAAATTATTAAATATGTAATAAGTCCTTGTTTAATTCAGATTATTTGAATTCAAAACAGCAAGACTACATGGTTTGGATCAATATAATACAAATTAAATAGTGAGTTGGTTCATATAAGGATTTGAATTGATAAAGATTATCTCGAATCCTATTCAGTTATGAAACAGAAACATTTTGGGCTTATCTTATTATGATTCATCGGTTATATATAAAGATGCACCTGGGTTGTGTGGGGATAACCGAAGTTAAGAAACTAATTCTAGTGAGAACCAAGAAGGCCGTGCTGTGGGGTTCTACCAGACCAGCGTGCGGAGTTTTCTTCTTGATCGTGTAGATATCCACAGGACAAAGTTGCTACTGCATCGACGTGCTAACATGACCTAACATGCTCTTTTTCTGCTACTGAGAAGTCACACCTGCACATCTAGTGGTAATGTTGAAATTCTAATTTGTAATCTTAGATCATATACAGTGAGTTATTTGGGTTTGAGTAGATGAAAATTTGAATTTGTTTCACCTTGGTACCCTTATGTACCAACAGATACTGTTTGAGAAACTTCATATGCCCCCCTGGGGCATTGTAGGGTCGAGGATGCACCTAGAGGGGGGGTGAATAGGCATTTTACGAAATTCGATCGCTCACTAAACAATTCGCTCTAATCAACCCCTATGACAAAACCTAATCAAAGATATATGCGGAAGCGATAAATAGGTTTTGACAATTAAAGCCTAAATCAACTAGGCTCACTAGTGCACTAACTAAATTATGTCTCTAGACTAGAATTGCTAAATTGATCAATCAATTAACACTAAGCAATTCTATTACAATCAAGCAATTAAACAATATACAATAAATGTAAATACTTGAAGGTAAAAGAGACAACCGATATTTTTCCGTGGTGTTCGGAGACTTGCCGGTCTCCCCTAGTCCACGTTGAGGCAAGCCCACACTTGGACCGGCTCCCGCTCGAGCACCCGCCTCTTTCCACTAGTCGTGGTTTTTCACGCTTGCGCGTAGGCTCAACCCGAACCTTCACAAACTTGCCGGGCTTCTCACACCTTGAGAGCTCCAGCACCGCACGCCCTTACGCTTGTCTAGGAGTCGGCAACCTCCAAGAGTAACAAGCCGCTCCTCGCTTGAACTTCACCGAGCACAACGAATGCGCTCCCGGTGATCACCTCGTGCAACACATGCACCAAGGCCTCCCTCAAGTGCAACACATGCACAAGAGGCTCTTAAACCACTCCCTAATTGCAACACATGCAATTAGTGCTCACACTTAAGCTCAAGAAGCAAAGGGAGAAGAGCAACACATGCAAATGACTCCCACACCCAACCAACATCCTGCCCAAGCCCCCCAAGGGCTCTATTTATAACCCCCACAAGAAAACTAGCGTTTGGGAGCAAAAGGGGCGAAATCAGCAAAATCCCGGTCCGACCGGACCTCGGCCGGTCCGACCGGCCCTCACAGGGCAACGGTCGGAAAAACGACCGTTACACGGCCGGTCCAACCGCATGCCGACCGGTCGCACCGCACGGCCGGTCGCACCACACCCCGGCCGGTCGCACCGCCCAGGCAAAATCCGAAAAACCACCCCTCTGGAAAAAATGCACCGGGGCTAGCCCGGTCCGACCGCACTCCACCCGGTCCGACCGCTCGGCCAGTCCGACCGACCAGGGGCCGGTCACACCGCCCCTGACAGACTCAACCCGGTTTTTCGCGCGATCTCTTTTCCGAAAAACCAAAAGCCATTCTTTGAGCTAATAGATGATCATACACACATGCAAAACACATTTGCACCAATTCAACTCATGCTCAAAGAATTCAACCAATTTGCAAAAACGCATTTTGCAATTAACTCCAAATCTATTTGCAAAACGTATTAAGCAAATCAAACTCGAGTTTATGAGATTAATCCCCCTAGCCATGTAAAGGTCAATACAAGACCCAGTCAACTTGCCAACACCCGTTGCAAGCCCTACTCACATGCTCTCGGGATTCCGGACTCATAAACCTCAGTTTATTCGCACAACGAACTTGCAAATAACTCAATAAACACAATACACATATTTCATGCTTGAGCACTACTCTTTGCAACACATGCAAAAGTCTAGCTCCAAGCAACATCAAATCAAGATGTACGAACTCTCTCTAATTGCAACATATGCAATTCTCTAGTTCAATGCAACACCAAAACCAAACTTCAACTAAAACCAAATCACATGTATGATCTCTCTACTCGCAACACATGCAAGCCTCTAGCTCCATACAACCGCACAAACATCAAATCATGCTTGAGCTCTCTCCTTTTGCAACACATGCAAAACTTAGCTCCAAGCAACCACAAGATTTTAGAAAGATGTTTTGAACGAAACCAAAAACATGAAGCTTCAACATTCGCAACACATGCAAAAGTGAACTTCACGCAAAAACCAACGCATATAGCTTATCCTATTTGCAACACATGCAAATCAAAGCATTATGCGAAATCAAATACATATACTCTTCCTCTTTGCAACACATGCAAATCAGAGTATAAACCAAACACAACCAAGCATAAACTTAACCTATTCGCAACACATGCCAAATGGTTAACTCTTATGTAAAAACCAAATCCAAAATGTTTGAGCTTGAGTGAACGCGGAATGAGATCACCAACACATGATGTAGCTCAAGCTAGGAGACAACCCCTCTTAATAGCACGGCGATAAAAACCTTAGACTCAAAGACTACAAAGTCCTTAGCCTATCTAATTATATCTTTGCCGCCGCACGCAAGCAATCCCCTTTGGGGTCTTTATGATCATCACTTTGATACTCCCCCGGGATCATCACTCGACTCCTCTTTATCTTCGGGATCCACTCTTGACGCCAATCACCTCATGATGCCGTCCTTGTCCCGTTTTCATTCATCTCATCCATCTTTGGATCTAACTTAATCACAACTCATAAAATAGTTAGTCCAAGATGCATGGTTGTCTCAATTATCTCTTGCACTCCATTAACACATAATGGATGCCTTTAGATCAATTGAACACAACCCAAATCAAATTGAATGATTTAAATGTGTCTTAAGTACAATAATGCAACGCATGCTTCATTATATTTAAGAGCTATTCATTTGTCCTTAATTAATCGAGAGACACCATCAACACATAATGAAATGTTCTTTAATGATTAACAAGACAAATGAACTCAATTTAAATTATCATTTAAATCGATGTGAGTATATATTAACTACACAAGTTTTCATATACTCATGTTGATGAAATGTAATGATCCATTATATGTGTCAATAAAGAATAGATCAATACAAAGATACTTTCAAGTTAAATTACAAACTCCCCCTAAGTATGTGCATCCATGTAATATATGGATTGGGAAACATGATGCACATTTTGTGGTTAATATAATGGGGACATTCATATTTTAACTTAACTCCAAAGTATGCAACTAATACTAGAATAAATACGCATACATACCTTAGGTTTTCCATTTTCCAATGCGATGAGACTAATCAAAGATATTATCAATAAACATGTTAGTCTCGATATAAGATTTATCATTAATAACAAAATCACATTAAATGGATAATCTCAATATTAGATTTGTCATTAACACCAAAACCATAACTAATGAAGGTTGAACTTACAATCTTCCCTTTTGGTGATTAATGACAAATCCGAGCTTAATAAGCATATTTGGATTAAAAGCAACATATTGAGAGAATTTAAGCTATTTGAATATATATGCATATTTTAAACAATATAAAAATTGACAATTGAGAATATGCATATGAGAATCAATTCTCCCCCTTAACCATATTACGCTCCCTTTTTAAACCAAATGATATATTAAGCTCCTAATTCTCCCCCTTTTGGCATTAAACACCAAAAAAATGGATTTCTAATATGGTTTCTCCATTTAAATATTTTCCCTTTTGGCATTTAACTATCTCTTTTAATGAAGGTCATACAAGAATTAGAATGAACACTTATGACCTTGGGAAAAGCAACATACACTCTTTCAATTCCTTGCCAAGGATTTGAACATAAAAACTTGTTTTATTTTAAATATGGCCTTAAAAGAAGGAAAAACTCGAAAAGAGACCATATTTGGTTTTTCGATACCACTTGTAAAAAAATACCACTTGTAAAGATAAGCATGAAAAACAAAGTAAGGGTATCACACGGGTTATTTGAAACACATTCAAATAATTCACTCCTCATTTTATTAGGCTTTGCAAATTTTCAACATGATTCTTTTGAAGAATCCAACAAATTTGCCTAATAGGATTAGACGAGGAACCCAAGAAGAAATACCACTTGAGAAATTAGATATCACTTTAAATCTATCTCAAACGTTTTGCTTGAAGATCCACAAGAAATGAGCATTTCCAAATTTTCATGAAGAACAATGCTCAACAAGAGATTTCCTCTTTAATGTATTTCAACTTATAAAGAATCTCACACAGAAAATTCTTAGGCGATTGAACTTACAATTTTAGCTTGCGAGGAAAAATCTTAATCAAGAATGTGGGTATCGGAGTAAAACTACGAAGAGGCAATGAAGTACCACTTGTAGGAAATAATTGAAATCAATGATACCACTTAAAAAAGGAATCCAAATAATTAAGGATATCACTAGAAGAAAAGAGAAACTCAAAAATACCACTTGTAAGTATATGGAATGAATAAAAGCTCGATTGATACTATTTAGGATCAACTCACAAAGAATTGATACCACTTGAAGGAATTATCGATAACATCGATGGGTATCAGAGCAATATAATCAAAACAATATATACTTACGGGTATCAAAAAGGAAGAAAAGCTCAAGATAGATCAATGAAATCGCAAAGATAGAGTATCAGAGCAAATCAAAGACATGATATCACTTGAAGCATTTTAGTGCCCAAAACTTGATATAAATAAACTCCCCAAGATATTCAACGAATGAATCATGGAGTTATATGCATTTGAATGGCACAAATTTTGCCTTTTCAAAAGATCAAGTGAATATCGCTCTTTAAATCAATTAAATGCTTAGACTGATACCACTTGAAAAAGCGATCCAAATAATTTGTAAAACTTTTCAAATTTTGCACAAAAGAACTTTGGGATCATAAGAAACTTTTCCAAAAAGAATTTTTGAAAAAGAACATTCCAATCAAAAGATATCCCAAAAGCAATTTAAAAAAAACTAAAAAATTCAGAGCTGACATGCCATGGCTGGTCCGACCAAGCTAAGGGCGGTTTGACCAGGTAACTAGCTTGGGTGAGCGGTGCAACCGCTTGACAACCCGCTAAACTGCAGACTTTTTGCAAATTTTGTCAAAAATGATTCAAATGAAGTCCAAATAATTTGAAAATTTGCAGAGATGAACTTTGGACTAATTAGAAGGTTTTACAAAAAGAATTTTATCAAAAGCAATTTTATTTTGAAAGATATAGCAATTTGCGCTTTGAGGCACAAAAGGAAATTGATTTTCACGAAAAGCCTCAAAATGCAATTCAATTTGGATTTCATGCAATTTGAAGCATTTCAATCCCATCAACTTATGTAAATAAGTTCCTCAACCAAACTGGTTATTATTTGTTCGACAAAATTTCTTTCTATCATTATACAAACACCAATCACGAATCTCCACTTATAATTGTGGATCATCATAACCAACATACAATAATTCTTGCCATCTATCCAGTTAGGGTCGATCACCTTAACCCAACAACATAAACTTTCCTCTAATCCCCTACGGGAAGACCTTCAATCAACCTACCACTTACTCTGACTGTCGAATTTTCCTTTCCAGAAAAGCCAACCAAAACTTCCAAGGGAAGCTCGTTCTCAAAAGACTTAGAAAATGACAGGCTCAAGCCTTGCCATTCAACAAGTCTCCAAATCAATCATCAAACTCCAAAATTCCATGAAGGAAAGGAGTTACACAAACAAATTCACGGAAACGAAAAAGCGAATTGGTCGAATAACACTTTTTCCTTTAAAGCCCCAAATCCAAAGCTTCAACTGGGAGAACGACAACATGGAAATCCCATGCCTTTCCCCGCTAACAACCAAAAAGGCGCAACACCAAAAACCATTTTCCTTTGACTTAAACCCGGAAAGACCAAATAAGTCAAAACCCAGAAAACTTACTCCATCAATTCTCCCATCTATAGCAGAAGTACGCCACTCCGCTTAAACTGGGAGAACAACCAACACAAAAAAAAAGAATCCATAACTTTCTACGCAGAGCAACCAAAGAGGTGCAAACAATACTCTTCACTTTACCGCACAACAAGATTCAACCCTTGTCATGCCCACGAAACGAGAAATCGATTACTCTTCGACTTGCAGCAAAGGAACTAGGACTATCCTCACCCGGGGTTATGAACCCACCGGTGTTGACTATCAACTACCATACCGACCAACACAGCTATACAACAAAGCCAAAACCCTTTCGGTACAAGGAGTCCCACCAGACCCCACTAAGCAATCTACCACTTCAAAAGCATAACCATAAATAATACCAAAGCCTTATCAAAACTAACAAATAGCATAACAACAAGTATCAACGTAGCAATAATAACAAAGTAAGCATTGTAGCACAATGCAACGATATCCCATCCCTTTCCTACTGTGCATCAAAGTGTGTCAAGTTTTAAATCATTTAACCATTCTACATCAAGTTTTTGGGTTATTGCCCTAGGGCCACATTTCAAAGGTTCAGCCTAAACCATGTTTCTACTTTCATACAGCAAAATTGTAATTCATTCTAGACTTATTGACTACACTCAAACACCACGGACCTAGAGCCCGCTCTGATACCAACTGTAACACCCCGGCGCCAAATGCACCGCGAATGCTACCCAAAACTCTAAACACTCAACGACAACTCAACAGAATTGTCTAAAAACAACCGCTAACTCTAAAACCGGCTGAAACCTAAGTCAGCAAAAAGTTCAAAATTTCGGCATGACCTTCCTAGAAAGGAGAACATCCACTCAGCAGACAGAAATCAATAATAGTATAAGTCAATCATTCAATCACGAAGCGACATTCTAGCAGGTCCTTAGATATCAATCACACATTCGCTAATAAAAGATAACTACGCGACGATAAATAACATATTACAACCCCACTAAATACAATCAGGCTTTATACATTAATTAAATGAGATGGCGGCCGAAGTGGGTATGCGTGCTTCTACTCCCAACCCGACGAGCCAACTTCAAGCACCTAAAACAAGAAACAACAAGTGTGAGTCCAAAACTCAGCAAAGTGCAATCAAACATAAAAGTAATGAATTCGATTAGAATACAACGACTTCAAGACATACCGTAATAGTTCCTTTACTTAACATCCTTAAATAAAGGGAGCAATTTGAATTCATATCTCTTCAAAACGTAAGAACACGATTACTTCACCATTTTCTATAACCATTACTTAATTGAAATTATACAGTTAAAGAAGTAGAATCTAACCCTACTTACCACGTCCAACTCGGAAACATAAATAACCTTACTCAAGCCTCAACAATCATTTCAGGATGAGTCCATGACTCAATACTCAACCTGTCATTTCCAGTCTCATCAAATAACATTTACCAATTGCAACACACACTGCAATGCTTTTATGCTCTCATCCTTTTTCTCATGAATCATAAAATGAATGCACCATGCATGTTCATAATGCACATTGTCATAGCGATATCTAAGGTATAGTGAGTGCACACCCGTCGGTGTGAACCCTCTCCTTCCCAACCATCCCGTGGCGGGGCCTACTCTTACTGACTCGCTCCCATCCGTGGATGGGACTACGAGGTAGGACTTTCGTGTTCACTACGGGTGAACACAGAGGCCCGCATCGACATGGGTCGCCTCTTCCTTTTTATGAATGCATATCATGAATGCAAGGATGCAACTTAAAACTCATATTTCAAAGATGTAGCATAGATACTCACTTTGTCTTTTGCCATAACTCAGACTTACCAGAGGGTCAGGGGCGACACGCCTCCTTCCTTTATCAATATTGGAATGGCTCCTAGTCGAACTCAATTGATGCAACAAGTATAACAATTTAACACTCTCACCAACATTAGCAACTTCATAATATGAACTATTTCTTAGATATACTCATAATCACGTATATGTATATATCATCTACATAACCATCGGCCATTACGTATGCTAAAAACAACAAACCAGTAATCCTCTCAACCACGATTGAGGAGATGCACTTGCCTTTTTATTGCAGACGGAGCGATGTGGGGTCGAGGCAACCCTCGAAGACCCACTACCGGAAACAACAATAGCAAGCGAGAAAGTTCAACATTCAATTCAAATCATTAAACATTCATAATTACACTCATTTAACTCCATATTTTTCAATGAACCAAGTTCATAACGTTTTTACTAAAAGCTGGATAGCTCACTTCAACTTCTCATAATTAATTCAATTCAAATCCGAATTAAGCATTTGGAGACATTATCATGATCTACAAGAAATTCTCCACTTTATCTCGTATTATTCGGAAGATTCTAATTCAACCTCTAGCAAAACTTACACAATAGCTTCAGATCACAATTTCTATCGAAACCCTAAATATTCTCGGGCAGCGGTGTTTGCATCAACCAGATCTATCTACAAGCATGATCTACTCCAGTAGTCCTCGCCATAGCCTAACATTGGTGTCGGTTGTCAACTTTAATATAAATCAGCACAAGCTCAAATGATAAAATTATTGATTCCCGTTTCCCAGACATGACTTTAAATAAAGCAAAGATGATTCTGCCTATGGTTCATCGCATCGGAAGAGAAAGCAATTTAATTTAGAGTTACAATTCTAGCATTTATGGGTTTATGACATCAATAAGGCACTGCTCACCCCAATATTCTTGACAGGTTTCATAAAGGATGGCATTATACAGAATTTACAGGTTCCTAACAAGCATACATGAATATACTCAACATCAAGGTTATGCATAAAACACATGAATACCTTATAAGCCACAGTCACAAAATAACTCAAATGTCTGACTATTAAAGATAAAATTAAACATATCTAGCTCACGATTAACTAGGGGACGAATCACAACACATAAACTCCCATAGCATTTCCATTTCATGCACAAAGCAAAAAGATCAGAGTCACATACACCATCAAGGTAATTGAGAAAGAACAAACTATTGATCAATTTCACTTTCAACTATGCACTACAATCTACTTCAAATATGCCATTACCTCAAGCTCACAATTTACAGGAATCAAAGTGCAAGCAATACCAAACATTCTCATGAAAACCTAGCTAGGTATTAACACAAACACCTTGCATGCAAGCACTAACATCCCCAAAGACCTAGGGTTTTACCTCCAATCTCACTCATGGAGGAAAGGGAGGTGGAGGAGGGCTGCAGTGTTCTTCTTCTTGGAGTTGTTGGAGAGGAGGCTCGCCGAGGAAGTCGCCGGCTGCTGCTTGCTTTCCGCCACACCGGTCATTGCTCTGCTTCTTCTGACCAACGGCCTGACGGGAGGAGCTCGGCCGGAGAGCAGAGCACCAAGGAGGCTCGCCACTGGGAGGAGGGCGAGGAGGGCCGACGACCGAGGAGGGTGGCGTGAGGAGAAAAATGGGGAGGAGTCGATGAGTCGGAGGCAGTCGACCAATTGGGGAGGCGCAGAGCCGCCCAAATGAGGAATAGGAGCCAGAATTCCAAGGGTAAGGAAGTAAATACTAAAGCCTCACAAGACTCCCACTAAAGCCCTCCTGCTCTCAACAAAAAAACGAAATTCTCAATAGAACACACACATTTAAAATTTCCCACAGATAGCATTCCAACTGAATCAAGGAAATGAAAACATTCCTCACAAAAACCCTGGGAAAGAAGATTTGCGGTATTACACTATATCCCCTTAGACTTATAAATTTCTTTGAGAAAGAGGGATTCATGATTTTCTTTAAGCATATTATAATCACTTTGAAGTAATTCATGTTCAAGCTTTAAAATCTTATATTTTATTTTCTCCTTCCCAAGATAATTATTGAGCTCCTCTAACATATCCATTAATTCATCATAAGAGGGCTTTTCTTCATTTTCATCATTGCATACCTCAATTTTACCTTTCGCCATAAAGTAATGGATTCGTGATGGAAGTGAGTCTTCATCGCAATCCTCAATTGTTGTGGATGATTCAAATGAGGCCACAGATTGAGGTTGATGGGGATGTCGGTTCATCACTTGATGTTATCGTTGAAGAATCATCATCCGACATATCCTCTTCAATGCAATCCTCAATTGATGATGTGGATGATTCAAATAAATCTTGAAGCTTGATCCACATATCAGGAGCGCTCGAGAGGTTGCATATGAGATTAAATATATCTACGTTCACAACGCTAAATAAAACATTAGTAGCTTGAGCGTCGAGATGTAGGCATTTCTCCTTTCCTTTAGTTGGAGCAATATTATTTAGTGGAGAAGAAAAGCCGACAACCGATATTTTCCCGTGGTGTTCGGAGACTTGCCGGTCTCCCCTAGTCCACGTTGAGGCAAGCCCACACTTGGACCGGCTCCCGCCGAGCACCGCCTCTTTCCACTAGTCGTGGTTTTTCACGCTTGCGTAGGCTCAACCCGAACCTTCACAAACTTGCCGGGCTTCTCACACCTTGAGAACTCCGCGCCGACGCCTCTGCTGTCTAGGAGTCGGCAACCTCCAAGAGTAACAAGCCGCCTCTAGCTTGAACTTCACCGAGCACAACGAATGCGCCTCGGTGATCACCTCGTGCACACATGCACCAAGGCCTCCCTCAAGTGCAACACATGCACAAGAGGCTCTCAAACCACTCCCTAATTGCAACACATGCAATTAGTGCTCACACTTAAGCTCAAGAAGCAAAGGGAGAAGAGCAACACATGCAAATGACTCCCACACCCAACCAACATCCTGCCCAAGCCCCCCAAGGGCTCTATTTATAACCCCCACAAGAAAACTAGCCGTTTGGGAGCAAAATGGGCGAAATCAGCAAAATCTCGGTCCGACCCAATGGTCCGACCGCCCTCTAAGAACAATTTGAAAAAACAGTGCATACACGGCCGGTCCAACCGCATCTTGAGCCGACCGGTTCACCGCACTCACGGCCGGTCACCGCCAGTAGCAAAATCCGAAAACCACCCTCTGGAAAAACGCATGCCGTGGCAGGCCCGATCCGTGCCTCCACCCGGTCAGAGCCGGACCGGGCCGGTCAACCGCCGGCCGGATCCAGACCAACCTCGTAGGCTTCACACCGCCCTAACAGACTCAACCCACAATTCAACGCGATCTCTTTTCCGAAAAACCAAAAACCATTCTTTGAGCTAATAGATGATCATACACACATGCAAAACACATTTGCACCAATTCAACTCATGCTCAAAGAATTCAACCAATTTGCAAAAAGCGCATTTTGCAATTAACTCCAAATCTATTTGCAAAACGTATTAAGCAAATCAAACTCGAGTTTATGAGATTAATCCCCTAGCCATGTGAAAGTCAACACAAGACCCAGTCAACTTGCCAACACCCGTTGCAAGCCCTACTCACATGCTCTCGGGATTTCGGACTCATAAACCTCAGTTTATTCGCACAAAGAACTTGCAAATAACTCAATAAACACAATACACATATTTCATGCTTGAGCACTACTCTTTGCAACACATGCAAAAGTCTAGCTCCAAGCAACATCAAATCAAGATGCACGAACTCTCTCTAATTGCAACATATGCAATTCTCTTGTTCAATGCAACACCAAAACCAAACTTCAACTAAAACCAAATCACATGTATGAGCTCTCTACTCGCAACACATGCAAGCCTCTAGCTCCATACAACCGCACAAACATCAAATCATGCTTGAGCTCTCTCCTTTTGCAACACATGCAAAACTTAGCTCCAAGCAACCACAAGATTTTAGAAAGATGTTTTGAACGAAACAAAAACATGAAGCTTCAACATTCGCAACACATGCAAAAGTGAACTTCACGCAAAAGCCAACGCATATAGCTTATCCTATTTGCAACACATGCAAATCAAAGCATTATGCGAAATCAAATACATATACTCTTCCTCTTTGCAACACATGCAAATCAGAGTATAAACCAAACACAACCAAGCATAAACTTAACCCATTCGCAACACATGCCAAATGGTTAACTCTTATGCAAAAACCAAATCCAAAAGGTTTGAGCTTGAGTGAACGCGAAATGAGATCACCAACACATGATAAAACTCAAGCTAGGAGACAACCCCTCTTAATAGCACGGCGATAAAAACCTTAGACTCAAAGACTACAAAGTCCTTAGCCTATCTAATTATACCTTTGCCGCTGCACGCAAGCAATCCCCTTTGGGGTCTCTATGATCATCACTTTGATACTCCCCCGGGATCATCACTCGACTCCTCTTTATCTTCGGGATCCACTCTTGACGCCCATCACCTCATGATGCCGTCCTTGTTCCGTTTTCATTCATCTCATCCATCTTTGGATCTAACTTAATCACAACTCATAAAATAGTTAGTCCAAGATGCATGGTTGTCTCAATTATCTCTTGCACTCCATTAACACATAATGGATGCCTTTAGATCAATTGAGCACAACCCAAATCAAATTGAATGATTTAAATGTATCTTAAGTACAATAATGCAACGCATGCTTCATTATACTTAAGAGCTATTCATTTGTCCTTAATTAATCGAGAGACACCATCAACACATGATGAAATGTTCTTTAATGATTAACAAGACAAATGAACTCAATTTAAATTATCATTTAAATCGATGTGAGTATATATTAACTACACAAGTTTTCATATACTCATGTTGATGAAATGTAATGATCCATTATATGTGTCAATAAAGAATAGATCAATACAAAGATACTTTCAAGTTAAATTACAAACTCCTCCTAAGTATGTGCATCCATGTAATATATGGATTGGGAAACATGATGCACATTTTGTGGTTAATATAATAGGGACATTCATATTTTAACTTGACTCCAAAGTATGCAACTAATACTAGAATAAATACGCATACATACCTTGGGTTTTCCATTTTCCAATGTGATGAGACTAATCAAAGATATTCTCAATAAACAAGTTAGTCTCGATATAAGATTTATCATTAATAACAAAATCACATTAAATGGATAATCTCATTATTAGATTTGTCATTAACACCAAAACCATAACTAATGAAGGTTGAACTTACAGGCATTTAGTACTTGATCAAGCTTCTTCTAGTCCTGACTCTTGCATGTGAAGTTTTTATTAAAAATAAAATTGCCTAGGGAGTTTTGACCTGTGAGAAATGAGTGGCCAATTCTGCAGCACATCATTGCATCTGTCAAGGCGTTTGGGCTCTAAAACTGCAATGATTGACAAAATCAACAAGTCAATCCGATTATGTTGCCTCGCTCGTTGTGATGCAACGAGTCTCCATTATGTTATTGTAAAAATGTTATACATGACACTCTCAAGCTTCAATCTTGTAAGACTAATGATGTGAATTCAAATCTACGTGTCTGTGAGATTTGTTAGTCATGCATTGTGCTTGCCAAGCATGGCAATGCATCTTATACAACAACCCATGTATCTATAAAAGATGATTTACGGCTTCTCTTCTAAAATCCTTCATGGTATCGAGCATATTCATTCCAAAGACCGACGAGCACCTCTCCTCTTCCACAACTCGATTGGCAATCCACCCTACTTTTCGCCCACCCTTTCTTCTCCCTTCCTCTTCCTGGTAGGGGTGGGCAATCGGTTAATTCGGTTTTTTTTTTTTTGGATATTTCGGTTTTTGGATTTGGCTAACCAAACCGAAACCGAACTCATCTGAAAACCGAACCAAATTAATCAAACCAAATCGGTTCGATTAATTCGATTTTTAGTTTAACTGAATTGGTCTCCTAGAGGTCCCCTCAGCCTCTAGAGCCCTCCCTAGCCCCTAGGAGGAGATGGGGAGAGCCTCCTCATTGGACCACGGCTCCACGCCTCCACCCAAACTCCTAGTCATCCTCGGCTTCGACTTCACGGTTGGTCTCAGGCCGCCCTCGTCTTGCCATGACCGCGGCTCCAGACCACAAACTCCTAGAGATCTACTCACGGCCAGGTCTAAGCGAAGGGAGGAAGCCATAGAGTGCGGCCTAGGCAGATCTCGTCGGCATGGAGAGGGGACTATGACGGACGGCGAGCCCTTCGCGGTAGGATGCGTATGATCTGCGATGTGTGTGAGAGCACCGCGGCCGTGCTCTTCTACGTGGCCAATGAGGCTGCCCTCTGCCAGCCCTGTGATGATAAGGTGCTCTCCGCTCCTTCCTCCCGTGATGATTGGGAGCGGATTGGTTCGATTGTTGATTGGAAATGGAGACAGGAGATTTTGGGAGGAGATGGGGATCGGGAGGGAAGGGAACCGATCGTGCGTAGTGCGATGTGAGACACGAGTGAAACAGATGTTTTGATCGAATCGATTATTTTGGTCATTCGGCGTTTTGGTTTTTGAAAATTAAAAACCAATCCGAAGCCCTAAAACTGAATAACACTAAAATAAAACTGAACCGAAAACCAAAAAACCGAAAAAGCCAAAATAATTGATTAATTTAGTTTGATTTTTTGGTTTTGGTTTATTTATGCCCACCCCTACTTCTTGGCTATAGGTGACATTGGTGTTTCCAACCCTAATGTCCATATTTGGATGCAAATGACCAGTGTGGCCAACATCAAAATGTTTGTGCCGATCATCCTAGACCTCAAGGGTTCAAACTACACCAATGGATGCAACCTCTTTCACATCACCGTCAGAAGTTCTCTCTCTAGGATCATGTTCTCAAGAACGAACCCAAGCAATGTTGAGTGGAAACAGCTCAACTACACCATCCTATCATGGATTTATGGATATATCTCCTCTGAGATTCTTGAATTTGTGATGAAGACAATAACCACTTTGCACAAGACATGGACGAACAATGAAAACATGTTTCACAAAAATAAGAAGGTGAGGGCTCTCTATTTGGAGGCCAAGTTTACCAACACCGTGCAATGTGACATGTTCATCATGGACTACTATCACTAGTTGAATATGCTAGTTGATGCGCTGGCCAATGTTGATCATATCATTAGTGACGATACATGATTCTCACCACCATCAAGGGTCTAAATTTGAAGTACAGCCATGTGTCAACTTTGTTGACCTTCTTACTTGCTTTCTGCAAACCCGATCTCTTATTCTCCTCAAATAGCTCAAGGGACTACAATTGAGCACCAACCCTATTGCTCTCATTGTGGATTAGACGGTCAAGACGATAGTAGCAACATCGGCGGCCCTAGCGACACCAACAAGTGTTGTTCCAATAATGGCAATGATGGTGGTAAGAAGTGTGGCAAAGGTGGTGGGAAAGACAACAGCAACAACTGGCCTTGCATTTACAACCCTTGGACGTGTGCTTTTTATCTTTGGATGGGCACATCCTAAAACCCCTCGGTAATTGTCCTTGGCCCACATCCTTCTGCGCCATGCCCCTCGCCTCCCCAAGGTTTCTTCTATGCCATTAGCTTGGTTCAACATCAGTGCACCAAACACATCAAAATTGATCTATGCTTTATTCATGAATGTGTCGCACTGAGCCATGTCTTGATCTTGCATGTACCTTCGTCATATTAGTTTGTAGACATCTTCACCAAAGGGTTGCCATCATCCCTCTTCCTCAACTTTCGTAACGGCCTTCACATTTGTGATGCTACCATTTTGATTGCGGGGAGTGTTAGTCATGCATTGTACTGGCCATGCACAACAATGCATGTGGTGGTCACATGTGATCTGGTGTATCTTCGATGATCTTCTTGTTTTGTTAAGTGTAGATATTGTTGTGTTTTTTACCTACAATATCTCTTATAAATCTGGTACAGCTATAATCTTATCCTTGTACAACAACCCATGTATGTATATGAGATGAATGAATAAAAGGCCATTATTTATGGTTTCTCTTCAAAAATCCTTGAAGATTCATTATTTGGTGTGAATTGATGTAATGAAAAATGATGCAGTACGGTTTCATAGCATCTACGTGGAACTGTTTCAACGGGATTAAAATAGATATAAAATAGGGCTTGAAGGCCCTTTAAGAAATGGATGACTAAAAAAATGAATACATGCAAGTCAAAACTAGCTCGAAAGGCATAGGGGTGTTTGGCACAGCTCAACTCCACTAAAATCCGTAGAGTTGGTGGAGTAGGGTATTCGTAGCTTCAAAAATTTATGGAACTAGAGCTATGGTACATTAAGAGTGTTTAGGTGGGTCATCTTGTTTACATTTTAGACTAAAAATATAAAGTTAATTCACTTTATTTTAGCCTACAAGCTCCAGATCTGAGGTGGAGCTGGGATTTGGAGTTTTGCCAAACAGAGCCATATTAGGTCCCGATTGTAACATAGGAATATCATAGGAAATAATTCAATTGTCACTAGGATTGAGAATTTCTCCAAATTCCAAACATGGCTTTAAAGAATACAACATATTTTGTCGCACCTACACCCTATAAATTCCTTCCATTTGAAAAAAAATGCTTTACTTGCTCCACTAATTTTGTTGAGAAAACATCGAAAATATATAGAAATAGTTACGGGCATCCAGGCGCCCATTTGGCAGTGATTATATTTTCTTACCGAACTTGCTTTGAAGAGTACTTTGACTAAGGGTCTGATTGATTTATAGCCAATTTGACCATAAACTAACCTTAGTCATATGTGGTTTGTCATACTTTTTGTGGCAACAAAATTCAGCGCCAAAAATATGGCTAAGTTTGGCAAAAAACTAAGCTTATGATCCGTGGGACATAGGGCTAAGAAAGTGTGGCAAGCCGCTGCTGTAACAACGAACCAAACTCATGCCTAATAATCTATAGTACACCTAAACTTAAACTTGACAAAATTAGCTTCAAATCAAACAAACCTTAAAACTTCTTTACTTTACCTTGCGTTTCTATGGCGCTGTTTTTGGGGAGCTTAAAGCCAGCTTCAACTTCTAAACCAGCTTCAACTTCTGAAAAGCTTATAAACCCTCCAAACAACTCAACTTTTAAGCGGCTTTTAACATAAATTTGAAGCCATATATAATTAGCATAAGCCAAAAGCTGATAGCTGGATTAAACTGCTTTTGCAGTTTATTGTTGAGAAAAATTAGCTATTTTTCAAACAATCTCTTCTAAAAAAACTGTAGCCTCTTTTTAGTCCAAAAACTAAAAAAACAGTTTTTTAAAAAAGCCATAACTATACAAACAGTGCTCTAGCTTTTTCCTTACCACTGACGCCGTACTAATAGCACGGCACAAAGGCACGGACATGAACATGAGACCATACATGACAAAAATTATTTATCCAATGTTTTTTAACGTTTTACATTAGTAAATTGAGTTCTTTTTTTCGAAATCTGAGTGACATCGGGAGCCTTTTTTTTTTTGGCGCAATTTTCAAATGAGAGATATAAGACAAAGAGCCGAATGGGCCTTCTCTTATCTCATCCTTACGAAGAGTCTAAACAAAATGGGCCTCATTCCTACAAACTACTAGCAAGTCTGGCGGCCTATTTATGTAAAATTTGGGCCTCCAAACAGCCAGGAGATAACTGTGCCGTTTCTGCCCTCTCTGGACTAATCAGGAGAAAATACAAAAATGTGGCTGTACAGGCGTCAGCTGGCTGATCTTTTGCAAGAACATTAATCAGGATTAGTACCATAAGTCCTAAAAAATGGCTGACCTTTTGCAAGAACATTAATCAGGATTAGTACAATAAGTCCTAAAAAAAGGATTAGTACCATAAGAATTTCCTTGAGATTTGTGCCCACGTACGTGCAAATCTATCATACTGCAGATAAACTCCATCATCGGTCAATAAATTACAAGGTTAAAAATAAACTAATCTCTCGTCGAGGGCAAACGTAGGAATAGGAAAAACACAAGATTTAAACGCCATGCCGTTCGAAATCCTATGAAAGGTTTAGATGAGGCATGATCTCTTGGAATTTTCCCTCAAAAAAATCGAATGGATCGAGATACACCTTATGAATTCCATAGAATTTTTAGGACTCGATCCTTCGTTCCAAAATAACACGTAGCAAAATTTTCTACAACATTTCAATACTTCGAATTTTGCATGTTTTTCGTCCGTTCCAAATGAGCTCCGAGAGCTTGTCCCTCTGACAGCGCGACCATGATTCGCGCCATGACATGGACGTCGAAAGCTAACGCGGCTGGCGTGCGACACCAGATGCGACTGTTGCCGGCGAAGGACAGCCACAGGCACTGAACAGATAAAATATCAAGGCGTGAAAGTGAACCACCCACCAGTCGCGTTGCCGTCGGTCGCTTTTGCTTTGCTGTCGCTTTGTTCAGAAATGCTGCCTGCGGCCCATTATTGTTCTCCTGCGGTCCAACGTGATAAGCGAGCTGATAAAAATAATAATAATAATAATAAAAAAACGTGATAAGCGAGCACAATAGTCGCAACCCATCGACACGATATTATTCTTCTCTCCCTCTTTTCTCTCTGCAAGGCACACCGCATCTGTAATTTTTTCGACAAAGAGCTGAAGAAGTGGCGTTGCAAACGATTTTTTCGATTTTCAGGTTATCGGTTAAAGACTCGAGGTATATGGATCTAAGGTCACTTATGACTAGATTGGCGGGATACGAGGCCCATATTTCTGATAATAATTCTATATACCAATATATTTTTACCAAATTATCAACTCTTGTTTCATTTTAATACCTCTTAATGGTAATTTAATAGATAGCTCGATACATTTTAAGAACGGTAAAAACCTCTCTTACCAAACTATCATGTGTTTAAAACAAGAGGCTTTCTATCATTATTGGGATGTATCAAAATTTACACTAAAATAGTAGCAGTGGGTAAATAATTTAAATGTAAAAAATCTCTCTTACCAAACAAAGATGTATCATGGCTGTAAAGTAGTTAAATACTATCTTCAGATCATGTGTTTAAAACAAGAGGCTTTCTATCATTATTGAGATGTATCAAATTTTACACTAAAATAGTAGCAGGGTAAAAAATTTAAAGAGTGAAGATGCTAACATTTTAGTATATCTTGGTATTAGCTTAATATAAATTTTGGTACCTCCAACTCTAGAACCGGTAAAATTAAGACAAACATGGACTTAAACCTATCCACTGTAGCCGACCAACCAAACGCTAGATTAGGATTTTAGGACACTCTTAGGACTGTGGTGGAGCAGCGGAAAAATTAGTCCAGCGACACTCAATTTGTTAGTTTTTAGCATGTGTCTATGACATGTGGGTCCAACTAAGCCTATGACAGTGGGTCAAGGTGTCATAAAGTGAATCACGAATTTTAAAGAGTGTCGGTGGCGCTAATCTCCCGTGAGCAGCTATGTCACTTCATTTTCACATCGACAACACAACTCATCCCTTGTCCTTCTGCCCCGGCAGACGTGGAGCTCCCATCTTATCATTCAGTGAGCGGAGGAAACTCGCAGGCAGCAGTGTTGCCATACCCTCGTTCTCGAGAGCTCTGCAACTGCGCAAGGCGAGGGCCAACAAGGGGGAGCAGCAGGAGATGGAGCAAGGCAAGGCGGCGCTCGGCTGGGCGGCGAGGGACCCCTCCGGTGCCCTCTCCCCTTACAACTTCTCCAGAAGGTGCGTGTGTAAATAATGCCTTGTAGTTATGAACAATTCACCATCCTTGCACTGCGTCGCACTCTGCTTTCCTCGTGTGTACTTCTGCGTGTTCTTGCGCTGCGAGAATTCGCCACCGAGTGACATGGAGAAGACGCCTGTGCCTTGCTCTGAGTTTGTTTCAGATAGTTTCTCACCTTGTTGCTAGTTAATTTCAAGTTTTTCTGATTGAGTTCAGTTCCCAGAGAGGTTAGAGGCCCAGATCTACTTTTCTCTCGTTCAAGGCTTAAGGAACTAAAGCTAGTTTCACTGTCGTAAGAGTATATGTATATCACAGTTCGAGATTTGTACATTAGTCAAGCCCTTTTTCTTAGTAACACTGAAGGAATCAGAGGCTTACATCAGATATTTTATTTTACAGTCTTACAGATGGAGCCTGAAAAAGTTTCTAAATTTCTAAAAAAGGACTAAAAGTGCACAGCGTGCTTATCCAGAAGGGTTAAATCTCATGTTTTCAGCTAGCTGTCACTTGTGCATTTTACTGAATTTTGTAACTGTTGGCGAAATCCATTTGGCATATGAATTGCTCGGAGTTCAGACTTCAGAGTGCCTCCTGAGCAGTCATTAGCAGAATGAGAAATTCATGTGGTCTTTTCCTTTCTTCAACTTTTATCAGTTGATGGAATCCTATCTGCTGATTACAATTTCAGGGCTCAGAAAGACGACGATGTCACGATCAAGGTGCTCTACTGCGGGATCTGCCACACTGACCTCCACATCATCAAGAACGACTGGGGCAACGCCCTGTACCCGATTGTTCCCGGGTAATCGATTAATCAACAATTAATGGTTGCCAACATAAGTAGCGAGATATGTGTGTAGTACAGATTAAAGATAAGAACTAATGGAGCCAAGCAATGGGCGGCTATGGCTTCTGATTCTCCCGGCTTCTTTCCCCCGTTGGCGCAGGCACGAGATCGTCGGCGTCGTGGCCGACGTCGGCAGTGGCGTCAAGAAGTTCAAGGCCGGCGACACGGTGGGCGTGGGGTACTTCGTTGGGTCGTGCCGCTCCTGCGAGTGCTGCGGGAAGGGATATGAGAACTACTGCTCCGAGATGGTGCTCACCAGCAACGGCGTCGACCGTGAGCACGGCGGCGCGGTCACTCAGGGGGGCTTCTCCGACGTCATGGTCGTGAACGAGGACTACGTGGTCCGCGTCCCGGACGGCCTGCCGCTGGACAAGGCAGCGCCGCTGCTCTGCGCCGGCGTCACGATGTACAGCCCCATGATACACTACGGCCTGAACGAGCCCGGGAAGCACCTGGGCGTCGTCGGCCTCGGGGGCCTCGGTCACATCGCCGTCAAGTTCGGCAAGGCGTTCGGCATGAAGGTCACTGTCATCAGCACGTCGCCGGGCAAGCGCCAGGAGGCGCTCGAGCACCTCGGCGCCGACGAGTTCTTGGTCAGCCGCGACCCCGAGCAGATGAAGGTGACATCGCATAACTCTTGCCGACGTCACCGACGCGCCTTAGTGCCATGGCCATATTTGTCTGACGCAACGAGGGGTTTCTTGGACGCAGGCGGCAGTCGGCACGATGGACGGCATAATCAACACGGTGTCCGCGTGGCACCCGATCGCGCCGCTGTTCGCGCTGATGAAGCCGATGGGGCAGATGGTGTTCGTGGGCGGGCCGACCAAGCCGCTGGAGCTGCCGGCGTACGCCATCGTTCCCGGCGGGAAGGGCATCGCCGGGAACTGCGTCGGCGGTATCAGGGACTGCCAGGCCATGCTGGACTTCGCCGGGGAGCACGGCATCACCGCGGAGGTGGAGGTGATCAAGATGGACTACGTCAACACAGCGCTCGAGCGGCTCGAGAAGAACGACGTCCGCTACCGCTTCGTCATCGACATCGCCGGCAGCCTCGGCTCCGCCGCCTAGCCACCTGTCCATGATTTCGTCTGCTTCCGCGAATGCGTGCAGATTTAGAGCTTTCTGTAGCATACCTGTCGCAGAATCATCGACGCTTGTTGGTAAGTTCGTGTGTTGTGTTGCGCCTTTGGTGGTAGTTTGATGTGCAGGTAAATAAGTGGAGCTGGCCTCCACTGGGTTCCTAATTCTAATGAGGCTGCATTTGCTCAAGTTCAAGTGCTTTGATTATGAATCTTTTGATAACTATTTTGGAGGGAGAAAATGGCAGCTTTGCTATAATCATGTGCTGCGTTGCCAAATCTGCAAGATCAGGGCAGAATTTGTCTTACATGTTCTGCTATAAAGCCCACTCTAAGCTTTGGGAGATGGCCGGAGGAAAATGTTTAAGAGAGTTAACATCAAGAGCAAACAATGCTGAGTAGAAATTGGTGCCCAGCTATTCTTGTCCTTCTCCCCCTTCTCTATATCTCCCCTGCTTGTGTTACCTGAAAAATATTTATAAATGCTCTTTGACCCTTCTTATATATATGCCCTGGCAATTTCTGGTTTATTTAAAAAGAATAGAAAGCCAATTCTGCACATGATTCAACTTATTCAAGAAGTAAATTGGTACCTCTCAGTGCAAAATTCAATGAATTTGCTCGCACGGTGCAGAATTCATTGACCCCTGGCCCCTGGGGGTCAAACACACGGTGCACTAATCTTATCAGCATCTCCAAATGTGAATCTTTTGCAATGCATTGTCACTACTCGCTGCACTGGCTTCCATCCTTTTGCCCGTTTTCAAACTGAACTGAGAGCTTGACCCAACCAGTAAGTGGTAGGCGTTCCTTCTCGGATCTTGGAAGGACGACGCCAGCAATAGGCACCGGCTGAATGAGCCAATTGCACTGCCATTCTTTGAATTATCGCTGCCAAATTAAAGAAGAGAAAACGCACGAGCCGCCGGCGGCGGCAGAGGAGGGGTGCTTATCCATGCGTCTGTAATGTAAAAGAAATGAGCGAAACTGCCACTGAGAGGGATGTAAGTTGTAATGGTTAGAGTTTGTCCATTATTTTAGCATGTTTGCCTGTCTATTTATTCCGAGCACTGGCTGGGGTTGGCACTGCAGTACCAATCTCTCGCTATCCCTCAACGAAAAAGCAGAGCAAGGAATCAATGGCGGAGCACGGCAAGCCGGCGCTCGGGTGGGCTGCGAAAGACGCCTCTGGTCACCTCTCAACCTACAGCTTCTCAAGAAGGTCTGATCACTCTATCGTCATGACTAACTAACTTGTTCTGTTCTATTGGGTCCTGAGAAGAGCAGAATAAACATGATCAGTGCTGAAACATAGTAGGAGTAACAGCGTGATACCCAGGGTTGTATCGAGCCAATTCGAAACTCTAAACTGATCGGTAAACCAGTCAAATTGAAAAATAAAAAATAAAATTTCCTAAAAATTTAAGTCACATAAACCGGTTGAAAAATCGGTGAAAATTGAGCTCAAAAAATCGGCCGTAAGAAAATTTCAATTCGCTTGTTGATTCGATTTTCAATGAAAATCGATTGATTTTCGATGAAAATTAACCGATTTTCGAGAAACCCAATTGATTTTCAAATTTTTTGAATTTTTTCCAACCCGTTTGATTTTGAAATCCTTCGGTTTTTGATGATTTTCGTTTGATTTTCGAGATAAATCAGTACCGCCGGATCTTCGATTTTCAATCTCAATTTGATTTCTAAACCCCGGTGATACCTGTCGTTTTTGCTTCTTGAACTGATGAATTCACGTGATGCTGTTGCATAGCATACCGTTGTGACGGGTGATGAGATTTCAGGATGCAGAAGGATGACAATGTCACGATCAAGGTGCTCTTCCTGTTGGTTTCTTCTTTAGAAACAACTGCATGCAAATAACAGATCAAAAAATACACACAAGAGAATACAGAAGTTTTAAGACAATTTTCTCTTATGTTATTAATCTCAACCTTGGTCTCTTATGTTATTAATCTAACCTTTGAGGCTGTATTTATAGTACGTATATAGAGCTATTTATGGAACAACTAAAAAAAGTAATAAATCGATTGGATCCGATTGCTGATTGTATCATGATCTCTACTTGCCTTACAACATAGTACTTGCCCTACACATAGTAACATACATTTAGAAGTCCATGTTACTTTCCAATATCTCCTATCTTTTCATAATATGGCAAGACAATAATGAAAAGTCTTGATTGTTTTTCAACACTTCCGCGGGATCTGCCACATCGACCTCCACATCATCAAGAACGAGTTGCGCAACGCCATGTACCCTGTTGTTCCCGGGAAGTTCATCAACTCAAAGCGTCAATAAATTGGCCCCAGATTTCTGCTCATACGAAGGTGTACAGACTAAGGAAGGATTCTCTTGCAATACTGGTGCAGGCATGAGGTTGTCGGCATCGTCGCCGGGAAAGCGGCAGGAGGCACTCGAGCACCTCGGCGCCGACTCGTTCTTTGTCAGCCACGACGCCGAGCAAATGAAGGTAACGCCTCGGCCCTTTGGCACACGATTCTTGGCGCGGTAGCTATTAACGCAATGCACGCGCGTTCATGGGTGCAGGCCGCGGCGGGCACGATGGACGGCATTATCAACAGTGTCGGCGGGGCACCCGGTCGTGCCACTGCTGGAGCTGCTGAAGCCAATGGGGCAGATGGTAGGCCGAGCAAGCCGCTGGAGCTGCCGGCCTACGCCATCATCACGGGCGGGAAGCGCGTGGCCGGGAACGGCGTGGGCAGCATCGGCGACTGCTAGGCGATGCTGGACTTCGCGGGGAGCACGGCATCGCCGCGGACGTCGAGGTCGTCAAGATGGACTACGTTAACGCGGCAGTTTAGCTGCTCGAGAGGAACGACGTTGTAACGGACTATCCTTTTCAGGGATGTGTATAAATACCTTTATAGTTATCTAAGATTTTAGGTGTAAATAACCAAGTGTACATTACCAGATATAAAGATAAAAGCGAATATTTTATAGATGAAATAAGAGCTTAACGGCCAGAATTTACAAAAGGTGCGGCTGGCACCAGATACATTACTAAAACACCCACAAGAAAAGCTTGAGTAGATAAATTAAGGTCTTCAAAACCAAATATCATCGCCGTCTACGTTCTTCTGAAACTCGCCAGCTTCATTGAAATCTGAAAGGGGGATTTGAAGCAAGGGTGAGTACACAACCGTACTCAACAAACCACACGGAAATTCTGAATATTACATGCACGGAGTTTCAAGGAATCAGCACTAGTTTAAATATTTGGTGGATGTATAAGTTAGGATTAAGTATAGTACAAAAGAAATACAAACCATCAATCAATGTCATCACCACAACACCACCATTGATTTATTAGCAAAATCCAGATTATGGTAAGTTTATTATTAAAACTACTCGAGCTCAGTTACAGGAATCACCCTAAATTAACCCAGCTTCATTAACCAGAAGCACAGCGTATTCGAATACAATTTAGATCACTCTGCAGAGCTACTCAACTTTACCCACAAGACATCTACGGTCGTTAGTGACACTCGAGAACAACATGCAACTTAAATGCATGCGGCCGGACCGAGATGAACATAGCCTTTCATTGAATTTCCCTTCTTTAGCCCCTACCCAGTAGGTTACGTGGATCCACAGTCTCTAGGACCCACTGGCCAAAGCGGGAGACACGATCTGGTCATACTGTGCATACCTACTGTTGTGAGAACCGGCGAATGCCCTATCCCATTCCCGTTCCACCCCCAAACAACACGCGATCCATTCTCCAACCGAGAATGGTAATCCACCTGTAGGTATTCCAAGGGGAAAAATAATATACCGGGCTATGTTGGATCAGGTCAATGGAGCTGACCGACCCAACTTGTGGTTGAGAAAGGACTGAAGTTATTTACTATACTCAAGCGGTTAATCTTTAAATGCCAAAGACACAGCCCAATACACATAATAACATTGGTACCACTGTACCCATCACCAAACCACACTTGGGCTTGTCATCTGTTGGGGGTTGGGCCAGCACCTACCTTCCGTGGTCCGTCCAACATTGTCCCCCAAACCGTAGCAGGTTTTAAAAACGCACCCCGAGTCAAGACTCGGGGGTTTTGAGCAACAGTTGAAAATGTAATGATGATTATTATAGCTAACCTACGGTGGTTCATAAATGATAACCTAGGGCTAACAATTGAGTATGTCATAATCAAAATGGTTTTAACAAGGGGGTGGGTTTTTAACTAGTCAAGTCTTTCCAAATTAACTTCTTTTTTGATTTCTACTCTATTTACAGACAAATGCAATAACTACGTTGTCGGCGTATTTTGCTTGACAAGATTCCGCTAACGGGGTGTCTACTCCCTGGATGGAAAATATGGTTCGGTAGAGGGCATCTTCGTGGCTGGAAACCCTAATGTCTCTCGACGATGGATTCGGGAATCGAGAAGTTTGGTGGACCTGAATGATTTACCCAGTTCGAGCCCCTGTGGGTAATAGCTTTACGTCCTGCTGGGTCTTTGTTTGAGAAAATGGGGAAATGTTTACAAGGGTGTTTTTCCGTGTCTACTTCTCTATGCTTTCTGCTCTAGCCGACCGGCCCCCTTCTTCATGCACCAAAGCGTCCTTATATAGACGAGACGGCCTGAGCAGGAGAGAAGGTGGCGCTATACTTATCTACAACACATTAATTACATCCATCAATCCAGCTTCCACATCGACCCACGACTCATTTATTAAGCACGCCTCTGTGGCCTTGTCCTTCGAACCTCATTTAATGTCGGTGAGAGGTCTCGCCTGGTCCGCCCGGGACAAGACGCCCCTACGACGGGTTGGTAAGAGGCGTCAGGGGAATGAGCTGTCGTCGTGTCGAAAGCTGAACCCTTCACAATTAATGACCCTGACACGAGGTGCCAGGGGAGGGAAACTTCGAGGCAAAACCTTCCCCCCATTCTTTTGGTCGCTTTCGTGGCCTGACAAGGGGGCCCGAACGCCCACCCACTCATCAGGCCGCCACGCGGGACGCCCGGCCGTGAAAGCGGCGTGATCGCCAGTCGCTTCGCCGGGGCCACGTGGGCTCCTCGCCGCCGCCGCCAGAATTTCGCTGAACTTGCTTGCGAAAGGTGGCGTGATCACCAAACCGCTTTCGCTAGGGGCCACGTGGACTCCTCGCCCAATGGCGGTGTGTCTTCGCCCATTGCCAGTGACGCCACGCGGTTGCTCCCGGTGAGTAGAGCGTGATCGCCGAGGCCACGTGGACTCCTCGCCCGTGGTGGCGTGCTTTCGCCATGCCGCCAGGCACCAAACCAAACCGAGCCACTTCTTGGGCCTATCTCTTCTACAGCGGAGAGGGTACCCTGGTGTAAAATACACCGACATACGTATACAGTAATTATACGGAAATGGGATCAATATGTTCAAGGAGTGTGGCTTGCCTTGCGGAGTCAAGGTTTCTCCTAGAGGGAAGTAGTCGTGTCTGGTCTCGAACGGCGCTTGCTCGGTTGCTCCTAGCACGGCTCCAAGAACTGCTCCGATTCTGGGTTTCGCTCCGAGAGTTGTTTCGACGTCGGATCTAACGCGGGAAAAAAAGCAACCAATAAATAAACGAACAAAAACAACCAAAGAAAGAAAAACGGAAAAAGAGCCGGAGAGAAAAATGGCCGGAACAGGGTTCAGGGGTATTTTTGGAATTTTCTGGACTTGGTATGGAGAAATGAAGATCATTTTTAGACTTAGTGGCTTGAACTGATCAAGAATATGCATTTTTAGCTATTTTTGGATTTTTGGGAATTTTTAGAATTTTCAGGGATTTTTCTCAATTTTTTCGAATTTTAAATTAATTTTTGGATTTATTTGGAATTGAAAATCCGAAAATTCAAATAAAATAACGAAATGGATTCAGGGTGGACCGCCCAAGATAAACCGCTGCAGACCCGGCCTTCGGCCCATGGCGCAACGCTTCGTGGCGCCTGACCATGGCATGGCCGGGCCGACCTGAGCGTCGACCTGGCCGACAGTGGGGCCCGCAACTTGAGCAGCTAACCGAGGGGGCCCGCTTGACAGCGAGGCGACGAGGGGAGGGAGTGACGAGGCGGGGCCTAGTGTCACTGAGACTAGGGAGCGGCGGTGGCGCACGCGAAGGCTTAGCGCCAGAGCTGGGGAAGAAAGGTAGCGCGCGGCCGAGGGGAGGCGCCGGGGAAGAAATGAGGTGGCGGGGAAACAAGAGGACCTCGCGGCGATTCCAGGGCGGGGGAAGAATAGGCGGGGGATAGAGCAGTGAGGCGGGGCGGCGGGGAGCGGCCGGAGGTAGAGAAGAAGCACATGGCGAGGGCAAACGAGGGCGCGAGGGGAAGAAAGGGATGCGGGGGAGGGAGAGGGAGCTACGGGAACTCGGTGCGGGGAAAAATGGAAGGGGGAAGGGGGCTTTTATAGCCGGGCGGCGAGGCGGAGCGAGGATGGGGAGCCGGTGGCGGAGGAGGCGGCCGTATGGGCGAATGACATGGCGACAGCGTCGGGTAGGTGGCAGAGGAGACGTACGAGGAGATGGGGCGTGCAGCACGACCGACGGTGAGGGGGGGGGAGATGGGACGGGAGTGGGTGGACGAGGCGACGGAATGAGCGACCGTTGACAACGGCGCCGAGGAAGACGACGGACTGGGCGGAGAGGTGGCGCAACGCGAGACCGAAGCAGACGGGAGTTGGGCCGTGAAGGTGTCGGCCGGAGCCTTGTAGCAGAGACAGCCGACATGCGCGAGGCGCAAAGAGTCAAAGGCGGAGCGGGCGCGAGGATCTTGGCCGACGCGGAAGGCGTCTTTGGCCGGGCGTCAGGAGGGAGATGGGCGGCGGGGAGGAAGCGGTGGGCCAAATGCGCCAGCCGAAGGAGAAAGCGGGAAGACCAAGAGGGAAAGCAGATTTTTGCGGGGAAAATCCGAAAAAGGAAAGAGGCCAAAATAAAGCTCAAATAAATTCAAATCAATCCGAAAAAAAATTCGAATAAAATCCAAGAAAATAGAGTTAACCTATTTTTGAAATTTTGGGGTGTTTCAGACGTGAGGTACCGCTTCGTTGTCGACATCGCCAGCAGCCTCGACGCTGCTGCCTAGGCTGTAGAGCGTGGCGTTCCCGTGCGGTGGTGTTCATAAGCTGTTTTAAGGAATTTCAAAAATATACCACCGAAAAAAAATCTCAGAAATATACACCTGTCGCCCGTTCGTTGGGCGACAGGGACCTAAATAGAAAAACAGGGATGACGAGGCCACGTCACCCCGCACCTCACGTCGCTTTGATCAAATAGCTACAAAGCTGCCGCCCGAGCGAAAGGGCGACAGGATCCTGTCGTCCGATGAAATGGCGACAGGAAACAAATCGATGAATGGCTGGGCAACACGCACCCCTGTCGCCCAATCATATGGCGATAGATAATTTGCAAAAAATATTAATTCAGTTAGATAATTTGTTTACTACTTCATTGATTTAGAATTTGCAAAAACAAATATGTCTAATCGTCGACAAATATTATAAGATATTGGACGAGGGCAATTAGATGGAATTTTGTTAAAATAATATATTTTTGTAAAAAAATTACAGAAATATTATGTCAAAAAAAATTACAGAAATACCCTATAGTCGCAATTACAAATTGGCATACATCTTTGTCTCAATAGTCGCAGTTCTGTCGCGGATTGGAATTGCGACTCAAATCACTCGCGGCCACGAAACCGTGGAAATCATGGCCACTTAAGGGTTTTCGCAGATCCAGTCCAAAAAATACGAGAAAAATCAAGAGCGACCTACATAGCGTGCTACTACTACGTATGGGCGAGATAGCGGGCGTTGCCCGCAGAAGTTGCGAAATCGGAAAAGGCACTCATGGCCATGAAACCACGAAATCGTGGCCACTTAGGGTTTTCGTGAGGCATGCGTTGGACAAGCGGATCGACCCAAAAATACGGGAAAAATCAAGGCGACCCACATAGCGCTGGCTACCACTTACGTATGGGCGAGATAGCCAGACGTTGCCCCGGTAGGAAGTTACGAAAATCGAAAAAGGCACTCGCGGCCATGAAACTACACAAGCATCAAAACAATATGTTGAAAACAAATACGCACATAAAAAACGGATAAGCTCATTACAAAATATCCTGAAACAGTTGCAACAATTTATCGAGACACAACACTCGCAACAGCTAGGTACAAAACAGAGTTCATACAACACACGTTACATCGATGAAATATAAATTTGATATATGACATATGATAATGCAAACTGCTTGTCATCCGGTGCGATGGCGTCGTGCAGCAGTCGGGTGGCCATCTCCTCCTTCGTCTTCTTCGTTTTGTGCTTGGCAGTTCTTGAACGTATGTCCTCGTTGGTTGCACAATGAGCATTTCTTCACGCGTTTGCCAGCTTCTGACTCATCCATGTCATTTCTTATACGCCTTGTTTTTCGACGCCCTGCTTTCCCTCTTCTCGCATCAAAATCAGGGACCCAGAACCTTTCATCAATACTAGGAGTTGTGGTGAAAGAACCCACAACCCCATAACCATAAAGCTCTTCGCTCCAAGTTGCCATCACCCTCTCCTTCATGAAATATTCAGATAGGTATGTACCAAAGTTGCATTCCAAATAAAGCACATGCGGCTATGACATGAGAACATGGCACATGCAAAAGGTATGGCATGTTGCACGAGCATTTGCACTCACCTGTAAGATGCACTCTGGTGACAACCCTCTGTTGGTTCCACGCCTTCCTTTATCCTGCGCAGATCACCTCGAGCGCAGTGTCCGTACACCAACTTTGATAGCTCTGTGTTTGGCATATACGAGTCTTCTCATCCATGTATTTAGTGATCATCGAAGAGTACAAGAACTTCTCATCTCTCATTAGTATGTCGGAAATGCATGCTGTCCACAAAGTACTTGGTTGTACCTCTCGGCCTCCTCGGCAATTCCTACCAAGGGAAGACATCTCATACCTCGCATTACCCAGTTGTAAACTTCTGCAAAGTTAGTGGTCATCACACCGTATCTGGCACCATGTGTGTCATATAACAGTGACCACTTCTCTTTCGGTTTGTGCTTGATCCAGTCCGAGAAACAATTGATTGGCCTTTGCCTCCGACGACGGTTAGTCGCCTCATCCTCTGTTGGCAGGGGGAAAAGAGGCTCCGCCTGCTCCTGTGTTCCACTGCCACTAGTGTTGTTCGTCTGCTCCTTGTGTTTCCTTGTCAGGTCATCAAGATTTTTCTCTGAGTTCGAACTTGCTCTCCGGTTATAGTTACATAGTCTTTTGAACATGTTCATCGCTTGCTTGTTCTGAATTGCTTATAGAAGTTTGCACCCAAATGCCTCATGCACCATCGACTATGCAAGTCGAGCCATCGAATGGCTCCTCTTCCCTGCTTGCGGTGGTTGATAGCACTAAGCAAGCCAACATGCTGTCATGCAAACGCTTTATCTGGACGAGTTTTGACCACCCTGATCTTCAAGTTTCGTAGGAACCACAGCCAACTCTCGTAGTTCTCGCTTTCTACGAAGGCAAAGGCAACAGGCAGAATCTGGTTGTTCCCATCGACGCCCACAGCTGTCAGTATTTGCCCTCTGTATTTCCCGGTCAAGAATGTGCCGTCCACGCACAACAATGGACGACAGTGATAGAACGCCTTAATGCAAGCTCCGAATGCGAAGAACACTCTCCTCAGATGCATTTTAGTTGGCCACTTGATTGACGGACAATCTTGATAATCATAGTAGGTCCCAGGATTTCTTCCCTGAATGCAACTGAGCAGTGCGGGCAGGTTATGGTACGAGTCTTCAAACTTCCCAAACCTCATTTCTAATGCCTTCTGTTTCGCCCTCCACGCCTTCCCATAGCTAATTGTGTACTGATATCTGTTCTCGATCGCTCGGATAATAGCACGGGGCTCAAAACTCAGGTTCTCCACTATCTCTGTGTACATGATGTTCGCGACATACCCGGATGACAGGTTCCTGTGAGCCATCACTGTTTCCTCAGTCATACATGTGTGCTGCTCAACCTTCGAACATAGCCAATGGGTGCCCCACTTGGGCTTGTACGCGTGCACTCTCCACAGACACCCATGGATCTCACACACCACGTCAGAGCGGTGTTGGGGTTGATTTCTTAACCCCGAAAGTCCTTCTTAATGATAGAGCTCAATCTTTCACGGCATCACCTTTCGGCCTCTTTTGTCGGGTAGATCTTTGTTAAGTCTAACCTCATTATCGATATCTTGCCAAGGCATGTGGTTGCTTTCATTGACAACTTGACCTATCAAATTGTTTGTGTGCTCCACTCGGCCAAGACAGCGGTTCCGTACCTCCATCTTCCTCATCCGACTCATCGTCGTCCTCCTCTTCCTTTCTGCTTGTACTCACGGTCTTCTTCTTCCATCCTAGCTATTATTTCATCAATTTGCTCACCTTCGTCTACCAGTCCCTGCGCTTCTTGGGCAACATTTTCATCATCTTCGTGAAACTCAACATTTCCATCATCGTTGCATTGCTGAACATGCTGCTCATGCCTAGATCCCCCAATTTTGGTGTCATCGAAACTGAGCTCATTTTGAGGCTGACTGCACTCACCGGCGTCCACCTGCTGCTGGGGGGCAACATCCTTCTCATATGCTCGCACTAAAAGCACCAGATTCCATCCCCTTTGCTCTGCCGCCCTCACATATGATCTCCACGATGAGGTTCCCTTCAGCTCAACTAGCTTCCAGTAAATAGGGTCGTTTCGCATACTACATAGACAAAATACCTTCAACTCGCACTTCTCTTGTTCCATCCGAAAAGTATAATACAACCATTTCAACATGGAAGCAAATGTGCGCTCCTCGACCCTACTCAAACTTCTGTCCACATACTGCATGTTACTAAGATCTACACCCTCCAAACCATGCATTACAACCCCATCTCCATAATAGATTCTAAATGGAACTCGTTCTGCCATATCTGCGAATCCATTCATTCACCCACGAATTAATTATTTTCCGTATAAAATACTATGACGTAACATAACTATACCTACATGCTACGAAAATATATATCTAACCGTAAAAAACATCTACATTCCTAATAATTCATATCGATGTACTTATATCTGTAAAAACATGTACATTCATTCCTAACAATATATACATATCGATGTACTTATATCTTAAAAAAATATACATTCACAACTACATTACCATCAATATGTACCGATATACTCCTATCCGTAAAAAATATCTAAATTTTCTAAACTAGAACTAGCTATGACCTATCAATTTACCTAAAATTCTCTATTCGTAACCTATCAATTTACCTAGATCTATCCATAACCTATCAATTTACCTACATTTATCCCCTACATTTATCCATAACCTAAATCTAAAACTATTTCTAATCTACCACTATTTACTGCTACAGTGCCCTAGTTGTAAAATTATTTCTAACATATCATAATTTACTGCTAACAAAAGTAAACAACAGAAATTTACCTCGAAACAGTGGCGCAGAATCTCCCCCTCTTCCTTCTTTTCTCTCCTCTCCTCTTTCCTCTCTTCCTCTTCCTCTCTCTCCCTCTCTTCTCAAATGAACCGAATGGCTACAGTGGCCGGGCGAAGCGCTTTATAAACGTTCGTGTCACCCGACGAACGGGCGACAGGGGCCCGCGCCACCCGTGTCGCCCTACCATCAGTCGATTTGCTTTCTGTCGCCCGTTCGCCGGGCGACACGGACTCCTTTCGCCCTTTCGTCGGGCGACACGCACCGTTTCGGCTCCTTTCGCCGGGCGACATGAAGCCACGTCACCGCCCGGCCTCCTTTCGCTCGTGTATTTTTCTATTTAGACCCCTGTCGCCCAATCAACGGGCGACAGTAGTATATTTCTGAATTTTTTTCCCGTGGTATATTTTTGAAATTTCGAATAAAAAATATATTATTTAAAAAAAATTCCTGTTCCAGTGTTATACTGTCATTCAGAGGCAGAGTTGAGAGCGCACGTTCATTTCTAGTAGCATATGACAACCGCAAAATCTGTACAACTGCTAACCTTCCGCCAGCTGCTTTCTCCCTCGGAAAATGGGAAGGTTTGGACTATTGCATCCCGTTGTACACTTTTTTTTCATCTTTAATTCATGTCTAAATAAATTGTGAATTTAACCTCTTCCTTAACCACAAAAACACCACACTCAGCATGTGTTACCTATCATATCCTGTTGTTAGCGTCGCAGCACCTTTTATCAGCGCATCACATCTAGATAGCCCACCATGATACAGGAGGTGAGCTCGAAAGGTACCCACTACATCTCGTGGCAGGAAGTTGGGGTTCGCAATCAGTCGTGCTTGTTAGAGAGCTACTGTGACAGATGGAGCCGCTACGATATTGATGACTTGTTATGATAGGTGATACATATTATTTGCCGATACATGAGAAGACAGCTAGATATATAATTTCATTCTAATCGTGAGCTGAAAATGTAAAAAACGTGTGCAATGTTGAAGTAAACCAGGCTTCGGAAAATAGGAGCGCCGAGCGCTGCGTGGCTGCGTTCCAATCTAGATTCGCCGGATTCTCCGGGCACAGTGGCACCCGTCCTACGGACCGAGCGAACCACCGTTCTCTGCAACCGCGCACGTTCCCACAGCCCGGCCCGCACTTGTGACAGCCGGCCGCGCAGCGCGCTGGGAAAGTTGCCACCAACTTCGCCGCTTCGGCGAAGAGCTGCGCGTGCCTCCCGAGTTCCGCGTAGCTCATGGGTCGTTTCATTCCTTTTAACCGCTTTCTCGGCACATGGCAGCTGGGCCGCGGTTTTGATGTCTTCTTCTATTCTGTTTGGTATTCGGTTCGAAGTACTGGGCTGTTCGCCCAAGCAGAACAAGGGTTCGTAGGCAGCCAGTTTTAGATCTGTTGGCCGGCAGTCACAAATGGACAAACTTTTTAAATTTTGATTGTTAATATGTTTTTAAATATTTAAATTGGATATACGAAAATTATGCGTGAAGGCTTGTATTAAAAAGCACTTTCCTAGTATTATGATTTTATTAGATCTTGTAAATATATTATAATATAAATTATTGGTCAAAATTATGTTTTGGAAGTCGTATCAATGTTCAAAATGATAAGTATTTGTGATCCGAGGGGTACACGGACAACATAAGATCCAAAATATATCAATTCCAAAATTGCATTACACATGACCACACGCACAGAATGCACGCGTAGAAGCATGTATTACGAATTCAGAACCACCGCTAACTAATTACATCAACAAAAGATCAACTGCCATTTATTTCATTACAGGCCCGATCGACATTGTTATGTGGTGAAAACAAATAAAATGGAGACATGAACTAATGCAACGCCTGGCATGACCCACGAGCTAGCTAGCTAGCTCGGTCGACGACCCAGTTTATTCAAACCTGAATATATAGTAGCGGCATATAGGGAATACTTCGACTTAAAGTTCGGACGGACTCATGGACATCACATTAGTACGTGAGTTCATGTCAAAGGCCAGTACGGTCACGGCCGTCTAGGCGGAGGGGGCAAGGGACATGGTTGGAGATGCAACTTGGGTGGGGCCCGGCATCAAGATCTGCCGCGAAGCTGTGTGGAGTCACCGGACGTGGCGGCGCCCTACGGCCACCAGACTCTTCAACCGGCCTAGCCGCGGCGGCCACCGGCGGCCCGTGGATCATCGCCGAGACGATCATCACGGCAAGAATCATCACGACGGTCGTGTTTCCAGCCGTTGCTCTGGCCATCGCCGACGATAGATGTAGTGTAGTAATAAGCTAGCTAGCTAGACAGATATATATAGCTGACTCGGGGGCTAAATACAGTGATGTACGCGCAGCCTGCAGGCAGGTGTAGGCGTGTAGCCTGTTCTTTTTGAGTGTGTTTTGTGGCTATATCGAGAGTAGCGTATGGACACTACTATTTATAGTCTTCATACACGCATACGGCATACGTATACGAGCATTTTAGCGCTCCAAATTATCTGGAGATTACTCTAGCATATCTGAATTCAAGGTTGCGCACAAGACGTTTTTGACGGACAACAAAAATCGATTCAAAGGATTGCTGGTTTGGTCATGCATTCAACAAGTATGAACTTGAAATCGGAAGCTAGCAGGCTAGCGATAGCTAGGTGCGTACTACATACGTACATGCATGTGTTAGCTTTAGCTGACGTATCTAGCTAGCTAGTTACGACATCATGCGATATGTAAGCGGGACTGAACCACTGCATGCTAATTAAATTGCTAATTGGTCTGACGGACACGTGCACCGATCTATATATACCAGGAATAAATAAACAATCAATCGCAAGTTGTTATGTTTACTCAGCTGGACATGCATACGCATATGCACGTACGGTACGTAGCACTTTCGTTCGGAGTACTTAACGGATCGATCGAGAGGTGATCGGAGCGTGCATGCATAACCAGCACAGTTAGCCCATTCGTGTAACTAAAAATCGCCGTGAGGTCCATTGCGAACAAGCACATAACTGTCTAGAATCTAGATGCACACGTGAGGTCCATCGCGAACAAGCACTCCATCTTTTCCCTTTGGTACTTCACTATTCTGAGCTAGACAACGGAATAAGCTAATGTAGATCTGAGATTGAACAGTGAAATCGATCTGATTATCCTTGTCTGTCAGAGTATGGCAGGCGGTTTCATCAAATACCTAGGATTATCATATAATTCATTAATGACGAGACGAAGTAAGTCTCAACTATCTAATCTGGTTCATGTAATGTAAGTATAGTCCTACAGGGACACGGCCACAACTTGGCACTCGGGAACCTGACAGATTTCTGGCAGTTTACACCAAAAGCACCTAGGATACCAACTCAGGTTGCGTTTGGTTTAAGCTTAAAATAACTAGATCATCTAACCTCAACTTGGGTAGGTTAGTCTAACCCAATTATTGTGGGTTACTACGTCGGTTCCTGAATAGATGATATTTTAGAATTATACACTTCAACAAAGATATATATAGAAATGATCAAACCGTCCTCATTTATTAGCTCACTTATTGCTTTTGGATAGTATGTTACTCTATTCTACAGTAATAAATAATGTTGGGAATAACGAATGGTAGGATATGCAAAGGAAAAAAAATAGGTAAAAATTGTCTCAAAATTGTAGAATGACATGTATTTAGAAACAAAATTTAAAAGCTAAAATGACATATATTCCGGAATAGATGGAGTAGCTTATTTTTGGTGGGTCAATTTAATCATCGAGGAAGGTGCACTACTACGGAACATGTGATTACTGCCGGGTCCATATCGGCATCACTGCCGGATGTGGACCCGGCACAACCTAAGTGGCAGTGATAGTCGAGGACTATCACTGCCGGATGTAAACCGGCAGTGATAATCACTATCACTGCCGGTTTATACTTAAGAACCGGCAGTGATAACATATTATCGCTGCGGTTCTTATTTAGAACCGGCGATGATATTTAACTATCAACGCCACATTTTCAATAATATCCGGCGGATAAGTAACTATCGATGCCCAATTGTTATCAATATCCGAAGATCGATAACTACTATCACTTGCCCTTTTTCTTGTTAACCGGCAAGGATAGCTCGTGTCTATTTTGATATCCAAAAGCTGGCGGTGATGGGTTTTTAAACCTTTTGCATATATATTTTTGCAAGATATGTTGTAGCATGTATATACATTGTACGATAGATGTATTACATGCAATATCGTTGTGCACAATAATCTTATCAGCATCACTAAAGTGTAATTGAAATACATTGAAGCATCATAATATTTAATTATTACATTGTTCATTCACTTTTGAAGCATTAAATTGTTCATTAATTATTGCCATGGAGAAATGGTCGTAAACTCGCCCTTCGTGTGGAGAATTTCTCGAATTATGAACCCAAATATCTCGCTCTTGAAGGGCATCAATTTCGATCGAAGCGAAAGCAGTCTGGTGCCTTGCTTGACGTGCTGTCATGGGAGAAATTGAAGCATTAATTAGTGTCATCGTCTTTATAAAGAAAAGTATGGGTCAACATGTAATGATCGATATACCAGTTGGCCGTTGTAGTCCGTATTGTCAGTGATGAATGCGTGGATATGTGTCATTGCGTAGTATCCACATAAATTGTTCCTTGGGGTTGTTTCTGCATGGGAAATCGGTGTGTATTCTGAAATTTTTCACGTATGGACGATGTCGTTTGCTCTTCTTGCAGTATTGTTTGTACACCCTGTTCATGGTTTTGAGTAGTCATTAAAATTAATTAGGTGCAATGGGATGGAAGATTATTTGAGCAATAATGCAACGACCGAGTTACAGTTAGCAAGTCTATTAAGTCTTGGTATTCGCTTGTCGGTTTCCTCATTGAGTCCAAGACAGTGATGTTGCTTTCGTCTAACATGAAGACAAGGACGATCCAATGAAAGTCTGCGAAGCCAATTAGTCGTCACATTGTGTTGCGCATCAAATATGAGACACTAGTAGGCAGGGAAACACGTACTGAAAGTTGTAGGGTAAAAGTACGTAGTCCTTGTGTTGTAGCTTTAGCAGCGCCTTGAGTACGTACACCTCAACATAATTTGTTGTTCTTGGATCTTCAATAAGTTTGCAGTTGACCACGCCCGGGTCCAGGAATCCTATCTTTTCATTGTTGTTCGCTCTAAGTGTACGTGTCTCAATTCTCGTAAAAAGGAAGTCGGACCCTATGTTTAAGAGTGCGTGAATATACTGAGATGAATTATACAAGAGACTTCAGAGTCCATATTCTTAATATAGACACGTCCGGGCGTCTCGTTGGTACATCGATATAGTTCCACGTGTTCAACCCGAAAAGAGTCGTCATTGTTGTGAAAGTCCATATCTTTGTATCTCGATCGGGAAAGCGGTGTTTCGTGTCTTTTGGACATACTGCAGGTACCATTCATGTAGACGCCGTAATTGTGTGGTCAGTTTGACCTCCTTATTTGGATGCAGCAAAGCTTCCCCGTTAACGAATGGCCACTTTACAGTGCTCGCGCCCTTGACACCACTTTGGCTTCCAAAGAATAAATGCTTTACCACCATCTCCTTTAGATTTCTTCCTAGAGATGCGATCGTAGTCTGATAGTTGGCTAGGTTGAGGAGCTTCAGTTATCCGTCCTGTCTGTTTAACTTTCGCTAAGTCCAGGAAGAAATCCCGTTTGGCAGGTTCGATTTCAATCTTAGCAGGTGGTGGCGTCTTCTTGAAGTGCTCTTCTACATAGGCGCCTACTTCTTTTTTTGTTTCTTCGTCGGTCATTTCATATGGTCGTTTCTTGCTAAGAGTTTTGGCTAGCTTCACAGATGATGAACTTTTCCCCACCGTAGAATGTACGGATCGCGGTGCTCTTTGGTCATCTTGTGGCGCTGGAGCAGGAGGAGTTTTCTTGGGTGACGGCGGAGGAGGAGGACTTTTCCTGGGTGGCGCTGGAGCAGGAGAAGGAGCTTTCTTCGATGACGCCGGAGGAGGAGGAGGAGGACTGTTCCTAGATGGAGACTCCGCCTCGTCATCGTTGTTAACATCATCATCGTTGTCATCTTCGAGGCAAACTTTATATACCGCTTATGCCACGCGATGAATGCGCCTATGCTTTCTCCAAGACTTTGCCCCTCCTTGCCCGCGATCTCAACCTCTACTTTGCGGTATCAGTCAACCACGCTGTCAACTGCAACTCTGGCGTATCCCGAGGAATTGGGCGGTTATGCAATATCGCCTCTCGTTGCATGGCCAAGCCACCCCTTCACCACCTTGATGGTAATGTTAGCTACTGAGGCGGTCTGCATCGCAGCGTGTCGGCTCTATGATTTTGTCCACAGAAAACTACACGCCGAGTCCTCTGCGGGAGGGTTAGCGGATGCTTGGCTTTTGAGAACCCCCGGGACTTACGTCATGTGACCGATGACCTCGTCATGTGGTAGACGTTCGCTCAGACCTTTGTTACCATTTCTCGCATCACTCTCATCTGTTCTTCAAATTCGACTTCCCTTCTATGCATCCGGTCTTCTATTTCTCGTACACGTTCATTCAACTGTTCTTGTCTGGATTTCTTTGGTCGCTTGTACATATAGGCATCCTCTGGGAATGATGTTTTCCACGGCACCAAGCCAACCCCTCTAGTGCGACGGGGTGCTCCCTATTACCCAAAGGCGCGTGTTAGCTCGTCGTCCTCCTTCTTGGCGGAAGGAGCCTGAATAGCCGGAGTGGGCATCCGCGATCTTCCTCGAGATTTCCTCGTCTTTCTCGCTTCGAAGCTTAGCGGCCATCATCCGACAGAGTAGCTCCCCTCGCAAGCAGCCAGTGCTTCGATCTTGGGGCCATGTGAGACGTCACAGTTTCAACTCCATCAAGTGCTAGCTGTTCTTCCCGTGCATCCCACTTGGGTACTTTCTTCACGTAGCCACCGGTGCCTAGCACATGGGGGTAAATGTTCTTGTCCGAATTTGCCTTGTTCCGCTGGCTGATAGCCTGGGCTTCATCAGATATCTTATATTGCTTGAATTCATCCCAAAATTGCTGTAACCTCGGGAATCTATTAAAATCCGGCGTTTGATCCTTCTTGACGTACTCCTTATTCAGCTTTGTCTTCCAGTTCTTCCATGCAGTTCCCATAACGCTTAGTGCATGTTTCCTGGCAATCTCCAACTGATCTTCGGGGAACTGAAACTTCGCTGTCAACTCTGTCCACAATGTTTCCTTGATGTCATCGGGAACATACGACGGAGAATCGCGCTGACGTGTCCATGATCTGTACATGATGGGCACATTGTCTCTAGCCAGGACCCCGCATGCTGTCCGATATGGCCCAAGCAATGACGCGGGTATAGCTGGTTCTCCGACTTCACTAAGCTCAACTATCACCTTTCGTTCACCTGTGCGCATCTTGCTAGGACCTCGTCCGCGACGCTGGCTCGGTACACTAGATGTCTGACCCTGCATTTTTATTGTTTCATTAGTCGTTTGGCTCTGCTCTAATTTCATCGGGAAGCATATCCTACGATATAATCCTAGTAAAGACTTACCTCATGTACATTTGTTGCCTCGACTTGTTCCAGGTTGAGGAACTCTGTCGGGCTTCGCTCTGGGCTTTGGTCCATGGGCTCAGCGCCATCCCAAGACTTGTCCATTGTGAGAGGCCATGTGTGGCAAGTTTTCTAGAATTTTAAATTAACAAAATCACGAGATGAATCTTCGCATATATATCAATGTTTTGCATATGTAAGGCGTAATACTTTAACGTACATATATATTAATAGTGTAAATTTCAAAATCTTAATCGCATGGATCGATTCTCTGACAACCTACTTTAGTGGACGGAGGAGCAGTAACAAAGAACATATACAATTTCACATATATTTACACATGATACATATACAATTGACAATTCACATATACTTATACATATCACATACACTTACACATGATACATATACAATTGACAATTCACATATATACTTATTTGCTCAATAAAAAATAATGAATCATTCTTATTCCACACTAATATGATTTTCAAAAAATGAAATAAGGTTATAAATCCACAACTAGAATGTTAGTAGTCTATTACACCAAAAAGAAAGCAAAGCAATCGGTTCCTTGTCAACCAAGCACGTCTCCTCGTAGCCTTCTTCACCCGGTGTATTGTATGCTCTCTTGGCAGCCATGCTTTTGCGAGTCTTTAGTCAAATCGAGCAGAGACTTTCTCAGCGGCGGCACTGATGCATCCGATGGACTCTACGGCGGCAATGTATCGTTGCGTTGCGGCGTTCTGCAGACCATCGGCGACATCGAGAATGCCGCATATAGCTAGAAAGTTCTATCTGATTGACAAAAGCATGGCTGCCGGAGAGCATAAGAAGGCCACAAGGTGACGGCTTGGTGAAAAACAGATGGAATAACCTTATTTCATGAAAATCTAATAAGAATGAATAATCAATAATGTTCTAAAGAATATATGAGTTGGGCCCTGTCTCTTGGTAATTGCGCTTTCTTGATGAATTTGTGACAACCTTACCTTATTGAAAATAAACAATATTTCAATACTTTAACGAGACAAGAGAGTAATTAATTGAGAACTGAGTGCTAATATATATCTAATGAATCAGGATAATGGAAATAAGCTTGTCGACTAGCATACACATTTCCATATAGTTATCCTCACATAAGTAAAATATCTAAACAAGACCAGTCAGTACTTAAGATACTCACATACATAACATACTCAAACAAAATTTCCTCACAAATTCACAACATTATGTCATTCATATGGAGGTATTTATGTACGATTGCTCTCAGATTATTGGGTTTGAATGAAGATTAGAACCTTCATCTCATCACAGATGTGCAAAACAATTAATTGAGTAAATAAGGCCTTAAATCATCACATAGCAATAGCATCGGCCAACCCTAGAATCATCACGAGCAACATCACGAACAATAACATCGAGAACCCAAGAATCATCGATTGTCAATGCATGTTAGTCTACCAACTTAAGGCCTTATTTACGAACAATTGTCAATATCATCGAGAACCCTAGAATCATCACGAGCAATAGCATCGGCCAACCCTAGAATCATCACGAGCAACATCACGAGCAACATCACGAGCAATAACGCCGAGAACCTAGAATCATCACGGAAGCGTAGCATCGGCCAACCTAAAATCATCACGGGGCAACATCACGAGCAACATCACGAGCACTAACATCGAGAACCCTAGCATCATCACGGCTTCTGCGTGGCGGGAGGGGTCGCCGAGGAAGGAGGCACCGCAGGAGGAGGGGCCGGCGAGGCGTCGCCCGCCGGAGGAGGCACGGAGGGGAGCGTCGCCCGCCGGAGAAGCGCCCCCGCCGGAGGAGGCACCGAGGAGGGCGTCGCCGCCGCGGAGGGCGGCGTGGGGAGAGTCGGCGGCGGCTAGAGGCGAGAAGAACTCAAACAAATTGCGAAATGGCTAAGTGCGGAAATGGCTAAGTCGCGGAGTGAAATGTATATATGGGGAGGATTATTAATGCGGTTCAAAGATATGAACGGCGGTGATATATTATCTCTGCCGGCTTATTATAGACCAGCGGTGATAGTGAAACATCCTTGCCGGTTCATAAATGACCGCGATAATATTACATATCGCTCTTGGGTCATAAGCGCCCGCACTAAAATAATTATTACTGCGGTTCATTTTATGACCCGGCATGAACCGCGATAATAATTATTTTTAGTGCGGCGTTTATGACCCGGCGATGATATAAAATATCTTGCCGTCATTATAAACCGGCGATGATAGTTTCATTATCACCGCCGTTCTATAATAAGCGGCGATGATATTGTAATAGTAGGCCCGTGATGTTCTATTGTAGTGCACGTGATATATAGCTATTCTTGCGGTTGCGAGACTACTGACGTGCAATCGATATGTTTTATTAGTGTGCATTCTCGTTTGTCAACCGGCAAAGATGTTCCTTATGCTGCATGCGCCGAAGTGGCAAGACTTCTTTGCCGCTGCAAGGAAAAGTGGCACACTTCTTGCCATGGCAAGGAAAAGTGGCACACTATAATAATCAATACTCCATAAATTTCAAATTGAAGCATGTCCTTCATTACAAAATGTTTATATCAAAAATTAAAGCTTGACCTTCATACAAAATAAAGCATATCCTTGATTACACAACTAAGTTACAATCCGCCTTCGTTATGATCGTGGCGTATGTATGTAGCTTCCTCTGTGTCTTCCATGAGACCTAGGTCGATGTTCTCACCGAAAGGAGAAGCTCATCAAACTGGTTATAGTCTTCCTCGTCGACTACATTCTCAACTCCCACAATCATTCTTTTGATTGAAGAACCACGTGGCGTTCCTTGTCATTTGGATCCTCACAAAGAAAATTTGTGTAACGGCATTAGCAAGTACAAATGGTTCTTCTCTGTATCCGACGTGTTTGAAGTCCACGGTAGTGATACCGTGCTTGTCGATGTTCACGCCCTAGGTAGCGACCCATTGGCACCGAAGAGGGGACCTTCAAAGGCCCATAGTCAAGCTCCCAAATCTCTTCTATGAATCCGTAATGCGTCGCATATTGCCATTCTTTGTCATAAGCATCTATCACGGACCCATTGTTTTGGTTAGTGCTCTTGTTATCTTGTGCTCTCGTATAAAATGTGTACCCATTGATGTCGTATCCTTCAAATGTCAAAATTGTATATGATGGTCCCTTAGCCAGCGCTCTCAATTGAGCGCACTCTGTCTGCGTATGCATCATGTATCTAAGCAACCAATCTCCAAAGTTATCTCTGTGCTCTCTCATGATCCAAACCTCAGACTTACATGGGTTTTGTCTTCGTAGCATGTTCTTGTGCATGTCGACATACGGGGCCGCTACAACTGATTGGTGCAGAACTGTAAAATGTGCTTGCGTGAATGAAGCACGATCATTTGTACGGATCGATTTCTGACCTAGTGTCCCTTTCCCTTGTAGCCTCCCTTCATGGCGAGATCTGGGCACCAATCGGTTTGAGATCCATGTAATCGATGCAGAACTCAATGACCTCCTCGGTTCCCCAACCTTCGGCAATGCACCCTTCCGGCGATGTCGATTCTGAACATATTTCTTCACAACCCCATGAACCTCTCGAAAGGTACATCGATGTAGAAACACAGGCCAAGCGTATCTCTTTCACAATATGAACAATGAGATGGACCATAATATCGAAGAAGGATGGAGGAAGCACATCTCGAGCCGGCATAGAGTGTGGATCACGTCTTCTTTGCAGCTTATCCAGTTTCAGCGGGTCGATGACCTTCGTGAAATCGCGTTGAAGAATGAACACAACTTTATAATTGGGTCTCGCACTTTCTCTGGCGAGAACACCCTAATTGCTACAGGAACATCTGTGTCATCATCACGTGGCAATCATGAGACTTCATACCAACTAATTTCAAGTCTTTCATTGAGACTAGCCTCTTTAGGTTGGCAGAATAACCGGATGGAACTTTGACTCCGTGCAAGCACTCACACACGCTAATTTTCTCAATCTTGCTTAAAGTGTAGCAAGCTGCGGGAAGGTACTTTTTTCCTTGACCCAGGTCTTCATGATGCAGCTCCTTCCTGAGTTTCATATCTTGCAGGTCCATCCGTGCCTTGAGTGTATCTTTTGTTTTGCCAGGTATGTCTAGTAAAATACCAAGCAAGTTTCACACACGTTCTTCTCTATATGCATGACATCGATAGCATGTCGAACATCCAGTCTGCCGATAAAGTAGGTCCATAAATCTTGATCTCTTTTTCCACAAAGGAGTATCACCGAACTTCGGGGCCGATGTACTTCGGCTCCCTTTCCATGGATAATTTTAATATCCTTTACGGCGCAAATATCTCTTTCTTTGTTGCGATGTTTGAATGAAGCGATCTCCTTTATGCCGTCAAAAGCTCTCTTGTTGTTGCGATCTGGTGGTCCTTATGAAGGAACCTCGATGCCGCATGTAACACATTTTTCGACGATATTTCAGCCACCGGCTCTCTGTATCACCCATGCAATGCACGCATCCATTGAATCCTTTTATAGTCCGGCGAAAGATTGCCAAGAGCGGGGTAATCATTGATGATTCTGAACAACAACGCCCGTAGCATGAAGTTCTCTCTTACATACTCATCCCATACCGTACACCATCGTTCCACAATACCGAAGATCTTCAACCGGTGGTTTGAGGAACACATCAATATCGTTGCCGAGTTGCCTCGGCCCTTGGATCGATAACGGCATCATAATGTACTTCCTCTTCATGCAAAGCCAAGGAGGAAGGTTGTACATACATAAAGTCACCGCCAAGTGCTATGGCGACTACTCATGTTGCGAAAGGGTTCATCCCATCCGTCTTGAGTCCGAACCTTATATTCCTCATATCATATGCAAAGTGTTTCTTGTATTTTACGTCGATATTCCTCCTTTGTCTTGTCGGCGGGTGTCTAAGCATTCCATCCTTTTACGCTCCTCGGCATGCCATCGCAGCAATTGAGCATGCCTTTTGTTATAAGCGAGCGCTTGAGACGGGGATTATAGGAAATACCACACCACCTTGGTCGGAGGTCTTTTCTTCTTACACTGCCCCTCGATATCGTCATCGCCGCGCTTATACCGAGATGCCTTGCAAACGGGACATGCATCCAAATTTGCAAACTCATTGCGATACAATATGCAATCGTTTGGACATGCGTGTATTTTCGCACTTCCGGTCCCAGCGGACAAACAACTCGCTTGGCACGATGCGTGGTTCTTGGCAACACGTTACCCTCTGGAAGGACATCTCTGAAGAAACCTAACAGCTCCGTGAAACTCTTGTCGGACCAACCATTGCTTGCCTTCAATTGCAGCAGCGTCGGCACAACATGCGACTTTTGAACTCCTCTTTGCAACTTTGGGTACAAGGGTGTTGTAGAATCCTCTACCATATCTTTGAAACTTCGAAAATCCCTTTCACTCGTGAGGTCCTCCTCCCCATCATGCAACATCTGTTCTAGATCATCTTCATGGTTATCGATGAATGTCCCTTCTTGGGTGTCGGCGAAAGTATTTTCCACCATGTCAAGTCGTTGTCTTCATCATCAATCGATGCCCTTCACGCACAATGTCATCTTCACCATGCTCGGTCCAACGGTATAGGCGGGCTTGAAACCCCTTGAAGCAAGTGTGCACGGATCGCCTCAAGGTTCAAAATTGCTTCTCATTCTTGCAATCGATGCACGGGCAACAAATATAGTCCATCGACTTATTTGACTTATGCGCCGCGCCGCAGCCGTAAAACTAGTCACACCGTTAAAGTACTCTCTATCACGACGGTCCGCTTCATACATCCATCTTGATCCATCTACAAATATTTACAACAAATAAAATCTCAGTAAATCAATAAGTGCTCACAAATTGTTTTATACATTTAATTTGTTACGTAGTGCTAATTAATGTAGAAATTTTCATTACTTATAAATCTATATCCAAACCTTCATACAAAATAAAGCATATCTTTAATTATACAACTAAGTTACGATCCGACCTTCATGTTTATCGATTAACGTTTGGCCTGGTACGTAGTTGCTATTAATTATATATAAATCTATATCCAAATCTCGATTGTAAAATCAATTAAATAATTGCTATTAGTTATATGTAATGGTCCGTCTAGCAAATTTACATTACTTACAGAAGTATTAAATTAACATACACGAAATAAAGAAACAATTTTAAGTATTTAGATTGAACAATAGTTAATTATGAAGTGCTACCACATTTAAATTCAATCAACATATTAAATGCAATCACTATACATATAAAAGTTGGTAATTTCAAATCTAAACTCAAGATTACAAATCTAATTGTGTTGACTAGGCAATCAATAATTCTGATCACAACCTACAACAATATATAACATAATATCCAACTAAACAGTACACGAACCTTAGATCAGAAGTTAGAAAACGATAAATTAGACCAAATTTGAGAGCAAAAATTCGCCCCCTCTCCACCCCAATCGAGCAAGAACAGAGCTCCTCTCTGTTCTGGACATCTTGGGAAAGGGAGCCAGGGTATATATAGTGCGATATTATCACTGCCGGTTTATTCTCTAGAACCGGCAGTAATATATCATTGCGGTTCTATCTCAAAACCAGCGGTGATATGGCTGCTTTTTCCGCGCAATTCTCTTTATCACTGCCGCACATTGAATCACTAATACTTTCACCGCCGTTCTCTATCTAAAACCGGCAAGTGATATGGAGCCGTTCCGCCTAAATGATTTAGCGATGCGATTATACATATCTTTGTTCTATCATTTGCGGTTGAAATTAGAACCGATGATAATATTATCACTTGCGGTTAAATTTAATAACGGCGATGATAATATTATCACCGCCGTTAAATTTAATAACCGGCGATATAATATTATCGCCGCGGTTGAATTTAATAACCGGCGGTGATAATATGAACCTTCAACTCCGCCACCTCACGCACCGTCGCTCTTCCCCATTCCTCTCGCCAACTGCTGCGCTTCCCCATTTTGGCAATCTGCGCTTCCCCATTCCTCTGCCAACCGTTGCTCTTCCCCATTCCTCCTCTATATAATGTGCAGCACATCCATCAATCTGTGGCAATCACAATATAATCCACCATTGCAGCAAGAATGGCCCCACCCAAGAAGCGCGCACGTACTGGGCAAAGCACTGATCCGCTTCCAGAGAAGGAGGAGGAGAAGGAGGAGGAGGAGAAAGAGGAGGAGGAGGAGGAGGAGGAGGAGGAGGAGGCGACGGCAGCGGCGGCAATGGCCAAGGCGATCTCCTTCGGCGTTGGGGCAAGACCAACTCCGCCACCGAATCGGATTCGGAGGAGGAGGAGGAGCACCGCCTCAACTCCGATCGGTCATCCGGCAGTAGCTCCGGCGACGAGGAGGAGGAGGAGGACGATGACGAGTTTTCGATATAGGGTTTAATATGTTTTGTATCTGAAATTATGACTATATGTAATTATGGACTACAAATGTTCTGCAAGAGATAAATAACAAATGTTTAATATGTTCTGTTTTTTATCTAATTATGCTTTGATATGTTCTGTATCTTAACTAATTTTCGGTAAGATCACTGTCGGTTCTGGAGTAAAACTGGTAGGGAAAATGGTCTTATCACTGCCGGTTAAAAACAAAAACCGGCAATGATAGATCACTACCGGTTTTTTATATAAACCGGCAGTGATATCTTCTTATCACTGCCGGTTCACTCTAAACCCGGCAATGATATTGCCTCCATTCGGGCTGCAAAATTTTACTATTCTTATCACTGCCGGTTGAAATTAGAACCGGCAGTGATAATATTATCACTGCCGGTTTAAATTAGAACCGGCAGTGATAATATTATCACTGCCGGCTTGCGCCTAACCGACAGTGATGGGGCGTCGCGGATGAAGCAGTCTGTAGTAGTGGTGGTGAATTGTTGACTTAACCCTCTCTAACCTACAATATTCTTAGAGATTACCGCCTCCTAGGTAGGTAGGGTGGATCTAGAAAAAAAGTCATCGGTATCGTCGAGGTCATTATGAACTTATAACCCTAAATTGTAACTTGTAATAAGAGGATTATTTACTTATATACTAAAGGAACCATGTGTGTTGACCTGATGAGCGTAGATCCACCCTTGCTCCTAGGCTGCTTGGAGGAAGTTGTACCCGGAGATCTCTTAAAGCAAATTGGTGTGTTCTCTTTAAGTATATTTCAAAGAGGCCCCAATTATTTGTTAGTGACCGATGTTTGTCGTTTCAAAGAGGCTTTTTAAGATAACAGTTTCTTGTCGGCCTGAGCCAGAAACGCTTACGCGGAGGCCCAACTAATTAAGCAATAGATTTTTGTAATTTCGGAGTATATGTTTGTTACAGTAGTATTTTTGCATCTGTCATTAATCCTCTCCGAAAGTGATCAAAACAAGTGAATTTGATGGATCAAACGTACATCAACAAACAAATATATATACAATCTTAAAGATAGGCCTAATCGATTAATTTTATAGTGATACACACTGAATAGAAGAATACATATCAAGAACATAGCTAATCGACGCTAGCATGCATGAGCTCCAGCTTCGTGCAGCTAGCTAGCTAGCTTGCCAGTAGCTTATCAGCCAGTCAGTTTATTCAAGCATGAACAATAGCAACACTGCAGGATCGTCTACGTAAAACTCAAACGATGGACATCTCCCATCAGCCCGTCACGGCCGGTGAGGGGGAGGGGGACAAGAGACAAAGTTAGAGCCGCAAGACGGCCCGGACTTGCCATCAAGTTGAGCCGCTGTAGAGTCGTGCCGAGTCAATGGAGTCGCCGGAGCGCTACGGCCACCAGCCTCTTCCACCGGCCTGGCCGCCGCCGCCGGCCCGTGGAGCGTCGCCGAGACGATCATCACGGCAAGAACGATCGTGCAGATCGTGTCGCTAACCGCCGCCGCTTTTGCCATCACGCGCCGACTAGGTAGTTTAATTGGATTCTACTATGTATTACGTGCTAGTGAAGCGCTAGCTAGCGCCTAGTACGTGTTCTTAATTTAATTATTGTAAAAACAGTTGTGCATGTTGCTGGGGAACGTACATTCACGACGCCATCTGTGTATAGACTTCAGGCACGCTTTACATGCATGGCATGAGCTATAGCGTGCGATACCCGAAAACTTAGCAGCTAAGAAACTTTCAAGCGGTTTCGCACATACAAAACGTTCTTGACGGATCGATTTGTAAGATTGATTCAGAAGATTCGATCGGTCATGTTCCACAGGCATGAATTTAGAACCGGAAGGTAGCCAGAGGGGGATGGTGATTGATCTCACATTCTCACTGCATAAACGAGCAACAGCTTACCTCAGCTAATTTTGTTACCTACGCGCGTAATGCACGACTAATTAGGACTAGACCGCTGAGGGGTATATATACGTACTCTCGTCAACTGACACGAACCGCACGGGAAAGTTCTTGCTAGCTGGTCCCGGTCGGTGAGTCGGGAGCAAAGGAATGACTAGTCAAAACAAGTTACTTCTACTCTCTCAAGGGCTAAATTTATAAGATATATTTCTTTGGGATTCGATAATTATAAACATCAACCAGATGTTTTTTTGTTGAAATCACTCAAATCTAGAACCATTGGATCATTGTTGAGATTCGGGAGTATCGATTACATCCGATCCTATGATTTGATCCAACGGCCCGATGAATTTGGATGTTAGTTAAGACAAAAATATCCGGATGATACCTATACACTCCCTATTTCTTTTTAGCACGTAAAACAATAAGATGTTAAACATGACTAAATTTTTTGATTATTATTTCTAAGCATTATATTCAATACATACATATATAGTAAAGCTTAATATTTATTGGAGATAATAGTCATTAACCCATGTACCTGCACGCGCTAGTAACTTTAGAGATATAATACATTACATAGAAATAAGTAATTTATAGCTTACAATTTAGTTAAACTCCAATTTTGAACATGCATACTGCTACTTTTCTTCAAGAGATAGTGAGATTCTTCCAATTTTTTCTCTTTTTTCCTAATTTGGTTCAATATCTAATTATTCTATTGTTAATATGAATTTTTTCTCATATATATATATATATATATATATATATATATATATATATAATACAATTAATGTGGACAGATCCTTATTTTAGATTCTATATATTTATTTGAGAATTTTTAGGATCATTTTTAGTTAGTTAATAATTACTTTCTTTTAGATGGATCACTACCTAATAAATTACTCAATTCACGACGTTAATGTTTGTATAAAAAATTCAAAGAATCATGAGCGCTATGAATTTCTAGAAAAATCTTTTAGTACTTCTATCTTAATGAAAGAATGTAGATTTAATTTTTTTAGAAGCATTAAATAAATTCAAAGATTTATGAAACTTTTTGAATGGGTTCTCTGGATTATTTGGAACTTAAATAAAATATTTCTCAGTTTTTAAATATTCTAAATTCAAAGCTTGAAAATCAGTACAACAAGTAGGGTTAGCCTGACACATCCGGTTAGTGGCAATCGACACAGTTTTTCCTAAGCCTAATTTAATATCATATTCAAACTAAGTACTTAATCCAAGCATAATACTCTATATGTAACAAAAATATGATCAAGTTGTTTTTCCTCCCTATGATTAACGTGTGGAGCTTACAGGAGAGTCTTTCCTTATAGGTACTTATAAAATTAGCTCCATGTATGCTGGCCAATATGCATGTGCTAATTACCATGTGGCCTATTTTACACACATGCATAGACTCTCTCTGTATTAATACTCGTAAAAGCTCCATAATGCGGGCAAATATGCATATACTTATTACTATGTGGTCTTTTCCTACACGTACATATGCATAGATTTTATTACTTAGTTTGTTTTTTCCGCTAATATATATGTATGGGGCCTTCAGTTAATACAATAGACTTAGAAAAATGTTAACTCTGAAGTTACGTATATTTGATCGGAAAAAATTACGCAACTTTGTAATTTTCTTAAATATTTTATATATGTTGAGCATGCATCATGGACGACAGCTTTACATCATTTTTTTTCTCTTTGATGTACTTATCTGGAGTCTTCATTAAAGATGTTGGGCATGCATCGTAATTGCTTATTACATAATATTATAATAATACAAACAGACTTGTATTAGGGATGTGTGCAGTACCTTTGGTGTATACAAATCACGTTTTAAAAGAGAGATAGAGAGTTCCGGTTGCCTAAAAGACATGTTTAATTTCGGAAGGAGATTATTATTTTTTAAACAGACATACTAAGACACCAATCCAAACTCTATTTCTGAACATGGACTCCATGCACTATTTAATCAGCCATAGATCATGATCTTGTATAAAAATTTAACAAATGAGATGCTTTCTTTTTCTCCGATTAATGTGAGAATTTCTATATATTTTTTTCTTCAATTAACGTGAGAATTTCTAGCCTTTTCCCCTTCTAGGATTAACGTGGAGGCTTCTAGAAAGACCTCCGATTAAAACATATAAAGATAAAGATATAAATATAAAGATTTGCTTCCGTGCTAGTGTGTTACTGTAGTGACCCCTATTTTCACATAGAATGCGAAAATAGAAATCTCATGTGCACACAGTACTAGTCCCTGGATCAGTAGCTAGTACGCACATTTATACAATTGATATCACATCCATACTCTTTATTGCAAATAATAAAGGTAATGTACATAATAAGATCTTACAATTCAAAGTAATGCAGCGGAAAGAATTAAAGTCTTGTAGTATGCCCATACAATCCCTCAGGCAACTGACAAGGTATAATCCCTAGAAAGTCTCGTTAACATTCCCGAATTCTGCGTCGAATAATTTCATCGAGCTATTCTGATTCTTCACCCTAAAAACAACATGTAAGCAAGAGTGAGTACTTTCGTACTCAGCAAGACTTTAGCGAAACCTATTATATATGCAGGCCATTCAAAGGAAAGGCTTTCATGGTTAATTTGCATGAAGCTAATTTGCAAAAGAATTTACTGAATTGTAGAACATAAACGGAATTTAAGTAAAAGCAGTTAATGTAATAGTATGAAACAATAAATTTCACAAACCTCAGTTCTTTCGATCATCTTCATGAATCAATCATTGATATATCCCATATCAATCCAAAATAATTCATCAACCATTGACATCACAAGTCAATTCGAAATAATCTTTCCAACAAGGATATCCAATCCAAATCACGATGCTAGACAGCATATATCAACATCCACATTTTGTAAAATAAAATGCTAACTATGTGATGACTTTACCAAGTGCCCATGACCGCGGGCGCGGCTAATCGATTAGTTTTTACTCTGCAGAGTTGTACAGCTTTACCCACAAGACATGACTTAACTCTTTGTGCAACGTATTAGCACACTTCCTTTGGTGTGCCGCAGAGAGTCATGACATAACCTTTCGATTACTTAACCCTAACTTTGCACCAGCGACGGGACGTAAAACCCATACCCTGGAAGAAGAACTCAGTGCATAGAAATGATGGAACTTCCCCAGAAATACGGCGTACACCGTTGTATCAGCAAACGTGACTCCCAACACCTCGGTGTGGGCGCCCCTCCGAGCAATCCATTAAGAAACAGCTCGTACTACTCCGGCCTACCAATGTGCAAAGCTAGTCTTAAGCAATTTAATTGGTTAAGTCTGTCCCATACCAGCACTTGTGGTTGTACGTATTTCTTGGCCTGAAAACAACCCATAGTTCGGTCCTTAATCCGACACAGGCAATAATCTCCCCCTAATCTACGTGCAAATCCATGCACACCAGGCTATTGCCAATAATTGCCCGCATCAATATTATAATTTTATTTTCATTTTTAAATAAAATAACCAAAAATCAACAGCATGTCTCAACATGTCTAAGAATCATTATCATGCCTCAAAGATATCCAAATATCATTTGATCAATATCCTCAATTGATTTGTCCAAGACTTCAGCATGTCATGTGATCAATATTTCTAACAAATCCTTACCAAGTCTAAAGCATGGCTAAGCAAGATTAAATATCATGTATACCCAGAGTGACATTATATATATTGTCTAACCATGATTCTAAGGTATCAAGGTTCACAATCCATTATATCAAGGAGGTTTCAGGAATTCAAAGGTATATCTACCATTACCCACAATATAGCAGAGTTTAATGAATATACGCATGCAGTAAAAACATTTAATGAAAACGTTTATAAAACTGGGATCAACATGGTCAAAGGAGGGTGCTTGCCTGGCTTACGACGAAGTCGAGGTTGTAGTCGACGATGGAAGTCGATACGTCGAATTCTACGCGTCGTGAATGAAGAACATAACAAATGACAATTAACAAGTTTCAATAGGGACAAAAAGAAATCAGATAAAATTCAAATAGAAACAAATCATAGAAAGCAGGCATGATTTAAGGTTGAGTTCTTATGATTAAAATTTCTTGTATTTTAACTGATTAAACCTTTACATTGATATTTAAGTTTGATCGGAGAACAATTTACTGTTATGTATTGTCTATTTTTACTTTACGAATTCAAGAAGTTGAATTTATATATTCTTATATTTATAATATCGAATTCAAGATGCAAAAATAGTTTAAGATTAAATAGATATAATCATTTCAGGCTTAAGATGAATTCTTACCTTTAATTAGGATTCAGATTCAAAGCAGTATTTAATTAACATTCTAGTTATAAAAGGCTAATCTATTGATTTAGGTTACTAGCATTATTTACATGATAATTGAGAAGGTTCTGGTGATACAAATATTACAACTAATGATTTCCCGTTTACAACTTAAGTCTGATCATTTATTTAAGTTTAACTTTTATAATTTCAACAGAGTTTATTATTTAAATATTCTTGAATATTCAGAATCCTTATGTATTTATGTGAACATATAATTTATTTCATGGTTTAAAGAATTACAAATGGTGTATTTATAATAACAACATATTATTGCTTGTTTGTATTTTTAAATTCAAATAACATCAAATGAGTTTGATAATTAAATGTTTTTGCATAAATGAGTTTATTATGGGTTCAGGAGCATGTATAAATTATTTCATCATTTCAGGATTTATGATGCATAATATTTGTAAAGAGTAGGGTTTATTTGAATTTCTATTTTAAATATATCAAATCAAACATGATAATTAAATATTTTGTGTATTCAGGTTCCTAAATTCATAATGATTCTAACAAAATTTACTTTATTAAATTTTGAATTCATATGCAAAATATTTGTGAATAACATATTTTGAATCCTTTTCTTTAGATTCAAATTTAAATTATAAACAGAGTTGAACTTCAAAATATTTTTGCATATTCTGAATATACATGAATTTAGATGAATTTAAAAATTTATTTCACTCTATTTCGACTGATGGTTCAAAAGTTATAAGTAAATGAATATTCTCGGGTTTGGAAATTGCTGGGAAAATGGGAAGTTACCGAATTTGGAAAGTACGCTTTCCATTAGTGAATACGCCTTCCGTTTTTGGGTTGGATCGGCTGAGGAGCTGGCGACTGGGCCCCAGATGGCAGCGAGAACAGCCGAGGGACTGAGGCTGAGCACCTGGTCCCGCGATGTTAGAGAGACAGCGATCGCCAGACGCTGACGGAGGGGTCCCGCTGCGCAGTGACCCGGAGCAGAGAGCGTGGTGGCGAGGCTCGCCGGCGGCGAAGCACGGTCGGAGAGGCTGAACCGATTGCACGGTGATGATCAGCAGGTCATGGCGCACCCGGGGGATGGATTGAAAGCTACCGGAGATGGTCGGAGGTGGGTCGGCACCGTGGAGAGGCGGCGGCGCTCATGGCGGGTCGGCGGCGAAGCCAAATCAGTGAATCCCTTCACTCATTAACACCATGGAGAGCATCAGTGTAACCTAGGGATCGTGATTATGCATTCGAACGAGCAGGAGCGTTACCGAGTTGAGCTCCCATCATGCACGGCCATGGCGGAAGGGAAAAGCACGGTGCGCAGCTCAAGGAAGAAGAAGATCCAAAATTGACGCCTGGGATGGATTCTGGAGGTCACTAGGAGGCTTCACTCGATTTATCTGATCGATTTGAAGTGTGGAGGCGCGCATGGTTTTCCTCTCTTTTCGGTTCTTCTTGGGACTTGGAGAAGAAAGAGGTGTTGCTCAAGACGGAGAAGCTTCGAGGCGAGTGAGGCGATGGTGGAGTGAGTTGAAACTCGGTGGTATCCAGTGGTGCTTAAATAGAAGGTTAGGGCGGTCGGTACAGGATTTGAACGGGAGTGAATTGGGAGGCGGCGCTGAGATTAATCTTCTGCCGATTCATTGCCGTGGCAGAGCTTCTGAGGCAAATTGGCTGCCGTGGCAAGCTTCGACAGGAGGTGGCATCAAGTGGCTTCGCAACTTGCTGCCCAGGTTGTGCCGTGGCAAGGAACGAACGGGTGAATTTGTGCCACGGCAGAGAATTGGTGAGGCGGTGGAGCAGGCGAAGCTTCGTGGGGATTCAGAGACGCAGTAGTGGCGCAGCAACAAAAGCGGCGCGTGGCGGTTAACAACGTGTACGGGAGTCCGTGGCTGAAGTTGCGGCGCGAGTGAGACAAGAATGGAGGCGGTGCTGCTCTGATCTTTATCTGCGCAGGAGACGGAGAGGAGAAGGGAGGAGGCGAGGTGAAGGAGAGGAAGCTGACAGTGGGCCATGGGGCCACTCGGCAGGGAGAGAAAGAAGAAAAGGCTGGGCTGTGGCTGCGCTTGGATGGGTGACAAGTGGCGATCCAACGGTCAGGATGAAAAGGGCGGTTCACAGTATGCTGGGTTAATTTGATCTACTGATTAGAGTCAACAAACCGACTCAAGAATTTACTAGACTTTTTACAGGGATTGGTCAGATGAAGATAAATGTCCAGATGAATTTTTATATAAAAATTCATTGTATTTAGTTTATTAAAATTCTGACAATGATTAATGCACAGAAATTCCAATTCTGTTTTTGATTTATTAAAGTGTCCAAATAAATTTATTTATTTTTGTAAATTTGGTTTTCAAATTAATTTAAGATGTTAATGCTTCTGTGAAATTTTCAGAATTTTATATTTAATATTTAAATTCTAATAATTCTGACACTGATATTTACAGCTTTAATTGTTTTCTGTTTTTGAATTTATAAAAGCTTCAAATGTAAGTTTTTATTTATGATATTTTTACCAGAGATATATATGAGCCTTAGGTCGGCATATTAAAAATATCAACTTGAGATAAGATCTGGATACAGCTACAAAAATCTGACAAATTCTAGATCAGCTTTGCTTATCTTATAATTATCACATGTTTCCTTTTTATTTTAATCATTCAGATTATCTTAAACAGCATGATTTGGTTCTGGAGAGATCTGGGATGCTCTGAAATTTTAATATTATTTTTTGATGTTTTACTTTTACTTTCTTGCATTTACCATTTTACCATTTCATTGTATTTAACTTTTTCTTTTAAAAGTAAAAGCTCAAGAAATTCAATCATGCAAGAAATTCAGAAAATGGAAATTCAAATCAAGATTATATTTCAAACTCATTTTGATATTTCATTTTTCTTGATAATAATGATTTTAAGTTTTGATCTTCCTTTTCATTAAGATTGAAATGGAGAAAAATGAGATAAGAATATTATTTGAAATCAAAATTTTGAATTTAATTACACTTTTAATTAATTTCTATTTTCAAATATTAAATCTTCATTTTTATTTATTTTTAAATTTACAGGGCTGTTACAGACTACCCCCCTTAACAGGAATCTCGTCCCCGAGATTCGCCGGGTCAAGGGAAAGGCAGGAGGTTATAGGATGGCTTTTGATTTGACAATTGTATTGGTCATGAACGAATAAAATGTTAGGAATCAAAAGATTGATTGCATGGATTGAATACACAAAGAACGTACTCAATGCCGCGACAACAGGTGTTGGAGACAATTGCGTGAAAAGAGGATGTTTGTTTTCAAAACTTGATGTCGAGACGAGAGTTTTCAAAACGACTTGAAATTGTTGCTGACTTCAAGCCTTCGAGTTGGAGTAGAATTCTTCTCGACAGATGTTGGCAAAATTGACGATCGAGAAGTGGCTAATGTCAAGGCTTGATTTTGGAATTGCCGATGAATGGGTAAAGAGGTAAGATAGAAAGAGGTAAGAGGTGAATTAGTTTAGTTATCAGGTAACTTCCAATTCATTAGAATATTAATGTTACTCAAAATTCTATAGAATAAGGAAGATGAAATAAGATGAGAGTGGTTTAATTCAGAGTTACCTCTGTTTCATAAAACACTATCTTATGATTAGTCTGCACAGATTAGGCAATTGCTGGTCAGTTAAAAGGCAACGTTTCGTTCTTTAAAAGTTTAATTTATATTATTATTATCATTTTCAGGGATTGACTCATCGTGAATTTCAACCGAAAGGTTTTACATTCACGAGGGTAACCCGAACAACAATACAAAACACTTTACAATCAAGATTTCAAAAGAATGCCAATACGACATTGATTAACAAAGGTTATAGGGTTTTTAATCACTCGTGGTTTTAAATTTGCATATTTTAAGGATACATATGATTATAGGTTAACTAAATATTATCTGATTGAGAAAGTTTTTACTTTAATTTAATATTCTCATTCAGATTTTAAGGTATGAGGTTTTATCTCTTCTAGTCCATAATCTCTATATACGATCTTTGCATGACGGACTGATAAAGAAGGTGGTGGAGAACTTCTTGTAGCAGCTGGTTAGAAATACTTCCGATGATTGCTTATTTATCGGAGTCTTAATCCTGATGCTGAAGAGGATTTTGAAGTCTTGTGCGAACTTTGTATGCATAAACATGGGCATTCATATTAACTCCATGAATCTTGCATACTCGGCGAAAATCTTCCTTCCATACTTCTCGGACAGCGCTGGATTTGGTATTGTCGTGATGCTTCGCGTAGTGGCATAGAACTTGACTCTCCAATTGAGTGCTATCATGACTAAAATTCCATATCCAATTTCTTGGTTCATATGAGATTACTTTGTTATCGTAGGAAGTGCATAGTTTTCACTCAAGGTTTATAATCAATTCTTTTACAACATTAGTCCAGTTTTGTCAGATTGTCCACGAATAATTGTTAAAGAAAGAGGTCGGAGTGACAATTTGGATAAGAACTCAATTTCAAATGAAAGGATAAGAGTTACTATAATCATATTATGTCTTTTGAAAGTTCATGCTTACAAGATAATATTTTATATTTTTAATTGCTTCATAACTATGGGTTTAACTTTGTTTTGGGTCGTCTCGTCGTAATTCTTTAACCCATTGGTTAAGCGTTACGAGAGTATCCATAATAATACATAAAACTTCAACTAATCAAAGGTAATATACTTTTTATTTTACTATATAGGGGTTTAGGCAAGGCTAGATACTAACATCTGTTATCCAAACTTGTTAGGATGGTCTGGAAGTAGGTGAATGTATTGCTGGAGTAGAGTATTTGGCAAAATTGGAATGGTCCACTACGCTTCTGCGCAACTCGATAATGTTGTTGGCTCAAAGCTTTTACTAATCCTACAAGACTATGAGAGTTTCATTTTGAATGTCGGTAGGATCTTGATAAGTATTTTTCATGCAAGGTGGGTGTAGAGGAAAAGAGCAATACATGGTGTCAAGGTTAGGAAAATATGGCAAAGGCAAATGGTTGTGATGTATGCAGACTTTTTCATGAAGGCTTTGCTTAATTTGGCAAAGGAGACTGGGAGATGCATGGCGAAATTTTTCTTTGTGGTAGATAAGAAGATAAGATGGTTCGGCTAAAGCTTGAATGGTGAAATTTCTTGATCTGTTATCGGAAAGATGAGTCTTTGTGTTTGTAGGCTCAAATATAGCTAGAAATGATAATGGAGGCGAAGAACTTGAAAAGAATATGTAGATAAGAAATTCTCTGAGAGAGAAAGATAAGTTTAAGGGAAATTTTTCAGAAAGAAGAGAAACTTTTTTTTAGCCTATGGGTTGAGGTTTCTTGATTCATACATAAGGGTAAGTTATCGTGAAACTTTAACATAAAGGTTAAGTTTACACGTAAATCAGCCAAATAAGAGAATAAGAATCGATTACCAAGAACAAGACATAAACACTACATGAAAATATTTTATATAGCTAAAACGGAATGATACTACTATGCATCAGGGTTTCTTTCCTAAACGAAGAACCTAACATACCCTAATCGTTCGCATTTCACTGTTATACGTTACCAGCTATTCATGAAGTAGAATCTTCAACTTTACTTTCGCCTTATCGGGGGTTGCAAGAATAATGTCCGTCTTCTTGAGGTTGTCGGCATTGACGTTGTAATCTTCATGGCAGGCATGATGAATGATGGCGACATGACTTGGACATCTTCCGAAGCAATTAGCGAAGACAACTATGATGGCATAGTTTTAAGGAAAGAGGAATTTGTTTTAAAAACCAGAATGAAAGTGGGGTAAGAGTGAGAATCTTAAGGAATGAGGAAAGAATAGCAATGACTACACTTTGCAAATGTAGTATCTTTTGAAAATAAACTTTCGAATTTGCTTATTCTAATGCTAACGACCATTCTATCTAGGGTTTATCCTACGGTCAGTATAGCTCTGATACCAACTGTAGTGACCCCTATTTTCACATAGAATGCGAAAATAGAAATCTCATGTGCACACAGTACTAGTCCCTGGATCAGTAGCTAGTACGCACATTTATACAATTGATATCACATCCATACTCTTTATTGCAAATAATAAAGGTAATGTACATAATAAGATCTTACAATTCAAAGTAATGCAGCGGAAAGAATTAAAGTCTTGTAGTATGCCCATACAATCCTCGAACAACCGACAAGGTATAATCCTAGAAAGTCTCGTTAACATTCCCGAATTGCGTCGAATAATTTCATCGAGCTATTCGATTCTTCACCCTAAAAACAACATGTAAGCAAGAGTGAGTACTTTCGTACTCAAAGAAGACTTTAGCGAAACCTATTATATATGCAGGCCATTCAAAGGAAAGGCTTTCATGGTTAATTTGCATGAAGCTAATTTGCAAAAGAATTTATGAATTGTAGAACATAAACGAATTTAAGTAAAAGCGATTAATGTAATAGTATGAAACAATAAATTTCACAAACCTCGGTTCTTTCGATCATCTTCATGAATCAATCATTGATATATCCCATATCAATCCAAAATAATTCATCAACCATTGACATCACAAGTCAATTCAAATAATCTTTCCAACAAGGATATCCAATCCAAATCACGATGCTAGACAAAGATATATCAACATCCACATTTTGTAAAATAAAATGCTAACTATGTGATGACTTTACCAAGTGCCCATGACCATGGGCGCTAATCGATTAGTTTTTACTCTGCAGAGTTGTACAGCTTTACCCACAAGACATGACTTAACTCTTTGTGCAACGTATTAGCACACTTCCTTTGGTGTGCCGCAGAGAGTCATGACATAACCTTTCGATTACTTAACCCTAACTTTGCACCAGCGACGGGACGTAAAACCCATACCCTGGAAGAAGAACTCAGTGCATAGAAATGATGGAACTTCCCCAGAAATACGGCGTACACCGTTGTATCAGCAAACGTGACTCCCAACACCTCGGTGTGGGCGCCCCTCCGAGCAATCCATTAAGAAACAGCTCGTACTACTCCGGCCTACCAATGTGCAAAGCTAGTCTTAAGCAATTTAATTGGTTAAGTCTGTCCCATACCAGCACTTGTGGTTGTACGTATTTCTTGGCCTGAAAACAACCCATAGTTCGGTCCTTAATCCGACACAGGCAATAATCTCCCCCTAATCTACGTGCAAATCCATGCACACCAAAGCTATGCCAATAATTGCCCGCATCAATATTATAATTTTATTTTCATTTTTAAATAAAATAACCAAAAATCAACAGCATGTCTCAACATGTCTAAGAATCATTATCATGCCTCAGCATATCCAAATATCATTTGATCAATATCCTCAATTGATTTGTCCAAGACTTCAGCATGTCATGTGATCAATATTTCTAACAAATCCTTACCAAGTCTAAAGCATGGCTAAGCAAGATTAAATATCATGTATACCCAGAGTGACATTATATATATTGTCTAACCATGATTCTAAGGTATCAAGGTTCACAATCCATTATATCAAGGAGGTTTCAGGAATTCAAAGGTATATCTACCATTACCCACAATATAGCAGAGTTTAATGAATATACGCATGCAAAAAAACATTTAATGAAAACGTTTATAAAGCGGGATCAACATGGTCAAAGGAGGGTGCTTGCCTGGCTTACGACGAAGTCGAGGTTGTAGTCGACGATGGAAGTCGATACGTCGAATTCTACGCGTCGTGAATGAAGAACATAACAAATGACAATTAACAAGTTTCAATAGGGACAAAAAGAAATCAGATAAAATTCAAATAGAAACAAATCATAGAAAGCAGGCATGATTTAAGGTTGAGTTCTTATGATTAAAATTTCTTGTATTTTAACTGATTAAACCTTTACATTGATATTTAAGTTTGATCGGAGAACAATTTACTGTTATGTATTGTCTATTTTTACTTTACTTAATTCAAGAAGTTGAATTTATATATTCTTATATTTATAATATCGAATTCAAGATGCAAAAATAGTTTAAGATTAAATAGATATAATCATTTCAGGCTTAAGATGAATTCTTACCTTTAATTAGGATTCAGATTCAAAGCAGTATTTAATTAACATTCTAGTTATAAAAGGCTAATCTATTGATTTAGGTTACTAGCATTATTTACATGATAATTGAGAAGGTTCTGGTGATACAAATATTACAACTAATGATTTCCCGTTTACAACTTAAGTCTGATCATTTATTTAAGTTTAACTTTTATAATTTCAACAGAGTTTATTATTTAAATATTCTTGAATATTCAGAATCCTTATGTATTTATGTGAACATATAATTTATTTCATGGTTTAAAGAATTACAAATGGTGTATTTATAATAACAACATATTATTGCTTGTTTGTATTTTTAAATTCAAATAACATCAAATGAGTTTGATAATTAAATGTTTTTGCATAAATGAGTTTATTATGGGTTCAGGAGCATGTATAAATTATTTCATCATTTCAGGATTTATGATGCATAATATTTGTAAAGAGTAGGGTTTATTTGAATTTCTATTTTAAATATATCAAATCAAACATGATAATTAAATATTTTGTGTATTCAGGTTCCTAAATTCATAATGATTCTAACAAAATTTACTTTATTAAATTTTGAATTCATATGCAAAATATTTGTGAATAACATATTTTGAATCCTTTTCTTTAGATTCAAATTTAAATTATAAACAGAGTTGAACTTCAAAATATTTTTGCATATTCTGAATATACATGAATTTAGATGAATTTAAAAATTTATTTCACTCTATTTCGACTGATGGTTCAAAAGTTATAAGTAAATGAATATTCTCGGGTTTGGAAATTGCTGGGAAAATGGGAAGTTACCGAATTTGGAAAGTACGCTTTCCATTAGTGAATCGCCTTCGTTTTTGGGTTGGATCGGTGAGGAGCTGGCGATCGGCCCCAGATGGCAGCGAGAACAGCCGAGGGACCGAGGTGAGCACCGGTCCTTGATGTTAGAGAGACAGCGATCGCCAGACGCCGACGGAGGGTCCTATTGCTGACCGGACCCGGAGCGAGAGCGTGGTGGCGAGGCTACGGCCGCGGCACACGTCGGAGAGGCTGAACCGATTGCAGTGATGATCAAGCAGGTCATGGCGCACCGGGATGGATTGAAAGCTACCGGAGATGGTCGGAGGTGGGTCGGCACCGTGGAGAGGCGGCGGCGCTCATGGCGGGTCGGCGGCGAAGCCAAATCAGTGAATCCCTTCACTCATTAACACCATGGAGAGCATCAGTGTAACCTAGGGATCGTGATTATGCATTCGAACGAGCAGGAGCGTTACCGAGTTGAGCTCCCATCATGCACGGCCATGGCGGAAGGGAAAAGCACGGTGCGCAGCTCAAGGAAGAAGAAGATCCAAAATTGACGCCTGGGATGGATTCTGGAGGTCACTAGGAGGCTTCAGCTCAGACGATTCGGTCTGATTTGAAGTGTGGAGGCGCGCGCATGGTTTTCCTCTCTTTTCGGGTTGCTGCCGGACTTGGAGAAGAAAGAGGTGTTGCTCGCACGGGAGAAGCTCAGGGGCGAGCTGAGGCAGTGGTGGAGTGAGTTGAAACTCGGTGGTATCCAGTGGTGCTTAAATAGAAGGTTAGGGCGGTCGGTACAGGATTTGAACGGGAGTGAATTGGGAGGCGGCGCTGAGATTAATCTTCTGCCGATTCATTGCCGTGGCAGAGCTTCTGAGGCAAATTGGCTGCCGTGGCAAGCTTGACAGAGGTGGCATCAAGTGGCCGCAACTTGTCGCCTGTGTTGTGCCGTGGCAAGGAAACGAACGGTGAATTTGTGCCACAGCGAGAATTGGTGAGGCGGTGGAGCAGCGAAGCTTCGTGGGGATTCAGAGACGCGCAGTAGTGCAGCGCCAAGGCAAAGCGGCGTGGCGGGGGCAACGCGTGTCGAGTCCGTGGTTGAAGTTCTTGGCGCGAGTGAGACAAGAATGGAGGCGGTGCTGCTCTGATCTTTATCTGCGCAGGAGACGGAGAGGAGAAGGGAGGAGGCGAGGTGAAGGAGAGGAAGCTGACAGTGGGCCATGGGGCCACTCGGCAGGGAGAGAAAGAAGAAAAGGCTGGGCTGTGGCTGCGCTTGGATGGGTGACAAGTGGCGATCCAACGGTCAGGATGAAAAGGGCGGTTCACAGTATGCTGGGTTAATTTGATCTACTGATTAGAGTCAACAAACCGACTCAAGAATTTACTAGACTTTTTACAGGGATTGGTCAGATGAAGATAAATGTCCAGATGAATTTTTATATAAAAATTCATTGTATTTAGTTTATTAAAATTCTGACAATGATTAATGCACAGAAATTCCAATTCTGTTTTTGATTTATTAAAGTGTCCAAATAAATTTATTTATTTTTGTAAATTTGGTTTTCAAATTAATTTAAGATGTTAATGCTTCTGTGAAATTTTCAGAATTTTATATTTAATATTTAAATTCTAATAATTCTGACACTGATATTTACAGCTTTAATTGTTTTCTGTTTTTGAATTTATAAAAGCTTCAAATGTAAGTTTTTATTTATGATATTTTTACCAGAGATATATATGAGCCTTAGGTCGGCATATTAAAAATATCAACTTGAGATAAGATCTGGATACAGCTACAAAAATCTGACAAATTCTAGATCAGCTTTGCTTATCTTATAATTATCACATGTTTCCTTTTTATTTTAATCATTCAGATTATCTTAAACAGCATGATTTGGTTCTGGAGAGATCTGGGATGCTCTGAAATTTTAATATTATTTTTTTTGATGTTTTACTTTTACTTTCTTGCATTTACCATTTTACCATTTCATTGTATTTAACTTTTTCTTTTAAAAGTAAAAGCTCAAGAAATTCAATCATGCAAGAAATTCAGAAAATGGAAATTTAAATCAAGATTATATTTCAAACTCATTTTGATATTTCATTTTTCTTGATAATAATGATTTTAAGTTTTGATCTTCCTTTTCATTAAGATTGAAATGGAGAAAAATGAGATAAGAATATTATTTGAAATCAAAATTTTGAATTTAATTACACTTTTAATTAATTTCTATTTTCAAATATTAAATCTTCATTTTTATTTATTTTTAAATTTACAGGGCTGTTACAGTTACATGCACCGATCTAATCGCGTAAGCATTAGAACAGACGTCGAACAGGGCGCACGGAATTGGCTAGACATTTACTGAAGTAATCTTCTTTTGTTGGAGTTTGCTGTTGTACGTATAGGGAGTTTGCAATATGCAATGCACTCGATCATCACATCCAGAAATTAAGATCACTTATTCTTCGACATATCTATATACATACCTGAATACAGATGTGAGACCCCGTTCGGATGAACAGGAACCTCCATGTGATTACTGTGCTATTCCCTGGATCAGTAGCTAGCACTCACATGTTTACAACAATTGGAAATCACAACCATACATTTTAATAATTAAGCGGAAACGATTATACAAATAATATTACAACTCAGAGAATTTAGCAGCAAAAGAAGCAGTAACCCGTAGTTTGCCCAACCGACCCGCAGGCAACTGACCAGGCATAAACTCCAGATAGAACACGCTTCAAGGAAGAACCCGCAACCTGCGATGAACAACTTTGAAGCTGCGCTAACTCAACCACCTACAATATAATTAGGCAAGGGTGAGTACTTTACGTACTCAGCAAGACCTATGATACATGCAGGCCATTTCAAAGGAAAGGCTACTACAGTTAATTTGCATAAAGCGAAATTGAATTTGTAAATCAAGTTATTTGCAAACGGAATTTATAAGAGCATTTGATTGATAACAAATAAGTAAAGCATAATAACACTCACAGTCCTCCATGACGTGAGCGGCGAATCATGAATTCCTGAAATCCAACAATGTCAGCCCTTTGACATAAAACACAGTTGCCAAAACAAATGAAACCAACCCTTTTGAAAATAATAAACATTTAACTCGCGCAGAGTTCACCAAGACACCCATGACCGCGGGTACGGCTAATCAATTAGATTTAAACTCTGCAGAGGTGTACAACTTTACCCACAAGGAATGATCATCCTTTTTGCAAGATCACACATGCCTCCAATAGGCCATTGTGCTTGCCAGGCGATCATACACAGCTGTTCATTACCTGGACATGACTTTGATCCAGCCCGGGACGTTAACCCCCGCCCTGAAAACAGAGACACTCACCCAAGCCGTGGATCCACATTTATCACACCCAACACCACGTCTCTGTCCATGGCAAGGCGTACACCGTTGCACCGGCCAGGCAATTACCTCATACGAACTGCATGGAAGCCCCTCACAAGCAATCCGTACCGGAATGCCTCCGCTAGCTCCCGCCTACCAATGAGCAAAGCCATGTCCAAATAAGTTAATAGGCTATGGCTAACCCATACTCACCCTCGTGGTTTGTACGGATTTTCTTGGATCAAGCTACACGATGTTCGGTCCTTAGTCCGACACGGGCGATACTCCACCCTACACTACGTGCGGTTCCTTTAATGCACAACCGGCTATTGCCAATAATCGCCCGCATCAAAGCCATAGTTTCATTTTGGGTTTTTAATGAAAATACCCACAACCAACAGTGCTATTTCCAAGGTTTTCAGGAAACAAATGTTGCTTTGATCATGTATATCATTGATTCTAAAGCATGGCTAAGCATGAATAATATGAACGCATATACCCATGATGACATTAAGTAACGCCTAACCTTAATCTAAGGTTATCAAGGTTCACATGTTCATAATCATCAAAGGAGATTCACGAGACAACAGGTATAACTACCCAATCCACAAAATAGCAATTTACATAAAGTAAACGCATGCATAAAATTATTTGATGCACAAAAGGAATACAAAATACTGGGTTCAATATGGTCGAAGGATGCTTGCCTTGCTTAATCACTGCTTACGACGAAGACGAGGATGCGGCTGATGAAGGCGATGACGGAATTAGAGGCGTCGAGTTCTACACGTCGATCAACGGAAAATAGCAAAACAATAAACTTCGATAAGGCAAAAGGACAGCAGATAGAAAGAACCAATAAAACTCTTTACAAGAAACAGGGTTGCTCTTTTATGAATTTATTAATCTTATTTTACGAATTCAAGACGCAAAAATAGTTCAAGATTAATAGAATTAATCATTAGTTGAAAGCTTTCATTGATTATACTATTCCTAATATGAGTTTCGCAACTTTATTACTTATGGGTTTGCTCTATTAGGATTCAGATTCGAAGCAAGATGAAATAAGAATATTTTCATAGATTACTGCAGATTATACTCTAAAGTTCATTTCTAAGCTATTCTTTACTAAATTCAGATTTAGATGAGCTGTTTTGCGAGTTAATGAAAAGGCTTAAATGATCACATTATACTATGAATGAATACTTCTTTACCTTTGATTGATTTCGCGTAGAATTAGCCTTACGCAAGTTAGATTTACTGATTTAGGCTACTGGCCTTATTTAAATGATATTTAAGAAGGTTCTGGTGATAAAAATATCTTAATTATAGACTTCTTCACTTCTACCGGTTCATATTATAAAGTTCAGGAAACTTAACACTTAAGGTTATTTGGCTATTAGGTTTTGCGTGCAAAACATGATGAAATATGGTTATTTCTTCATACTAAGATGATTTATACTTTGTATAACAATCCTAAGCTAATTCCATAAATTTTAGGCTTTAGCTGATACATTATAATCATTGCCGAAAAGGCTTAAGTGGCATTGCTAAATTGACGTTATTCGGAATCGGCCAAAATATGAAGTGCGAGGATAACGCTTAAGGGTTTTGAACTAACAAGATTAATATGCAAACTTTGATGGAATGAGATTCTTTTTATAGAATATGGTAGTATAAACTTTGTACAGTGTTACTAAACTGATTTTACTGATTTTAGTATTTAGACGAGTTATTTTATCTATCGCTGAAATAGACTAAATGACCACATTTGCAAACCTTAAATCGGCCAACTTCATTTTGAGTTTGCGACTACATTATACAAGACCTTTAATTCATTTTTCAGGTGTCGGCAGGGAATAACCCATGGAGTGTTTTAAAGTTGGTTTTGCATTGTTTTAACTTAAACTGCAATAGGTTTTCTATTTGATTATTGTTGCATTTGCCATTTCTTTATGATAAAAGAAGTCAAGCTAAACTTCATTCCAATTATCTTCATACACATATGCCCACACTGTTTTTAAGGATCTAATACAAATTACATTATCATTTTGTGAGCCATTACACTATTATTTTGTTAATAGCCATAACAAGGTTCATTAGGGATCATGAAGCAAATGTGTTAAATTGAGTTCAACATTAAATGATTTTACATATTTGGGTTTATTATGATTCCAGAGACACATAAAAATCTACTTAATGATGTTAAGAATTATATTGTCTATATGAGCAATAGTGTCCATAATGGTGTATTTGTTTCTTTCTTGATTTCGATAATTGTTCTATAACTCATAAATTAATTATTTATATATATTTGAATTCATTCTGGACTTAGAACCACACGAGTATTTATTTTATCATTTTAGTTCTTATTATTCACAAGGTTCCATTATAAACCATATTAACATTATAATCAAAGTTTAGTATAAATAATTATTCTGCAGATCAAGAATTAGATGTTTTTACATATTTATGTTCTTTATGGTTTTATATGAATATTAAAATTTATCTCATCGAATTTCAATTAAGATTACACAAGATATACAAGAATGAACTCATTTCAGAGTTGGAAATGCACTGGACATGATAATACGCTTTCGGAGCAATGAAAGCGCCTTTACCCCTTTGCTGGAGACTCTTGCTTCGGCTGACATGGGTGGCCCGCGCGCAGTGAGAGAGGAGCAGAGCTCCGGCTAGGGCTGGACGGCGGCGGCTCTCCGACGATCTTTCCGGCGAAGCGACGGCATGGGGAGATTCCTCTCGGCGTGGCGCACTCGGTGGGGGAGTTGATTCGGCCGGAGAAGGAGCAGGGCGGCGCGCAGCCGAGCTTGGGTGCAGGCTCCAATGGCGGCTCGTGGAGGAAGAAGAACAGGGCATTAGGGTTGAAATCGGTGGCCTTTTAAGCATGACTAGGTACTAGAGCTTCCATTTTCGGGTTTACCTTGACCGGAGAATCACCGAGGAGGGCTGTCCACGGTGGCCGGCCATGGAGGAGACAGGCGCACGGTGGCAGCTTGTTTTTACATGATGAACTCCAAATCTTTTTGCTGGAACTTGATCAATAGAAGCTCTAGATGGTGTGTCCGGGAGGAATTTGGGAATGATTGGCTCTCTTGCTTGGATTTCGCTTCGCCCTTCGAGCAGCAGAGGTTCGGTTCATGGCGGAAATGGGGGATGATTCGGGCGACTCTGGCTGGGGGAGGAAGGAAGAAGTGAGGGAAAGTAGAGCACTGCCTCAGTGACCACAATGCGCTATATATGGTTGAGGGACTAGCAGTTGAGCCGGCTTCGGTTGGGATTGCCTCGGACGGAAGCTTCACCAGAGGCGACAAAGGAAGAACAGGGGCGGTATGGCGAGAGAGAGAACGAGGATGAACGTGGCGATGATCGCGCTTGTGATGAGGTGGGGATGACGCTGAGGACGCGACAATTCGGCGAGGAGATGCATTGAACGGAGCTCAGTTGGCTGCGCTGGACTCGGGAGACTTCTCCGCTCGGTCGCAAGAACAGGAAGAAGAAGGGCCTGACAAGTGGGCCTGGGGACCAGCAGTCAGTGAAGTGAGCGCCAAAAGAAATGATTCCGGATTTTATTGGGCTGCCAAATGGAAGTGGAAAATATCCAAACTTTTTGACCATGGTCTTTGAATAGATTTTGATGCCTGGAAAAATTATGAGATTAAAATGAGTTACCGAAAAATTATAAATATTCTGACAACAGTGATGGCTCCTAATTACTTGTTTCGGATTTTGATTTTCCTTTGAGATCAATTTGAGTCTATTATTTTTGAAACTTTGTTTTTCAATTGCATTTGATATCATAATTATTCTGTAAAATTTTCAGCTCAAAATATGGTTCCATTATTTTATAAAAATTCTGACATTGCAAATTCTAGATTTTCATAGTTTCTGTTTTTAAATTTGGAAAAGTCTTAAATGTCATTATTAATTTATGATATTATTTCTGGAGATATAAATAGCTTTGAGGTTTCCATGGTAAATTTTATAAATTTTTACTTTTTACATTTTTGCCTTTTCTCCTTTTCATTCTTTATTTCCATTTCTTGAATTTTTCTTGCGACATGGAAATCCAAGAACTCCAAATAAAAATCAATAATGCCAAGAAAACTCAGAAAGATTAATATTCAAATTCAAAATATTGATTTTTATTTTATTAAAATTTTGGGATGTTACAACAGACATTTATCCAATGGATACTAAATACGTGTTTTGTGGAGTGGTACCTAGTATATATGTATATATATTGCATGAGCTCGAGCTAGCTGGCTAACTCGCCAGTTTATTCAAATGAAACCTGAGTAAGCAAACAACAGGAAGTCACGCTGAAAATTCAAAACAACATTATCAATATCCCTGCTGAATCAAGTTCAGTTCAGTAGTTAGTAGCTACGGGCAATGGCAACCCGGAGGGCAAGATACGCCGCCGCTGGAGCAGCAAGACGGGCACGGCTGTGCAAGCGAAACAGCTGCGAAGCCGTGCAGATCAGTCACTGGAGGCACCCTACGCCCACCGGTGGCCTCTTCCATCGGCCTGGCATTCTCCGCCGCCGACACAATCATCACGGCGAGCACGATCACTCCGACCGCGTGCCAGGCCCCCGCTCTCGCCATCGCCGACGTGCGATCGATCTAGCTAAGAAGATGCTATAGCTAAGTATACTTACAGTGATCTGTTCTATTCTATGTATTGGTTGTTGTGTTTGATGGAGGCCATGCATGTATGGCGCTATTTATAGCCCCTGCAGCTGCCTCGATCCATTCATGCGTGAGCTAGGCCTGGCTAGGTAGGAATTCAAGGTCGTTGCTCATGCTAACGTTTTTGACGGATGCAAACTAAAGATTAATTCAAAAGATTCCATCGTCGTTAACCAACCGATCGTGTTCAACAAGTACAAATGTAAAATCGAAAGCTAGCAAGATCGATCGATGAGCTCGATCGTCACGTGTACGGTTCTGAGGCAAGACCTTAAAGGTATATGTACATGTTAGAAATCGATCTTAGCACCAGCTTAGCTTGGCATGCATGCAGCTGATACGTAAGCCAATTACGTCACGTGGTACATAAGCTGGACTACTACGGTCTGACACGAATTAGCTAGTCTTGATCGATGAGCTATATAAACGTACGACTCAGTAAAAAAAAATGGTGGTCAATGGAGGGGGGCTTCGTACAGCTAGAACACATGACTTACTGTATATATAACACTACATGACTTGATTTCTCCAAATACTTACTGGCATGTACACACATGCGTCTGTGGCGAGTGAATGCCAATCAAGTTGAAGTCCGTTCCAACATTCCCACGCACGTAACGTATTACTGATGACCAAAAGCACTAAATTAGCTCACAGGAATATGAAACTAGAATTGAAGGCGCAAGATGTAGTCCTAAGTTTTCTCTCTACTTTATTGCTTTTAACTGTAGACGGTGGTAGCGTATACAACGAGAGATAGCAGAGGAGAGGTTCTTTCATGATAGAATAAGGATAACGAAACATATTGGAATAATGAGCTTAGTTTTGGTACTCATTCTCAAGCCCTCCAAAATAGGCCCATATACAACAATACCGTACGAATCTATGGTTTTTTTTGAGACTGTATGTAACATCCCAAAAATTTTAATAAAGTAAAAATAAATATTTTAAATTTGAAAATATTTATTCCTGAGTTTCTTGGCATTATTGAATTTTATTTGGATTTCTTTGGAGTTGTTCCTTGTATGAGAAATTCAACAAATGGAAATAAAGAATGAAAAGGAGAAAAGGTCAAGAAGCAAAAAGGAAAAATTTAGAAAAATGTACCATGAAACCCTGAGCATGTAAGTAAACCATTTTAGCCAGCAATTCGAATTTTACACATAGGATAATGAAGAGATAAATTAGAAAGACAACTTTTAAATCAAAACAATGCATTGTCAGAATTTATAAAATATTTATAGGACTCAAATGGAGCTGAAAAATTTATCATGAAACCATCAATGCAATATCTACCTTTGGTTAAAATTTCATAGATTAATAATGTGGTTTAAGACTTTTCTAAATTCAAAAACAGAAACTATGAAAATCTGGAAATTTCAATGTCAGAATTTTTATAAAATAATGGAGCAACATTTTGACTTGAAAATTTTACAGAAGCATTCGGAGACCAAATAATTTTGAAAAACAAAATTTCAAAAATAATAGAATTCATTTGAATTCAAATAAAAATCGAAGACAGAGACTAGAGATTTAAATAGCCACTATTGAAAGAATATTTAAAAATTCTCAGTAACTCGAATTAATCCCAAATTTTTACCAGGGGGTAAATACTTGTTGGAGACTTTGGTAAAAAATTTTCATCACTTTTTACCTCAATTTGAACACTAGTAAAAATCGGAGAGAGAGGGAGAAAAACCCACCCAACCACCCTGTTCTTTCGGCTGATCACTGACTTGTGGGCCAACCTTGTTGCCGTTCCGTTCTGTTGGCGTAGCGATGGAATTCCTCAGCGGCTGGCAGTGGCCCCAGGCCCACCTGCTAGACCCTTCTTCCTCAGCTCCCGTTCGGTCCACCAGAGCAGGAGGCGCCGAACTCTCCCGAAGCGATGAAGCCAGCCCATGCCGATGCATCGAACCAGTCCTTCTCTCGGTCGTTCCCCTGCGTCATCTTCACCTGCTTGTCGCACGGCCGGCCACGAGTCGCTTGCACCATGTCTTCGCCATTGCTCTCTACCGCCTGCTCCTTGTCCTTCCGAGCCGAGTCAAGCGATCGCCAACGCGCGTCCAACCTCTACAGCGCCGCTCACCCCTCTCCTACAAAGGCCATTGCAGAGCGCACTAGCACACTTCCCCTTTCCCTTGCCAGCTTCACGGGCAGGCTCCTAGCTCTTTCATTTTTGTTGTTGTCCGCAGGGAGCCAGGAAAGGGGGGAAGTAACGAATCAAGCCGAGCACCGGGTAAACCTTGGAATCAATTCCACCCGAAGCATCGCCGTGCATTCCCGAGTGCTAATCAAGCCTCAATTTGGAATCCTTCTTTTGCAGTTCAACGATTTTCGCCGGTCATCTCCTCCACCAAAGCGCATCTGGTGGCGGGCCGTTCGCTTCTTCTCGGCGCCACTTTCGGTGAAACGGAATCTTCTTGTCTCATCGATGCTCACTAAGCCTTTCCCGCCAATCGTTCACCGGAGTAGAGCTCTCGCCGAGACCATGGCGGCCGCCAGCGCTGGCGTGGCGGCGTGCTCCCGGCCGTCCCGAACCGAATGAGCACCACCACTGGACTCCCCTTTCCGCGCTGAAGGTGTAGCCGCCGCCCATTTCGCCGTTCCGGCCACTGTTCGTCGGCGGCGAGGCCGTGAGCCCTTTTCCTCTGTTTCGGTCTCTGACCAGTGGGACCCAGTGGCAGTGAGTGAACCAGCCTTAGCCAAAAAGGGAAAGCGTAGTTTCTGTAGGAAAGCGTATTTTCCGTTTTAGGAAGGTTTCTGATTTTTAGTGAATTTTTGTACCCGAGCTCATTCAAATTGAATATCTTTTGAACCATTGGTCCAATTCAAATGAAATAAATTTTAAAATTTGTGTAAAATCCTACAGAATTAGAATATGCAAAAATATTAAATTTTTGAACTGCAAAGCAATTATTTGAATTAAACTCTGATTAAAACCATAATATGGTACTTACTTCAAATTTGTGCACAGTAAGGCATAAAATGATAAGATGAATATTCATATGATTCTAAGTCCAAGATGAAATCAAAGATACAAAAATATTCAGTCTTTAAATAACAGAACAATTATTTAAATTTAAAATGACATGAACACACTATTATGGATAATATTGCTTACATGAAAAATATAACTTATAAAATCATAAAATAAATGATTATGTGCTTTTGGAATTATGAGAAGCTCAGATATGCAAAAACATGTAACTTTTGAATTATGTTTAAATTGCTTACTATGCAAATATTAACAAACCTTAATATGACTATTTATAAGAGTAAGGGCATGATGGCTCATAAAATGGTAAGAATACTTGAATAGATTCCTGGAATTAATGGAGAACCATTTATATGAAAATATTTAAAGTAAAACTTATCTTGCATTCTTTGATGCAAGAAAGTGCAAACAACAACAGCAAATAAATATATAATCCATTGCAATTAAAGCTAAAATAATGCCAAATCAACTTTAAAACACTCCTAGGATGGTACTCTGCTAATACCTGAAAAATGAACAAAAGATCATGTATAGTATAGTCGCAAACTTAAAATGAAACTTGATCCGATTTAGTGTTTGCGTTGTGATCGTTTATACTATTTCATCAGTTAATAAAGTAACTCGTCTAAATGTTAAAATTAGTAAAACTAGTTTAGTAACACTGTACAAAGTTTATACTACCATATTCTGTAAAAAGAATCTTATTTCATCAAGGTTTGCATATTAATCTTATTAGCTCAAAACCCTTAATCGTTAATCGTACAATTTACCTTTTGGCCGATTCCGTATATCGTAAACCTTACAATGCCACTTAAGCCTTTCCAACAATGAATATAATGTATCAGCTAAAGCCTAAAATTTATGGAATTAGCTTAAGATTGTTATACAAAGTATAAATCATCTTATTATGAAGAAATAACCTTAGTTCACCATAAATTGCATATTAATCTTAATAGCTTAATAACCTTAAGTAATCACATTACTTTAGACCGTAATATGAATGAACGAATTGTAGTTCAATGAGGAAACCTGTAGTTAAGTTATTTTTATCACCAGAACCTTCTCAAATATCATGGAAATAATTCCAGTAGCCTAAATCAGTAGATTTAACTTGCGTAAGGCTAATTCTACGTGAAATTAGTTAAAGATAAAGAAGTATTCATTCATAATATAATATGATCATTTAAGCTTTTTCATTAACTCGCAAAGCAGCTCGTCTAAATCTGACTTTGGCAAAGAATAGTCTAGAAATGATCTTTAGGATATAATCTGCAGTAATCTAAGAAAATATTCTTATTTTAGCTTGCTTTGACTCTGAATCCTAATAGAGTAAAACCCGTAAGTAATAAGGATTAGCAGAACTCATATTATGAATAGTGAATCGATGAAAGCTTGCAACTAATGATTAACTCTATTTAATCTAAACTATTTTTGCGTCTTGAATTCGTAAAATAAGATTAATAAATTCATAAAAGAGCAATCCCTGTTTCTTGTGAAGAGTTTTATTTGTCTTTATATCAATTTTCTTTTTGCCCTTATTGAAGTTTATTATTTGCTTTATTTCCGTTGATCGACGTGTAGAACTCGACGCCTCTAATTCCGTCATCGCCTTCATCAGCCGCAATCCTCGTCTTCGTCGTAAACAGTGATTAAGCAAGGCAAGCATCCTTTGACCATATTGATCCCAGTATTTTATATTCCTTTTGTGCATCAAATTGTTTTATGCATGCGTTTACTTTATGTAAATTGCTATTTTGTGGTTTGGTAGTTATACCTATTGTCTCGTGAATCTCCTTTGATGATTATGACAATGTGAACCTTGATAACCTTAGATTAAGGTTAGGCGTTACTTAATGTCATCTTGGGTATATACGTTCATAATATTCATGCTTAGCCATGCTTTAGAATCAGCAATGTACATGATCAAAGCAACATTTGTTTCCTGAAAACCTTGAAAATGGCACTGTTGGTGGTGGGTAATTTTGATTAAAAACCCAAAATGAAACTATGCTTTGATGCGGGCGATTATTGGCAATAGCCGGTTGTGCAGAAAGGAATAGCACGTAGTGTAGGGTGAAGTGTCGCCCGTGTCACAACTAAGGACCGAACATCGTGTTGTATGATCCAAGAAAATCCGTACAAACCACGAGGGTGAGGATGGGTTAACCTTAGCCTATTAAATTGTTTAGACATGGCTTTGCTCATTGGTAGGCGGGAGCTAGCGGAGGCATTCCGGTACGGATTGCTTGTGAGGGGCTTCCATGCAGTTCGTATGGGTAATTGCCTGGCCGATGTAACGGTGTACGCCTTGCCATGGATAGAGACGTGGTGTTGGGTGTGATAAATGTGGATCCACGGCTTGGGTGAGTGTCTCTGTTTTCAGGGCGAGGGTTAACGTCCCGGGCTGGGGTAAAGCCTTGTCTAGGAATTTAATGACTATGTATGATCGCTCATTCGCATACTCTTGTATGGCGATCCACGGCTGACGTGGTGAGTTGATCATTCCTTGTGGGTACAGTTGTACACCTCTGCAGAGTTTAAATCTAATTGATTAGCCGTACCCGCGGTCATGGGTGTCTTGGTGAACTTGCACGAGTTAAATGTTTTATTGTTTCCAAAAGGGTTTATTTTACAAGTTAGCTTACCCCACAGATGACCCAATGCTATACCCTGTGTGGGCAAGTATTGGAATCAGCTGTTGTGCCCTGTGTGGACAAAGAACTGGATATATGCCATGCGATGGCAAGGTTTGATTCGTCGCTCACGTCATGGAGGACGGTGAGTGTTATTTATGCTTTACTTATTTGCTATCAATTAATCTTGCTCTTTTAAATTCCGATTTGCAAATAACTTGGTTTCCAAATTCAAATTCGCTTTATGCAAATTAACTGTAATAGCCTCCTTTGAAATGGCCTGCATGTATTGTAGGTTTTGCTCAAGTCTTGCTGAGTATGTAAAATACTCACCCTTGCCTAATTATATTGTAGGTGGTTGAGTTAGCGCAGCTTCGAAGTTGTCCATCGTAAGTTGCGGGATTTTCTTCGTCGTGTTCTATCTGAAGTTTATGCCTGGTCAGTTGCCTGCGGGATTGGATGGGTAAACCACAAGGCTTGCTTCTTTTGCTGCTATATTTCTCTGAGTTGTAATATTATTTGTATTATCGTTTCCGCTTAATTATTTAAATGTATGGTTGTGATTTCCAATTGTTGTAAACATGTGAGTGCTAGCTACTGATCCAGGGAATAGCACAGTAATCACATGGAGGTTCCTGTTCATCAGAACGGAGTCTCACAGAGTTGGTATCAGAGCTATACTGACCGTAGGGTAAACCTTAGATAGAATGGTCGTTAGTGTTAGAATGAACCGATTCAAAATCATATTTTCTGAAGGAAGTATATTTGCAAAATGTAGACTTTGCTATTCTTTCCTTATTCTTAAGATTCTACTCTTACCACTACATCTATTTTGATTTGTAAATAAATTCCCCTTATCTCAAAAAGAAATTCCCGCCTATGGTTTTCTTTCGCTATTGCTTCTGGAGACATTCAAGACTTGTCGTTACCATGCTTCATGCCAACCAATGAAGAATACAATGATTGCGACAGCCATCTGAAGAATGCATACAACGCTCCGCCACTTCCGATGAAACAGAAGTGCAACTTGAAGATCCTACTTCGTGAAGAGACAACATCACCCAACAGAAAAAGACAGAAGATTAGAATATCTTACGATCTTTCTTAAGATAAGAACCCATACGCGTAGCATATAACTCTGCTCTAGTTATATAGAGCAACATAGGTTGTTGTTATGTCTTGCTACTTGAAATTTGGTTTTGTTCTGAATGTCAGGACTGATTTATGTGTGAAATTTACCTCTATGGTTAAAGTTTCACAATAAGTTGTCCCTATGTGTGAATATCGAAATCTCAAACCATAGGATAAATGAGAAATCATAACATAATCTGTATCTTCTCTCCATAGAACTTATTATGAACTTATCTCCTCTCTGTATAATTTCTCACCTATGTAACCATCATGGTCATTAGTCTTTCTTGAAAATTTAATCTCATCAAGATTAGTAGTATAGTCTCTATTACTACTCTTAGCTTTGCTTGAGAACACACCATTCATATATAAACCAAGCTAAGATCTTACCACATTAGTAACATGTAACATCCCAAAACTTTAATAAAATAAAAATCAATATTTTGAAATTGAATATTAATCTTTCTGAGTTTTCTTGGCATTATTGATTTTTATTTGGAGTTCTTGGATTTTCATGTTGCAAGAAAAATTCAACAAATGGAAATAAACAATGAAAAGGAGAAAAGGCAAAAATGTAAAAAGTAAACATTTATAAAATTTGCCATGAGAACCCTGAGCACATAAGTAAATCATTTTAGCCAGCAAATGAAATTTTATGCATAAAGAAATGAAGAGGCAAAATGAAAAGACAACTTTTTAATTCAAAACAATGCATTGTCAGAATTTATAAAATATTTTGAAATCTCAAATGGAGTTGAAAATTTTATCATGAAACCCTCAATGCAATATCCACCTTTGGTAAAAATATTATAAATTAATAATGTCATTTAGGACTTTTCTAAATTTAAAAACAGAAACCCTGAAAATCTAGAAATTGCAATGTCAGAATTTTTATAAAATAATGGAACCATATTTTGAGCTGAAAATTATACATAAGTATTATTAGATCCAATCCATCTGAAAAACAAAGTATCAAAAATAAATAATATCATCTAGACCCTTAATTAAATTGAAATCCGAATTGAGAAAATCTGGGCAGTGCTCACTGTCAGAATTTTCATTATTTATCCATAATGTATTTTAGTCCGAAACTTCTACCAAAGGTTTGTCACTGCCATAAGACCATGGTCAAAAAGTTTGACAATTTCCTACTCCCATTTGACAGCAAAGAAAATCTGGTTCTAGAACCACCCGAGCTGGACCATTTCTTTTGGGCGCCTCACTCACTGACCGGTGGACCCCTGACCCCACTCGCCAGCCTCATCCCTTCTTCTTCCTCCTGTTCTTCGACCGAACAGAACTGTCCCGACCAAGGCAGCGCTTGACCGAGTTCACTCCTTCTCTGTTCGCCCGATCGGCGAAGCCTCTCGATTCATCGCGTCGACCTCGGCTCGATCACCGCCACGTTGGTCCCTAGTTCTCGCGAAGCTTCAGTTGCTCCTACTTCCGCCGATTGCCGCCATGATTGCTTGTCGCGTCTGGTGAAGCTCTGGCACCGAGAGGCGGCAAGCAACCAGCGGTTCATCCACTGCGATCCTTGGCTATAAATTGCGCCTCATTGACCGCAATGAACCCTTGCTACTCCCCTCACCTCTTCCTTTCTCTCCCAGCCTGCGTGCATGAGCTCCCTCTGCATTCCGCCATGGCCGAAGGATTTGGAGCTCCAAGCGCGATCAAATCGAGCAATAGAGCGAACCATTTCCAAATTAAATGCAGGATAGAGCATCACCGGACCTCAAGCTTCAAAAGCCCCAACAAGATTCGGTCTCCTTAATGCGAAATCGAGCCACGGTACGAGAGCCCTTCTTCTCCAAAACCGGCGCGCGGTGGCAGCTCAATCCGGTAACTCTTCCATCGAACCAACCCCAAAAATAAAACCCCTAGAATCCATTAATGCTTAAATTTCCACCGATTCGAGCTCTCATGCTTTCGTTTTCTTCCTCCACCTCCCGCCATTTCGCGCCGACTTCTTCCTATTGCGCCTACTATATCTCTTCCGACGAATCAACACCTCCACCGGATGCGCCTCGCCGATCTGATGGTCCCCGTGCTGTCGCCCTCGCCGGAAGATCACCGGAGCACCCTCGCCGCGGAAGCCCTAATCGGTCCCCTGTTCTGTCTCTCTGCCGACCGGGGCCCAGCGAGTCAGGCGTCTGAGGAAGAAGATGAGTGAGCCAAAATGCGCCTCCTCCTCACTGAAAACGTATTTCCATTTCTTCATTCGATTACCAATTAGCTGAAATTGAAATCCTGAATATCTTTTGTGATTTTAATCGAATTTCAGTAAAGTAAATTTCATTATTTATATAAAATCATAAAGAATTAGAATATACAAAAATATTTAGTTCTTGAACTTCAGAGCAATTTATTGGAATTTAATTTTGCTAGAATTCCATTATGGTCTTTAATAAAGGTTTGTGCAGAATAATTCATAAAATATTGAAATAAATTTTTTATATGATTATAAGATCAGTATGAGTTTAAATATATAAAAATATTCAATTCTTATATCGCAGATCAATTATTTAAATTTAAAGTGAGGTGAACTCACTATTATGAACATTATTGTACATATGAAAAATATAAATGATAAAGTCATAAAATAAATATGAATATGCTTCTGGAATTATAATAAACTCAATCATGAAAATATATTTAATTTTTATCAATGTTTAATTTACTTACTTTGCAATCATCATTAAACCTTATTATGGCCATTAATGAAAACAAAAGCATAAAAGCTCATAAAATAAGGAAATAATTTGTATTAGTCTCCTGAAAATAATACAAATCCATGTATGTAAAAATATTTAAAATAATATTTAAGTTACATCCTTTTAATGAAAGGAAACGTTAATTGTAACAATGATTAAATAGATAATCTATTGCAATTGAAGTTAAAATAATCCCAAACCAGCTTTGAAACATTTCTAGGATTGCTACCTGCTAACACCTGAAAAATGAACTTAAGATCTTGTATAATGTAGTCGCAAACTCAATATGAAACTTGGCCGATTTAAGGTTTCAAATGGGATCATTTATGCTATTTCAGCGATAGATAAAATAACTCATCCAAATACTAAAATCAGTAAAATTAGTTTAGTAACACTCTACAAAGTTTATACTACCATAATCTGTAAAAAGAATCTTATTCCATTAAGGTTTGCCTATTAATCTTATTAGATCAAAACCCTTAAGTGATTAACCTTTTGATTTACTTTTGGCCGATTCCGAATAGTGTAAACTATACAATGCCACATAAGCCATTTCATCGATGAATATAAAGCCTCGTCTAAATCATAAAAGTTATGAAATTAACTCAGTAGTGCTCTCCAAAGTATAGCCTACCCAAATATGAAAAGTTAATCTCATTTCATCATGATTTGTGTATTAATCCTATTAACTTAATACCCCTAAGTATTCACAAGTATGTGGTCCGTAATATGAATGAACGAACTGTAGTTGCAAATGAGGAAACCTGTATTTAAGTTATTTTTATCACCAGAACCTTCTTAAATATCATGTAAATAATCCCAATAGCCTAAATCAATAGATCTAACTTACGTAAACCTAATTCTAAGCGAAATCAATCAAAGATAAAGAACCAATCATTTATAATGTAATAGGATCATTTAAGCCTTTTCAATAACTCGCAAAGCGGCTCATCTAAACCTGAATTTAGTAAAGAATAGTCTAGAAATGATCCTTAGGATATATTCTGCAATAATGTAAGAAAATATTCTTATTTTAACTTGCTTTGAATCTGAATCTTAATGGAGCAAAACCCGTAAGTGATAAGGATTAACAAAACTCAT